>CM053790.1:50106693-51404193 GCA_028749045.1 Cupressus sempervirens | reverse complement strand
CAAAAATGGAGCTGACAAAAAAGAAACTTCTACCTAATATATTTACATGGTAGGTGAACCCTTACTTTAGGTAGCTCTAATAAAACTATGCAAACCCATTGACTTGTTAAGAAAAATAAATTCCATGGTGAGCTAACAAGCAAAAATTTAGAAGTATCGATGAACTTATTTGGTATCTCACTCCTCCAGATTTGGTTTTAATATCCCTAAAAAACACATCATTTTCATGTTAGGTAGCATATCCAAATAACCACACCCCATCAAAAACAATTGAATTTGGAATTCACACTTCTTCTTGTCACTTGTCATTTACAACTACTTCTTAAATAAGCTAAATTATCAGGATTCCAAGTCTTTTAGTGCACCTTTGATTGGATTCGCATCTATAACTTGGTGACTTGAAGAATCCTTTTCTATCATTGGATTAGAACAACCACATTTAGGGCTTGTGGGAGTAGCAAGAGGCTAGGTTAGTGTAGGTGGCTTACATTTATTAAAGATCCGAGGCTTTCATTTTATGGATTTATCCTCAGAGCCTCGGGTTGTAATATTTCCTTTGTATCTTATTGAGAAGTTTTTAGAATAAATACCACTAATTACAAAGTTTTGTTTAGTTGGTAAGATATTGGGTCATTGAGAAGTTTTTTCAATTATAGTTATATTTGGTTGCACCGATGAAGTGGTCAGTAATTTTCCATTCAACATTTATATGTCAATTTTACAAATGTCAAGTAGGTGATTACCAATAAGAAAAATATTGATCAATAACTTTTCATTTAAATAATGGTAGATGCATTCCATTAGGAAAGTTTGGTGCTTCAATATTATCCTGCTTCTTGTTTGGGCATGTTTAGAATATGGATGTAAAAGATTTTAAAAAAAATCTAGATCAATGCCATTTTTTTGTAACATGCAAAGTTGATAAATCTAGAACTTTGCATTTTTTGTAATGTGGCTCCTCAAAAAGATGATACCTCTAGTAATAGTCCCATTTTTTGAGAATTTAACCATATTAATGCAGGGAACTTTCTCTCTCTCTCTCTCTCTCTCACACACACACACACACACACACACACACACACACACACACACACACACACACACACACACACACACACACACACACACACACACACACACACACACACACACACACACACACACACACACACACACACATTCACACACAAAAATTTCACACACACCTTGCAAAAGCCATTCAATTGATGACTTAAATTTAGAAAGTTAAAACAACCATGAGATTCAAAATGCAAGAAAGCATTATAGTATTCTTCTTGATTTAGAGGACTCCTTGTACATACCACAAAACAATTTCTACAAACTCCACTGATGGAGATACCTTAACGAGTTCTCAAAAAAAACTACATTACTACACTTTTATAAATCAGTAACCTTTCTTATACATACATTGCAATACAAAAATGCTTCAAATAATTATAAAAAATCTACAAACTCTAACAGAAATTACACATACCAAACCAATTGAATTGATATGTCAAAAAAGAAATCTAAAATAACATTGATACAATAGCCATAGGGGCTGATAAAGTCATCAAAAACTGATCCATCACAATAACCTCACATAAGCTTTAAATTTGAAAGAGAACTGACAAACTATCTACATCTCCAAGTCTGTAGGCTTCCCAAAATACCTTCAATTTTCGAATCGGACACCAAAACCACCTTCAAAAGAAATTGTAACACAAAAGCCACCCTCAAATTTGATTACAACCTTTATTCCTTCCTTTGCCAAATCCAAATTATAAAACATTTACTTCAACTGGGATGTTTGGCTTCTACTATCTCTACATTCTTTGCCCTCAATGACCTTAATTCAATGGTGAATTCAGTTGCAATAAATAGGTATGTGTAAATTGCAAGTATATTGAGAAAAATGGGTAGTAGTAAAACTCATAACAAGAGTTGTATGCATCAAAAGTGCCTAGTAACTTACACAAAATAAGTTCTATACATATATCTATAATCCTAAAACTCTCAAGATTCCAATCAATTCAAAGTGAAGAGTTTCTTGGAGAAAAAAAAAACCACAAAATTATAAAATTCCAAAAAATAATGAAATTGGATAGCCCAACTTGGTGGAGTCATAAGCTTCTATTTGGTGCCCATAATTCGAAACTACTTACATTGTTAGAAAGGTATCAAAGAGATCTAATTTCAATATTGGAAAACTATGCCAAAATATAGTTCTTTAGCAGTGTTGTTTCCAAAAGATAAATATTTTTTTTTTATAGATTTTGAGCATGAACTAGAAATGGAATTCCAACACTTGGTTGGATTCTAACATAGTGTTGGAATTTGAGTTTCACTACTTGGGTCTGATTTTGACCATGTCTTGCAATTTTTCCATCCTTACATTTTGAAGGGTTTATAAGTTGACACAAGGATTACTTTTTTTAGATGATCGATGTGCAACTCTACATAGTTTGTACCTTGAACAAGTACCTACTACATTTGAGAAAAAGTTGTCTATGAATAAAGTCCATGCCTAACAATATGAACCCATAACAAAATAAGGTGACTATTGCTAGATTGTGGTCTTAGTTCAAATGAAAAGGTGATGAAAAATGTTATTTTCCTTGCAAAAAATTCAAGGGCTTAAAGAATCAAATAATTCTAATCACAACAGCTCAGAGACATTATAGGAAATAGGATCACATTGAAGGGGGAAATGATTTTTGTCCTTTGGTGAATGTTGATTTTGAATAGTTAGAACATGGAGGAGTGAATTACAAAGAAAAAGGTAATGCTCCCATAGAAGAAGATGATCATGAGGTAGAGAACACAATTGAATGTGTTGGTATTAGCGTAAGTAATAATGTTCCAAAGAACATGATTGAAGATTTTATTGGTGCAATTGTTGAAGACAATGATAGTAGCGCATATAATGATGATGATGAAGAGAAAATTGATATACCTATAGATGAAAAGGCATGCAATCCCCTTTACCAAGGCTCCCAAACAATGCTTCTCTCCATTGTGTTGTTGTTGGTAAACTTCAATGTTATGAATGGTATAACCAATGTAGCAATCTCACGTATGCTAAGGTATAGTGTCATTTTTGTCATCTTCTACGTTAGCATACCATTAATGTTCTTTATATTAATAAATTTTTTTTCCATAGGTTTATAGGTGAGTGTTTTTTACCACCATCAAACATTCTACCTTGCTCTTACCGAGAATTATCAACCATTATGAAAGATATTGGAATGAAGTATCAAATAATACATGCATGTCCTAATGATCATATTATATATCATAAACAACATGAATTTTCAACACAATTCCCTAATTGTCACATTAGTAGATATTGATAAGATCAAATAACCAAAAATGTGCCTCATGAGGTTCTTTGATACATTCTATTATTCTATGTATGTAATGATTATTCAAGTGCACTAGCTTGGCACAATTTATTGATTTACTATACATGCAATAGAAGTCAATATGAAATTATGTGAATGCCTACATATGGTTTTGCATTTAAGGACATAGAAGATAGGTGGCCAATATTTAAAGAAGAACCTTGTAATATGAAGCTTTCAATGGCAACAAACAGTGTCAATCCATTTGGAGAGATGGGATCTATTTACTCGATCTGGCTTGTTTTTATTATTAACAATAAAATTACTCATTGGATGTCCACAAAGAGGGAGCACATAATGTTGGAAATGATTGTACTAGGTATTTTTCCATTTAATAGTCATCTAAATTAATTTATAAATATAGTATAAAATGGCCATAATAGTAATATTTTATTTATGTTCATTCAACTAGGTAATTACCAAGTGAAAGATATGAATATATATATTGAGCCCTTTATTGATTAGTTTTGAAGTTATGGAATGGGGTCACTATGTATGACATCTCTAGACCAATTGGTGAAAGACAATTTAAATTCTATGCAATGCTTGTATAGACAATACATGATGCCTCTGGACTAATACATTTTTGTGGTATGTAAAAATATTAATGCATATTTTTGGTATGTAGTAGTGAAAACACTATTTTTTTGTATGTTTAAGATGTGAGTGATAATTGTAAATATGATTCTTCTATTGTACATGTCATCGAATTATACACAATCTTGTAGGTCTTCAGACAAAGGGAAAATTTGCACATCCAATTTGTGGTCCAAAGATGAAATCTTGTCATTCAAAAAGTTTAGGAAAGAAGGTGTTTGATGAGCAAAGACACTTGGTCCACAAAAATCATAAGTATTGAATTACTAAAAAACATCTTTTCAATGGGAAAGAAGATACAACATCAAAGCAATGAAGAATGACACCTGTCATATGGAAGTTGGAATACAATAGAATGAATTGTTGAGGTAATGCCATTCCATCTGATGTACATTTTTGTATGAAATTAAAATTTGGATATTGTTTTTTATTTAGTAATGATGTAATTCATGTTTTTTAAGGTCATCAAGACATTGATGAAGAAATTCCAAAAGGACTTAAAAGCTATCCTAGACAATTTAGTAGGTTTCCATACTATGAGAACCTCCTAATCATGCATTTATTTGATGCTATGCATATTGGAAAGAATGTAATAGAGGCACTAAACACCAATATATGGTCACATCATTGAGTGGCTAGAGAACTTCACCATAGTCACTAATGACTATCATTTCTTCCATGCTGATGTAGACATGTCTATGATGTTCATTTCTATAGACTCCATATCAATTGCCACTATATTTTCATGGCATGTCTACACCATTGGCAGTTGAAAAATTGACGAACACTCATCAAAAAATAAGTACAAATTTACTAGTGATCCCACATACCACCACACACATATTGGGAATATGAGGGCCCTTTTGAACCCCCCAAGACCTCCCTCCACACTTCGACCTCTAGCAAGATCATATCATCAACAATTGAATGAAATCCATTCACAACCTCTGGATGAAACCCCAAAAATAGCAATCCATGTAAGAGGATGAGTCCCAAAAATGGGGGTCAAAGATCCTAAAATATTTGTATGTGCAGAGGAATCAAGATCATTCAGCCAACACCATAATAAACTCATGCACATCAAAAAATTGGCTCACCCAAAATCCTAGCTTGAGGGGCACCAACAATAGTAGTGGGAGAAATTTGTTCAACAAGAAAATTCTAAAGTTATCCCCCAACCAATGTTACTCGTCACAACCTAAAAGGATTTGAATTTGTGGCCAAGCTTTGATATCACTTGTTAACTATTAGGATTGTCATTGCACCAAAAGATTGAACTTTTAATGCTTGATACAACCACTAGACTTATAGAACACAATAGGAGAGGTTGTTAAACCATGTCATCTAGCAATAAACACTAGCCCACTGCTAACAATCCCACCCAACCATGTTCTATTTCATCCAATCAAATCCATATAAAACTCTAATGGATTATCATAATTAAAAAAATATCTAAAAACCCTAGCCAAAATTACCTAGGTTGAGATCCTAAAACAAGTAGAATCTCAAAATATATTAGAGGAGAAAAAATTGAAATCTGAGAAATTGAGCAATCCTACTTTGAATAAGTTGAGGAGTAATTAATTAAAATGGAATACTTGTCCTTATTAATATGTTGAAAATAAGAATCCAAGTAAGTGTTCTACATTATTAAATTCGTTACTTCATTAATACCAAGGATGCCCATCAAGGTTTTATCATCTACAAAATGAAGGTGGGAAGAAAGCATACAAATATTATACCAACAACATTTCTTAATCAAATGTTCTCTAATTATTAAACCTTCTCAATCCGTTAAGAATCATAATGAACAAATAAGGATATGGACCTCCTTTTTAATGTCATTTGGTTGCTCTATATAACTCATATGGTCCACCATTGATCCAATTAACCCAATCCTTGTGAAATTAATAAGTGAGAAGAGCTTTTTGGAAGAAGGTTCATTTTACCCAATTATAAGCTTTTGTCATGTTAGCTTTGGGTAACACAAATTCATCCTTAGAGATCACCACATGATGAATGACCTCAAAATAAATCACCATCCCTTCATGAATTGGTCTATTAGCAAAAAATTCACCATGCTCTTTAGATATAAAAGGACCGAGCCAATGCTTGAGCCTCTCTACAATCAACTTACATAGATTTTGTAAACCACATCACAACAAGAAATGATTCTAAAATGGTGCACACAATTAACACAATCCTTTTTAGGAAGAAGAGATATAAAAAGTGGAACTTATGGCTTTTAACATTTTTTCCTTTGCAACTCTTGGATTGCCTTTAATAGATCTAATTTAGAATCTCCAAAACACTCTAAAATAATTAAATTGGGAACTCCTATGTACCTGGGGACTTTTCTCACTTAAAAATTAACCTTTTGAAACAAAATGGACAAGATAAGAGCCACATTCATCTCATTAGAAACTAGAGAGGAATGTGGTATAAAATCAAATTTTCATCATCACTTGCATGGGAATATTCATCAATAAAAAGAGCTATAAAAACTAAGAAAAATCCCAAGTATTGTCTCACAGTGAGGAATGATAACCCCCTCATAGGACATGAGAGATGTAATAATATTTCCATTTTTTTAACTTAAAAAAAGTTACGAAAATGGGAAATTTTCCTAACCTATTCTTGAAGCTAATTTATATGAAACTTATGCTTCCAATAAATATCCTCACAAAGATCTCATTCCTCTATCTCCTTATAGATATTGTCTCCCCTCTACTTGAATAGATAAAGTTAGACCTTGATTCCAAAATTGGAGAGTGATAATATATAAATGAGATTGAGAAGTCATTTTATTGAAATGAAGATTCAGCTTGTTGATCACATATACAGATGATACAATCTATTAGGAAAGGAATGCAATATTCTCGACACAATTGTACCTCCCATTATTACATCATTCAAGCAATTAGTTCCAATGTAAAATATTATGCAACCACATATATTGAAACTTAAAAGAGAAGTTCTTTGAACCCTTGAATGATAAAGCCAAGAAATTTGATTGGGTAGTGATAAAAAAACTCTCCAATATAAGATCTTTGAGTTGGTAGTCCACATATATGTTGGGAGGTTAATTTGGAAACTAAGATACTGAGAGAAGGTGGGATGAATCAGGATCTGTAAAACTTTTATCCCTTAAAACAACTTTACTATATTCACCATATTTTCCATCTTATACCTAATTCATGCACAACATAACTTGTAAAATAAAAGTGTTGTAACAAGTAGATCTAACTATCAATCACATGCATGAAATGTAAACATATAACACAAAGATTTGGTTACCCAAAAACCCTCCAAGGTGAAGGTAAAACTAGGGTGGGGATGACACCCACAAATCTTTTCTACTACAATAGTAAAGTTAACCTATTAGGGTTACAATTTTGATCACTTCTGATGATCTACCTTGTTAGGAGTTTACTCTATTAAAGGATGTTAAGGCTATTAGGTCTTACCTTGTGAGAGGATTTTACACTTACAATAAAGTAAGGACTCAGTTAAGAGATTTATAAAGGTCTATTAAAAACACTTTGTTAAGCAATTATCCCTGACTCAGTAATGATTCAATACCTAATCCTTCAATTTTCACTCTAATGTTGATACATATCTCCTCTCTTCAATTCTTTTGATTTGAGCTTAAAACTGATATATCTTTTCTCTATCCTTTACTACTTCCTAAGGTCGCTAACTTTGTTCTTCACAACTTATCTCTTGCATGCAGTATCCAAGAATTAACTTCTTTTCTTCCTCTATAATGTTCACACTTTCACCTGTGATCACTCTCTATAATCACATGAATCCCTATATGTATGAAAATAAGGTCTGGATCTACCTTTTAAAATATTTCTAAAGAGTTTTCTAGACACTTGTCTTTTTGCCTCTTCATCTGATTGGTTTTTCATCTCTCATAGGGATCAATGATCCATGTCACAAATACATAAAAACCTCTACAATTATTAAATTTCATGTCTATGTCAACTTAAAATGGTTTACATCAAAGTTTGTAACATTTCAAACTTTAATGTTTACTCTATGTTGCTCGTCACACACTATGCTCTATCTTCTCGACATTCTAAGATCAACTTATATTGAAAATACTTGGTGACCAAAGACTTTCTCAAATCCTATAGAGCTCAACATATACATGTTTATTTACAAGTCTTCCACATGACTCAACCTATATAGAGTAGCTTAGTTGCAATGATGACCAACTGACTATGCCTCATATATGACCAAGTGTTTGACACTAATAGACAACAAGATTTAGAGGTACCAACACTATCTCCATCTCGATAAGAAGATACAATAAATCTACTAGATCTCTATAAGACAACATTTTGACCACTTCTTAAGTTTTCTAATTAAATATATCATTATTTGGCTTCACATCATTGACATTTAAGAGATTAATATTGTCTGTTAGTAGGTTAGCAAGTGGATTACACTTGATTGTTCCACATGTTATTTCAAATAATATATAAGAAATATCAAAGTTACCAACCATAATCTAAGAAAGAAAAGAAACAAGGTAACAACCATATATAATAGGAGAACAAAGTTGTAATTTTACGAGGAGACATGTAAGAGCATAAAAACTAGGGAAATACAAACCTCACCGAAATCCAAACTAGAAACAATTATTAAATATAAGAGTGACTCGAGATCCACCAAAAAGGGAACACCATTCTTGGATTATAAAAATAAGTCGCACCAAAAAGTCTATTGTGGGTCACAACACTCAAACAATGGTTACACAAATATATTATAGTAGGTCTATATAATATACTATCAATTAGCAATTTTTTTAATAAAGATAATATTATAATAATGGTATAAATCAACTCATGAATATCCTTTAATCTATGGATGATACTTATACCTTCAAATTCAATAACATAACAATCATTTTTGAGATTTTAAAACATGAGAATCAATGGTTTTTATTGACCTATATTCCACCAATATATCAGCTACTAACTTCACTTTCTCTTGGTATTTCGTATGCTCCACCTTGGAAAACTTCTTTTTGGGCCCATTTTAAGGGGATTTTGCTACAAGATTGAGGCATGTAGAGCCCCACTATTTTTCT
The DNA here is from genome assembly GCA_028749045.1 of Cupressus sempervirens. Taxonomy (NCBI): domain Eukaryota; kingdom Viridiplantae; phylum Streptophyta; class Pinopsida; order Cupressales; family Cupressaceae; genus Cupressus; species Cupressus sempervirens. Next base: position 51,395,091 of record CM053790.1, on the reverse strand, counting down.
TAGAATGCAAAGTGTCTTCACTTTACAAGAATCTAAAACAACTAAGGTTACATCCTCCTCCAGAACTAATGTACCACTTGGTAAGTATATATCCATCTACCCATTTTACAAATCATGCAAAGATAGTTATAATTATTATTCCTTTTTTCTGATGATAGTTCTTATTATTATTCCCTTTTTCCTGATGATATTTCTTATTATTATTCCCTTTTTTTTATAAGGTCACTCCCAAAGGCACAACATCAAAGGGTAGCTCAACTAGAATCCTCTCTTCCTGAATCATCTCCTCCATAATTATATAATTTTTCATTTTTGTTTCCTATAAGGGTTCTCTTTCAACATCTTCCCTTATTGAAAGTCTTAACAAGAATATCCTTTTAGAATAACTGGGGAGGGCGGGGCGGGGGGGGGGGTGAATAAGTTATCCAAGGTCCATATGTATAACTAAAACTTTTCACAGCTTAGTGTACCCATAAAACATTTATACTTATGCATGTATCCTTAAGATTATGCAATCACTTAAAACTTGTAGGTTACTTTCAAATCAACTTGCAAAAATGTAAACATGAAACATAATAGATTCATCAACACACTTGACACAATGATTTATGTGGAAACCCAATTTTGGGAAAACCATGAGTAACATGCTACTCCTTTTTCACTCTTCTAAAGTGATGCCCTGTGAAAGGCCAACCTTGTTAAAGGCTATAGTACACACTTAAATGTGACCCTATTAAAGGATTCCAATAACCTTGTTAGGAGTGATCCACAAATTCCAAGAAAACAAACTTGTTAGCTTAGATTCATCAAATTCATGATCTTTTAAATAATGTAGCAGCTTGACATTATCTTGCTTCTAATGCTCGACACATACTGCATTTCTCAGCATCCATTTTGAAATTACTTGACATGAACTAAAGTTTACTGTGCTTGACATCAACTAAATTTTACTTGGCATCTACTGTTCTACTCAACATACACTAGAATGAGCTTTTTCTTGGCTTCAACTAATTTTTTGCTCTGCTTGCACTATCTTTTCTCAACACCTACTATCCACTTGGTCAAGCTTGGCAGAAAAATTTGTGCAACTTGTTGTTCTAGACTTTCTTAGCGTAACCAAGCTTTGTAACCTTAAGTAGATTACCAATACCTCATGTCATCACTATCTTAACTAATTCTTATACTTTATTACATATTCACAACTCAACCTTTCCTCTAGGTGCTATTGTTACATCTTTTGATCAAATCCTCTTCATCAATCATCTAAGTGATAGTACTTAAATCATATAAGTAGTTGTCTTACCAAAAAATAAGAGGTTTGACATCAGTGAAAAATAATGATTGAAGCATATAGTCTCCTTCTTTCAACAATATCCTTCTACAACATCTCTTGTCAATCAATTTATCAATAATCTCCCTCTTTGGCATTGATGGAAAACCAAACTGATCAATCGAATCAACCAAATCGTGAACACCTTGTTCAACCAAACTAACTAGGTTAAAATATTAAGACAATACCATCAAGAAAATAATTCTTTGTATTGAGATTTCTCCCTCTATCAACAAATTCCATCTTCTGAGTAGGTTACAAAATTTTTTATAATTCCATCTGAGTTTATAACTCCCTCTGAGTTTCATCTTATATCTCCCTTTTACTATATCTCCCTCTTACTAGGTAGATATAGTATTTATCCTTTGAGTTTATAACTCCCTCTTTTTGAATGTCCCTAGCTTCCTTATCATACTTATGTTTTCCTCTGATCAAAAATATCTCCCTCTGAGATCAATTAATCTCCCCATCAGTAATTATACATACTAGTTTGATTAGCAGAATATCTCCCTCTTTGATTGACGTTGTCATCTTATCATGTAGATACAAGCTTTCTAGTTTCTTATGCTTCTCTCTTTGTCACTTTTCTTGTGACTGATTTGAAGTTTTAGTTCGTTGATTACTTTAGGAAGCTCCTAAAGTAAGATCCATTGCACCAATTTGTAACATATGAAAATTAGATTGTTTAATGCAAGGCACTCCTCTTGGTACTTTGATAGCTTTTGATAGGGTTATTACCTCTAGTTTACCTCTTATATACTCATGATAATCCTTAGGTAATGCTTTTGTGAAGATATCAACAATTTATTCTTTTGTGTTGACATTTTCCATCTTCACCTCTTTATCTTGAATTAACTCTCTCAAGTAGTGATACTTGATTGCAATGTATTTAGTCTTTATGTGCATCACTGGATTCTTTGATATATTGATAGCACTTGTATTATCACAATAAAGTATCATTGGTTCTATGATTTCTTCCTTCATTCCTTTGAGTAGCTATTTGATCCATACAATGTTTCTACAATTTATAGTAGCAACAACATATTCAACTTCAATAGTAGATTGTGAGGTACAATTTTGTTTCTTACTAGTCAATGTAACTAGTCTTTTGCCTAAGAAAAATGCTCCTCCACTAGTGTTTTTTCTGTCATCAATGTTTGCATCCTAATCAACATCAGTGTAGGTCCTCAATTCAAATTTTTAATTTTTCTTATAGTATAGACCAAACTCTTCTGTTCCTTTCAGATATCTCATTATTCTTTTCACAACCATTAAATGATTCTCCCTGGGATTTGCAAAAAATCTTGCAACTATCCCTATAGATAATGCAATGTTAGGTCTACTATGTACCACATATTGTAATTTTCCAATCATATACCTATACAATGTTTGATTCACCTTAGCTAAATCATCATTCTTTGACAACTTAAGTCATGTCATCATAGATGTACTTACTAGTTTGGAATCCTCCAATCCAAAAGTTTTCAATATTTCCTTGACATATTTTGACTGAGTGATGTATATACCATACTTTATCAGATATACTTGCAATCCCACAAAACAATTTATTTCTCCAAACATAGACTTTTCAAATTCTAGTTTCATCTGATTTGCAAATCTTTACATAAAGCATCTTGTCCTCCAAATATGATATCATCAACAAAAATTTCAAATAACAAAATACCTTTTCCTTTTTCTATATTTATGTATAGATTTCTATTATCATCAATCCTTTCAAATTCAATTTTCACAAGATACTTATGAAGTCTCTCATACCATGCTCTTGGTGCTTGTTTCAAAACATATAGAGCTTTGTGTAGTCTACATATCATGCTTTTATTGTTAACATCAACAAAACCTTCCGATTGTTCTATGTAAACTTCTTCCTTTAATATGTCATTTAGAAATGCATATTTAACATTCATTTGATAAACTTTGAAACCTTTGTATGCAGAATAAGCAAGTAAAGTTCTTACTCCTTCCAATCTAGCAACAGGGGTGAATTTCTTTCCATAGTCAATTCCTTCTTCTTGTGCATATCCCTTGCAAACTAATTTTTCTTTGTTCCTTGTGACTTCATCATTTTCATTTAACTTGTTTTGGAATACCCACTTGGTGCCAATCACATTTTTGTCTTCTGATCTAGGAACTAGACTCCATGTTTTGTTCTTCACAATTTGTTCAATCTCTTCTTCCATGGCTTTATTCCAGCCATCATTTTCTAATTCATCTTTTACTAATTTGGGTTCCTTCATGCTCAGAAAATATGTATCATTTCTCAATATTTTTCTTGTTTTTGCTCTAGCATCTTTATCTCTAATGATTTGAGTAGTAGGATGATGTCTCTTCACATATTTGGACAATCTTGGTTCAGCTCTGGTTTCTTCATTTTTCCTTTCAACATCAAAATCACTATGTGCACCTCTGTCAGGTAATTCAACATTTTCACCAATATCAGAATCAAAATGTGCTTCTATTTCATTCTGTAACTCTACATATGAATGTGCCTTAGTTCCTGAATGCAACCCAACATTCATAGTCTGTGACTTAGTAGTTACTGAAACTTGCTGTTGATTTGTGGCTTGATTTACATTATCTTCTTTAGTATGCATACCTTCATAAGATTATACAAATGATTCATATTCTTCTAGTTCTTTCATAGGTTCATCCTTATATACTTCTGTATATTTATCAAAATTTACATTTGCACTTTCCACAACTTTTTTAGTGTTAGTATTCAAACATTTATAAGCTTTACTTCTTGTAGAGTATCCTAGGAATATACCTTCTTCACTTTTTGTATCAAGTTTACCATTCCTAAAATCCTTAATAATGTAAAATTTGCTTCCAAATATCTTAAAATATTTTACATTGGGTGAGTATCCATACCATAATTCAAAAGGTGTTGAATGAGTACCTTTCTTGACTTGTCCACAGTTCAAGGTATATATAGCTGTACTTATAGCTTCTCTCTAGTATTTAAAAGCAACATTATTCTCCATTATGAGTGTTCTAGCATAGTCCATTATTGATCCATTCCTTCTTTCAACAATTCCATTTTGTAGAGTGGTTCTAGGAGTAAATGTCTATCTTTGATTCCTCTGTCATTATAGAACATTCCAAATTCATTTGATGTGAATTCTCCTCTGTCATTATAGAACATAGTTGTCATCAATTTGGAATAGTCATCAATAAGTAGCATAATGTACTTATCTCCTTTGTAACTCTTCACTTTAATTGGTCCACATAAGTTAGTATAAACAATCTCTAGTATTTCTTTAGAGGTGTAAGTTTTGCCCTTAAAACTTGACTTTGTCATTTTGCCTAACTAACATTGTTTGCACATTACATTATTAGGCTTCTTCAACTTAGGTAAACCTCTACCTTTCTTCATGTTATTGATACTAACCAAGTTATCAAATTTAACATGACATAATCTCTTGTGTCATAACCATACATCATCAAACTTTATAACAAGACAAGTAGCATCCTCTATATCAAGATAGAATAGATTACTTCTAGTCTGGTCACCTTTTCCAATTATTCTTCCATTTGTGTTATATATCTTAGCAACCTTGTTTTCAAACTCAACCTTACATCCCAAATTATTCATAGTTAAGTCCTTCAACATAGTAAGCATTGTCACATAAAATCTTATCTGTGAGTTTGATAGAACCTTTTTCTTTTATCAAACATGGTGCATCATTCTCAAATATTAAACTATTTCCATCATAACAATTCAAGATAATGAACTTACTTTTGTCTCTAGTCATGTGATGTGAACATCCACTATCAATGATCCATCTATCATTCTTGTTCACACAAGTTACAAGTGCAGTTGCCTCATTTTCATTAGATTCATCCTTTATTGCAACATATACTACTTCATTGTCATGTTCATTAGATGTTTCTTCTTCAGCAATGTAGCATGAATTTTGGCCTTTGTCTTTGTAATCCTTTCTATCTTCATCTCTTCTATTCTTATATTTTTCATTTCCTCTATAATTTTTCTTCTCTAGCCATCTAGTAGCAATATGACCAACCTCATTGCAATTGAAACAAATGATAATTAACTTAGGTTTGAAATTTCCTTTACCTTTGTGGAATCTTCTTGCCAATAATGCTTCAATTTGTTCAACATCCTTCTCATCTGTATTACTATTTCTAGATACATATTTTATCTTTTTCTATTTCTTCTTCTTGTTAGGTTCCTTCAATGACACTTTAGCTTTGAAAGCAGATTCAATACTCTTAGGTTTGTAATTATCAAAGTTAGATGTCTCAAAAGTAGTGAGTCTACCTACCAGACCTTCAAGTGATAGATCATTCCCTGGTATACATCTTAGTTCTTGAATTATAGGGACTCTAATAGCATAAACATGCATTAGTGTTCTTAAAATTTTTCTTAACATAGTATCATCATCTAGTTTACCATTTTCTCCTCTTATTGCATTAACTACTTCTTTTATCCTTGCAACATATTGAGCAATATTTTCACCTTCTTCCATTCTCATTTCATCAAACTTACCTCTGAGGCTTTAAAATTTATCTCTAAGAACATTGGTGTCTCCTCCATAGATGGAATTTAGGGCATCCCACATTTTCTTTGCGCTAGCAAGACCTTTGATATCATCAAATTCAGCATAACTTAGGGTAGAGACAATATCTATCATTTCCTGGTTGTGTTCTTTCTTTCTCATATCCTTAGTAGTTGGAGCTCTAGCAGGGTCAACATGCTCAATGGTAATGGTAGATTGTGCATGATCTCCAAGTCCTCCAAGGTGTAGCTTCATCAAACTTTTCCATGCAAAAAAGTTATCTCTATTGAGCTTTGGTACTTCTCTTTTTGACATCTTGATCTTTGTGCTTCTAGTACCTTCAAACTAGTCTTCTTTAAGAAGATGGATTTGATACCAATTGTTGGAATACCTTTTTGAATAACTGAGGGGGGGGGTGTGAATCATTTATCCAAGGTCCAAATGTATAACTAAAACTTTTCACAACTTAGTGAACCAATAAAAAATTTATACTTATGCATGCATCCTTAAGATTACGCAATCATTTAAAACTTGTAGGTTATTGTCAAATCAACTTGCAGAAACATAAACATGAAACATAATAGATTCATCAACACACTTGACATAATGCTTTACATGGAAACCCAATTTGGGAAAAACTACTAGTAACATGCCACTTCTTTTTCACTCTTCTAAAGTGATTCCCTGTGAAAGGCCAACCCTATTAAAGGTTATAGTACACACTGTTAAATTTGACCCTATTAAAGAATTTCAATCACCCTATTAGGAGTGAGACTTTTTAGAGGACTTTAGATGATTCACTTGGAATTTTACTCAATTAAAGGATTTACAAATTGTTGTTAGGTCAACCTTAATCCAAAGGATTTACCCTAGATTGATACAATTGTTAGAGAGTAACAATAAGGCTTGATCTGATACAATTTACAACTTCATTTGTAGATTATAGATCACTATTTAGTCCTCAATTCTACTTGGCCTTCATACCTTGTAGTTCTGATAGCTTGTTCATCCTTCAAGATTTCATCTCCTTAAGTCTCCTTGCTTAGGATGCCAATGCAATCTTTTCTCTTAGGTCACTTGATGAAGCAGAGCCCTTGACTTCTTGTCTTCCTTAGGTTCTTTGCATCCAACAACACTTTGCTTCATGACCAGAAATTCCTATAAATAGGAAATTAAGATATTTTGCTGCTCATTTTCGATTGTCCACTTTAGGGTTAAGATAGATTAGGTAGGATACAATGAATCTATCCCACATTCCATCTCTCTTCTAGAAACTTCTCCTAGAATCCTCTTTGAATTCACCTAAAAATGGTTTACCTTAAATTCTATGCCACCAATTCATTAACCTTATCTTTCACCTAGTTCACAAAATCCAAGAAAACAAACTTGTCAGCTTAGATTCATCGAATTCATAATCTTTTAAATAATGCAATAGCTTGGCATTATCTTGCTTCAGATGCTTGACACATACTGTGTTGCTCGGCATCCATTGTGAAATTACTCGGCATGAGCTAAAGTTTATTGGTGCTCAAAATCAAATAAACTTTACTTGGCATCCACTATTCTACTCGAAAAATGCTAGAATGAACTTTTTCTTGGCTTCAACTAATTTTCTGCTTGGCTTGTACTATCTTTTATCAGCACCTACTATCCACTTGGTCAAGCTTGGCAGACAAACTTTGTGTAACTTATTCTTTTAAAAATTCTTAGTGTAACCAACCTTTGTAACCTTAACTAGATTACCAATACGTCATGTCATCATTGTCTTATTTGATTCCTATACTTCATTACATAATCATAACTCAACCTTTCCTTTAGGTGCTATTGTTACATCTTTTGATAAAATCCTCTTCATCAATCATCTAAGTGATAGTACTTAAATCATATCAGTAGTTGTCTTACCAAAAAATAGGAGGTTTGACATCAATGAAAAAACAATGATTGAAGCATATTGTCTCCCTCTTTCAACAATCTCCTTCTACATCATCTCTTTTTAGTCAATTTATCAATAGAACAAAGCCTTATTTTTTAGGAGCCGACTCAAACATACGAGCCTTCCCTTTATTAGTTTAGGAGGAGAGTAGGAAGGAGAATTAGTTGACATAATTGAAGGATTGGATAAAAAAAATTTCCTTTGAAAATGCCTATACTTATGACATATTCAACATAAAAAAGAAGGGTTTTGCTTTTGATCTGATAAATCCAAAAAGAGGAACCAAGGAGTAATTTGATTGAATATAGTAAGGTTAATTAAAAGAATTCAAGAAAAATATGAGCATATAAAATATCTTCCTATATATCCCAAGTTTTTATGCATAACTAACCAATTTATCAAGTAAAAGAGATATTGAAGGAATAATGTTTCTTGTCCAACATTCAAATAGAATCCTTGGAAAAGAGTAACCTAGATACAGTTCCTTCGGGGAAATTCCTTAGCATAATTCAACCCTACATTTCCAGATTTGATGAAGGAACAAAATCGATTATAAAAAGATGGCTCATCTTGGAAAATCTTATTTTTGTTTACAACACACAAGAATATGACCAAAAATTAAATTTCAAAAACCATTATTTTGTCTTCTGGAGGAGGACATTTTCACCAACTTAATGATCAATGAAAGTCTTAAAGGTTGAATCGTCCCTTGCACCACCTTATTTCAAATAGTGCTTTGGTGAGCTAGGTGATAAAGAAGACTAAATGATAAAGATGTTAAATAAACTAAAACATTAGATGCAATAAATTTAGAATAATTGGTAATTGCAACCATGGAATAATATTTTAACTAAAAATATCCAAATAGTACACTTCAAAGATAAAATTCTAAGCTTTGTAAGCTCATTACCTAAGACACATGTATAAATCAAAGAAAATAATGTGGGTATGAGCCAAATGCATGATACACATACCATATAACCATATTAAAAATGATTACGCAATATTTAAGAACAATAAATAAAACTAACATGAATGATATAAAGTATAGTATAATGCTAACAAAATGTGAAAAATGCATTTACACTATAAAAATAATGAGAAATTAACGAGGAAAGAAAATAATGATCTCATAATGAAAGAAAGTTGATGAATCCAATGGACTTCTTTATCTACAAACCTCCACACATGATGAAAAAGATTATTGTTGGGTGATTATTTGGAGACCTACCTCAATTAGATACTTGATTCATTGTTTCCACCTGCACAACATCCAAATGGATAGGAAAAATGGTGATAAATAATCACAAAAATAAAATGACAATAATTATAATAGAACAAGATAAATAATTATGATATGCTATTGTAATAAAAAATACAGTAGGGAAAGTAACTTCCCTCCACTACTAAAATTCTAAGGCTTGAAAAAGTGAAGGCAAGGATGATTGAAAGACCATGAACAAATTGTGCCAAAGGAACTAGAAGCTAAATAATATGACCAAGAAGTTGTACAAATTGAGCCCTAATGTGATAGGTAAACAAATGAGACCAAAAATGAGAAAAAAGTGCATAAATAAGAGACCAAATAAGTAGTCAAAATGGAATTTTTTTTTTTGGGTAGGACATGGCCATAAAGGGGTGGTGCAATGAGGTGCTATATTGAATGAGTGGGAATTGTAACGCTTTCACAACTCACCACATACCTAAAAATTAGTGGGATGTGTGTGCCACATTAACTTCTCCATAGTACACACATGTCCTAGGTCATCCAAATTGTGCAGCCAAGATTCTTGATGAATAATGAAAAAACTAAGAAATGTGTGATGGAAGGATTGACATGGAAATTTATATCTAGGCTAAGGTAGGGACATTGAGAATTTTGAAATATTTTACTTTTCTCCACGTTAGTGAGAATTACACAAATAGAAAATACAAGATAAAGTAAAGAGAACTTGCTATACACTCAATTTGTGTCACACTCTAAACCCTTCTATCCAAATGATTCCATAAGTTTGAAATGCTTGGATGTCAGCTTAGAGCTCCCTATCCATAGAGTACAAGAAGCTATGATTCAAGTATGAAGGCTCTCAACCGAGCCTTAGAGATACACTTCTTGCTAGTAAACCATGCAATAGGAGGTTCTTTGAGACAAGAGCAAGAATGAAAGTGTCTAGAATGAGTTCTTCAAAAGATGCAATGCAATTATGAAGACTAAGCTAGAATGAGAATGCAAAATGTAGCTATTCTAAATAATGATGAGAGTGTTACAATCCAACTATTATGCTATGTGAACTAGAATATAGTAAAGGAAACTAAGCTATCATGCAACTATGCTAACATTCCATATGATCTTAAAAGCTAAATGTGATGGAGTGAAAGAGTGAAGATGAGAAATGGAAGTTCTCCTCAAAGCTCCAAAGAAACCTATTAGAAAACCTACGACATAACAATATTCAAATGATGATGGATCCTTTGAGAGGGAGAGAGCTCTCTCTTTTAAAGTCATACAAATGGTACAGATCAAGGTAAAGATGATTGATGATCAACAATTGAATTCAAAAATGGGGGGGATCCACGTGCACACACAAGTCAACCAATAGAACATAAGTTGACTTCCCACATAAGACAAAAGTCTCAAAGCCTTTTCTTTTAATTGCAAAATAGAAAAAGGACTTGATGTGTGCACTTTAAGTGGGTTAGAAGAATGAGGTCTTTTATTTAATTAAAAGGGGAAATTTTCTTTTAATCAAATAATGAGCTTAGGATAGCATAGTCAAACTATAGGTTATAATCAAATTAATTGATTATTAGCAATTTGGTCTAGGTAAATGATTAATTAAATTAACCAAAATGCTGAGAAGGGGGCTAATAGTCTAGATGACCATTTTTAGGTGATTACATTTTCCCCTCTTTGACCAATGTGTGACCGATCTGGGAACACATTACATCAAAGAAAACATAAGCCAAGTAGGCAGTAATAGATATAGATATCTGATTCTGAAGAATGAAATGTAGAAAGAGATAGCAAATCCTAAATGTATAGCTTGATAATGATAGTATTGAACACTAGGAGAAAGAATATGTCAAAATTCAAGAAGAATGCTAACACCTAGCAAGGAAGATAGATCGAGAGCAAATGAAAAGATCAAACATGTGCTCCTAAGAAATAGATAGCTGTAGCAAGTGATGATAGAGTATTTCTGCCCCCTTGAGATCCAAATCAAAATGAGGTAAGGGAAATGCACAAATAAGCAAGATATAAGTACATTGAGATGTCGCAATGTCCAAGATGATAGATAGATGATTAGAAGCAAAGTTTGAATATAAAGCAGAAATAGAATTCCCTAGTTTGACCAAAGTTAACCACAAAGGATAAAGCATGAAAAATTAGGTCAAATCAAGTAGAAAGGTATTTTTAGACATGAAAAGGTGAATTTAAGTAGATATGAAGCATAGAAATGATGAAGACATGAAGAAATGAAGGTTCCCCAATGATGATTCGAAGATTAGACCTCAAAAGGTTGGTCGGCTAACCGCTCAAAAGAAGGTAGAATTTTAAAATGCAATTTTGACTATAAAGATGAACTCCTACTTCTATTTCAATCTTGAAAATGAATTTAGGATGTCAAAATTAACCAGGGGAGCAATTTTCGCAAAATTTTGAGGAGTTTGAAAATTAGGTCAAAATGAGGTTGGAGCCTATAAAGGGGTCCAAGTGTCATTTTCAAATTCATTTCGTCTTTTCTGAATTTGGAGAGCTTAGAGTTCTTTAGGAGAGAAAAATGGCATTAGTAGGTATTTCAACCGATCAACACCATTTCGAGTGCAAGTAGTTGCACAACTAGCCAGAGCACTACGGAGTGCCCATAAGTTCATACCTTTTTCACATTTATGAGCTTTTTTGTACCTTTTTTTGCACATTTTAAGGGTAAAAATATAGAATATCATGTGATATTTTTAAAAGCATCACACAAGTAGTTGAATGTATGTCATATGAGACATATCTATTTGTCGCACAAACTAGTGCGAAATACCGTACGACAAAAAAGTATTGCACCAGTATAAAAAAGCTATTGCACAATAATTCATATCACTTATGTATAGCAGGAAATATCACACAAATTGGTTTTAAAGCATTTTTTAATGAAATTTTACATTTTTGGTCATGTTTATGATGTTGGACTAATGTTTACATGTTTTGGATTGTAGGAAGTATTTTGGCACTTCTTATCAGAGCCCCCAAAGTGATTGGATTGCATGTTGTGGAGAATTTGATAGATGGTGAGCATGCCACTATATCTACCATGGGTTTGAGGTGGGTCATACAGATTGCCCATATATAGGAAAACCATGGATTGCTAACTACATTGGCTAAGTGGTGGCATAGTGAGCATAATACCTTCCATCTACCAACTGGAGAGGCCTCTATCACTTTAGAGGATGTAATTGGATCCTTCAAGTATCTTGTTGTGGTAATTTGGTAAGTTATATGCTTGAGTGCTCTGTCATGTTTTGCAATTTTTGATATTGAATTGAGGTAAATTGATGCTAAGTTTTGGTTGAATGTCACAGGTATACTATGATTAGACCCTGATAGAGGGTCAAGCCATGATGCAATAGTTAGTCCCAGATGTTACTATCTTGGATTGGCATCTGAGTTGGGAGCGATTGATTAATGAGTATGGGGTTGATTACTCCCTACTAAGTTTATTATGTTCACTAGTTTCTTAGGCCTTGGTAACTAACAAGGGTCAAAAGGGCTTCCCACTAGGTTGGGGCAGACTAATGGTAGACCTAATTGCATGGCCTCATAGGATGGCATGGAGGCTAGCTCTTCAGGTAGATATGTACCATGAGATACATGAGTTAGTTTCCCATGAGGGCCATTCCTAGGCATGTGGAGCAATGCCATCACAGATATGGGTGTGGAAGCACATTGATGTGATCCAACCATGAGTGTAGCCACAAAAGTGAAGTTAGCCCTACATTTTTGGATATACAAGATTTGTCCCACAGAATCATAGTGGGGATGTCACATATTACCATCACATTTTTGATAAGCTGAAAACATTTACATGGTGGCCCTATTGAAAGTGACATAGATGGTCAGATGCCTAGAAGCTAGATTATATGAGGTATAGCATACTGCTAGTAGGTATGCACTCAGAGATCATCGAGAGGTTTGTGATCAGCTGAGTATGGTTACAGTTTGAAGAGTGACAAGTGATTTCAGTGGAGACTACCACTTATGCTTGCTTCCACTCAGATGAGGCACGAGGATGGTTACCAATGCTAGATTACTAGACAACCATCTGAGAGACAACAACCTTAGTGTAAGCTCCCTAGGATTATCACTCAAATATAGTAGATGTAGGGGTAGATCCAACATATCTATATGAGATGTAGAGACATCCATTTCCCCAGTTTATAGAGCTAGATGCACTACCCATAGTAGGGGGACATGGAGGAGGTGGAGGCAGAGGCAAAGGTGGAGGTGGAGGTGAAGGCATGAGACAGATGGAAGTTAGGGAGGGTTCTAGAGCTGGGAGGAGGAGGATGCAAGCACAAGCCACTAGAGAGGAGGAGGAGGAGGAGGAGGTGCCATTGAGGTGGAAGAGAGTGGTGTAGGTGAAAGTACAGGTAGAGTAGTTGGCTAGGGGAGATGATGGTCATGATGCTAGGATCTAGACCTTAGAGGTAGAGCTACAAGTAGCTCAGGTGATCATCATAGTATGGGATCAGTAACTCATGGATGAGTAGGCATTGGGGGATGAGCTCCATAGGGAGCAAGATGCTACTAGGAGAGAGGCATCACACCATGAAGCTCACATCGCATACAATTATGATGCCTATAGGGGTGTGGTGCCACTAGGGAAGGGACTTCCCAACTACTTAGAGTGGGAAAGAATATTAGAGGGTGTAGTACAACTGCCAAATAGGAGATAGGCTTCACCACAAGGGCCACCACTAGCTATAGAGGGTGGGAGTTAGTCATAGGCTGGTTGTGATAGTTTTGATAGTTTTGATTGTACTCCATGTATTTTTGAGATAGATATCTAGATTTTGGATCTCATATTTATATATGTACTATGACACATTGATATATATATATATATATATATATATATATATATATATATGAGATACTAGATTTGATCGAAAAATTTGTGTACTTGTCTCATTTGAATGGATGTTTCAACATTTTAGTTTTCATTTGATGTTTCTATTTTTGTTTCTTGCTCATGTATGCATTGGTTGGATACTTATGTGTAAATGCTTATGTATGCATTGTTTGGATACTTATGTGCATATGCTTATGTATCTCTCTGATGTGTGATGTTTTAGCTCTCATGTTTATGGTATAGACTTATGTATTTTGAAACATGTGACACTTGGATAGATCAAATGTGATGTTTAGATTAACCCCTTGTGATGATAGGATAGCAATAATAGAAATGAAGCAAAAGATCAAGAAGGTGAAAAGACATGACAAAGAAGAAAGCAAAGAAAGATATGAAAGCAGTTAGTCGATATGTCTGTGAAAAAAGCTGAAGAAAGAGTTATCCCCACATGCAAGAATGCAAGACTAAGCTAAAAAAAAAACCTAAAATGAAAACAAATATGCAAAGTGGTTTACCATCAAGAAACACATAATGTTTAGACTCTTATTTCATCATTCAACATTTATTAGGGACATCATGAGATCATACAATCATCACTAGTATAACTATAAAGATATGAATATGATCGATATCAGATAGGTATGTGGAAATCCAATCTAAGCATCAGAGACATGTAAGTCAAGATAACTACACAATTAGATTCCCTAAGTTTGATTTAGCAAGATTACACTTGTATCAAAGCATAAGTGCCAAGATAACCCCTGAGTGTAGTCTTGTGGAAATAGTCAAGGATGATACATTTGTAAGTCAAAGGGTCAAATAGGACAAGCAAGAATGCTTTAAAAACTATAGACAAACAAATTATACCCACAAGCATAAAGCAAGAAAACATGCCCCATGCCCCCAGTCTTCTTCTAGTCCATGACATCCTCGAAAGACTATTAGGCAGGGAACACAACAAAGAAGTTATCATAGATAGCACACAAGGTAGATAAAGTTCATAATATCTTAGTCATTCAAATGTTTGTGTGTGTGTGTGTGTGTAAGTCACTTGGCTATTTCTTCAAGACTTGATTTTGATAGTGAAAAATATTGCGACACCAGAGACTATAGGCAAACTATCTAAAAAATGTTGAGAAACACTTGATGTCAAGTTGGGGGTAGTGTTGAGAAATACTACTGTGTGAATTGCTAAGAGAGACCCTAATGCACAAGGATACCTCAAGTAAACTAAGCAACTATGCCCCCAAGATGAGGACAAGAAATAATTGCAAGCTAGGAAATGTGGTGCAAAGTGAGTAAGACTGATAGACATAGGTGCAAGGGTTTCAAGTAGTGCATGTTTCCAGGTTTTCACCTCTTGGTAGGATTTTTTTAGGACATTTTTTGAAAAAAAAATTGTATTTTTTTAACCTTTTGATTTGTTCAGTGATACATCAAAGTTTCTATTGCTAGGTTTTTACTAAGATGATCATTTTTTTAGGACATTTTTTGCTCTTTAGAATTTTTTTAGGATCAATAAGTATGTACAAGATAACTAAGCTACAAGCCTCTAAGCATAAAACTTCTTCAAGTGTAGGACATTGATAGTCTCTATAAGTTCTTCCCCTTTGGGAGTAGAAAGATGATAAGCACCAAACCCAAATGCTACTATGATAATGTATGGGCCTAACCAATTAGGTTCAAACTTTCCCTTCTACTCTCTATCCTGCTGATTTTTTGAATTCTCTTTAAGCACTAGTTCACCAACTTCAAACTCACGCGGGTGAAATTTCTTGTTATAATGAGTATACATGTGCTTTTGATAAGCCCTTAAGTGATCAAAAGTAGCCTTACAATGTTTATCAAGAGTCTCTAATTTCTAAACTTGCATAGCTCTATGGTCTCCATCAGTTATCAACCCTTGTAAGGAGATACACAATGATGATATCTCAACTTCTAATGGGAGGACAACCTCAGAGCCATAGACTAGAGAAAAGGGCATAGCCCTTGTAGGAGTATGAATGGTAGTTCTATGGGCCCAAAGTGCCACATTTATCTATAGGTGCCTCAGCTTGCCCATTCCCTGGAGGGTATTAGACAAAGGACTAATTTTGTTTGATTCAAAATTGTGAATAGCTGTCTGAGGTCCTTATTCTTGAACTAACCTCCATTATCAGTAACAATAGAGGAAGGAATACCAAAATGACAAATGATGTGGTTTAGTACAAACATGGCAACATGTTTTCCTATAGTAGTAGATAGTGGCACAACTTCAACCCATTTGGTGAAATACTTAGTTGCTATGATGATGAACTTGTGACCACTAGATGAACTTGGGTGAATTTTTCTGACTAAGTCAAAGGCCCATTGCTAAAATGGCCAATATGTCACAAAGGGTATCAGCTTACATCTAGGAGCATGAATTAAGTTTCCATGAAGTTGACATTTCTGACAAGACTTAGCATAACAAATGATATTGGCTTGCATGGTTGGCTAGTAATAACCTATCCTAAGAAGTTTCTGAGCAAGTGAAAGACCATTAGAATGTGCCCCACAAATACTGTCATGGACTTCAGCAAGTTCCTTTTCAAACTCTTCTAGTTCTAAACACCTAAGAAACATTTTTTCTAGACTTTTCCTGTACAAATCACTAGCTTGATCAAAGTGTAATGTGAAGCATTATGGAGGAGTTGGAATTTTTGGTTGTGCATGACAATTTTGTGAATAACTTGATCACACATGTAGGAGAAGATGGCCACATTGCAAGAGGAATCATGACCTACAATAGTGCAAATCAATTGGTTATATGGGGAATCATAGGCGGGATGACATAGTTCTTCCACTAGGCACTCAAATCATGATTCATGTTCTTGTAGTTGGAGGATAGATGCTAAAGTGGCCATAGCATCAACAACCTTGTTTTCTGCTCTAGGAATTTTTTGGAATGTTACAAAAGTGAAATAATTCCTTAGAGCATCTATCAACTTCTTGTAAGGGATCAACTTGTCATCTTTTTTTTGATAGTCATTGTTCACTTGGTTTATAAAAAGTTGGGAATCCCCATAGATGTGTAATTCACATTCAAGAGCCATTTTGATCGCATTTGTTAATGCCTCATATTCTACAATGTAATTTGTGCAAGGGAATAAGAGTTTGTAGGATTTTGGGATCATATAACCATGAGGGGAAATAAACAAGACACCTTCTCCAGATCCATTATGTGTATGAGAACCGTCAAAGAAAATTTTCTAGGTTCTCTCTATGGTGTACATAATTGAGGCATCTGGAAACTCAATTTGCATGGGTGTTGTATCCTCTAGTGGAAAATTAGCTAATTGGTCAGCTATGGCCTATCCTTTGATGGCTTTATGTTCGACATATTGAATGTCAATTTTTGAAAGAATCATCATCCATTTAGCTAGATGACCAATAAGTGCAACTTTGCTCAATAAATATTTCAAAGGATCAATTTTAGCAATCAGATGAATTGTATGTGCCAACATGTAATGTCAGAGTTTTTGAGAAGCAAAGACCACTGCCAGATATTCTTTCTCGGTACTAGTGTAGTTCATTTCATAAGCTACCAAAGTTTGATTGATGTAATATACAGCCTGTTCTTTACTAGTCTCATCACTTTGGGCTAATAATGCTCCTAGAGAAGAAGTTGTGGCTGAAATATACAAGATCAAAGGTTTTCCTAGAATAGGTGGCATCAAAATTGGAGGTTTAGCCAAGTACCCTTTGATTTTTTCTAGACTTTGTTGGCATTCATTGTTCCAAATATGAGTAGAGCCTTTATGCAAATTCTTGTTGAAAGATTGTGCTTTATCAGCCAACTGAGAAATGAATCTTCTTATGGATTGCAAACATCCTTGTAGGCTTCTAAGTTTACTGATAGTTCTTAGAGGAGGCATTTCCATAATAGCTTGGACCTTTTTAATATCAACCTCAATGCCTTTTGCTGAGATAATGTAGCCTAGTAATTTTCTAGATGTGACACCAAAGGCACACTTTTTTGGGTTCAACCTAAGTTGAAATTGTTCCATATGGTCCAATATCATACTAAGGTCTATAAGATATGTGTCTCATTTTCTAGATTTATCCAGCATGTCATCAACATAGTCCTCCATATTTTTATGCACCATATCATGGAAGATGGTGGTCATTTCTCTTTGATAGGTAGCACCAACATTTTTTAGCCCAAAGGTCATGAAATTCCAACAAAAAGTACCCCAGGCACATGTAAAAGCTATCTTCTCTTGATCAACTGTAGCAATCTTAATTTTTTTATATCCAAAAAAATCCATCCATGAGAGAGTTCATTTCGTAACCTATAGTCATGTCCACTATCATATTGATGTTTGGTAGTGGAAAATCATCCTCGGGGCATGCTTTCTTTAGATCTCTAAATTAGTACAAACAGAGATGGATTTATCATGTTTAGACATAGGTACAAAGTTGGAAATCCATTCTACATAGTCAATGGCTCTAATAAAGTCTACACTCAAGAGTTTTTCCAACTTTTCTTTGACCAACAGGGCTACATGTGGATGCATATTTCTTAGTTCTTGTTTGATAGGTTTCACACCAAGAGAGATTGATAAATGATGCATGATAAGATCTGTGTCAAGCCTTGACATATTTGAGTATGTCCATGCAAAATTGATTTTCTTGTCTTGGAAGAATTTGGAAAAATCCTCCTTTTCCTCAATTGATAGTGATTGAGCCACATGGATGATTTTAGAGATTCCTCTATCCCCAAGTTGATAGGCTATGTAGGTTCAATGAGAACTGAAGATCTATCCTAAAAATAGCTTAGCAAACTACCAAGTACCTCATCTGCAGGTGCCCCAGGGAGGTTTTCACCATTAGATACATCTTTATTTTTACTTTTTTGAGGGTCAAATACCACCACAGTGTGGTTTTCACCATCTAACTGCTTGTTTTTCCTTTTGATTTTATGACTAAGGTACTTGATATCTAATTCCATCATGTTAATTATAGATTTGATGGTGGAAGAAGTGATAGGTACAACGGTGTTTAGGTAATAAGAAATCTCATAGTCATTTTGTAAAGATGGTATTTCAAGGCGTTGATTTTAGACCGATCAATCTATGAGATTGGGATGAATCAATGAGAGTGAGGTGGAAACTTCAAGGTGGTTAACATGAAAAGAGTCATCTTTGGTGACCTATGAAGTCGAGCCTATAGTAAATGTTGTGAAGGAGTCTAGATTAGGAATAGACCTAGAGGGACCAACATGATCCACTAAAACATTTTTCTAGCCAAACTCGTTTGTCCCTATACTAGACTCTTCAACTACATTTGTTTAGGTTTCATAGGCATGAATGACATCCACTCCTAGCTCACAAGATGCATCTAAAGGCTTTCCCATTCATACTCATGAGAGTCTATACTCTAATCTCTAGCAATTAAATGAGAAATGTTTTGTCTAATCTATCCTCAATTCATGTATTCAAGGGAAGATTCCTATTGTTCCAACTATTGAGAGGTGGAAGTTTTAGCATCATTGTTGGTAGTTGGTGTTTCATCTCCCCAAAGGAGGGAAGTGAGAGGGATAAAGACCTCATCTTGTGAAGTGGAAAAAACAAAGGGAGGATCATCATCCTCTAATTTGTTAGACATGGGTGCTCTTTGATCAAATGTTGGTATATCATTTTCTAGTTTAAAACCTAGGCCAACAGTGTCTCAAGTATCACGACCTTGAGTATGACTTAAATGTTGAACTAGAGCTTTTTCATTACTAATTAAGGACCCATAGCCCTAATAGCCCATGTTTGCAAGAAATTTATAGCCTTTGCCATATCATTTAGGGGAAATGGGAGTAGTCACAGTGACTTTCTCTTCATCTTCTTCTTCTCCATAGATCCACTCTTTAATTACTTGTTCTTCTTTCTCTGCTTCTAGAAAAACTAAGGATTGCACAAAAGTGCCAAAAAGATTCATGGTGGAAGTGGAAGGCTTCTTTTTGGTAGAAAATTTCCCATAAGATTGAGGGGTAACTGGTAGAGCAACAATAGAGCCTAGAGTGTGTTCGCCCATGCTAAGGCTCATTATTTTCAAAAAAAATTCACACTCTGTAAAGGATGGCATCAACTCATGAGAAGAGAAATTATGTGGAACCAACATTTTAATAGCAGACAATGCATTGATGGACATTGAGTTGTCACTGGGGGACAACTATCTTAGTACCATTAAAAGGGAACTTAATGCACTAATGATACATAGAAGGCACTACTTGCATGTCATAAATTCATGGCCATCCCAACAATAAATTCTATGCAAATGATATCTCTAGGACTTAGAAAGAAACATCCTTCTCAACTGGACTAACTCTGATCAAAAGTGCAACTAGACCTTTTGAAGGTCTTTCAACCCCATCATTGATCTTGCACCTAGGCTCAATGAAAATTTTGACATGTCCAACTGTTGGATCAAGTTAAATGAAATAATGTTCAACCATGCACCACTATCTATTAAGACTCAACAAACGTGCGTATGAAAGATTTGGACTTTGACATGGAGAGCAAAGTTGTGGGGATGACTGAGAGCTTAGTCATCTTCTTTAGAAAAAGTGAGGCAATGAGGTGAAGAGATATGATTCACCATAGCTTGGAATCATTCCACATCGATATCAGTGGGAACATTGGTAGAACATAGAGCCTTTTCAAGGATATCCTTGTGCAAGGGGGATAACTCTAATAACTCAAAAATGGAAATTTGAGCTGGAGTACATTACAGTTGGCTAAAATGGTCATAGTTGCAGATCTTGGAAGTAGTTGGTTGTTTAGGTGATGAAGCATTCTTAGGATCATGAGCAAGTTTTAGGACAACCTTAGATTGCCCCCTAGTAATAATGTTAAACGGTTCACTTTGTGAAGAGGAAGACCCAACCACTCAGAGTACCACCTTAGGTCTAGTGTCATTATGGTGTTGAGAAATAGATCACATTTTTAAGAAAATTTTTGGTCATTCATCCTCATCATCATAATTGGTCTGGTTGCCATCATTAGGACTTGCTTTGCATAAATATTCCATAGGCTCAAGCATGCCTATAAGGTTTTCTGCGTTAGCATAGGGATATCTGATTTTAGCATCATGATTCTTCTTGGTAGCTTTAGAGGTTTCACCTTTCTCATATTCTGGCAAGATTTGTTTAAAAGCTTTGTGGTTATAATTTTTAACAAAGCCATATATGACAACTTTACCAACCACAATGAGATCTTGAATCACGTCTTTCAGTTTGAAACAATTTTTTGTTTTGTGACCCTTGCTTCGGTGATAACTACAAGTATGGTCCTCTCTCCACCACAGAGGTCTGACAGGTGGATTAGAGGGATGAGAGTTTTTTGGTAAGTAACTAGATTTTTTGCAATTAAGGTTTTCAAGACCACTTCATAAGGCTAAACCATTGGTGTATAAACACATCATTTTTGGGTAAATTTAGAGCTCTTATCAAATGTTTGTAGTTTTGAACCTTCTTGTTGTTTTGTATCATAGATTGCATTAGAAAGGTTAAATGCAGGTTCCTTGGTCTTAGAAGTGTCCACGACCCCATCATTGACAACATACTTGTTTTTATTCCAAATTTTGCCTTTGTCTTTGCCATTTCCATTATAACTCGTGTCTTTATTTACAACAATATCAGCCTTCTTAATAGAAACATCTTCAATGCGATATGTACTTTCAACCATTGCATTGAAGGATGTAAATAGCTATTTTTTAGATCAAAGTATAACTTAGGTACAAGAGTGTTGAAAAAATTTTCAATTTTCTTAGCTTTAGGAACTTTTTGAGGGTACCGAGAGTATAAGGATCTCCATCAGTGAAGGTATGTTGCAAAGTTGTCAGGTAGTACCCATGTCTCTACCCATTTTGTTAAATACTCTGTAGCCACCACCACATATCGGCAACGTCGGGCCCTACTCGCCTTCAGTGGACCCACAAAGTCTAGTCCCCAATGTTCAAACAAGTCCTAGGCGTGAAATGAGTTTAATGGCATAAAGTCCCTCTTGAGTGGTTTATTGGCTCTCTGGCATGTATTGCAACTCAACACCCATTCTCATGCATCATTGTAAAGTGTGGGCCACCATAACCCAGCAAGCAAAACCTTTCGTGTCGTGTCAGGTCCCATGTGGCTGCCTACTAGTCCTTCACGTGCTTGTCCCAAAACACTTTGCACTTCTTCTTCCATTACACATCACCTCAGCACTTGATTAGAACCCATCTTCTGCAAGAGACCATTTATCAGTTGGAAAGTCCACATCCTTAAAACTAGCTTTCGTCATTCGCTTAGCGGCATCTCTCTCAGAATTTGAGACATCAATAGATATTCCCCGATAGACTTGTACCATCCTAGAAGAATGGTGATTCAGAACAAGTGTGCATCCAAAAAATCATCATTGACCCCTTCCGGTGGCTCTCCGAACCTGATTTGAGAAAGTTGGTTTGCAATGACATGACTCTTCCCCCATTGCACAATAATGGTGAAGGTGAATTCTTGCAGTAGCAACAACCATCTGATAATCCTGCCTTGGATAATTGGTTTGTTCACCAAGTACATCAATGCCTAATGATCCACGTAAAAGGTAAATAGTGTAGCCAATAGGTAATGTCTGAATTTTTCTACCAAGTACACCATCCCAAGTGTCTCCCTTTCAGTGGTGCTATAATTCTTCTCAGCTTTTGACAGTAGCCAGCTTGCAAAATACACTAGGTGATCCAGGCCATGGTAGCCAGTCTTCACCAACATTACACCTATGGCAAAGTTTGAAGCGCCAACATGGATGTAGAACTCCTTGTCCTAGTTTGGGTGCACCAAGATGGACCCCCTCAACAATCTATTTTTCAACTCTATGAAGGTAGTCTCCTGCTCGGAACTCCAGACGTACGGTTCTCTCTTTTGTGTCAACTTGTCCAGAGGGAGAGCAATTCGGGTGTATTTCTTTATGAACTGTCTATGATATCCAATGTACCCTGAGAAAAGAATTGACTCCAGGTACCTCCGTTGGGGCTTCCATTTCCACGATCACCCTTACTTTATAGGGGTCGGTCTTCAATCCTAACTTACAAACAATGTGCCCAAGTAGTTTTCCTTGAGGAACCATAAACCGACACTTTTTAGGATTCAATGCTAGCCTAGCCCGCCGACACCTCTCCATACACTCCTCGAGTGCCTTCAAGTGAATGTCCACTAAAGATGGACCAATCATGCAAAAATGCTCAGAAGTTTCCTACTGGCATTTTGTCAAATATGTGCAAAATGATTCTTTGAAACGTAGCAGGTGCATTACACAATCCGAAGGGCATTTGGTTGTAAGCATACACTCCATCCTCCACCAAAAAAGTAGTTTTCAGTTTATCTTCTTCAGCAATGGAGTTCTAGTTATAGCTAGAGAATCCATCCATGAAGGAATACATCTCGTGTCCTACCACTTCTTCCAAAATTGTGTCAGTGAACGGGATTGGAAAGGGATCTTTTATTGTGACCGCATTCAAGCACCAGAAATCCACACATATCTAGATTTGGATCCTGTCCTTCATGGATATCACAATTGGTGACACCCACTCACTTGTTTGAACTTTAAATATTATGCCGGCTTCTAGTATTCATTCTATTTCCTCATCAACGCGAGTTGCGTAGTTCTTGTTCATTCTGTACGACCGCTTCTGCATTGGTATGGCTCCAAGTACCAAGGGTATGCAGTGGACACATTTCTAGCCGGACCCCTTTTAAATCATTGTAAGTCCACGCAAAAACATCTTTATACTCCATAAAGATTTTAAATACCACAACCTTCATTACAGGGTTGCAGTCGTCTCCAACCAGTATGTTCCTCGGATTCTCTGCATCACCAAGATTAGTAGCCTCTACTGATGGCTCTTTGTATCTTATAGCTTTCCCTTCAAAGAAATGGGAGTGGGGGAGGCATTCGTTGATCTCTGCATTGCCTTCTTTGTATTCCACTAACTCCAGTGGAGATACCTCCTTCTCATCTTCTGGGTCCTCAATGCCAAGCATGTAAGAATGGAAGAGCTCACAATCTTCCATCTGCCAATCAAAAAGTCCATTTTGTGAACTGGTCTGGTCTCTTGAACATTTTTCCAATTCTAAAACGCCTTCATCATTGGGATCCATACGGGCTCTTCCCTCATCTGTCTGATGTTCCCCATGTGACTCGAACTTGGATGATAATGCCATTTCTTCACTTACTATTTGAGTTCAGAGATCAATGGCAAACTTTCGCCCTCAGCTTTCCATCGACAAAATATTTTTCTTCTAGTTGTGATTCACTTTCCAAGAATGGCATCATATCCCTTTTTCTTCAAGGGAATCACTACGAAGTCCAGCACAAATGGCTATCCCAATGGTTACTTGTTGAGCCACCAAGGTCCCTAGGGGTTTTATCCCTTATTGGTTTTAGCTGAGCGGGTTGAATGTTGGCGGCCATAGGGTAGGCTTGCCCAATTTCTTCCACATCTCCTTGGGAAGAACATTCACCCTGAACCCACCATCCACGATGGTGTCTGACAAGATGGTTCCAAGGATTCCCATCTCAACCACCGTCGGGTGACAATCGTTGCTTACTATCAGCAACATGGGATATGTGGCCGACCCTCTGGTACAGTTGGTTGTTCCTTCGTCTCCAATAGGTTTGAGTGGGCATTCAATAATGGTGTCCTTAGTTGCGGTACCGTTTGTAATAGGTCTTGAAGTCTAACAGGCACCTCCATTTGCAACATTTGATTGAACAAGTTGTTCTCCCCCTCCGATCTTCTAAGAATAGTATCTTTCATATCCTTTGTAGCCTTCATTCCCCTTTCTATGTCCTCATGTGCCTCCCGCAATCTTTGCTTCTCCGTGCGGGGGTCAAGATAGGTGGCTTGCTTAGCTTGGTTGCAAGTGATAACCAAAAAAATTTCTTCATCAATGTTAATGAGGTTTACTTGTTTTGGGCAGCTGGCATCTTGGTGGTCCCCTAGACCACACCATTGACATAATTTTTTAGTTTCATTCTTCGGACACTCTCTGGCGAAGTGGCCCCATTGGTTAAATGCCCAACATTGGATTATGGGTCTTCCGTTGGAATCATACTGTATCCGATTCCTATTGTCGTTGCCGCCCTGTCCTCCTCGACGATTGTTTCTATAGCCACTAGATGTGGCATTGTTGTTGCCGTGGGTCTCATTATTAGTGCCCGAAGTGGATGGTTGTTCCTATGTGAACAGTATCTACTAACTTCGTGTCTTCATGTTGAACGAGCACTCCTTCGTAGAATGACCTAATATCTGACAGGTATCGCACATTGCCTTTTTAGGGCACACTCCCTTTGGGTGACCTTTCTCTTTGCAATCCTTCCACCATAGTTCTCCTTCCTCAATGCGACCAGAGGCTCCCTTCATGGACTTAAACTCCTTCCTCATCCGCTCCAAATCTTTTTGGAGGGCTTGTACTTTCTTGCTAGGTTCCTCCTCACTCTTTGCACTACTTTCCTCATCAAAGGACTCATCACTCTCAGAGGAAGATTAAGGATTTACTTTTTGTTCTTTTTCTTTGCGGTCATGCCCTCACTTTCTAAGTATAGGGCACAATCATAGGCATCTATATATGATGTGGGTGGGACTATTTTCATTTTCCTTCTCAATGTGTTGCGGATTCCTTTGACAAACCAACGTTTCTTTAGTTCATCCATAGGTTGAGTACCCATCCAGCTAAGATGATCTTTGAGCCTTCGATTGTACGCTTGAACAGTATCTTTCTTTCTTTGTTTACAGTCGTAGAACTTCACAACAACCTTGTTGTCATCCTGTAGCAATTGGAATTTTGCTTGAAATCATTTCTTAAGATTATCCCAAGTGGCGATCTTCGCCTTGTCCATGTTAGAGAACCAATCCACAACCGCTCCTCCTAGGCTTGGTTGGAAATTAGTTCAACCACTCGTCAATGTCAGTGATGGAGTTGGCAGTCCATATGGTTTCGCATGTACGGCAATGCCGTATAGGGCCTTCCTTCCTGTCGCCTATTAACTTTGAGAGTTTCTGCTTTTAAGACATTGTTTTTCTCATCCTTTGTTGACCACTTGGTTGTGTCTCGGAACTATTAGAAGTTGGTCCCAACAGGTTACTCTGACCACCGTCCAATGTCCCTCCGACACTTTCTTGAGCCCCGATGTCTTCTGTTGGCCACACCTCCCTTCCTACTTCTTTACGGGCTCCCTCTCACAGTGGTGTACGAGATGAGTGCAGAAACTCTTCTCTTGTCTCCTCCAACATAGTTAATCTGTGTCGTGTTTCCTCGAGCAACTCCTCATTGCTCCATACTCGTCATTCTAGTGGACTGTGGTATTCCTTGGCAGTTCTGGCGCCTTCCGCACAGTTGCCTTCAATCACCCTCGGTGATTCCTTCAACTGTCCCACAGTCCGATCTTCGACAAGTTGTCTTAACCGCCACCTTTGCTCGGCTTGATTAAATCCCCCGCACAGATTGTAATTCATCAACATTCTCCCTCAAGTTGCTATTTTTGTTTAAAAGATTGGGCATTTGACATATACCATTATATAAAAAACAAAACATAACACTTTCTTTTATTTATTTAATCTATATACATGTGTGGACTCAAACGACAGTTACAAACTCAAGTGTTCTCGACACCATGGCTCAAAAGCTCATCGTTCCGTTTTGCAACACAATGCATCTCTCTTCTCATAGAAAATTTTGAGAGGCTCTTAACGACATTCCTCGCATTCTACTTCCTCCCTGCGTCTCTTCTGTGCTAGGTATGCTTGTGCAATCAGACGAGGGAGTTGGTCTAAAAATTTGTTTGTGGTTGTGCTTGCGTGCATAGCATCCCATAAATTCTCTTACATAACCTCGATCTCTGTGGCTTGTCTTTGTACAAAGGTTTTGAGGCCTATGCAGTACAAGATGTGAAAGTTTTGGGCTGCCTTGTGCTCACCTCCCAAAATTTATGTTTTGTCATCCTCATTCATTTTTCGGTTAACATATGGTTATTCCAATTTATCCTCGGCCTTCCATACTACTCCGAATTCGAACTGGCAATGACACCAAATTTCAGCCTGTAGGTGAACAGGAAAGAAACATATAATGATTTAACAAAGTAAAATGATGATGCCAAATCCATAAGTGAAGGCCACATTTATAATACCCGAAAAATGCTAATGAAACGACACAACCATGTCTACACCAGTAACTACCTAACTACCCATTTTGCAGGACAACAAAGGCAATTTTGCTATACTTCAGCCGCAAACATGCAAAGTCACTACTCAAAAATCAGACCCTTATACCTCAACAAGGGTGCAAAAACCAACCTCCGAAAACATCACAAAGACAACAAAAGCAATTAATCAATTGAATGTTTTTCTTTCACAAATGGGCTCATATTTATAATCCCCAAATGACACTTAGTTTCCCAAATGCACTCCACTTAAGAAGCTTCCTCAACACATCATTTCATAACAATAAATCTATTAAAGTGTCATATTATATAATTTATTAATTTCTTTTGGGTCCCAAAAATAACCTTTCAACCATATCATAATATACTCACATAGAAGGCCACCATTTTTTGTGCCCAAGATTTAAAACATTCCAAACAAATTCGAACGAGCTATGAACGAAAAAGTAGAGTCACGCCTTCTACGGAGATGACGAGGTCGGACAAAAACTTCAGCAGAGAAAAGAGTAGGAGTGGCTGTGGAGAAGTTGTAAGGAGGGCCGACAGACATTACCAAACAAGTGGTTACAACGAAGTTTGAAAGAAAGAAATCCCTTTGCGGAGAAGAGCATTCAATGCCGGGAAGCAAAGTCTAACCGTTTTTGTTTTGTATTATAAAGACAAAATAAAAGATGGTTATTTAGTATGCATTCCGTAGGGAAGAGAAGGCAATGGAAAGATTAGTTGAAGGAAAATAGCATGGAAAAGAATGTGAGTGTTGGCTTTCGGAGTTCGAGTTGCAGGGCTGACAACATCCAGCAGCAAGAAACAGAAGGTGAAGGCCGACCTGTCACATCTCACAGTTCAGTTCGAAGGGTTCAATGGTAGTGAGTGCTGGAGATGGTGGCAAGAGACCGCGGATACGAACCTAATCAAGCAAATTCTGGTCTGTGCCCAAGTACATTGGGCAATACAACTCTCGGTATTCTCCATTCAGCTATTTGAGACGATCCTGAGAACCATGATCAAAACATACAACAGGAATAGTCGAAGAAGCACGTTTGTCTACAAGAAGTAGTGGATGACAGTCTCCTTCAAAGCACGAGATTTTAGCAAGGTACTTGGCATTCTTGGCCAAGGAGGTCGCAAAGTGGTGACTAAGAATCACAAATTGCCGCAAGGACGCAAGGAATATTGTGTAAAATTGGTGGTCCGCGACCTCACACTAGAGGAATTGGAGTCTGTGGTGAAAGGTACGAAGAGTCAAGGACTACGACGAGATTTCATTCGAGAGGACCATTGGAGATGTATTATAGATGTAATAAGAAGCAAGATGACGGGGGCGAGTAGGGCCTCAGACATCGCCCTACCTTAGATTACATTCATGAATGACATCATGAATTGTATTGTGTATGATTGGGCTATGGTCCTCGCAGATAGAATGGAGGAGTTTATGACATTACAACATCAGACATTTTTTATACCATGTCATGCCATTGGCTTGTTTCTGGAAGTAGCCCTTCATCAAGTTCCAGTAGATGAATTTGAAGTTCCACCAAGAGGGAAATTGGTGCCAAGAGAACCTCTAGTATTCTAGTGGAGGCATTTAGATACAGGTGGAACTGGGGCCGGTCAGAAGAGGGTATTGCAGGGGTTGGATGCATACGGGGACACAGACATCAGAAGGGAGGAAACCACAAAGAGCAGTGAGGCTGATTCAAAGGAAGAGAGTACCTCGACAAAGGTTGGGAGCGATGCTGCAGTCAAAGGGTCCACACTTTTCACCCCTCCCCAGTTGCCCAGTTCAACACACTTGACAACCACTACCTTGCTTATTCCTCTGTTTAGCCAAAGGCATGCACTAGTTATCACTCCATCAATGGCTAGGATAGAAGCCATAGTTGTTATGACTCCACTGAACATTTCAGCAGATCTAGTTGCACTAGCAGTGCCAACAGTAGAGTTAGTAGAGATGCACGTGTCAGAGCTCGAACCTCAGGTTCGACTAGATGTGATCAGCTCTGACATTGTTGTCACCATATCTTTATCTTTGTTGGTTGATGCCCAGCTAGCACAACCAACACAACTGGAGAAGGTTTAGTTGATGGATAGAGCCAGTGTATTTTTGGGACAACAGTTTTGACTCATTCCTGCAGAGGTCGATTCATTCATTCAGTCCACAAGACAAGGAGAGGTATCCCTAGGAGTAGCTGCCATATTAGAGCCACAGGAGGTGGGAGTACCATAGTCTGAGGATGTGCCCGAAGATGAGGAGGCGACACGGGATGTGGACGTGGCTACCACAAGAGAGGCAAAGATGGATACAGATAGGGAGTGGGATATTGAGGCTGTGGGAAAAGAGGACTATGAGTTAGATGAGGATAGATGCAAGACATACATCAAAGCTTTGGAGGTTGTGATGGAGAAAGGATGAATCATTGGATATCAAGCTTTGACCCATAGGAAAGAGTTACATTTGGTCTAAGCCCAAAGCTTGAGTTGGGACCGTGCAACACTGCTATGGAGAAATTGACACACGAGATAGTAGGGGCGTATAAGGACGTCTACTATGCTCATTGACATGTAGAAGTAGATAGAAAAATCGAGAGGATTGCAACTGTGAGATCTACAATAGTCGAGATAGAAGCTCGAGAGAAGTTAGCTGTTGAATTCGTTAGCTAGTAGGCAGCATAGGCAGCATGGGCAGCTGAGTGAGCAGCGCTTTTGTGAGATAAGGAGAAGGCCGAACAAAGATTGCAAGTGGCTGAACAAGGATTGTAGACAACCCAGGCCCAAGCCATGGAGGTAGGACTTCTCTTGAAGGAGGTAGTGGAAGTTAACACACGGACACAGAAGGACTTACGCTTCCGCACTGATCAAGTTTATGAGTTGCGCCGGCAGCAGAACACTTCAGTGACGCAACCTCCTCCCTAGTCTATATTGTTTCCATGTTTGTATGTTGTCTCCTATTTTTGTTAGTTTTTGAGTTGCTAGGAGACGACTTTTCTTTTTTGTTGGTGGGGGGGGGGTGTTGATGTTGTCTAACAAAATGGGTAGTTAGGTATGTGGACATGGTTGTGTCATTTCATTAGCACCATTTCGGGTATTATAAATGTGGCCTTCACTTATGTATTTGGCATCATCATTGTATGGAACATTGTTATGTACGAAAAGCATTTGATGAATGAATAATATTTTACTTTGTTAAATCATTATATGTTTCTTTCCTGTTCACCTACGGGTTGAACAACCTTTGCTTCTCTTTTGTATTTACTATGGGGTTTAAAGCCTGAAATTGTCTGAGATTTTGGATTGCAATCACTGCCGAGTTACAGTGACTTGCATAATACTGCTCTTCTGTTCATTCTGCATCTGGGAAATTGATTCATGTTGGAGATTAACAGTTTCTGAGAGAACCTTGATGCTACGTGGGTTTAATTACATCTGCATTCAGGGCTGCAGATGCCTGTGTATATATCTGGTGGCTGCCGTCCATTCTGAGGCAGTGTTTTTGCATTATAATGACCTGTGATCACTGGTGACAGGCCTGTGTCTATTTCTTTATGCCTGCTAACCACTTATAGGCCTGCAAGTGATTACATCAGGGCCTTTAATTTATATTAAGGCCCCGGGACCTCCTATTATGCCCTGCGATCTGTTTATAGCTAAGTTGCCGGATTGGATTTTGGTTCGGATGCGGGTTTGACATTCGGGTTCAAAATTCACTCAAATGGACTCAGTTTGGATTAGTTTTGGGTTTGTCCGTATAAGATTTTTTTTTTTTCATTTTATATATGTGTAAAAATATACTGCAGCAAATAAGTTCATACACCACTATTACTACTGAATACACAGACCAGCTATTGTGTCATCCAGAATGACAAACATTCATCAAGTCATCTCTTCCTTAAAACAGAAGTCAAGAAGAGTCTATACAGCAATCTTGAATCATCTTGGATCCCAGAAATTAGACATTTGGTAAGATTCCTATGAATAATGATTGCTTTCCTGAACTGTAGGAAATAACATTGTAACTTTTGCATTCTGCAAACTTAAGTAACACCAAAGAATGGCTCAATTTCAATCACGCCCATCAATATTATTCATCATCTAAAGTTTGAAACTAACCAATTATCCTCTAATTGCATCTTTTAGTTGGAATTACAACCGCAACTTCCAGCTGGGAGTGTTGCAAAAAATGTCTTTCATTGTTTGTCAACAATCCCAGTGTTTTCCATCATATTCTGCCAGGTTTATTATCGAGCCAAAATAAAGTTACCGCATAAATTCTAAACCCAGACTTCCGAGTCACGACTAAAAATTATGCTGATATAATATATCTAGCTACTGTATAGTTTGGTTATAATATTTTTCTAGATGACTTAATTCTCTGTCAACCCATTCATGAATATTCAACCAAAAGATTAGTCTAGGTTCCTTAACATTTTCACTGCAAAATTTGTTTTTTTTCTAAATTCAAGCCAAAAAATTTAAATTAAGTACTTGGAAGTTTCTCTGCATATTTTTCCTTTTTGAACGATAGAAAATAATCCCTCAACTTTAATAAATAACTCCCCATTTAGTTAAGTGGAGAAATAAAATACAGCTTCACATTTCATGCTATAAGCTAAACTTATTAACTTTTTAAGTGTTTGTGCTTTATGAATATAATTTTTCCTTTGACTTTTAATATCCTTTATTAGCTAATGGGAAACAATAAAGCCTAGCGTAATACAATGACAACATTTTTTCACTGCAGGTAGCAAAATTATTTTTATAGTGACTATCAATCTTCTATGTTTCCGGTGTGAACAGCTCGAGAAAATTCACATCAAATTCACAAATTGGAAAAAAAAAATCGTTCAAATTCCATCCGGGCTCTGCTAATGTCTAACACATTCGCTACAAATTCCCCTAAAATCGACCAGGGTTTGAAATATCGGATCAGCAGGGAATTTCACAGGCAACAGATGAATTTGAACA
The DNA here is from genome assembly GCA_028749045.1 of Cupressus sempervirens. NCBI lineage: Eukaryota > Viridiplantae > Streptophyta > Pinopsida > Cupressales > Cupressaceae > Cupressus > Cupressus sempervirens. Next base: position 51,363,004 of record CM053790.1, on the reverse strand, counting down.
GACTTCTAACTGACTATGAATTTCAAGGAATCGAATGTCGAATTTGAGGATTTTAGAGCCAATATGGCAACTTAGCCTAAAGGATGCAATTAATATCCTATTGAACTGAAACATAGGTATTGTGGTGTATTTTACTATGATGCTTTACTATTAGCATAGTGATGTATGGACTAGTTTGTTGTTGCATATACACACACATAAATATTTAAAAATAACATATATTTTTATATGGACCAACCCAAAACAAACCCAAACGACCCTGAACCTTAATTTGTACTGGCAGCTTTGTTAATAACAATAACTGGGCCACTAAACTGTTGTAAGTCCTATCCATAGCATCAAATTTTATTGCTGTAACTAGCCAACACATGCTGGATCTGATGTTGGACATCATGAAAGAAGAGCATTAATACATCTATCATAGGAGGTGATATTTGCTAATTTTTCTTTTATCCTTTTCCTTCCTGAAGTTAGTATGGAATAATGGTTCACCTTTTCTTTTCTTCATTTCGTGTTTCTTGAACTCAGTCCTTAATGATATAATGTTTCTTAGTCCTACAGTTAGAAATAGTAAGTTGGGCTTTCAAATGTGAGAATTGCTGATTTATATCACTGGCATGAACTTCACGAGGAAGAACTGCTTTTGTTTTTAAGAGTTGACGCAGGCCATTTTTAAATCTTTAAGCTAATATTGATCATTTTATATGTAGGAGGTGGCAACCATGGCTAAGAAGGCATCTGAAACTGTTGTTATGGCTATTGATGAAGATGGCCTTGATTCTTTACTATCGGAGCTTCTGAAAAGTCTGGGAGATAATCAGGTTAGGTAGTTGTTACACAGAATTTACTATCTTTCTTTTGCCCATACTCATCGCTGTTTTATGGTGAATTGTTATCTTAATTGTGTGTGTGTTGTCTATTTCTTTCTTAGGCCTCTGTCAGAAGGGGCTCAGCGTATCTTACTGGTTTCTTCTTTAAGAATAGCAAGCTAGACTTAATTGATGAGTCTCCAAATCTAGTTACCACACTGATTGTTATGTTGACAGATCCAGATTCTTCCACTGTTCAGGTATGTAGATGGGTTGAACGTTCATTTATTACTCTTTAAGCTTGAGCTCACTTTCTTCTTTCTATCAATTAGGTATTATTGCTATGCTGCTTTGAAGCCATTTTCATTTGTTTCATGGGCCCACATTTTAGCAATGTCAACTTGCCGTGTGATTTTCACATTTAATCTTGTGTGATATTTGTTTCCTGGTTTTTCAACTTCAGATGTCATGGGAGGCTCTGGGATGTGTAATAGGGTCACTTCCGAAAGAAATCCTTCCAACATATGTAAAAATAGTCCGTGATGCAGTATCAACTGCAAGAGACAAGGAACGGAGAAAAAGAAAAGTAAGCTCAGACTTTTAATGTGGACTGACAAGTTCATTGTGATTTTATTTCAAAAAATATCTCAAGAAAATTATGTAGTCTGTGGAGTATGGGTATACATTTATTTCCATTAGTTATGCTTTCTCAACAATGTTCTTCTTCCTTTTGCTCAGGGTGGACCAATACTTATTCCAGGTCTTTGTCTGTCGAAAGCTCTTCAGCCCATCCTTCCTGTTTTTTTTGCAAGTATGACATCTCAACAAATTCTTAAAATTTTGAATTAGATTTTTTTTTAACGGTGCATCTGAACTTCAGATATATATAGGGTTTTGATGAAATTAATTTCTTTGAAAAACCATTTACTTTAAGTGGGGTAAATTTCTACAAAGAGGTTAATAACTCTATTTAACATTGAAGCATTGCTTGGAAATCTAATTTATAAAATATTGCTCTCAAATATGAATGCTCTGACAATATTGCTAAGCATGCTTTGGAGTATACATGTGGGTTCGTTAGTCATGCTTCTAGTTATAATAAAAGCTTTGTTGCTACTGATTCTACTGTTTTGTGCTCATTGTGTTCAGCTATGTGGCCATGTATTATGTTTTACATCCTTGCTTTCACTGAATTCTATCTGTCTTGTTATGATTGATAGTGGAAATCACCCTTTTGTTCCGATTTCCCACATCCGGATAACTGTTAAGTGACAGGGGACTAGGTTGAAAGTTCTCATGGTTCTTGCAATATCCCAAATGGATATTGACCTGATTTCATCCCTCAAGATAACATTCATAACATAAACATATGAAGTTGCATTATTAAAACTCAGTAATATAAACTATAGGAAATATCTCCAATAGATATCTATCTAGTTTTCCTGAAAATAATATTCAGGATTCAAGCATATGAAAATGCATTACAAACCAACAGTATAAAACAGAAAACTCTCATAAAATTCCTTAAAACATGTTATTGCATCATACAACAGCAATACAATAATGAGCATTCAAAATCCAATCTTAAACACAGTTTTATAGTCATATTGGAACACTAGGAGAAGAACCTATAAGCACATGCGAGACACCTCAATTCTCCTAGTTTTTTCTTGATGTTGCATAAGTCTAGCATAGTCATAGAATGTTGAATGTTGTAGGAATATTGCATGTTTTAAGAGGGGGACTCAATTTTGTGAACCATTCCATGGCTTGTCCTATTAGACTTCTAGGAAATAGATGCATAAGAAAGGTCTCTTCATGTATAAAATCCATGCTAATAGCATAAAAATGCCTCACATTATCACGAGGGTCACCATTTCCGTTGTATTTTTCATACTTAGGAACCTCTATATCCTTAGAAAATGGTAGCATATATAGACTCCTATCAAATGGAAGAGTGCATATTGATTCAATAAATTAAGTTTTAGGTGGCTTTTTTGAAGTTTGTAACTATACAAATTATTTACTTAGTTCTTGTATTTCTTCCATTAAGATTTCAGCCTTGATGGACTCTCATTTGTGGATTATGCATTCAACATCAAAACCTTGAGGGAGTTTCCATCCCCTCGCTACCATGTATCGAAAGTATTGGTCTCTATTTTCCTCTAAGGCTCTAAGCATGAGTTTTTTAGCAAAGCCATCTTGTTGGAATCTGATAACATGTTCACTAGTTACTTCTTCATCACTTTCACGATGGGATTGTCTACATGGTGAAGAGCATGCACCTACGATGACTCTAGGAGTCATTGGAGTCATGTTGTTACCACCATTGCCATCAAAAGGATTTCAAGAGCAAGTTCCTTTATGGCCTATATGGTGTGCATGATTGTCAGTTTCAGCTTGTTGATTTTATTTTTTCCATAGTGTATGTTACTTCTAAGTTCTTTTGATTTTCATGTGCTTGTTCTTCTAAGTAGTGTCAGACCTCATCAGGGTGCACCATAGTGATCAAACTATTTTAACCCTTGGGTGTCTCAAGGGTGTACCAAATGATTTTTCAAAGCTATAAAATGGATTATGCCAAATGTTGGTTGTTTGTGTTTGGATAGATTCAGGGTCTTCCACATAAGGTTGTTTATGAGGGCACCTAGGTGGTGTCTCCAATTGCTTGAAAATAAAAGGGGTATGGTACTGTTACCAACTTGATGTCTAGTTGTGACCAAAATGTAAGGATTCATCTTTTCTTAATAGGACAAGAAAAATATGTCATATTTGAAGCTCTTACAATCAAGATTAGTCACTTGACAAAGTATAATAGATGGATTGTCAAACAGTGCTCAAGAATTTACAGCACTGGTGACTCGAGTCGAGCGAGCAAGTAAGAAGCTCAATAGTAATTAGCTAGAATAGAATGGTAACTAGTTTTTGACAAGTGATTCATCAATGACATTTTAAGACTTACATCTAATGGACTAAACCCATCTTTTCACCTTCAGACAACACCTAACATACAGATGTATGACCAGGACTAGGAAGGACTTCAAGTGTCAAGACCCTAGATCATAAGAATCAGAACAAAGACCCTATTTTGACAATAGATAATCTTAGGCAATACTTTCTTAGAAACTAGGCTAGAGTAGGACAACATAATATGTCGTATGACATAGTTTAGAACATTTGTATGATACTTTGCTTTTGGGTGACAATTTGCACAAGGCAAGGCAATAGATCTCAGTATAGTAGGGCAATAGAATTTACAACAATAGGGTGACACAATTTTTGCAAAACACTGTCGTACAATATTTCTTTAGTGAACAGACAATAAAGTGCCAATTTTTGTACCAAAAAGACTAGTTTTGATTCACAAGTTTGTGTTTCAATTTCAATAATTAGGTAGTTTTCATATCAATCAATGTGAGATTTTAGTTTATGTCCAGTAACAACAAGGTTTGCAAATAGTAAGGGACTTTAACATGTCTCAAACAATTGAACAAGGGTAAAAATAACCTTGCTAACACACATTCATGATATTAGAATAGCCTTCCTACCAATGTTATTGAGATGTTTGATTTGTAAGAACGTTAACACTGGTCAATACATTTGAGAACAATAGCCAAACAATCTACCTTAGAGTCATGGTTCATTACTCAATAACTTGGCCCATGCCTTATGCTCCTTCACCTCACACCAAGTAGTTTTCCACAAGAGATATTGGCTTTGTAATAGAAGTTCCATAAGCACAACCAAGGGAACACATATGGTGAGTTAAAATCTTGGGGTGATCTAGGTAGTCCACTGGGATAGATCCTTGCACTACGAAGCTGAGCAAAAAAATAGGGTAGTTACTAACTTAGGGTGTCTAGAAAGGGTTTCCATTTGTAGTGTTCCACTTGCACCTAATTAAGGGACACCCCACCTTGCAGTGGGTAAAAAACCTCATGGCCACAAGAGCACCTTAAGCGTTCTTTCCTAGTGAACTCCTCATGGTCATAATCCCACAAGTGATCACACTAAGTGAAGACAAGCACTACATCTACCAAGGTTTTATGTCCTTGATAGCCTTTAGTTTATAGTGGGTTGGAAGAGCCAGGTATTCTTCTCATCCCCACTTGGGTCATTCCTCTCAGGTTGTCTAAGAGTAGGCCCTCTAAAGGATCCTAACTAAACAACAAGTGGATCAACTTTTGGAAGTCAAGATTTTTGATTCACCACAAGCGTGAAGAGCATACTCTCCTATTCCAACTCCCAAACAGACGAAGAAGTTTCAATTATCTTCGTGCTTTCAAAATTCCAAGATAAGTCAAGATTTTTGATTCACCACAAGGGTGAAGAGCATACTTTGCTATCACCAAAGAAATTTGATTACAAGTTTTATGTGCTTATGAAATTAAAGAAACTACTAGATACCAAGCATGAAATAAAAGAAAAGACAAGTAGATTTGGGCTTTTATACGTTGGGTAGTCCTACAAATAAGCGTTAGTAGTTCTTGTGCATTTGAAGCTTTGATAGTTATGAAAACTATCATACAAAACTGAGAAAATGTCACCCAAAAATTGCAACAATAAAAAAGAAATAAATATAGACAACAAGTGAGAAATGCAAGAAAACAACAAATTAGAGGACAAAACCAAATGTTCTACCCCATGGTGGGTGCCAAAAATGTAGACTCAATTTGTGTCACACTCTAAACCCTTCTATCCAAATGATTCCACGAGTTCAGAATGCTTGGATGCCAGCTTAGAGTTTCCTATTCACGGAGTGCAAGAAGGTATGATTCAAGTATGAAGGCTCTTAGCCGAGCCTTATAGATACACTTCTTGCTAGTAAAGCATGCAACAAGAGGTTATTTGAGACAAGAGCAAGAATGCAAGTGTCTACAATGAGTTTCTCAAAAGATGCAATGCAAGTATGAAGACTAAGCTAGAATGAGAATGCAAAATGCAGCTATTCTAAATAATGATGAGATTGTTACAATCCAACTATTATGCTATGTGAGAGAGATTATAGTAAAGGAAACTAAGCTATCATGCAACTATGTTAACATGCCATATGATCTTAAGCTAAATGTGATGGAATGAAAGAATGAAGACAATAAATGAAAGTTCTCCTCAAAGCTCCAAAGAAACCTATCATAAAACTTGTAGCATAACAATATTCAAATGATGATGGATCCTTTGAGAGGGAGAGAGCTCTCTCTTTTAAAGTCGTCCAAATGGCACAAATCAAGGTGAAGATGATGGATGATCAATGGTTTAATTCAAAAATGGGAGGGATCCATGTGCACACACAAGTCAACCAATAAAATATAAGTTGACTTCCCACATAAGACAAAAGTCTCAAAGCCTTTTCTTTTAATTGCAAAATAGTAAAAGGACTTTGTGTGTGCACTTTAAGTGGGTTAGAAGAATGGGGTCTTTTATTTAATTAAAGGGGGAAATGTTCTTTTAATCAAATAATGAAATTAGGATAGCATAGTCAAACTATATGTTATAAGAAAATTAATTGATTATTGGCAATTTGGTCTAGGTAAATGATTAATTAAATTAATAAAAATGTCGAGAAGGGGGCTAATAGTGTAGATGACCATTTTTAGGTGATTACACTTGCCATACTTATTTTTGAGGATTTGATCAATGTAGGGTTGTCCCTAGTAAGAAAGTTGTGAATTTCTAGTGAACTGTATCCAACACAAAAGTTTCAAATGAGAATATTAGATGATGAAGATAACCTATAGATAAATGCCACCAATGGTGCACTAACATGGGTAGAAAATTGTCTTATGCTATGTATCCATTTGGTCGGGTGATTATGATAGTGCATCAATATGAGTAGAAAAATATTTATAGTCACATGATAGATGAATATAGATGCATCAATGTGAGTATAAATCTATATATAGCTACATAATAGAGTGTCATATGGCATGTTTCAACACAAGTAAAAAATACTAGATAGTTGTGTGGTAGGGAAGCTTAGATCACATTAGTATTAATAGAAAAATATAGAGAGGTGTATAACAGGGAAAGATTAAGTCATGTTGGTGTGTATAGAAAAATCTAGATAGGTGTACAAGAAGGCGAGATTAGAAAAGATAAGAAGATTATCTCACATGAAGGAAAATGAGATAGTGTATTAGCTCTCACAAAAGGAAAAAACATAAAGTAATAATTTTGATCTTTTAAGAGACCATTGGTACATAAAGAAATCTAATGCAACATGATAACTAACCAAGTCAACCAATAAAGCATCAAAATGATTCACAAGATCTTCTAGATTTGATAACATAACCCATGTGATCCAACAAAAAGAATAGAAAATTATTAACAAACAACAAAAAGCATCATAAAATACCACAATAGTAACAACAATATTTCTATCTTCAAATCCATGAATAACTCAGTATTGTTCATCATGAACATCACCAGGAAATCTCTATCATAAAAGAAAAATAGAATTCTCATCTAAAAATCATGAAACACTCTAGCTAAGGACACATCTCCAAGTCCTAAGTATACCACCAAGTTAGAAACAATAAATATTACATAAATGGTCTATACTAATCAAAATACCACATCACTATCATCAATAGAATAACCTAAAATTGGTTAAATTACTAGACTCACTAAAATCACAACATCAACATCTTTGATCCAACAATGATCATGTACAAACATCTATGAGTCTATCTACAACTATGCACCATTTGACTGGTAATACAAAAATTACATCGATCCAATCTTATCACATAATAAATTGTCAACACTATCAAGAAAATAAATATGGTGACATCAATGAAAACACATTCATAGAAGAAAATATTAATCAATCTCATGAAATAATCCAAAAAAATGTTAGGAATGTCAAGGTAACACTCACAATTGAGGGATAGAGGGAATCAGTTATGTAATAAGACTTGATTTATAAAACCATTCACCATAAAAACTTCATATATTTGAAAAAGAAGCATTAAAACATAGAAAGAAACACCACCATTAAAAATATTTCCATAATTTTTTTACTTGGAAACTATGTTAGCAGAAAAATCATGATTGATATCAAACCCACTAGCTAATGTAATATCACATAAACCATGTTAAAGGTACAATGGGAATGCACATGCAATCAATCTTACTTCCTAGAGCTCACTACTCAAAGATACAAAATAGGACAAAATCCTAAGGGTAATAATATTGAGATCACAAAAATACAAACAACCCTAGAATAGGTAATAATCCACCATGGACAACAATCCACTAAATTATGAACTGAAGGACAAAATATTTGATATGCTAATACACTCCAATGAAGTACATCAACTCTTAGTCTCAATAGTTTCCACTCATAATGATAGGGTGATCTTCTCTTTGAGTCATTTATACCCCTCAATACCTCTCACTAGGCCTTTTAGAGACCTTTCTTCAACAACTACCCCAAGGAGTACTCACTCAATCTCCTTCTCTATCCTAAGATATCTCTACCAAGAGATAACTTCACTTATTGCACTATAACTAACAAGGTTAGTTCCCTCAAATAATTACCATATTCATGGCTCATACCAAGTAGCATGGAATGGCCCCTAAACTCCTTCTTTCAATCATTCTTGACTCCATTTCATAGGTTCTAGGTGTCTTTACTCTATTAATTTCAAGATTTGCTAATGTAAAGACCTTGTAGCCCTGTAGGCCTAATTAGGTCTTGGATCACACTTTTATGCAAACAACTCCAATTTTCTCTAAACAAGAACAAGAATCAATCTATGAGCCTAATACCATAAAGAGGGTTTGATTTATTTACAAGATTTTTTGAGAAATTCTTTCTCAATTGGATTCATCACCTGTTGTCTTATATGTTAGCTTTTCTTTAGACTTCCATCAACAGCTCCATACCCTTTGATATCATGTGCCAATCCAAAACACTACTAGTTTCAACTAACTGATTAAGAACTTGCTCCTAGTTGGGTACTTGTAGTATCACTTAGGGAAAGCCAAAAAAAATAGAAACAATTATGTAGACAACACCAAATTCATATTATATAGTGTACATTGAGTTCATTTACAAATCCCAAAAGATTTTAATGAACCCACAATTGAATTTAAAGAAAAATGTCATTACTTTGGCTCAAACCTTGACTAGGCTAATAAGCAAACGACAATGAGTTGATTTTTAAAGGACTATACAAAACTATTTAAATAATCCTAAAAAAGTAGGTAGAGTGAGAAAATGAAGTTTTCTACTAAATCCAACAATAGATATGAATTTTTAACTCATTTTATATTAGTTTCTCTAGTTGCAACACAAAGTGTGACTAAATAGACATGAAATCCAACTAGTTTTCTATCGAAAATGAACTAAAAATTCAACCAAACCATACACAAAGCCTTATATTTCCTTAAATATGTCCCAATAACCTTTTCCAACCAATCAAATTGGCCCATAACTAATTTTGGTCATTTTGCAAAATCTTGCACAATGTTGTCATGACAACATTACAACTTTGAAATGTTATCATTGAAAAATTTTCATCATTTAAGAATTTTTTACTCATATCAACCTCCAAAAACTTCCAAATTGTGTAAAATTCATTCCTTGTATATATTGGACATCTCTACACTCCCACATACTCTGGACAAAATTTACAAGGTTAGTTGGCATGCTATGAAAAGCTTGTGCAAACTTGACAACAAATTGGCAATATTTGGAAACTTATGGCAACTTGTGCCTAAACTCACATATTGACATACAAACTAGGATAACACACCCCTTGGACCCTCATGGATCCCTTATTCTAACATTGAACTTGCTAGAGTCACTTGCAAACCAAAATCAACTAAGGGTTTTAGCATAACCATATGTGTTCCTACACAACCCTCCTTCCCCACCCCCCAACCCCCTCCCACCCTATATAAAAGGAGTTATGTTAAACTTGTGAAAAGAGCTCAATGTTGATTCCAAGTTTCTTGAAATCACTCTTTGTAATCCAAGTGGCTTTTGATTTAGGATGGTATCTCTATTTTATGAGGTGTTCTATGTACATACCGTGCCTTATTTTCTTCTTGAAACTTGAGTATAGGATTTTCTCAGCCCATGGCTTCTCTTTGGATGGTAATGACACATATGTGATAACTTTTTTGATCTCTACGACTTGTTCACTCCCCTCTACAATAGGACCTCTATTTTTCACTAGATCTTATATATTAAAAATAGGAGAGATAGATAGATCTACAAGTAGGTCAATCTTGTAGGTATTCATACCATACTTTTCTAATATCTTAAAAGGATCTATTCTTCTCATTAAAAAATTTCTTGGCACTCCTTTCTAAGGTCTTTCTTTATTGAGGTGGACCATGGCTAAGTCCAAAAAAAATTATTTTACTTCTCTCTTCTTATCATCAACTTTTTCTTTCAACCTTTGGGTGAATTTAATAAGTGACTTCTTTAACTTATCATGCACCTCCTTCATTGATTGGGAAAATTCCTCAACATTCTTTCTTCTTTCCTCCACACTACCTAGCTCTTTCAATTCATAGACACCCCATGGATGGATGCCATAAAAAATTTAAGAGCACCTCTTTCCATTAGATCTATTAACACTTTCATCATAAGAAAATTCAACCTAGGGTATTATTGTTCCCATATTTGTCCATACTCCTTTTTCAATCACTTTAAGAGGTTACCCAAGACCATATTAATGACCTTTTTTTCATCATCAATGTGTGGGTGATAGATTGAACCAAATGAAAAAAAATTTCCTTGTCTTTGATTGCAATCACCCAAAAATGGTCATCTATACTATAAGCCCCCTTTCTAGCATTTTTTCATAGTTTATCTAATGCTTATCCTTGATAAAATCTTAAAAAATCTATTTTTTTGATTTTATCCTATAGTTTGACCACTTTATCTTAAGTTTATATTTAATTAAAAGATCATATCCACCTTTTAATTAAATAAAATTCCCCACTCATCTCATCTCTTATCCTAAGTTCCACACACAAAAACATTTTTCTTATTTAAAATAAAATAAAAGACATTTTTGTCCCACATGGGGGACAGAAGTCAACTCTTCATCATGATTGGTGGAAATGATTATGCACATGGATCACTGTCACTTTCAAACTCCACCCTTATCACATGCATCTTGCCTCATGATCTCTATCATTCATTTCTCTTTAAAAGGGAGAGCTCTCTCCTCACTTCAAAACTCCATTCTTTTACTAACGTTATGATCTAGGATTGAAGATCTCACACTTATGGAGCTCCTCTTCTTTTATTATTCATTCTTCATGCTTCTCATTCATTCTAGTTTCTCTCTATGCTTATATCTTAAATAATAGTCTAAATAGGGGTTGTAATACTTATTTTTTATTTTATCTTGCATTCTACTTTCTCCCATTTTGCTTTCATTTGCATTACATTCATTTGGATTCTTGGATGCTACCATTCTTGCTCTCATTTTTTAATTTATCATTCTATGGTGCACCTTGCAAGGATTGCATAGTTTGGTTCATTTGAGAGCCACCATATCATAGCATTTTCACATCATAAATAGAGAGTTGTACACACATCTCAAGATAATGTATTTCATGGGTATTCTCAAGAATAATGGTTTATAGAAGTGTGACACTTTTTGTATATACATTTTTTGGCACCCACTGTGGGGCTCGAATCAAGTTTCTTGCTCTATTTGCTTTAATTTTAGTTTCATTTCTCATTTCTAATTTTTTACAAAAGCATATTGGATCTATTTAAGTGATTTTGTAAGTTTCTCACTTTGGTTTTAAGGCTAACCCTTGTGCATATTCATTTGGAGGCCAAAACTCTAGATTTTTAAATATTTTATCATATCTCCTACATCTCTTGGAGTTTGGTTCTAATTTATTTTTCAAGTTGGCAATGCATCTGAGATGTCTTAGTTCAATTTTCAAATAGTTTTGAGTTGATTTACATTAGTTATTATTTTTAATTTTTATTTTCATAAAAAGTCATTTTTCGTTGCAAATCAATGACATTTTCAAAAATCTTTATATTTTGCAAAAGCTCTTTGAATTCTATAGGGGGTTTGTTCTTTGTGTTTTGAATTTAGAGGTAGTATTTGGGCTTAATAATTCAATTTTAAAAATCTAGTCCGTGTTAAAAAAAATGCATCCCTAAGGCACAAATTGATAGATATTGATGAATTTCTTGTATTTTTGGAAAACTCTCTAATTTTTAGTAGGGGTCTCTTCTTTGAATTTCTATTTTTGGAGCTGAAATAATAACACGCAAATCAGATCTTGTTGACTAGGTCAAAGACAAAAAGTAAAAAAGAGAGAATTTGTGATTAGCTTGCACTTTCTTTGTATACACTTGGTTAAAAGATAACTTAAATTTTTGAGCTAGCTAATTACTTTATGTTGCAGGTCTTACTTGGTTATTATGCCCTAACCTTGGTTGTTTTATAGGGAATTTCTCATTTCATTGCTAAAAAGAATGCTTTTCAAATATAAAAATTACAAAAAGGTCTACTAACACTCATATGCAGGACTGCCCAAAGAAAAAAAAGAAACAAACCAAAAAGTTTTTTTCTTCTTTAGTTCTTTTTATGTGCAGCATTAGATTAGTTGTTTTTCATTTCTAGGCACATAATTAAGTCAAAATTCCAAGTCTAAACATTTTTTCTTGTGTTTCTTACTAGGTGGAGTTTCATCATTTCACTTTGTTTTTCTACGTCTCTACTATTTGAACTTGCCTAAAATGGCTCTTTGGCCTTGCTTCTCTTAGAGTCTTCCACTTTCTTGGTCCATGTCAGCATACTAGGACATTCTTTTTGGCTGAAAATGTTACCTTGATCTCTTGAATACATTCTTTGATTGGGAAAGTTTTTCACTTGTCATCTCGCTTGCTCTATCTACTTGGCTATTGGGTTTCTTTCCTAGTTCTTGACTTGAGTCGCTAGTGTTGTAAGTTTCTTGGACACTTTCCTTGAAAGTCACTCTCTCTATCTCAACAAGTGAGTACTCTATCTTTCTAGCTTGGACATCAAGATATATTGTGTCACCTTTTTCTCTTTCATGTTTGGCATATTGTCGACAACTATGGAATTCAAACCTTGAGCTACCAAACCTCAATTAACTCTAGATGATCTTGATTTGCTTAATCTCTTTAGGGAATCTCAATGCCTATACAATCAATACAATAAGATTGAAGAGACCCATGACCCCACTTAGTCTCACTAAGGGCATGATAAAACCATATTCTAGATTTGAGAAAATGGTAGAGGGCCAAACAACATCATCATGCAATTCTCTCTCTAGTCTTCTATATGCACATATGTTACCTTCTTTAATGTCATCCTCTTCTTCTAGGTCCACATGCTCTACTCCAAGACATCAGTTGTCTTCATCAAATTTATCTAAAGACCTCTTTAGAGAGCTATCAAGAAAAAATTTCTTGGATCATATGCCAAACTTTGACTAAGATGATAAAGACATGTATGCATATTATTCACTTGATGAGCAACAAAAAGAGCCTAGGTATACTTTTGAGATAACATTTACTCCCTTGGAATATTCTTATGATGACATTTTGCAAACACTTCTTGGCACTAAGCTCATCACGTTGTCTAAGTCTAGCTCATATGGAAAACTAGTCTTGGATATCTATTGTTCTTATCATTGACATAATGAGCACAATACTTCAAATTTTATTAAGCTAAAACATAAAATCCAAGATCTTATAGATAATGGGAATATTGATACCTCTAATGACTCATGTGATGAGGATACTTCTCTTGAGAAAGATTATGTTTATGAACCTATGTCTAGTAGTGGTTTTCTTGACACCTCCATTTCTTCTAACAATCATGCATCTCCCAAAAAATTAAATCTTTCCAACATGCCTCCATCAGAAAAAAAACCTAATGCTTTCCATATTGACTATGCTTACCGTCAAGGGCTACCTCCGAAAGAAACTCAAGATAATCTTCACTTGGTTGAAAACCTTTTCCTTTCTACTAAGACTAAATAACCTCAACCTTCATGTAATGCTATTCCTATAATGCCCACTCGAGCTAGTCCTTCTTTACCTCTTCAAGATTCTATCATGCAAACCTCACAAGCTCCTTTGTTCTTAGAAGTGGCTACATGTTGGTGCAGGAGCATCTAGGTAGGCTAAGGGTGGAGCTAGGGATTATTTAGAATTTTGGCTTGTATTGCTAGCCACATAACTAGATCAGTAAGAGAACCAAATTGGTTCTAAGGTGAGGTTAGCTAGGTTAGAAGAATCCCACAATGCAATATTGCTCCTAATTGCTCAAAAATTGCTCATTTGGCTCAATAGAGAATTTTTTGGTTTTGAGGGATAAATAAGGAAAGAAAGTCTTTTAATTACCTTACTAGGTGTTTTGGATCCATATTAGGCCTTTTGGAAAGTTTTATAGAAACTGGAGCAAGTTGGAGTAGTTAATTTGCAAAATTACAAAAATTGCTCATTTCTTGCAAAGTTGTCATTGACAACTTTTGCAACTTTTATGCAAAAAGAGAAACTTATTTATGGGAGCTCTTCAACTACTTAAGGTAGTTGAGTTTGGTCATGCCAAGCCTATATAAGGAAAAACTCAACCTTCTCAATAGGTTGAAGAAGTAATTTTTTGCTATGTATTGACTATGCTATAACATTTCAATACAACAATTATAATTTTTATGTGTTCTATGTTATGTACGGATTAGATGCAGTAGTTTTGGTGTTGGTTAAGTTTCTTTAGGTTTTTTAAAATATCTTTCAACATTTTTTTGGTACTTTTCATTTAGTTTTGTGCGTGGTAAATAAATCTTTTGTAGTTTACTAGTCTGCTAGTTTAAACAAGACTGTATGTGGAAAATGGAAGTTTTAGGGCCACTTTCCACCGTTGGATTTGTATAGTTCTTTGAGATTTGGACCTAGACTTCATATACTTCATGTAAACTAATGGAGGGCCCTTTGAATGCATAGAAAGCACTGTTAGAGTAATTCTCCAGGTAAGCAAACCATGTTTGGTTAGGGATCACAAATCAACAAATGAGCATTTGGAGTGGATTAAGAGTACAAAGACATCAATCCAGGCATGTGATGAGTAAGGATATGGTGAGGGGTGACCCCAATACCAAGGATAAGTCTTGATAAAGACTTTAAAGAGGTTTTTGAACCAAACAACACCAAAACCCTTGAAACCCTCAAATTAAGGCTAAAAATGTGCTTGTGTTGTATGGACAAGTTGGGGGCTTAAGAATTCAAAAATCTTATAGTACTCTAAAAAGGATATCTAGAAAGATGATTTTTTTTTGTCTTTGTTAAGGGTTTTTGAAAAATATCTCAGTTTTAGTGTGTTTGGAGGGCTAATCCTTGTAGCCTTTTTCCAAGTATTTGAGTGCAAATTGACTTCTGGCTTGCAAATCGATTAGGGTTTTGTTCTTGTTTTGGGTTTGGAATCTTGATGAATAATCTAGGGTGTATCTAAGTGTCCATTTCATCATTTGGAGAATCCAATCAACATTGGGGTTATTTGTGAAGTTATGAGCAATCTTGTACTAACCAATTGATGTGCACCAATTGAAGGAATATAGTGTGTAGAATCCCTATTTGGTCAACTGAATGATCTAGTGGAGACCCTGAAGAGCTTGGGGATTGAGAGTAAGATTGGTTGTCACATCATAGTGGTATTTTCCTATTGGACAACTTATTCTAGACCTAATTTTATAAGTAGCAAAAACTTGTATAAAAAGGCTTAGGGTGAGGGATTTCATAATGTAATGGTGATATTTTAGCTTATTGCAGTGATATTGAATTGTAAGGGATTGTGGATTGTAATCACCGTATAATAATAATATTGGACTTGATGTTGGTGGATGTAGTCTAGGGATTGGGTGAACCATATTAATTCTTGGTGTCTTGTGTTCTCTTTTATGTGATCTACTATTTTCTGGTATTGGTTATATTTGCATGTATCTATTATTTCTATTTGAGGTTAATCCTAACATGATGAACAAAGGCAGAAGAACAAAGTTCTTGAAGACTACCTAATAGAGGTAAAGGTGTAGCTAGATGTATTTGTTGAAGCAACTAGGAGGAAGGAAGAAGAGGAGTATGAGAAGGGTAAAGAGGTGATAGAGGAGGATGTAGTCCGTGAACCTAACTCTATCTTGAATGAAAAGCCCTTTTCAAAGGCTATCAAAGTCCTAAGAGGAAAATATTTGGAAGGTGTATCCAATTTTTAGTGGAAAGATGGACATAGATATAGTCATGGACTAGATAGATGGCATGGATAACCATTTTGAGTGTAACGGGGTATCAGAGGCACAAAAGGTTAAGGTGGCTAAGTCAAGGCTCAGAGGATCAACATTGACATGGTGGAAATACCTACAAGATCAAAGAATCAACATGGGTAAGACTCCTATAGAAAATTGGAAGGCTATGGTCACTAAAGTGAAGGAGAACTTCCTACCTAAAGGCTTTAAAATCCAACTCCACAAGAGAAGGCAAGGATTGAAGCAAAAAGATCTATATGTGACCTCTTATACTGAGGAATTTAAGAGGTTATGTCTAAGATCCTAACAAAAAGAAGATGAACCAATCAAGCTGGCTAGATATCTAGGTGGTTTGAAGTGGAATATCTAAGAGGAGCTCATTTTGTGGGCACCTACCATGGTTCATACATGCCATCAACTAGCTCTAAGGGTGGAAGAAAAGAATAAAAGGAAATGAAATTCTAACTTCAAGGATAGAGGCAAGGGAAAAAATAAAATAGGACAAAGGAGAGGCTAACAAGGTAGAGGAGGTGAGCAAAACAATCAAGGAGAGAGAAAGCTCACTAAGAAAACTAGTGACAAAGCTCACTGAGTATGAAATGTTATAACTGTGGACAATCAGATCATCTAGCCTATAGATGCCCAGACAAGCCTTCTTCCTCAAACCAAGATAAATGAATGACATATTTGCAAGATTATTGCAACAAGGAATCATATGTGGACCACATTGAACCTAAAAAAATTGAGAATATCATGTTTAGGAGAGTGTTGATCAAACAAATAGCTCCAGATGACCCTAAACATAAAAGGACATTGTTTAGGATAAAATTAAAAAATCCTAGGAAAAGTGTGCAAAATGGTAGTGGATTCAGGTTCTAGTGATAATGCAATATCAAAGGAGGTTGTTACTAAGTTGAAACTATAGTAGATACCTCATGAAAAACCTTACAAGGTGGCTTGGCTTAACAAGGGACAAAACATCTTGGTGAATGAGCAAGCTTGGGTGAATTTTCCCATAGTAGGATGCAAGGATAAATTGTTGTGTGATGTATTGCCTATGGATTCTTATCATCTTTTTCTACATAGGCCTTGGAAATTTGATAGAGAGGATTTATATGATGGAAGAGCTTATGTAATTATCTTCAAAAAGGGAGGTAAGACCTTTAAAATCCAATCTTTGTTAGAAGGAGAGGAAACACAAGCCAAAGTATGTAGTGTGTTCTTTTGTAGTGGAAAAGAGTTTGTTAAAAACCTCAAGGATGAGGAATGTCAAAGTTTTTTAGTAGTGATTAAGTATGAAGAAAAATAAATGTAGCCAAGGAATCCTTACTAATTGAAGTCCAAACTTATCTTGAAAAGTACAAGGACATAGTGAGTGATGATAATCCAGCCACTTTACCTCCTAGGAGAGTTATAAGTCATCAAATTGACTTTGTTCTAGTTGCTTCCTTACCTAATAAAGTAGCATACAAACTATATTTAGATCAAAAATTAGAGTTGGCAAGAAAAATCCAAGAATTGATGAATAAAGGTTTGATACAAAAGAGCATAAGCCCATGTGCAGTTCCTATTGTGTTGGAATCTAAGAAAGGGGGAAAATGAAGATTATGTATGCAGTCAAGAGCCATAAATAGGATTAAAATTAGGTATAGGTTTCCTATACCTAGGATTGAAGACCTTATGGATTTCCTTGGAGGAGATAAATATTTCACTAAGTTGGACTTCAAGAGTGGTTATCACCAAATAAGGATTAAGGAGGGAGATGAATGGAAAACAACATTTGAGACTACTTATGTTCTTTATGAATAGATTGTGATGCTATTTGGTCTTTCCAATGCTCCTAGCACATTGATGAGGCTCATGAATGAAGTGCTTAAGGACTTTACAAGAAATTGTAGTTGTATATCTAGATGATATACTTATATTCAACAACACTAGAGAAGATTGTATCAAGCACGTTGAGGCAGTTTTGAAAAGACTTCATAAAGAGAAGCTAACCATCAACCTTGAGAAGTGTGATTTCTTTGTTAGGATTAACGTTAGACAAAAATAACAGTTATATTAAAATATAACCAATATCAAAAAATAATAGAAGAGAACACAAGACACCAAGATTTAACGTGGTTCACCCAATTCCTAGGCTACATCCACCAACAACAAGTCCAATATTATTATTATCCAATGATTACAACCTAATTACAAGTTGTAATCCCTTATAGCTCAATATTTCTACAAGAACCAATTTTCACATTACACATTATGAAAAACCCCTAACCCTAAGCCTTTTTATACAAGTTTTTTGCCACTTATAAAATTAGGGCTAGAATAATAGAAAAATAGTAGCCCATGTCTTTTATAATATAAGTTCATTTTTGGCTTCAGGGTTGCTACCCCTGAAACCCCCCACAAGAGCATTTTCCCTCAACCCCATCGTATATGTACCTAAGGTGCTACCTCTTGACCCCATCTTGGGGGTGCTGCCCCCAAACCCCTATAGAAATAACCTAGAGGGAAATTGTGCCAAATAAACCTCCAAGTCTGATTAGGCTCCACATCACAACAATCTTCTATTTAGAGATTGATCAGACTCCAAAATAATAACCTCCCACTTAGAGACTAATCATAGCACTACTAAACTTGTAGCTCCCACTGGAATGTCAAACCACCCTAGACTCTACTCTTCTTTTATTCTGTTCAGTCTAAAAGACCAATCGAAGCTGAAGAGGAATTCAACTTTTCCATTGTCACTACCTTTGTAAACATATATGTTGGACTATCATCTATGTGTATCTTCTCTAGCTTTAACTATCCATCATCCAAAACTGACCGAATGAAATGGTACCACAACTGTATGTATTTTGTCTTTAATTGTAGAGCTGAATTCTTTGCAAGATGAATGGCACTCTAGCTATCTATGAGAAAATAATTATCCCTCTATGGACATCCCAACTCTTCCATAAAGAACTAAAGCCATATCATCTTCTTGGATACCTCTATAGAAACAACATACTCGGCCTCTATAGTGGATAAAGCACTAACCTTCTGTAACTAAGAAACCCAGCTCACTGCTACCCCACCAACAGTAAATACATAACCTATACTACTCTGCCTAATACTAACATCCCCTACCAAATCTAAGTCAACATATCCCTATAAATTAGTAGTAGAGCCCCCAACATATAGATACTTACTGGATGTTCCTCCTAGATATCTGAGAATCCATTTTACTACATTCCAATATTCAATTCTTGGATGACTCATATACCTACTAATGACTCCCATTGCATATGACATATCTAGCCTCATACATACCATAGCATACATCAAGCTTCCTACAGATAAAGAATAAGGTACCTTAGACATCTTTTTCTCCTCTTCTTGTGTCTTAGGACACATCTCCTTAGTCAACTTCAAATGACCAGGTAAAGGTGTGTTGATAGCTTTGGCATTCTCCATAGAGAAATGTTGCAACACCTTTGCAATATAATCAGCCTGAGATAATGTCAATTTCCTATTCTTCCTATCTCTACAAATCTTCATACCAAGGATTTTTTTTGCTTCCCCCAAACCCTTCATAGCAAATGAATGTGCTAATTGTTCTTTTAACCTCTTAATGTGATCCATGTTAGGCATAGCTACAAGCATATCATCAACATATAAAAATAAAATAATGTAGCTGTCATCATCCAAACTCTTAAAATAAACACAATTATCTGAATTCCACCTACTATATACATGGTCATGCATAAACTTGTCAAATTTTAGATACCATTATCGAGGCACTTGCTTTAAGCCATATAAACTTTTCATTAATCTACACATAAGTTCTCCTTACCTTTGACCTCAAATTCCTATGGATGTGCCATATATATCTCTTCATCCAAATCACCATGAAGGAAGGCTATTTTAACATCAAGATGCTCCAAATGAAAATCTTCAGTAGCCACAATAGTTAAAATAGTGCGAATAGAAGTCATTTTAACAACATGAGAGAATCTCTCATCAAAATCAATGCCTTTTTTCTATGCAAATCCTTTTACAACTAACTTGGCTTTAAATATTTTCTCACCTCCATCATCTTCTTTTAACTTGTAAACCAATTTATTCTATAAAGTCCTTTTACCTATAGGAAACTTGCATAAATCTCATGTCTTATTTTTTAGCAAAGAGTCTATTTCTTCTTTCATTTTAGACTTCCACTAAATCTTAGTATGCTCTTGCACAACTTCATCATAACATTCAAGTTCACCAACATCAGTAAGTAAAATAAAATACAAAGAAGGAGAGAATCTTTCTAGAGGTCTACTTGGCCTTGTTAACTATCCAACATGCACTGGGGCATGTGGTATTTTTTATTGTGGCTATTGCAAATCATGAGGAATTTTTAGAACATCAACTTTTGGAGTATCACCCAACACTACATAATCATCTTCTTTCTTCTCATGTTGCTGCAATAGATTTTTTTACAACACTTTCTCATTGAATATGACATCCCTACTTCTTAAAATTTAATGATTTTCAAAATCTCAAAGCCTATAAAAAAATTCATCAATGCCATATCCAACAAATATATATTTCTTTGACTTAGCTTCTAGCTCAATTCTATTTTTAGAATCTATATGAGAAGATGCTTCACAACCAAAGGTTTTAAGAAAAGAATAACTCACCTTCTTACTAGTCCATGCTTCCTCTAGAATACCATAGCCCAAAGGAGTAGAGGTATCTTTAAATTAATTAAACATACAACAATATTGATAGCCTCCACCTACATGTTTAAGGGCAACCCTACATGTAGCCTCATGCTTCTTGCATGCTTTGTTATAGTCTTGTTCATGCGTTTGGCCACTCCATTTTTCTATGGAGTCATTGGAATAGTTTTTTGTCTATAAATACCATTAGTGGAGCAATAATCTTCAAATTCATGACTATAATACTCACCACCATTATTAGATCTGAGACATTTTAATTTCTTACCAATCTCATTTTGAGCCAAGCATTTCCATTTCTTAAAAGTTTGAAATACATCAAATTTCTATCTAAAGAAATAAACCCACACTTTTCTAGTTGCATCATCAATAAATGTAACATAATAATGAGAGCCACCAAGGAAAGATACTTGAGCTGGCACCCATACATCTGTATGCACAAGCTCTAATTTCTCACTTTTTTTTTCCTTTCCATTCTTCACAAAACTCACTCTCTTTTGTTTTTCATACACACAACTTTCATAGAAATCCATATTAATACATTTCAGACCTGGTAAAACTTACTTTGAATGAAGTACTTTCATACCTTTCTCACTCATGTTCCCAAGTCTATTATGCCACAACATTGTATCAAAATCTACAACAAATATTTGTTCTCCCTGATCAACTGCAACTCCCTGAACATTTATTTTTCTATAAAACAATCAAAGTAGAAGGAACAATTTGACTTATACAAAGATATAAGGTGCCTACTTTCACACCTTTTTCTACTAGAAGGGAACCTTTTGAAACCTTCCAATTTTTATCATTAAAATTAACTAAACAACTGTCATCACTAAGTTGCTCTATTGAAATTAAATTCCTACTCAACCTTGGAACATGTCTTACCTCATGTAGTAGCCAATGATTCCCATTTTGCAATTTAATCTTAACTTTTCCCTTTCCAACAATCTGACAAGGTTCATTATCCCCCAAATAAACAAGCCCAAAATCCCCTTGGACATAATCAATAAAGTAACCTCTATGAGGTATAGCATGAAATGAAGCACCAAAATCTAAAATCGATGAATCATCAATACTTTCTAAGGACAGAAGAAAAACATCCTATTCAGATTTGTTACTTACCACATTTTCCTCCTTGTTCCCTTCTAGTTTATCTCCTTCATTTCTCTTTTGAGTCCAAAAATATTTCTTCTTATGCCCTATTTTACCATAGTACCAGCAATCTCTCAGTCCTCTAGATTGAGACCTCTTCCCCTTTGGCTTTCCTCTTGATTTCCCATGATTTTTGGGATTATTTTCTCTCTCATTCGTTCTACCTCTGCTTTGTGTGTTCAAAGCACTTCCTAATGTAGATCCACCTAAGAATTTCCTATTAGTTTCCTCACTCAAAATAACACCAATCACATCATCATATTTTAGGGTATTAGATTGAGAAATGAAACTACTCACAACCATTACCAAGCCATTCTTGCTTTTAGGAAAAGAACAAAAAATCAAGAGAGCCCTAATTTCTTCATCAAAATTAATACCATAGAATAACTAACTAGTAAAAATATTAAACTCATTTAAATGATCTGCAATAGATCCACCTTTTTCTGTTTTCATATTAAATAAATGCTTCATGAGAAATACCTTATTTGAAGTGGAGGGCTTTTCATACAATTTTGCTAGGGTTTCCATCAACTCTTCCATCATTTTTTCTTTTGTAATGTTAAATGTTACTGATGGTGCCAAGAATAATTGAATGCTTCCAAGTGTCTTTCTATCTAAAATCTCCCATTCCTCATTTGTCATAGTTCCCTAGTTTTTAGTTTTTCCTTCCAACAACTTCCATAAATCATCCTGATAGAGATAGTCCTCCATTTTCATCTTCCATAATTGAAAGTTCTACCCATTAAACTTGTCAACCCTTAGCTTACCTTTATTTTCCATAGCTTCCACTCAACCATGAGATCTTCCTACAAAGGATCACCAAAAAAGATAATGATAGTATGGCTAAAAAAAAAACTAAATGACAATTGTCTAGTTCTGATACCACTTGTTAGGATTAACCTTAGATAGAAATAACAGTTACATGCAAATACACCAATATCAAAAAATAATAGATCACATATAAGAGAATACAAGAAACCAATATTTAATGTGGTTCACCCAATCCCTGGGGTACGTCTACCTATAACAAGTCCAATATTATTATTACCCAGTGATTACAACCTAATTACAACCGATAATCCCTTACAACTCAATACTGTCGCAAGAAATAATTTTTGCATCACACATTATAAAAAAACCCCTAACCCTAAGCCTTTTTATAAAATATTTTTTTTTCTTACAAAATTAGGGCTAGAATAATAGAAAAATAATACCAACACCTTTTATAATATAAGCTCATTTTTGGCTTTGGGGGCACTACACCAAAAGAACCCTACGGTGGCATTTCCCCTTGAATGCACCCTATACTATGATAGGGAGCACACCTAGGGCACTATCCTAGGATCTCATTGGGGTGCTACCCCCAAATCCCCATAGAGATAATCTAGAGGGAAACTGCACTAAATAAACCTTTGAGTCTGATTAGGCTCCACATCACAACATTCTTCAAGCAAGAACTTATGTACCTAGGCTTTGTGGTGTCTCAAGTCACATTAAAGATGAAGAAAGAGAAGGTTGTTGCTATACTAGATTTTCCAACACCTACCACATCTACTAAGGTGAGAAGTTTCCATGGTTTGTCTCAATTTTATAATAAATTCATTAGGAATTTTAGTGGGTGCTGTGCACCTTTGCTGGATACTATAAAGGGTGGAGTCAAGTCTAAGTTTAAGTGGAATTTAGAAGTTGAAAGTCATTTGAAATGTTGAAGAAACAAATAGCTACTCAACCTATCCTAAAATTTACTAGTTTTGAGAAATTGTTCACCTTAGAATGTGATGCAAGTGGCTTAGTAGTAGGTGGGGTTTTGAGTCAAGAGGGTAGGCTAGTAGCCTTTTATAGTGAGAAACTTAATGAGGTCAAGATGAAGTATTGATCCTATGACCTAGAGCTCTATGCCTTAGTTTAGTGTCTTAGGAAGTGGAGACACTATTTGTTTCCCAAAGAACTTGTTATATTTATAGATAATCAATATCTTAGCTACATCAACACTCAAGAGAAGCTGATCAAAAAACACTTGAAGTGGATGGAGTACTTGCAAGCCTTTACCTTCACAATCAAGTACAAGAAGGGGCAATTAACAAAGTGGCAGATGCACTAAGTGGAAGGATCATGATAGTCCAAGAGATTCAGATCCAAAGCATTAGAATATAGATTTTTTTTAGAATATTTACAAAGAAGATAAGGACTTTGATGAAGTCTACAAGGTATGCAATGATTTTGAGAATCATTTTCATAGAAAAATTTTAGAATATACCTTGCAAGATGGGTTTCTATTCAAGGGTAATCAATTGTGTATACCAAGGGGTTCCATGAAAGAGAACCTAATATAGGAGAAGCATAATGGTAGCCTAAGTGGACATTTTGGTGTCAACAAACTAGTGCAAAGGTTCTATTATTGGCCAAAGTTAGCAAGGGATGTAATCGAGTATGTGGAACAATGCATGGTATGCATGAAAGAAAAAGGAGGACTGAGTAATGAAAGTCTATATCAACCTTTACCAATTCCAAAAAGGCCATGAGATTGTGTAAGTATGGATTTTATTATTGTTTTTTCAAAAAATAAGCAATGATATGATAAAATCTATGTTGTTGTTGATAGATTTAGAAAAATGGGGCATTTCATTCCATGTAAGAAACTAATGATGCAAATCATATTGCCCATCTATTTTTCAAGGATGTTGTATGAATTCACGGACTCCCATTAAGCATTGTGTCAGATAGGGATGTTGAATTCATGAGCCATTTTTGGAAAACCTTGTGGAAAAGTCTTGGTCTAAACATGTCATTCGGGTCAACTTACCATCCCCAAACTAATGGACAAACTGAAGTGGTTAATAGGACCTTAGGTAACCTTCTAAGGTTCCTAACTAAGGAATATGGTCAAAGTTGGGATGTTATCATTTCACAAGCAGAATATGCCTATAATGATAGCAGGAATAGGACCACTGGAAAGAGTCCTTTTGAGATAGTTTATGGAATGCATCCAAGGGGTGTATGTGAATTGAGATATCTTGGTGATATGGATCAAAGAAGTGGTCGAGCTGAATAATTTGTTCAAACCATGAAGGAGATTCAAGAGAAATTCAAGAAGACCATCCAAGATAACACTCAAAAGCTCAAGGCCAAAGTGGATGAAAAAAGGAATACTTTCAATTTTCTATTGGGGACTATGTGATGGTCCATTTGAATAAAGAAAGGTTTCAAATAGGTGTTCCTACCAAGCTACATATGAAGAAGGTAGGGCCTTGTAAAATCTTGTCAAAGTATGGATAAAATGCCTACAAGGTAGATTTTCCATCAAATCTAGGCATATAACTTGTTTTCAATATTCAAGACTTGGAGGAATTTAAAGGCACATTACCTCAGGTTAGATAAGATGTTCAAGATGGCCTAGAACCTATTGCAACACCTAATATCAAAAAATTGGAAGTAGACAACATGTTAGATTCTAGGGTGAAAAAATCTACAAGGCACAAGGTGTATATGGAGCATCTCATTCAATGGAAGGGCAAGCTTACTTTAGAGGATACTTGGTTTTTTGAGAAAAACTTCAAAAAGGTTTCTATACCCCTAGACATGTTGCCATCAGGTGTGACTTAGTTATTTTGATGGGGGGAGTATGGTGCAAGAACACCTAGGTAGGCTAAGGGTAGACCTAGAGATTCTTTGATTTTTTTTCTTGTATTGATGCTAGCCACATCACTAAATGAATAAGAGGAAAAACTTGGTCCTAAGGTGAGGTTAGGTTAGAAGAGCCCCACAATGCAATATTGCTCCTAATTGCTCATTTGGTCCAATAGAGCATTTTTGGGTTTTGAGGGATAAAAAGGAAAAGAAATCTTTTTAAGGTCCTTACTAGGTGTTTTGGATCCACCTTAGGCCTTTTGGAAATTTTTATAGAAAGTGGAGCAAGTTGGAATAGTCAATTTGCAAAATTGCAAAAATTTCTCATTTCTTGCAAAGTTGTCATTGACAACTTTTGCAACTTTTATGCAAAAGAGAAACTTCTTTGTGGGAGCTCTTTAACCACTTATGGTATTTTATTTTGTTCATTCCAAGTGTATATAAGTCCAAACTTAACCTTCTCAAAAGGTTGGAGAAGTATTTGCTATGTATGGACTATGCTACAACATTTCAATACAACAGTTCTAATTTTTGTGTGTTCTATGATCTATATGGATTAGATACAGTAGTTTTGGTGTTGGTTAAGTTTCTTTAGGTTTTTTATAATATCTTTCAATAATTTTTGTGTACTTTTCTTTCAATTTTGTGTGTGGTAAATAAATCTTTTGTAGTTCACCAGTCTGCAAGACTAAACAAGATTGTATGTGGAAAATGGAGTTTTAGGGCCACTTCCCACCATTGGATTTGTATAGTTCTTTGGGATTTGGACCTAGAACCAATGTAATTCATGTAAAATAATGGAGGGCCCTTGGAGTGCACAAAAAATACTATTAGAGTGATGTCCTAGGCAAGAAAACTATGTTTGGTTACGGATCACAAATCAACAAATGAGCATTTGGAGTGGATTGAGAGTACAAAGACATCAATCTAGGCATCCAATGAGTAAGGTGATGGTTAGGAATGACCAAAATCCAAAGGAGAAGTTTGGATAAGGATGTTAAACCCTCAAATTAAGGCTAAAAATGTGCTAATTTTGTACAGACAAGTTGGGGGCTTAAAAATTCCAAAATATTCTAGTACTTTGAAAAGGGTATCTAGAAAGGTTTTTTTTTTTTTGGCCTTTGTTAAGGTTTTTTGCAAAATATCTCACTTTTGGTGTGTTTGGAGGGCTAATTCTTGTAGCCATTTTCCAAGCATTTGAGTGTAAATTGACTTGTGGTTTGCAACTCAATTAGAGTTTTGTTCTTGTTTTGGGTTTTGACATCTTGATGAATGACCCGGGGTGTATCTAAGTGTCCATTTCATCTAGGGAATCCACTCAGCATTGGGTTCATTTGTGAAGTTATGAGAAAGCTTGTACTAACCAATTGATGTGTACTAGTTTAATGAATATGATCTATTGGATAGGATCCTTGGAGACAATATGGTGTGTAGAAGCCCTATTGCTCAAGTGAATGACCTAGTGGAGACCCTAAAGGGCTTGGAATTTGACAGAAAGATTGGTTGTCACATCACATGTCAAGAGGACTCTAAAAATAAAAGGCTATAAATGTCAAGAAAGATAAAGGTCAAGCATCCTTTCATCTCCTTCAAGATTTTTCCCTTCCATATCCTATGTCTTACCCACCTCCTAATTATGATGAAGATACCACTTCCCTTGCCTCCATTGAACTTATTAAAAATCATGAGAAGAGTTCTATGACTATTCTATCTAAAGAAACATGCCAAGATCAAAGTGTCCCCTTGTGTTCTACTTCTCCATATCAATTTAAAACTATTCTAAAGCTTCAAGTACTCCTATCAAAGATGTTGCTCCTATCAAAACTACTCATGAGTCTATTGATGGCCTTGATCACATTGCTCACTCTAAAGATGCTGATATCCCTATTCATTATCCCTTTGCATTTTCTAAATCTATCCTTTGTCCTTTTCCATTAAATCTAATGCCTTCAAACCTTCCATCCATATTGGGACCTTATGTTCCTTCATCTCCTATACTTTCTACTTATATCTCTCCTAGTGTACCTCAAGATCAACAAATGCATTCATCCTTGAAAAATAACCATTTACTCAACCATCTAAACCATTCATATCGGCCTTGTCCATCCATAAGTCCCAAGTCTTTTCGAAGAAAATTGGATGATCAATTTAAGAAATAACACAAGAATCCATTTACAAATAGATATCACTATGTCTTAACTAATCAACATGTGAATACAAAGAAAAAATAATCATTCAAGAGACATCAAAAGTCTATTACCAAAAGAGCTAAATCAAATAAAATATAGGTTCCTAAATCCATCATGGAAAAAATTCACTCTAAATAATCCAAAGAAAAAGAAAAATCTAGAGCTATATGGATTCCCAAGTCTCTCTTAAAAGACTTCAAAATTGAAAACAAATCAAAGCTGAAATTAAAGCTTCTAAAGGCTTCCACTTCATCTTCTTCCTAACATCTTCCTAAAACTATTTTGAAGCCTTCCACTCCATCTTCCTCCAAAACTACTCTATTAACTCATACATCTAAACCTCAAGCTACTTCCTCCATGATTCCTCCACCATTGCACCACCCTTTAAGGTGAGTGTCAATGTTGATCTTGCCCACTTTTCAGCTACATTTATTCAATATTTTCAAAGGTACACTTAACTATTATTCATACTCCTACAATCCTTTCAAGGCACAAACTCTTATCCTTTGTATACTTCTCCTACTACCATCTATTTTCCATCACCCTTTCAACATCCTTGAGCATACCTTATGTGGTCTTTGCTTATCATGACTAATATTTACTATAGGAGCACTATCTAACTTGAAAAATCTTGACCTATTTCTAAAAATTCAAAAAGAAAAAAAATAGGAAAAAGCAAAAGAAATAATTAAAAAAAGAGAGAAAATGTGCCTTGGTGAAAACCACTTCTTGTGGAACCTTGGTAGCAAAAGTAAAGAGAAATTGATTTTTCCTATGGTGAAAACCACTTCTTGTGGTGCCTTGCATAAGTACCATGATGAAAACCTGGTAAACAAGCATGATGCATAATTCTTCCATCATCCATCTATTCCCTCTTCCTCTTTGATCTTGACAATGTTGAGCTATCCTTGTGTTTTGGATATCTTATTCATCAACTTCCCTATTGTGCTTTCTTACTCATTCATAACCTTCATATATAGCTTCATTTTTATTTCTCTATCCCATTTCTATCCTATCTAACTAAACCCTTGGTCTTGATCACAATAAAGAAAAACATGGTTCTTATGCCTCTTGACCTTACTACTCTTTTGGATTACATGATTTCATGCTATCTCACTTGTTGGCTTCATTACTTATCCCATATGCTATCTCTCTTATTGGATTCAACTTCTTATCCTATATGCTATCTTGGCTTTCTTGGCTTGTCCAACACATGCTTCATATGGCTATATTTCCCTAGCTTGGGTATACTTGAGGAGTCAATCCTCGAGGATCACCTTTCACTTTCTTCATGCATTCTTGCTTGCTTATCTATCTCTGTTCATCCACCAACTTGCTACTTCATCCTTCGCTTCAACTTGCTAGACATTGGAACAAAAAGATGTGATCTTGCTTCAAAACTAGTGATCTTTAAATCATTCTAAAAAAAAACCTTAAAAAATCATATATGATGTTGAAAAAATCCTTTAGAAAATAGAAAATTTCATAAAAAATAATCATCTTAGTGAAAAACTAGTAATAGACACTTTGATGTACCGCCAAAAAAAATAATAAATCTCAAAAAATCCAAAAAATCATAAATAAGGTGTAAAAATCTTCCAATTGGTGAAAACCTAAAAACAAACACTAATTGAGACCCTTACACCTATGTCTATCAGTCTTGCTTCATGCTCATTCATCTCATAGTATATTTCCTAGCTTGGAATTGACTCTTTCCCTTGTCTAGGGGACACAATTATTTATCTTATCAACGTATTCTTGTGCATTGAGGTTTCTTTAGCAACTCATTAAAAATAGTATTTCTCAACACTTCCCCCTTGACATCAAGTGTTTCTCAACACTTTTTGGATATCTTACCTACACTAGTCTAGGATGATATGATATTTATCACTACTAGATGTGAGTCTAGAAAAAATGGTCATGGGACTTACACACACACACACACACACACACACTCTTACATTAAACTTGCTAAGCTATGATGAATTTTATCTTTGTGTGTTTTCTATGAGGATTTCTTTGTTGAATGTTCCCTCCCTAATAGTCTTTCAAGGATGTCATAGACTAGAAGACTGGGGGCATAGGGCATGTTTTACTTGTTTTCTAGCTTGTGGGTATACTTTGTTATTCTAAGGTGTTGATAGCCTATGTGCTTGTCCTACTTGACATTTTGGGACTACAGTGTATCATCCCTATCTATTTTCACAAAACCAGATGCAGGGGTTATACTAGCATGATGCCTTGATATAGGTGTAATCTTACTTTATTAAACTTAGGGAATCTAACTGCACTATCCATCTTGACTTCAATGTCTTTGATGCTTAGGTTGGGTTCCCACATTTCTATCTGATATAGATCATATTCATATCCTTATAGTCATACTAGTGATGATTGTATGATCTTTCAATGTCTCTAATAAGGCTCAATGATAAAAACTATGACCTACTTATATAACCCTTAAAATTGTACCTTCTCATACTAGCTTGCATTCTAGGGTTCATTCTATCTTAGCTTTGCATTTTGCATGTTGAGAGAGCTCTCTTTTTTATCTTTCATGGATGTTTCAGCTAACTGTGTTCATGCTTCTCTTGCATCTTCATGATCTTATCTTATCTCTTCTTTCCTATTACTCACTTTTTTTCTATCTTACCATCTCATCTTTTTTTTTAACCTATCTTTTCTAATATAACATCCTGGATCTATTTTTAGGATCAAAATCCAAATTTGGGTTCATCTTTCTAGTCAAAATTTCTTCCTTCTTCCATGTAGTTTGCTAACCTATTGAGGATTAATCTTTCAATCTTGTTGGGGAAATCATAATTTCTTCATTTCTTCATCATTTATACTCACCCCTTCCACCACTATTGAAAAGAACAAATGTAGATCTAGCAAGGATGAATATAGAACCTATCCCAAAGAACCTACTATCTCCTCAAATGATAAAGAGACCTCCTACAACTATTGTGCATAAGGATCCACAATCATATCAACCTATGAAGATCGATCATGTAGAGAATGGATAGGAGGGTTAGAGTGAGCCCCCATGATAACTAAAGAAGATTCTTCTTCATCAAAGAGAATATGTATATCATCAATGATGTCTCCCAAATCTACTATGTGTAACTCCACAAACAAACCTGAAATATTTGTCAAGAAGTCATCCATTGATGCTGGAGCTGGAAGACTAGGTGTAACCTAATGTGTTGGACCTATCACTGTGGCTATATATGCATGTGGAATGTGTTGATGATGTGATCATGGATTGTAATTGTCAATAGGATCCCACATATCTCAATCTATTGAATCATTATCATTGGTGTCACTATTAGTTTACACAATGTATGAAGTGCAGATAGGAATTGAGGATAAGATGGGTGAACTTTCCTCATAGTGAAAATTCCTCTCTATGAAAATCTCATGCGTCTCAGGATCCATAAGTCTATATGCCTTAACATTGTCTTCATATCTGATGAAAGTACAAGGCCTAGGTGGTGGTGCCTTGCATCCCCTAGAAGATATGTTTTCCCATGTTGGACAACCGAAGACTCTGAAGCGACTAGTGTCCTGCCACACCATGCCTCAAAAGGAGACTTTCCATCTAAGGCACTATGAGGAGACATATTAGGTATGTGATTGGCAGTGCTTATATCTTTGAATTCAAGTATAGGATCTAGAGACTTGGCTTGTATCATGTAACTTGTCATTGGTTGAAGAGTTTGTATCCTTAGTGTTGCAATAGTTGTCTTGTGTGGACTAAATGCTAGTGGATTCTGAAAATCAATACCCTCTAGCTTGCAAAAGTCTTTAAGTCTTGTGTTCACATATTTTCTTTCATTATCCATTTGAAGAACTTTGATGGCTTTCCTTGATTTCTTTTCAACATGAGTCTTGAAGGCTATAAACTTGTCCAACACTTCATTCTTGTGATGAAGAAAGTAAACCCATGTGTAGCATGCAAAGTCTTCAATGAAAGTGAGCATGTAGCGACACTAGCTAACTGATGTCACTGCAAAAGGACCTACTAGTACCATGTGAACCAATTGAAGAACAACTAGTGCTTTTGAAGACTTCCCTTTAGAAAACTTCTCCTCTAGATGCATATCCACTTAACATGTTGAAAATTCACCTTTGGAAAAGTTGATTGTAGGTAGACCTTTGACCATATTGTTTGAGAAAAGTTGATGAAGATAGTGAAAGGAAAGATGTTCATACCTCTCATTCCATAATATACTTTGTGAATAAGATTGAGTTAACAAGGCATGTGAAGGAGACTTAGGCACAAAGTGGGAGAAAGAATACAACCTTGTGTCATGATTAACTTTTCCTACCACAACCAATGAATCATCTTGAAGATTGTCCACCATTACAAAATTAGGAAGGAACTCAACTTTATTGCCATCTCCATACTGAGTAATTTGGTAAATTGAGAGGAGATTAGAGCTAAGGTTAGGAACATAGAGAAATTCTTTGAACTCTCCATTTTCCATCTCCACATCTCCTACAAAGATATGTAGTACCTTAGACTGCTTCAATGAAGAAAAGAATTCTTTTGAAGAACCCATATGATATGAGGCAACTGAGTTAAGAATTCATTCCGTTGAAGAACTTGAGTTTGCCAATATAAGTGCTTGCCCTTTTCCCTTTGAATCTAAATATGAAGATCCTTTCTCCTTATAAGCTTTAGGTAGTGGAAAATTGTGTTTCTTCATGATGGTCATCAACTCAACAATCTTTATATGATAACACTTATGTTCTTCATGACCCAACTTCTTACAATAGTCACACTTTTTCTTCTCCTTAATAGTGTCCCCCTTCTTGTTTGAATTTGAGGAAGACTTGCCTTTTTGATTTGATGGTGGTGTTGTCTTTTATGTATCCTCTTGTGTGTTATTTTTCCACTTCTTCTTCTTGTACTTTCCTTTATTTGAAGTTTGACCAGCTGAATTTTGAGAACCCTTATTATTGGCCACCAATGCCTTAGACTCGGATGAATTGAGAATCCCCATTGATTGCAACTTCTTTTCTTCATTATCCAATAGTTGAGCATAATGATCAAAAGTGACTTTTTGATAGGCAGCCCCTAAGGTAGTCTTTTTAGTGTTGCAAGAAGAAAAAAATGTGGAGTAATTGGATGGTAGCTTATTATGAATGAGATAGATTAACTTGTCATCTTTAATAGGACTACCATAATCATCAAGCTTCATTGTTAATTCATTCACCTTAATGATGAAATCCTATATAGAATCAAATGTCTCAAGATCTAGGGAGACAAACTCATATTCAATTTTGTAAACATCCTCCTCAGACACTTTACCATATAGTTTTTTGAGGGCAGCCCAAGCTTCCTTGGATGTCTTATACCTCTCGATCTGATAGAGGATTTTGTCTTCAGCCCCCAATATAATATCACCTAGGGCTTTCCTATCTATGGATTCCCAAGCAGAGATTTCACTTCTTGATACTTGATCACCCATTGGTTTAGGAAAGGTACCATCTACATATTGAGAAACTTCATTATGCATTAATTGATATCACATTTTAATAGACCATGTAGCATAGTTATGTGGTGTTAATTTTGGAAACTTAAAATTTCCCATGATGCAAGAAATGAAAGAAAATAATAGGAAAAGAAGAACACAACACCAAGAAACACCCCCCCCCCTTTTCACTTAATCAAGAAACTCCCCAAATGAAAGATTTTGGCACTTTATACTTAGTGCATTTATAGTATCCACTTGCCAAATTTGGCCTTAGTGGACTTTTGATTTTACCTTTTTGCAACTCCTTATAGAGTACAACTCTGGAACTTTACAATGTACAACAATTTTGAAGCAATACAAAGCAAAGAAAGGACCTATTTTTGAAAGTGATATGTTCATCTACACAAGCCTATAATTTGATGCAGATCTGGAAAGTAGATAAAAAATTATGCACTTTCCAAAAAAATGGAGCCTAATTTTGAGTCTAGATGAGCCTGTACAGAATAATTGAAGTTGCAAAATGCAAGATTAGATAGGTACAGTAACTAAAAAATGCAATTTCTGACAAATCCTTGCACCAAAACTAGAAAAGAACTACACCACTAAATTTTTTTGGAAATTCTAGCCAAAATAAAAAAAAATTGCACCTGATTTGGAGTTTGAATGACTGAGTTATGGACTTCTAAAGTCAGATTGTCAAATCAAAAATAAATCTGGAGAGGGGTCTAATTAGAAAATCATGAGAATAAATTTGATGTCCATACAAGTGTCACAGTAGTTCTATTTTTCCTTCGAATGACAATCAAATGGTCATCAAATTTAACACAGTGTATGGCTGATGTTAGTGAAAAAATGGGGCCTTGGGTGACATGGTAGGGTCATACCTTGACATGGTAGTAGGCATGGCATGTACGGCTATATGGAAATGTATAGATATGTATGAAAAAATTTCGATATGGCCTATATGGCAAGGCCATGTGTGAGGCTAACTGAGCATATGATTGGGCTAACATGTCCTTATTGCTTACATGGTTGGTCCTTGATGTACGCAGAGCTAGTGTTGACTAGGATCTCTAACTTGTGGTTTGTGGCTACTGATGTGCCACATGGTAGATAGAGGAGATGAGTGGGCACCATGTTGTAGATGCAAGAGCATGGCGTGGCTGGGCACACAGTCAGAAAACCAATTGACGGAGAACACAGTTCGGCGATTGGTGAGAGTGACTGTGGTCGCTGAAATTTTCAAAGCATGGCCAAATTTTTGAAATTTTCATCGGCGATGTGTGTTCCATGGTGCTTGGGAAAGGTGGATTAATCCCACATGTATGCAATAGGTGCACTTTACAATGTGTAAAAGGAAGTGCCCACCGTTGAACAAATAAAATCTGTCATGAGGTTGTTGTTGCCAGGTTTCAACCAAGGGCAGTGTTATATTAGCCATCAGTGGATATGATGGCTACTACAGTGGGTGTAGTCCACACGGGGTTATGCTCTACCAGTAAAGATAAGTACTAAATTGCCAAAATTTTGCCAAATATTCTATAGGGGACGGGATTTCACCACCCGATTCCTACAAAAGAAAATTCTCTACAGGTCGTACTAGCCAAAAAAAAATTTCAAAAAATACAGAATAATGCAGACAAAAATGGCAAAGAAATTAATGTTGATCTGAAACATAAATCAATAGATCTAATAATTGACCATACTAGATTTGAAAATTGGGCCTTCAGGTGCCAGTTTATAAAAAAAATTTACCTCAAATTTGACTATGGCCTAGGGTAGGAAAATTTAGAGTCAAATTTCACCAAATTGACATTCCAAATGCAATGGCAAGGTCTGCTTTGGCTCTAGATGCTCCCAATGTCTGTGGATACTCTGGATCTAGGTCAAGGTGCTAAAGCAAGAATGGTCTCAAATGGCTACATGAAGAGAAATTCCCCAAGCTCTGGTATCATGTAAGAATTTTCCTTAGGGAAAAATTACCTAGGATCAAAGAACTCAAGCACAAGCACAATAGTAAACCAAAAGATTATGATCAATATGAGAATGAATATCTCAAAACATGTACATACACACTAGGAGTGCCTCTATATAAAGGCCTCTAAGATGCATCTAGAATAGTTCTAGAAAGAACTAGGAGATAAGCATGACAACTAAACACACATCTTCCATTCTGCATGAATATACATGCATCAATGAGAGGATAAGTATGACAAGGTATCTCATGTGTAGAGATGTTGTACACACCATGTGCTCAAATAAAATGCTAACTCCTATGTTGTAGACACCATGTGCATAATTAGAGTGCTAACTCCTATGTTGTCAACATGAAAACTCACAAGAGTACGCATACTCCTAGGTGACTAACTAATAAATAATTAAATAATGTATTAGCCTAAGTAAACTCAAGTAAAGTGTAAATAGTAAATACTTATTTATACCAACACCTATGATAATTGGTTACAAGTTATCTAGAAAGGATGAGACACCTATAGTTGAGTAGAAGAAGTACAGATCCATGATTGGAGGTTTCTAATATCTGACTCACACCATACCAGATATAGAAAATGTAGTTGTGATTGTAGCTAGATTTCAAGATGATCCTAAGGAGTATTATTTTGCAGTAGTAAACAAGATATTTAGATATTTGAAAGAAACATTTAACTATGGAATTTGTTATGATAGATCAAATGATTTTATTCTACATGATTTTACTAATGAAGATTGATCAGGCAGTATGGATGACAAAAAGAGCACTAGTGGTGGAGCATTATTTTTTGGAAGAAGATTAGTTTCTTGGTTAAGAAAGAAACAAGATTGTATTTCTCAGAGTATAGCTAAGGCATAGTATGTTGCAGTAGTAAATAAATGTAACCAAGTAATGTGGATGCAACAGATGCTGAAGGATATCATAATTGAGTTTGTAGAACTTGTTATCATATACTATGATAATACAAGTATAGTAAGTATGTCTAAGAATATTTTATTACATTCTAAGACTAATCATATATCTATTAAGTATCATGCATCAAGAGAGAAAAGTAGCTAAAAAAGAGATCAAATTAGAGTATGTGAGTACAAAAGATCATATTTCAGGTATCTTTACAAAGCTGTTACCTAAAGATACATTTGAGTACTTGAGAGGTATGCTTGGGGTTATGCCCCTACCTACTTTTCAGTAGATGATGTAGTAAGGGCATCAGTCAATGATACAGAGCATTATTGTTAAACTGGACTAAATGTTCATGATTCCTGTATGGGGTAGTATCTATGATGAGTTGAGTCATTGAGGACTCTTGGTACTTTGTCTTGAACAGTTTCTTTGGAAACTTGACCTAGTTCAAGACTTGGAGCAGTAAATTGACATAATGAGGGCTTTGTTATTGATGTCAATGGGGGAGAGAATATGCATGAAAAATACTCTCAAGTTGTATGGGGGAGAGAATGCATAAGAACAGTATGAATGGGAGAGAAACCTCTACTTTATTGGGAAGATTTGGAAAGATTCATGTAAAGTAGGAGGAATGTCTCTATGAGGATTATATGTATTTCAAGTTATTTACTATTAAAAACTGTTTCCAATCCTAAAGAAGAAGAAGAATAGTGCAATGCTCCAGAGGATTTCAAACTTGATTAATGAAGAGGATTTGAGAAGATGAGAATATCATCAATAGAGTATTGTTTTGGTATTCTTGGAACTTATATGTTTTTCATCTATGTTGCCATCAATGCCCAAGGGGAGATTTTTAGCACAAATGTTGATGATACTACTTTGGGGGAGTATCCTAAGCATTGGAGAGTATTGATATGTTGCATTCATGACTATGTTTGTCATTGATGTCAACATAGAAATAAGTCTATAGATGACGTGGTTCAATTTGTAGCACATAAGTCAAAGATGTATGAAAGTTGTAACTGATTTATAGAGAGCAATACATAACAGAGCATTAGGAAAGTAGTTCATGATGTTAGTTTTCTATCTTAAATCTGAGATACAATCAAGAGATTCATGATTAGCTAGTGATAGAGGACATTTTATTGGTAATATCAGCAAGTTTATAATCCCTAGTATGGCACATGTGAAGTTTTGTATAGACTATGAGCCAACAGTGCTATTGTAATTGTAATTAATTAATTATCTTATTGTAATTAATTGAGAAAGCCTCAAGGTTGACTCAAGGAATTATACTGAAGATATGGTATAAAGGAAAGATGTTTTCCTTGTTTATAAATGGTGTCAAGCATTTTTATGAAGTGCAAAGTATGAAAAGGAGCATAGTATTTATTGAATGCGAGTAAGTGATCCACAGGATTATTGGATGTGAGTTTTGTATTTGGTTAAAAGATCAGAAGGAGCAAAGGTCTAGTTGATAGGATAGAGGAAGGAAGTACTATTCATTTCTATTATTCTACAAGGAATAATACAAAGATCATTTGGACAGTGTGTTTACTGGTATTGACCTTGAAGTTGGTTGGGTAGTGGGTCCAACTATTTCCCACAACTCCTAACAGGGTTGGCACTACATATTGGTGGACTATATATTCTAAAAAATTGTTCACTCATCTCATAGCCCATGGGGTCTATGAATTTCACTCTAGGTTCTACTTCTTCCATAAAAATGACATCAGTTTCAACCATGAAACATATCATTTGTATATTTCTCTACTAGTGCAGGTGGAATTCTAAATCTCTACTTCATTTTAGATTGGAAAATTTTTCTCATTCTTGAGATGTCTATTACTATCTTTTCTTTTGATTACTTCTTTTAGAGTTATTAATCTCATTGTGCACTGATCACTCTCCCATTCTCAATTTGGCATACTAGGGAATGGTCTAACCACTTGGAAAAATAGATGTGTTAGAAATTATTCAAACCTCAACACATCATTCTTTATTTTCTAGATCTTGAATCTTTCAATGCTTTCAAGTAACTATTGCTTTACAATTTTGCATATATTAACTCCTTCCTTCTTTACTGTCATCAAGTATGATGCATGGATAAAACCAGCAAGTACTGAGTTTACTCTAGAACTATGGTTCATTTTGTAGCCAATGATTTTAATGATAACCCTAACATCAATTTCTTTTATCAAGTCAATATTCATATTTCTTCCATCAAACTTTGTTTTCAGATTAGATTTAAACAACTTCATTACATTCTTCTCATTTACTGAATTTCTACCTTTATTACTCAAACTAGTGATTTTATGGATCATATCATTGTCTTTCATTATAGGGATGTCTCCAACCTAGAACATACTTTCATGAATTCTGCTTAAGATGATTTTTCTCTATTCATGATTGTCAAAGTTTGTATAAAATATATGCTTAACGATGTTCAAATTCAAATGTGAAAACTCTTGCTTCAGTGATAGGTCACCATTAACACTAGGTCTAGGTCTTTATGTATGTCACTATCACCAATTCTCTCAAACTTGTGATGTATATACACTCTAATGTCTTCTACATGCAATACATTGTGCATAACTTGTGAAAATGCTCCTTAAAAATAATCCTCCAATGATACATAAGGGTGCTTCTTGAATATATACCTAGGTCTCTCACTTATATAACACAATGTGAGATTCTCCATTTCAACTATTCCAAAGCTTTGAAACACAACTTTAATTTTGGAAAATAACCAGATTTTCTATAATCAAGGCTTCTTTCAATTTTCACTTGGAAATACCTCAATTCTCCTTTAATTCACTATCAAATTGATCTTAAATACTTCTTAACTCTTCACGCAATCAAATGATACACATAATCTTGCTCCCATGGCTTATATCCCACCAAAATGATCTTTACATTAATTGTGCAAGTACACAACTCACAAAAAGTTGCTTCTAATTATCTGTAAGCTTGATTTTATTTGTGCACATATGTGTGATCTCCAAATGACATCTACTCTTTACCATAGCTTCCTCTCTTTGTTTCTACCACATATCAACTTCACAACTCTTAACTTGATCTCCAACCTTAGTGTTATTCTTCTAATCTACTCGATCTCCAATAGAAAAGTGCTTAATTCAAATAGGATGAATCACAAACAATGGTTGACTTCAATCTTTCATTAGGTGCATCAAAATATTTTTCTTCCAACATTGTTTGTGAACTTGATGGATCGTTTGCTTTGACAAATACCTCTTTCAATTCTTCCACACGGTCGCTCAATTTATCTTTATGATTGTTGTTGTTGCTATCATTCTTTTTAACACTTATGTTATTGTTCTTTCTAAAATTTTGATTCTTGTTGATGTTCCTCATTTTCATTCTACAAAATATTTTTTATATGGCCAAAAATTTTTTATAGCTAACATACTGGTGTATTTCTTCTCTAACTGGGTCCAAACTTATTAACTAGTGCTCTACAAATTTTGGCAATATGTCCAAAGTTGTTACACTTGTAGCACATAATATGATTCCTTGCTCCATTAGGTCTTTCTCCTTCATTGGATGTCCTTTCACTATATTTTCTTCTCTCATTATCTTCAAGGTTAGTACCTCTAAACACTATACTATTTCTATTATTACTATCAAATCTAGGTTTCTTACAATCAACTACTTTATGACTAGAACCATGATGGTTATAACAATAAAAATTAGTAATTGGTTTGAATGACTTACCTGTATAGTTTATTTTCATATAACCAACTTCATTACATGTAAATCATGTACCTTTGAATTCATACCTTATCTCTTTAGGTGATTCAACTTGCTATGTTATCTTAGGATCATCACTTTTCTTAGATTGACTTACTTTCTCAACTTCTTCTAGTGCATCTTTAGATTGACTTGATTCAATATTATTATGGTCATCCTTCTCCTGTTTAGGACTTTCAATAATTGGACCTAGCTCCTTTATTACTTCATATTTCTTTGTTGACTTTTCTCCAATGAAATATCCAAGGCTATTCTTATCATATGAAGGTCTCTGTAAATATAATTGCTCATAGATTTTCTTGCTATTGGAATATAACTTTTCTAATTGTTTCTTGGTCTATGTTAACTCTCCTTTTACAATAGTATTCTATTTTTCAAGTTTTGCATGCTCTAATTTGATAGATTCAAGTTCAAATGTTACTTTTGTAAGATAAGATCTTAGATCTGCATTTTCAGATTTCAGATCTGATTCAACCTTATTGTCATATTTCTTCAAGCTTAGATTTAGTTCAATGATCTTCAACTCATGCTTTAGAATATCATTTTATTTCTTCAATTTTGATACTTCATCATTATCTTTTGTCTGATC
This sequence comes from Cupressus sempervirens, assembly GCA_028749045.1. Lineage (NCBI taxonomy): Eukaryota > Viridiplantae > Streptophyta > Pinopsida > Cupressales > Cupressaceae > Cupressus > Cupressus sempervirens. The sequence continues at coordinate 51,322,527 of CM053790.1, read as the reverse complement.
TTTAGGTTCCTTTTTGTATTTAAGATGATCAATCTTGTCTTTCAATTTCCCAATTTAGTCATTTGCATCTTCGTATCTTTCTTTTAGGTTATCTCTTTCTTCAATAAGAAGATCAATCTTCTCAAGAGCTTCTTCAAGGTTCTTCTACAACTATTCCATATCCATAGGGATCTTACTCAAGATATTAAACCTCTTTTGAGTAACTATGCTCTGATATCAATTGTTAGAAATAGGGAATACTAAGAGGGGGGGTGAATCATTATTCTACAAACTTTAGCCCAAAACTAGATATTATTAATTTCCTTATAACATGCATATGAAGTAAACTAATAATGTTGAATAGTAAGAATAGCATACATAAATAGAACTCATAACACCATATTTTTTTAACTAGAGAAACCCTAGCCAAGGGAAAATCTCGGTTGAGATGGTACCCACAAAATGATCCTCTAAACAAAAGTATCTGGTTAAGGATGCTGACCCTGTTAGGAGTCTATTACATACATATAGTGTCTTGGTCCTTGTTAGAAGACTACGCCCAACTAAAAACCTCAACCTTGTTAGAAGTTGTGTTGCCCCACTTTTCATCTTGTACCTGTGTTGCAAAGTGCAAAATGATCTTGTGTCTTAGTTTAGTCTGGTTACACCCAAGTCTAGTTCTTTCCCCTCAAGTGGAAAGTTTCTCCATCAGGTTTTTCATCTTTTCTTTTCCCCCGTACTACATAACTGGGTGGGTTTTTCTTGTTGTCATGAGTTTTTGGGTAGTCTAGAACCTAATTCGATGGAGATTCTTAGGTCATGTAGTGATTTTCACAAAGTTATTTCCAAAGATGAACTTTTTCATAGCTTATCATAATTGGCACATAAAGAAAATGAAGTTTGCAAAAAACCCAACATCGCCTTCCCCTCAGCGGGTTTTTGACCTGTGAAGGTGATTTTTTGTGGAGATTAACAAATGAGGTTTACAAGATAAAGCAAGGAAGAAATGAGTTTTCTTATGGATAGATCATCCTTACATTACAGTATTCCACCTTAAGAGTCACTCAGAATTCATCATAGTGATCAAAATCACAACTAGCAGAAAACTATGAAGTGACTTCTCCATGGCAAGCTTTTGACCCATGAAGTCAATTTTCTGACAAAGACATTTATGAGAGAGAAAAGAAAATAAGTGGGTTTCTTTTTCACTTTCATAGCCCTTTTGATATTTTTCGCATCTTAGAGGTACATTGGCTTAGAGGGTAAAGTGAAAATAAAGGTAAAGGCGAAAAACTAGAAGTTGTTTTCTCCTCGATGGGTTTTCAATCTTGGAAAGTGATTTTTTGCATCTATTGAAAAATCACTTTTGCGAGCATGTTGAGCACATAGATTGATCGCAAGATACTTGAAAATGATAATGGAAGTCTTAATTCTTTGGAACTTGGTGAAAAATGGGAAAGTAAGTATGTAATTAAAGAAAGTTATTGTTGGGTGAACAGAAATAGTGAAAAGACATGGAAAAATCCATTACAAACCCCTGCATTTACTAATCTAATGGATTTATCCTTTAATTCACTCTTGTGGTGCGGATCTTGAAGATTAATGGGTGAATTAGGATTTCTATATAGAGATGAACATAATGGATTTTCAAATTACTGCTCTCTTTATCAAACTGTTATGTTGTCAAATTGAATGGTGTTTTCAAAGCTCTCACAGTTGTGAAGTTCTATTCTCTATACTACTTTCAATTTTAAGATTTCAATTCATCTCTATCTCAGATAAGATGGCAACTAGATTCACTAGATTCGATGGACTAAATGGGATTAGGTCAACATTACAAAATGTTACAAACACCTCACTCTATTTCTTTGACATGTAAGATTTTCAAAGGAGGTTGAGGATGAAGCCAATTCACCTTATAATAGAAAAGCTTCGAGGAAGCAAACTAGTGGAGGCAGCATGATTTCTTGTGGCAGTTCAAGCTCCTAAACTAATTATTGAATGCATAAATCATTACAATTAAGACACTAAAAAAAAAATTGCCTGATCATATAGTGTTAATCTTAATTAACAGGCAAACTACAATAAATTTCCTCCAGATTCCAAAGCGAGAAGAGTTTTCCAAATTGACAATAGGAGGAGCCATATTCGAGTTCTCTTTGAAGAAAATGGTGTGGCAAAAGGAAATTATGAGGTCCTAGTTCCAAAAGCCATGGGGAGCTAAAAGTAAGGTTCCTAAGACTCTTTTCGACATTGATCTCAAGCTAGAGATCGTAGACATTCTGGTTCTTTTACATCGATAGAAAGGTGAGGTAGAAGCACTCAATTTTGTTGAATAGTATTTCTTTTTGGTGAAAATCATCTGTTTAGATACACATTATATTGATTGGGCATATAAGGTAAGTGAGCATCTATCTAGAGCCCTCAGTGCCACAAAGTTCTACAATTCCTTCTACATGTCTTATTTCTTGATTTATATGTTAGCTTCTCTACAATTGTGGCCAAGCCTTCCCAGAATAGAGAACTTCCCTAAGGATGTGAAAAGTTATGAATTTATCCATGCTTGTAGTTATAGAATAACTATGTAGAATATGTTAGAGTTAATGACTCATTTACAATGAGGATTTGCAGGGAACTCCAAGTATGTTCAAAGAGGAGGTTCAGCCTAGAAGTGATGGTAGCCATCAGTCAGTTTGGTAGCTACTTTATTCAATTCTCATCCTTTTCATATTTGCATCTTGCAGCTTTCGACAGATTTCCTTTGAAGCTGCCCAAATACCCTAGTGACATGATTGTGCTAGTAGAGATCGTGAGACAAGCTATCCAAGTGAATGTGTTGAGTGCTAGTTTAAAGAAGAAGGGGTATGAATTCCCCATGAAGGTTGGAGCTTATAGTTGTGTGTCTTGTTCTAATGCTAAAAATATGCTCAAGGCATTCAAGACTAAGTACAAGTTGGAAGAATATGAGGTTGTAAGACCCATGTTCAATCCAAATGGATATGCAAGAGAGGTGCTACAAATTGGGAGTGTGATCAAGCATGTCACTACTATAGAAGATTATTGGGTAGATTACAAGGATGAGATGGAGAGCTGAGATCGTGCTTTCACCAGGCTCACGATGGAACAAGTGAAGACATATGGTATTGATCTTAATGTTGAAGGGTTGGAAGATGATAGTCAAAATATGTATAACAATACCTATCTGACTAAGTTGAGGGGGATTCCTCTCAGTTTCAAGCCATATGTCGATGTGGAAGAGAATCTTGATAATATGATGGCTAGCATCATCAAGAGAATGAGGAAATGGGTTGAGTGGACAACCAAAAAGTGTCAGAGTAAGGGTGTAGCTACTCAAGCTTCTCCTGCAATCGCAACGTCTATTTCATCCCAAAGTGCTACACTAGGGATAACCGTAGCTTCCACTCAAGGGCCAGCTCAACCTTCAGGTGGAGGTGATCAACCTCCAGACAAGAATGTTCCTATAGCCCAAACCTATCATGATGATTCTCTTCCAATTATAAGAACCCAAGTTGGTACTGAGGAGAAGAAAATAGAGGATCCAAAGGACAGTGTCTCCACTCCAGTCTCATCCCCTCATGCTACTCTAGTTCCATCTCCTCATACTACTCCTATTCTTTCTCCACATATCACTCAAGTTCCATCTCCTCACCATAGTCATGTTCAATTAGTAAGTGCTTCACTTTTGAAGCCAAGTAGTTCTCCTATACAAATAGTAGACCTAGGGGATGGAAAGAGTAGCAACAGTGAATCTATTGAGTCAAATGAGGAGACAAAGAACACTTCAGAAATGGAGAAGGGCCAAACTTCTTCCAAGTTCATCTTAAAGGATTCAAAAAATCCTTTCTCTTCAACTACTGTAACAATGAATCCAATGAATAAAAAGATGTTTAGTATTGAATCACTCAGAATGGCTTCCAAAGTGATAGGAATAGATTCCTGGTTGGAAGATACTTTAGAAAGGAAGCGAGAGAAAGGATGAAATTGTTTCTACAAAAGACACTGTATCTCTTGCAGTTCATTCCAAGACTGCATTGACAAAGGAGGGAGAATTGAGGATATGACACCTGATGATTTTACTCTACATTGAATCGATCTTGGAGAGGCCAAACATGATACAAAGGTTGGCTTGTGGAGATCAAGAAATGAAGTAATAGAAGGGCAATTGGAAAGTCTTAAGTTATCAAAGATCAAGATGACAGCCGAGATAGAAGAATTGAACAAATTTATCAGGCAACTAGTCACTCCACCAGCAACTATCTCTGGTATGTCTATGACCCAGACTCCTATTGCAGCTTAAGTGCAAGCCCTCATTTCCCAGCTCCAAGAAGATAGGAATTATGGTCATATTGATAAAGAATGGATTGAGAGACTCAAATTAGAAGGATTTTCTCTCATAGATCAAATTGGAAATGCTATCCTCAGACTAGAGACAGAAAAGGACAACATCTTGTCTAATAGTAATACTCTAGCCGGAGAAAGGGTCAGATGTGATGACTGCATCTCCCTTTTAAAGATGACCATCGAGATGAAAGTGAAAGAAACAGTTGAAGCGAAGATTCTGAAGAATTTAAATGAACCTTTGTTTGAATGGCTCCAAAGTATGTAGTTCAAGCTAGAAATGATCTAGGTAGCTGAGAAGGGACTCAAGGAAATAGAGAACAAAGTAAAGAAGACTCAAGATAGAGGATTCAAACTTATGAGAGGCTACACACTGATTCACAAACTAGTGTTCAAGGAAAGGCTCTCATTGGAGTAGATGTAATGAAAAGTAACTTCTCTACATTTCTAGATAATCTGTTTGGAGTGACTTCCAATACTTAAAACAGAATTGTAGATTCCAGATGCTCAGTGGTAATATACATGTAGCTGCAGAGGAGTTGTTAGATCAATTGAATGCAGTAAAGGAGCTGGCAAGGGAACATTCAAAATGGCTCTTGAGATTCACTAATATACATGTGCCCTACCACGAGGATCTAATCCCAATAATGGTTTTTGCTAAGGCATATAGGGCAAAAAAAGAAAAGGGGAAGAAGTCTAAATAATTCATATTATGCCCCTTTTTATTTTCTTTTGTAATTTTGTAATACGACAAACTGGCACCTTGCCATTTTGTCATTCTTAGAAGATGAACTGATTAAGCTTCCATTATAATGGTCATCTCAAAAACTCTATATGCATGAAATTAAAAGATTAATGAAAGGTCAAAAAATTCTTGGTGTGAAGTACTCTTTGTTGCAAAGACAATTGAATGGTATTTTATATCAATCATTTTCTATTCCAGTAGATGTTATATTTAGTTCATGTTTTCTCTTTTGTTTGAATTAAGACAATGGAAAAATAGATTTTTACCTTCCCTATTTTGAGGCAACGAATGAATGTAATAGGTGTTGTTATTGTTCATTCAAAGAGAAATCCCTTCAGTATTTTCAATTTATTAATCATAGTCTAGGTCCAAATTCACTTAGTTCAATATCCATTATTGTTTAGATAAGTTTTATGAATTCATAAAGTGTGTGAGTGCATAAAACCATTTTAGCATTGAGAAACTTCCATTTGCCTGAGTTAGATTCTATCTAGGTCTAGCTTGGTTATACCTCTTCTGTTCTCAGGTTAAGAACATACCCTCAAAGTAATTTAGGAAGAAAATAGAATTCATTGCAAATCCATTTTAGGGAGCTATAAATACCAATTTAGAGGAAATACAAATCATCTACAAGTGGTTTTCCAACTATTTTTGATCAGATATAATTCTGAGTTGGGAATTGAAGAGTAATAATCTAAAAGAACAAATCTGTTTACCAACAAGTTGATATATACAATTACAAAATGTATGCAAGACGAGATCACTGCCCAAACATGCAATATACAATATAGTTCCTTTATACAAAAGAGAGAGATACAAAAACCTCTTTACAATGTTGATATCTTCAATATTTGATCTTAATTCACATCACATATAGTTTTCTTATCATACATATAGTTTTCTCATAAGTTCACATATCACTTCCAACATTCACATAACTTCACATAATACTATCTTTCCTTTATACATTTACAATTTAGAAATCTATCCAGTCACCCTTCAAGCTTTTACAAGCTTGGAATTTTTTTTTTTTTTAAAATCTATCTTAGGGTCAACATATAGGATGTTGTCTATAATTATTCAAGTAATTATGTTTCATTAACCCATAATTTACCATTTATTGTTATGCTTTGTTTTGCCTATATACTATTGCAACTAGTAAACCTATCATAATTCCTTCCATATTGTTTAAACTAATTTGTGCTCTTACATAGGTCATCCTGACACTATGTACTATTTGTACCCAAATATGCATGTGTCAATAATTCCTCTATCAACTATGCATACAAAAACTATCTTTGTTATTTCAGTTGTATTATCTAATACTTAGACAATTTTCCATGTCCATGTCTAACTACATGGAGTCTTCATATATACATTGTGCCTTCTTAACACAAAGTATATGTTTCCATAAATTAAAACTCTATTACTATTCCAACTTATCCTACTTATCCATATTTCAAACATATAAAGTAGCATGGATTAAGAAAGGTCAATAAGTATTGGTTAATGAACAAGCTTGGGTAGTTTTTTTATACAAAGATATAAGGATAGGGTATTGTGTGATGTACTACCCATTAATTCCTATCACATTTTGTTAGAAAGGACACAATAGTTTTATAGAGAAGCCATCCATGATGGAAGGAGAAATTCTTATACTTTCAAGAGAGATGGGGTTACCTTTAAAATCCAATCCGTCTTAGATAAAGGGGAAATTCAACCAATGGGGACTAATGTGCTAATGGTGAATGAAAAGGAGTTAATAAACACAATAAGAGAGGGATAAGGAATATGATATGCCATAGTGGTGAAGCTAATAGAGGAGAAGGTAGAAAGGAATTCTTATATGCCAACGAATGTGCACAAATTGCTAGACCAATTTAGAGACATAATCATGATGGACGACCTGCCACATTGCCATCTAAAAGAGTTATTAGCCATCAAATAGACTTCATCCTAGGAACCTAAATTCCTAATCAATATTCCTAAAAGATGACTCCTATAGAAAAATAAATAAATTTGTAGGCAAGTCCAATAAATTTTTGACCATGGTCTAATTAGGGAAATTGTTAGCCCTTGTGCAATCCATATTGTTTTACCTCCAAAGAAGGGAGGTATGTAGATGTCATGTACTAACTCTAGAACCACTAAAAATAAAATCATAAGGTATAGGTTTCCCATACTAAGAATAGGAGACTTGATGGATTGCTTAGGTGGGGAAAGGTACTTCACAAAAAATGATCTCAAGAATGGTTACCACCAAATCAAAATTAAGGAGGGAGATGAATGAAAGACAAAATTTAAAACTACTAAAGGTTTGTACGAGTGGTGTGTCATGCCTTTTGGTTTAACCAATTCCCCCTCTACTTTCATGATACTAATGAATGAAGGGTTAAAATATTTCATAGGTAAGGTTGTTGTGGTTTACCTTGATGAAATTTAAATTTTCAATAAAACCAAGGTTGAACACCTTAATCATTTGCAAACTATTTTACAAAGATTACATGCCGATAATCTAACAATAAACTTGGAGAAATATTAATTCATGAAGTAGGATCCTATCTACCAAGGATTTTTCATATCATAATGGAACTTGAGAATGAATCCAACAAAGGTGGAGGCAATAGTGAACTAACCTACTCCTAATCTTGCTATAGAGGTAAAAAGTTTCCTTGGTTTAGCATACTTATATAGGTAGTTCATTAAACATTTCAATGAGATATGTGCACTAGTGTTAGGCACAATAAAAGGTGGAATAAAGGCAAATTTTAAATGGAATGAGCAAGATAATAAGTAATTTGAGACCTTGAAGTGGAAGATAGCCTCACAACCCTTCCTAATATTTCATAATTTTGAAATTTTGTTCATTTTTGAATGTGATGCTAGTAATATTGAAATAGGTGTAGTCCTTAGCTAGGCAGATAGACCAATTTCCTTTCATAGTGATAATCTTAGTGATGCAAATAAGTACTCTTCTTATGACTTGGAACTATATGCCTTGGTTCAATATTTAAGGAAATGGAAGCATTCTCTCCTCCTCAAAGAGTTTTTAGTATACATAGAAAATCAAGCTTTAAATTTCCTTAATTCCAAGAGAAACTAAATCACAAAAACATGAAATGGGTAGAATACATTTCGGCTTATACATTCACCATTAAGTGTAATAAAGGACAAGTAGACAAAGTGGAAGATGCACTAATCAAGAGGCTTTTTAAAGTTCAAGAAATCCAACTAAGGAGCATTGATATAGATAGTTCCAATGATCTTTACCTAGATGATGAAGGATTCTCTACACCATAGAAGGTGTACAAGGAATTACATAATCATTTTCATTGTGATTTTGTTTACTACACTCTCAAAGAAGGTTTTTTATTTAAGGGAGGATAATTTTGTGTACCTAGAGGTTTTATGAGAGAGAACCTAATCCAAGAAAAGCACAATGGGTCTCTTAGTGGACATTGTAGTGTTAATAAGACCATAGAAACTTGTTTAAAGATATTACTATTGGCGAAGGATGAATAACGACATTAGAAAGTATGTGGAATCTTGTATTATTTATCAAAAAGCTAATGGGATATCAAAAATGCATGTTTTTATCAACCTCTTTCCATTCCAAATCAGCCTTGAGAATGCTTCACTATGGATTTTGTAGTTGGTTTTCCAAAGTCCAAAAAGGAATATGATAGCATATGTGTGATTGTGGGTAGATTTATTAAAATAGCCCATTTTTTTACTTGCAACACTACCCATGATGCTCTCCACATTGATTTAAAAAAATTAAAGGAAATAGTAAGGATCCATGGTTTACCCATGAGCATTATTTTAGATAGGGACTCCAAGTTTATGAGTCATTTTTGGAAAACTTTATGGAATAAGCTTGACACCAACCTCTCATTTGGGTTTTCTTATCACTCACAAATAGATGGGAAGATTGAGATTTTTAGAAAAAATTTAGGGAACCTTCTTAGGTGCCTCACTAAAGAGTATGGTAAAAAATTGGAACAAGTCATCCCACAAGTTGAATATGCTTATAATGATACTTAAAATAGAAACATAGAAAAAAGTATCTTTGAATTTGTTTATGGCATGCACCTGAGAAGTATTTGTGAACTTAGAGACCTTAGAGAAATTAAAAATAATAGTGGTTATGCAAAGGACTTTTCTCAACCCATGAAGGAGATATATGATTCTATCAAGCAAACCTTGATTGATAGCATCAACAAAATAAAGCAAAGGGTTAATTAAAGAAAAATAGATTTGCAGTTTCAGGTAGAGGACCTTTTTATGGCTCATTTGAAGAAAGCTAGATTATAGAAGAGAGTATACAATAAGTTCCAAATAAAAATAATTGGGCCTTGTCAAATTGTAGTAAAATATGGTAACAATGTCTATAAGGTGGATTTACTAGACAAAATGGGAATTTCTCTGGTGTACAATATAGAATATTTGGTGGTGTACAAGGGTCCAATACTAGTCAACAAGTTGGAGAATCAAATCTTAGGATAGCAAAGAATTTACCTAAGCTAGTCAATCCAACCCAAAAGTTGAGATGGTTCTACATTCAAGGGTAGGCAAGAAGACTAGGCACAAGACCTACTATTTGATAAAATGGAAAGGTATGGATGAAACAAATGATATATGGGTCCCAAAAATAGAGTTTAATAAAAGAGGCATAGATCTAAACCTTATCTCTCCAACAATCACTTTACTTCTTTTCTCTCCTAGGGAGAATGGTGTAGGAGCACCTTAGGGTGAGACATAAAACCCTAGTAAATTTTGGTTTTTTGACTCATGATTGATTTAAAGATGCAATAAAGGTAAATGAAAGGCCCCAAGTGTGTGTTAGGAAATTTTTGAGGTTTTTAGAATGTTATTGTAATGGCTATGGCAAGTTTTTTCCAAAAATGGCCAATTTGGACCTAATAGTCAAAATGTGGATCCAAGATATTGGAGGGTTTTTATTTTCTAATTAACATTAGAATATCTTAAGATTTCATTCTTCATCATCAAATTACAAGGAAACATGAAAATTAAAAAGTTGGACAAGTGTTGCAAAAGTTGTCAATGACAACTTTGCAACTTTTGGCAAATGTTTGACAACTATTTGCAAGTCATGAAAAAGTTTGCCCAGTTAGTTACCAATGTCCAAGAATTAGTTGGGATAGAAAGAATAGGTTTTTTTAATCCCTCCAAATTCATTTTGTATGGTTTGATGCATTGGATGCAAAATTTGAATGAATGAATAGTTGGATTATGACAGTAGATTTTAATTGCAACTCAAGCATTTATGTTCTAATGGATTGAAATTCATCTTTTCTTATTGTAAATAAGTAGATTAGATCATCTTTCTATTGCAAATGAGTCAACATCCCTCATAGGATTTGAGACATGGCTTGATCACCTAATGTGGTTCTATAAGACTATTGGTTGTATTAGGCACTGATAGGTCAATATTTTGGTGCAACAACAACCCTAGCCTTTCTAACAATTAGTATTAGAGCATGGTCATAAGTTCAAATGTAGTAGACCATAGTGAGTGAAACTATGAGGGGGATTATTGGAAGTGGTTCAATGTTCCTCACAAGATTCATGACATGGCTTGACTGGCTCCTATGGTTCTATAAGACTATTGGTTGTACCAAGCATTAATAGGTGGATCTTTTAGTGCAACGGAAACCCTAGCCTTTCTAACACTTTCATCTCTATACAAAGTAGTGTGAATAGTTTTTTAGTGTTTATGTGTTAAATAAATTTCCTAAGTTCTCTACCAATTGCTTGTTTGAAGTTAGAAACTTGTAAAAAAATGCTCTCCCACTCTATTTCTCACTATTAAAATTGTATGTCCTTTATAGGAATAAAAGTAGAGAAAGTTTAATATATATATTTTTTGGTTGGAAGAAAAACTAAGCAGTTTTCTATTTATAAGGTGATGCCCTAGACAAGACATCAGGTTTCCCAATTATGTGTTGATCATTGAGATTATGTTCATACTTGCAAGGTTGGAATCAAGAATGTAATTTATTGATTAACAAAGATAGGGTAAATTTTAGAGATGGCACATGTTGAGAATCAAGTAAATTTGAATCCATTTTCTAAGGTTTTAGATGAAATAAATTTAGTTTACGAGTGAAACTCTTATGAAGTCCCTATATTTTTGTTAGTGTATGTACAGACATGACCAAACTTAGAGACCTAAATAATCTTGTTAAGAATCCAAAAGGTACTTGGAAAGAAAGGTTGTTTGGAAGGTTTCAAAATTAACCCTCCAAACCTCAATTTGAAGGCATAATTGAGGGCAAAAGGCTACTAGACCTAAATAAGGGTTTTGGTGAAATTGATAGGAAAAGTACCTCTTAATAAGGTCAAATTGAACCTCAAGGAAGCTAATGCAATATATTTGAAGGCCTCCAAACCCTTGAAATGTTCCCTTAAGTCTAATGGAGGTTATGCAATGTTTTGAAAAAATTGGTGTATAGAGGAGGGAGAATGCAAAACACTACTAATAGGTGACCTAGAGTAGATGAGAAAATGAGTTCTTGAGATAATTTAGAGATATCTTAGAGATGCTAAAATCTCTTGAGGAACCCTCATTTACTAATAAATGGGTTAGAGTATTGGTGTTCTAGGTAATACCTATCACCCCCTAAATAGATCATGCTTCTCAAAGGGAAACATGACACATTCTAAGGACAGATGTCGATATTGTGGCATCTCAATAGATAAATTGCTTCAATAAAATTTCAACTCAAAATGGATGACACATAGTCTCAAAAAAATCCAAATAGAGTAGGTGGGTTTGATGAATTGACATCAAATAGAAGAATAATATAAATCCTCTCAAGGGTATTTCACCACAACCAACATGGCTTGAATATGAACAATAACACATGAAGAAATAAGAAAAATAAAAATTGGGTAAACAATGAAGGGTGGCCTTAATGCCCCCAAGACTTTTCATCATCCATAAATATCCAAAACTAAGATAAAAATCCCCATAATATCCTCCTCAAACATTGATTGCAACATATTATGTGAAAAAATAAATTAATGCACAAAGATCAAACTCATCAACAATGTAGGATACTGATGGGGAAGGCTAAGATAGACTAGCTAGTCTATGCTTCTCATCCAACAATAGGATCTTGGTGTTTTCACTACACATATATGGTCCATAGGATTTCTTGCAACTTAGAACATCCCCTGACCTTCCCTAACCTTCCCACTAGGTGAAATAATGAAATCTTGCTCCATGACTCACTTATCCTCCTAGGAGTGCAATTCTTCCAAAATTCATATGTAGGTCTACTAGGGTTTCACGGTAATATCTAGTCCACATAAGGTTTTTATGAGTTTTAAGGTGCTATTGGAACACTTTTGGTATGCTTGAATAGATGGTAACAATGGGTTCATACCCGATTTCTTGGTTTCTTCACAAAAAGGCTATTGGAAGAGCCCCAAATTAGGCCTCCACCCAGATTTGTAGGGCTAGTAACTTATTACCCTTAAGGATCTATCAGACCTGGCCTTAATAAAATTTGTTTCATACATCACATACTCAAATATTTTTGAGGTTTTAAGCCACCAAAAAGCCATACAACAATAATGGTAAAAATGAGGGTTTTGAAGGGTTTTGAGGGCTGCTTGTTGTCCTCAACTTTCAAACACCTTATTCAACTCATAGAAACTTCTCCTCTACAAAAAAAAACCTTCTTATATCCCTCTTGAATCCCTCCAAAGGGAAAGTCTTGAATATTTATGCTTTGCTCTTGAGAACAAATTCTTTGATGCTTGCTCCTAGCCGGGCATTGCCTAGCTCACCGAGGGCTTTGTCAAACAAATGCTTGCACAAATTTTCTGGGCACTTGCTTGAAATATGTTACACATTAGGGTCTGTGGTCTTGGAATCCAAATGGTCATGGAAATCCCACAGTGGAAACAAGAGCTACAGCCTGTTCATTGTTGACAACTCAAAACTGGACAGCAAACTCTTACTTTTAAAGAAATTTAACAAAACCTTCCAAAACGTGTTTAAAAATCTAATCTAATGCATGGATAATGGAGAATATACAAGATACTAACTAGAACATGCAAAAAAAATGACAGTAAAAATGTGATTTTCTGCCAAACAACACCAAAAACCAGTCAAAATGTATTAAAAACCAGTCACAGTTTGCTGTAGCAGCACAATGCAATACAAAAAAATGACTTCCAACCCTTGGTTCGTGATTTTCCAACCTTAAATAGGCTATCCCATGGTGTATGGGTTGAGTTAGGTAATTTTTAGCCACTTAAACAAGTTAACTTTCTCTCTAACACAAGTTGCTTAACACTTTTACATAAGTGACCGGCAACTTAGCAATTTTTAGTTCTTTTTTTTTTCCTCTTTGCAATTTTGTCACCAAGAGCATTTTTGGGTCTTCTCAAGGAACTCTTGGGCTTCAAACTTCCCCCAATACACCATTAAAATGTTTTAGTAACACCCTATGCACTAGAAATCAAAACATCACAACATGACGATACATTGTCAATCACTTAGACCAAAAGCCTAAACTAGAGCAAAACACACCAAATGAGGTAGAAACTCTTATTCTATCTACATACTTCTTAGAAGAAGTTCATCACACCAAAATTTGATATGGTGGGAGCCTTGAAAGTGTGCTCCTGCACCATATAAGCATAGACTAGCTAGTCTATCCTAGCCTTCCCCATCAGATTGGTATCAGAGCCTGCAAAGGTGTGGGATAAAGCAAGTGCAAAGAAAGGTGAATGCAGTCACCTAGTGAATCTAGTGATTCTAACACAATGGTAACCAATGTTGAATTGGCTAAGAAGGTAGAAGAGCAAGAAGAAGACAATAGGTCTTTGAGAGAAAGATTGGCACAACTAGAACAGTTTTTAAGCGAGGTCCAAGACACTACAGATAAAGTCAAGGACAAGATAGAGCAGAAAGAAGAGAAGGAGACTAAAGAAAAAGACATTGAGTTGGAAGAAGAAACTCCAACACCAGATCCTGTTTTACTAGAAGAGCCTTTCTTGAAGGAAATCAAAGTAATAAATAGTAAAGCCTTGGAAGGCATTCCTCTATTCAGTGGCAAGATGGATCTTGATCTCATCATGGAATGGATTGAAGGAATGGAGAACCATTTTGAATGTGATGGTGTCTCTGATGCTCAGAAGGTTAAAGTGGCAAGGTCAAGATTGAGAGGCACTGCTCTCACTTGGTGGAAATTTGTGTAAACAGAGAGGGAAAAAGAAGGAAAAGGTCCTTTTACTTCCTGGAAAGGAATGGTGGCTAAAATTAAACAAGCCTACATTCCTAAAGACTATGAAATATAGCTGCATAGGAGGAGACAAAATCTAAGGTAAAAAGACATGGATGTGCATTCCTATACTGAAGAATTCCAAAAGTTATGCTTGAGGTCTAAAGTGGTTGAAGATGAAAGTATCCGGTTGGCAAGATATCTAAATGGACTCAAATGGTCTATTCAAGAAGAAATGAGCCTTGTCACTCCTAAAATAGTTCATCAGTGTTATCAAATAGCCCTAAAGGTGGAAGAGAAAGGAAAAAAAAAGCAAGACCATACTTCCAAGAATAGAGGAAGAGGTAGAGATTCTAGAGGTGGTCAAAGAGGTGGTTCTAGTAGAGGTGGTGAATCAAGAAACCAAGGGGAAAGTAGACTCTTGGAACAAAGTTCTGAAATCAGCACAAGGGGATCTTTTGGTAGAGGAAGAGGATCTCAAGGAAGTAGAGGAAGAGGAGTAGGAAGGAGTAGCTCCTATTTTGCCACGATGAAGTGTTACCAATGTGGACAGCTTGGGCATCCTGCTTACAGGTGTCCTGATAAACCATCAACCTCTACCAATGAAAAAAGAGTGGCTTATGCTCAATATGATGGTGGTAGCTCAAGCACTAATGAAGTTAGCAAACTAGAATCAGAAATGGGTGAGAACTTGATGATTAGAAAGGTGCTCATAAGGCAGCCCAATCCGAGTGAACCTAAGCAGAGGAGGGCTCTCTTTAGAGTCAGGTGTAAGATTCAAGGAAAAGTTTGCAAGGTTATAGTAGATTCTAGATCTACAGATAATATTATATCAGACAAGGCAGCAAAGAAGCTAAAACTTACAAAGGTTCCCCATGCAAATCCCTATAAGGTAACTTGGTTGAATCAAGAGCAAAGTGTACTTGTTAATGAGCAAACATGGGTTGAGTTTTCTATTGGAGCCTATAAAGACAAAGTGCTTTGTGATGTCTTACCCATGGATACATGCCATCTTCTATTGGGAAGACCTTGGCAATTTGACAGGAAGGTGATTTATGATGGAGAAGAAAATGCCATTTCTTTCAAGAAAGATGGAAGGGCTTTCAAAATTTAGTCCTTAATAAAGAATGAAGGGGAAGCCTCTAAGACATCTAGTGTGTTACTTAGTACTGGCAAGGAGTTCTTGCAAGATTTACAGGATGAGGAAACTATAGGATGTGTAGTTATGGTGAAACCAAAGGAAGAAGATACGAAGTTGCAGCCAATACCTCTTGAAGTGCAACAAATCCTTGATGATTTTAAAGATATCATTTTAGATAGTAAACCAGCAGTACTACCACCTAAAAGAGCAATTAGCCATCAAATTGATTTTGTACCTGGTGCTTCTTTGCCCAACAAAGCAACTTATAAGCTTAGTCCAGATTAGAATAAGGAAGTGGCAAGACAAGTGCAAGAATTATTGGATCAAGGACTAATTAAGAAGAGCATTAATCCATGTGCAGTCCCAGTGGTCTTAGCAATGAAGAAAGGTGGAAAATGGAGGCTTTGTATAGATTCAAGGGCTATTAACTAGATCACTATCAAGTATAGATTCCCTATTCCAAGAATAGAGGACTTGATTGATTGTTTGGGAGGTGCTAGGTACTTTACTAAGCTGGATTTAAAGAGTGGTTATCATCAAATTAGAATCAAGGAGGGTGATGAATGGAAGACCGCTTTTAAAACAATAGACGGGTTGTATGAATGGCTTGTGATGCCATTTGGGCTCACAAATGCCCCAAGCACTTTCATGAGATTAATGAATGAGGTCTCGAAGGACTTCATAGGTAGATTTGTGGTAGTGTATCTAGATGATATACTCATCTATAGCAAGACAAAAGAAGAGCACCTAGAACATGTAAGGTTAGTCCTAAAGAGACTCCAGGAAAAGAAACTAGACATTAATTTGGAAAAGTGTGTATTCATGCAGCAGGAATTGGTTTATTTGGGCTTTGTAGTGTCCAAGGGTAATCTAAAAATGGACCCAAGCAAAGTGCAGGCAATCCTAGATTGGCCTACTCCTAGAACAGGGACTGAAGTGAGAAGTTTTTATGGCCTAGCACAAATTTATAGAAATTTTGTGAGGAACTTTAGTGGGATTTGTGCACCAATACTGGACACCATCAAAGGTGGGCTAAAAACAAAGTTCAAATGGACTGAGGTAGTAGAGAAGGCATTTCAAACATTGAAACAAGAGGTAGCTACAAAACCCATTTTAATCTTACCTACATTTGATAAATTATTTACTCTTGAATGTGATGCAAGTATAGTAGTAGGGGGTGTATTGAGTGAGGAAGGAAGATGTGTAGCATTTTTTAGTGAGAAACTCAATGAAGAAAAGAAGAAATATTCAGCTTATGACTTGGAGTTGTATGCATTAGTACAATCTCTCAAGAAGTGGAGACATTACCTCCTACCCAAAGAATTTTTTGTCTTTACAGATAATCAAGCTTTGAGTTATATTAACACTCAAGAGAAGCTTAGTAACAGGCATTTGAAGTGGATGGAGTATCAACAATCTTTTACATTCACAATCAAACACAAGAAGGGGCAACTCAACAAAGTAGTAGATGTCTTGAGTAGGAAGCTTTTGACTTTCCAACAAGTGTAGTTGCAAAACATTGGAATAGAAGGTTTTAAAGACTTGTATGAAGAAGATGAAGACTTCTCCCAAGCCTACAAGGTATGCCTAGAGTTTGAGAATCATTTTCATAGTGATTTTGCAGATTATACCCTTCAAAATGGATTGCTATTTAAAGGTAATCAGCTATGTGTACCTAAGGGATCCATGAGAGAAAGTTTGATTCAAGAGAAGCATAATGGTAGCTTGAGTGGACATTTTGGCATAAACAAGACATTGGAGTTAGTACAGAGATACTACTTTTGGCCTAAGTTAGCAAGGGATGTACGGAGATATGTTGAGCAATGTGGAATATGTCAAAGAGCTAAAGGAGGTTCAAGCAATGCAGGACTCTATCAACCCTTGCCAATTCCAAATAGGCCTTGGGAATGTGTAAGTATGGAATTTTTGGTTGGACTTCCCAAAACCAAATTAGGTATGGACAGCATTTATGTTGTAGTAGATAGGTTCTCTAAAATGAGTCATTTTATTCCATGTAAGACTACTCATGATGCAAGTTATATAGCACATCTCTTCTTCAAGGAGATAGTTCAGATTCATGGACTTCCTTTGAGTATTGTGTCTGATAGGGATAGCAAGTTCATGGGTCATTTTTGGAAAACCTTATGGAAAAGGCTAGGAACTAATCTTTCTTTCAGTTCAACATACCATCCTCAAACTGATGGTCAAACTGAGGTCATCAATAGGGTGCTTGGTAACTTGTTAAGGTGCTTAACAAAGGAGTATGGGCGGACTTGGGATCTTATTATCTCTCAGGTTGAATATGCTTATAATGATAGTGTTAATAGGACCACATGAAGAAGTCCTTTTGAGATAGTATATGGTAGACACCCTAGAGGAGTGAATGAGTTGAGAGACTTAGGTCCTATAGAGTTAAAAAGTGGACAAGCTGAAGATTTTACCCAAACTATCAAAGAGGTTCAAGAAAAAGTGAAGAAAACTATGTTGGAATCTACTCAAAGACTCAAGGCCAAAATGGATGAGAAGAGGAAAGAAGTACAGTTTCAGATTGGGGACTATGTTATGGTCCATCTTAACAAAGCTAGAATGCAGCAAGGTATGCCCACTAAGCTCCAAATGCAAAGAATTGGCCCATGCAAGGTTCTAGAAAAGTATGGAGAGAATGCCTACAAAGTGGACTTGCCATCAGACCTAGCTATCTCACAAGTGTTTAATGTTTCATACCTAATCAGATTTAAGGGAGAAATCAGTCAGCAAAGTACAGCTCCACCAAGGGTCCTACAAGACCTTGACACTAATGCAATGCCCAAGAAACAACCAGCCAAAGCAGAGAAAGTATCAGAATCCAAGGTAAAGAAAACTACATGGCATCAAGTGTATATGGAACATCTAATCAAATGGAAGGATCAACCTGAATCTGAAGCTACTTGGGTTGAGGAAGCACATTTCAAGAAGTTTGGCATTGATCCAGCTCTTCTTGACCCCAAAGTGCCTTAGTTTGTGTTGGGGGGGGAGTATGGTGCAGGAGCACCCTTTCAAGGCTCCCACCATATCAAATTTTGGTGTGATGAACTTCTTCTAAGAAGTATGTAGATAGAATAAGAGTTTCTACCTCATTTGGTGTGTTTTTCTCTAGTTTAGGCTCTTGGTCTAAGTGATTGACAATATATCGTCATGTTGTGATGTTTTGATTTCTAGTGCATAGGGTGTTCCTAAGAAATTGTAATGGTGTATTGGGGGAATTTTGAAGCCCAAGAGTTCCTTGAGAAGACCCAAAAATGGTCTTGGTGACAAAATTGCAAAGAGGAAAAAAAAAAAAAAGAACTAAAAATTGCTAAGTTGCTGGTCACTTATGTAAAAGTGTTAAGCAACTTGTGTTAGAGAGAAAGTTAACTTGTTTAAGTGGCTAAAAATTCCCTAACTCAACCCATAAACCATGGGATAGCCTATTTAAGGTTGGAAAAATATGAACCAAGGGTTGGAAGTTATTTTTTTGTATTGCATTGTGCTGCTACAGCAAACTGTGACTAGTTTTTAATATGTTTTGACTGGTTTTTGGTGTTGTTTGGCAGAAAATCACGTTTTTACTATCATTTTTTTTGCATGTTCTAGTTAGTATCTTGTATATTCTCCATTATCCATGAATTATATTATATTTGTAAACATGTTTTGGAAGGTTTTGTTAAATTTCTGTAAAAGTAAGAGTTTGTTGTCCAGTTTTGAGTTGTCAACAATGAACGGGCTGTAGCTCTTGTTTCCACCATGGGATTTCCATGGAAATTTGGATTCCAAGACTAAAGACCCTAATGTGTAACATATTGAAAGCAAGGGCCCAGAAAATGTGTGCAAGAATTTGTTTGACAAAGCCCTAGGCAAGCTAGGCAATGCCCGGCTAGGAGCAAGCATCAAAGAATTTGTTCTCAAGACCAAAGCATAAAGATTCAAGACTTTCCCTTTGGAGGGATTCAAGAGGGATATAAGAAGGTTATTTTTTGTAGAGTATAAGTTTCTATGAGTTGAATAAGGTGTTTGAAAGTTGAGGACAGCAGGCAGCCCTCAAAACCCTCATTTTTACCATTATTGTTGTACGGCTTTTTGGTGGCTTAAAACCTCAAAAATATTTGAGTATGTGATGTATGAAAAAAATTTTATTAAGGCCAGGTCTGATGAATCCTTAAGGGTAATAAGTTACTAGCCTTACAAATCCAGGTGGAGGCCTAATTTGGGGCTCTTCCAATAGCCTTTTTGTAAAGAAACCAAGAAATCGGGTATGAACCCATTGTTACCATCTATTCAAGCATACCAAAAGTGTTCCAATAGCATATTAAATCTCATCAAAACCTTAGGTGGACTAGTTATTACCGTGGAACCCTAGTAGACCTACATATCCATTTTGGAAGAATTGCACTCGTAGGAGGATAAGTGAGTCATGGAGCAAGATTTGATTATTTCACCTAGTGGGAAGGTTAGGGAAGGTTATGGGATGTTCTAAGTTGCAAGAAATCCTATAGACCATATAGGTGTAGTGAAAACACCAAGATCCTATTGTTGGATGAGAAGCATAGACTAGCTAGTCTATCCTAGCCTTCCCCATCAGATACATATTATAGAATTAGAGAAACACTTCATAGCTATCTCCCCAACTCATATATCTCCCCAAAAAATAACATTGTATTTTTCACATAGATATATCCCTCCCTTGAAATAAATGGAAAAGGCACATGTATCCACTAATTCAAAGGCATCAAATCAACTAAAAATTATACTTCTTAGGACCAAATATGTTGATCAAAATGATTGGAAAGTCTTTAGGAATAGATAATATTTAATTATGTGTTCATTTATGTCTATTACCAAAGGGAGTTAGAATGTGATGATTGAGTTGTGGCCCTTTAAATACTATATGTATATTCTCCTGAACATGAATAGACATTATTGGTACTCTTGAGAGAAACTTGGTTTCCTAAAACATTGTGTTATCTTAATTTTGTGTTATGCTTCGTTACTTTCATAGTATGCACTAAACCTATTTACCCATGATGGTAAAAATTTGGCACAATTCTTTATTGAATTTGGAAAAAATAAAGGAAATGTAAATACAGGTTCATGATAATAGCCAAACCAATGAAGAAGGTGTTATCAATATTTTTGAAAGTGAACATGCTTTAATAAAGAAATTTTACATTTTGTCTCGAGCAGTTATCAAAACATTTGTACAAAGGGAGGCCATATGCATGAAAGTTTTTAAAGAAATTGTATGGGATGCCTTGAATGTGAGCTTGATGAAAAATAGGTTGTTGCATCACCTTCTACATCTGCTCACACAATCATTCATGGTGCAAACAAGACAAAGGGAAGAAACAAAGTGAGAACAATGTTGCTAATAGATCTTAAGGAACTTTGTTGAAAAAATGTCAAGAAGAGGAAGAATGTGATGGGACCTGAAAAAGAACCAACCCATGAGCTTTAATTCATGGAAATGAATAATAAAATGGCACTTACAAATCTATAATGACAAGGTCATAGAGTCAACCCATGTCATAAAAGGAAATATATTAATAACAATTGTTATGTTTCCTTATGATGTTTTTCTTGAATTGATGCCCAAATTATTAAACAAGGATAGAAATAGGAAGGAACAAATAGATGCTCTGTAATCCACACAAAAATCTTTGATTCTCACAAAACAAGCCCAAAGATGGAGGTTAAGAAAACTCGCCAATAGACAACCAGTTGTAGGGTTGTATGAAAGGGACCACAAATGTATCATGGAGAGTGACCACATGGGTTCCATAGGAGGTATAGTAATAAAAAAAGAACTCTATAGTTCACCATAACATCAAAAAATAAGAAGTAGCGAGGAGTTTCTTGAGGAGACACAATAGAGGTTGAATTTGATCAAAGAAATGTGAGAAAAATTCACAAAACTATTGTGTACCCCATGTATATTTTAAGTAATGGAAACCCAAGACAAAGGGAGAGAAGAGGTGAGGAAAGAGGAAATCAAGGCAAGGAGTGTCGAGATGACACCACCCGATGTTCAAGGTAACCTACCAAAATCCAACCCTACCATCTCATGGAATGCTCCCTTCTACCTACTCTTAGCTTGTTTTCCTTTATGTTATGTATTGAGAATTATCTCCATTTTGTGTTTGATGTTAGGAGGTGGCTTCCCTTTAGGGGGGGTGGGAATGTTTCCAATAATAATTGTAAAGTATTTGAGAATAGTTATAAGTAGTATCTATTACTAAAGGGAGTTAGAACACAATATTTGAGTCATGATCATTTGGATGCTATATATACATTCTCATAAAAAAGAATAGACATCATCTCTACTCTTGAGAGAATTCTTATATGATTCACTTGATTGAGTATTAATGAAATGATTAGCTTGGTTTCCTAAAACATTGTGTTATCTTACGTTTGTGTTATGCTTTATTAGTTTCATAGTATTCACTAAACCAATTTAACTGTGACGGTTAAAAACTACTCCTACCAAGGAGAAGCTTCCAAAAAACACCAACCCACATGGATGATAGTAATATTAGGATCACTAGACTGATGCAATTCATTCATCATTTATCTATAAATAGGAAGGGCTATCACCCTAAGACTATCTCTAAGATATTCAAAGATATATTTTGGTAAAGGATTCATGAATATATCTATAATATTCTCTTCATTAGCAACACATTCTAGTTTAACTCCCTTCTCATTAATCTTATCCCTTAAGAAATGATACTTGATAGATATATGCTTTGTTCTTGAATGCAATACAAGTTCCTTTAAAATGTTAATAGCACTTGAAGTGTCACAATAAATATCATTATATATTGTGATGTATTTTATAATTTTCTTCATCTAAAACATTTGTGTACAATTAATCAAAACAACAATATTTTCAGTTTTAGTCATAGATTCATATATACAATGTTTCTTCTTACTCAACCATAGAACTAACCTCTTTCCCAAAATAATGTACCACCACTAGTACTTTTTCTATCAACCACATTTCCTACCCAAACAACATTAGTATAATATTTTAAAATAAAATCCTTATGTTTATCATTCCACTATTTATAATCAATTGTAAAATATTTGAACATCCTCTTAGTAGCAATAACGTGTGATTCCTTAGGTTTTTCTTGAAATTCTATGAAAAATTCTAATGGATGTAATAGTCCCCACCCCCAAAAATGGACCATGCTTTTCAAAGGGAAACATGAGATATTTTAAGGAGAGATGTAGATATTGTGGTATGTCAACACACAAAATGCTTCCATGTATTTTTTCCCACAATAGATTATATGTGGTCTCCACAACATCCAAATAGAGTAGGGGGTTTTGATGAATTGGTATCATATAGAAGAATAATATAAATCCTCTTAAGGGTATTTCATCACAATAAACCTGGCTTGGATATGAATAATAAAACATTAACAGAAAAGAAAAAGAAAATTTGGGTTAACACCAAAGGGTGGCCTAAATTCCCCCCAACACTTTTCATCATCCTTAAATACCCAAAATTGATACATTAAAAATAGAAGAAGACAAAAAAGAGAAGATGTGTGAAAAATAACCTTCGATTTATAAGTGCCAAAAGAGTATGAAGTTTCTCTAGAGGGGGGGCAAAATTAAAAGATAAGATTTTTAGAGAATATGAAAACACACTAAAATCTAAAGATTTACAATAAGGTGTTTCCTTAACAAATAGCCCAACAATTTATTTTATATTTTTAACCTTAATCATATAGAGAGGGAGGTTGAGATTGTAATGCTATAACTACTATTGCATTCCTATATGTCCCACCAATACCAAAAGCTTGGGATGGGATTTTCTTTACATTCTCATCCAATAGATATATTAAGTTAAGTGAGAGGGATTTCATAAATTCATCATGAATGTTATAATATACTCAAGTGATAAAAACATACAAGCTTCGTATCTTTCAAGAAACCCATTCTAAAGTGTAAATATAGACAATGGCTCACCAAACTTTGCAAGAGGGTGGAGATGAACTTGGCATAAGTTGATGCTAATTTCTTCACTATGAGAACTAAAATAAAAAGAGAATTCACTAGAGTATACTTAAAATAACATAAATGTGGCATTGGGATCTACTTGAACTTCCACTTTAAGGATGGAGGTGAAACTCTTTGATCCACTATAGAAACCTTAAGCACCCTAGAGAAGCTAGGAGAGGGGTTAAGAAATGGATTTGGTGTGGTTTGGGTGGACATGACTACATTATATACCACATTCATGGGCATGAAAAATTATGGGATATTTGACATGGAAGTGATAGGTAATGATTCTTACAATAGAACAATGAACACTTGGACCCACTTGGTACAAGTCTGAATGGTCGATCTCAATACAGGAGGAAGTGAAACATAAGAGGTTTTAGAGAGAAAGGATAAATTTACGAGAGAAAGAGAAATACTAGGCTAGGACAGGAATTAGAAATAGTAGACATAGGCTCTAAATATGTGATCTTTACCCTTGTTACATCCTCATATGACAAATCCCTCTCTTGTTGGTGACACTTATCATCATGCACTAGTTGGTTTTGATGTAGATTAATGATAAATTAATGTTTTGAAGGATAAATGGTCCCTTGAACCATATCACTTTAAATAGAACATTGGTGAGCTAGAGGATCAAGATAACTATATGATAAAGAGAATAAATAAACTAAAGCTCTAGATATAGGAGATTCAAAATAGTTTCTATGTTGATGAAAATGGGATGCACCATCAAAAAAGTCAGAGGATGACCAAGATTCCTCCATATGGGAACATTGATTAGTACAAAGGGAAGTACCAATGCATAATCTTCTTGATGTGAAGGTCCATTGGGTTCCATTCCTTCTTTCCCTAGGAGAAATAATTATAATGCAATAAATTATAATCTATGAAAGTAAAATGTATGAAATGACAAAGAGGAAAATAACACACCAACATTAAAAGCTGAAAAAAAACTAGCAGACTAGAGAAAATTAAAATTGAGTGGGATCAAGAATTAGGAAACAAAAAATATAGAAATCATGAAAATTTGGATACTTTGGGTAAGGGATGACCTAGAGGATGAGTGATGACTTGGAGGGACTTGGTAAGGGTTGAGGTTGACCTTGACCCAGTCTACACAAAAAATTGTGAGATTTGAATCAATGATAAAATCTATTACCCTATCTACAAAATTGATCCTAAAACTTGTAAATCTATTCATGTACACAAAAAGGGGAATATTTTGGTGTTAGGGAGGTGGTTTCCTTGGTGAATCCCTAGTTGAGGAATCATCCTTAATTTGAAATTGATATAAATAAAGGAACACTAACATTTAGTAGAAGTAAATCTAAAAATGGAGAATATCATACCAATGTTGATGCAATTATATTTAATATATGATCAAATATGTTAATTTAATAGCCTTGACTCAACATAAAAGCCAAAGGAAAATCATGTAAGACAAAGATTTGAATATTTGAATGCTTGTAATTTTCCTCAATTATGGATTGAAGAACTTGAATACATTAGATTGGATCTCCTCCTTAAATGAACAACTCTATTATCCATAATGAGGAAATAAGATAGATCTAGGCGGGTAAATTCATGAATAATCAAGATGTTTGAGTTCTTGAATGATCAAAAATGGATGCCTTGATTTCTTGCTTGAAAATTCCTTGAATAGACTTGTTTGAATGCTTGAGAGTGGACGGTCATGATAATTGTGGATGTCATGGATCACTTACATAAATGATGGATCTCTCTTAGAACTTTTGGATGACAAAATAAAGTGATAAGGCCTCATTTTATACTACTTTTGTAAATAAAAATCAAAAGGGATGACTATACAAAGTAGGAAAATGAAAATATTTTACATCAAGCTCAAGAACCAATAGAAATTAACCTCCTATAAAGGGGTGATCTCAAACCTTACCCCGAGTAAGGACTAACCTTGACCCTTTCTTGGAGGCATAAGATTCTAGGCAAAGGCAATGGGCCCAAGAAATATTTGGTTGTGAGGGGATATATGAATAGATTTACAAAACATTGTCCCAAATGCATTTAAATCATGATTTTTATGATTGGATTAATAAATGCGAAGTCGTGCATATAAATTAATTCCAACTTAGAGTTTTGAGAAAGATTGGAAGAGGAAACAGGATCTTGATCTATATAATTAAATGTGATAAGATGATCTAATATACCAAACCACACTAAGGATGGCTATAAAGTCTTACAAGAAATTTCTTACACTTTTTAAGATGGTACATTTAGTCCCCACTTGAGTGGGAGTATGAGGCAATTCATACTCATGATAAAGGAAGAGAGAGAGAGAATAAGAAAGAGATATGATAGTGACAAATTGTAAATAGTTACGGTATTACTAAGTATAAGGACATAATCCCCCAAACTAAGGATCCTAACTCCATATCCATACATAAGGATGCAAAAAGAAAAAGTACAAGTTAGGGAAAAAGAAACAAAAGGGGTTAGTACTAAAATGGAACTCCAAATCAACGAGTGAAGGAGATCATAGCTAAGATTGGTGGATGGGAATCCTTTAATAGTTGGAAATCTTGCATCACCGAATAAGATTTCCTTTTAGTTTGTCTATTTACTATTCACTTAGATAGTTTCTAGTTGTTTTAGATAGAAATCAATCTAGTTGGCTCATTATCTTATATGATCTTGTTAGTGTGGCCAAAACATCATGAAAATAATATGTCTAGCTTTACATATTATTTCAATGATTCTAGATAAATTTATCTAATGATATTTTGTCCTATATTGGCTTTTCTATTCCAACAGTTAGGGTAGAAAGATTCATATTGTGATTAAGATTCACAAAATGGAATGCTAAATCATGCATTATTCTATGTTATTATTCATATGAATAACCCTCTTGTGACTTTGTACAACATAATGTATCAATTTGGGGATGTTTTCATGAATTTTTGTTCTAACATATCTCTTTGTAATATGTTTCCTTTATCTTAGGATTCATGATCGAATAAGCCAATTTATAGTCACAAATATTTTATATTTGTAGGGTAGGGGTTATTGTTTCAATTTAATAAGAATTAGGAGAAAGGATTGGGAAATAACTTTAAAAAAATGATCATATGAAAGAAATTTTATTAGGACAACAAATGTATCTACCTTGTTAGAAGTTTTATATTGACAATGGTGATGTATATTTACATTTGTAGGCCATCTTGACAATAATGTAGTGTTATTTCTTGTTTGTTCCATTATTTCCTCTGTGGCATATCTAGGTGCGAGGATTGAACTTCTTTTTTGGAGATTCTTTTTCCTCAATTGCATCAAGTGCTACCAAAGTGAGGTTAAATTTCTATAATAGAGAATAAAAAATACTTTGAATTTGGTCTCTGACTCGTATGCATTGTTGTTATGGAGTGGTATAAGTTGAGGATCGTATCCACATCAATCAAAGATCAATAAAAGGTAGAAGAAGGATCAATTATTGAGCACTAAGTCTAGGAATAAATTCACATCACACTTGTGAGCCTAGTTGTGGCATGGAAGAATAATAGATATGTCCTACAAATCTTGGAGGTTGCACAAGGAAGATTGTTTGGTTGATAGTTTCTTGGTTACCAAGAAAAAACTAGTTATTAAAGGCACTTTATTGGTTTTAGTAGATTCTTTGATGCTATTTAGCCAGACAAAAAATTAGTAAAAATAATTTTCGAAAGATAGAGAAGGTATTGGAAAAACTAGGATTATTAGATGGAGAGTTGTTGTTTCTAAACTTATAACCAATTTCATAGTGAAATATTATGTATTAGAATTTTTTTTGAAAGTTGAAGAACTTGCAACAAAAGGAAATGACAATTAAATATTATACTAAAGAATCATAACGATGACCATTAGATATAGACACTGATAATAATCTTAGGAAAAGGTTGCTAGGTATGTTCATAGTTTAAGACTAAACATTTAGGTTGAAGTATGTTAAGAATTATTACACTAATGATGTCTTTCTTTATGCTCTAAACATAGAAGATTAGTTGAAAATAATAAAATTTACCCCTATGGTTAGGGATAAGTTGGTTTTTGATAAGGGAAAAGATAAACTTTTGACTAAAGAGGAACTTAATCAGAAGATTCATGGAAGGGGCAAAGGTAGCACATAGCTCAAATGTACTTATTTCAAATGTGACAATGTTTGACATAGATATTTCCAATGTTCAGTTGGTTCAAGAAAAGGAAAATAGAACCTTGTGGTACATGAGGAGTAACCAAATGAAGTCCTTGTTAAGAAGGAAGATGCAACTGAAAGATGAGAATCTCTAATGTTTCAAAGAGTTATGTTGAGTAAGAAGGAACCCAAGCCTATGCAAGGACTACAATTATTATGGAATCTTAGTAAATTAGAAGGTAAAATTCTATAAGGTTATTACAGATGGTGCTGTAGACACCTAAAAACCTTTAGAAAATAAAGTATTTTTATTTTTTGAAAAAGTCCTGATGACATCATCATTTATTAATTAATTAATTAATTAATTTTTATGTCATTAAATCCCTTTATCTTAATTAAAAATATTTAATTAAGGAATCCGTCCCAAAAATGTTTAAATCTTATTTAAACATTATTTCCTTATTTATTAATTATTTAATTAATAAATTGACCAAAAATCCTAAAATAAATTAAAAAATTATTTTTTGCCCAAAACTTGGCCAATTTCCTTATGACCAATAACATCTTCCAAAATCTTCTAATCCTTCTTTAATTTCGATTAAAGGCTAATCTCATCATTTCCTACCCCTAACCCCAACTCAAAATATTTAATTAAAATTAAATATTAATCCTCATGTTTATTAAAAAAGTTTTAATAAATATCTCCTCAACCCAAACCCTTGAAATAAATAAAATTTTATTTATTTCCTAAAAATCTAATTTATCCTCATCCTAGGAAATTCTAGACTATTCTAGAAAGTCTTTATCCTCATCTAAAATCTAGATTCTTCTAGAAGATGTCTTTAAACCTAATCCTAATCCCCTCCTAACCTTGTCACATTCCCTAAACATGGGTTAAAACTTACTAACCCAAGCCAAAGTTAACAAATATCTCCTCCTTCACCCACCCTCATTAAATGCCATCCACTTGCCTATCCCTAAGCTAATCCTAAACCATCCTAATCCATCCTCTAATCATTTGCACAAGCCTAAACAAGCTTAAAACCTTCCTAATCAAGTCCAAGTCGAAATTGCTCTCATCACCCTCAAAATATCTCAACCATAAAACTTTATGAAGTCCACTAGGTCATAAATGACTCTTACAAGCCCTTTTATTGCTCTTACAAGTCATTATGAGGGTCTTTATGAAGATTTTATCCCTTGAGCCTTCTTTGTTGACTCATCCTTCCCCTTTCCTCCATCCTCTCACCATGTGACATGTGTCACTCCTTGATTGGCTATAAGGAAGCACAATCCATGTGCTCTCCTCTCATGCAATCTGAGCCCTCTATAAGCTTTTTCTCATCCTTGCATCTTAGCCCTCAAACCCTCAAGCCTCTTGCCTATAAATTGGATCCTTCCCCTTTGCAAAATAACACAATCCATGAAGTAAAGTTATAATGCTATTTTGAGAGCCAAATCCATACTAAAGCCATCTATCCACACCAAAAATCCACAATCATCCATTGAAGCCCTTTTTGAAGCATAAAGCTTGAGCATACATCCTATCTATTTAGACAAAGCTACTCAACAAGAGAGCTTCTTATTGAGAGAGCCCATTAATGGCTCAATTTCTCAATTAAGAGCTCATCTTAGTCTATCTTGAAGTTTATGAATTTGATTTAGTTTGTAGAAGCTTTATTTAAATTTGGTTTCTATTAGCATACTAACATTTTCTCATATACATTTTGGCACGCCCGGTGGGACCCCGCATGGGTCATCTTCATTAGCTTTTTTAGTCATGTTTTGTATGTTATTTGCTGATTTTGGCTAATTTTTCTTGTTTTTGTGATTGGTAGGATTGTATAAAATGGTTTTGTAGGTCCACATGAGCATGAAGAAGACAAAGGAACTCATAATCTATCTCATAGTGTTTGCAAATTTTTCAAGCTTATAGGTGGACAAAGAACTTGAAATTCTTCTTCCTCTTCTTGTCTATATTCTTCTTATTCCATCTACTTCTTCTTCTTCTTCTTGTGGGAGATCTTGGCCATTTTTTTTTAAGGAAGCAAAATCATACACACTTCTTTTTAGTGCTTAAAATGAACCCCCAAATCATACTTAAATCCATTGAAAAATTAAAAATTTGCAAGAAAGAAAAAATTTTTTAACAAGTGAAACTAAACCAATCTAATCATTTGCATCCTTGCAACATCAAGGTTTTAGATGCATTCATGCAAAGTTAGGAACACTTCATTTTTGGGAATTTAAAAAGAACTTCAAGTTTCCATTTCAAAAGGTTCAAAATCAACACTAAGTGCACACTAAAGTTCTTTTAAAAAATCTCATGAAAACTAAGAGTCCTAAATGGTTGCCAAAAATTGTCCTAAAAGCTTTGTTATTTGTTCCAAACAAATGTCTTATTGCAAAATCTTGAATGTTTCTTAGGATTTTCATGCATCAAAACAATCTAGGAATATCATTTTTGGGCTTAAAATATGCAAACTAGAACACAAAATCTTGAATGAAAACCAAAGTCCAAAGAGTCATTTTCACTTTGAGTCCAAAACAATCTTGAATGATCTAAGGTTAAAATAAAGCACTTCAAAGTTCTTAAAACAACACACAAAATCTCAATCTTGAATGCTCAAAAGAAAACACTTGAATGTTTAACCACTTTTCTTTGAATGCATGTTGCTAAAATCACTCTTGAATGCCATGGATTAAAATCAAATTTTCCTTGAATGCATGATTAAAACAACAAATCCAATCTTGAATTCTAAGGATCAATTAACCATTGAAATATCAAACACTTCATTTGGAGCTTCTAAAAATTGAACAAAACAAATCTCTTTTCCACATGCAATCTAGGTAAAGTTTGATTTTTGAACATTTAAAAAATCTTGTTAAGTTAAAATACAAATTTGTAAAAATCAATTTGAGTAGTTCCTTGGACTCACCTCTTTTCTAATCACCCATCAAATATTAACCATTGGTTGCAATCTCAGCGCCATTTATGGGGATGGGTCTACTTGAAAAAGGTGTTAAATGTTCCACAATCTAACTCACTCACTTGGTCTTTGAATGTTTGCTTTAACTTTATCAAAATTCTTAAATGATCAAAACTCTAGATTAAATCGATCACACTTCAAGTTTGGGCACTAAAATTGAACAACAACTAATGTGGAGAGCCTCCGAGCGTGCGCTTGAAATCGAATCTCACACACTTTTGTTTTGGGCTTAAAAAAAACTCACACTCAATCTTGAATGCCTTAAAGAAAATTAATCGATACTTGACGTGGAGGGCCTCTGGGCGCGCGAGTTTTCTTTTGTTGACCCTAACTCTTCTTATTGTTTGCATTCTTCGATCGAT
The DNA here is from genome assembly GCA_028749045.1 of Cupressus sempervirens. Lineage (NCBI taxonomy): Eukaryota > Viridiplantae > Streptophyta > Pinopsida > Cupressales > Cupressaceae > Cupressus > Cupressus sempervirens. The sequence goes on along the minus strand of CM053790.1, from coordinate 51,291,522 downwards.
TTACTTTTGTTGGTGCTTCAAGTTGGAATTGAACATTGTCTCTTAAACATGAGTGCTTGCAAAGTCTAGATTAGCAAACATAAGAGTTAGTTGGTAAAAGAACAAGCGTGTTTTTTAGCCCAAGGTCATCCAAGTCTTCTCTTCCCTTGTCGTCTTTCGAGGCCATCTTGGGTGCATAAGATTAGGATCCAAAACCTTGTTTCTTTTTAGGAGGCCTTCTTGGGGATTTCATCACCCCTTGGATGACCTCAACTCCAGCGTTCTGACAGAGTATAAGAATTGGGAGGTGAATCAAAAGACACCTCTCTTGGGATCAAAATTTTGTCACTCGGGCTAAGCCTCAAGGAACTTTATACCCTTGAGAAGTGAAAGAGGAGAAGTGGGTTACCGCTCCTCTCAGATGTGTGACATCTTTTTGGTCTCATCTACGGATTTGGGCCTCATGTACCTTGGGTAGATTGAGGACTCCTTAGCTAAACCAACTATCAACCTTGTAGACAACCATCTAGGATGTTAATGTGTTTGAGATGACTGATCGAAACATTTGTAGAACATACACACTCCTTGGCGCAAGTATCACTTTCTGAGAATCAAAAACTTCTATTTGGTTGTTTCTATCTATTGCTTGATCTTTTATTTGTTGAATGAATGTTTGCCAAACTTGGTCAATCCTAGCTTAGGGCATACTTAGCATAGTCACTGCCTATTCCAGAAGTTGAACGAGTTGAAGCAAAACAACCAAGATCTCTCAAAGCCAAGCAGATTCAGAAATTGATGTCAGAGCAACCCAAACCCAAACAGAAGTTTCACAAAGTTAAACTCAAACCATCTCTAGCATACCAAGAACTTTCAGCCAAGAGAAAAGAAATAACACCAAGCCCACAAATTGCCAAACTCCACAAAGCAAAGGACAAAGCTACCGACGAAGCACTTCAAGAGGCCTGGTTAGAGCGCACCATCAAATTTAGCCAACATCCAGGAGTTAATCATGCTTATGCCTTACCAATTAGGCATGATTTCTATGATTAGACACCCTTGTTTCTCCACATCTTCTTGGATTAGCTCCACTTTAGAGTAATCTTTGTAGAAAAGCCAGCCATCTTAGGTTATCCCCTTAAGCATTATTAGCTCATCCATCTTATTTAGAATCAAACCATCTAGCCAGCAATCAAAACCTCACATCCAAGCCTTCAAAATTGTTGTCACTTTTGCCAAAAGATCGCCACTCCTAAAATCTTCCAAATCCATCAATCTCACCAAGGTTATCCCTTTGACAGAGCTTTGTCTAGGGTAATCCAGCTTTGTCACTTGTTATCCCTCATCACCTTGAGCTAAAGGTTGGGATCCACAAGTGGTCAATCTCGTGTTCTTCCTAAAGGATCATCAGTCTATCCTTAAGTTGACACAATCACCACCAAGCTTGCACATAGGAAAGTAGACCTTTCATGCTTTGGCAACATATCTTTGAAGTTAGAATCTCCAACCCAATCCTCCTTAGGTTTTGTCATATAGCTTTGCCTTAACCTAGGAAATCATTTGCATAGAGAAGCCTTCCCCCTTTTGCATCCATCAGCATTATTGCATCTCATCCCTAGGAGCATTTTTCATGCCACCTGTCACTCGCTTAGCCAAGAAGAAAGAAACAATGGAGCCCTATCATTTGGATCAAACAACCTCACCCCCCTTGAGCACTCAGCCATCCTTCAGCTCAGAGAAAGCTATGCCATCATGTACTGACATTGAAGCTTTCATGAACCAACCAGAAAATGTAGTATTGGTAAATGCCATTATAGACAAGAACAAAGAGACAATCATGGCTAATTTTCGAAGGGAAAATGTAGGAACCTTTGACTTTGGAAGACCCACTCCATTATCAGATCCATCTCACCCATTGTTTGGGCAGCTACCACCACCCATATGCTCTTATGATCCAAATTATCCTCAATATATGCCAAAAGAAGAGACTCCAGCCAATCCATATGATCCAACAGACCCAAACATACCATCATCCACCCAAGTTGAAATCTCCATGCCGCAAGCCAACCCATCCACCACCACTCCATCCTTGGTTCATACCTCTCCGCTCCAAACCCCCTTTACCCAAAACAGCTCACCGTTCACCCCCTTGACTATTGCTGTTGCTGCTCCCCAACCCAGCCTTCCAAATCCACCCATCTCCCAAATTAGTGCTAGCATCTTTGGCCAACCTCAGCAATATACAACAGGGATGCCACCCATGGGGCCAAGTAATACACCTTTCATCACCCCTAGCTTGTTCACTACAGCCCAAAGCACAATCCCATCATTTCCATTAGGTCTTGGGAGCTCAATACCATTAGCCAAAAATCTACAAGCTACTACCCTCACTCCAAAAAGCTATCAAATCCCACAAGCTACTACCAATTTTCTACCAAACTCCCAAGTGACCCCAGCCCCTTCCACCACTCTACCAAGCTTCCAAATCCAACCACAAATCTATCAAACCCCATCAGTTCCATTCCCAAGCTTTCAATTCCCAGCACCTCCACCACCAACTAATCCATTACCTCCAATTACCAACTACTTTTCAATGCCACTTCTAGGAGGTAATCCACCACCCCAGCCAACCACCAATTATTTGCAGATACCATCCCAAATGGGGGCACAACCCACATATATTGGTCAAACCCCACAAGCCCCCCAATCCTTTCCCCAAGCCTCTCAACCATCTTATACCTTACCTCCACAAAGCAATTCATTTATCCCACAGCCAACTTATGTTCATCAATCCCAACCTCAAATCCCATATCAATAGCAAGCCTCGCAGCACATGCAACAATATGCGCCACCTCCCCCTCAGCAACCTGTCATCCACCATGTAGCTGCCCAAACAATGTACAATCCCTATCAGCAAATCCCTCATAGCCATCCATATTTAGTGGCCCCATATAGCACATACCTACCTCAAGGCACTCCTACATTGGGGGCACCCCATCCATCACCTATCAATTCAGAATGGGAGCAAATGAAGATAGCTCTGAAAGCCATCCAAGAAGGGAATGATCCGAAGACATTCAAGTTTGAGAATGTGTGTCCTTACCCATTTGACAGAGCCATTACCATGACACCATTTCCCAAACACTTTGAGGTACCCAAATTTGACAAATTCAGAGGAAAAGGAGACCCTGTCACACATATCAAAGAATTTTACATGCACTGCCAGGACGTAGCATACAATGATGTCTTCCTCTTGCGCCTTTTTCCCAAAAGCTTAGCTGGACCAGCTCTTGAATGGTTTTATAGAATCCCCTATGGCACAATTAAAAACTTTGCTGAATTATCTGAGGCATTTGTAGCCCAATATGCCCATCTTGTTGAAACAGAGCTATCAATAGTTGATCTTGTCCACACCAAGCAAAAAGGTGGAGAAAGCCTTGCCGAATACCTGCAAAGATGGAAAACCCTTACCACCCGCATATCCTGCACCTTGCTAGAACACCATGTGGTGAAAATGTTTATTGATAATTCCCATCCTAGCTTGGCTCACCACATGACCATGAACTATTTGCAAACCTACAAAGATATCAAACACAAAGGAATGATCCTTGAGCAAGGACTCATTAAATATGGTGTGGTCAAGCTTTACAAGGAAGCCAACCAAAATCAATCACATTCCAATGACAAGTCTAGGTATTGGAACAAAAACAAGCACGTTGCAACAGATGGCGTCACTGACACCAGACATGTGAATATTGTTGGTCCTTCTCACAACCAGTCCAACCCACCATATCAACCAAAAAATCAACAAGCTATCAACTACCAACAAAAGAATAACCAAAGCTATCAAAACCACAATCCAAGACCCAACTTCCAAGGGTCTAGCAATCAAGCTAATGCCATCAATGTAGCTGCAGGACAAAATCCTAGATTCCAACCTACACCTAGAAACTATACACCCCTTGGTGAGCCATTGGATGTCATTTTTGAGAAATTAGTCAAAGAAAACCTCATCAAATTTCCTCCTACCCAGCAAATTGACCTAAGCCAATCCAAAGCTGCATGGTACAAAGATAATGAGTACTGCAAATTTCATAGGGTAAAAGGTCACACTACCCTCAGATGCATGAAACTGAAAGACTATGTGCAGGACCTCATTGATTAGAAGGAAATCACTGTCGGTGCCCAAACCTCTCCCAATGCAGGCTTACAGATCTATCAAAATGCTTTTCCTCCACACCACAACCAAAATCCTAGAAAAGAACCTATCCAAACCAACAACAACAACACCAACAACCGTCAGCCAAACCAACAGCATGGGAAGAACAATGACCACACTTCATCCTATATAGACTATGGTAGCCTTATAGGTTGTATATCCAAGAAAGAGCCTTCCGTCAATGTTATCAATATCCAAGGACCAAACAATGAGTGTGCAGTCACCACTCAAAGAGCGCAATTTAACATCATAGGCCCACCTGTTACACCAACACCATCAGCTCCATCAAAAAGCCAGTACAATATCTTGGAACACCTTGGGAACATGCCAGCCCAAATCTCCATTTTAGACCTTCTTCGCACTAGTCCTATGTACAAGAACATCCTTAACAGTGCTCTCATAGAATCTCGTGTCCCTTCTGATATCAATGCTACTAATTTTCGTAATCTTTTTGGACACCTCTCATCCTCATGTGCCCTATCGTTCAAACCCATCAACATACCCGTGGTCGAGCCAGATCACACCCTTCCACTTCGCATAGCCATCATGGTATCCAACTTTGCTGTAAAAAGAGTAATGATAGATAATGGATCAGCCTTGAATATTTGCACCCTAAAATTCATAAAACAAGCTGGGTATACTGAGGCAGATATCATCAGTGAGGTTATCACCATCAAAGCTTATGACAACTTGGAAAGAACCACAGAAGGAACTATTTTTCTGCCAATCAAGGTTGGGCCAGTCATCCAAGAGACACTCTACCATGTTATTGATCTAAACCTACCATTTAACATCCTCCTTGGTCGCCCATGGATTCATGCCATGAAAGCCGTTCCATCCACTTACCATCAGTGCATCAAATTTCCGCATCAAGGCACTGAGGTAACCATCCATGCCGATCCAGAACCCTTTGCTTACTGCAATGCGGTTGAAGCTTCATATACAAACCATTGCCCTGGAATTGATATCGGCACATCCATTGCCAGCTCATCCCACACTTATAATGACCCAGAAACCATCCTCGCCTCTACCCTGTCTACCGTGAAGATCAATAACAAAGGTTGTGGAGAGTATAGTCTGTCAGATGCATTTGCTGTCGAGGCACTCCCACTTGATCCACATGCCCATGGACGACTGACATATCACAAAGCTAAGGAGGTTCCACCTCCTCGATACAAACAGTTTGGCCCAACAACCTTTGTATCCTCAAAAATCCCTCTTCATGAGGAGTTGACTCCAGATATCAACAAATGGTTACATAAGGATGCACCTCAAAGAAATCAAGCACGCCTTGATCACTTCAGCCAAAAGTATCCCCAAGAACATAAGCTCATCACTGAAAAATGGAACTATCAAGGTGGTGGTCTAGGACCAGAAGAAAGAGGCATGTAGTGCCCCATCGACGCACACAAGTGGGAATCGAAGTCAGGTCTTGGCTTTGGCATACCCACAATTGGGGGCACCAATGAGAACGGTCACGCTTTTTTAAACATTCACCACAACCTTGTCGAAATCGAAGACATTCCTGAGGAAGTTGAAAAGAGAGCCTACGACGATATCCTAGACCAAACCTCCCTTGGAGACTTTGTTCTCCAAGAACTATCCATCCACCTCATTGACCTACCACTCGCCCATCCACAACTCATAGATTGGGACCAACCAAGTGTCATACACATCGATGAGTTCACATCAGAGGAGGCACTTCTAAGATTCATGGGAGCTGAAACTCCTCACAAGAAAACAAAGCCAGATTCTGCCTATATCTACAAGCTAGATCCCAAGGGGTATTTTGGAGAAAATCCCCAACCTAGTTCTGATACACCCAAAACTGGAACTAAGGTGAATCTAAGACTAGCTAAGGCAACAAAGAGAACTCCTTAGCAAGAAAATCCAGAAGAACATGAGGATTTAGCATTGCCTCCTCAAGATAATCGACCAGAGGTGTCTTCTATTCTAATTGAGGATACTCGAGAAGTCAACATTGGTTCATCAGAGATCCCCAGACTTGTTCACATTGCTGCATCCCTATCACAAGACCAAGCTAACCTCCTCTTTGAGGTCTTAAGAGAGAACATTGGCTGATTTGCATGGTCATATCAGGACATGCCAGGACTTGATCCAAAGCTTGTAGTTCATCATCTTGCAGTTGATCCAAAGATCAAGCCCGTCAGACAAAAGCTTAGAAAAAAGCACCCCAAGGTGGCATTATTGGTCAAAGCTGAATTAGAAAGAATGTTAGCTGCTAAGGTTATCCGACCTATCAACTACTCAGAGTGGATCTCCAACATGGTCCCTGTCACTAAACCTTCCGGTGACATCAGAATCTGCACTTATTTTAGAGATCTTAACAAAGCTTGTCCAAAAGATGATTTTCCCTTGCCCAACATAGATATGATTGTAGATCTTACAGCTGGACATGAAATTTTGTCCCTCATGGATGGATTTTCTGGGTATAATCAAATCAAGATTGCAGAAGAGGATCAGCATAAGATAGCATTCACTACCCCTTGCGGAACCTTTTGCTACAACATGATGCCTTTTGGCCTAAAGAATGTTGGGGCTACCTATCAAAGAGCTATGACAGCCATTTTTCATTATCTCATCCATAGCATTTTGGAAGATTATGTGGATGATATCTTGGTCAAGTCTCATACCTTCATGGATCATCTTGCTGACCTGGAGAAAGTCTTTGATAGGTTAGCCAAATATCATCTCATGCTGAATCCCAAGAAATGTGTCTTTGGGGTCACATCTGGCAAGCTTCTAAGTTTCATAGTTTCTAAATGAGGTATAGAGATCGACCCTAAGAAGGTCAAGGCTATCTTAGACATGCCTCCTCCCCAGACACTGTGACAGCTTCGCTCTCTTCAAGGAAAGCTCCAATCTGTTTGGCGCTTCATCTCCCAGCTTGCAGATAAGTGTACACCATTTTCACATTTACTGAAGAAGGATGAGAACTTCAAGTGGGATCCTTTATGTCAGCGCAGCTTCGACCATCTCAAGCAGTATCTCATCAATCCCCCTATCTTGGTTCCACCAATTCCTGGTCCTCCCCTGATTTCTTACATATCAGCAACACCTACTGCTCTAGGGGCACTTCTAGCACAGCTTGATGACTACAACAGAGAAAGATCCATCTACTACATCAGTAGAACCCTAGTTGGTTATGAAATCAATTACACTCCTATGGAAAAAGCTTGTTTGGCAGTTGTTTTCTCAACTCAAAAGCTTCGCCATTACATGCTAAGTCATACCATCCAACTAGTCTCCAAGATTGACCCTCTCAAGTATATGCTCTCTAGAAAAGCACTTACAGGCCGTTTGGCCAAATGGGTTATGCTCCTTAGTGAATTTGACATCCAGTATGTGGATAGAAAGGCAATCAAAGGGCAAGCTATAGCAGATCACCTAGCTGATGCACCTCTAATAGATGCTTATCCATTGATCACAGAATTTCCAGATGAGCATATCTGTCTAATTGAAGAACAACCCCCATGGAAACTTTATTTTGATGGCTCATACACATCTCATGGATCAGGGGCAGGAATATTGTTGGTCACACCTCAAGGAGATTACATTCCAAAAGCCTTCAAGCTACAATTCCCTAGCACCAACAATATAGCTGAATATGAGGCCCTCATAGCAGGATTAAAGATAGCTGCAGAATGGAACATTGTTGAGCTACAAATCTTTGGCGATTCTCAAATCATCATCAAGCAAGCCCTAAATGAATATCAAACCAAAGATGAAAAGCTATTACCCTACAAAGAGCTGGTTGATCAGTTAACCCAACATTTTACAAAGTTTCAGTTTACACAAGTGCCTCGAATACAGAGCAAAGCAGCAGATGCTATGGCTACTATAGGCTCGCTCTTGGAAATTCCCCAAGCAGCTACACAGTATGAGTTTTTAGTGGAGCAGCTCCTCACACCCGCCTATGCGAATGAGGATTCAAATCATGTTTGTATCTTGGTCGGTCCCCAATCCCCTTGGTACCATGAGATTCATGCTTACCTTAACGATGGTATCATATCCCCTCACTTCATACGTACCCAACACCAGAACCTCATTCAAAAATCATCCCGCTATGTTATCATAGCCAATACCCTATATCGTCGGGGTTATCACGATACTCTCTCTCGATGTTTAGACCAAAATGAGGCCGCGATGGTGTTAAAGGAAGTACACTCTGGACTTTGCGGTGCCCACACGAGTGGTATTGTCCTAGCGTGACAAATCCTTAGAGCAGGCTACTATTGGCCTACCATTGAAGAAGACTCCTGTGACTTTGTCAGAAAGTGTCTCCCATGTCAGCAGCATGCAAATCTTGTGCATGCTCCGGCACAAGATCTATAGCCTATTGCACCACCTTGGCCTTTCGCTTGTTGGGGCCTTGATCTAGTTGGAACTATCACACCCCTCTCATCTAATGGACATAAATGGATAATAACAGCTACAGACTATTTCACTAAATGGGTGGAAGCAGTCCCCCTAGTCTCAGCTACAGGAGTTCAGGTCTCCAAGTTCATCTTGTACCACATTGTTTGCCGCTTCGGCATCCCATCCACCATCTTCACCGACCACGGAGGTAACTTTGAAAATCTCAACATGGAAGAATTATGCACTTCCCTCCACATCCATCACCACTTTTCTAGCCCATATTTCCCACAAGGTAACAGCCAGGCAGAGGCAACTAACAAAACCCTCCTCAAAATTCTAAAGAAAGTTGTCAATGATTCCGGCTGTGATTGGCACCTACAAATAAATCTAGCCCTATGGGCCTATCGAACTTCCTTTCGTACATCCACAGGCACAACTCCATACTCCCTAGTCTATGGTGCCGAAGCGGTACTACCTATAAAGGTTGAACTTCCCTCCTTGTGCATATCTTTGCAAGGGCAAATATCAGATGAAGAATATAGAGTAGCTCGACTCACCTAGCTAGATCTCTTAGACGAGAAGCGGCAACAAGCCTATGATCATCTCACAGTCTATCAAACTCATCTCTAAAGAAATTTCAACAAGAAGGTGCTTCCACGAAACTTTCAGCCAGGTGACATGGTCCTCAAAGAAAACATGAAAGTCCAAGTAGATCGAGAAAAGAAAGGCAAGTTTGAACCTACATGGCTTGGTCCTTATGTTGTCACTGCTTCCTTTGGCTCTGGAGCTTATCAGCTAGCTACACCAGAAGGAGAACTCTTGAATGATCCTACTAACATCATTCATCTCAAGAAGTTCTATGCTTGAAGATCCTTGGTATACCAGGCTTTTGAAAAATACAAAAGAAAAAAATAGTAAAGAGAAATAAGCGTCCAATGGTGAAAACTTGGCAATTCAAGCACTCTGGATAGGTACCTTGGTGAAAACCTGGTAATTCAGGCACCTTGTGTACTAAAGACTAATCCATTATCTATCACTATCCTATCCCTCATCCATTTACCCACCATCTCATAAGACACACTTGCTTGTTCCCTTGGTGTTCCAACCAAATATCCAAAATCTGATGAAGCTTGTAAATACCTCCTGTACAGCTTGTAAATCTTGTACCAAAGCTTGTATTATACCTTGTAAATCTTGTACCATACCTTGTCTATCTGAATCTTGTCCAAGGTTTGTACCATATTCCAGCCTATAAATAATCTTGTATCCTAGCTTGTATACTATCACGTGCACACACAAAACCCCATTTTCACTCAATCTTTTCGCAAACCATCTACCTATCCACCTATCACCTATTATAGACATCCCATCCTTCACAAACATTTCCATCTCACAAAAACCAAAACATGAAAAAACTTGTACATTTGTAACATATCTTGGTCCATCAGCTTGTACATCCTCTTTAGCTTAGTACCATTGTATCTATCCAGCGTTCGTGTCAGTTCATCCTTGGTCAACATCTTGCACACATCGCACACTTTGGTTAGATATTCCAATGCATCCTTTAGCTAGATTTCCTATCACCAAAGTGTTATCTTTCTTAGTTCAGCTTGCCATACACATCACTCATCCAAATCCACCAGCTTAGGTGCTCTCCGATAGGTCCTTGCAGGATATAGCTTTCCTCATGTCTGATCTTGGTCCATTAGTACCTTGTCCTACCCATCTCATTGGCAAATGGTTCTCTTTTGGATTTTCACTTTCTTTTGATTTGGGATCTTCCCTTTTGGGTCTTGAAGTATCTTTTCCAAGCAATCTCCTTGTTCCCTCCTCAAGGTTGCCACGATCTTCCATATCATGGTATGCTGCAAATGGGGCAATTAGAGCATAAGGTCTTGATCAGGTCTTTCGTTTGTTTTTCTTTTCTGCTTGTGGGTTCTCCAATGTCATTTCCACACTGCTTCCTCTGGGATTCATGTGTGATACTGGGGCAATCCTTGTGTGTTTTTTTTGAGTCAGTTTGTCAGTCCTCTGGACAGTTGGTGAAAAGGCCTTGATGTTCTTGGTAACCTTGGCAATTAACCAACAGTCCTATAGCAAATCTAGTGCTCAACTACATGGTGGTACTTCTCTTTGAAGTATCCCCCTGCTCAAAAAGCTTCAGTGGTTTTCCTTCATCTCTATTATCCCCCATCCATATCCAACATCTGTCTCTCCTACCCCAGCTTATGCATCAGTATCTCTTTGAATCACTCATCACTCTTAGCTTTAGGGATCCAAAATCCTAGTCTTAGGGATCCACCAATCCAAATCAATCCACCAAGCCTCATCTTTCGAGATCCACAATCCTAGTCCTAGGGATCTCTGAAACCCATCTTCCACCAATCTGACTCTTTGAAATCCTATTGCATCAACTTTATAATCCCCTCATCCATCTCCCTATCCTGGATTCCTTTTTATAGCGCTCTGCTCCTTCATCCTCCACCTTCCCTAAGGTCTTAAGCTTGCTTCCTCTTATGCATCTGATTCTCCTTTATCATTCTCCCATAGTGAGACTTTGAGCTAATTCAGCCCCTTCTCTTTGCCAATCTGAGTCTCCTTGCTCATCTCAGATTCTTTTACTTTTCAAGAAGCCATCGAGCCTCGCTTTCTCTCCTCGCTACCTTCTTGAGGGGGCATCTCACAGCCCATTCTCTCCTCTTCTGCTCTAGCCTTGGGCATCTTATTTTCTTATCTTTAATGTCATGCCACTTGCGGCATCACATCAAAGAGGGGCAAAATGTAGACACCTAAAAACCTTTAGAAAATAAAGTATTTTTATTTTCTGAAAAAGTCCTGATGACATCATCATTTATTAATTAATTAATTAATTTTTATGCCATTAAATCCCTTTATCTTAATTAAAAATATTTAATTAAGGAATCCCTCCCAAAAATGTTTAAATCTTATTTAAACATTATTTCCTTATTTATTAATTATTTAATTAATAAATTGACCAAAAATCCTAAAATAAATAAAAAATTTATTTTTTGCCCAAAACTTGGCCAATTTCCTTATGACCAATAACCTCTTCCAAAATCTTCTAATCCTTCTTTAATTTCGATTAAAGGCTAATCTCATCATTTCCTACCCCTAACCCCAACTCAAAATATTTAATTAAAATTAAATATTAATCCTCATGTTTATTAAAAAAGTTTTAATAAATATCTCCTCAACCCAAACCCTTGAAATAAATAAAACTTTATTTATTTCCTAAAAATCTAATTTATCCTCATCCTAAGAAATTCTAGACTATTCTAGAAAGTCTTTATCCTCATCTAAAATCTAGACTCTTCTAGAAGATGTCTTTAAACCTAATCCTAATCCCCTCCTAACCTTGTCACATTCCCTAAACATGGGTTAAAACTTACTAACCCAAGCCAAAGTTAACAAATATCTCCTCCTTCACCCACCCTCATTAAATGCCATCCACTTGCCTATCCCTAAGCTAATCCTAAACCATCCTAATCCATCCTCTTATCATTTGCACAAGCCTAAACAAGCTTAAAACCTTCCTAATCAAGTCCAAGTCGAAATTGCTCTCATCACCCTCAAAATATCTCAACCATAAAACTTTACGAAGTCCACTAGGTCATAAATGACTCTTACAAGCCCTTTTATTGCTCTTACAAGTCATTATGAGGGTCTTTATGAAGATTTTATCCCTTGAGCCTCCTTTGTTGACTCATCCTTCCCCTTTCCTCCATCCTCTCACCATGTGACATGTGTCGCTCCTTGATTGGCTATAAGGAAGCACAATCCATGTGCTCTCCTCTCATGCAATCTGAGCCCTCCATAAGCTTTTTCCCATCCTTGCATCTTAGCCCTCAAACCCTCAAACCTCTTGCCTATAAATTGGATCCTTCCCCTTTGCAAAATAACACAATCCATGAAGTAAAGTTATAATGCTATTTTGAGAGCCAAATCCATACTAAAGCCATCTATCCACACCAAAAATCCACAATCATCCATTGAAGCCCTTTTTGAAGCATAAAGCTTGAGCATACATCCTATCTATTTAGACAAAGCTACTCAACAAGAGAGCTTCTTATTGAGAGAGCCCATTAATGGCTCATATTCTCAATTAAGAGCTCATCTTAGTCTATCTTGAAGTTTATGAATTTGGTTTAGTTTGTAGAAGCTTTATTTAAATTTGGTTTCTATTAGCATACTAACATTTTCTCATATACAGGTGCGAGTACTAATAACTTGTATAAGAACAAAATGAAGCCAAATGTTGAAGACTATGCTACTAGTATTGTAGTGAATACTTGTATAAACAATATTATGAGTAGTCATCTATAGAATTGACACATTCATTTTCCTTTTGATGAAGATGATATGTGAGTTAACTATTACTTTGGGTGTTATGTCTTGAATCTTATCAAATATCTTCTTATTCATCCGGTGCATCTAATGCAATAGTACCCTTGGGAAACTGGCAATATTGCATCACCCAAAATAATTTCCCTTTAGTTTGTTTATCTGTGTTCATTTGGAGAAAAAATGTATTATTTTAGATAGTGATCGGTCTAGTTGGATCATTATCTAATGGGATCCTATTGTCATGGCCTAGATATCATGGAGATCATATTATTATCTTCAAATCTTTTGTTGACGAGTACAATTGAAGTTATCTCATGATTAGTTTATTCTTATGTTGGCTTTCATATTCTAAGGGCTAGGGTGATAGGATTCAACTTGTGATAAAGATTTATGACATGTGATACTAAATGATGCATTGTTATTTTTTGTATATATTTGTGAACCTCTTATGAATTTGCACAACATGATGCATCTATTTGGGGGTTTTCCTATGGATTTGGGCCCTAACATATATGTTTGTAATGCATTTCTTTGATCTTAGGATTTATGATTGGATAAGATGACCTATGGCTAGTGATCTTGTATATAAGTAGGGTAGGAGTTATTATTTCAATAAGAAGGATTAAGAGAAGGAATTGGGAAGAAACTAAGGTGCATGTAGGTTTGTAGAAGTTGTCTTTATTTTGAGAGATCATTAGCTAGAACTAGGTTGATGGGGATAATGAATGTATCTAATTTGTTAGCAATTATATCATTAAAATGGTAATGTACACCTTATTTATAGGAATGCTTGGTGATAATATACTTTTTCTCTCCTATTGGTGTTCATTGTTTCTTGTGTGTTTGAGTATTTCCACTATGGTATCTCTAGCTGCAAGAATTAGACTTCTCCTATAGAGATTCTCTATCCTTGATGACACCAAAGAAATCCCCATCTAAAAATATCACATATGAAAAGATATTGTAAGATCATAAATGATCACATAGGAAAAATGAGAGCATCACCGATGATGGTAAAAAATCCATTATCTACTACCATGAAAGAAAAAGAGAGAAAGGGAGGAATGTGATTACTTTTCCTAGTAATATTTTTGTGTCTTACTATGAATTAAAAAAGATTGGATTGAATAGTTTGGTAGGTTTGTGTGCCTAGTAGTGAATACTATAAAAATTTGTGTATTCTCTTTGTGATTGGATTAAGATCTATCATCCATGAAGAAATATCTGTGTACTCAATACACAAATTGATTAGTCTATCACTAGAGGAATTTCCTATGTTTGTGCTCTTCATGGATAGATCAAGGTCCATTATTTGTAGAGATAAGTGTGTATAATTGTGAATCTTGTGGATCGATAATGACTACTTATACTAGTCAATTATCAACTTCTATAATTAAAATAATTAAAAATGTACAATTATTTTATAATGGAGTTTGTATGCACGTCCCCTCCTTGTGATGGTTATGTATATGTAGGTATCATAAGGAAGAGAATCAAGGATTCCTACTTCCATCAACAAGTATACACCCATAGAAAATAATGTATGCCATAATCCTGGCTAAGAGAATTTACTCTCATACTCTAAGAGAATAGATAACCATGAAAAAATTTGTCACTTATGAAAATAGAAACTTGAAAGGAAGAGATTTGCGTTGACATGATATCTACCCTCAAGAGTAATATTTGAAAAAAGATAGCATCTTCAAGAAAAAAAAGAGTGAACAGAACATGAATGAACATGTTGATCCCTTTTTAGGGAAAAATAGGGATTCTTGGTGAAGGATGGAAGACTTTGAAGCATAAAGTATGGGAAAGTATTTATTATGAACATAGTTTTGTAAATAAAGAAGATGGATGATCAAGGAATTACACCTCTTGTATAAGAGAGAATCTCAATCAAGACAATAATTCCTTATACAAAAATAAAGTCACATGATTAAAAATTGACATTGTAGTAAGGAAAGTGGATCCTTAGACAAAAGAAAAGGAATGAAGAAACCTTGTCCCCCACGTGTATAGGAAAGATACCTCATAAGATATGAAATTCCAAAAATCATAAGGTGTAACATGTATGCTAAAAAAATGATATCTTATATGAAATAAGGAAAAATAAATTACTTAATGATACTATAGATGATTAATAAATTAGAATCATGCCAATTGAAGGCATTTAAAATGATTTCTAGATGGAGATACTAAGATCTTTCTCATAACAAACTATAAAGAGTTGGAGTAGAAAAAAGTTTCCATATTATATGATCTAAAGGCCCATCCAATTTATACCATATATGCCCCTCACATAAGGAGAGGGTGTTGAAAAGAGATATTATTCTCATAAAGAATAAATATCCTAAACCCCAAAATGAGGGATATCATATTAGAAATAAAGAGCTTGATGAGGATAATGAATCTATTTGGCTTGTTAGTAGTTGTCTATTTATTGGACAACTTGATGATAATATAGTGTTGTTATTTCCATCAATGTTTATTATTTGTGTGCCATGTTAAAATGGAAGAACACATCATTTAAGACCTTTTAGCTCTGCCTTTTGGTGATTTTATGGACCATGGATGCATTTTTTTCTCAATAATCTATTTCTTCCACTCAGTTCCTTTTCTTCTAGTTTCATATGTATAGTTTCTAAGAACTCAAGGTTACCCCTTCTCAAGCCTAGTATAGATTGACCTAATTAATGTATACTAGTATAGGTTGACTCAATTGACCTATAGTAGTTTAGTTCAACCAAGTTGACCTATATCCCTGGTACTTATGGTCTTTAGGCAAGTTTTGTCTTAGGGAATTAAGTGGAAAATTTGGTGACCCCATCGTCTTTCTTTGTCACACCTAAAATCTAGTATAAAAGGAAACCTAGGAACTTCATTTAACTATCCATTAATGTCCAAAGGAACCCATTAGCAATCACCAGACACCTATTATGCACACAAGAACACCTATTGGTAGACATCACCCAAACTTGTATGTGGAGATCTAGGATTTTGGAGTTTTTTTCTAGGTTTTCTATTTTGATTGTAGACCTGTAGTTGGATTCTCAGTCAAAGTTTCAAAACCATAGTTTTTGGAGAGAAAAAATGTGTTCCTTTCTATATTTCAAGGTTAATTTTCCACCCTTATTTTATCTCTTAACACAAAATTATCTCCATATTTTAATTGGGTTGATTGCACACATATAGTATCTAGATCTATTTTACTCTTGTCATTTAATCAATTGGTTCAATTTACATTCACACTGCACATTGAAAATTGATTAAAATTTCATAAAAGAGGACTTGCTTGCATACATCCTTAGTATAATATAGGTTTAGTATCGGCAACCCTTCATCCCATTTGAGTTTTGTTAATCTAATTTGAGATATATTGAAAGTTATCTTGGGAAACCCCTCTCTCTCTTATATTTGAATGTTTAGAAAGTGAAATTCTTGTTTAAAATACTTCTTATTAAGCACTTACATTTTTCACCTAACCATTTTTAGTGAACCTGACTCATCCCCACTTTTTAATTCTAGAGTTATATTGCTTATGTGTGCCTTCCCTCCTTTGTGTAATTTTTGGAGTTAAACTTGGCTATCTTGTGAGGTTTGATCTATCTATATTTTCACCCTCATTATTACATTTTGATATTTTTACATCTTTTTGTGGCTAGATCTCATTAGAGTCTCCTATTGTAACCTCCCATTTTATGAGCTTTATTACATCAAGTCCAACCTATAGGATTCTCATTAGGAGAAGTCATAGACTCATGAGGTCTTTTGATCGCGATTCTTCTTTTCTTCCTAGGACCCATGATGATACCGACATTTTTCCTCATGATATTAATCCTATAATGAATAATAACTCTTATAAATCTTCCCATAATGAAGATGAAGCCTCAAGAGTTCCTCCTTCCCAAGTTGAAAAGATCTCTCATGAATTTAATAAGTTGGAAAATTGGCTTGTGTAAGAAAATCAAATTATCTATAGTGTTTCCTCTATTTAGGCTATTAAGAAGCTTATTAATCATGATGACAATAACATTTATATTTAACATGGCACAGATCACCCTATTAATACTCATGTTAACCCTTCAATAGAATGTCCTCAAGAGTTAAGATACACTCCTCCTTCCACAACTGTTGAATCTTCCATTCCCATTTCAACCTCCATTCCTAATATTCCCATTTATGCACCACCTCTCATGATAGATTATACAAAAGTCTCTAATCCTCTAGGAATTAATCTTCCTGACCCCACACAAAACCATGATTATTCTCATACATATATACCTTCTTCATCACCTTCATGCAATGTTTTATCTTTCACATATTCCAATCTTCTTCACACTTCTTCCAATCCTATACCAATATCTTTGCATATTTCCTCCTTCCTAAAATAAAATTTCTAACACATATAATGTGTCCATGCCTACTATCACATATTCTAATCCTACCATATTATTTTTATTCAAGAAATACTAGGATAATCTTTAGTTGGTTTTTAGTACTTTTACAATGGTTTTGTAAATTATATTGTCAAATGAAATCATATTATAATTCACAAAGGATAATTTCACCTATTTATTAGTTATTAATGTTATCATTCATCATACTATCAATATCTTTGACAAGTATTTTCTTTTTCCTTAACTCAACCATTAAGCATATTTCATTTTTCATGAAATGCTAAAATTTTGTATAGAATAAAGTTTGGAATCCAATAAACCGGGTAACTTATCTACATGATGTTGTTAGAAACTTGCAATTGGAACAAATTTTTTTTTTCATTGATTTCAAATTTATTGGTAAGACATATTGCTATCTAATTTAAATGTCATATCTATTTTGATTGATGAAGAGGATTTGAGAAACTGCTCATGACAATAGCACCTAGAGAAAAGGTTGAGTTATGAAAAGGAAGTTACAATGGACATTTGATTAGATAGACTTTGATAAAGAAAAGTGATTGTTTGTATCAAGAAAATGAAGCCAAGCTAAGAAATAGAGTAAAAGACTAAGCAAGGCCGAGCAATGCTAGTGTCAACTGAGCTACAGTTAGTGCCAATAAAATCTAGTGTTGACCAAGCATTAGTATCAATTGAGAAATTTTTGTATGCCAAGCCAGAAGATTTACAATGATCGAGTAATTTAGTGATGACCGAGTGCTAGAATTTGAAGATTTTTGAGTAACAATTTTGAGAATAAAATCAAAGAGATCATGAGATCAAGCTGAAACAGTTGATTTCTTGGGAGATGTAAACCATGTTGAAGATAAGATTAATTAGTTAGATCATTAAATTCAAGGAGAGGATTAGGTAAAGACCTAACAGATGGATTCTAGAGAATTTTCTAGAATATGATTGAGAAGATGGATAGATATAATGAATCAAGTTGAACTAGATCACAAACCCTAAGATCTACAATGATAGTGGAAAATGGTAAAGAAATAATTGACTATTTAAAGAGGTATAGAGCCTAACAAATAGAGTTATGTATGTGTGTGTGTGTGTGTGTATGCATGTTTACATGTGTGAGAAATGCATATGAGGAAGACATATAGACATAAGTTGATCAAAGGCACACAAGAGTCTGTTAGTGAATGCAAAGCTCTAGAAGAAAGCTTGCATACATGTTGTTGATATTGATAAATGAATGACTTAAGAGTTGGTGAAGTGAGAAGGTTGATTTCTTGAAAGGTTTCCAAGTAAATCATAGATAGATATGTAAATGAAGGACTTATCAGCATATCAGCACAATAACTAAACCTACACGAGTGAGTTGTAATCACACAGATCAAACCTATTGTTTTCTTTCTTATCATTGTAAATAGTTGGTATTGAAATCATTTTAAACAAACTTGACAGTCTGAGTAAATTATTTAACTAGGTGACATTCTAAATGGAATGATCAAAGTCCTCTTACAAGGCCACTCCTAATAGGGTGATTGAACCCTTTAACAAGGTCACATTTAATAGTGTGTTTTGTAAACCTTTCAAGAAATCAACTTGGGTTTCTTTGGTTTCTTTAATTTAGTGAAGTGAAAAAGAGTGACATGTTTCTTGTGGTTTTTCCCAAATTGGGTTTCCACATAAAATCATAGTGTCAATTTTTTATGAATGCTTTATGTGTTTTACATTTGATAATGTTTTCATTAAGCAAAGAAATTTATGTTTGAGAAAGTAATTTGATGTTAACAATAGAGACCGAGCAATAGTAGGATAAATATAATAGTGAAGTATTTGTGTTTAAATGTCTAAAAGGTATTTGTGAGTATTTTTTTATCATACTTCCTTATACATTTTAGCATGTAGGAGAAAAAAGACTTGTCAATACTGAAGTTGGGTCCAAATTGCATATCTAAAAGAAGAATGAAACTATCTTATTCTCTATACCTAAGTTTTCAATTGTTCTAGATATGTCATCTATTGATTCCTTCTCTTCAAATTCTTTACCACCTTCACTAGTCAAGGAACAAAATAATGTTGCAATTTAATTACTTGTCTTTGATCATGTTTTTCTTGCTTTGACCCACCAATATAAGTTTTTGTTGGCCAAAATTATAAATTGCTCTTTTCACAGATACTCTTCTTTGTTGTAGTCTTCCTTAAACATGTTGAAACTAACTAATTTTGTATTCAACTCCCCCAAATATTTTTAATCCTTTTCTTGTCCTATGAAATTTTCTTAAATTTTCTTCTATTCCATTCTTGTAGCTCTATCTTAACAAACTTTATAAATTATCGTACCCTTAACACTAGACAAGTGTTCCAACATTCTTTCAACAATTTAACCAAATATCTCCCCTCCATCACATGCTTTTAAACTCAAAGTATATTTTGGGTGGTTTTTATATAAATCTCAATTCTAGCTAGCTCAACCAAAGAGTAGACTCCAATAGAAACTAGTAATGTCTCATTTTCTTCCAAGTATGAGCCAAAACCAATACATCTATTAGTTTTTCGGAATAAACCCCACTAAGAGGATCTCATCCACAAAGTCATGAAAATGTTGCATTTAACTTTGTTTATTTCTTCAACAACCACTAGCCCTACCATACTCTTGCATAATTTTTTGTCTAGTTCCAGGATTGCATTGAAGTTACTACCTAATATTATTTTGTGTTCCCACATAGTGCATTATCTTTGAGCCCACCAACTTCATGTCTTTTATTTATTCTCTATCTTTATTTGTCTACATATTTTAAACAAGAAAATTTACAAATTTGATCATATTTTCTTGACCTTACCAACTATATCAATTGTTGTGGACTCTAGCTTCATCAATAAACATACATATTTCTTTCCACAATATTCCTAAACCACTTGAAGTTTCATTTAATTCAAAAAGTTCTCCCATCCAAACCTTGCTAAACTTCACAAATTTTGGTACCTCTTATTAACTCATTTTAGTTTCCTACGATAAAATGATATCCTACTCTACCATTTCTAAATGTCACTTTGTTAAGTAATGTTTGTAAGTCTTGAGTTTAAGCCCCTAACATTATAAGTTTTGAAAATTGCTGCCAAATAACAACCAAGGGTTAATAAATTTTAACTTTGAGATGGCGAGTGGGAGTAGACAAGGAAGAGGATGTGAAAGTGTGGTTTTTAGAAATTCAAAACCTATTCTGGGTAGGATTTCTTAGGGAGGGGGGGATCAAAAACATGGATCACAGGGAGGGGTTGCAAAGTGTTAGGGGATTGCAAAGATCAAAGATGTGACTGAGAATGGTGACAAGGATCCATGTGACAAGGGAAAATTTCCAGACAAGTCTTTTCCATCCTCCAAGGCAGATTAGTCTGGGGTACTTTCAGCAAAATGGTCTTCTATTTTTGGAGTTAACCCTGCTGGTAAATCTTCTTTTCCTTTGATTAAAATACACTCTATTTTGGAGAAGGATTCGTGTGCAATTGTAATACCAGATGAGCTGGTAGATCATAACATTTCTTCAATGGCTTCTACTCTAGTGGGTAATTTTATTGGGCAAAGGTCGAATATAGATATTGGTAGATCATACACATAGAAAAATGGAACCTCAAGGGACAGGTGACTATAACGGTGATGGAAAAAGGCTTCCTATCTTTTGATTTTTTATGCAGTGAGGACTTGTCAAGCATTTTTTGTGAAGGATCTTGGAGTATATGTTGCTCAACCATGGTTCTCCAGAAGTGGACTTTGAAGTTGGATTTGAACAATTCATTTTTTATGCAAGCTCTTGTCTAGGTTAGACTTCCAAAGTTGCCTCTGGAGTTTTGGAATGAGGATGTGTTTGTGGGAGTAGAAAACTCCTTTGCTGAAATTTTTTCAATAGACCTGATAATGGCTTCCAAAAGAAGATTAATGTATGCTCAAATTTGTATTGGAGTTCAAGAAGGGGATGATATGTCAGAGGTTGTGTGCTTTCACTCTAAGCTTGGAATACATACTCAAAAGCTGGACTATGAAAGTGTTCATTTTTCTTGTTTTCATTGTTTGAAATTAGGGCATAAGGAAAATTAGTGTCCTAAGGTTAAAGCTAAAAAGATAAGGAAATCCATAGTTTCCAAATCTGGAAAGGAGAAAAAGATCTAGAAAATAAAGGATATTAAGGAAGGACAGAAGATTCAGGAGATAATTGTGGAAGTCCTTATTAAAGGAGGGAATAAACTAGTGTAGTATGGATTAAAGGTAGATAAGGAGGTGGTTCCAATTTTTCCTAGACCTAAGATCACAAAGGTGGAAGACTCAGTTAAGATACCTTGCTCTTTCAAGGCCAAAGAGGTGGATATCCCAACGAATCAGCCTGGACCCTAGATCAATGAGAAAGTTGAAACAATTTTAGAGATGGATGGATCCCATGATAGTGGGACATTAGGGGAAGATGTAGTTTTGATAAAGGAGAGCTCAAAATAAATAACCCATGAGGAAAGGATTTAGAATGAAATTCTACCACAAGAAACTAGTATGTCATCACTTCAAGTGGAGAGAAAGGAGGAAAGGATTCAAAGTGAAATTCTACCATAGGAAACCAGTATGTCATCACTTAGAGTTGAGAGAAAGGAGGAGCAAGTTTTGAATAAAGAAGTAGAGGCTATGTGGGAAAATCAAGAGGAAATGGAGATTGAGAAGGTTACTCAAAAGCAGCAAGGAATCATGGAGATTCCTTCATCTCCTCAGAAGGACCAATTTATTTCTTGTAATTTGGAAGAGATTGGGATTATGGTTAAATTTTCATCTCCTTATAAGATGGCAAGGATAGATGAATGGTTGAAGGGAAATAAAGGAAAGCCCAAAAAGAAGAATAATAGGGACCCCTTCTTAGTGTCACCAACTCAGACCAAGAGTCATGGAAAACCAGATTTGGGAGGGAGGCCAAAGACACCAGGTAGGAAGAATGCAAACCAAGTCTTACAAGAGGAGGCCAGAAGGAATTTGGAAGATGGGAGCTAAAGAACCATTTTGGAGTGTTCTACTAATCAGAAATGAAGGTAATATCTTGGAATATTAGGGGACTAAATAGGGTCCATAAACAGGAAGTTCTTAGAAATATGATAAGAGATCAAAGACCTAATATTATGCTGATTCAAGAGACAAAAATGAAGAAGAAAGTTCTGGGTAAGATTTCCTTTAGCAACAATATGGTTGGAGAGGCCATAGATTCTGAGGGGGTGTTAAGGTTTTCTTACTCTTTTTAATAATAAATAGTTTAGAGTTACTCCCTTGTATAATGAAAGCAATACTCTTTTATGTAAAGTGTTCTACATGTATTCCAATAATTATTGGTTCCTTTTGAATGTCTATGCCCCTAATTCTAAAAGTGAAAGGAAGAATTATTAGACTAAGCTTTGTGCTATGGTATAGAACAATAATCTTAATAAAGGTATTATTATGGGGGAGTTTAATACTCCACTCACTGATGAGGAAAAATTAGGTGGTTTGGCCCCAAATTTGGAAAGTAACTTGGATCTCTCTAGTTTTACTAATAGTTTGGCTCTTTTGGATGTTGATCTTTCGAGTGGAGTCTATACCTGGTCCAATAAAAGAATTGGGAGTGAATGTATCTACGTTAGATCAGATAGAGCCCTCATCTCTCTAGATTGGTTGAATTCTTTTTCTTGCAATCTTTCTCTTCTCCCTAGAGTTGGATCAGACCATTCCCCCATATCTCTCTTGGTTGTTTCTCTTGAGCCTAGGAGGAACTATCCTTTTCAGTTTGAAAAGATGTGGACTTCCCATCCATATTTATTGGACATTATATACTATTGGTAGAGTATGGAAGTGGAAGGAACTGCTATGTTTAGAGTCACAAAGAAGTTGAGTAATGTGAAATGGATGATTAAAATCTAGAACAAGATAGATTTTGGCCATATCTTTCAGAATAAAGAGGAGTTGTTAGTTAAGCTCAGTTCTATTCAGGATACCATTCAACAGGATAGGTATAATGATATGAATAGGAATATTGAGATGTCTATTCTTATTGACTTGCACAATATTATAAGTAAAGAAGAGAATTTTTGGAAACAAAGATCAAGAATTAACTAGCTTAAAGAGGGGGATTAGAACACATGGTTTTTTCACCTCTCTACTCTAAAGCATAGAGATAACAACAGGATATATGGTATTAAAAAGGGGTAGGCTATTTTGACCAAAGAGAATGATATTTCTGCTATAGCTATTTCTTTTTTCTCTTCTCTTCTATCTTGGGACCCCATGTTATCTGTGGTGGATCAAAATGAAATTTTTTCTTGTCTCCCTTAGCTTATCGAACCTCATCACAATATGATGTTGAGGGAAATTCCTAAATCTTGGGAAGTGAAAGAAGAATTGTTCTCTTTGCCAATCGATAAAGCCCCTAGGCCAAATGGATTCCCAACTTTCTTTTTTCAGACTTACTAGGAGGTGATTATGGAAGATGTGGTGAAGGTTGTTTAGGAATTTTTTGAAGGTAGAAGCCTTCTTAAAGAGATTAATTCTACTTTCCTGGTTCTCATTCCTAAAGTTCCAAGGGCTGATTCTATGGATCAATTTAGGCCTATAAGTCTTTGTAATTATTTTTGCAAGATCATTTCAAAGGTGTTAACAACCAAAATTCTAAAAATTCTTCCTTTGATCATATCTTAACAACAAACAGGTTTTGTCCCTGGAAGATAGATCTTGGATTCTATCATGATGGTTCATGAAGTTATTCACTACCTTGAAGCAAGAAAAAGAGAAAGTTTGCCTCTTAAGCTAGATCTTTCAAAAGCCTATGACCGGGTGGACTGGGCATTCCTTGGTTCAATTCTCTAGCCTTCTGGTTGTGATCAAGATGTTCACAAGCTTATTTTTTAGCTTATTTCTACTTCTTTGCTAGCCATTATGATCAATGGGGACCCTCTAATTTCTTCAAACCTTCGAGAGGTTTAAGATAGGGGGACCCTTTCTCTCCTATTCTATTCATTATTATGGTTGAATGTATTGGAAGCTTGATTGAGAAGAAAAGACAAGAAGGGAGACTAAGAGGGATTAGGCCTTCTTCTAGGAATTTTTTTTTACTCATCAACAGTTTGTGGATGATACTATTATGGGAGGGGAAGCTTTAGTTAAGGAGGCTAAAGTGATGAAGGACCTTCTGGATGTGTATATTAGAGGATTAGGTTAGCTAATTAACTGGGAGAAAAGTTCAGTTTACTTCATCAATACTCCTGTGGATAGACAACTGAAGATTGCTAGGATTCTTGGGTGTGGAGTTGGTAAGCTCCCTTCAAGCTATCTTGGTCCTGTAATGGGAACTAACCCTCCTAATTCCTCCTAGAATGGGATCCTTGATAGGTTTAGCAAGAAGTTGGTGGAGTGGAAAGGTTCCGCACTAAGCCAGGTAGGTAAATTTATTTTGGTTAAGTCCACTCTACAGAATCTCCCAATGTATGCCTTGAGCCTCTTTGGGGTATTGATCAAATTTGTAGATAAAATAGAAAAGATCTAGAGAGATTTTCTATGATCTAGTCTTTAGGAACATAAAAGATATCCTCTAGTGGCTTGGGATAATGTTTTCCTTCTTAAGAGCTATGGGGGTCTTGCTATTAGAAAATTAAACCATCTTAATAAGGCTCTTCTAGCTAAATAGATTTGGTACATTTTTAATAGTATGGGGGAATGGAGAGATATTTTAATGAAGAATTATGTTAGAAGGCCTCTCTAAAGTTCCTACTCAATGATGTTGACATACTGAATGGTTCAATCATCTAGAATGGTATCCTTAAGGCAAGAAACCTGGTCAAAGCTAAGACAAAGTGGAAAGTGGGTAATGGTGATGACATCCTCTTCTAGCATGATAACTAGTTGATTCAAGGTCCTCTAATTAATAATCCTATTTATGGAAATTGGGAAAATATTTGTATTAGGAAATTTGGATTGAAAGTTAGAGACTACAGAATTGACCAGGGATGGAGAGACCCATCTTTCATCTTGAATGATCTCAAGCCACTAGTGATGATGCTAAACTTAATGATTTTAAATAATAAGAGGGATGAATTAATATGGGAAGATAATCCTAATGGTTTTTACTCAGTTGCTTCAAGATATAATTCTTGTTAGAGCTTGAAGGAGAAGCCTCCTTAGGCTAAAGCCTAGTTACCTAGCCTTACTCCAAAGATTAATATGTTTTTCTAGATGGTTTTACAAGATAAAATTCTTACACTAGAAAACTTGATTAAGAGAGGTCATTATATCCCAAATAGATGTATTTTGTCTAAGCATCAAATGGAATCGGTTAATCATATGTTTATCTACTGTCCTTATTCCAGGGAAGTTTGGGACCTTATTACAAAGAATTTTGGGGTCAGTTGGTGCAAGCCAGGTAATAGGCTAGATTTCTTTTGTCAATGGAATAGCATGTATAAAGGCACAAATTTGCAAGATTTAAGTACATGGTCTTTGCCTCACTTCTGCTGGGGAGTTTGGAAGGAAAGAAACAATAGAATTTTTGAAGATAGGGAGGAACTTGCTTTTTTTTTGGCAGATAAAATAAATAGTAATTTGAAGGAAAATTACCAAATTAGAAAGGGGGAGACATTGAAGATGGAGGTAAGAAAAAGGAGAAGGAAAAGGATAGGAGGATTAAAAGACAGGAGATGAAATGGATGCTCCCACGTGAGGGATGGCATAAAGCAAACTTTGATGGTGTAGCAAAAGGGAATCTTGGTCCTTCAAGATGTGGAGGTATTATTAGAAACTACTATGGTGGAGGGATTTTTTCTCTTTCTTACCCTTTGGGATATCAAATAAACCATTATGCTGAAGCTAGTGTAGCTCTCAACATGGTGAAATTAGCTTTGGCTATGGGAGTTAAAAAATTATGGTTGGAGGGGGACTCAAATAACATCATCAGATGTATCAAAGGGGTTCTCCAACTAGCATGGACAATAGCTAATATCATTGAAGAAATCTGTACAACACTTGGCAAATTTGATAGCATCCATGTCAGTGATGAATATAAGGAGGAAAACTTAGTGGCTGATTGGTTTGCCAATGAAGCAGTAAAGAAAGATATGGTGATGATTTAGAATACTGGCAGGGATATTCTAGAAGGTGTGAAAAGCCTAATTGAGTTGGAAAAAATCCAGGTAGGTATGGGTGATATCTAAAGAAAATTATGGATATAAATGAGAGTATGGGTGTGAGTAATTGCAATAAAGGTAATTACGGATGGACCAAGTAGATGATGTTATCAGTGTCAAGTCAACACATTTTATGGTTCAATTTTTTTCTTTACCATTTTGGGGGTATTGAAAGACAAATCAAAAAAAATCAAAGTGGCTTCCATTAGACTATACAACGGGTTGAGAAAGGGAAATAGAGGATAGAGTTTATAAGAATCGTTAGTGTTGAGAATACAAAGATGGTGGGGAAAAGAAGCAGGAAAGAACTAGTAGGTGAAGTGAAAAAATGGAATCAAAGAACTAAAGTTTGGGAGAAGTTAGAAAAGGGAGGAATAGCCAACTACATAGCCAAACTCCATGGATATGACCCTGTGATTACTAATCTTACGGTAAATTCATGGAAGGATGGAAGGGTCAAAGTTGATGGGGTTTCATATCCGGTAACTATGGATATCATTGCTCATGTAACTGAAATTTTGGATGAGGGATTGAAGTTTTACAGAGATAAGAAGGTGTCTATGAAAGGAATTGGTCAAAAGAGAAACCTACTAAGAGATGGACTCAATTAAGAAGCTCTCAAGGAATTTTTTGAGGACTATTATTGAATATATATCTTTGGATATGAGATTTAATAGGGTTTGAACACATCATTTTGTTCTACTCAATCATTTTTTCTATGGGGTTAAGGTTTCTTTCCCTTTTTATTTATACACTTCCATGTGTAAGAGTATTTTTGGGTACAAGAAAAAGCCTACTTCTAATCTGGCACTACATGAGGGTTTACTGCTCTTGATATATGAGCATTTCAAGGCTCAATCTAGAAGCAAAACCCTCATCTAGGCTATGGATGCATCTGAGGAGACGGGAAGCTCTAATTTCTCATCTAACATAGATGATGTTCAGAGTATAAGTTTAGAGGATGAAGATGATAATATTTTTTCTAGAAAGAAGGCCAAGGTAATTGAGAAGAAATTTCCTTCATCAACTAAAACTGCATGCAGGAAAAGCCCTAGGGGGCTTGGGCCTAAAATTTCTAGTTAGGGAGATGAAGAGTACAATGAGGAAGGGGATGATATGGATACTAATAAAGAGAATAAAGAGGAGGAGGATTCTAAGAGGGAGGATTCGGTAGCTAAAAAATAGAGGAGGTCAAAAGAGGAGGACATGCCCTCAGAGGAGAAATCTAGGTTGGAGATTATTGTCATTCCCCTTTCCCCAATTCTCCCTCAAGAACAGGATAAGGAGAAAATAGATGATGAGTGTAGAGAGGTGGTAATAAAAGACAAGCACATGGCCTAGAAAAATTTTAATGTTAGAACTTCAAAAATGGGTATTGTCAGAGAAGCCATGAACCCCCAAATCCTCAAAGAAAAAAAGGGAAAGCTCCAAATGGAGGAAGTCATTGATTAGTGTTGGTAGTTATCACTGATAATGCAAGGGAAATTGGCATTAATTTTCTTAATAATGTTAGAAATAGTATGATTGACAATTTTAGGTCAATTAAATGGCTCTACATGAACTGGAGGAGGTCAAAGAAAGAATCGGTCAGCTAGAGAACAAAGGGAAGAAATTAGATCATGGTAATTTGATAGATTAGGGGGATGGCCTCAGTTTGGTTGAAAAAAGAATTCAAAATTTGGAGAATTACAATCATAATATGGCTAATTAGATGATTTCTATTCTGACCTCTCTAAATGATTACATCTCTTCTCTTGCTAGAAAGCTAAAAGCCAGGGGTTTATTGGAAGAAAATGAGGAAAAGGATAGAGCTAGAGATAGGATGGATGAGGACATGACTATGGACATTACCTTTAGAAACTTGGATTAGACTGGTTAGAAGAAGTAGGAACATATGGCTGAGGAGATATAGAAAGCCTATGAAACAGCAGAAACAATGTAGGACTTCAAAAGAAAGACAGGAATAACATAGGTTTTTCATTTCCTGTCTTTTGGACTGATAGGCTTCAGTACTTTTTTTGTTTTTGGCTTGTTGTCTGCCTATTGTCTTGGCCTTTTGGTTAGCTGTAGTACTGTGGCTGGGCTTTTGTTGCTTCTTTTCAGCTATTTGATATGTATTAACTTTTGGGTTTCAAGATCCCTGTAAAACCTATTTTTCTTATCAAAAACATTCTAATTTTTTATCTTAATTTTGATTTGAAGGGATGGTCCTCCCTTAAAATGGATCATTTTTATTGACACTAGTTGTCCCATTTTTTGCAGTCACATCCTATGTATTCTACCTGCTAATTCTCCATACTAGTTATAAGTGGGTTTAAACTCTTCAATATAATACTTTTTCTTTAATTCTATCCCTATATCCCAAGTACATTATGGAGTGTACTTGGGAAATTATCCATATGACAAAATCATTTATCTTTCTACTAATCATAGGGTATCTACTCATGCAAATATCTCATTTACTAACCTATTTGTAGCTTTATTGCATCCCACTCTTTTTCTTTTGTGCAATATGCCATTAAAGATATTTATAAAATTAATAACCTTAAATACATCTATAAAACTAACATGGATATCTTTAAAATATAAACAAATAACTTCAAGGTAAAAATTCAGCCATGTTTCACATATACAATCCAACCAAAATACTACTCGAACTAAAACTCATGAATTTGATATATCAGCTATTTTTTGAATGCATATTTTATAAGTGGTAGTAGTAGAAGAAGAATAAGAAGAAATATCCATGAGGTAAAGAAATTCAATGTGATAGACTACATTACAAATTGATTTCTATATTTTAGTCATTTCCTTATCCAACATTATGACTAGTGCTCCCAACCACTGAACAATTTATTGTTGAATAAATGATCTCATGAGTTGGATACCAATATATTCTCATAATTTCCTTTATCATCTTTTGAAGGGAATTACACTCTAAAAGGAGATATTTTTATTTTTCCACTTTTCTAGAAGGGTCAAAATACACTCATTCTTCCCAAACTTATTTTTGTATTTTCCAATGCCCAATTTTATTAAAATTTTTGACTAGAGTTAGTTCTTAACTAAGTAGTAATGGTTTTGGTTATCCAAAAGATATTGACCCCAAAATACTCTATTTTATGATGTCACAAATGGTATTAAACTCTTAAATATAATATCTTTTCTTATTCTTTAAATCTCTATTCCAAGTACATCGTGGAACTAATCCATAACAAAAGAATTTATCTCTTTATTATTCATAAGGAATGTGTCCACCTAAATATCTCATTTACTAGACCATTCATGTTTTGCTCCATCTCATTCTTCTTTCTTTTGTACAATATGTCATTAAAGACAACTTCAGGTCATCTTCCATACTCCATTTTCTCAATTCTTTTTAAATATCCAATTGCATCTTAGTAATTTCCTCACTAGGAGTAACCTACACTTCAATAAGCATGGTGTTATAAGGGATTGAACTTTTAATTTTGAACTTGTTTTTAATCAAACAATTTAAATTTTCTTAATTTCTTTCCCTTTGAAGTAGAGATACTACTAACCATATATTACAAGGGAAAACAATAAAATCCCAAATGATTTGCATAGTTTTCCAATCTCATAACCTTCCCCAACTTATTTTAAAAATTCCTATTCTAACTCATATATATTGGAGAAGTCTATTGACCAAAATAAATTCCTAATGCTAGAAGGAAAAAGTAATAACAATAAAAATATTTGGTGGAAATTTTTTTTGCAAAAGTAGCACTAGGTTGAAAATGATGCCAGTCATATTTATCATGTCTCATGCCAATAAAAACAAGTTTTGGGTCCATAAAAAATACTTAACTCAAGTTTATGGGAAAGAAAAATCCACTGCCACATGTTGTGCCCCACCCACCTATTGTACTTCACCTACAAGGGGTTTCTCTGCATTTTCACTCTCAGAAATCATAGTTCATAGGGCCATAGGATTCCCAAAGCTTGTTTTTTATCTTCTCCAATAAATATCTATCATGTAGAGCAGAGAGAAACTAGCTTTTTCTTTTCTATTATATTCTTATTTTGCAATAGACATTGTGATGTGGGCAGAGGCACTTCCAAACACATCAAAGAACCAAAACATAGTGGAAGGAGAGAATCAAGTGTAGATCTTATATATATAGGAAAGATCTTATAACACAATGGTAACTTGTGAGCCTCTCATGTGGGAGGTCTTGGGTTCAAATTCTCTTAACACATAAAAATAATTAATTACAATACATAACTTTAATTAATCTAGGCTTCGAGGCAAGAGCCTACAACACAATGGTAACTTGTGAGCCTCTAATATGGAAGATCTTGGGTTCAAATTCACTTAACACATAAAAATAATTAATTACAATAAGTAACAATAATTAATCTAGGCTTTGATAGTTTACCAATTCAAAAAAAAATTAATCTAGGCTTCAATCATTTACCAATCTATTATGAATCTTGATACATGTCGGGCTATAAGGCCTTCCTACTTACAATCATGACAAAGAGATGAAAAAAATTGCATAATCTTCTTATACATGTGAGATCTATGATCTCCATCTCTCAAAATCTTACTCTTCTATCTTCTATAAATTGTGTTAAACCTAAAACATGCTTCCCTTTTTATACTATATGAAACAACTCAAGGAACCTTATAGATCCAACCTAGGAGAAAGAAATGACCCCAAATAGGTTCACATGCTTCCCAATGAAAGATCCCTTTATTTAATGATGGCCTAAATTACATGTACAGTTGGCCCAAAAAGAAAAGACCAACACAGGAGAGCTTGGTGAAAGAAGAAATCAAGCAACAAAAACCACAAACAAAAGATGTTGAGAAACTTAGTGACAATGGTAACTGATCACCTCATTGAAAACAATAACCAAGAAACATGGTGACTGAACAATTCACTAAGCATGCCAAGTAGTTACCAAGTAGACAAAACCCAAAGGTAATTGAGCACACTACTATGATACCAAGACTATGATTACAAATAAACCCAATATGCTCTTGAATTAGACACCTATGGTTGAAAATAAATGATTCTCTAAGACATGTGGGACATTCTACTTGAGCTGAATCTAACTCAAGAAGAGAGATCCAAGTATAATCTTCAATGAGTATGTTCTTTGTCTTTACTAGGTATTCCATGTATTTATTTCCTCTTGTTCTTCTACCAGTTCTTTTCTCTAGATATTTGCTCAACTTCCTCCATCTCCTTCTTGGGATAATCACTCAGTATTGTCACTTGTTCATTAGATTCATTGTACTCATACGAATTTACAATGTTGAATATAGGTGATATGTTCATGTCATTAGGTAACTCTATTTCATAAGTGTTTCCACTCTCAAACCTCCTCCATATCTTGCAAGGATTGAATTCTTCATCTTTATCTTATTGTATACTCCAACAAAAAATCCACAAGTCTCTCTTCAAATGAATCATTACTTCATCACCAACTTCAAAAACCTTACATATCCTTCATTTATCTTCATCATCCTTGTATTTTCAATTAATCTACTACAACTTTTGTTTCACGTCCTCTTGCAATGCCTTCATAAACTCAACATTATTTTCTCCTTCAACACTTCTCTTTTCTCCTCCAACAACATCCCTCAAATTTGATATACCTTTATGTTGAATGCTAGGAACAATCTGAAAAGATCTCTTACTAGTAGTTCTATTTACTGAATTATTATAT
Source organism: Cupressus sempervirens (assembly GCA_028749045.1). Lineage (NCBI taxonomy): Eukaryota > Viridiplantae > Streptophyta > Pinopsida > Cupressales > Cupressaceae > Cupressus > Cupressus sempervirens. Next base: position 51,259,314 of record CM053790.1, on the reverse strand, counting down.
GAAAACTCTACTTGTGTCAATGTTGAATCCCAATTAATCGATGCATTTACAACTAGGCATCTCAATAGATTACCTAAACTCCTATTGAAAACCTATGTTTATCCATTAGTATATGGATGAAATGTAAAACTATCTTCAACTTGGTGTCTAGCTTCTTCCACAAAGTCTACTAGAAATAACCAACAAACTTGCTATCTCAGTCATAGATGATACTCCTTGGTAATCCATGCATTCTAAAGATTTCCTTAAAGAAAATATCTACTACATACATTTCATCTGATGTTCTCCTAAATGATATGAAATATTTCATTTTTGAAAATCTATCCACAACAAAAAAAAATGGAATCATTACCTCTTTTAGTCCTCAATAAGCTAAGAATAGAGTCTATGTTGATATCACTCTAAGGTTTCTCAAGAACAAAAATCATTTTAGAAATTATAGTATTCTGACTTAATCACTTTTTGGCTTGAGAAATTCCACAATTCTTCATAAATTTTTGAATATCCTTATACATCTAAGGCCAAAAATGCCTTTCTTAAAGTAAATTCAATGTCTTATCAATGCCAAATTTTTGGCCAAACCACTACTATGCTTCTATTTTATCAGGTTAGTTCTCATTGATCCTCTTGGTAAACATAACTAAATTCCTTTGAACAAAATACTTTCTTGAATGAAAGAATCTTTCCACTTACTTAGTTAATCTAAAATAGGTATTACTGCACTTGGTGCTTTACACATTCTCCATAGCTCAAAAAAATTAGGGTAAACTTCATACAAATTCTCTGTATCCTCAAAACCAAGAATGTTAATTCTCATTTTAGTCATTAAAGATCTTCTTCTTATCAATGCATCAGCAACTTGGTTAGACACTCCACTTTTATACTTTATCACAAATGTGAAATTTTTTAAATACCCAACCTATTTCATGTCTCTAATTCAACTTATGTTGCCTACCCAAATATTGCAAATCCTTATAAGTAGTATACAACACAAACTCCTTAGGCATCAAATAATGTCTCCATTTCTTTAGGTCAACAGCATAGAATTCTTGATCATACATAGAATATTTTCTTTTTGCATCTTTCAACTTTTCACTAAAGAAAGCAATAGGTTTACCTTCCTGGCTCAACATGGCTCATATTGCAACACCACTTGCATCACAATCAAGTTGAAATGCCTTATTAAAATCAAACAAATATAATACAGATAATTTAGCAACCTTCTATTTCAAAATCTCAAAGATTTTATCAGCTCCGTGTGTCCACTTGAATTCTCTTTTGTCTCTTCTCATTGTTTCAATCATAGCATTGCAAATTGAAATAAAATTTATGAGGACCTTCCTATAAAATAATTCTAAATAATCAAATGAACTTACCTCACTAATATTCTCAGATGTAGGCAACTCAATAATTTCTTTAATCTTATGAGGTTCCATCTTTAAACCATCATCTAAAATCATAAATCCCAGATACAAAGTTCCTCTTTTGTGAAAGTACTCTTCTTCAAATTACTCAACAACTTTTCCTCTTTTAATAAATGCAACACCTATCTAATATGAAACAAATATTCTTCTCTAGTTTTACTAAATATCAAGATATCATCCAAGTACACAATCAAAAATTTACCCAAGAATTTCTTTATAACTTCATTCATTAACCTCATAAAAGTACTATGTGAATTAGTTAAACCTAAAGGCATAACCAACCACTCGTACAAACTTTCTCTTGAATTAAAAATGGTTTTCCATTCATCACCTTCTCTGATGGTACCTATTCTTCAAGCCAATCTTTGTAAAATATCTTGCTCCACTCAAAAAATCCATTTTTGGTATAGGAAATCTATGTACTTTATTGTTATATTCTTTATAGCTCAGGAATTAGTGCACATTATCCATTCTTCTTAGGTTCCAATACAACTAGAACTACACATGGACTCAAACTTTCTCTAATCAATCCTTTATACAACTCATGAACTTATCAATTAAGATATTTATTCTTGGTTGGTGGTAATCAATGTGGTGCTTTATTTGGAAAAATAGCTCCACAAATCAAATCCATACAATTTCTAATGCTTTACATTAGTTGAAAACCATCAAGTATATTATCTAAAATAATCTCCTTGAATTTAGTGAGGAACTTTTTAACTTCTATTGGAACTCAATCTTCCATGTTCTTACTTGGTTCGTTAGGGATTATTGAAAAAAGGACATCATTCTTCTTCAGATCCTTAACAAACTATCTACCTTCCATGAAACAAGCTTTCACAGATCTATGTACCTCACCAACTGACTCTTCAATCAAAGATAGCAATTTTTTCTTTCCATCAACCCAAATATATTATTGATTTAAACTTCCATCATGTACAACATATCTTTCATATTTTGAAGGTCTACCTAATAGAATACGACAATAATATAGAGGCATTATATGACAAAACACCTTATCATAATAATTTGAATTTTAAAATCCATAAAGCATTGTTCACTTACCATCAGTGTATGTTCATCCTTGATCCATGAAATTTGATAGGGTTTAGGGTACTTCAACCTTTCCAACTGTAATTTTGAAACTAGTTCCTCAGATACCAAATTCTATGCACTCCCACTATCAATAATTACTTTCCAAACTTTATCTATAACTCTTCAATAGGTCTTGAAAAAAATTTTCCCTACAAGATCATCAATAGTCTTCTCACTCCACAATACTCTTCTAACCATCAATTTACTTTCCTTCTTAGGTCCATTCGATGATTCTTCATGAACTAAAGCATTTTTTTGTTAACAACCTTCTTACTCATATTCATACATTCAAATGATCAATTTCCTTCTTCAACATAATTAAAACAAGTTCCTCATAATATTCCTTTGTTATAGCCATCTGAATGATAACTACATCTACCTTGGGATGAACTTTCACCTTTCCACTCGGTCTTGCTTTTATCTTCACTTTTCCACTCAACCTTTCTTTTACCCTGATCTTTCCTTTCTTGATAATATCTATTATTTTCTCCATAAGATGTACCTCTTCCCCTAGAGCATGTACCACCACTTCCTCTCTAACTTTTCTCATGCCTTTTATTTAATTTATCCTCAACTTTTAGAGAAAATTGATAATCTCTTCAGTCATTTCCATATTAACCAAAATGATATCCTATTGTATGAGGTCCTCAAATCATTCAGAACCTTGCAACTCTTTCCACTTCATCTTCAATATGTCAAGATCTGATATATAATCTATATAATTCCTCAATGTTTTCCTTCACCAAACAAACTATCTTTCTGATTCAAACTTTTCATTATCCTAACTAGGTTAATTCGGTAATCATAAGTGAGAAAATTTCCTTTAAACTTGTTTACCATCTTATCCCATACCTTAATTTATTTTTTACCTCTTTTCAGTCTATTATTTTGTAGATGCTTCCACCATAAGGATGCATGACCATTCATATCTATACTTGTAACTTTTACCTTCTTCTAATATGTTATTCTTTCATATTTAAAGTACTTATCCCCCTCAATGATCCAATCCATCACCTCATCAGAATCTAATTTTTGACTATACTTGGTAGGGTTAAACTACGGTGTAGACTTCAAACTTGCTAATGCCTTTAACCACCTTTAATCCCCCTAATCCATCAAGGGTGTAGGTGTAGCCTCCTTGTGTACTTCAACTTCCTCATCACTAAGATCATCTATATATCTTCCTCTACGTCAGTTTCTCTCAACAACATCTAACCTCACAATAATCTACCTTGGCATATTAGCCAATCCTAGATCTACATCCCTCCTATCTCAAACCATCTTGAAACCCTCTACAATTTAGGTAATATTGCAATATATCACTAAACAACAAATCAACCAATTAGGGTTTACAAGAAGGAACCTACAAGACATAGATTCAAACTCTCTTTGATACCACCTAACATTGGAAAAGGCTCTTCCAAACACATCAAAGGATCGAAACATAGTAGAAGGAGATAACACAACCTAGATTTTATATCTATATATTCATTGAGTATCTAGATACATGTTAGACTATGAGGCCTTCCTAGTTACAACCATTACAAAGAGATGAAAAAATTTCAAGATCTTCTTATACATGGGAGATTCATGATCTCTAGCTCTCAAACTTTGACTCTTCTATCTTTTATGAACTACCTTAAACCTACAACATGACTCCCTATTAATATTAGATGAATCAGTTCAAGGAACCTTCTAGGTCTAACATACGAGAAAGAAGAAACCCTAAATAGGTCCACAAACTTCCTAATAATAGATCCCCTTATTTAATGATGACTCAAACTACATGCACAGTTGGATGAGAAAGAAAAGACCAATACAGGAGAGCTTGGTAAAAGAAGAAATCGAGAAACAACAAGCACAAATAGAAGATGTCAAGAACTAAGTGATAATGGTAACTAACTACCTTAGTGAAAATAGAAACTAAAAATCTTGATGATTGAACAATCCACTGGTCATGCCAAGTAGTTACCAAGAAGACCAAACCAAGAAAACTACCAAGCTACTAGTGTATAGGATTACAAAAGAACCCAAGATGATCTTGTATCATGTTGAGAGCATGAAACACAAAATTCATTACAATTCATCTTAGTAATGATGAAGAAAAAATACTCAAATTATTTGCAATACTCATCATCTAAACACTCCATATATAGAATAAAAATTGAACAAAGAATTTTCATTGCAAAATAAACGTTTTTTTCCTCAATGGTTTGTAGTCTTGGAATATAAATAGAGAAGTAATACACATGTAAAGTTCACACACCAATAGAATATAAATAGAAACTATAATTACAAGGAAGTGATTATTTAAAGGAACACATTTTTATGTTAGAAGGCATCTTTTGATAATTACTCTTAAATGAGAAGTGATTGTTTCAAGGAATATATATTTATATTAGAGGTTATTTTGGTTAATTTAGTTTAAATAGGGGATGTAATTTCTTAAAATTAGCTTCAAATTAATCAATAACAAAAATATAAATCAATTTATATATGAAAGGATACCTTAACAAATTATATTTTTTAGTGATAATTATCCAATTTTGTATATTGGAAGTTAAAAAAAGGACAAGCTATTCGGACACAAAAAACAGCATGCAACATATGTATAATGATATACCCATACCTACATGGTGTGGCATGATAAGACCAGGTCACACTAAACATGACATAGATATAGATGGAGGAAATTGGAAGGCTTAATAGTAGACACTACATGGTTGCAAAAGATTGCACGGATTGGATGGTAGACTACACAATTAAGAAGATTCCAACATATGGGAAATGTACTGGAAAGAAAATTCAAAATATGGTCAAAATACATATGAAATTCCATGACATGTTAGGAAAAAATCAATTTCATACTTCCAATAGGACATCAAGGAAAATATGCTACAAGACATGAACACAGCCAACTCTAAGACCAGGCGTGTAGTTTCTCAATTTTGTTGCAGATGACCAAGAAAGTGATGTTCAAAGAGATTAATTATTTTACATAATGTTATGCATTGCATTCCCCACTTTTTTTCAAGATCCCCTTGTTTTAGGGGTAATTTGAAGAGACAACAATGATAGGTTTTGGTGAACAACAAAATTTGGCCAATGGGGGACTTAGGTTTACTAGGCAATGTATATACACTTAATAATAATATTAAGTTTTTCATAATGTTAAAATTGAGAATTAAGAGAATGATAAAAAAATAGTTGTCAAGCTCTATTTCTAGGGTTTCAAAGACTAAAGCTTCTTAAAATCAAGTTTATGTTTCTATATAAGGCTTCAAGATTCAACATTTACCTTTGAATGAATGCAAAGTTACAGAAGCCCTAAATTTTGATATTAAAGGTATTTTACAAATCTTTAAGTTGGAATTTTCAATATCATAGTTAGAATTATGGAAAGTCATTCAGTGTGTGATGTGAGTGAGAGACTTAAATATAAATTCAAGAAACAACCATTTGTTTTTCTTATAGATGATCCATTAGAAGCATTTTCTCAAATCTTGCCAAATGTACTTCACGTATAAGACATTAGAAGTTATATTCATTGTAAATTTGAGAGTGTAGGAGATGAAGATATTCACAAGGATTTAGGAGTTATGTAGAATGGAGACCTAACCCTAAAATTAGAGTACACATACCTGAATGAGTTGAATCTGGTTAAATATATGTTCTACATTGAATTTGATAATCATGAGTGGACTAGAATTATCCTAAGTCAAGTCCATGAAGAAATGTTTTGGGTAGGTGATGTGCCTATTGTAATTGAAAATGACCTAATCCATAAAGTCACAAGTTTAAGAAATGAAGGTTATAATCCAATGAATGACAGGAATGTGTGAAAGATAGTTAAGAAAAACTTGTATACTAAGTTTGATGCAAGGAATATGAAAGTTAACATGATTTAGGACAAAGGAGTCAAAGTGTTGAGAACAATTATAGGATATAAACTAAACCACAATTATACTATGAACTTTGTGCTAACAAGATTCATGCATGCAACTTTTATAATGGAAGTTAAGAAAAAGATAGTAAATATGTATGAGATTATCTAAGTATAGTTGCTGGATAATATTGTGAAGTTGAAGAAGTCTAAGAATGTAGTTTTTAGATTTAAATCTCTATTAACACACTTATTTTTTCTATGCAACCAAGTAGTTCCTTGGTATGACAAATTGGGACAATAATGAATTTTTAATGAAGATAGTTACACAATGCTATAGGGATAGATTAGAGAATGTCAAAGATAGTGGCATCGGTAGAATGATGAAAAGCTTCCAATCTAAGATACAGAATCCCTTCCCTCTATGGTGGAAAAATATAAAGATGAGATATATTTCATGGTAGAAATTGATACTAGATGTATGGAGGCAATAGAACCTAGGGTAAAGTTTATTGAGCCCATGGGATATGAAATGAGTGAAGAACTCATTGAAGGATACATGTAGATTATTCTATAGTTAGAAAGGGACACTGAATGTCCAAGATGGGGTACCTATGAAGAGAAGATAAGGGAAGTTCATTATGAACTTTACAGCAAAGAGATTAAAAGTGATGTAGAGAAGAAGATAGAACAAATTCTTAAGGAATCTGGTATGACAAGAGAAGAATTTAATGAGATCAAAGGCATAGAAATGGAGATGAAAGCCAGTAGGGAAAGTGAGCTGTTGGTATCCATGGCCATTGATTTTACAGCACCATATGAAGGAGTGATAATAGTAGAGCCTACTTCATAGATACCTATTGTACCATGCGCAACAGTTGTGGAGGTTCAACTAGTTAGGGTACAACATGGTCAACAAAAGAGGAAACTAGAAGATGATACAACATTTGCATAGAGGAAATCAAAGAGATTGGTGAAGGTTAAGCAAGAACCAATACCATCCTCCAAGAAAAGGGTCAAGCAAACCACCAGTAGACTCAGAAAAAGAAGAAAGACACTACAAATCAATGATTCTAAGGAATATGATAAAGAAACTAAAGAGAAGCTAGTTGAGCGAATAGTTGGAGAAGGAAGGATGCCAGCTAATAAGAAAGCTTGCCAACCTAAGGTAGAAAGTCTGAATATGCAAATTATAGATAATGACAATTTTGTTCAATTGAATAAGTATTATAGTTTGTACAATAACATGGATAGGAGAAAGCTAGAAAATGTTATTGTAAGGAATGTGATTATGAGGAATAAGATATTTAATAGCATCCAAAATGAGATCCCAAAAGATTTGTACAATAGATTGTTAAATAGGAAGAAAAGAGTAGTAGAAGAAGACACTAAATTGAGAGAGAATATGATTAACAAATTGTGTGAAGTTTGCACAAAGAAAGACATGGATAGAATTTTGAAAGGTATTGAACTATTGCTTAGGAATAAAAGAAGAGAAATTCTTCTTATGGGAGGAAACTATGAAGAAGTTTGGATTGGAAATAGAAGAAGCCATAGTAAAATATATGACTTACATGCCTAAAGTCACCAAGGAGAGCAAAACCTAAAACTGCAAGTCTAGTTTATGTAGAGGCCAACACTCCTTTTGATGGTGAAGATAAATTTGAAGAGGCACATCAAACCTATTCACCTCCTCACATAGTTATTGGTACTAAATCCATGCAAGTGGATAGTACACATATAACAGTTGATGCCAAAGAAAATTCATTTACAGCTTATGGAACTAACATTGTTGGCAATATCACTGCCTACTCAAGATTAGATGAAGAGGATGATGAAGAAGAAAAGAAAAATGCAGAGAAGAGAAAGACATGGGAAGAAGAAAGAAAGAAAGAAAAAAAGAAGTAGAGAGTAAGAAACAAGAATAGAGAAAGGAAGAAGATGAAAGAAGAAAAAAGCAAGAAGCAATAAGAGTTGAAAATGAGAAGAGATTAGAAAAATAAATAAATAAAGTTGAGGAAGAAAGTAAGAGAGAAGAAGGGAAGGAGAAAAGAAGACAAGAGGAAGAAAAGAAGAGTATGAAACTAAAAGTAGTTGCACTAATTCTAGCAGCAACTCTAGTAACAACAATAGCAGTATCAATATATGATGTTGATGATGATTAGAAAGGGCTAATGAGCTCCTTGAGAAAATTACCTAAAAATAACAAATCAGTGAAGTCTTTGGAAAGAATGTTGATAGAAGTCTTAGAGAGAATGTAGAAGATAGTCCACACAATTGTCACAAATCTAGACTTACAGAGAAAGGTGAAAGAATTCGTGGAATATTTTTTGATGAAGAATTCACAACCTTGTCTAAAATTGCTTTTATACAAGCACAAGCAAAGCATGATACATCATTGTTTGATATAGTATGCACAAATGTCAAAAATGATCTAAAAATGTTTGATACATGCATTAAAGAGTTAAGGAAGAGAATAGATGAAGGTAAGAAGTTGTATGGATAGTGTGGAATGTCATACAATTACCTACCATATTTTGATGCTTCATGAGAAAAATATTGAAAATTTTGCAACTATAATGGAGAAGATTCACAATGCTATCAGAAGCATTGAAACTGATAAGGAGAAAGTAATCAAAAGATTCTATTCTCTAGAGAAGTTTTGTCACCCAAAATCAGTATTTTGCAGAGTCAATTGGAGGAATGTCTTGCAGTTAAGGACTCCTATTATGGACTTTCTTATACTAACTTGAGTGCAATTGAAGTTGCATAATATGCCCTTTGCACACTCATCAGTATATTTGACACATTCAAGGAGAGCTGGAAGAAAGATCTTGAGAGACGAAAACTTGGTTTTGCAAATTGTAGAGCTAGAATATCAAGTTGATTAGAGAAAGGCAATGTTGTTTTGTATACAGATTTTTGACACCTTTGACATTGATGTCAAAGGGGGAGAAGTATATGTAAGGAAATTGTATATGCATATGTTTCTAAAAGAAAAGTATGTATATGTAAGGGGGATCTTACCTATGTAAAGGAGTAAGAAGGAATACAATGATCCATCAAAACATGAATAAAATTGTTTATTTTGAAGGAAATTTTGTTTAATTACTTTTTGTATTTATTTATTTTTGTATGGCATCATTTTGGGACTTAGCCAATTTTTCCAAATGTTACCATCAATGCAAAAGGGGGATATTGTTATAAATATGGCTATATAGATGTTTGAATGTTTTCATTTATGGAAACATATATTTACCATTTCATTTATGCAATCAAAGTTGTAAAATTGTCTAAGTGTTAGACATGTTGCAGCAGTGCAGAGACATACATAGTATGTACAAACGATAGACTTTTCCTTTGGACATGCACATTTAAAGATTGATGGATGATAGTGTTATGATGATGTATGTCAGTGCACAAATGGGTACAAATTGTAGGATGCAAGTTACAATTAAATTGCCAGTTTAGATAATTAATAGAGCAGAACAGAGCACAATAACTAATTGGAGTGTATGTCTTAAGGAATTATTTTGGAAAAAAAAATAATTAATCATGTTGGGTTGACATCCTATATGTTTATCCAAATTTATTTTATATTTTGTCAAATGTGTAAAATCATCAAGGCTAACTAAGCAAAGATTTTTTAATTTGTGAGATGTAAGTAAAGATCATATCTTGCACAGATAATGTGAAATGGGAATGTGATGCAAAATATATTTGAAGAAAGCTTAAATGATATACAAACCTTACATGATGTAAAATCTAATGTATGATCAGAGAAAGTGTGAGATATAGTAGTAAGACAATATTATATGTATGTCTACTCCTGTGAAGAAACTTATTTGTATATTGCATGTTAGGGTAGTGGGCTCTTCTTGCATATATTGTATTTGATCTACCAACTCCTAATAGGGTTAAAGCAACTCCTAATAGGGTTGAGGCTTTTAATAGGGCCTAGTCCTCTAACAAGGACTCAAGACACTATATGTATTTCATAGACTCCTAACAAGGTCAATATCCTTAACAATATTCTTTTGTTTAGTGGATCATCTTGTAGGTATCATCCCCACCAGGGTTTTCCCTTGTCCAAGGATTCCCTAGTTAAAAAAAAATGGTGTTATGAGTTCTCTTTTTATATGATTATATTTATTGTTCAACATTGTTGGTTTACTTTCATTTGCAAGTTATAAAGTAGTTGACAATATTTAGTTGTGGGCAAAATTTTGTAGAGTATTGATTCACCCCTTGCCCCCCTCTTAGTATTATCTATTTCTAACAGGGTTTTACTTGTGGAGCTTTATTTGATTGGTTTTAAACTCTAAAGTTTATGAAAGCCAAGGTATGTGTTTTATCCAAGGTTTGAATTGTTAACATTTCTCTCTAAATGAATGTTTCATAAACAACACACTATGGTCTAGTGTCATATTTTCTTCATGCTTCTATATTGGTTTTTGTCACTTTTTGGTGTCTTTTTTATCACATTGTGTTACAAATTGGAATGTTTTTTTTATCTATGGTCATGTTCTTGTCTAGTAGGATTCAAAAAATTTACCGTATTGGTTGATTCTCTGGATCAATGGATATGAAGCCTTGAAACTACCATATTAGAACCCCAATTAGTAAAGGGGAACAACCTATAGACATTTTTCTATCTCATTATTTTTCCATAGTTTGGTTTAAAAGCATGCATTTCCCAAATTTTCAAGACTATATCATTGAATACAGTAGGAAATACATTCTTTATGTAGGGAGAGGTGCCACATATGGACCTATATCTTATAATATTTATAATATTTGAGAGGGGGGGGGTGAATTGGTTAAACAAGGTCTAGATGTACCAATTGAACAAACAAACACGTAAACTACTTAATATCTTATCATTACATAGCTCAGTCTCTATAATCAACTTTTAGTAACATGTAGAAATCCATTGTCCTAAATATAACAGACTTGCAGAATGTAAACATAAATAGTAAATCACTACAAATAATATCCACACAAGTTTAACGCTAGGATTTAACATGGAAATCAAATTTGGTAAAAACCACCAGTACTATGTCACTAATATTTTCACTCTTTTGAAGTGAGCTCTATTACTTGTTAAAGGTTACAAAACACATTGTTAAATGTGACCTTGTTAAAGGATTTAATCACCCTATTAAAAGTGGGCTTGTTAGAGGGCTTTAGAACATTCCATTAGAATACCACCTTGACTAAAGGATTTACATATAATTGTTAGGTCAACCTTGATTAAAGGATTTTAAATATTGATACAATGGTTACAAATTAACATAAGGTTTTGATCTTCCAAGTATAAATCAATTTTCCAATTCAAATGTTTGTTTAGCTCTCATTTTGATCCACTGACTAGCCTTCATTGTCATCTTAGTCTCTAATTCACTTGGAAACCCTTCAAGAAAACACTCTTCTCCACTTCTCAACTCTTTTCAACCTTCTGCTCAAATTTTCCAATCAATAGCATTAATACACGATTCCAACACTCTTTGGTATTCACCAACACTCATTCTCACATACTCATAAACTTAGCCCTTCTATCTCCTTAAATAGGTAATTTTGATTTTTTTGTTGTTTATTGATTACCATAGATCTTAGGGTTTTTTATTAGATTCAACATATATGATAAATTTGTCTACCTTCTTGTTTATCTAGTTTTTTTCTAGAAACTTATCTTAAAATCCATTCCTTAGGTTGCTTACCTAATCCTTTCTTGGAACTAAATGATTCAGATCATCCATCCTTATCTTCAATACGCTTTCCATATTCTAAGAAGTCAACTTAGTTAGCTGGAAATCATGATTTCTCGTGAACTGTTAAAACGTTGTTCCTCAACCAACACTATATTATGTCACTTGGTCATCACTGAGTTACTCAGTCCCTACTAAATCTTTTACTCGACACATATACTAACACTCAATCAATATTGATGCTCATTCAACACTGATTTTTTTTAGCTTGTACTGGCACTCGATCGACATTAGCATCACTTGGCATATATTTCAAGTTCCTTAATCTTTTGATCTATTTCCCTGTCAAGCTTGGCAATTTGATCTATCTTTGATCACTTCTTTAAGGCTTTAGTGTAACTATCTTCTCTACTTGTAACACAATTAAACAATCACTTTATCTTGTCAAAATCTAACTATCCAAGTGTCCATTGTAGTTTCTTCTCACAACTCAACCTTTCCTTTAGGTACTTTTGTTATGACCAACTTCTCAAATCTTCTTCATCAATCAAATAGATATGACACTCAAATTAGATAGAAAAATGTCTCATCAATAAGATTTGACATCAATGACAACATAACAATTGTTCCAATTGTAGTTTCCAACACTATATATATGCTTAGGTGGAGGATCATTTTTTAAGAGTTTTTTGGCAGTTGAAGTATGTTTATTGGCACAATGTTAAATGATTTATTCAATGTCTTCTTTTGTCTAATGAGTGTGTACATGAACTTCTTTATGAATTTGAATCTTCAATAGGCAGATTGCCATTGACATTGATTATTTTTAATGCAAATGATGTAGCTATGTGGAAAACAATCAACACTTATATCCACATTGAATTGTATTTCTTACCATGAATTGTGTCATTTTCATAAAAAAGAATTGCACTGTCCCCATTTTTGGATAATTTATAAGTTTATCCCTAAAATACTAGTTCCAACTTAGTTTCATTAGAGCATTGTATCATAAAACTAGATTTACCTACAATTATGGATTTTGTGAGGATATTCAACTCAACAATTGTAAGAAAATTTTCAAAAGGAAATTAAATTTTCATTGTGTGCTATATGATTATTGGTTTGTGGATTTTATGTGGTGTTGGTACAAGGTATCATTTTCTTTAAGAGAGTTTTCTCTACTGTAGCTACCAATGGGTAAGAATGTTGTTGCTTGCTATATATTTATAATGAGTGTGGTTTATTAAGAATATGAATAATTAGTTTATATTATTCTTTTTTGTTTTAATTTGTACTATGATATACATTTTGTTTTGTGCAGCTTTTTTTAACTCTATCTTTGCAAGACTTTATTTTCTTTCAAAGTTAAATCTATGTTGAGAATTCTACAGATCTAACATTTTTGTATGAACAAATGTTTAATAAAATGTGTATTCTTTCATGATGCTATGTTTTCCTATTGTTCATGTACAATGAAATTTTTTGTCAAAATTGAAAGCTTCCCTTTTAAAGTTGGGTTTTTTATTTAGCTCTATTTCTAAGGTTTCAAACTCTAAGCTTTCTTAAACCATATCATTTTTTGTGTTTCTTTTACCCATGAATCATATCATTTTTTGTGTTAGGATAGATGGATATGTTTTTGAGTACAGGTTTTACTACTTGAGATATATTTGTAGCTTTTAAGCTCCAAGGTTTCTTAAAGCCAAGGTATGTCTTTTTTCCAAGGTTTAAAGCTCTAACATTTTTCTATGAATGAATATTTCATAAATGTGCACTATTGTCCATTGTCATGTTTTCCTTTGTGCTTCTACTTTAGGTTTTATCACTATGAGATGTCTTTTTTATCCCAACTATTTTGTTACTCGACCTTTTCCCATCACACAAAACTAAAAAAACAAAACCACACTAGAGGTAATGGAACATTGCTTATATTGTTCTCCCTCATATTGTGTTACAGATTGCAATATTTTTTTAATCTATTGTTATGTGATAGGGTAGCAGCATAGATGGATCTTTTTGAGAGTAGGGGTTTTACTAGTTGAGCTATATTTATAGGGTTTCAAAATTTAAAGTTTCTTAAAGCCAAGGTATCTATTATTTCTAGGGCTTGATGCTCTAACATTTTATTGTGAATGAATATTTCATAAATAACATACAAAAATATATTAAACAAAGTCATTAATTGCTTTGTTAAAATAGTTACCCTTTCTTATAGATTTTTTGTTCCTTTCATACATACATGCAACTAGATATAGAAGCAAGCATATAGATATATTGTTGCACTTTAGAATGCCTTACCAATGCTAAGAACAAAGAAACTCTAGTCTAGCACTGGGACTCTTGGAAATTTGCCTAAGGTAGACATTAGATATTGTCATTTATGGTAACATATCAATTTTGTGAAGAGGTCATATCATAAAGATGAAGTGTTGGTAGTTATACATAGAAAAATGTTTAAGTATCATACAATTTATCTAGCAGAATAGATAGAGTTTTGATCAGCATGGTTCACAAAGGTAACATGGACACTTGAGAAGTTAGGTAAAAATACCTAAAACTATGATAATGATGTATGCAAGATCGTAGGATAGTACAAATAGATTTATGGATAGATTACCACTTATGGCCTAGTATACAGGTAGAACAAAGTATAACAGAGAATTAGATATTTTGGGTAAAGCAATTATTTTGTTTACCAAAATAATTACCTAACTAATTAGGTACAACATCCTATATGTTAACCCTAATAGGGAAAAAGTTAACTTTTCATTTTTGTAAAGTATATAAAGCATGAACAGCGACTGGGCAGTAATATTATAATTTTAAAGATACAAAGAAATACTGTGATATGTGAAGTTGAGTGTGAGTATGTATGTATTATATAATATGAAAATTTTGATGTATGATCAGTGGAATGCAAACTGAGATACAATTTTGTCATGAGAAACAAAGGCAAAATCAAATATTGAAGATATCAATAGAAGTTTAAAGAGGTTTTTGTATCTATCTCTTAGTCTTAACGGAACTATATTGTATATTGCATGTTGGAAAGTGGGCTCATCTTGGATACATTTTATATTTGTGTATGAAAACTCATAATAAGGTTGAGGCTTCTAACAAGGCCCAGTCCTTTAGCAAGCACCGAGACACTAGACTAATGTAATAGACTCCTAACAGGGTTAATATCTTTGAAATATACTTTTGATTAGAAGATCATTTTGTGGGTACCATCCCCATCGAGGTTTTCCCTAGTTAACCAAATATGGTGTTATGAGTTCTCTTATTGCATGGTTATGTTTACTATTCAGCATGGTTAATTTACTTTATATGCAAGTTATAAGATTGTTAATAATATCTAGTTTTGAGATAAAATTTGTAAAATACTAATTCACACCCCCCACCCTAGTATTTCTTGTTTCTAACATGGACATTTTCTTTTGAGAAAGACATACTTGCTTCTCTTTGTAACACTCTCCCTCATGTTTTGAAATAAGTGGGATTGAGAAAAACATGTTAATTTATTGTGAAGTTAGATGACTTATGGTGCATCCTCTTTATGGCATTGTGTATAAGCGATCATCCTTGACCACACTATTATTCTCTTAATCACTTGTATCTTGTTGGATCAAAAATAGTTTTGAAGGTATGGATAGTAGTATGTATTCTTCCACCTTGACCTATTTCAACAATTATTCCTCCTACATTGGTGGCATCTGATATACAATAACCTATAAGGGGAAAATATTGTCATGTCTAAAGTTGAAAATTTTGTATCTAGGAAGCTCGTATGCTTCAAATGCTTGCACTTAAGAAAGTTTAAGCATCTTCTCTTGATTTTCTAAAGCAATCCATGTTGTAAGGTCCTTTAAACATTTATGTTGTAATGCCTCTCATTGTGGGGAGTGAAAGAGATCTTGATAGTATTTCTCTTGCTACTCCTACAGATAAGCTTGGTAATCTTGAGCTTGGACATATTGGTGGGGGCATATTGAACATACTCACAACCCAATATGATATGGTAGCTTGAAGTAAAATATACCTCTTAGTTACTTAGGTAATCATGTTGTGATTGTGACTAAGGCATAGCATGTTCATGACATTAATGCAAGAGCATCTTGGGTGTATGGGAAATCTTGCATCACCCACAAATATATGTATTTCCTATTTTTTTGTTTTAATAAAGGTTATTCATGTACAAAGTTGTTATTTGAAAGATATTTCTAATTTTAGTAAGTTGATATTATGTGTAAGATTGTTCTAATCTTATATGTGGAGGTTCATCTTTGGCATATCAACTTGCCATTAGAGTTTTATTGTCATATCATATGCATTAGTGCAATCATTACAGTTTTTCGATATGAGATTTGGCTATCCAAACTTTAGGTCTAATGATGAAGGCCTAAATGACTCGAAAATGAGGTGAAACCTTAACTAATGAATTCTTGTGCAATCAACACCTATAGATCGCTAGCCAAGGATTCTACAATAGGGTTATAATAGCCCATCGGGTCAATGATTTGCTAGTTATGGCCTCCATAAGTGGACCCATCTGAAAATATAATTTGTAAATTGTCTTGAGTTGATCATATGTAATAAAGTCTAAAGGAATAATATAATATAGGGTTGGTCAGCCTCAAGGTTAGGGCTTAGTATCTAGAACCTTCCCAAGTAGTTAAAAGTACTTCTAGGTTGTCTAGGATAATTCTGGGTGATAGTTGCAACTTTGTCTTGTAGATTTTTGTAAGGAATGTGTAATCACCTAAAAATGGTCATCTAGACTATTAGCCCCCTTTTCAACATTTTGGCTAAATTAATTTAATCATTTACCTAGACCAAATTGCTAATAATCAATTTATTTGATTATAACATATATTTTGACTATGTTATCCTAAGTTCATTATTTGATTAAAAGAACATGTCCCCTTTTAATTAAATAAAACACCCCATTCTTCTAACCCACTTAAAGTGCACACATAAAGTCCTTTTTCTTTTTTGCAATTAAAAGAAAAGGCTTTGTGACTTTTGTCTTATATGACAAGTCAACTTATATTCTATTGGTTGACTTGTGTGTGCACATGGATCACTCCTCTTTTCAAATTCCACCATTGATCATCCACCATCTTCATCTTGATCTCTACCATTCGTATGACTTTAAAAGGAAGAGAGCTTCCCCCCTCAAAGAATCCATCTTTTGAATATTGTTATGCTACAAGTTTTCTAATAGGTTTCTTTGGAGCTTTGTGGAGAACTTCTCTTTCTTGTCTAAATTCTCTCATCCATGGCATTCTAGCTTAGCTTAGCTTTCATTTTTACATGTAGCTTAAATCATATAGTCTAATAGTTGGATTGTAACACTCTCATACATGTTTTAGCATAGCTACACTTTGCATCTCATTCTAGCTTAATCTTCATTTGCAGTGCATTCTCGAGGAACTCCTCGAGACATTTGCATTCTTGCATCTTGTCTTTGGAACCTCCCATTGCATGGTTTACTAGCAAGAAGAGTATCTTTAAGGCTCATCTGAGAACCTTCTTATTCTTTAAATATACTCTCTTGCACTCTGTGGATAGGGATCTCTAAGCCGACATTCGAGCATTTCGAACTCATGGAATCGTTTGGATAGAAGGGTTTAGAGTGGGACACTTTCGAGTGTACATTTTTTGCACCCACCGTGGGGCTTGAATCAAATTTCTAGCTCCATTTGCTTTCGTTTCTTATCTCTAATTTTTTACAACAGCATATTGGATCTAATTAAGTGCTTTTGTAGAATTATCACTTTGGTTTTAAGGCGAACCCATAAGTAGATTGGTTTGAAGGTCAAAAACTTGGTTTAAAGATTTCATCATATCTTTTAAACCACTTGGAGTTTAGTTCTGAATTATTTTTTTACAAGTTGGGTATATGTTCAAAATGTCTCAGTCCGATTTTTAGAGCATTTTGGCGTGATTTGCGGGAGTTATGATTTTTTCTTTTTTTCATAAAAAGCCATTTTTGATCGCAAATCAGCGTATTTTTTGGAAAAACTTACATTTTCAGAAAGATTTTTGAATTTTAAGAGGGGTACTCTCTTTGTGTTTTGACTTTTGAGGTCATATTAGGGATCAAAAACTCGATTTGATAAATCTAGCCTATTTTGACAAAATTGATCTCTAAGGAGCAAATGAAGAGATTTTTTTGAATTTCTTACATTTTTGGAAAGCTCTCTAATTTTTAGTAGGGATCTCTTTTTTTCATTTCTATTTTTAGATCTGAAATCATAGCAAACAAGTCCAATATTGTTGACTAGGTCAAAATCAAAGAGTAAAAATGAGAGCATTTGTGATTAACTTGCACTTTCTTTGCATGCACTTGGTTGGAAGATAAATTAGATTTTTGAGGCAACTAACCACTTTTTATTGAAAATTTTTATGTTATTTCACACTAACTTTTGGTGCTAAGAAGTTATGATTACAGGTTGCCATCCTTATGAAAAAAATTGAAACATTGCATAAAAAGAACGCATGTCAAAGCTTCAAATGCGCAAGGGCTACTAACATTGTTTGCAGGGCTGCCCAAAGCATAAAAACCCAAAATTTCTTTCTTTTTTATTTTCATGTGTGGCATTGAATAATTTTTCATTTTTCATAGGCACATAAAACTTGTGATTGGAGTCTTTTGGTAATAGGAGAGTATGCTCTTCACCCTTGTGGTGAATCAAAAATCTTGACTTGCCATTTGGTTTCAAAAGCAAGGGGTAACTGAATCTTCTTGGTGTGTTCAGGAGAAAACAATTGGAATAGGAGAGTATGCTCTTCACCCTTGTGGTGAATCAAAAATCTTGACTTCTGAAAGTTGATCCACTCTTTGTGTAGTTAGAATCCTTTAGAGGGCCTGCTCTCAGACAACCTGAGAGGAACGACCCAAGTGGGGACAAGCAAATTACCTAGCTCTTCCAACCCACTATAAATTCAAGGCTATCAAGGACACAAAACCTTGGTATACATAGTGTTTTTCTTTTCCTAGTGTGATCACTTATGGGATTTCAACCATAGGGAGATCACTAGGCAAGAATGCTTAAGGTACTCTTGTGGTCGCGAGATCGGTTACTCATCGCAAGGTGAGGTGTCCCGTAATTGGGAGCAAGAGGAACACTATGAACGGATGCCCTATCTAAACGCTCTAAGTTAGTAACTACCTTTTTTAGCCGCTCAACTTCTTGGTGCAAGGATCGATCCTAGTGGACTACCCAGATCACCCCAAGATTTTACACTCACCATATGTGTTCCCTTGGTTATGCTTATGGCATTTCTAAAAAAAAAGCCAATATCTCTTGTGGGAAACCACTTGGTGTGAGACAAAGGAGCATCAAGCGTGGGCCAAGTTGTTGAGTAATGAACCATGACTTTTAGGTAGATATTGCTTGATGTGTTCTCGAATGTGCTAGACCTGTGAAAATCTTTGGAACATATACATGATGATAGTTCTATGGATTTCTTTTGAGACCTCACATATGCTTGTATCATGCAAGGTTGCTTTGTCCCTTGCTTAATTGTTTGAAGAATACTCCATCTGTCACTATCTTGCTTGAAAAGAAATTTCTTTTGAACATCAAATTTGCTATGCTATCAATTATTGTCAAACTTTGTCAACCAAGTCAAAATGTCAAGTGCAAATATTTTCTTGTGTTACTTACTAAGGGGGGTTTCATCATTTGGCTATGATTTGTTATGTCTCTAGTGCTTAAACATGCTTAAAGTGGCTCTTTGGTCTTAGTGCTCTTAGTCCTTTTGTCTTCATGGTCTATGCATGCTTGCTAGTTATCCTTTTGCTAAAATGGTTACCTTGATTTATTGACAACACTCTTGGGTTGGAAAAGTTGTTCACTTGTCACCCCGCTTGCTCTATCTATTTGGCTATTTGGGCATCTTGTCTTGCTATTGACTTGAGTCATTCATGTTGTAAGTTTCTTGGACATATTGTTTGACAAGTCACTTTAATCTCTCTCTACTATCTTGGCAAGTGAACACTCTACCTCCTATAGTTTCAACATCAAGTTATCTTCTAGGCTCTTTTATGCTTGGTTTTTCATCTAAAACTATGGGATCTAAACCTTGTGCTACCAAAATTCAACTAAATCTAGATGATCATGATATCCTCCATGTTACTAAAGAGTTTCAAGATCTATATGTGCAATACAAATAACTAGAAGATACAAATGATCTTTCTTACCTTCATCTCTCTAAGAAAATGATAGAAATGAAGTCTAAACTTGAGAAAAGGTTAGAGGAGAAGATTGCATCATTACATGAATCTTCCTTAAGGTCTTTACATGCATGTGAGTCACCTTCTTTGAGGTCATCCTCTTCTTCTAGGTCTACATGCTCTACTTCAAGACATCAAATGTCTTCATCTTCTAGATCTAAAGACCTCTTTAGAGGACAAGCAAGTGATACCTACTTTGAGCCTATTCCAAAATTTGATGATGGACCTATCTTTGACCAAGATAATTATGAAGACATGAATGCATTCTATTCACTTGAGAAACAACAACAAGATCCTAGACATACTTCTAATAGAACTTTTTCTCCCTTGGAAGATTCTTATGATGACACTTTGCAAAAACTTCTTAGCAATAAGATCATCATGTTACAAAAGTCTAGCTCATATGGAAACCCATTCTTGGATATCTATTGTGCTTATCATCAACATAATGAGTATAGTACTTCAGATTGCATTGAGCTAAAACATAAAATCCAAGATCTTATTGATAATGTAATTATTGATACCTCTAATGATTCATGCGATGAGGATACTTTTCTTGAGCAAGATTACATTAATGAACCTATGTCTAGTAGCGGCTCTATTACATCTTCCACTTCTTCCAACACTTGTGCATCTCCCAACACTTCAAATCTTTCCAACATGCCTCCATCAAATAAATAATCTAATGCTTTCCACATTGACTACATGTATCCTCAAGGGCTATCTCTAAAAGAAACTCAAGCTAACCTTCACTTGGTTGCAAACCTTTTCCATGCTACTAATCCTAAACATCCTCAACCTTCATGCACTACTATGCCTAATCCAAGCACTACTCCATTCACTCTTCATTCTCCCTTGTCCTTAGAAGTGGCTCCATGTCAGGAGGACTCTCAAAAAGAAAAAGCTATAAATGTCAAGAAAGATCAAGATCAAGCACCCTTTCATCTCTTTCAAGATTTTTCCCCTCCATATCCTATATCTTATCCACCTCCTAAGTATGATGAAGATACCACTTCCATTATCTCCCTTGAGCTTACTAAAAATTATGAGAAAAGTTCTCTTCATATGCTATCGAAATCTACTTGTCAAGATCAAAGCATCCCCTCATGTTCTACTTCTCCACATCCACTTCCAAATTGTGTTCAAGCTTCAAGTGCTTCTATTAAAAATTTTGTTCCTATGAAAGGTACTCATGAATCTATTGATTTCTTTGACCATGTTGCTCACTCTAAAGATGTTGATATCCCTTCCCACTATCCCTTTGCATCTTCTAAATCTATCCTTGGTCCTTATCCATCTAAGCTTAAGCATTCAAACCTTCCATCCATATTGGAGCCTTATGTTCCTACATCTCCTACATTCACTCCTAGCTCATTCCCTAGCTCTCCTATAATACCTCAAAATAAACAAAGACACTCATCCTTGATGACTTTTCACCCATCTATCCATCTAAACCAGTCATATCAGCCTTATTCATCCACAAATCCCAATTCCTTTAGAAGTGAGAATAAACATAAGAATCCATTGAAAAATAAAGATCACTATGTCCCATATAATTGACATGTGAATGCTAAGAAGGAGAATGCACAAAAGAGACCACAAAGGTCCACTATTAAAAAAGCTAAATTAAAGAAAATATGGGTTCCTAAACCCATTATAGAAGAAATGTATTTTGAAGCATCCAAAGGAAAATCTAAAGCTATATGGATTCCCAAGTCTCTTTTAGAAGACTTGAATATTGAAAATACTTCAAAGTTGACATTAAAGCTTCCAAAGGCTTCCATTCCATCTTTTTCCAAAAATCTTCCTAAAAATATTCCAAAGCCTTCCACTCCACTTTCTTCCAAATCTCTTCTACCACCTTATACATCTAAATCTCAAGCTATTTCATCCATGATTCCTCCATTGTTCCAATACCCTTCAAGGTGTGTGTCAATGTTGATCTTGTCCAATATTTCAGCTACCCTCATGAAATCCTCTAAAGCTTACACTTACTTTCTATACATGAACTCTTATCCTCAATATATTCTTCCTACTACCATTTCTCTTTCATCACCCTATCAACATCTTTGAGCATATGTTTCTATGGTCTTGGCTTATCATGACTTATCTTTCCCATAGGAGCACTATCTACATTCAAAAAGCTTGAGCTCTTTCTAAAAATTCAAAAAAAGAAAAAGAAAAATTTGAAAAAATGAAAAAAATGAAAATGTGCCTTGGTGAAAAACACTTCTTGCGGCACCTTGGTAGCAAAAGTAAAGAGAAATAAATTTATCCTATGGTGAAAACTACTTCTTGTGGCACCTTGGATAAGTACCATGATGAAAACCTGGCAAATAGGCATCATGCATAATTCTTCCATCATCCATCTATCCCCTCTTCTCTATTTGATCTTGACAATGTTGAGCTATCTTTGCATATTGGCTATCTTATCCACCAGATTTTTTATTATGCTCTCCCATTCACTCATAGCCTCTATCTTGAGCTTTATTCTTATTGCTCTATCCCATTGCTATACTATCTAGTTGACCCCTTGGTCTTGATCATAATAAATGAAACATGGTTCTCATAGGTCTCTTGACATGGCTACTCTTTTGGACTACACACTTCATGCTATCTCACTTGTTGGCTTCACTGCTTATCCTACATGCTATCTTGCTCATTTATTCCATTGCTTATCCAAAATATGCTTCATATGACTATTTCACCTCTTTCCCTAGCTTGGGTACTCTTGAGGAGTCAGTCCTTGAGGATCACTTTTACTTAGTTCATACTCCTTTCTTATCCATCTCTGCTTATCCACTAGCTTGTTTCTCCATCGTGTCCTATACCTTGCTAGACATTAGGAGAAAATGATGTGATCTTGCTTGAGAACTAGTAATCTCTTAAAACCTTCTAAAAAATCCAAAAAATTATATATGATGCTGAAAAAATCCTAAAAATCAGAAAATGCCCTGAAAAAATGATCATCTTAGTGAAAACCTAGCAATAGGCACTTTGATGTATCACCAAAAAAATTAAAAATTTCAAAAATACAAAAAAAATGAAAAAAGTCCTGAAAAAATCTGTCAAGTGGTGAAAACCTAGAAACAAGCGCTACGTGAAACCCTCGCACCTATGTCTGTCAATCTCAATCATCCATTTCACTACACATTTCCTGGCTTGGAATTGTTTCTTGTTCTCATCTCGAGGGCATAGCTACTTCACCTATTGAGGTATTCTTGTGCATTAGGGTTTCTTTGACAACTCACAAAATGGTGTTTCTCAACACTTCTCCCACTTTGACATCAAGTTTTTTTCAACACTTTTCAAATAGTTTACCTATAGTCTCCGATGTCATAATATTTCTCACTATCAAAATCAAGTCTTGAAGAAATGGCCAAGTAACTTACACACACACACTTTAACACTTAAATGACTGAGCTATGTTGATCTTTATCTACTTTGTGTGTTGTCTATGATGATTTCTTTATGTTCCATCCCTAATATTCTTTCAAGGATGTCATTGACTAGAAGAATGGGGGCATGGGGCATGTTTTCTTGATTTCTTCTTGTGGGTATACTTTGTTTTTCTATAGTGTTGTAAGCATTTATGCTTGACCTATTCAACATTTTGACTTACAAATGTGTCATCCTTGACTATTTTGCAATATTGCACTTGGGGTTTATCTTGGCACTTATGCCTTGATACAGGTGTAATCTTGCTAAATTAAACTTAGGGAATCTAATCACGTAGTTATCTTGACTTACATGTCTTTGATGCTTAGATTGGATTTCCACATACCTATCTGATATCAATCATATTCATATCCTCATAGTTATACTAGTGATGGTTGTATGATCTCATGATGTCCCTAATAAATGCTTATTGATGACTTAAGAGTCTAAATGTTATGCACTTCTTGTTGGTAAACCACTTTGCATATTAGCTTGCATTTTAGGTTCATTTTCTAGCTTAGTCTTACATTCTTGCATATGGGAAAAGCTCTCTCTTCATCTTTTTATGGACATATCAGCTAACTCCTTTCATATATTTCTTTACTTTCTTCTTGTTCATGTCTTTTCACCTTCTTAATCTTTCACTTCATCTCTTTTCTATCTTATCATCACATTATATAAAGTTTTGACCTCTTAAATAAATTCAATGTACTAGATTCATTTTCGGGATCAAAATCCAAATTCGAGTTCATCTTGATGGTCAAAATTGTCTTTTAAAATTATACTTTCTTCTAAGCAATTAGCTGACCTTTTGAGGTCTAAACTCCGAATCATCACTGGGGCATCTTCATTTCTTCATGTCTTCATCATTTCCATACTTCGTATCTACTTCAATTCACTGTTTCATGTCTAAAATCACCTTTCTACTCATTTTGACCTAATTTTTATGCTATATCCTTCAAGGTCAACTCCAGTCAAACTGGGGCATTTTATCAATTTTTTTATAGTCATTCTTGGGTTCTAATCATCTATTTGTCATCTTGGACATTGCTATATTCTAATTTTCTCATGTCTAGCCAATTTTTGCATCCCCTTACCTCATTTCAATTTCGATCCCAAGGGGGCAGAAATACTCTATCACTAATTGCTACAACTATCTATTTCTTAGGAGCATTTGTTTGATCTTCTCACTTGTTCTCGATCTACCTACTTTGCTAAGTGTTAGCATTCTTCTTGAATTCTGACATCATCTTTTCCTAGTGTTCAATACTACCACTATCAGGCTGTACATTTAGGACATGCTATCTTTTTCTACATTTCGTTCTTCAAAATCAAATATCTATATCTATCACTACCTACTTGGCTTTCTATTTTCTTTGACATAATGTGTTCCCAAATTGATTACGCATTAGTCAAAGAGGGGCAAATGTAATCACCTAAAAATGGTCATCTAAACTATTAGCCCCCTTTTCAACATTTTGGCTAAATTAATTTAATCATTTACCTAGACCAAATTGCTAATAATCAATTTATTTGATTATAACCTATAGTTTGACTATGCTATCCTAAGTTCATTATTTGATTAAAAGAACATGTCCCCTTTTAATTAAATAAAACACCCCATTCTTCTAACCCACTTAAAGTGCACAAATAAAGTCCTTTTTCTATTTTGCAATTAAAAGAAAAGGCTTTGTGACTTTTGTCTTATATGACAAGTCAACTTATATTCTATTGGTTGACTTGTGTGTGCACATGGATCACTCCTCTTTTCAAATCTCATCGCTGATCATCCACCATCTTCATCTTGATCTCTACCATTTGTATGACTTTAAAAGGGAGAGAGCTTTCCCCCTCAAAGAATCCATCTTTTGAATATTGTTATGCTGCAAGTTTTCTAACAGGTTTCTTTGGAGCTTTGTGGAGAACTTCTCTTTCTTGTCTACATTCTCTCATCCATGGCATTCTAGCTTAGCTTAGCTTTCATTTTTACATGTAGCTTAAATCATATAGTCTAATAGTTGGATTGTAACACTCTCATACATGTTTTAGCATAGCTACACTTTGCATCTCATTCTAGCTTAATCTTCATTTGCATTGCATTCTTGAGGAACTCCTTGAGACATTTGCATTCTTGCATCTTGTCTTTGGAACCTCCCATTGCATGGTTTACTAGAAAGAAGAGTATCTTTAAGGCTCATCTGAGAACCTTCTTATTCTTTAAATATACTCTCTTTCACTCCATGGATAGGGAGCTCTAAGCCGGCATCTGAGCATTTTGAACTCATGGAATCGTTTGGATAGAAGGGTTTAGAGTGGGACACTTTCGAGTGTACAGAATGCACCCATGTGGGTTTACATATTGTAATTTTGTAATTCTACATTTCTGGGGATAATAAGAAGCCCATATTTTGTTCTCTCAATCTGTGTTGTTCTTTTTTTTTTTTCTTTTTTTTGGTATTAAGGGGAGCACCCTTCATGATACATAAGGAGAAGTAACAGGTTCTATAAATATGTAGTGGCAGCAAAAAAATCAAATCACACTATTATAAAAAATTGTTAGAATAGGATAATGCAAAGTATCAACCCACTTGTGCACACATGTAAAGTTTACCCATTGATTGTCATATTTTGGCAAGGTCTCCTAGAAATATATTGCAAACATACAAAAGAAACTTGGGTTTTTTTATCATTAAAGAGATCTACAACATAAAATTTGAGAAAATGTGGCAAAATTAAGTGCTCACAACACCTATTAGTCAAAAAATAGGAAACCACATAGCAGATCATAAAGGTTTTCCTATTTCTCAAGGGGAAAAGAGTAAACCCTACGAAATTAAAAAATGAACATTATATGAAGGTTAACCATTGTTGAAGAAGGAGATTGTTGAGAGCAGATTGATACAAGTATGATCAATATGTTTCAATCATTATTTTGTCACTGATGTCAAACCTACTTTTTATTGGTAAGATAACTGCTTATATGATTTAAACTACCATCACTTGTTTGATTGATGAAGAGGATTTGATCAAAAGATGTAACAAAAGCACCTAGAGGAAAGGTTGAGTTATGATATACAAAGGAGTACAAGAATCAGCTAAGATAGTGATATCATAGTGCAATGATAATCTACTTAATGTTGCAAAGGTTGGCTACACTAAACAAGTTTAGAAGAACAAGTTAAACTAAGTTTGTCTGCCAAGCTTGACTAAATGGATAGTAGGTGTTGAGAACATCCAGTGCAAGCTAAGTAGAAAATCAATTGGAGCCAAGTAAAAGGTCATCTTAATGAATTCTAAGAAAAATAGTGGATGCTGAGTAAATTTGAGTTGATTTCAAGCACCAATAAACTTTAGTTCATGTCGAGTGATTTTTTAGTGGATGCCAAGAAATGTAGTATGTATTGAGCATTAGAAGCAAGTTAATGTCAAGTGTTAGCATTATTAGAAAGATCATGAATTTGATGGATCTAATCTAACAAGTTTGTTTTCTTAGGTTATGTGAACTAGTTGGAAGATAATATTGATGAGCTGGTGGCACAGAATTCATGATAAACCATTTTGAGGAAAATTCAAAGAGGATTGAAGGAGAAGTTTCTAGAAGTGATATGAAATCAGGCGTAGATCCATTGTATTCTACCTAATCTTTCCTAACCCTAAATTGGACAATGGAGAATGAACAACAAAATATCTTAATTTCCTATTTATAGGGATGGTTGGTCAAAAGCAAAGGTTGTCATGTGCGAGAACTTAAGGAAGACAAGGAATCAAGGGGTATTGCTTCATCAAGTGACCTAAGTGAATAATTTTGCATTGGCATGTTAAGCAAGAAGGCTTAAGGGTATGAATGTTTGAAGGGTGAACAAGCTATCAAAGTTGAAATCTATGAAAGCCAATTAGAATTGAGGACTAAAACAAAGATTTGTAATCTGCAAATGGAGTTATAAGTTGTTATCAGATCAAGCCTTACTATTACTCTCTAATAATTGTATCAGGGTAAATCTTTTGGATTAAGGTTGACCTAACAGTTATTCATAAATCCTTTAACTAGGTGACATTCCAAGTGAATGGTCTAAAGTCCTCTAACAAGGCTCAATCTTAATAGTGTGATTGAAATCCTTTAACAGGGTCACATTTAACAGTGTGTATTGTAACCTTTAATAGGGTTGGCCTTTCATAGGGCATTACTTTAGAAGAATGAAAAAGAGTAGCATGTTACTAGTGGTTTTTCCCAAATTGGTTTTTTATGTAAATCATTGTGTCAAATGTGTTGTTGAATCTATTATGTTTCATGTTTACATTTATGCAAATTGATTTGACGGTAACCTACAAAGTTTTAAGTGATTGCATAATCTTATAGATGCATTCATGATGATAAATGTTTTATGGGTTCACTAAGCTGAGAAAAGTTTTATTTATACATCTAGACCTTGAATAACTGATTCACCCACCTCACCCCCCCCTGCCCACCCCCACCCCCCCCCCCCCCCCCCACTCATTCATTGTAAAGAATTCCAAAAAACCATATGCATTACGTATTAACCCATTATGACGTATTTTAGCCCATTGAAATTTTCTTATATTGTTTATCTGTGGTGGGGTGAATGGTGACTAAAATATCCAAAAAATACCAAAACTTCTATATTGATGTTGATAACTTATTATTAAGTGTGATCATTAAGCTTCGTGTATTTCATATGGCTATTAGTAGGAGGGTTTTTTATTGAATCTACACACAACCATTTATTAATTTGTGATACATTGCTCTTCGTGACTAGGTTCATCACATATAAAAACTAGGTAAAACTTCGCATTTCAATGGGCTATATCACCCTATGGGAAATTTTCATTGACATATTTTGCATGCTTCACTAAAATACAGATACATGATATCATTGGCTAGAAGTATCATGTTTTGTTGATATATAGGATGGGTTCACTTTAATGTTATCCCTTATTCATATTATGCAACTTCAATTTTTATCCCATGAGAAAAGTAGAGACTAATATATTTTTTCCATGTCATTTCATCATTTTAATCTAGATTTGTCCTTATGAAGTGGCTATGATCAATGGGTTAATGCTACATTTGCATTATCATGTCATATTAACTATCTTGACAATTGTTTATCAATAACAAGATTTCATTATTTGCAACCATGACACATTACCAACTCAAAATATTTATTATTGAATCAATTATATAATCATGGTACAAATTTATTTATTTTTAGGTTTTTTTTGTGTCCCTTCTATCTTTTGGACGCAATCTTTTGGCTTTTCCTACCACTTCCAAGGCATGAACGAAAAATGTGATGCAATTTTCTTTTTCTTTGCATGATATAAAATTGCTATTTTACCTTTTCTTTCTTCTTAAATATCTCTTATATATTTCTTCCTTGTGTTTTGTAATTTTTTCTATATTCATATTTTTTTACGTTGTGTTTAATGTGCTTATGAACATTGTCCTATGAAAACATTCTTACTTTTATCAAATCATTTATTCTAACCTACATAAAATGTCTTAAGACATATATTAGTTTTGAGATATATGTAATTAGGTCCTTTATTAATATTTTGTGCAACTATATATAGAGATCTATAATTAGGTCCTTATAAATATTTTTTGCAACTATATATAGAGACAGTAGCTTTATTTTTAATATACAACATCATTACATTTTATCTTATGTTAGATTTATCTTTCTAATTGCTAGGCACATTTATTTGGCCTTTTATGTCACTTTCATGAGCAAGTTGCATACATGTTCAAATTTTATTTTGGTATTTATTTATTTCTATTCTCTATAATAGCGTCTTTGTTGTAGTTAGAGTTTATGCCTAAAATCTATAAAGGCAAAAAAATATATATATTTTTTGGGTTTTTATTTGGTTTATTTATAGTGGCTATGCCCTATATCTGTAATTTCCTTTTTCCTTCCATGTAATTATATTCCTTGTTTTCTACCTCTTCTTCATATTCTTCTATCTTATGCATTTCATGTGCCTTGTAGTGAATGCTTCTTCTTCATTTTCCTAATTTGTATGTCAGGTTTAACCTACATATAATTGTTGTAAGTAAAAATTCTTTCCTTTATAGTATCTAACAAGTTTTGTACCTGAAGTGTTGATTGTCAGACACAGCTACATTGTCTATATCCAAAAAAAAATTAATTTCAATGGAATTTTTTGTACTAAAGATTCAAATTCATACATGAGTTTATGTAAACACCCGTTAGAGGAAAGAAGGCATTGAAAAGTAAATATAATATTATGCTAATACGCAAACCATGGGTGCCACCAAACTTTACAAAAATGACCCTCCACCAAGGCATATGGGTCCAAGTAGTGTTCAGAATTCTAGAAAACCACCTAGCACCAATGTTTATCACTACCCATGTTAATTTATTCCCATCAACAGATCTTCCCTC
The DNA here is from genome assembly GCA_028749045.1 of Cupressus sempervirens. Taxonomy (NCBI): domain Eukaryota; kingdom Viridiplantae; phylum Streptophyta; class Pinopsida; order Cupressales; family Cupressaceae; genus Cupressus; species Cupressus sempervirens. Next base: position 51,229,096 of record CM053790.1, on the reverse strand, counting down.
CTATATATACCAATTATGCATTGTATACATAAGAGGTGTAGATGACTTCACTAAAACTCATGGTATATTGTCTCTATAATATTGCACCATATCATGTGGGAATCGGATATATCATTCTACATATGGACCATGTCATTGTTTGTGTCTGAATAGCTTTTGTTGTCAGCTATTCAATACCACTTTAACCAAAAATTCAAAATATTGCTAACAATAGTAATACATATGACGAACAATATTTGTTAATTTTCTATGATGCTACAACTATGCATAAAAGGATGTTTATTCTAATTCAATAATTTATACAAATCATATTTATGTGTTAAAACAAATTCTCTATTGTGTCTTCCAAATATATCTCACATATGAAATATTTGTATATATATGTAAACAAGGTATCGTGTTTCTTGATTCTACATTGTTTCATCATTTTGCACTCACTAAAGAAGGGTGGTCACAGTTTATAAAAAATTCTAGAGCCCTACAATATGGGGGTAAGTGTTATAAAGAGGTGCCCCATGAGTTCCACATTATGGAGGATTGTATAAGAAACATTTATAATGAAGAGGAATAGAAAGAAAATAAGAGGAAGTGGGTCCAAAATTTAAAGGAGATTGGATAAAATATGAAAATTAGAACTAATTTATGATCCCCTCAAGTCATTGACCCAAATTGTTGTTAAAATGTTAATTTTGTTCAATTTATTTAATGACATCTATGTCACACTAAGGCATAAGAGGAGAGGAATTAAAGCATTCAAGTCATCACCTTGTGCTAAAATGCCTTCAAGGAAGGAAGGAAGAAGAGAGGCCTCCCATAAGGCATTTCCCTATATCATAAGAATATTTTAAAGGACAAGGGATGAATATGCTAGTGATTTTTATTTAAAGAGGGAAAGGAGGAAAAATAGAGAAAGAAGATCATGATTAGCAGCAATGGGTGTTGAATTTTGTTTCAATGGGTATTATGAATAAAAATCCTCAAAAAGAGACCTTGTATCAACACCACATAAAATCTTAAACCTAGTTCTCACATATAAGACAATGAAGATTTGATTTTGTTTTTTTTTACAATTTTCAAGCTTAGCATTGTAACAAAATCCATGTTTGTAGGTAGATTTAGATTTATGATACAATTCTCTCATTAAACTAAATTGGATCTAGTATTTTAGGGAAAACATTGTAAATCTTTCAAAAATGAGAATATTGTAATTTTAGAACACTTTTTAATGATAATGAAATTATTTATAGTAAGGAATGAAATTCAAATAGATTGTAAGTGTTGATTATACTAATTAGAATGGAGTTGTTGAGGTTATACTCCTCAAGATCCTTTATGTGCAAGACAAAAGTTTATCTTCTAGGACAACCATATGCCTTAGCATCTTCATATATGACTGATGTATTCCCACTTGACAATTCATATTGGAATACACACTAGAACATTCTAAAATTGTCACATGTTTGATCAATGTAGGTATTGATGTTGGAGAATTTTCTTCTATGCCAAGATGAGTTTTGTATGACCCCTAGGGTAATAATGGAATTGACAAGATTTTTTTCCTTCCCACTCACTATAACACATGTGTTTGAGTGTGCACACACATTAAGAATTGATAGAGAAGATACATTCAATATGAGAGATGTATTTAAAAGTCACACTAGGCATCAGAAAAGTGTGGCATTTGTTATTGCAGTGCAAGATAATACTTCTTAAAAGAAAAATAGGCAAGAAAATGGTCACATTAACCCTAATAGAGAGAATAAAATGACATGGCACTTGGAGAAAAAACATCTAGACCATGTAATATCATGTATGTGCATATACAAAAATATTATATTAACATACATATACAAATATATAATTATATGTGTGTATGTGTGTGCACTGGTAGAGAAGACACATTTCTTATGAGGGATATATTTAAAAGTCAAACTAGTAGATTTGTTTTAACACATGAATATACACTACAACATTTGATTAGTTGCATGTACTACGTAGGAATTCACAATATACCTCCATACTTATCTCTTAGAATCATAAAATATGATTATGTCAGCCCAAAAATGGTTTACATAGAAGTTTGTGCCATTACAAACAATTATGACAAAAACTGTTCACTCGACATCCAAAGACTCTGATGCTCGGCATTCATTGTACTCATTATGTTTTAACTTGGCTTTTAAACAACTTGGCACATACTATTTACTCGGCACCTAAATCACTCAGCATGTATAGATTGCTCGGTGCATGAGTAACTCAGTACATACTATTTTCTTGTCACATACTAGATATATTTCTCAGCATCTATTGATTGGAAATTATGTGCAGCATGCTTTGATCACTCTGTTGGTCTAATTTTTACAAAATAAAACTTTCCTATTTTTAGGTATAAAAATTAGAATAAGATATATGTCTTGCCTAATAGGGTTTTGGCTTTTTGTCTTTGATATTTTAAAACCCTATTAAACCCTAAGCTTTGTGCACAGTTACACATGTTAGGCCTTGTGCTTTTTAAAAAAATTATTGGGCACAAAGCTATTTTGAATTGTGAATATTCCTTCGAGATTCATTAAATTACCATTTTTTCCAAATGCATTTTCTCAAAGTGGTTTGCACCGTCCGATCTTTATAAAATCTATGGCGGTTGTTATGTTGCATAGAGGAAATGCAAGGTTTTTAACCCATGCAACATAGCGACTACCATGAAATGGAATGATGTTGTCAGAAAGTGGAAAGTGGGCATCAAAAATCTTGATTATTTTGAACTTTTGTGATCTGATTGACGTCAAAGATGTCAGTGCCAAAAAAGGGACTAGCCACAACAAGTTAAAGTCAGCATCATCAGAGTTTAGTTTTTCTCGATGGGCCGCTATGTCATGATCAAAAAAAGAATGTGCCCCGCTGGTAGAAACATAGCACCTTACCAAAAAATAGAAAAGACAATATATTTTTGAAAAAGATGGGCACTAAAAATTTCTCAGTTAATGATATAGTTATGCGCTTTCAATACACTATTAGAGGCATTGATTATAGCAATTATGAGGAAAATACAAAGTTCTTCCTGGTGAAAGATTTTCAACAGTATTCATGAGGTCGCTATGTCACGATCAAAAAATAAAGAATCCCACCGGTAGCGACATAGCTCCTTGATAGGAAATGGGTTTTCGACAGCAATTTAAAAGGTGGGTCCCCACAAGTTCTTCATCAAAAATAAGCCATGTAGTTGCCTTGACATGTTGGCTTCCTGCAAAGAGATGTGTATGCACTGGAACTTTTAAACACACAGGAGGTCACTATGTCATGAGCAGAAAGTCCTTGCGCCCTGTTGGTAGCGACATAGCACCTAACTTGAAAATATGAAACACGATGGGGCTCAATCCTATTATGTCACAAAAGAGATTAAAATATTGAATTATTTGCCAACTTCTTAGGACATTTCCAAGTTAGATAGTGACATGGACCCACACTTAATAGGAAAGGGAAAATGAGAGATTGTGATCATTGGATTAAATTGGAATCAACGGTCGTCACCAAGTCGCTAATGAGAGATGCACACTATTTATTCAATGTGACATGGAGACTAAGGTAAAGAATGCATGGACCCATCATAGCTAATATAAAATTAATGCATATTCTTCACTATTAGATCAAGTTCAGATAAATGGTCATCGCTTTGTCACTATGGGGAGTTTTTCATTTTTTAAGGCTAGTGGCATAGCAACCAAAGGGAGAAAAGGAGGGACCCACCAAAATTGTATTGAACCATGAATCAAATGCACATTTTTTAGATTGAAGTGAAATCAATGGCTATTGTTATATCGCATAAACAACATGCTCACTTCTTATGCATAGCGATGTAGCGAATTGGCGACACGTGTCCTCGAGAACTAGTGGATCAAGTTTATATCACTAGTAGTGAAGAAAAATCACACATGGAGAAGTTTAATTAGATTTATTTCTAGTGAGGCAAGTGGAAAATGAGTCATCCCTATTTTCACTCCTGGATCATCGAATTTTCTGAGATCAAGGGTGCAAGCTTGAAGGTAGAAGGTGGTACCACTTTGTTTCCCTTATAGTTCATTTATGAGGAATGAAAGCTTCACGTGTGAGCAAAAAATAGAGTATATTGCAGAAATTTTTGCCACTTCCATCTTACACGAACAAATTTTTAGGCATCCAAAGAAGTTATTGAGAATTTGTGTTGGGCTTGATCAAAATGTGAAACAATTTCTCTTTGTTTACAAAGCATCACAGAATTACAGAGACAAATAAGAAAAAAATCAAGTAAGTTCTTGTGCTCCATACTCTTCAAAATAATTTAGTTTTTTGTAAACTGTATTCATTATGTCTTGAAAGAAGGTTTTCTCTAGTCAACAAGACTATTTGGCTAGGAATCTCCATGATGACCTCCTTGAATTACTCCCTGAGTCTACAAATGAGACTGTTAAAGTGAAAAAGTTGACCTCATTAAACCCTAGACTCAAAATTTTAGATGGGTTATATGATAAGGGAAATTGGGTTAGGGATGCCAAGACTTATCAAACTGGGCTTTCACCATTTAAAAAATGGTTCTCAGAAAGGAATTTATTTGTCGCTCATGCAAATATCTGGAACTTTGACTTAGGAAAGGTAGTGGTTCCTAGTGTTTTTATGGATTATGACCTCTTGGAGGCTATTGCAAAAAATTATGATTCAGCAATCAAAGTTGTGAGGAGAGTTGATGGTTAGCCTCTACTCACAATTAGCCCTAAGGAAATTCAACAGGTATTTGGCCTAGAGCCACTAACAAAATATCATATGCTCATTTACCTACAAGAGCTAGAAAAGGAATATATATCGAAGAAGGATGTGATTAGGCAGGGTGCACTGAGGGCACATATAGAGACAGTTGGGAATTTTCTAGTGATTATAGCATCCTTTAGGGAACCTTTTAAAAAGGAATGTTTCACTTCCTAGGTTGCGGAGGCATACATGACTTTGTGTAGAGTTTTTGGTGAAGATGAATAGAATGTCATTCCCATAAGTTTTATGTATATGATCATTTAGATTTCCTCTTTTGGTGTGGATTTTATTTTTGATTTTGCCTCCTATATAGTAGAATAAATTCATATTGGTCCGGTAGGGATTGCAAAAGGCAAGGTACATAAAACTTTTGGTCACTATTCTTTGTTGATGCATATGTTTTTGTTCAAAGGAGTAGCTTATTTTGGTAAAGAGATGAATCTAAATAGAGAATAGGAGGGAGAAGCACTGCCAGTTCAGTTATGGAGTGTAGATATGACCTGGGATGCAGAAAATGTTAGTTTTCTTAGATTTGATAGGTATTTTTCTTCAAAATTGAGATGCTTATTATTCAGGGACAATCCCAGAATCCCTAAGGCATTGGTAGATCTTATCAGGCCCATGGACAATCCTACTAGTCTAAAAGTTTCACATAATTGGGGAGACATTATCCCGTACTCTGTTTCTATTGTTCTTAGCATTTATGGTTTTAAAGGAACCCCTCATGTGCTACCCTACTAGGTGCCATTAAAGGTAGGGGTAGCTAAGTTTTTGCGGTAGTTAGGAGGATTCGAGGAAAGTTGTTTGGTGAAAAGGGGAAGAGGATTAATTTTCCCAACTTGCACTGCAGCCTGCCAATTTTTGATTACAAAAGAGGGTTGGCTATTTCTTTATAAAATACTATACTAGTACAAGATGGTTGTGTCTCATTCCCATTTTTGTGATAGTGAGGGATTATATCACTTGGCCTTTAGGCACAAAGCTAAGCTTGGTAAAATAAAACATCAGCCATATTTCTCTGAGGACATAACAAGAAATGAGTTCTCCTTGTAGGGACAAGAAACCAAGAAAGAAAAATGGAGAGTTTTCTCAAGGGTTTTGGAATTTATCCATTGTTTTGATGGATATTATAATCCTTTTGGTAATATCACCATAGAGGTAGATAGAATTAATAAACTCATGATTTCTTTTCCTAAAATAATGGAAACTATGAATGAGAAAAAAATATTTTTTTATTAATACTTATCTAGACAAGGCCAAAGAGGTAATGCGGAGAGTGGCATTCACTCCCAATCTAGGGGAAGGATAATTGATTGTCCAGAAAAGGTCAAGCTATAATGTGATCCAAAATAAGAATGCCACTGTGGATGAAGGCAAACAAATAATGGGATCGACTAGTGTTTCCTTAGAAGAAAGATCTAATGAGCCCTCTCCTAAGAGGCAAAAAATAATGAAAGAACAAGCTCCTCGCATTGAGGAATATTCACCTACACAATCCCCTTTGCAGATTGGAGAGAAACAACTCACTAGAGAGAAAATTGAATAGTTGGGGTCCCAAGGAGGAATTTTTATTACCCAAGTAGAATTAGATGAGGGAAACCCCCAAGAGCCTCCTATGCCAAGCCTTGATTTGATAGTGGTAGATTATAAAGGAAGGGAACTAGACCCTGTGATAAATCAAGCTAGCCATCAATTTTTGTCAAATGATAGTTTTATTAAGTCCAGAGCCTTCCACTAGTTTGCATGGAGAACAAACACAAGAAAGTATGAAGAAAGGTGCAATAAATTGAAGACAAAGCATCTAGAAATTAAATATGCAGCCATTCAAACCCAAATAAAAGATGAAATGATAAAAGAATTTCAAAGCCTAACCCTTGAAGAACAGAGATAAATGGTGACAGCATCAAGTGTTTTATTGCTACCTAATTGGAATATAGTAGATGCCCTTATTTTTAATTATGTTTCTAATAAGTTAGACACAATGGACCAAAGCAAAAAGGAGATCAAAGGTGCTACATTCAATGTAGACCAAGCTACTCTGGTTATCTAGTCCATTAGAAAAGCATCCAAAACAATGTCTCTACAATCAGATAGTTCTGGATTGATTGGCAATATAATTGTAAAGAGGGTAGAAGATAAAACTTCTATGGAGGCTACACATTTAAATGTTGGGACATCCCAATTAACTTTAGCTACTACAAAGAATGATGAGAATAAAATATTAGAGTTACTAGCTAAGTATGAGAGAGTTTTGGAGGCATATAATAAAGAAGTTTAGAAAAGAATTGAACTTGAAAATAAGGTAATGGGGAGGTCTTCCAAGCCAAGGATTACATATCCTTGCCCTCCAGTGGAACCTTTTAAATCTACTCCTCTGATAGAAATACTAGAGACTCCACAAAGGCCACAATATTACACAGTTGAAGATTTTGAGTAAGAAAAGAGCAAACTGTGGGCATTGTATGTAGAGTAGAATGTGCAATATGAAGACAAATTAAGGAAGGATCTCACGTATCCAGTGGACAAAATTGAATGGCCTTGTTTCATGATCAATTAGCTAGGGTAATAAACATTTGGGAAAAAATGAAAGCCAATGAAGAAACTTTGAAACCCATTGTCAATAAGTGGGGTAAAAGGAGAAAAGAAATTACATTTTTATGTTATTCTGTCATAAGGTCTTCTCATGACCATATTGAAAAAAAATTTCATGTTGCCAATGATCGGTCAGAATTTGATGACAAGAGTGGGATTACAGAGGAAGGTTGTTGCTTATTTGAATAAGTACAAAAGTGAGAAATTTGATTTATTCCCATGTGCTCTAGACAAGAAAAAAAAACTAAAGAATAAAGATGAATGGGCCAAGGAATTTGATGACTTGTTTTTTTTAAGAATGAATAAAGTCATCAATGAAAAAGGAAATGCATGGTGGGCCACCACAAAAGAAGAATTGGTAAAGGTTCAGTTGTTCTTTGATTCTTTAAAACAAAATTTTTTTAACATTGACAAGGAAGTTGAATTTTTGATTAAGAAGCAACATGATATTCTGCATTTCAATTGGCTAGATGACACACTTTTTGACAAGTGGATGGCAGATATTGCTTCTAATGAACAGTTTCAAGAAGCTGAAACTGGTGATGATGAGGTGCATGTGTTGAGATAATGGGTGTTGCACACATTGCATAATATTGTTATATTTTATTTTATTATACCTAGATAGACATGCAACATGTAAAGATTCCCATGGAATATTCTTGATGAGTTGTATTGTAACATTTTGATAATATTTTATGTAATTATTTAATATTGGGGAAAAGAATTAAATGCCCAATATTAAATGTGGGGTCAGTGGGTTAGGTAGCACATGGTTTTAGCACATGGTTTATGTAATACCACTTGGTGGTTTTGTGGGACTTGCTACTATATAAGAAGCCACAAGGGTAGTTGTTGTAGAGTAAGAGAGAGTGACAAGAAGGAGAAAGGCAAGAGTCAAGCGGGACAAGGCTTGACAGGTTAGCCAAGGGAGCATTTGTGAAGGTTGAAGCATGGCATGGGATGTGTGGATTCATGCTTGTTCACATAGTTTGCTCGGTTGTGGCTATGGCCATGAAGCCTTCCATGGTTGTATGGCAATGGTATTTTTGCTGGATAATACATGATGATGGATGCTTTTGGAGGCTGGGTTTTTTCCCTCAATGAGGGTTTCCCAGGGTATATCTTGTGTCACATTTTGTGGGTATGTTGTCTATTCTCTTGCATGTGGATTTTAATTCTATGTTTATTTCAGATTTATTATGGGTTATGTGGAAATGGTTAAATTCTTTGTTTCCAAGTTTCCTTACAAGTGGTATCAGAGCTATAGTTTTATTATTGTAACCCTAGATTGAATCCATGGGAATGCATGAGAGGATAAAAGAAAGGGCAAGATATATGAATGATTTATTGCAGATCTAAGGGTTTTGGATTTGCTGTTATGATGGGATGTTAAAAGATTTGGGCATGTGAAATTTTTGGACAAAAAGATTTTTCTGATGTTTCATTTAAAATGAGGGTTTTGGGGGGTAGCTTGCATAAATGACCTCCTGGGTAAAAACAGACCTCACCATTGGATCCGGGTCAACATTTCCATAAATTTTGATACATAATATGCCCTAGTTTGGCCATGTTTAGAGGAAATAAAAGAGTTTTTTAGTTTTAGCCCAAGATGGCCGTCAAATTTAATCCCATCGAAATTTTCGTCACTGAAAAAATAAAAAATGAAAAATCATACTGAAAATGGTATAAAGACTGTCTTAGTAAAATGGCCATAACTTTCTTTCAGAATATCAAATTTTAGAGTTCTTATAGGCGTTGGAAAGCTAATTCAGAGCACTACAACATGGTGTAGGTTTGGTTCTATGATTTTAAAATTTTGTCAAGTTTTCAGAGCCCTAAAGTCAGATGTTGTTTATTTTGAGCACGAATTGGGGCATAACTTGGGCATACGGAGTCAGATTTTGGACTTCGAGTAGTCAACGAAAAGCTCTTGGAGAGCTCTACACATTGGTTCAGATTTGGTGCAGGTTTGGCATGATTTATTTGTTGATATATTGATCTAAACAGTTTATAGATATATTTTGACTATGGTAACATTGTGAGTTTATGGCATTGGAGATTTAAGTTTTGATGTCATTGTATACTCAAGTTTGGTCTCATGATGATATGGTTATTAGTGTTTGGTTTGGATATGCATGATGACTTATTGGATCTACAAGTTGTGCAGTGTTGTAAGCGGTCTATACTTACAGGTTGCATTTATGGCTTGGTTATGGGTTGTCTTTGCCCATTGATCTTTCATTATTGATGCATATTCAGATTGGTGGCTTGGATTTGGGTTGTCTTTGCCCATTGATCTTTCATTATTGATGCATATTATTTGGGTTGCTGTCTATGCCCTAAGTCACATGATTTTATCTTCATGTAGAAGGGATGAAATGTTGTTACCAGGTACAGTCATGGCAGAGGATTGTGGTTGACTATGCTGACATGTTGGACATACTTTGAGAGCCAGATGCTTGGTTCATGGATGTGATCATGGTGTCATGGATTTTGGCATGACATGATTGGTTATACAGGTACATCCTTGATGTTCATTAGCTTGGATTTTCTGATTTGGTTATGGTGGTATATCATCTTGGTTGAGGATCATGGTTATTTGGTTTCTTTTAAGGAGCTCATGATGTGCACTTTGAGTTCTTTGATGGTTTGATGCCTTGGTTGATTCTCATGGTTAGAGGATGGTTTTTTCATCATGATGTCATGGATAGCTTGGATACATGGTTTAGTGGGAGCTTGTGATAGTGATGGGGTGACAGTGCAGGATTAGTTCCTAGTTTGGTTTGGATCTTCATATAGAAGATGGATTTTATGATGCCAGAGGTGACTTGGTACCACGGTTGAGTGGGAGTTTTTGGCATTGATATATTTATTGAGTGTTTGCAGATGTTGGAGGTTTGTCTTAGATCCTGTTGCTGCAGAAGCGTCTTTGACATTTGCATGGTGCACTTGTTATCTTCATGGTGTTTGAAGATGGTTAGATCTTGAGGACTCATGGAGTTCTTGGTTATCTTCATGGTATGTGGAGATGGTTCTTCCTAGTATGTGGAGATGGTTTTTCTTCATGGTGTGTGGAGATGGTTGCATCTTGAGGACTCACAGGGTTCTTGGCAAAGGTGTGGTTTATATTTTTATTTGGCATGTTATCCTTGGTATGAGGATGGTTTCATTATTATATTATGGTATACTCTTGATACATGTTTAGAGTTGTGACATGTTATGGTGTGTTCATATGGAGCATGTTATCTCTTTAGTTGAGATGGTAAGATCATGTTGTCATGTTTATGTTCCTGAGGCCATGGTTGGAACTTTGACATTGATCTTGGTTTAGTTTCTTGGTATTGAGTACACTGATCATAAGCTGGATACTTCATGATATTGCTATGTTGCATTTGGATTTGGCACGGATTGATTGGTTATAGGTGCTCATGGATACTTAGAGATGGTGGTGACGCTGATTTCTCTTGGATTAGAGAAGTATTTGTTGGGGCAGTTGATGGTTTTAGCAAAAAGTCCGAGGGGAAGTCACCTGATATGGACTTGAGAGGAGATTGTTCTTAGATGAGTCTTGGTTGGAGACTTGGGTATCTTGATGAGCATTCTCATTCCCCACTCTTGGTCTACTCGGCGGTTTGCTACTTGAGAGGTATAGCCCATTGTTTCTCTCAGTTGCATTATATTTATGCTTGTCTTTCATGGATATGGATCTTGAGCTACGGTACATGAGTTAGTTCTAGAGGGTTCATTTGAGAGATGGTTTTAGCATTGGTTATCTCCATGTGCATACGTTGTTATGTTGGTTAAGTTTGGGAGATGGTTTTATATTGGGCATTTTCCTTGGATTAGGAATGGTTATTCATTGGTTTAGGAATGGGTTTATTGAGTTTGATCTTCTTGTGAGAGGCTTACATCCATGATGAGTTATATGGTATGGTTTGGGTGTTGTTGAGGCTTCTTGTTGGGGTTTTATGGAGGAGATCATACTTGCATAGTTTACATCTAGAGGTGTGTGTAGAAGGACATGATACATGTTATGATTTGCATGGTTTCTCCGGTCTTGGTTATCTTCTTGGATGTTCAGTTTTTCCTACATTGGATTTGAGATTGGTTGGAGATTGTGATCACTGGTTTGTGCTCATGTATGTCATGTGAGAGATGACATGGTTATTTCTTTCTCTTTCCTTTGTTGGTTGTGGAGAATTTGGGAGACTGTTGGAGACTTTTTATGAGAGTTATTCTTGCGGGATATTAGTTTATGTATTGTGGATGTCCTTGATACTACATGGATTCACTTCTTTGAGATGTGTTGAGTGGATTGGTTATAGATTTGACATTATCTTTTGTAGTGGGAGCTTCTTGGTATATATGTGGTAGGTATTGCTCTTGAGGCTTGTGATTGCAAGTTGCAGATTGGATATGTCAGTGATATGAGATTCACTTGTTATACCTTTGAGGTATGGATAGTTGGATGGGTTTGGCACTTGTTGTGGGTGCTATTTCAGCTAGGGATATTTTGACAACCATGGATACATGTGATTACCTTTGGATCAAGTTTTTTGTGCTTAAAATTTTAGTTGGTATAGGATTTTATGATCTTCTAATGTGACAGGTTGGGTGGTTTTCTCTTTGGATGGCTTCTATGTATGTCCAGTGGGAGTGGCATAATAGGAGGTGAGATCATTCATGTTCGAGATGCTGGATACTTTGATTTTGTTGCGGGTACCAGGATGGAGCACTTGGTGTATTTTGATCCATGATGGTGGATGTGCTGGGAGGGATTGTTCCCTTGTTCATTTATGAGGCTACGAATTGAGCCTATGCAATGTATACAACAAGTGGGAGATTGTTGAGATAATGGGTATTGCACACATTGCATAATATTGTTATATTTTATTTTATTATACCTAGATGGACGTGAAACATGTAAAGATTCCCATGGAATATTCTTGATGAGTTGTATTGTAACATTGTGATAATATTTTATGTAATTATTTAATATTGGGGAAAAGAATTAAATGCCCAATATTAAATGTTGGGTCAGTGGGTTAGGTAGCACATGGTTTTAGCACATGGTTTATGTAATACCACTTGGTGGTTTTGTGAGACTTGCTACTATATAAGCAGCCACAAGGGTAGTTGTTGTAGAGTAAGAGAGAGTGACAAGAAGGAGAAAGGCAAGAGTCGAGCGGGACAAGGCTTGACAGGTTAGCCAAGGGAGCATTTGTGAAGGTTGAAGCATGGCATGGGATGTGTGGATTCATGCTTGTTCACATAGTTTGCTCGGTTGTGGCTATGGCCATGAAGCCTTCCATGGTTGTATGGCAATTGTATTTTTGTTGGATAATACATGATGATGGATGCTTTTGGAGGCTGGGTTTTTTCCCTCAATGAGGGTTTCCCAGGGTATATCTTGTGTCACATTTTGTGGGTATGTTGTCTATTCTCTTGCATGTGGATTTTAATTCTGTGTTTATTTCAGATTTACTATGGGTTATGTGGAAATGGTTATATTCTTTGTTGCCAAGTTTCCTTACAGCATGAAGATGAAATACAGGTCATTGATACACTTGCACAGGATCAAAGGGAAGAAGAAGATAAAAGCAAGCAACCAATTTTAGTTGTAGGTTTAGAGGCCTAGGATGATGACATGATAAAGGAAGAAACAAGAATAAAAGTAGTTTTATCAGTTCATGATGAAAATAGTGAAAACCCTCGAGTTGAGATCAATTTGCAAGTACCAGAATAAGATTCATCATTGGCCATTCTAGTAGCTACATATCCCAAAGATTCAAAACAGTAGTAGCCAATCGAGAAATTATGTAGCATATGAAGGTGTAACAGAAATGGGACCTACCAAAGAAATATTTTGATGTATTAGTTGTCTGTTACACAATTTTTTGTTTTTCGTGTTAAGAAAAATGTAAATATCTTTTGTCTAAAGGGATAGCTATCTTTTTCTCTTAGCCTGAAGCTTGTTGCATCTCACCCTATATAAGTGAGATTCCAGGGATGGAGAAAGGGTCCAAATAATTGAACTATTTAGTTTCATTAAGTTTTTCTGGTCCAAGACTCTTGATGTATATTTTATGATATGTCTTTTTCTGCAAATTTTAAGAGAATACACCAATTTGGCAGGATCTAGATGTTTTTTTTCTGAGTCATTTTGAGTCTTAAGCAATTGTATACAATTTTTGAAAAAAAAAGTTAATGAAGAACAAAAACTGTCCCTATTTATGTTCTCTCTAAATCTTGTCTCCAATTCTATTATATGGTTGTTGTGAAGTTGTAGAAGCAAAAGCTTGTCCAATTGAATACAATTGAGTTTAAATTGTATGTCAAATCTTTATTGCTTCTTTTAATTTAATGAATTAAGTAAATGCTTTAGTGATATTGATGGGATTGCCATAGTAATAGGATGGATTTTGGTAAGTATGAGATCCAGTGAGAGTTATTGATAGTATTGGTTGTAATGCAATCAATTAGAACTAGGAATTAAATAGACTCTGAATCCCCAATGGATAGGGCACTGATCTGATTATTTTAATTTGCATATGGAAGGTCATAGATAAGCATCAAGTTCATTTTTAAAATCAATTTTATTTTACTACTCAAGATTGTAAATACTTGTCAGCACTCGTTTGCATCTAATCTATGGGTTTTAGTTAGCTACTATTGTCAAGAAATATTTGCAAACTTAAGGAGAATTATGACCAAATCTACTGTTAAGGGATGTGTGTTGTTGTGAATTATTATGGGATAAGAAAATTAGTGTGTTTGATATTATATTGTTCCATCCCTTAGGTATACCCAACTTGGTTATGTAAAGCCTAAAGAGTAGAAAACCATTCTTGGTTTTGTTGAAGTTGGATCCAGATAAGAAACAGGCATAATTGTTGATGGGAAGTAGTTGATTTCTAGATTTTGTGAGTTTTATTATCTTGTAATTAAGCCTTATTTATAAGTAGTTGAAAAGCACCAACAAAATGGTGACTCCGCTAGGGAGTTTGCTTAATGCATGTGTCTATACAAAATGAATTGTAGTTTCTTTGGTTATGGTGTACACATGTATGTCAGTAATCATAGTGTTACCGATGGTTATAGTGGACTTTTATAGTGAAAAACCTTGAGAATTTAAAGAATGAGAACAGTTCAAAAGTACAAGAAATTCACAATGACATGTATAGCCCTCATGAAGAGTCTTATCTGTCAAGCAAGAGTTGTAGTCATGTATTTTTTGTGATTGGTTCTTTTTGTGTTACAAAGTTATTTTGAATCTCCTAGTATCTTCCCTTTTAAGTCAAAAGCTATTTTATTATTATTTGTATCCCTAGATTAGGGTGGCAACTCAATCAAGGTTTTGACCTAGTGCTTATGTAATATGAAAATCCTTCTTTATGGCTGACAAAAGGAAGAATACATGAGCTTATACAAGGGCCAATCCTAATATACCCTTATATATGGATCTACCTTAGGGTGGTAGGAAAAATCAAGGGAAAAAGAAGGTAGATTTGAATCCCACTTAGGAACTTAGAAGTAATACATCAGTATATCCTCAGTACCAACCAATGGTAGGAAGGGAGTATGCTTCATTAAGCTCTAAGTCAAAAACAACAAGGCTTTTGGGTGGGATATTTAGCACCCCAATACAAGAAGATCACATTTATCATGATAAAAATGTTTCCTTATTAGGAGACACATTCCATAGATCAAAGATGAATTATAGGTTGGGATATGGGAATACTATGAAAGATCACATAGCAATCCCATTTGTGGAAACCAATCTTATAGATCTTGATGATCCTATTGATTTAGAAGCAACTTCTACAAATCCTAAAGAAGTATGCTCAGAGATAGAAGTATTGAAGAAATGGGTTGCAGAAGAAGAGGTCAAACGTATTCATTTGGAAAAGGAAAGAGAGCAAGCTACCTTGAATGCTATTATTGAAAGAGATAATTTGCTCAGGAGAATGGCTACCTTGAAAGGAAAAAAAAAAATTTGGAGAAAAGGACCACAATCATTCATGTTGATGTATTTGGGGATATATATAACTTAAGGTCTAAGGTCCTAGAATAAGAAAAGCTTATAAACCAGAGGCAAGAACTTGTTATTTCTCAAGTCCAAGCCTATAAGCCTATCCAAGTAGATCCTGTGGAACCCCTTATCAGAAAAATAGATAAAGGGAAGGGTAAATCCATAGGAATCCAAATAAATGAACCCCAAGTTTTACCAAGCAAGATTGTAAACCCTCCCATGACTAAATTGGATTTGGATTTAGAAAAGGCTAGGAAGGAGAAAGAGGATTTGGCAAAAGAGCTTGAAAAGGTTAAGAATGAAGCTCAAGCATTAGTGACCAGGAGGAAGATTTAATTTCTCAAATCTAATTTTGCTTTAACTTCTTGGCTCAACTGGTCTACTCAAAATACAACATCCATGCCTACTTGTGGACTAGTAATAGCTAGCCAGGCCACATCTCAATCCACCCCTATATCTTCATCCACTACTAGTATCCAAATCCCTACTGTCCAGATACAACCATCTCAAAATTTTGTTCAACATCAGGCCAATATAGCAAGCACCTCCAATACTGCTAGTTTTCAAAAGATGCCTATATATATTGAAAAATTTAGACAAATATCATTTGTAGGAATTTCTTGGTTTTCCTCATCCTATATGCTTTGATTTGAGAGACAAACTTGTTAAGCTCTCTAGAAACAATGTTGTCACTGGTGAAGAACATTTGAGAGTTTTTAGAAATTTATTTAATGAATTTGAAGTTGAGCATGAAGATGTAGTGATGAAATTGTTTGTGCATTCTTTAATAGAAGATGTTAGGGATTGGTTTAGAAGGTTTCTAGATGATTGCATCGCTTCTTGGAATGACATGGAGAAATTGTTTAAAGAACAATATGGTGACAATACTAATGTTGGTTTTATTTTGAATGATTTTAATAATATCAAGAAGAATCCCAATGAGTCCACATTTGATTTCAACGTGAGATTCTAGAAGGAATGTACAAGTTATTTTAGGTTATGAAGCTAAATGAAGATGTTTGCCTCACAACATACTTCAATGCTTTTGATAGCAAGATGGTGTATAAGTTGACAGATAAAGACCCCAAAACTTTGAGGGATGCTTTCAAGACTGTGGTAAATATTGAAAATAATAGAAAAGCATCTAGCAAGTTAGGTAGGAGAGATGAACCAAAGCTTTTCAACCTAAGAATAACAAGAGAGAAAGTGATAAGGTTCAAATAGGAAAGAAGCCCAAACAACCCCCAATGAATCAAATATTGGACTTGTTAAAGAAAATAAATCCACCAACTTTCAATTCAAATAAACCAAATATTAGTTAAAAGACCCTAACAAACAATAACGAATTCAATAGACAGCAAAGAATGCAAAATTATCTGTATACTACTCAACGGAAGGATGGTAAACCAATTCCCAACCAGAACCAAAATATAAAGGATAAGGGTACCCCAGATCTATTGCAAAGCAGATCTATAAACATGAATGATGATGTTTCATGGTGCATTGTATGTCAATCATCTCATTCTATAGATTATTGTGTTGTGGCTTAGTCATTTGTTTCAGACCATAGTACACATAATGATGAAGAAGATGAAAAGAGCCATGACAGTGTAAGTTGTAATATGGTAAGCATGTTTGATGATTGTATAGGTTTTGATTTAGACAAGCCTGATGATGATGTCGCTAGTTAGAGAATTGCTTACCAAACACACCATCAACAAGTATTCTCAGATGATGAAGATTATGATAAGGACAAGGTGTGTAATGTATTTTCAAATGTTGAAAATATAAATTTGAGGATGCCTTCCAAGGAAGAGATTGACAAAATTATTGTAGAGATGATCTCTCAAGTGTACAGTAATTATAATTTGAGAAATAGGACAATTGGGAATGATATTTCCAAAACTTCTAGTATATTTATCAAAGATATTACACACAAGATGGAAGGTGACAGCAAGAAAACTCATACAGAGACAGCTAAGGCTAAAGAAAATAAGGCTAAGAAGTGGGGACCCAAAAATAAAGTGCAATTTCAAACAAGTGACACCCCCAAGGCAGTACAACAAGAAAAGAATTTAATATCTAATTTAGTTAAGTAGATCATAGCACCTATTGTTAAGAAGACTTCTACTCTAGGTATGCTTGTGAAGCCCACTGTCTCTGAGCCTATTGATATGATATCCATGTTATCACAAATTACTATTAAAGTACCTCTATCTGAATTATTTAGAATTGATGAGCACAAGAGAAAAGCTTTGTCATGGGTAGGGGGGATAGGAAATGATAGTAGTGTGTCTAAAATAAGCCCTATTCAACCACTCCTAGTAGTAGAGGAAAGTGGCAATATATCTAAAATCCCTCAAATGTTTTTGGATGACTCATCAATAGCTTATATAGAGGATATTGACCCATTTTTTCTCAATCTGGTCATAGCAAGAAAAACTCTTAAGAATTGCACGATAGATTCAGGAGCCTCAAACACCATTATACCTTTTAAAGTTATGGAGGCCTTAGGTTTGAAGGTAGATACCAAGCAAGGCAGATGTAGGGGTACGGATGCTAGATAAGTCCCTGTTATAGGTACAATTAATGCATTTCCATTCAAATTAGTTACATACCCTAAGGCAGAGTAAACTATGTCAGTTCTTGTGGTGGATATTCCTCCACATTATAGCATGTTACTCTCTAGAAAATGGAGTGATGCTATGGGAGGTAGTTTACAATGTGATTTATCTTATGCGACCTTCCATATAGGAGAAAAGCTTTCAGAGTAAATAGAGAACCAAGGGTCAACAAAATTTTGGGAGAAGAAATTGATAAAGATTCAACTTGTTTCTTAGACACTGATGTAAGTGCTTTTAGGACAGAATTAATTATTCAAGAAGTTGAGAAATTGCCTACAATAATTGAACATGAAGTGGACTGTTGCATGGATTCACTAGTTTTTTGGACCATGTACTTTGATGGAGATAGTTCCAAAGAGGGTGCAGGAGCAGAGGTTGTTTTTGTATCCCTTGAGAAGAATATTTTTAGGTACTCATTTACTCTAAAATTTTCTTGTACCAACAATGTAGCAGAGTATGAAGCCTTATTGTTAGGATTGGAAGTTGCAACTCACCATGGAATCAAAAAATTGCATGTTATAGGTGATTCTAAATTGCTTATCTCCCAAATAAAAGGAGCCTATGCCTCAAAAAACAAAAGGCTAAAATAATATAGGAATGCAGTTTGGGATCAGATAGAGTTTCTTGATGCATTTGGTATCTCATGGAGGGATAGAAGCCAGAAAAAAATGGCAGACTTACTAGCAAACGTAGCAACTAACCCTAAGGAAATGTCATTTATTGGGATCTCACTAATGGAGGTTCAAAATAGGACTTCAATACTTGACAACGTCGAGAATTGGCAAGTTTTTGAAGATGATACAGATATTCTGAACTTTATGTTAAGTGAAGATAAATATCATGGTCAAGAGATCGATTGCAGTGATCTAATTGAAACTATTGATGGCAAGGAAACTATTTTTAGCCAAGAGATTGTTTAGTTGAAATCTAACAAGGTTCCCAAGGGATTAGTCATTTTGGAGAATATTTTTGATAATCAAGATAGAGTAAAACCAGGGACTAGGGATCCAAAGCCTCAAGAATTAAAAGAAATAAATCTTGGTACTAATGAGGCTCCTAAAAATGTATATATTGGTCAAAACTTTCCTACTAGAATTAGAATACAACTAATTAGTTTGCTGAGAAAGTATAGACATGTTTTTGCATGGTCATATGATGACCTAAAGGCTTATAGAGAAGATTTGTTTCAACATGTCATACCACTAAAAGAGAATGTAAAACATTTTAAACAGAAGCAGAGACCAGTCAATCCCACTCTAGCCCCCAAAATGCAAGACGAATTGATGAAACTAAGGGATGGAGGAATAATTAAGCCAATTAGACATTCCACATGGGTCTCAAATTTGGTACCTATCTGAAAGAAGAATGGAGATATAAGGTTATGTGTAGATTTAGAAATTTGAATATTGCATCTTTAAAGGACAACTATGGGTTACTAAACATGGAGGCTATGCTTCAATAGGTAACTGGATCTAAGTTCATGTCCATGATGGATGGGTTTTAAGGATATAATCAGGTTCTTGTGAAAGAAAGTGAATAGTTCAAGACAGCTTTTACAACCCCATGGGGAACTTATGTGTATGTGAGGATGCCATTTGCTTTAATTAATGTAGGTGCCACTTTTCAAAGAGCTATGGATGTAGCATTCCATGAATATATTGACAAGTTTATAGTGGTATACAAAGATGACCTTATAGCATATTCCAAGAAAGCTAGTGACCATTACAGTCACCTTGAAAAAATCTTTATCAAAGCTTTGGAATATGGGGTATCTTTAAACCCTAAGAAGTGTACATTTGGGGTAATTAAAGGAAAACTATTGGGACATATAGTATCAAAGGATGGAGTGAAAATAGATCCTAAAAGAGTGGTAGCTATTGATAAGGTGCCTAGGCCAAAAAATGTAAAAGGGATACAATCTTTCTTTGGGCAAGTAAACTTCCTAAGGATATTTGTTACAATTTTTGTTGAGATTAGTAGGCCCATTTCAAAAATTCTTAGGAAAGAAGCTATTATTAACTGGGATGGTGAACCTTCACAAGCATTTTAGGATATTAAAATTGCTAAAGAATGCTTCGATCCTTAGGACCCCTAACTATAAAAAACCCATGCAGATATTTTCCTTTACATCTTTCCACACTATAGATGTAGTCTTGTTACAGAAAAATGAGGAAGGGTTTGAACAACCTATTTCCTTTTTCAATAAGTCATTGCAACCTGTTGAGCCAAAGTATGAGATAAATGATAAGAAAGCTTATGCTTTGGTGAAGGTTGTTAAGGATTTTAGGTGTTATTTGGTAGGAGCTACTGTCATTACATTTGTGCCTAGTGCAGTTGTCAAGGACATATTTTCTTAGCAAGAGGTATCAAGTAGGAGATGCAGGTGGATCAACAAGATCCAAGAGTTCAACATTGAAATTTAGATTACAAAACTGATAAGAGGTCAAGGATTAGCTAAGCTTATGGCTCATACTAACTTAGATGCTAATCAGATTAATACAATGACAAATGATTTGAAATCAGACTTATGTGATATGGATCATTGTGAATGGTACACGAATGTTATTCATTATCCACAACATATGGAAGCCCCTCCCCATTTGAATGAGAATAAAAAAAGAAGTACTAAGCTACAAGCCATGAGATATATTATTGTCTAGACTGATTTATGGTGGAGGAACTTTGAGGGAGTGCTGTTAAAATGTGTTGATTAGGAAAGATCAAGAGAAATATTAAAGGAAATGCATTATGGAGTCTATAGAGGACATTACATGGCCAAGACCACTGCACACAAGGTGATGAGAGCTGGATTTTGGGGGCCATCTTTTTTTAAGGATGCTCAGGTAATGATTAGAAAATGTGATGTCTGCCAAAGATTTGTAGGTAGCTTAAAAATTTTAGGGAACACTCCTTTGAAACCAGTGGAAGTCCAAGCACCATTCCAACAATGGGGAATGGATTTTATAGGCGACATTTCTCCCAAGTCTAGTAGTGGTTATTCTTGGATATTAGTTGCTACTGATTACTTTATAAAGTGGGTGGAGGCAATCCCTACAAGAAATGCAACTATTAAGGTTGTTAACAACTTTTTAACAAATAACATTATATCAAGGTTTGGTTGTCCTCAAAGAATTGTGACAGACAATGCCATGTGTTTCAGGTCTGAGGAATTCATCAAATTTTGTGACAAATATGGAATTACAAGATCAACCTCTTCCCCTTATCTTTTGCAAGGGAATGGACAAGTTGAGTCCACAAATAAGAGTTTTTTTTAAATAACAAAAAGGACATTGGATGATAATAAGAAGGTCTAAGATTCTAAGTTGCAATTAGCAATATGGGCTGATAGGGTGACTATAAAGAAGGCAACAAGAGTAGCATCCTTTGGTATTGTGTATGGAATTCAAGCAAGGATGCCTCAAAATAACCTGGTAGGACTTTATAATTACATCCAGTTATATAATGAAGATATTACTGATGATATGCAAGAAAGGTTGGATGAGCTTGTAGGACTAGTAGAAACCAGGAGAGAAGCATCTCTCAGGAACCAAAAGTTGTAACTACAAGTCAAGACATTATATGACAGAAGAATAGTGAGTAAGAAGTTTGAATTTGAAGATTTGGTCCTTATGTGGAATGCAAGAATTGAAGAAAAAGGAAAACATGGCAAATTTGACCCTATATGGTTGGGTCCCTATCTAATTGAAGCTTCATGGGGAGAAGATTCTTACTTACTGAAGGATCTATCAGATAACATTCTTGAGCTGCTAGTTCATGGATAGTTCTTGAAGAATTATTTCTACTGAAATGCTTATTTTATCCATGAATAGTATTTTTAGGTTTTTCGTACATTTGTATATCCTTTAATCTTTGTATAGTTTCTTATGCATAGTTTTTCCTGTTGCTATTGCTCTCTTAAAGTTGTTAGGTTTTAAGGAAATTCAAGTATGTGGTCTGCTTCTCCCAGGGATTCTAAGCTCTCATTTGAATCCAATGTTTTTAATGTCCCCAGATAAAGCCACTATTGGTCTGATTTTAAAAAACTAAAATTTCCTATTTTTAGGTATAAAAATTAGAATAAGATCTATTTCTTGCCTACTATGGTTTTGGTTTTCTATCTTTGATATTTTAAAACCCCATTAGAAACCCTATTAAACCCTAAGCTTTATGCCCAGTTATGCATGTTCAGTCTTGTGCTTTTTTAAAATTTTATTGGGCGTGAAGCTATTTTGAATTGCAAATATTCCTTTGGGATCCATTTAAATTACCATTTTTTCCAAGTGCTTATTCTCGAAGTGGTTTACACAGTCCGATCTTTATAAGATCTACAATGGTCGTTATGTTGCATAGAGGAAATGTAAGGTTTTTAACCCATGCGACATAGTGGCTACTGTGAAATAGAATGATGTTTTCAAAAAGTGGAAAGTGTGCACCATAAATCTTGATTGTTTTGAACTTTTGGTGACGTCATTGACATTAGAGATGTCAGTGCTAGAGAAGGGACCATCCAAAACAAGTTAAAGTTGACGTCACTAAAATTTGGTTTTTCTCGGTAGGTCACTATGTCATGACCGAAAAAAGAATGTGCTCTATCGGTAGTGACATAGTGCCTTACCAGAAAATAGAAAAGGCAGCAAATTTTTCAAAAAGATGGGCACTAAAAATTTCTCAGTTAATGATATAGTTTTGTGCTTTCAATACACTATCAGAGGCATTGATTATAGCAATTATGAGGCAAATTTGGAGGTCTTCCCAATGACCGATTTACAATAGTATTCATGAGGTCACTATGTCGCGACTAGGAAAATAAAGAATACCACTAACAGCGACATAGCGCCTTGGGGGAAAATGGGTTTTTGGTAGCAATTTAAAAGGTCAGTCCCAACAAATTCTTCATTAGAAATAAGCCACATAATCGCCATGACATGTTGGCTTCTTCCAAAGAGACATGTATGTGCCAAAACTTTTAGACACGCGGGAGGTTGCTATGTTGTGACTCGAAAGTTCTTGTGCCCTACTGGTAGTGACATAGCACCTAACCTAAAAATATGAAACACGACAGGGCCCAATCCTATGATGTCATGAAAGAGATTAAAATATTGAATTATTTGCCAAATTTTTAGGATATTTCGAAGTTAGACAGTGACATGGACCCATACTTAACAGGAAAGGGCAGATGAGAGATTGTGATCATTGGATTAAATTGGAATCAATGGTCGTCGCCAAGTCACTAATGAGAGATGCACACTATTTATTCAATGCAACATGGTGACTAAGGTAAAGAATGCATGGACCCACCACATCTAATATAAAATTAATATAGATTCTTCACCGTCAGATAAAGTTTAGATCAACGGTCGTCGCTTCGTCACTATGGAGAGTTGCTCATTTTTTAAGGGTAGCAACATAGCGACCAAAGGGAGAAAAGGAGGGACCCACCATAGTTTTATTTAACCATGAATCAAATGCATGTCATTAGATTGAAGTAAAATCAATGGCTATCGCTATATCACATAAACAACATGCTCAATTCTTATGCATAGTGATGTAGCGACGTGGTGACACATGTCCTCGAGAACTAGTGGGTCCAGTTTATATCGCCAGCAGTGAAGAAAAAGCACATGTGGAGAAATTTTATTGGATTAACTTCCAGTGTGGTGAGTGGAAAATGATTCATCCCTATTTTCACTCTTGGATCATCGAATTTTTTGAGATCAACGGTGCAAGTTTGAAGGTAGAAGGTGGTGCCACTCTATTTCCCTTACAATTCATTTATGAGGAATTAAAGCTTCGCATTAGAGAAAAAAACAAAGTATTACCACTTCCAACTTACATGAACAAATTTTTAGGCCTCCAAAGAAGAAGTTATTAAGAATTTATGTTGGGCTTGTTCAAAACATGAAACAATTTCCCTTTGTTTGCAAAGCATCGCAAAATTACAGAGAAGAATAAGCAGAAAATCAAGTAAGTTCTTGTGCTCCATACTCTTCAAAGTAATTTAGCTTTCCACAAACTGTATTCATTATGCCTCCAAGGAAGGTTTTCTTTGGTTATGAAGACTATTTGGTTCGGAATATCCATGATGACCTCCTTGAATTACTCCCTGAGTCTACAAAAAGGATAGTTAAAGTGAAAAAGTTGACCTCATTAAACCCTAGACTCAAAATTTCAAATAGGTCATATGATAAGGGAAATTGGGTTAGGGATGTGTTGGTACCCGATATGGACAAGGTTTTAAAATTTTTAATTTATGTTTTTGAACTTCTTTGAACTAAAGTTCAAAGTAGTTCAAAGTGGTTCGATAGTTCAAATGGGCATCTTGCAAGTTCAGTTCAAGAAAAGTTTAGATTCATGGTTCAAAATGTAGATTTGTTGGTTAGAAAAGTTCACAATCCTATCTCTGTTCAGAATTCAAGTTCCGACTCTGTCAGCTCAATGGTTTCAAAAAAAAGAAGTGTAGATCAAGGTTGTGAAGATTCAATATAATTTTCAAATGGATTCATTTATTTGGTGTGGCATGATAGGTCATCAAAAGAAATAAGGATAGACCTTTGAAGTCCATATGCATTTTTTTTGATGGATTGACTAAGGCTTTGGAGGTGGAAGTCATGCATTTGCAAATATTGTTGGAAGACACTGTTGTAATTTCTATGAAAATGAATTTACAAGAAGCTAAAATATTAGTCTCAATGCGGGGGGTATAAATCCCAATCTAATTGTTTGATGGATCCCATTTTTAGGTATTTTTGAAGAAAACTATTTATCTAAATCTCCTCAAATCGGTTTGAAAATATTATTTACGGATACTAAGTTATACATGTTTTAATACAACACTATCAAAATGATCCACAACACCCAAAAAATGATGCCAGAAAAAATAGATCCTATTTTTGGGATCATATCTAACATTCCATCCTTTGGATTGGGCTGGATTTTGGATATGTATTGTAAAACATAGTTCTCTAAATCCTCTAAAAATATTTTTGTCAGCTTATTTATTGATCAATAGTTATAGGTTTTTGAGTGCAACACTATCAGATCAGCAATGACAGTGACAAAATGCAAAGCCCAGTAAAATAGTCATGTTGTAGGGGTTGTGTCTCTCAATCCAACCATTGGATTGAATTGAATTTTTGATATGTGTTGTAAAAGCTTTTTTTACAAATCCTCTCCAAATGGAATTATGAGATTCATTACAGATGAAAATTTATGGGTTCCTGTTTGCGACTCTATCGGATCAGCAATAACAATCAAAAATGCAGATGATAGAAACATTGGTCTCGGTGTAGGGGCCATAACTCCCAACTCCACCGTTGGATCTTTGAAAAATTGAGATATGTTGGATTAATCCTAATTTTCTAAGTTCTCAATAAAGAAATATTTTTAAAAAAATTGGGTTCATCAGATACATGTGTCTATTTGCACCTCTATTGGATTAGCACTCTATCACCAGCAAAAGCCACTTGTCAACATGCATATATTCTAGGGGCCTCGTATCAGCAA
Source organism: Cupressus sempervirens (assembly GCA_028749045.1). NCBI lineage: Eukaryota > Viridiplantae > Streptophyta > Pinopsida > Cupressales > Cupressaceae > Cupressus > Cupressus sempervirens. The sequence continues at coordinate 51,203,563 of CM053790.1, read as the reverse complement.
AAATATAAGACAATTTTTATAATGATATAAACACATTAAGAAAGGGGAGATTGCAAATATTAAAAAGAAAAGGGGAATTCATAAAGTTTTTAAAGATTCAGTTAAGGAAACTGAAAGGTTTTCACAAAAGTGAGAAGATAATAAATATGCCAATAGAAAAGGTTAAGGGGAACTCTTTCTTTCTTCGAGATTGCAGACTATGTGCTCCAGTAGGGAGGGAGGTTTTCTTGATTATTCAATTTTTTTGTGAGACTGTGGGAATCAGAGCATATGTTGATTTTTTTTTTTGAACTGTGTGTTAGAGATAGGAATAGATTTTGATTGTTAATGTAATGTTGAAAAGAGTTTCAATTTTTCTTTAGGTAGTGATTTGGGTTGTAAATGTGTAAAAGAATCTTTGTGGTCCTTTACATTCAGGGAAGGGATACTAGAGGTTAATCACATTAGAACTTTGATTATGATGTATTTCCCTTCCACTAGTCATGATCTTTGCATCATTTTTAGTTTTCTCTGAAATACATTCTAATGTCACTATTTTCTTATTGCATTATCATCTCAAAATATCTTTTAAAGATTTGATTCTTCATTCACTCAAGAGGATGTAAGATATACTCTTCATTTTCAATTTGTAATGTAGTATGCAAATGGACTTGGTGTCATTTTCTATTTATATTCTTGTAGTCATTTAGCTTTTTGCATCTACTTTGTGTTGATAGGTAGATTTTTGTGAACCTTTTGTGCTTTTTAATTAAAAGCATCCATAATTAATTCATTGTATATCTTACACGAGGAGTTGTACCTAATAAACTTCAAAGGAAGGTTATCAATCCAATGATAACCTATCCAACCATTGGTGCTAATTAGTCTTCCCATTTGGGCATTCAGGGTTATATTTGCATGTATTTTCTTGGAGGAAAATCTATTCACTAACAGATTTTTGGCGACTACGTTGGCGATCGAAAATGAAGATCATTGCCTAACATTGGTTTCCTTAATTTTATGGTTATCTCTGTGTACAAGAGATTGGAAACTCTATGTTGCAAACTTGTTAAATCCTTGATTTTTGGAGTTCCAATTTTTTTTATGGTAGTGGTTTTAGCTCAACCATGGAGGGCTCAGATTGGACCATTTTCCTTGGCCCAATATCCAGCCTTACCTAAAAGATCATGGGAATACCTTCCCAAGTTTCTTGGAGATAAAACACAAGATCCAGATGACCACATCAAAGAAGTTATAGTCGCATGCGGGATTCTTGGTGTCCAAGAAGAGGATGTCTTTGTCAGATTGTTTGTTGGGACCCTCATTGAATATACTACTGATTGGTTTCAAAACTTGCAGGATGGTTGTATCACTTGTTGGGATGACTTGAAGGTGAATTTTATTGAAAGATTCAAGCCTACAAGTGATTTTGGTAAGATGTTATCAATTTTTTTTCAAATCCAAATAAAGGAGGATGAATCTATACGAGATTTTATTGATAGATTTAATAGATGTATTGGAAAGATCCCTCTAGCATGCCAACCAACTGAAAATAATCAGTTATGCATTTTTGTTGCTACAATAGAAACTGAAATTAAATTCTAGCTAAAGTATCAAAATGTGCAAAATCGAAGAGATGCCCAAAAAGAAGCGATTAAAATAGATGATGCTATGCTATTATGTGGAATGAAATGTAATCGTAGGAGCCATTCCCCTGCTGAAAAAGAGCTTGGTGATGATAAGATTAATAAAAAGCTACTAGTGACTTCTTCATTGCAAGAATTTGATTCCTTTGCATTTGGAGTTTTTCCAGCCATTGACATTGATCCAATAAACTTGATAGATCAGCAACATCAAGAAAGAATTCATGGTAAAGAAATACAAGGCATCCTTCATTTTGATTAGCAGGTAGAGATTGAGGATAATTCATCTTTTGGTACTCAAGAAAACAATGGGAGTATGGTATGCTCACCTATAGAAGTCATGGAAGATTTTAGGAAGGAACTATGTCCAAATAATGACAGCCCTTCAAAGTCTCCTCCTATAAATGACTCTCAACTATTCAAGGAGAATGAAGAAAGGATGATTAGCAGTTTCCAAGAGACTACAAAGATACATGATGAAAATCATACAAGTGTGGCTGAGGTAAAACATAGTTCCAATTTAGTACCTTTGATTTCTACAACTAATGATGTAGATGTCTACTTTTTTGATCCTAAAGTTGGTCATAATATGTTGATTGATGAGTTGGGAAATAAGCTTCATGCATTCTATGAGAGGTATAGAATATAAATTCTTATCCAAGTATCATAGACTCATTTTGATAGTTTCAAAGTATATATGTTTGATGATGGAAATAGTTGATTAAAAGTAATCCTATGCTAGACGAGGCATCTCTTTACTTACAAGTTGATAGTGATATCAAATGCCATATACAAATGGTGAGTTTTTATGACAGCATTTCCAAATATTGTGCATCTTTTCTTGAAAAGGTTTCTTCTTTCCAACACCTTCAGTTTGAAGTGAAAATTGCCGGATGCATGTTGAGGATCATTTCTCGAGTAAAGAAGAATACTATGATGGGTTGTGGTTGCTTGGAAAAGAATGTTGGACTGCCAAAAATTTGCATACTATGAGCTTGAGTTTCAACATTAAAGAAGTCGCCATTAATGAGTGATATGGAGCTACTCTATTGAGGCATAGTCTGCTAATGCGAAAAGGCTCCTACTTCTCCCAGTCAATAAATGGATTTACATGAATTCTCCTTTCTTTTGGTTCTCATGGTAGGTTATTTTCCTACCTTTACAAATATTGTAAATATGTTTTGATGTGCATAGTAGTAGTCAGAATAATGTGCAAGCTTTGGTCTTGCTGGTAGCTTTGGTGTTTTTTGGGTTTTGTTGGTTGGCTTTGCCTTGCTCCCCTCCTCCCTCTCTGCAAGTAATTCCCAATTTTCTTGTTGACTCTATCTGCCCAATGGATAAGGCACTTGTCTTTTGCCAGAGATTGCTAGAGTTTTCTGATTCTGCATCAAAATGAGTCATGTAGTTAGAGCCCCTATTGGTACCCGATATGGACAAGGTTTTAAAAATTTAAATTTATGTTTTTGAACTTCTTTGAACTAAAGTTCGAAGAAGTTCAAAGTGATTTGACAGTTCAAATGAGCATCTTGCAAGTTCAGTTCAAGAAAAGTTTAGATTCATAGTTTGAAATGTATATTTTTTAGTTAGAAAAGTTAAAAATCCTATCTCTGTTCATAATTCAAGCTCCAACTCTATCAGCTCAATGGTTTCAAAAAAAAGAAGTTTAGATCAAGGTTGTGAAGATTCAATATACTTTTCAAATGGATCCATTTGTTTTGTGTGCCATGACAGGTCATCAAAAGCAATAAGGATAGACCTTTAAAATCCATATGCATGTTGCTTGATGGATTGACTAAGGCTTTAGAGGTGGAAGTCATGCATTTGCAAATATTGTTGGAAGAAGTTGTTGTAATTTTTATGACCATGAATTTGTAAGAAACCAGAATATTAGTCTCAGTGTGAGGGGTATAAATCCCAATCTAATCATTGGATCAATCCCATTTTTAGATAAGTTTGAATAAAAATAATTATCTGAATATCCTCCAAGTGGTTTGAAAATATTCTTGACAGATAGTAAGTTACATATGTTTTAATACAGCACTGTCAAAATGATCCACGACACCCAAAAAAAATAGATCTTATTACAGGGGTTATATCTAACAATCCATTCTTTGGATTCGGATAAATTTTGGGTATGTATGGAAAAACTTAGTTCTATAAATCCTCTCCAAAGAATTTTTTCAGATTATTTATAGATCAAAAGTTACACATCTTTTAGTGCAATACTACCAGATCAGAAATAACAGTGACAAAATGTAGAGAACAGTAAAATAGTCATGTTGCAAGGGTTGTATCTCTCAATCCAACCATTAGATGGACCTAAATTTTGGATATGTATTGTAAATTCTAGTTTTAAAAAATTTCTCCAAATGGAATTGTGAGATTCATATGGATGTAAAGTTATGGATTCCTATTTGCACCTCTATTGGATCAGCAATAACAGTCACAAATACAAATGACAAAAAAATTGGTCTCGGTGTGGGGGCCATAACTCCCAACTCCATAGCTGGATCTTCGTGAAATTGAGATATGTTAGAGTAATCATAATCTTATAACTCCTCACTAAAGAAATCTTTAAAAAAAATTTGGGTTCATGAGATACATGTGTCTATTTGCATTTCTATTGGATCAACACTCTGTCACCAACAAATGTCACCTGTCAGCATACATATATCATAGGGGCCTCATATTAGCAAAAATATAAGATAAGTTTTATAATGATATAAACACATTAAGAAAGGGGATATTGAAAATATTAAAAGGAAAAGGGGAAATCATAAAGTTTTTCAAGATTTAGTTAAGGAAATTGAAAGGTTTTCACAGAAGTGAGAAGATAATAAATATGCCAATAGCAAAGGTTCGAGGGGATTCTTTCTTTCTTTGAGACTGTAGATTGTGTGCTACAGCAGGGAGGGAGGTTTTCTAAATTATTCAATTTTCTTGTGAAACTGTGGGAAGCAGAGCATATGTTGATTTTCTTTTTCTGAACTATGTGTTAGAGATAGGAATAGATTTTGATTGTTAATGTAATGTTGAAAAGAGTTTCAATTTTTCTTTAGGTAGTGATTTGGGTTGTAAATGTGTAAAAGAATATTTGTGGTCCTTTACATTTAGGGAAGGTAGACTAGAGGTTAATTACATCAGAACTTTGATTATGATATATTTTCCTTCCACTGGTCATGATCTTTGCATCAATTTTAATTTTCTCTAAAATACATTCTAATGTCACTGTTTTCTTATTGCATTATCATCTCAAAATATCTTTTAAAGCTCTAATTCTTCATTCGCTCAAGAGGATGGAAAATATACTCTCTTTTTTCACTTTTTAATGTAGCATGCAAATGGACTTTGTGTCATTTTTTTGTTTATATTCTTGTAGTCATTTAGCTTCTTGCATCTACTTTGTGTTTATTGATAGATGTTTGTGAACCTTTCGTGTTTTCTAGTTGAAAAGCATCCATAATTAATTCATTATATATCTTACACGAGGAGTTGTACCTAATAAAATTTAGAGGAAGGTTATCATTTCAATTGTTGGTGTTGATTAATCTTCCCATTTGGGCATTTAGGGTTATATTTGCACATATTTTCTTAGAGGACAATCTGTTCACTAACAAGATGCCAAGACTTCTCAAACTGGGCTTTATCTATTTAAAAAATGGTTCTCATAAAGGAATTTATTCGCCCCTCATGCAAATATCTAGAACTTTGACTTAGGAAAGCTAGTGGTTCCTAGTGTTTTTATGGACTATGACCTCTTGAAGGCTATTGCAAAAAAGTATGATTCAGCAATCAGAGTAGTGAGGAGAGTTGATGGTGAGCCTTTGGTCACAATTAGCCCTAAGGAAATTCAAGAGGTATTTGGCCTAGAGCCACTAACAAAATATCATGTACCCATTGACCTACAAGAGATAAAAAAGGAATATATATTGAAGAAGGATGTGATTAGGTAGGGTACACTGAGGGCACATATAGGCACAATTGGGAATTTTCTAGTGATTATAGCATCCTCTAAGGAACCTTTTAAAATGGAATATTTCACTTCCTGAGCTATGGAGGCATACATGACTTTGTGTAGAGTTTTTGGTGAAGATGAATAGAATGTCATGATCACTCAAATTTCCCCTTTTGGTGTGAATGTTATTTTTTATTTTGCCTCCTATATAGCAGATGAAATTCATACTGGTTTGGTAGGGATTGCAAAAGTCAAGGTAGATAAAATTTTTGGTCACTATTCTTTGTTGATGCATATGTTTTTGTTCAAAGGAGTAGATTATTTTGGTAAAGAAATGAATCTAAATAGAGAATAGGAGGGAGAAGCACTGCTAGTTCAGTTATGGGATGCAGATATGACCAAGGATGTGGAAAATGATAGTTTTGTCAGATTTGATAGGTATGTTACTTCAAAATTGTGATGCCTATTATTCAAGCACAATCCCAGAATCCCTAAGGCACTGGTAGATCTTATTAGGCCCATGGAAAATCCTACTGGTCTAAAAGTTTCACATAATTGGGGAGACATTATCCCATACTTTGTTTCTATTGTTCTTAGGATTTATGGTTTTAAAGGAACCCCTCATGTGTTGCCATACCAAGTGCCATTAAAGGTTGGAGTAGATGAGTTTTTGTGGTAGTTTGGAGGATTGGAGGAAAGTTATTTGGTGAAAAGGGGAAGAGGATCAATTTTCCCAACTTGCATTGCAGCCCACGGATTTGTGATCACAAAAAGGGGTTGACTAGACTAATACAAGATGGCTGAGTCTCATTCCCATTTTTGTGATACTGAGGGATTCTATGACTTAGCCTTTAGGAACAAAGCTAAGCTTGGTAAAATAAAACATCAACCATATTTCCCTAAGGACAAAAAAATAAGAAATGAGTTCTCCTTGTAGCAACAAGAAAACAAGAAACAAAAATGGAGGGTTTTCGAATTTATTCATTGTTTTGATGAAGATTATAATCCTTTGGGTAATGCCACCATAGAGGCAGATAGAATTAATAAACTCATGATTTCTTTTCCCAAAATAATGGAAACTATGAATGAGAAAAATCATTTTTTATTAATACTTATCTAGACAAGGCAAAAGAGGTAATGAGGATATTGGCATTCACTCCCAATCTAGGGGCAGGACAACTAATTTTCCAGAAAAGGTTAGGCTATAATGTGATCCAAAATAAGAAGGCCATTGTGGATAAAGGCAAACAAAAAATGGGATTCACTAGTGTTGCCTTAGAAGAAGGATCTGATGATCCCTCTCCTAAGAGGCAAAAAAATAATGAAAGAAAAAGATCCTCACATTGAGGAATATTCACCTACAAAATTCCCTTTGCAGATTGGAGAGGAACAACTCACTAGAGAGAAAATTGAACAGCTGGGGTCCTAAGGAGGAATTTGTATTACCCAAGTAGAATTAGATGAGGGAAACCCCTAAGAGCCTCCTATGCCAAGCCTTGATTTGACAGTGGTCGATTATAAAGGAAGGGAATTAGACCCTATGTTAGAGCAAGCTAGTCATCAAATTTTTTTAGATGATAGTTTTTTAAGTCCAGAGCCTTCCACCAATTTGTATGGAGAACAAACATAGGAAAGTATGAAGAAAGGTGCAATAAATTGAAGATTGAGCATCCAAAAATTGAAGGTGTAACCATTCAAACCTAAATAAAAGATGAAATGATAAAATAATTTCAAAGCCTAACCCCTAAAGAAGGGAGAGAAATGGTCAAAGCATCAGGTGTTTTATTACTACCTAATTGGGATATAGTAGATGCCCTAATTTTTTATTTTGTTCCCAATAAGTTAGACACACCGGACCAAAGAAAAAAGGAGATCAAAGGTGCTACATTCAGTGCAAACCAAGCTGTTCTGGTTATTTGGTCCATTAGAAAAGCATCCAGAACAATGTCTCTACAATCAGATAGTTTTGGATTGATTGGCAATATAATTGTAAAGAGGTTAGAAGATACAACTTTTTTGGAGGTTTCACATTTAAATGTTGGGACATCCTAATTAACTTTGGCTACTACAAAGAAGGATGAGAATAAAATATTGGAGTTACAACCTAAGTATGAGAGAGATTTAGAGGCATATAATAAAGTAGTTCAAAAAAGAATTGAACTTGAAAATAAGGTAATGGGGAGGTCTTCCAGGCCAAGGATTACATATCCTCGCCCTCTAATGGAACCTTGTAAATCCACTCCTCTCATAGAAATACCAGAGACTCCACAAAGGCCACAATATTACACAGCTGAAGATTTTGAGGAAGAAAAGAGCAAACTGTGGGCATTGGATGTAGAGCTAAATGTGCAATATGAAGACAAATTAAGAAAGGCTCTCATGTATCTAGTGGAAAAAATTGAATGGCCCTTGTTCCATGATCAATTAGCTAGGGTAATAAACATTTGGGAAGAAATGAAAGCCAATGAAGAAACTCTGAAACCCATTGTCAATAAGTGGGGTAAAAGGAGAAAAGAAATTACATTTTTATGTTATTCTATCATAAGGTCTTCTCACGACCATATTGAAAAAACTTTTGATGTTGCCAATGATCTATCAGAATTTGATGACAAAAGAGTGGGATTAAAGAGGAAACTTGTTGCTTATTTGAATAAGTACAAAAGTGAGAAATTTGATTTATTCCCACGTGGTCTAGACAAGAAAAACAAACTAAAGAATAAAGATGAATGGGCCAAGGAATTGGATGACTTTTTTTTTAAGAATGAATAAAGTCATCAATCAAAAACAACTTGCATGGTGGGCCGCCACAAAAGAAGAATTGGTGAAGGTTCAGTTGTTCTTTGATTCTTTAAAACAAGATTTTGTTAACATTGACAAGGAAGTTGAATATGTGATTAAGAAGCAACCTGATATTCTGCATTTCAATTGGTAAGATTACACACTTTTTGACAAGTGTATGACAGATATTGATTCTAATGAATAGTTTGAAGAAGCTAAAATTTATGATGATGAGGTGCATGAAGATGAAATACAGGTCATTGATACACTTGCATAGGATCAGAGGGAAGAAGAACATAAAAGCAAGAAACCAATTTTAGTTGTAGGTTTAGAGGCCCAGGATGATGACATGATAGAGGAAGAAACAAGAATAAAAGTAGTTTTATCAATTCATGATGAAAATAGTGAAAACCCTTGAGTTGAGATCGGTTTGCAAGTACCAGAATGAGATTCATCATTGGCTAGTCTAGTAGCTGCATATCCTGAAGATTTAGAATAGCAATAGCCAATCGATAAATTATGTAGCATGTGAAGGTGTAACAGAAATGGGACCTACCAAAGGAATACTTGGACATATTAGTTGTCTATTACACAATTTTTTGTCTTTTGTGTTAAGCAAAATGTAAATATCTTTTGTCTAAAGGGACAGCTGTCTTTTTCTCTTAGCCTAAAGCTTTTTGCATCTCACCATATATAAGTGAGATTCTAGGGCTAGAGAAAGGGTCTGAATAATTGAAATTTTTAGTTTTATTAAGTTTGTCTAGTCCAAGACTCTTGATATTTGTTTTATGATATGTCTTTTCTTGAAATTTTAAGAGAATACACCAATTTGGTAGGATCCAAATGTCTTTTTTCCGAGTCATTTTGAGTCTTAAGCAATTGTATACAATTTTCAAAAAAAAATAGTTAATGAAGAACACAAACTATCCCTATTTATGTTCTCTCTGAATCTTGTCTCCAATTCTATTATATGGTTGTTGTGAAGTTTTAGAAGCAAAAGCTTGTCCAATTGAATGCAATTGAGTTTAAATTGTATGTCAATTCATTATTGCTTTTAATTCAATGAATTAAGTAAATGCTTTAGTGATATTGATGGGATTTCCATAGTAATTGAATGGATGTTGGTAAGTATGAGATCTAGTGAGAGCTATTGATAGTATTGATTGTAATGCAATCAATTAGATCTAGGAATTGATAGATTCCGAATCCCCAATGGATAGGGCACTAATCTGATTATTTTAATTTGCATATGGAAGGTCATAGATAAGCATCAAGTTCATTTTTCAAAATCAATTTTATTTTACTATTCAAGATTGTAAATACTTGTCAATACTCAGATTGCATTTGATCTATGATTTTTAGTTAGCTAATATTGTCAAAAAATATTTGCAAACCTGAGGAGAATTATCACCAAATCTATTGTTAAGGGATGTGTGTTGTTGGTGAGTTGTTATGGGATAAGAAAATTAATGTGTTTGAATTTATATTGAGAATTCTTTGATCCCTTAGGTATACCCACCTTGGTTCTGCAAAGCCTAAAGAGTATAAAACCATTCTTGGTTTTGTTGAAGTTGGATCTAGATAAGAAATAGGCATAGGGAAGTAGTTGATTTCTAGAATTTGTGAGTTTTGTTATCTTGGTATTAATCCTTGTTGCTTAGTAGTTGAAAAAAACCAACACACTCTACTCACACTGATTTCTTGGCTCATTCTAATCACACGCTTTGCACTATAATAGAGATAGAGAATGACCACTTGTTTTGTCACTACCTTGTCAGAACCAATCTAAGATTAACAATCCCCTCATTTGACATGAGTGGAAAAAATAATTTTTCATGGCATATACATTCTCATTTATGCATAAGTCAAACAATATATACTACATTACTTGGCTCATATACAAAATTTCAAAGCTTCAAAATTCTGCAAAATGGATGACTAATCTATCATGCCTTATTACTCAATTACTCCCCTTGAGTAAATACTTCATTTCTATTTTTACATCTTCTTTAATACTCCTGTTGAGTAGATATCTACCTTGACAAAACATTTTCTCAAAATTTTATATTCCCCTTTTCTTTGACACTTATGTCATTTGTTGTGTACACTTAATGTGTGTTTGTCCAAAAATGTCTTATGTAACTCCATGAGCATCTTCAATGTTGCATCCCAGTTGTTCCAAGCTACCTCTAGTGATTGATATTGAATATATAGCTGGGTATTAGGGAAAACTAAGCCATCATGATATGAAAGATGTCAATCTTTCTTCATCAATGTCTATGCATAAGCTAGTTCCTTATGCAACACTTCCATGTGCAGAGTCAACATGGATTGGATACTAATCAACGCAGACTGGATATTATCATCTTGTACTTGTAGCTTAGCAATCCTACCTTGAGTTGATAGTAGCCTCTATAAATGTACTTGACTTTGACTAGGAGATAGCTTTAAAGAGTTACTTGTGTGTTCTAGATCTCCTTGCAGTTGGTTAATAGCCCTGTGCATCTATTGTGTGAAATTCTCCACATTGAACAATGTGGTGTATAGAGAGAAGATATTCTCTAACATTGTCTTGAAACTTTCCATTTTGGTTGCTAAGTCAACCTATCTAAGTACAAAAGCACTTGATATCTTTTCCAGTACCTTTGTATGGAACTTCCTTTCAGACCATTCAAGTAATTTGACATTTGAGTCCAACTCTTCATCTTTGATCTTTTTCATAATGGTGACAAGTTTATCTATGATATCCTTGTTGTCATTTGGTTCTAAGAGGCTAAAATCATCCATGAATATATCCTTGATATCATGTAACACTTTCTTTTGTTTGCATTGCCTCCTTAGAATTCCCTGCCTCTTCTTTCTTTGTAGAGCATCTTCTAGTATACTCATCTCTTCTATAGTGACTGCATTAAGATCAAACTTAGGTAGCTCAATCACTTCATCAAGGCTTACATCACCATATGATGTAGTATTAGCACTAAGTGGTGTGTTGGAACTTGGCCTTGATATTTGTAGTGGGTCTTCTATATACTCCTTTGAAGAGTTTGGCTACTAATAGGAGATGTGGATACTAGTAGTGTGACCAATGTTTGACTTGCTATCTGATCCTCTAGCTTAGTAATCAGCCCTAAATATTTAGTGTTGTTATCCTCCATTTGAGATTCACCTTTTAATTGTGTGTTAGGATATAAGACATACTTCTTGGCCTATTGTCACTTTAGTTCCATTTTTCTCAAGAATTAGTAATGCTGGAAAACCTAAACTATTTAGGCTAGGAATTAATGTTTCTATTTGTTGTCCCTCTACCTCTTTCATTTGAAATACAATTATGGACATTGTAGATGGTGCATTAGTTGTAGCAACTATCTATACCAAGTTTGTACTTTGATCTCCTTAAAGATCTCGTGCATCTATCTTTTTCACTTCTATAGATTGAGGGGGCACATTTGATGTTTCTTATGGTTTCTCCCCTATAGATGCAAATTTTTCCTTCTCAATCTCATCCACTCTCACCAGTATAGGATTTGTGCATATTTGTGTTATAGTGGTGGAGTCCTTAAAAATTTTCTTCAAATCTACCTCAGTCAAAGGATTTATGTTTTGTGTTGAGTTATCAGCAACATCCTTGATAATAACCACTAAGTCTTGTAGAATTTCCTATTTTGCATGTGGTGGACTGACACTCCACACTTGTACATCTTTTACATCCTATTGCTCATCTTCAATTATGGCCTCTTGTATATTTCCCTGAGTCCCATCCACATCAGCTTCTTTGACTATGATTTCATCATTTTCTTTCTCAACTTTATCAGGTTCCTTTTGTATATGAGCAATGTTAGTATGCTAATAGAAACCAAATTTAAATAAAGCTTCTACAAACTAAAAAAAATTCATAAACTTCAAGATAGACTAAGATGAGCTCTCAATTGAGAATATGAGACATTAATGGGCTCTCTCAATGAGAAGCTCTCTTGTTGAGTGGCTTTGTCTAAATAGATAGGATGTATGCTCAAGATTATGCTTCAAAAAGGGCTTCAAATGGAGTTGGAATTTGGGTGTGAGTGTATGGTTTTGATGTAAAATGGCTTCTTAAAATGGCATTATGACTTTACTTCATGGATTGTGTTGTTTTGCAAAGGGGAAGGATCCAATTTATAGGCAAGAGGCTTGAGGGATTGAGGGCTAAGATGCAAGGATGGGGAAAAGCTCATGGAGGGCTCAGATTGCATGAGAGGAGAGCACATGGATTGTGCTTCCTTACAGCCAATAAAGGAGTGACACATGTCATAGGGTGAGAGGATGGAGGAAAGGGGAAGGATGAGTCAACAAAGGAGGCTCAAAGGATAAAATCTTCATAAAAACCCTCATAATGGCTTGTAAGAGCAATGAAAGGGCTTGGAAGAGTCATTTATGGCCTAGTGGGCTTCATAAAGTTTTATGGTTGGGTATTTTGAGGGAGATGAGAGAAATTTCAACTTGGGCTTGATCAAGAAGGTTTTAAGCTTGCTTAAGATTGTGCAAATGATTAGAGGATGGATAAGGATGGTTTAGGATTAGCTTAGGGATAGGCAAGTGGATGGCATTTAATGAGGGTGGGTGAAGGAGGAGATATTTGTTAACTTTGGCTTGGGTTAGTAAGTCTTAACCCATTTTTAGGGAATGTGACAAGGTTAGGAGGGGATTAGGATTAGGTTTAAAGACATCTTCTAGAAGAGTCTAGACTTTGGATGAGGATAAAGACTTTCTAGAATAGTCTAGAACTTCCTAGGATGCGGATGAAGACTTTCTAGAAGAGTCTAGAATTTCTTAGGATGAGGATAAATTAGATTTGTAGGAAATAAATAAAGTTTTATTTATTTCAAGAGTTTGGGTTGAGGAGATATTTATTAAAACTTTTTTAATAAACGTGAGGATTAATATTTAATCTTAATTAAATATTTTGAGTTGGGATTAGGGGTAGGAAATGATGGGATTAGCCTTTAATCAAAATTAAAGAAGGATTAGAAGATTTTGGAAGAGGTTAGTGGTCTTAAGGAAATTGGCCAAGTTTTGGGCAAAAAATAAATTTTTTATTTATTTTGGGTTTTTTGGTCAATTTATTAATTAAATAATTAATAAATAAGGAAATAATGCTTAAATAAGATTTAAACATTTTTGGGAGGGATTCTTTAATTAAATATTTTTAATTAAGATAAAGGGATTTAATGGCATAAAAATTAATTAATTAATTAATAAATGATGATGTCATCAGGAATTTTTCAAAAAATAAAAATACTTTATTTTCTAAGGGATTTTAGGTGTCTACATTTTTCCCCTCTTTGATGTGATGCCGCAAGTGGCATGGCATCAAAGATAAGAAAATAAGATGCCCAAGGCTAGAGCAGAAGAGGAGAGAATGCACTGCGAGATGCCCCCTCAAGAAGGCGGCAGGGAGAGAAAGCGAGGCTCAACGGCTTCTTGAAAAGTACAAGAATTTGAGATGAGAAAGGAGACTCAAATTGGCTTAAGAGAAGAGGTTTAGTTAGCTCAAACTCTCACTATGGGAGAATGATAAAGGGAGAATCAGAGGCACAAGAGGAAGCAAGCTTAAGATCTCAGGGATTGCAGAGGATGAAGGAGCAGAGTGCTATAAAAAGGAATCCATGATAGGGAGATGGATGATGGGATCATAAAGCTGATGCAACAGGATTTCAAAGAGTCAGATTGGCGGAAGATGGGTTTCGGAGATCCCTAGGACTAGGATTGTGGATCTTGAAAGATGAGGCTTGGTGGATTGATTTGATTGGTGGATCCCTAAGACTAGGATTGTGGATCCCTAAAGCTAAGAGTGATGATTGATTCTGAGAGATACTTATGCACAAGCTGGGGTAGGAGAGACAGATGCTGGATATGGATGGGGGATAATGGAGATGAAGGGATTCCATTGAGGCTTTTTTGAGCAGGGGGATACTTCAAAGAGAAGTAGCACCATGTAGTTGAGCACTAGATTTGCTATAGGACTGTTGGTTAATTGCCAAGGTTACCAAGAACATCAAGGCCTTGTCACCAACTATCCAGAGGACTGACGAACTGACTCAAAACAAACACGCAAGGATTGCCCCAGCATCACACATGAATCTGGAAAGAATCAGAGTGGAACCGACTGTGGGTAACCCACAAGCAGAAAAGAAAAATAAACAAAAGACCTGATCAAGACCTTACGCTCAAATTGCCCCATTCACAGTATACCATGATATGGAAGATCATGGCAACCTTGAGGAGGGAACAAAAGATTATTTGGAAAAGATACTTCAAGACCCAAAAGGGAAGATTCCAAATCAAAAGAAAGCGAAAATCCAAAAGAGAACCATTTACCAATGAGATGGGTAGGATGAGGTACTAACGGACCAAGATCAGACATGAGGAAAGCTATATCCTACAAGGATCTATCAGAGAGCACCTAAGCTAATGGATCTAGATGAGTGATGTGTCTGGCAAGCTGAACTAAGAGGATAACACTTTGGTGACAAGAGATCTAGCTAAAGGATGCATTGGAATAGCTAACCAAGGGTTGTGCGATGTGTGCAAGATGCTAATCAAGGATGAACTAACATGAAAGCTAGATAGATACAATGGTACTAAGCTAAAGAGGATGTACAAGCTAACAGACCAAGATATGTTACAAATGTACAAGGTTGTTCATGTTTTGGTTTTTGTGAGATGGAAATGTTTGTGAAGGGTGGGATGTCTACAATAATTGATAGGTAGATAGGTAGATGGTTTACGAAAAGCGTAAGTGAAAATGGGGTTCTTTGTGTGCATGTGATAGGATACAAGCTAGGATACAAGATTATTTACAAGTTGGAATATGGTACAAGCTTTGGACCAGATTCGGATATACAAGCTATGCTACAAGGGGGGATACAAGATTTAAAAGCTTTGGTACAAAATTTACAAGCTAAGGTACAAGATTTACAAGTTGAGGTACAAGATTTACAAGCTGAGGTATTTACAAGCTTCATTAGATTTTGGATATTTGGTCAGAACACCAAGCGAACAAGCATGTTATGGGATGGTGGGTGGATGGATGAGGGATAAGATAGTGATAGATAATGGATTAGTCTTCGTGCACAAGGCACTTGAATTACCAGGTTTTCACCAAGGTACCTATCCAAGGCGCTTGAATTGCCAAGTTTTCACCATTGGATGCTTATTTCTCTTTATTATTTTTTTGTATTTTTCAAAAGCTGGGTATACTAAGGATCTTCAAGCATAGAACTTCTTGAGATGAATGATGTTAGTAGGATCATTCAAGAGTTCTCCTTCTAGTGTGGATAGCTGATAGGCTCTAGAGCCAAAGGAGGCAGTGACAACATAAGGACCAAGCCAGGTAGGTTCAAACTTGCCTTTCTTTTCTCGATCAGCTTGGACTTTCATATTTTCTTTGAGGACCATGTCACCAGGCTGAAAGTGTTGTGGAAGCACCTTCTTGTTGAAATTCCTTTTGAGACGAGTTTGATAGACTATGAGATGATCATAGGCTTGTTGTCGCTTCTCCTCTAAGAGATCTAGCTAGGTGAGCCAAGCTACTCTGTATTCTTCATCTAATATTTACCGTTGCAAAGATATGTGCAAGGAGGGAAGTTCAACCTCTATGGGTAGTATTGCTTCAGCACCATAGACTAAGGAGTATGGAGTTGCGCCTGTGGATGTGTGAAAGGAAGTTCAATAAGCCCATAGGGCAGGATTAATCCGTAGGTGCCAGTCGTGGCCAGAATCATTGACAACTTTCTTTAGGATTTTGAGGAGGGTTTTATTAGTTGCCTCTGCCCGACCATTACCTTGTGGGAAATATGGGCTAGAAAAGAGCTAATGGATGTAGAGGGAAGTGCATAATTCTTCCATGTTGAGATTTTCAAAGTTACCTCCGTGGTTAGTGAATATGGTGGATGGGAGGCCGAAGCAGCAAGCAATGTGGTACAAGATGAACTTGAAGACCTAAACTCCTATAGCTGAGACTAGGGGGACTGCTTCCATCCACTTAGTGAAATAGTCTATAGCTATTATTATCCATTTATGTCCATTAGATGAGAGAGGTGTGATAGTTCCAACAAGATCAAGGCCCCAACAAGCGAAAGGCCAAGGTGATGCAATAGGTTGTAGATCCTGTGCTAGAGCATGCACGAGATTTGCATGCTACTAACATGGGAAACACTTTCTGACAAAGTCATAGGAGTCTTCTTCAATGGTAGGCCAATAGTAGCTTGCTCTAAGGATTTGTCACGCTAGGACAATACCACTTGTTTGGGGACTATAAAGTTTGGAGTGTACTTCTTTTAACACCATCGTGGCCTCATTTTCATCTAAACATTGAGAGAGAGTATCGTGATAACCCAAAAAATATAGGGTATTGGCTATGATAACATAGCGGGATGATTTTTGGATAAGGTTATGGCATTGGGTACGTGTGAGATGAGGGGAGATGATACCATCTTTAAGGTAAGCGTGAATCTCATGGTACCAAGGGGATTGGGGACCAACCAAGATAAAAACACGATTTGAGTCATCATTCGCATAGGCAGGTGTGAGGAGTTGCTCAACTAAAAAATCATACTGTGTAACCACTTGGGGAATTTCCAAGAGTGAGCCGATAGTAGCCATAACATCTGCTGCTTTGTTTAGCATTCGAAGCACTTATGTAAATTGAAGCTTTGTAAAATGTTGGGTTAGCTAATCAACTAGCTCTTTGTAGGGTAATAGCTTTTCATCTTTGGTTTGATATTTATTTAGGGCTTGATTGATGATGAGCTGAGAATCGCCAAGTATTTGTAATTCAATGATATTCCATTCTATAGCTATCTTTAATCCTACTATGAGAGCCTCATATTCAGCTATATTGTTGGTGCTAGGGAATTGTAGCTTGAAGGCTTTTGGAATGTAATCGCCTTGAGGTGTGACCAACAATATTCCTGCCCCTGATCCATGAGATGTATATAAGCCATCAAAATAAAGTTTCCATGGGGGCTGTTCTTTAATTAGACAGATATGTTCATCTGGAAATTCTGTGATCAAAGAATATGCATCTATTAGAGGTGCATCAGCTAGGTGATTTGCTATAGCTTGCCCTTTATTGCCTTTCTGTCCACATACTGGATGTCAAATATGCTAAGAGGGTCTATCTTGGAGACTAGTTGGATGGTATGACTTAGCATGTAGTGGCAAAGCTTTTGAGTTGAGAAAACAACTACCATACAAGCTTTTTCCATAGGAGTGTAATTGAGTTCATAACCAACTAGGGTTCTACTGACGTAGTAGATGGCTCTTTCTCTGTTTTAGTTATCAAGTTGTGCTAGAAGTGCCCCTAGAGCAGTAGGCATTGCTGATATGTACAAGATCAAGGGACGACCAAGAACTGGTGGAACCAAGATAGGGGGATTGGCGAGGTACTTCTTGAGCTGATCAAAGCCATGTTAACATAAAGGATCCCACTTGAAGTTTTCATCCTTCTTCAGTAAATATGTAAATGGCATACACTTATCTGCAAGCTGGGAGATGAAGCACCGAATAGATTGGAGCTTTCCCTGAAGAGAGCAAAGTTGTCGTAGTGTTTGGGGAGGAGGCATGTCTAAGATAGCCTTGACCTTCTTAGGGTCAATCTCTATACCTCGTTTGGAAATGATAAAGCCTAGAAGCTTGCCAGATGTGACCCCAAAGACACACTTCTTGGGATTCAGCATGAGATGATATTTGGCTAACCTATCAAAGAATTTCTCTAGGTCAGCAAGAAGATCCATGAAGGTGTGAGATTTAACCAAGATATCATCCACATAATCCTCCAAAATGCTATGGATAAGATCATGGAAAATGGCTGTCATAGCTCTTTGATAGGTAGCCCCTGCATTCTTTAGGCCAAAAGGCATCATATTGTAACAAAAGGTTCCCCAAGGGGTAGTGAATGTTGTCTTATGCTGATCCTCTTCTGCAATCTTGATTTGATTATACTCAAAAAATCCATCCATGAGGGACAAAATTTCATGTCCAGCTGTAAGATCTACAATCATATCTATGTTGGGCAAGGGAAATCATCTTTTGGACAAGCTTTGTTAAGATCTCTCAAATCAATGCAGATTCTAATGTCATCAGATGGTTTAGTGACAGGGACCATGTCAGAGATCCACTCTGAGTAGTCGATAGGTCGGATAACCTTAGCAGCTAACATTCCTTCTAATTCAGCCTTGACCAGTAAAGCCACCTTGGGGTGCATTTTTCTAAGCTTTTGTTTGACGGGCTTGATCTTTGGATCTACTGCAAGATGATGAACTACAAGCTTTGGATCCAGCCCTGGCATGTCTTGATATGACCATGCAAATTGGCCAATGTTCTCTCTTAAGACCTCAAAGAGGAGATCAGCTTGGTCTTGTGATAGGGATGCATCAATGTGAACAAGTCTGGGGATCTTTGAAGAACCAATGTTGACTTCTCTAGTATCCTCAATTAGAATAGAAGACACCTCTGGTCGATTATCTTGAGGAGGCAATGTTAAATCCTCATGTTCTGTTTATGACTCTGGATTTTCTTGCTAAGGGGCTCTCTTCACTACCTTAGCTAGTCCTGGATTCACATTTGTTCTAGTTTTGGGTGTATTGGAACTAGGTTGGGGATTTTCTCCAAAATACCCCTTGGGATCTACCTTATAGATATAGGCAGAATCTGGCTTTGTTTGCTTGTGAGGAGTTTCGGCTCCCATGAATCTCAAAAGTGCTTCCTCTGATGTGAACTCATCAATATGTATGACACTTGATTGGTCCCAATCTATGAGTTGTGGATGGGCGAGTGGTAGGTCGATGAAATGGATGGATAGTTCTTGGAGAACAGAGTCTCCCAAGGAGATTTGGTCTGGGATATTGTCATAGGCTGTCTTTTCAACTTCCTTAGGAATTTCTTCGATTTTGACAAGGTCATGGTGAATGTTTGAAAAAGCATGACCATTCTCATTGGTGCCCCCAGTTGTGGGTATGCCAAAGCCAAGACCTGACTCCATTTCCCACTGGTGTGCTTCGATGGGGCACTACATGCCTCTTTCTTCTGGTCCTAGACCACCACCTTGATAGTTCCATTTTTTAGTGATGATCTTATGTTCTTGGGGATACTTCTGGCTAAAGTGATCAAGCCATGATTGATTTCTTGGAGGTGCATCCTTATGTAACCAATTGTTGATATCTGGAGTGAGCTCCTCATGAAGAGGGATTTTCGAGGATACAAAGGTTGTTTGGCCAAACTGTTTGTATCGAGGTGATGGAATCTCCTTAGCTTTGTGATATTTTGGTTGTCCATGGGAATGTGGATCAAGTGGGAGTGCCCCAATAGCAAATGCATCTGACAGACTATACTCTCCACAACCTTTGTTATTGATCTTCACGGTAGACAGGGTGGAGGCGAGGATGGTTTCTGGGTCATTACAAGTGTGGGATGAACTGGCGATGGTTGTGCCGATATCAATTCCAAGGCAATGGTTTGTATATGAAGCTTCAACTGCATTGCAGTAAGCAAAGGGTTCTAGATCGGCATGGATGGTTACCTCAGTGCCCTGATGCAAAAATTTGACACACTGATGGTAAGTGGATGGAATAGCTTTCATGGCATGAATCCATGGGCGACTAAGGAGGATGTTAAATGGTAGGTTTAGATCAATAACATGGCAGAGTGTTTCTTGGATGACGGGCCCAACCTTGATTAGCAGCAAAATAGTTCCTTTTGTGGTTCTTTCCAAGTTGTCATAAGCTTTGATGGTGATAACCTCACTAATGATATCTGCCTCAGTATACCCAGCTTGTTTTATGAATTTTAGGGTGCAAATATTCAAGGCTGATCCATTATCTATCATTACTCTTTTCACAGAAAAATTGGATACCATGATGGCTATGTGAAGCGGAAGGGTGTGATCTGGCTCGACCACGAGTATGTCGGTTGGTTTGAAAGATAAGGCACATGAGGATGAAAGGTGTCCAACAAGATTATGAAAATCAGTAGCGTTGATATCTAAAGGGACATGGGATTCTATGAGAGCATTGTCAAAGATGCTTTTGTACACAAGACTGGTGCGAAGAAGGTCTAAAATGGAGATTTGGGCTGGCATGTTCCCAAGGTGTTCCAAGATATTATATTGGCTTTTTGATGGAGCTGATGGTGCTAGTAGAACTGGTGGGCCTGCGATGTTAAATCGCACTGTTCGAGTGGTGACTGCACACTCATTGTTTGGCCCTTGGATATTGATAACATTGATAGAAGGCTCTTTTTTAGATATACAATCGATGAGGCTACCATAGTCTATGTAGGATGAATTATGGTCATTATTCTTCCCATGTTGTTGGTTTGGCTAGCAGTTGTTGGTGTTGTTGTTATTGGTTTGGATAGGTGCTTTTCCAGGATTTTGGTCATCGTGAGGAGGAAAAGAATTTTGATAGATCTGTAAACCTGCATTGGGAGAGGTTTGGGCACCAACGGTGATTTCTTTTCGATCAATGAGGTCCTGCACATAATCTTTTAGTTTCATGCATCTGAGGGTAGTGTGACCTTTTACCCTATGAAATTTGTAGTACTCATTATCTTTGTACCGTGCAGCTTTGGATTGGCTTGGGTCAATTTGCTAGGTAGGAGGAAATTTTATGAGGTTTTCCTTGACTAATTTTTCAAAAATGACATCCAATGGCTCACCAAGGGGTGTATAGTTTCTAGGTGCAGGTTGGAATCTGGGCTTTTGCCCTGTAGCTACATTGATGGCATTAGCTTGATTGCTAGATCCTTGGAAGTTAGGTCTTGGATTATGGTTTTGATAGCTTTGGTTATTCTGTTGTTGGTAGTTGATAGCTTGCTAATTGTTTGGTTGATATGGTGGGTTGGACTGATTTTGGGAAGGACCAACAATATTCACATGTCTGGTGTCAGTGACGCCATCTGTTGAAATGTGCTTGTTTTTGTTCCAATACCTAGACTTGTCATTTGAATGTGTTTGATTTTGGTTGGCTTCCTTGTAAATCTTGACCACACCATATTTAATGAGTCCTTGCTCAAGGATCATTCCTTTCTCTTTGATATCTTTGTAGGTCTGCAAACAATTCATGGTCATGTGGTGAGCCAAGCTGGGATGGGCATTATCAATAAACATTTTCACCAGATGGTGCTCTGGCAAGGTGCAAGATATGCGAGTGGTAAGGGTTTTCCATCTTTGCAGATATTTGAGAAGGCTTTCTCCACCTTTTTGCTTAGTGTGGACAAGATCAACTACTGATAGCTCTGTTTCAACAAGATGGGCATATTGGGCTACAAATGCCTCAAACAATTCAGCAAAGTTTCTAATTGTGCCATATGGGATTCTATAAAACCATTCAAGAGCTGGTCTAGCCAAGCTTTTGGGAAAAGGGCACAAGAGGAAGACATCATTGTATGCCACTTCTTGGCAATGCATGTAAAAAAATTTGATATGTGTAACAAGGTCTCCTTTTCCTCTAAATTTGTCAAACTTGGGTACCTCAAAGTGTTTGGGAAATGGTGTCATGGTAATGGCTCTGTCAAATGGGTAAGGACACACATTCTCAAACTTGAAGGTTTTTGGATCATTTCCCTCCTGGATGTTCTTCAAAGTTGTCTTCATGGCTTCCCATTCTGAACTAATGGGTGATGGCTGGGGTGCCCCCAATGTAGGAGTGCCCTGAGGTAGGTATGTGCTAGATGGGGCAATGGAATATGGATGGCTTTGGGGTATGGGCTGGTAAGGATTGTGCATGGCTTGGGCAACTGAATGGTGGATGATGGGTTACTGAGATGGAGGTGGCACATATTGCTGCATGTGTTGTGAGGCTTGCTACTGATATTGGATTTGAGGTTGGGATTGAGGAACATAAGCTGGCTGTGGGATAAATGGATTTCTTTGTGGAGGTAAGGTATAAGATGGGTGTGAAGCTTGGGGAAAGGATCAGGGAGCTTGTGGAACTTGACTTTGGATTTGAGTAGCTTGACCAATATATGTGGGTTGTGCCCCCATTTGGAAAGGTATCTGCATGGCAAAAGAGGCTAAGTAATTGGTGGCCTGTGGTGGTGGATTTCCTCCTAGAGGTGGCATAGAAAAATGGTCAGTAATAGGAGGTAATGGATTAGTTGGTGGTGGAGGTGGTGGGAATTGAAAGCTTGGGAATGGAACTAATGGGGTTTGATAGCTTCGTGGCTAGATTTGAAAGCTTGGTAGAGTGGTGGCAGGATCTTGGGTCACTTGAGAGCTTGGAAGAACATTGGTAATAGCTTGTGGGGTTTGATAGCTTTGTGGAAAGAGGGTAGTAGCTTGTGGATTTGTGGCTGATGGCACTAAGCTCCAAGGACCTAGTGGAAATGATGGAATTATGTTCTGAGCTGAGGTAAACATGCTGGGGGTGATAAAAGGTTGATTACTTGGCCCCATGGGTGGCATCCCAGTTGTATATTGCTACGGTTGGCCAAAGATGCTAGCACTAATTTGGGAGATGGGTGGATTTGGAAGGCTGGGTTGGAGAGCAGTAGAAGCAATAGTGAAGGGAGTGAATGGTGAGGTGTTTTGGGCGAAGGGGGTTTGGGATGGAGTGGTATGGACCAATGGTGGAGTGGTGGTGCCTGGATTAGCTTGCGGAATGGAGATTTCAACTTGGGTGGAGGATGTTATGTTTGGGTCTGTTCGATCATATGGATTGGCTTGAGGCTCTTCTTTTGGTGCATATTGAGGATAATTCGAATCATAAGAGCCTATGGGTGGTGGGAGTTGCTCAAACAAGGGATGAGATGGATCTGATAAGGGAGGAGGTCTTCCAAAGTCGAAGGCTCCGATGTTGTCCCTTCGAAAGTTAGCCATGATTGTTTCTTTATTCTTGTCTATAATGGAATTCACCAATACTGCATTTCCTGGTTGGTTCATGAAAGCTTTAATGTCAGTAGGTGATGGTATAGCTTTCTTTGGGCTGAAGGATGGTTGGGTAGTCAAGGGGAGTGAAGCTATTTGATCCAAATGATAGGGCTCCATTGTTTCCTTCTTCTTCTTGGCTAAGAAAGTGACGGGTGGCATGAAAATGTAAAATGTTCCTAGGGATGAGATGCAACAATGTTGATGGATGCAAAAGGGGAAGGCTTTTCTATGCAAGTGATTTCCTAGGTTGAGGCAAAGCTATATGACAAAACCTAAGGAGGATTGGGTTGGGAATTCTAACTTCAAAGATATGTTTCCAAAGCATGAAAGGTCTTCTTTCCTATGTGCAAGCTTGGTGGTGATTGTGTCAACTTAAGGATAGACTGATGATCCTTTAGGAAGAACACGAGATTGACCACTTGTGGATCCCAACCTTTAGCTCAAGGTGATGAGGGATAACAAGTGACAAAGCTAGATTACCCTAGACAAAGCTCTGTCAAAGGGATAACCTTGGTGAGATTGGTGGATTTGGAAGATTTTGGGAATGGAAAACTTTTGGCAAGGTGACAACAATTTTGAAGGCTTGGATGTAAATTTTTTGGATTGCTAGCTAGATGGTTTGGTTCTAAATGAGATGGATGAGCTCAAATGCTTAAGGGGAGGACTAAAGATTGCTGGCTTTCCTACAAAGATGACTCTAAAGTGAAGCTTATGAAAGAAGACGTGGAGAAACAAGGAGGTCTAATCATAGAAATCATGCCTAGTTGGTAATGCATAAGCAGGGTTAACTCCTGGATGTTGGTTAAGTTGGATAGTGCAATCTAACTAGGCATCTTGAAGGGCTTCGTCAGTAGCTTTGTCCTCTACTTTGTGGAGTTTGGCAATTTGAGGGCTTGGTGTTATTTCCTTTCTCTTGGCTAAAAGTTCTTGGTATGCCTGAGATGGCTTGAGTTTGGCTTTGTGAAACTTCTGTTTGGGTTTGGATTGTTCTGACATAAATTTTTGAATCTTCCTGGCTTTGAGAGATCTCGGTTGTTTTTCTTCAATTTGTTCAACTTCTAGAATAGGCAGTGACTACGCTAAGTATGCCCTAAGATAGGATTGACCAATTTTGGCAAACATTCATTCAACAAATAAAAAATCAAGTAATAGATAGAAATAACTAGATAGAAGTTTTTGATTCTCAGAATGTGATACTTGCGCCAAGGAGTGTGTATGTTTTACAAATGTTTCAATCAATCACTTCAACCACATTAACACCCTAGATGGTTGTCTACAAGGCTGACAATTGGTTTAGCTAAGGAGTCCTCGATATACCCAAGGTACGAGAGGCCCAGGTCCCTAGATGAAACTAAAAAGATGTCACATAGCCAAGACGAGCAGTAACCCACTTCTCCTCTTTCACTTCTCAAGGGTATAAAGTTTCTTGAGGCTTAGCCCGAGTGACAAAATCTTGATTTCAAGAGAGGTGTCTTTGGATTCACCTCCCAATTTTTATACTCTGTTGGAATGCTGGAGTTGAGGTCATCCAAGTGGTGATGAAATCCCCAAGCAAGCCTCCTAAAAAGGGAAACAAGGTTTTGGATCCTAATCTTATGCAACCAAGATGGCCTTGAAAGATGACAAGGGGAGAGAAGACTTGGATGATCTTGGGCTAAAAAACACGTTTGTTCTTTTTCCAACTGATGCTTAAGTTTGCTGATCTAGACTTTGAAAAAACACATGTTTAGGATGCAATGTTTATTCCAACTTTGAAGCGTTTGACAAAAGTAAAATCGATCAAAGAATGAATACAAGAAGAAGAGTTAGGGTCAACAAAAAAGTAAACCCGCACGCTCGGAAGCCCTCCACATCAAGTATCGATTAATTTCTTTTAAGGCATTCAAGAGTTGGTGTGATTTTGTTTTAAGCCCAAAACAAAGATGTGTGAAATTCGATTTCAAGCACGTGCACGGAGGCCCTCCACATCAAGATCTGTTCAAATTTTAATGCCCAAATGAAGTGTTAGCGAGCGTAATGTGCATTCAAGGAATTTTCTAAGTTAGAAAAACTAATAAAAACACAAGTAAGTGAAGTTTGATCTTTGTGGAGCACTTAACACCCTCTTAGGTGGACCCATCCCCATAAATGGTGCCGAGATTGCAACCAATGGTTAAATTGATGGGTGATTAAAGAGGATGAGTCCAACTACAAACTCACTTAAAGCATTTTTATTTGGTTTTTATAATTTAGGAAGTTTCTAGAATGTAGATTCTTTTTATGCCCCAAAAGATGATTATTTGATCTATGGCATTCAAGATTGGATTTGTTGTTTTAATCATGCATTCATAAAAAAAACAAACTTGATTTTAATCCATGGCACTCAAGAGTGATTTAACAATATGCATTCAAAGACAAGTGATTAAACATTCAAGTTTTTTCCTTTGAGCATTCAAGATTGAGATTTTGTGTGTTGTTTTAAGAACTTTGAAGTGCTTTGTTTTAACCTTAGATCATTCAAGATTGTTTTGGACTCAAAAGTGAAAATGACTCTTTGGACTTCGGTTTTCATTCAAGATTTTGTGTTCTAGTTTGCATATTTTAAGCCCAAAAATGATATTCCTAAATTGTTTTGATGCATGAAAAACTTAAGAAACATTCAAGATTTTACAACAAGACATTTGTTTGGAACAAATAACAAATCTTTTTAGGACAATTTTGGAAACCATTTAGGACTCTTAGTTTTCATGAGATTTTTAAAAGAACTTTAAAATATTTGCAAATGAGGTTCATTTTATCCTTGATTGATGCTTTGAGTTTGATTTAGATTTTAGTGTGCACTTAGTGTTGATTTTTAACCTTTTGAAATAGAAACTTGAAGTTCTTTTTAAATTTCTAAAAATGAAGTGTTCCTAACTTTGCATGAATGCATCTAAAACCTTGATGTTGCAAGGATGCAAATGATTGGATTGGTTTAGTTTCACTTGTTAAAAGATTTTTTATTTTTTTTGCAAATTTTTAGTTTTTTTAATGGATTTAAGTATGATTTGGGGGTTCATTTTAAGCACTACAAAGAAGTGTGTAAGATTTTGCTTCCTTAAAAAAAAATGGCCAAGATCTCCCACAAGAAGAAGAAGAAGAAGTAGATGGAATAAGAAGAGGAAGAAGAATTCCAAGTGCTTTGTCCACCTATAAGCTTAAAAAATCTGCAAACACTATGAGATAGACTATGAGTTCCTTTGTCTTCTTCATGCTCATGTGGACCTACAAAACCAATTTATACAATCCTACCAATCACAAAAACAAGCAAAATTAGCCAAAATTAGCAAATGACATACAAAACTTGACTAAAAAAGCTAATGAAGATGACCCATGCGAGGTCCCACCAGGCATGCCAAAATGTATATGAGCAATGTTAGTATGCTAATAGAAACCAAATTTAAATAAAGCTTCTACAAACTAAAAAAAATTCATAAACTTCAAGATAGACTAAGATGAGCTCTCAATTGAGAATATGAGCCATTAATGGGCTCTCTCAATGAGAAGCTCTCTTGTTGAGTGGCTTTGTCTAAATAGATAGGATGTATGCTCAAGCTTATGCTTCAAAAAGGGCTTCAAATGGAGTTGGAATTTGGGTGTGAGTGTATGGTTTTGAGTAAAATGGCATTATGACTTTACTTCATAGATTGTGTTGTTTTGCAAAGGGGAAGGATCCAATTTATAGGCAAGAGGCTTGAGGGATTGAGGGCTAAGATGCAAGGATGGGGAAAAGCTCATTGAGGGCTTAGATTGCATGAGAGGAGAGCACATGGATTGTGCTTCCTTACAGCCAATCGAGGAGTGGCACATGTTACAGGGTGAAAGGATCGAGGAAAGGGGAAGGATGAGTCAACAAAGGAGGCTCAAAGGATAAAATCTTCATAGAGACCCTCATAATGGCTTGTAAGAGCAATGAAAGGGCTTGGAAGAGTCATTTATGGCCTAGTGGGCTTCATAAAGTTTTATGGTTGGGATATTTTGAGGGAGATGAGAGGAATTTCGACTTGGGCTTGATTAGGAAGGTTTTAAGCTTGCTTAGGATTGTGCAAATGATTAGAGGATGGATAAGGATGGTTTAGGATTAGCTTAGGGATAGGCAAGTAGATGGCATTTAATGAGGGTGGGTGAAGGAGGAGATATTTGTTAACTTTGGCTTGGGTTAGTAAGTCTTAACCCATTTTTAGGGAATGTGACAAGGTTAGGAGGGGATTAGGATTAGGTTTAAAGACATCTTCTAGAAGAGTCTAGACTTTGGATGAGGATAAAGACTTTCTAGAATAGTCTAGAACTTCCTAGGATGAGGATGAAGACTTTCTAGAAGAGTCTAGAATTTCTTAGGATGAGGATAAGTTAGATTTGTAGAAAATAAATAAAGTCTTATTTATTTCAAGGGTTTAGGTTGAGGAGATATTTATTAAAACTTTTTTAATAAACATGAGGATTAATATTTAATCTTAATTAAATATTTTGAGTTGGGATTAGGGGTAGGAAATGATGGGATTAGCCTTTAATCAAAATTAAAGAAGGATTAGAAGATTTTGGAAGAGGTTAGTGGTCTTAAGGAAATTGGCCAAGTTTTGGGCAAAAAACAAATTTTTTATTTATTTTGGGTTTTTTGGTCAATTTATTAATTAAATAATTAATAAATAAGGAAATAATGTTTAAATAAGATTTAAACATTTTTGGGAGGGATTCCTTAATTAAATATTTTTAATTAAGATAAAGGGATTTAATGGCATAAAAATAAATAAATTAATTAAATAATTAATTAATTAATAGATGATGATGTCATCAGGAATTTTTTCAGAAAATAAAAATACTTTATTTTCCAAGGGATTTTAGGTGTCTACACCTTTATCTCTCCATCTATTTTATTTGATGTGGTCTTGGTGGATAGGCCATAGATGTCCATCCAAAGCAATGTGCTTTGAGTTACCACTTCTTCTATCTTATTCCTCAAAGCTTTAAAAGCTCTATATTTGGGGGCAAATATCCCCTTGTATTTTTTCATGGCTTTAGCCATCATCTACTTGTCCAAAGTAGGCATGACTTGGGCTAATTGAGCCTCTCTTATTTGCCTCTCTGTGGTCAAACTAAGTTGCTACTTTTGCTCAACTCAGCCATATACACTTTTAGGTAGAAAACCAATAATCTAAAGTGGAGTAGATTTAAATGTAGCCATCATCTCATATATGGCTTCTTCAACCTTATTCTTATCTACACTCCCTAGCTTATCAAAATCAACATGTGTGAATCTAGATAAATCTACATTTGTAATAATATATTCACACAATTTATCTATGTCAGAAGAAGGATTGTGGCTTACCACTTTGTATTGACTCAAGTCATGTAACTCGGTCTTCTTCTCATCTAAATCTATTTGAGGCACTAACTTCTTCTTTAATCTTTTCTATGTCTTCTTAGCAGGCTCACTCGGGTCTACTATATCAAGTGTCCTCTTTCTCTTAGGCTTCACAACTTGTGTAGCCTGAACTGTGGCTACCCTTGTGCTTGACCTAGTAATAGGTATAGTTGGCTTTTGTTGTGGTTTCTTCACAAACTTCTCTATTTTCTCCATAGTTTGTTCTTTATATTTCCTCTTCTTGGCCTTAGTATCATTAGGTGCTTCCTCAGCTTCTTCTTCGTCAACACCTTCTGCTTCTTCTACTTGATCCTCATGTAGTCCTTGAGTTAATTCTAGTGGGTCCTAGCCTTGTTCTTTCTCTTGATCATCTTCTTCTTCTTCTTCTTCACCTCCTTCACCAAATCTCTCCTTCAAATTTTTCACTAGTTTGTTCTTCTTTCTAAGAATTGTAGCTTTCTTTACATCAATTATAATCCTTGATTCGGATTCCTCATAATTACCAAATGAGGTGGCACTTTTGTCAATATCTTTTGCTAGTAGAGTTGTAATAGCTATAGAGGCCTATCTACATTGATCTCATATGGCAAGGGTTTTAGCCATTTGACTCTTTGTATAGTTGCTTGAACATATTTATGGTTTGCATCCACTAGGAAACAAACATCATCATAATGATTTTCCACTAGGGATACAGGAATTGTCAACCTTTGATTCATGGATTTCTTAAAATCCTCAAAATTACTAGTCATCACTGACTCAAAATTATCTTCTAGCTACTCAATAAATTCTAAAATTTGTTGTGCAATTGGCCTATTGGTCTTCCAATAAACTTGACCAAAGGTAGGGATGGTGTTTTGCACATAAAATAAAATGCAAATAAGTAAAGAACCAAATTTGCATGATGCACTTTTTGCTTTCCTGATGGCCTCCAAATTTTTTGATAGTTGTTGTAGTTTCAACTTGGAAAGGTCATTGGAGTGGTCTCTCTTTTATATCTTGAATTCCAAATCAATAGCCATACTAGACTAAAATAATTTGTTACCAATCACTCTCAGTGCAAAGGCAATTAGGGGATTTAAGATTGTGTTAATAGACATCTCTCTTTTGTTCCACATGGCATGTGTATTCTTTTCAATAGTTTCCTTCACATCGCTTCACATAATCTTTGGTTGATCAAGGGTAGGGTACATACGCTAATACTTAGTTTATAATCTTCTTAGTAATCTTAATTGGTCCACATTCCAACCAAATATAGTTATCATGTATGCAGCTTAGAATAATTCAAATCCATTCGGTCTTAAACACTTGGGGAAAATCTAGGGCATGATTTAACCCTTTTCATTCAATGATTTTATATTCTTCTCTTATCTCCATATCTCCTACTTCTCCAATCTTTTTAGTATAGAAACATCTTACATCTTGGATTATCAATACTTTTGGTGCTATCATAGATAACACGCCAAACAGGTCTCCTTTATATGTTATCTCAAGGATAGCTTGAAAAGGGGGCTACCTAACATCATTACTTATTAATTGAACATTTAGAACTTCCTTCCCCTCTTTCCTAACATTTGTAGAAGAGCTAGATGTCATTTTACTACTTAGGGTTTGTGAGAAATGAAGCAATGTAACTTGGCACTAGTTGAATAATTTTTAAATCTAATGATTGATGATAAGTAGCAAGTGAATCCAATTCACAAACACTTGAATATTCTTTATCAATTCACCTTCATGCTCTTCGTGCACTCTATAAACTCTAGCAAGTGAAAATGAGTCAAAAATTGACTAAAGAACCCTTCATAATCAACATTAAATGCTTAGTGCTTACACAGCTATAAACTCAATTACCATAGGACTTTTAACACACTCGGCTAACACATGATTTCCAATATGCTCGGTCATAATTATAATATCATTCACAATCGGCAACAACTGTAAAACTTTCCATGCTTGACACCAACATAGAAAATAATAAAATTATAGATTTCCTCTAGGTTCTAATCACTCCATTGCATCTTAATTCATGCATATATGATCTTTTTAGATCTTAGATTCTTGGAACTAATGCATAATGTAACTTTTGAAATATCAGTCCCACACATACCTTTTGTTTCCTAGTTGGAGGTGATGTGATCACCTAATCCATTGGATGAAGTGACCTCATATTAGATTGATGTATTGTATTCTTGCATGTCTTGTTCATATACTTCTTTACCTTCTCAACAATTGATCCTTTCTTTGCCTTTTCTAGTTTCATTACTCAACATTGGTGACCTAGTTGGATAGTTTTTGCTCACATGACCAGTCTTGAGATAACTAAAGCATTTAGTTTCACCCAACCATCTATTGTAATTACCTCTAAAATATGTTCGTATGCAATTCTTAGGAACATGTCCATATTCTTGGCAATAGTGACAACTACACCTTGTGTTGTAATCCTTGGTCCACCTCATAATAGGTGTATCATAGTCATGCTCTAGGCCATGCTTAGGAATAATATATTCAAACTAAGGACTATTTTTCCCACTATGAGGTGCATTTAATCTTTTCAACCTAGGGATGTATACTTGAAATGGTCGACACAGTATGTGCACTAAGTCTCTTAATGAGTCACTAATCTTATGTTGCAGGAAAGTAAAATGCAAGGAAAAGAACTTACACTATTGCTACAGGAAACTAACACACTTAACTCTATGAATACTAGAAACACAATGAAAGGATAACAAATATTTCAACTCGGTTCATCCACTATAATTGTTCTCACATATGCTACAAGAACATTCACAAAGTGTGATGCTATAGGAAAGAACTTACAACTTCTAATTAAAAAACTAAGGATGCTTGGAAATAAATTTATTCTATCCTAATCTAATCCACATTCCAAGTGGGCCCCCTTGGTTGGCTTCACTAAACTACTAACACAAAAGAGAAGCCAAAAACTATTTCATTAAATTTCAGAAATTCATTACATAACACAGAACTGTAAAAACACAACTATAAAAGTTAACAGTTTGTTCTCTTAAACTATTTCTTCTAGCTGGTTAAAAACTTAAGACACTTGGGTCGATTCCTATATATATAGTAAATCAACACTTATTCCATAACAGAAAAGTAAATGACCTAGCTTTAAATTCGCAAGAGAGAAAATAGGAGGATAACAATTGAAGGCGGAGAGAGGGAATAATGGCTTAAGGAAAAAATAATAAAGTCTGAACATCCACTCACCAAAGAATAATGTAGAGAAGGTAATAATTCTTCATAGCTCCTCCTTACTCATTGTTGTGTCTTCTAGAACCATTGCAACTTTCATCCATCATGGCTGCTCCATAGCATTCTCTTCTCCTTGAATGTTGTTGGTGCTCAATTTTTGAATTCCTCCAATCATCTTTCAGTCTTCATTAACATGTTAGTTTCCAACACAAAGACATATTTGCAAATAAACATTTATCAAATTCAATTCAAATATAAGAACACACAGTTTGATAACTGTAGTGCCTCTCCCATTTGACTTTTGTAAGTCATCCTGATGGATGCACCCTTCCTGATCTTTTGTTGTGATGGATCATGATTGTGACCCTGAGTGGTCTACACCGTTGAGGTGTTTGGGTTTATGTTTCTTTATCAGTTGCTTTGATTATGCTTTTGACTAATTTTTGAGATTTTGATGTGATTTTTGGTTCACTGAGGTTTGTGCCAGTGGTTACCAAGATCGATGTGGTATCATGAGGTTTTTCTGTGATTACCTTGAGATGTGTGTAGAGATTTCTCTATGTACTATTACCATGCTACACTGGACTAGGTTCCTGTAGCATTGGTTAGTCATGTTTATGACTATGGTTGTTTATGTGTTTTAAATGCCTTTTTAATGTAGAGTAATCTATCATTATTAAATTCTTAAGTAATTAGAATGGATTGTTCTTGTTGGATTATTTGGTTATGTGCTGCAAACATTTACCTTGTTTTATTTTGATCTGAGAGATATCTGTTCTTATGAGATGTTTTACATTTGAGATGACCCGAGGGTCAAATGTTACACTTTGATTCCAGTATCATGGATTTTAGACTACTATGCTATTCAGTTAATCATATTGCATGATGATGCCATTTTGAGATGGCAGTGTGTTTTATGATGTTATCTAATTATCTAGTATTTGGACATACCTCTGATTTTGCTATGTGATGAATTTAGTGCTATGGTTATTTACTTCATTCTTATGTTGTTATGCTTTATGCGAACGTGAGTGATGTAAATAGATTATTTTAATAAAATTAAATAAATGGTTAAATTAGGTGATTTAATGCATTTATTTCTTCGCCTATGTTATTATATGCAATTGCACTTGATCGTGTTGTTTAGTGTGCAGGATTTATATCCCTGGCAGTGGCACATGGAGTTAGTGATTCAGCCATTCATATTTCACCAATGTCGTCCTTGTATGGTCGATGTATCCTTAATTAAATGTTTAAATTAAACCTTTCGGTGATTATTAAATCCGAACTCATTTGCATTATGTGATTAGACCAGTAAGCGTGTCTGTACATTTAGAGGTTCGCATTGTCGCGAAAGTTGTTTAAGGTGATTTTTGTGTTTTTGGGTTTTCAGGTTTTTTTAATTGTTTTATTTTAATTTCTGTTAGCTTTTCCATAGATGAATTCCTATTTATAGGAATAGCCTATTTTCATTTGGGTCGATTCGGGGTTTAACTAGATTGGCTGGTTAAATGCCCTAATCGATTATTCACCCGAAAAGTGAATAAGTATCCAAAGAGGAATTTAATTCCTCACTTCTCACTTTCAAATTGGAAAGTTGGAGAGTAAAACCCAAAATCCTCTTCATGAGGATTTACTATTTTGTTCATTGTGGGAGCTACGGGAGTGGGATTGTCGCGAGGTTGGGCTCGTTGGATCCAGCTCGGGGAAATCTTGGATTGCCGTGATTTTCATCTACTTCTGCAGGATATTTATTTTATGGTTCAAATTTCGTTTTGCCCTTTTGGTTGTGAGGTAGGGCTTTCCCGTTTTATTGTTTCTGCTCCATTTCAGCTTTTGTTTTTGGTAGTCATTTGTTTGGAGGCTGAGAACTAGTGTTCCCCTCGGTTTTTGTATGTTAGTTCTACCTGGTTGGGTAGGTATGAACATTTCCCTATTTTTTGGAATGAGGGTTTGAGATTTTACGCCATTATGCTGGCCGTTTTTGCATACTGTGTTCAATTCCATTTATTTTTGGATTTTTGGGGTTTTTGAACCCAAAGGCCAAATGGGTTTTAATTTTGAAGTTTTTTAATTTTTGGGGTTTTCACCTCGTTTTGCCTGCCGCCCTATTTTCTCAAGTTTTCTTGGCACATTGTGGTTCGTGGACCTAGATGATCCATTTGGATATCAGTCAGACCACTATTGCACTTTTATGTTGCATTGGGATGCATGTTGCATCCGTACTCTCGACGTTGTGTTCGGTTGAGTGATTTTATACCTGTTATGGTTTTTGTTGGACCTTTACTTTTGTTTCGTGAATGCTAGGATTCGTGTAGAATCCATACTCTCAGATTGAGGTCGGTTGAGTGAGTTCACGATGTTTGGTCTTGTTACATCATTGGGATTCGTATAGAATCCATACTCTCGGATTGAGGCCGGTTGAGTGATTTCATGATGTATGATTTTATTGGCTTTGGGATTCATGTAGAATCCATCCTTCCTGTGTTGCTTTCAGTTGGATGTTTTCTTTGCATTGTGTTCTCATTCCTGTCCTTGTGTTATGATCTTTGTGATGGTGGTGCGCCACACACGAGTACGTACGCGTACATTTGTTGGGTGACTTGCGAGGCCCGATCTTCCGTGGATTTGCCGAAAGTTATGATCATTGGGGTTGGGATGGGAGTATGCATGCCCACGATCACTTGTCGTAGGATGAGCATGGGTAGGGTAGGGTAGCATATGGAGGGGGCTTCTACCTCATAGCCTGGTGATCATTGTGCCCAGAGGGTTGGCGAAGGAAGCTTTAATTAAGTGATAATTAAATAAAATGTGTGAATGATAATAAAACTTAAGATCATAAAAAGGTTTGGGGTGCAAGAGCCTTTCCGTTGAGGGATGTTGAATCTGCGCAAGTCCTAGCTTGGGCTTTTTGATGCCAAGCGACTCTCCATGATGTTAGTCCCTACATAGTGGCCTATTGAGTGTTTGACCAGGACCTGTACTCCTTGCGTTGTCTTAGGTTCTTGGTTGCAGCCATCATACTGTCTGGCGTGAGTGTTAGCCATGGATGTTGTGTTTTATGTGTGTTTGTGGTTGGATCATTATCTTCATCAGCACGGAAGGTATGAACCTATGGATTCCACATGGTTGGGAGGCGTAGCTACCTTTACCACTGCTAGGGATCGGTGTATAGAGATGATCTTTTGTCCTAGTGCGACCGTTGCTGGATGTCTTCACTTAGTACTTCGAGTTTCGGAGTATGCTTTCTTGTGATTTATGCTTTCATTGGGATGCTTGTATATCATGTTCAGATGATGTTATTTTATTTGGCACATTCCCTGATTATGATGTTTAGCATATGTTTAGATGATGTGATTTGCTTTAGTAGTATATATGTTGCTTATTGATGTTTAGCATGTGATAGGTGATGTTATCTATTGTAGAATTATCTTATGCGTTATCACTAGCATGTTAGATTTTCTTATGCTGTTATTATGCATGTTTAGTAGTGACGTCCCTATTACGACAGTACTGACAATCTGGTCGGTGGCTTGGGATGTTACGCGCGGGGGATGGCTAGGACCCACGATGGTCTTATGATGCTATTGACGGTTGGGAGGAACCGCGTACTTAGTTTGGTTGTTCAGTTCATTGTGATGTTGCTTTTGTTCTCTGCAATGCTTATTTTCAATGTGTTCTTTGCTGCTGTAGTTTAGATGGTTTGGTGTTCTTCTTTCTGTGTTGTTCTTGCACTCGAGTGTTCATTCCTCGAGCCTTTTTGGATCCGGTACTCCCCGGTGTGGAGGTTCTTTTGTTGGTTTTTCCCCATTTTTGAGTTCTGGGAGTGTTTTTGTGTTTCTATGGGCGACATTTGTTCAGCATGGTGTGACACTTTAAAAAGTATCGCACGCCCATCCAAACTATGTTGTACGACACTGTAAAGTATCGCACGCCTTCTTGATAAATGTCGTACGACACTGGAAGAGTGTCGCACGGCTTCTTGAGAAATGTCGTACGATGCTGAAAAGTGTCACATGCCTTCTTGAGAAATGTCGCACGACACTGGAAGAGTGTCGCACGCATTAAGGAGAAGTATCGCCCTCCCATAGTAAAAAGTGGCGCACGATTTTTGTGAAAAACCGATGCGTGCCATCAGTGGGCACTTTTCTTCGTGATCCGATCTTTTTGAGAGTGGTTTTGGATACCCTTTTGGGCGTTCTTCGAGCCTATGTTGTTGCATTTTGAATTCAGGAGGTTTCTTTTGAAATTCAGTTTTTGGGTTTCTGTTGTAGTCCTTTGGGGTTTAAAATATATCGTTTAAGTATAAGTTGACGTATAATTCCTTATACTTAAGATATATTTTAATATATGCGACAAATCATTTGAGATAGGTTTCAGACCTCTCAGAGATAAGTTATGGATTCTAGGAAATTTCAGGGCTTCAGAAATCCAGAATTAGCCAATTTTCAGGGCTTCAAGATTTCAGGCTTAGCCAAATTTTGGGATTCTGCATTTTACCCCAGCGTGGTGTTTTGTTGATGAGTGGTCATTTCTTGTGCCCTCATCTTGTTGTGGTGATTGTTGGCTTTTGTTTGGGTGTGTCAATTGGGTAGTGGCGTTCGGAGATTTGTTGGTTGCCGGGATTGTGTTGAAGTCTTCTGTTGCGATCTTTGTGATCCCTGTATGATGTTGTCTTGTGCATTCATACTTGTAAAAAAAAATATCTTGGCTTGATTTGAATCCTTGTTTCCAAGGATCTCCGGGCGGGGCATTACAATAACTATATGAAATACTACATACTATATATAATATTAGCAAAAGATGGCATAGTTTCTACCCATAGGTTTATCATAGGTTTGGCAAACATAGGTCCACAAATTTTTTGACAAAGATAAAATATAGTATCAACAAAGTATCTTAAAATTATCATAAAATAAAGGCAAATTTCGGTCTCATCAATCCCAATCATAGGATTTTTCATTTTGTTGTACCTTTATCTACTTATTCAATGTCCACTTCGTCTTGGATCTACAATTGTTAGAAGTATCCTTCAAATCTCTAGGTGCTTATAGTCTTGGTCCTGCATTCATGTGCCTAATGTCCTTGTTTTTTGTAGTTATGATAGTAACCCTTGAATTTCTACTTAGGGTTCTAATTTCTAGTTTTGCTCCTGCAAACATTTGTTGTATGACCTAGCTTTCCACAATTATGACAAGTGGGTTTGTAGTTCTTACCTTTTTTATTCCTTTTCTCACCACTTTTAGATGGTTCTCTTTTCTCAATATTGGTGTATCCCAATCCAGTAGTATCATTGTTAGGTCTTGGAGATTTCATCAGTTTCTCAAAGTGTTTGATGGCTTCACTTGGCTTATTGAATCTTTCAATGAATTCCCTTGCTTCTCTTAGTTCATTCCTCAGTTGACCATTTTGTAGATTTAGATTTGTGATCTTAATGTCCTTTCCATTCAATTCATGGTTTGCAAGCATCAATTGATTCATTATATCTAGTTGCATGTTATATTAGAAAGCTTTTACACATTTGATGTCTTCTTTTCTAGTCTATTAGTCAATATTCGTTTGTCATCTTTAATCATGACTTTGTCTTCCTCAGCTTTATTTTTTTGTTCAATCACCTCATACAGCAATAGTGATTAGACTTCTTATTTGATTTTGAGATTTTTGACCTCTTCAGTTAGGGCATTGTTATTTTCCATCAGATCTGCAAATGTTGCATCAAATTCACTTGAGTTTCCATTCTCAAACAATCTAATAGTGTCTTCTTATTGGTATTGAGTGTCATTTTTGTTGAATAGCCAGTTCCTTTCTTCTCTGTAATGAATGTTGCAGTTCATCTATTTCTTCCTTGAGTTGATGTAGGGCAAGTTGTACTTCAATATTCTAGTTCTCAATAGTCTTTCCCAACTTGTAGACTTCCATCTTCAAGATCTTACCACCAAAGATGTAAAACTTTCCTTTCTAGATAACAAAGCTTTTATACCAATTGTTTGAAATAATAATGGGAAAGTAAACTCTAAGAGGGAAGGGGTGAATTAGCCCTTCAAAACTTTAACCATAAAAAATTCACCACACATCCATCTCATAATTTAGCATATAAACTGAAATAGCTAACTACACATTTGCATCCATAGGATGAAATAAATAACATGTGACACAATAAATTTGGTTACCCAGAAACCCTCTAATGAGGAGGTAAAACTGGAGTGGGGATGGACTACTACAGTTATAAAGTATAGCCAATTATGGTTACAATAATTTTGACCATAAACTATAATCTACCCTATGAGGGGCCTACCCTATTAAAGGCTTACAAAGACTGTTAGGTCTCACCTTGTTAGAGGATCTAAACTCACAATAAAGTAAGCACTCAATTAAGAGATTTACAAAACTTTGTTAAGACTACTTAGTTAAGATATTTTCTCTACATCACTTGTTAAAATGATTTAGCACCATGATCCTTCAGTTATTACATTGTTGCTAGATGTCATACCTTCTCTTTGTTGATAAATCCTTGATCCTTCTGATTAGATATGTCTCCTCAATCCTATCTTTGTTTTACTTTGTTCTCTCTA
Source organism: Cupressus sempervirens (assembly GCA_028749045.1). Taxonomy (NCBI): domain Eukaryota; kingdom Viridiplantae; phylum Streptophyta; class Pinopsida; order Cupressales; family Cupressaceae; genus Cupressus; species Cupressus sempervirens. The sequence continues at coordinate 51,165,141 of CM053790.1, read as the reverse complement.
ACTGATTCTACAATTTAGATCACTACCATAACCTCCATAGCCACCATGAATGCTCTCTCTGCACTTAGCATTCATCTCCTTACATACCCTACAAACTCTTTAGGGTTTTCCTTCTTAAATAAACATAGGTGAAATGGGTTGGGTAAGAATCAATGACTATGGTTTATCAATATTGCCAGTTAATTCATCCCTCAATTTGATTGGTTACATGTACTACATAGGGATTCACAATATACCTCTATAATTATCTCTTAGAATTGTAAAATATGATTATGTCGGCCCAAAAATTGTTTACCTAGAAGTTTGTGCTATTACAAACAACTATGCCAAAAATTGTCTACTCGACATCTAAAGACTTTGATGCTTGACATTCATTGTGTTCATTATGTTGTAACCCAACTTTTGAACAACTTGGCACATACTATTTACTCAGCACCTAAATCACTCAACATGTATAGACTACTTAGTGCATGAGTGACTCAGCACAAACTAGGTATATTATTTGACATGTATTATCTAACTTATGTGTGACATACTTTGATCACTTAGCTCACACTGATTTCTCACCTCGCTCTGATCACTTAGCTTACACTATAATAGTAATAGAAAATAACTAAGTGTTTTGTCACTACCTTGTCAAAACTAATATGATATTACCAAGAGCGTGGAGATCGGTGTGGAGATCTATGACTGCCTAGTCATGCCCTTATTCTGCATTTTGTTGTCGTGGCATTTTTCTTATAATGCATTCTCCTCATTATTTGGTCTTTCTATTGTTTCACACTAGCTTTCAATATATTCCTCCTTATATGAGATCCTAAACTTATTAAAATATATTTTTGGGTCCAAGGCATCAAATGAGCTTGACTGTATTGTAATGCTATTTGCAGTGGCCTATGATCCATCTTATTGTTTGAAAACTTTCACTGCACTAATCTTGAAGTGTTCCCAATTTACATTACATCTAGCCATCTAGACTAACTTGGAGGGAGTGTACATATCTACCACTCATAAATAAAGCAACACAATAAATGTGATGTGATGGGATGCATATAATCTCCAGTCAATCTATGGTCTACCCTAGCTCTATGATTGCATTGTTGTGTCATGACCTTGTGATCTTTTTTCCCTTTCCCTTACTGCATACATATTCCAGAATCCAAATAACAAAACAATAAAACTCACTCAAACTGTGCTAAGTGACTTACCTCAAGATCCTTGACAAAAATAATGTAGACCAAGAAAAATGGATAGAGTTCACAAGAAATTTTACAAAAACATATCATAGAAGATGTTTAGAAAGAAACAAGCTATAACCTAGTTAAATTGGTCTAGTTTCTAATTAGATCTAGGTTGATTAAAAATTCTTGTAGAACTATCATTAGATTAGGTACAATAAAATGAACAATCAGTTGTTCCAAGCTAGTAGGATCAAATACAATTTTCCAAGGTGATAAAATTGCATATACAGATGCATTACTTGCATGCCAAGCATGAAGCACATTCCCCAATTTATAACAAATGGTTGGCTATAAAGGCTCCATGCACTGGCCCAACAATGGAAGTCAAGGATGTAACCATGTATGTATTGGTATAGTCTCCTTGCGGGGATCCCAAGTATCTATTGCTACTATTAATTTGGGCATCACTACATGATCCAGAATGTTATGAAGTATTGAAGCTGATAGTAACTTCTCCCATGTCTCCAGAAAACACAGCATAGGCTCAAGGTCTCTAGGCTCCCATGAATTTGTAGCATCTATTCTCACTGCTAGAAGAATAACTTTAGTGAAGATTTGAGTGTAAGGAGTTGAAGAAGCCAGTTCTATTTTTGTGCTCATTCCCTTGTAGAAGCCTCTACCATAATGGCATTACCTCTAAACCATGCAAATGATTTTGAAGTGGTTCCCAACCTTGAAACACTCTTATAAGAAATTGCAAAGAAAATTTAGATATAATACATGAAAAACTGCACAACTTGTAGCCCTTCCAATATTTGGATTGTAAATTCTCAAAGACACTTGCAAGTGATTCCAATGTCATAGTACCTACTGCAACACTTTCCTAGATTATATCCAATGCTCCCATAATATCCTTTGTATTTTCTATCTATTGTTTTTGTCATGTAGTCTCTTTCTAAAGCCACTCCTTCTCCTTCTAGTATATTTCCATAGACTCTCTCGTGCCTTAAATTATGATCAAAGTTCTAAATATATGCCTCTACCATATCTAAAATCAACTTCACATTGTGTTGTAACTCCGGCATAGGTGTTTGATCCTTGATAGATTTCATTTTAAAATTCAAATTTTCAAGATTAGTCAACACCCTCACTTGCAAACCTCTCATGTCAAGCACTTTCTGTATTGTTTCAACACCATGTTCTTGCTTTATGCTAATAGTTCTTCAAGTGCATTTTCTTGTAAAATGTTAATTTTGTTGAACAATTGTAAACTCTTAGAAAGTGCATTGTTGTTTTCTATTAGCATTGATGACCTTCCCTTGAAGAAAATTAAAATTAAGAGGCATAAATGAAACAAAAATTATGACATTTCCTTTATCGCACCCATATCTTCTCTTTATGTCCTTAAGCTAGACAATAATGTCTATTGGTTCTCATCAACAATAAGATAATTAGTTCTTTGCCACTATCAAAACTTATCAATGGGAGAAAGATAGTCCAAATAAGTAATCAACATGAAATGGGAGTTGTGTTGATGTGGTAGATATGGATGTATGTATGGGTATATGTATGTATGTATGTATGTATGTTTGTTTGTATGTCTATGTATGTATGTATGTATACAAAGATCTTTTTTTAAGGAGCTTATTACATCTTAGCACAAAAAAAAATTTGATCCAATTGCATACATATTCTAGAATTCAAATAATAAAACAATAAAACTTACTCAACCTGTGCTAAGTGACTTACCTCAAGATCGTGCACAAAAATAATGCAGACCGGGAAAAATGGGCAGAGTTCACAAGAGATTTTACAAAACATATCATAGAAGATATTTTTAGAAAGAAACAAGTCGTAACCCAGTTAAATTGATCTAGTTGTTGATTAGCTAAGTTGATTATGAATTCCTGTAGAACTATCATCAAATTAGGTGCAATAAAATGAACAATCAGTTGTTCCCAAATAATAGGATCAAATATAGTTTTCCAAGGTAATACAATTGCATATATATATGCATCACTTGCGTGTCAGGCATGAAGTGCATTTCCCAATTTATAACAAACAATTCGATATAAAGGATCCATACACTGGCCCAACAATGGAATCCAAGGATGTAACCATGCATGTATTGGCATAGTCTCCCTACGAGGATCCCAAGTATATACTGCTACTATTAATTTGGGCATCACTATATGATTCAAAATGTTATGAAGTACTGAAGTTAGTAGTAACTTCTCCCATGTCTCCAAAAAACATAGCATAGGTTTAGGGTCCCTTGGCTCCCATGAATTTGTAGTAGCTATTCTTACTACTGGAAGAATAACTTCAGTGAAGAGGTGAGTGTAAGGATAAATCCTCGATAGCTTTCATTTTAGCATTCAAGTTTTCAAGATTGGTCAACACCCTCACTTACAGACATCTCATGTCAAGCATTTTCTGTATTGTTTTAACACCATGTTTTTGAGCTTATGAGCTAACAGTTCCTCAAGTGCATTTTCATTAATTTTGTTGAACAACTATAAACTCTAAGAAAGTGCATTGTTGTTTTTTATTAGCATTGGTAGGCTTCCCTTGAACAAAATCAAAATGAAAAGGCATAAATGAAACACAAATTATGACATTTCCTTCATGGCATCCATTTGTTCTCTTTATGTCCCTAAGCTAGACAATAATGTCTATTGGTTCTCATCAACAACTGAGATAATTAGTTCTCTATCACTACCAAAACTTATCAATGGGACAAAGATAGTCCAAATAAGTAATTAATATGAAATGGGAGTTGTGTTGATGTGGTAGATATGTATGTATGTATGTATATATGTATTTGTTTATGTAGGTATGTATATATGTATGTATGTATATATGTATGTATGTATGTATGTATGTATGTATGTATATGTATGAATGTATGTATGTATATACATGTATATACATATTTGTATGTATATATACATACATACACACACATATGTGTGTATCTATGTATGTATGTATATATATAGAGAGATTTTTTTTAAGGTGCTTATTATAGTTTAGCAGAACAAAAAAATAGATACAATTGCATATATATTTCAGAATCCAAATAATAAAATAATAAGACTCACTCAACCCGTGCTAAGTGAATTACCTCAAGATCTTGCACAAAAATAATGCAGACTAGGAAAAATGGGTAGAGTTCGCAAGAAAATTTATAAAACCATATCATAGCATATATTTTAGAAAGAAACAAGTCATAACCCAGTTAAATTGGTCTAGTTTTTTATTAGCTAGGTTGATTACAAATTCGTGTAGAACTGTCATTAGATTAGGTACAATAAAATGAATAATCAATTGTTCCCAACTAGCAGGATCAAATACAGTTTTTGAATGTGATAAAATTGCATATGTAGATGTATGTATGTATGTATGTATGTATGTATGTGTATATGTATGTATGTATGTATGTGTATGCATGCAGGTATGTATGTATGTATATATGTATGTGTATATGAATGTATGTATGTATATATATCTATATATGTATGTATGTATGTATATACATATGTATATGTATGTATGTATGTATATACATATGTATATGTATATATATATATATATATATATATATATATATATATATATATATATACACACACACACATGTGTGTGTTTATGTATGTATGTATTTATGTATGTATATAGAAAGATCTTGTGGGTTGTGGATTGCGGATTATAAACAAAATAAAAATAAAAAACATGATATTAATCATTCTCTATTTGTTTTGATCGATTGTGGAGATTTGTATGCAAAAGAGGGTGGAGAGCTTTGAATGAGGGTGCAGAGCTCTGAACGTTGGTGGAGATCAGAGAAGATCTAGGATTTCATTGCTATGCTCTTGTGATCACTGCATTTTGTTGTTGTACCCTTGTGATCTCTGCATTTCATTGTCATGCCCTTGTGATGTATGTATGTATATGTATATATATACATACATACACACACATATATGTGTGTGTGTCTATGTATGTATGTGTGTGTGTGTGTCTATGTATATATACAGAGTGATCTTTTTTAAGGTGCTTATTAGATCTTAGCATAATAGAAAAATTGAACCAATTGCATACATATTCCAGAATTCAAATAATAAAACAATAAAACTCACTGAATACATAGCATGGCCATAGATGCAATGGAAATGCCTATTGGTAAGTAGATTCCTCTTTTTCTCTCTTAGTTTTCATGTGTATAGTTCACTTGAATATTATTTCTTAGGGGGCATTTTGTCATCTTGGATTCATTTTATGGAGGGGATGAGGACATTCCTAGATGTACCTGTGTTATATGTACAGGAACACTAAAGAGTTGTGATAAATTCTTTGTGAGCAATGAATATGGACTTCCCCTAAGAGTAGCCCAAGTTCCAAGTACTTTAAATATTGATCCTTTCTTAAAGATTTTAGATGTTAATGGAGAATTTATATGTTAGTGGAGTGGGGCCAAATAAGCTTCCACCTTCATGTGGTTGGCCCTGATTGGTAGAGAATATTAAACTATTCACAAAACCAAGTGAAGCTCAACATTAACCTATGATTACATGACAACTAACTATGTGAACCTCTTGGTTTCATGCAATGTAGAAGGAGGCCATTATTCAATATGTAATCTCAATTCATATGCACACAACATCAGGTAGAGTTGAAAAATGCAATAGGTTTACAGTTTTGTAAGGGTTCTTTAATTAGCTATTTTAAGTTATAGACCATCACAAACATTGTAACTTTGACTCTTATATGAAAGGGTAATGTCCTTAGCATGCAAGAAAATCAAGACTTTCTATGTGCTCTCTTGCTAAGGACATTCTCTCAGCCATAGCAGCTAGAATTCTAATATTCATGATGGTCTATAATTTTAAAATCTTAATAGACCTATTAAATAAATGTAAACGTAGTGAATTTTTTTAGCTTCACCTATTGTCCATGCATATAGAACACAGTTGCACATGCATTCTTGACTCAGAGTGGTAGAATCTTATTTTGGAAGCAACAGAAAAATGACATGCACTAGAAGATGGGAAAATGGTGTCACTTTTGTAGGTCTAGAACCTATTTTTGGTATATTTTGTCACACGTATACACCTGAATATAAATATTTTATCACACATGTCATTTAAGAACATTATTTTCTTCATATTCCAGGCTGAAATAGGTGATCATATGTTTCTAGTTCACCTTTTGTTGGCTCACTTTGAAGTTTTGCAAGTTTCTACTAGATTTATTCTTTCTACAAAAACAGTAAGATAGGTTTATTGCTTTGGATTAACATGCATAATGAAATAATTTTTTTCCATATACTCATTTTTAATTGAAATACACATGAAAGCTCTTAGTGATGAAATATCCCATGTTTTTTAGGCTTATTTATGTAATTTGGTATGAGAAGTAGACCATACGGCTTTGTTTGGTTACTTTTATGGAGCTTGAGATTAATTTATTGGTTTGTGCCATGCCTCTCTATTTGAGAAACTAGAAATGAATTCTACATTAGTAGTTCTTCGAGAATAATTTTAGGTCAATATGAAATTTTTGCAATTTTTAAATACTGCAAACACAATAATTAAGAATGGGCTTTGGACATTGAAACAAATATTAATGTATGTCTGTTACACTTGACTAGGAGGATAAGTCTATACTTGGATAAAGAAGAATAAGTAACCTTTCAAAAATTTCATCATCTCAAGATCATTAGTTAGACTCATGTGTGAGTATCTTTGTTTGTCTTTAAAGATTTGATAGTGTTATGGGTTCCTATTTTGAAATGGATACATGTGATCAAGTGTTGTTTTAAGCCTTTTTTGGTTTATGTTGCACTAGTAGCTAAACTTAACAACTGGAGAGGAGGTTGAAATAGAATATGAAATAAATGGTTGGCTTTATGTGAGTAAAGATATTTAATAAAAAATAATGCATTGCATCTCTAGACCAGCCTATTTTACTAGCTAACCTTTTATATATCTAAATTATTGCAGGTAAGGAAAAAAATGACCAAGAAGAGATGGTAAAATGGTTGGATTCCTCCCTATGCTTTATGTGAGCCCTTCCTAGAGAAGTTTTTACGTAGCAAAGAAATAGATATGTAACCCTTATGTCCCAATCTTATCTAAATTTAGTCATGATCTAGCCTTGTCCTATGTACATTATCTATGGGGGAGATGGTATTATTGGTTGAACCCTATAGCTTGGATACTCTATGGCCTTTTGTCTTTGCAATATGGAGACGTGGAGACCAATTTAAGGATGACTTGAAAAAGAAATGGTTAAGTGTATAAATTTTCTAGAACTTGTGTCAATTATTTTAATCTGAAACTTATGTCAACGTTTTTAACTATGGTAGTTTTGTAACATTAGATTTTTTTTCTCTAGTGCTTGTTAATGGTGACAAATGGATTGTGCTTGCCAGATATAATGCAAAAAAGTTTATTGGGATTGCATCAAAATATGAAGTGAGGTATGTAGTATTTAATGCTTTTATAATATATATAGATAATGAAATCTATAGATAGAATTTAAGAGTTCATTATACCGAAATATAGGTTACTTCAATTAAGAGACCATAAGGTTATTGCTTTCAAGAGAGGTCTTAAATGTTTGGTAAGCTATGCCTAATTATGACTTATAATATATGTGTATTCTAGTCTAAATAACTTAAGGAAGATTATTTTTCCTTCCACAAGAATCTCTAGTTACATATATAAGGGACTAGAATAATTAATTTAACACATATGGACAGCTCATAAGTTTTAAGACCTCCATCTTTGCAAGATATTTATGGAGATTTATATTTAGTTCTAGTCTACCACTAAAAATCATATTTTTTTACTCCAGTGCTTGCTGATGGGGATAAATGGATTGTGCTTTCCAAATAATATACAAACAAAATTGCACTTCACAATCTACTACTGAAGTTGAATATGTTGTTGATTTTGTAAATTATAAAGACATTGTATGGATCAAACAACTACTCAAAGGTATGAAGGAAGAGATCACTAAACCAGTGATACTTTATTGTGATAATACAAGTGCTATAAATATATCAAAGAATCCTATGATGCACACAAAGACTAAGCACATTGCAATCAAGTATAATTAATTGAGAGAATTGGTTCAAGATAAAGAGGTGAAGATGGAATATGTTAACACAAAAGAGAAAATTTCTGATATCTTCACAAAAGCATTACGTAAGGATGCTATTGAGTATCTAAGAGGTAAACTAGGGGTGATACCCCTATAAAAGGCTATCTAAGTAACAAAAGGAATGCCCAGCATCAAACAAATTGATTGATATATGTTACACATTGATGCAGTGGATCTTACTTTAGCAACTACTTAAAGCAATCAAAGAGCTGAAACTACAAATCAATCACAAGCAAGGTGACTAAAGAGAAACTAAAGAAGTTCATATTTTCATATTAAGATGACAAGTCTTTGGCATTATTGTCAAAGAGGGAGAAATATTGATCCTGAATAGATAAATATTGATCCTAAAGAGAGAAATACAAGCGTTGAAGGGAGAAATACAAGAGATTGGAGATTGAACAAAGAGGGAGAAAACCTAACACATAGTATGAGGGGGAAATTCTAACTATTAAAAGTAAGTATATCTATTGATTACATCTATCTAGTATGAGGAAGATAATGTAGAGGGAGATATAAGACATAATTCAAAGGGAGTTATAAGGATGAAACAACAGAGTTTTGTAACCTATTCAAAAAATGAAAGTTGATAATAGAGGAAGATATTTCAATACAAGAATTTTTTTTTTTTTTTGGTATTGTGTTGGTCTTACTATTTTAACCGAGTCGGTTTGGTTGATCAGTTTGGTTTACCATCAATGCTAAAGAGGAAGATTGTTGAAAGAGGGAGATTGTTGAAAATAAATTGATACAAGTATGATAAATGTGTTTCAATCATTGTTTTGTCATTGATTTCAAACTTGCTATTTTGCTAGCAAGGCAACTTCTTATATGGTTTAAGTACCATCACTTATTTGATTAATGATGAGGAATTGATCAAACGATGTAACAATAGCACCTAGAGAAAAGGTTGAGTTATGATATAAAAAGGGATTACAAGAATTAGCTAAGATGGTGATATCATAGTGCATTGATAATCTATTTAAGGTTGCAAAGATTGGTTACACTAAGAAAGTTTAGAAGAACAAGTTAAACAAAGTTTGTTTGTCAAGCTTGACTGAATGGATAGTAGGTGCCAAGAAAATATAGTGCAAGCTTAGCAAAAAATTAGTTGGAGCCAAGAAAAAGTCTATTTTAGTGTATGCCAAGTAAAACAAAAGATTTCAGGTAAAGTTTAGTTGATGTCAAGCACAAGTAAACTTTAGTTTGTGCCAAGTGATTTTACAAAGGATGTTGATCAATGCAATTTGTGCCAAGCATCAGAAGCAAGTTAATGAAAAGTGTCAACATTATTAGAAGATCATGAATTTGATGGATCTGAGCTGACAAGTTTATTGTCTTGGATTGTGTGAACTAGGTGGAAGATAAGATTGATGAGTTGGTGGCACAGAATTCTTGGTAAACTATTTTGAGGCAAATTCAAAGAGGATTAAGAAGAAGTTTCTAAAAGTGATATGAAATGAGGCATAGATTCATTGAATCCCACCTAATCTACCCTAACCCAAAATTGGAAGATGGAGAATGAATGACAAAAGATCTTAATTCTATATTTATAGGGATGGCTAGTTAGAAGCAAGGGTTTTCATGTGTGAGAACCTAAGGAAGACAAGGAGTCTAGGGTATTGCTTCATCAAGTGACCTAAGTGAAGTCTGTATTGGCAAGTTAAGAAAGAAGGCTTAAGGGTATGAATGCTTGAAGGGTGAACAAGCTACCAAAGCTGAAATGTGTGAAAGCCAAGTAGAATGGAGGACTGAAATAGAGATCTATGATCTACAAATGGAGTTGTAAGTTTTTATCAGATCAAGTCTTATTGTTACTCTCTAATAATTATATCAATCTAGGATAAATCCTTTGGATTAAGGTTGACCTAACAATTATTTGTAAATCCTTTAATGGGTGACATTTCGAGTGAATGGTCTAAAGTCCTCTAACAAGGCTTTCTCCTAACAGGGTGATTTAAATCCTTTAATAGGGTCATATTTAATAGTGTGTATTAACCTTTAACAGGGTTGGCCTTTCACAGGGCATCACTTCAAAAGAGTTAAAAAGAGTAGCATGTTATTAGAGGGTTTTTCCAAATTGGGTTTCCACGTAAATCATTGTGTCAAGTGTGTTGTTGAATCTATTATGTTTCATTTTTACATTTCTGCAAATCAATTTGATAGTAACCTACAAGTTTTAAGTGACTACATAATCTCATGGATGCATGCATGACTATAAATGTTTAATGGGTTCACTAAGAAATGAAAAGTATTATTCATACATTTGGACCTTGGATAATTGATTCACCCCCCCCCCCCCCCCCCCCCACACACCTCTCAGTTATTCTAAAGAATTCCAACAATTGGTATCAGAGTTATTTTCTTAAGAGGACTAGTTTGAAGGTACTAGAAGCAAAAATATCAAGATGTCAAAAAGAGATGTACCCAATCTTAATAGAGATAACTTTACTACATCAAAAAGTTTGATGATGCTACACCTTGGAGGACTTGGAGATCATGCATAATCTACCATTACTATTGAACATGTTGATCCTATTGGAGCCCTAACTATTGAGGATCTGAAAAAGAAGAAAGAACATAACTAGGCAATGTTGGAGATTGCCTCTGTCCTAAGTTATGCTGAATTTGATGATATCAAAAGCCTTAATAGTGCAAAGAAAATGTGAAATGCTCTACACACCATCTATGGAGGAGATAAGAATGTTCTAAGAGTCAATTCTGATAGTCTTAGAGGTAAGTTTGATGATATGAGAATGCAAGAAGGTGAAAATATTGCTCAATATTGCTCAAGGATAAAAGAATTTGTTAATGAAATAAGAGGAGTTACTGGAAAAATAGATGATGATACTATACTAAGAAAAAATTTAAGGACACTACTACCTATATATGTTATTAGAGTTTCTATAATTCAAGAACTAAGATACATACCAGGAAATAATCTATCACTTGAAGGTTTGGCAGGAAGACTCACTGCTTTTGAGCTATCTAACTTTGATAATTACAAACCTCAAAATATTGAATCTGCTTTCAAAGCTAAGCTATCATTAAAGGAACCTGATGAGGATAAGAAGAATAAAAAGACAAAGTATGTGTTTAGTGATAGTGATACAGATGAGGAGGATGTAGATCAACTCGAAGCACTACTAGTGAGGAGATTTCACAGAGGTAAAGGCAAGTTTAAAGGTAAATTACCTATCATTTGTTTCAATTGCAATGAAGTTGGTCATATTGTGGCTAGATGTCTAGAGAAGAAGAATTATAGAGGTGGTGACAAATACAATAGTAGAAGAGATGAAGACAACAAATATTACAAAGACAAAGGCAAGAAGTCTTGCTACATTGCTAAAGAGGAAACAAGAGATGAACATGAAGATGAAGTGGTGTATGTTGCAATGAAGGATGAATCTAATGAAGATGAGGCATTACACTTGTGTCTTGTGTGAGAAAGAATGATAGATGGATCATTAACAATGGATATTCAAATCACATGACTGGAGATAAAAGTAAGTTCATTACCTTGAATTGTTATGATGGAAATAGTGTAAGATTTGGTAATGATGCACCATGTTTCATAAAAAGAAAAGGTTCTATCAAACTCACAAAAAAGAGTTTTATGTGACAATGCATACTATGTTGGAGGACATAACTATAATCTATTGAGTGTGTCACAACTGAATAATTCAGGATGTAAGGTTGAGTTTGAAAACAAGATTGCTAAGATATATGATACCGAAGAAAAACTGATTGGAAAATGTGATCAAACTTGGAGTAATCTATTCTATCTTGATATAGAGGATGTTACTTGTCTAGTTGTAAAATTTGATGATGTTTGGCTATGCCACAAAAGGCTATGTCATGTTAATTTTGATAACTCGGTTAGTATTGGTAACATGAGAAAACTTAAAGGTTTTCCTAAGTTGAAGAAGCTTGATAATATGATGTGCAAACAATGTCAGTTAGGCAAAATAAAAACGTCAAGTTTTAAGAGTAAATCTCATATCTCTAAAGGAGTACTAGAGATGGTTCATACTGACATGTGTGGGCCAATTGAAGTACAAAGCTACAAAGGAGATAAGTACATTATGCTACTTGTTGATGATTATTCTAGAATGATGATAATTATGTTTATGAAATAGAATCTAATGCTTTCCAAATGTTTAAGTGGTACTTAGCAAGAGTTGAGAAGGAAACAGGTAAAAGTTATTGGAATAATCAAATGGGAAGAATACTTCTGAGAGGGGGGGTGAATCAGAAGTATCACGCTTTTGACCTTAAAAACTTTTAACTGAAAATAAACTTCATGCATGGAAACATATCAAACAACCATAAAGTAAAGACATGCATCACAACACATAACACAAAATTTGATAACACAAAAACCCTCCAAAATGAGAAGGTAAAACTGGGGTGGGGATGATACCCACAAAATCACTGCAGCAATAATGTTTGACCACTTATGATGGTCTAACCTGTTAAAGGCCTGCCCTATTAAAGGCTTTACATTGTATCAATAGTGACCTGTTTAAAGGATTTACAAACACTTTACATGAAGTGTCAACCTATTAAACGATTTTATCACCTCTTTAAAGGATCTACAACCTAGTTGTTAAGCTAACCTATCAACATAGGATTTTCCTTCTAATACAATTGCTAAAGAGTATTAGACTAATAAACTTGATAGCTTACAATCCTTGATTGCTGAATTTAGGCACTTGATCTACTCTTTCTGATCTTGATCCTCTGAGATATGATATCTATTCATATCCCTTGCTCTGTTCTAATCAACTGAATATGCAATGTTGCTATGTTCCTCTAAGTTTTTCACATTTCCCTCTAAATTTTGGTATAGTTTTCCCTTACACTTCTCTCATCCACACATACAATGGGTTTTCATCCTCCTTTTAAAGATTACAAAGACTTAGGGTTAGGTATGGATCTACGATCCATATTGAATCTTTATTTCTCATTCATTCCTTGCATTTTTTTTATTGGTTGCATGCCTTCTCCATTTTTCTTATTGACTACATGCTGATTGCATAGGAAATATAAAAGATTCATTCTTATCCTTATTATCCTTCAAGATCCTTTTATGTTGGCTCAAAAAAATGGTTTACATCTGAGTTTGTGAAGGCACAAACTCATATGTTGATTATGTGTTACTCGGCACATACTGGATTACTAGTGCTCAACACATATAGTATTCTGGCTTGCTCAGCACCTATAGCACTTTGACTTTCTTGACATCAACTGTGACTCAGCACCTATATATCACTCGGCTCATATGGTTCACTCGACACCTAAAGTCACTCAATAATTGATCTTCACTGGGCACCTGAAGATCACTTGACACTTATTGTAGTTCTATCTGACTCGGCACATATAGTGTACTCAACTTCTATATGAAAATTGGTTAATTGTGTTGATACTCAATTATCAAAACCAATCTAAGACCAACAATCTCCCCCTTTGACATGAGTGTCAAAAACACTTAACTAAGCATTATACTTGGTCTTATGAGTACATTATCCGATTGTTTGGCATATATACAAAATTTCAAAAAAAATTTCAAAATTTTGTAAAGAGCAATATACCTCAAAATTCCTATAACTCCCCCTGAGCTGATTGTGTCATTTCATTCCTATAACTAGAATTCTTGTGCTGATGTATTTGATACTCTTTGCCTTTGCCCTATTTCTGACATCTGTACCTGTGTTACCTTCCATACAATTTCCAAAACATTGTATCTCCCCCACACTATGTCTTATCTCTTATCTCCCCTTTTTTGCTATCTACAATCTTTCCCCTTTATTCTCCAAAAGAGTGAATGAAAGAATGTAATCACTAAAATACTTAGTATTCTCCCCCTTTGTTATATCTCCCTTATTATATATCCCTTTTTATTTTATTCCTCCCCCTTTTTGACACTTATGTCAAAGGGTGCTAAGGAGTAATACCATATTTTGCCAAAAATGTACTGTTGACCTCCATTATCATCTTAAGAGTTGCATCCAAACTCTCCAAAGCAATTTCTAGTGACTTATGTTGGATGGTAGTCTCTGCAGCAAGATGTACGAGTCCATCTAATGTAGAAAGATTAGGATCTTTCTTTAAAATAGTTTTAGCATAAACTTTCTCTTTATGGAGTACTTCCAAATGTGGAGTTATGGAAGATTGAATCTGCATTTATTTGGCCTTTATATTGGCCTCTTCACTTGTGAGTGCAGTTAACTCCTTTTGGGTGTGAAGCGATTGGGTAAAATGCTTCTCACTTTGAGCTAAATCTTTTGGTAGCTACATGCTAGAAATCCTTAGATTTCTCTCCAAGCTCAGTATTCTTTGGCCTATCTCTTGTGTGAAATTGGAAAAATCACACAGTTTTTTGTACAATGAGAAGATATTCTCAAGTACAATTTTGACCTTTTCAATCTTCTTGCCCAATTCAACTTGTTGAAGTGCTATGTCATTGGATATTTTCTCGTTTACTTTTCCTTGAAACTTCCTTTCAAACCATTCCATGAGTTTTAGATTTGTCTCTTGGTCTTCACTTGTCATTTGGTCAACAATATCTAACAATTGTTCCATTATAGGCTTTGTCTCATCTAGTGACTACAAGCTGAAGGTGTTCATAAAGATGTCCTTAATCTCATACAATGCTTGATTATGTTTATACTCCTTCCTAAGTATTTCTTGCCTATTTCTCCTATTCAATACACCTTGCATCTCTGTGATCTGCTTAATGTTGATTATCTTGGAGTCATAGGTAGGTATGATAATTTCTTCATCTAACTCAGGGTCTCCATAGTGAAGTACCTTGGTCACTTTGGTCGAGCTTGAGCCTGGTGTAGAGATTTGAAAAGGTATGACATCAGTGCTCATCTTCTGAAGAGTTTTTGTAGGAGTGCCTATTTTTGGTAACTCTGCCAATGTTTGTATTGTGACCTGCTCCTCTTCTTTTGATTTTTCCTCATTTTCCTTATCTATTCTCCCCTGATCAATCACAATAATATGAGGTGTACCTATTGACTATACTATAGGATCAGATATAGCAATCTGTCATGTTTGCTCTATGTTTCATTGCCTCTACACTCGGCTTTTGCACTGTGGTATCAACAGTTACAGATGTATCAACTATTGCAATTGGTGGTGGAAACATTAAAATTTGAGTACTAGTAGTTGTAGAGATGGAAGGTGGTTCTTGTGGATTCACCTTGTCTCTTGATGAGTCAACTAATGCCTTCTATAGCTCATATATACTGACCAATACTGGATTATTGCATAATCTTTCTTGTTGGGTAGATTGGTCAAGGATCTTTGTGAGATCCTCTGCAGTTAGTGGATTGATGTTCTAACATGATTTGTCAATAACATCCTTCACAGTTATAGTGTCTACAAGTGTGATGGTTACATGAGGAGGGCTAGGAGGTGGTAATTGTGTGTCTTGTACACTCTTGTCTTATTTCTGCTACTGTTTAGTTGTTGCCATTTGATCTCCTTTTTGTGTCTCCTCCTCCTCTCCTTTTTCTTTCTCCTCTTCATCTTTCTTCTCTTCTTCTCCTTTTCTTGTTTCCTCTTCTTCTATTTCCTCTTCTTTCTCCTTCTCACTGGCCTTTGCCTTATTTGCTTCTGCATCCTCCTCTTCTCCTTTTTCATCCTTATCATCAGTCACTTTTTATATTGACTTCCACAATTTTGTGGACTTATTTACTACATCTTCAATTTTATTTTTTAGGATGCTAAAGGCTCTATACTTTGGTGCAAATTTGCCACCACGTTTCTTGTTAGCCTTAGTTATTTGTCCTCTTGTCAAATCAGGCATCACTTGTGCCAATGTTGATTCTCTTATTTCCTTTTCCATCTTTAGACAATAATGCTACTTGTTTTCAATAATCTCATATAACTCTCTAGGCATAGTATTTTCTAACTCAAGAGGTGTGTACTTGAATTCTGCCATCATGGCACACACTGACTCTTCTATCCTGTTTTAATCCTCTCTACTTAACTTATTGAAATCAATATTTTTCAAATCAGTAAAATCTACATTCTTAATATTTTCACAGATTTTATCTATTTTGTCTTAGGAGGATGGCTTACCACTTTATACTGGCTGATGTCCTCTGATTCAGTCTTCTCCTCATAATCAAAATCTGGTTGTGCTACATACTTTCTCCTTTTCTTTTGCACTTTACCAATTTTCTCAGTGGTCTTCTTCTTCTCTTTGGTTTCCTCTTTGGCCTTTTGAGTAGATGCCCTTGTGGTAGCTCTTGTTGCAGGTGTCTGCTTGGCTTGTGTAGGCTTTGTAACCTTCTTGGCTTTGGGTTGGGCTAGAGGCTTTACTTTGGCTTTTTTCTTCTTTGGCTCAACTCAAGATGGTGCTTCCTCGACTTCTTCCTCTACACCTTCTTCCTTATCTTCATCTTCACCTAAGCCTTGAATCAATTCCAATGGACCTTGCCCCTGTTCATCTTCTTAACTCTCATCTTCTTCCTCATCTACATCCTCTGCACCTGCTACCCCTTCAATTTCTACACCAAATTTCTTCTTTATCTTCTTCACTAGCTTATCTTTCCTCTTAATCACAAAGGTTGTCTTCAACTATGTTTCAAATTTAGACTTTACAACATCATATGTACCAAAAGGTTTGGCATTCTTGTCTATTTCTTCTACAAGCAAGGTTGTGATTATTGTTGATGCTTCATCAACATCTAGTTCATAACCCAATGGCCTTAGCCATCTCACCCTTGGAACTGTTTCTTGGATATTGGTGTAATCAATATCAACTAAGAAGCAGATGTCATTGACATGTTGTTCCACTAGGGAAACTGGTATCCTCCGCCTTTGTTTAATGGATTTCTTGAAATCCTCAAAATAACTCATCATAAGAGAGTCAAAGTTGTCTCCCATTTGCTCAATATACTCATTAATTTGAGTAATGGCTGATTTATATGATCTCCAGTTAACTTTTCCAAAATAAGGAAATTCTTCCAAAACATAGAAAAATATGTAGACAAGGACTAAACCAAACTTACATTGAGCACCTTTAGATCTTCTAATTGCTCCCAGATTCTCCATAATTTGCTGCAACAAAAATTCTGCCAGATCATATGTATGATCTTTCTTGACAAGTTTATATGCTATATCCACAGTAATACATGGTATACTGTTCAATCTACTAGATTGATAAAACTTGTGAGAAATGATTCTCAAAGCAAAATTTAGAAGGGGATCTGTAATTGTGTCAATGGTCATGCCCCTTTTATTCCATTTAGCCCTGGTGTTCTTTTCAATAGCATCCTTTGAATCACTACGCAGGGTCTTGTGTCAATCTAGGGTTGGAAAACCTATAACTATAGACACCTAAAAATCCTTTAGAAAATAAAGTATTTTTATTTTCTGAAAAAGTCCCTGATGACATCATCATTAATTAATTATTTAATTTATTTATTTATTTTTATGCCATTAAATCCCTTTATCTTAATTAAAAATATTTAATTAAGGAATCCCTCCCAAAAATGTTTAAATCTTATTTAAACATTATTTCTTTATTTATTAATTATTTAATTAATAAATTGACCAAAAATCCCAAAATAAATTATTTATTTATTTTTTGCCCAAAACTTGGCCAATTTCCTTAAGAGCACTAACCTCTTCGAAAATCTTTTAATCCTTCTTTAATTTCGATTAAAGGCTAATCCCATCATTTCCTACCCTAATCCCAACTCAAAATATTTAATTAAGATTAAACATTAATCCTCATGTTTATTAAAAATATTTTAATAAATATCTCCTCAACCCAAACCCTTGAAATAAATAAAACTTTATTTATTTCCTAAAAACCTTATTTATCCTCATCCTAGGAAGTTCTAGACTCTTCTAGAAAGTCTTCATCCTCATCCAAAGCCTAGACACTTCTAGAAGATGTTAATCCTTATCTTTGACCCTAATCCTAATCCCCCCGCCCCCAACCTTGTCACATTCCCTAAACATGGGTTAAGACTTGCTAACCCAAGCCAAAGCCAACAAATATCTCCTCCTTCACCCACCCTCATTAAATGCCATCCACTTGCCCATCTCTAACAAGCCTCATCTAATCTTAACCCAAGCCTAATCCAAGCCTTAATCATTTGCACATTCCTAAGTCAAGCTTAAGACTTTCTTAATCCAACCCAAGTCAAAATATCTCAACTCTCTCACAAATATCCCAACCATAAAACTTTATGAAGCCCACAAAGCCATAAATGACTCTTACAAGCACATTCATTGCTCTTACAAGCCATTATGAGGGTCTTTATGAGCTTTGAGCCTCCTTTGTTGACCCCTCAACCCCTCTTGCTCTAACCAATGACCCTGTGACATGTGTCACTCCTTGATTGGCTGTAAGGAAGCATAATCCATGTGCTCTCCTCTCATTCAATCTAAACCTTCCATAAGCTTTCTCCCATCCTTGCATCCTATCCCTTGATCCCTCAAACCCTTTGCCTATTTAAGGAATCCTCTCCCAATCCATTTTAACATAATCACCCATAGTAACAAAGTAATGCCATTTTGATCATGAACTAAAGCCATAATGCCATTTTTGAGAAGCCATTTTACATCAAATCCATTCACCCAAGCCAAAATCCATCAAGAACACCATTGAAGCCTTTGGAAAATTGAGCATACATCCTATCTATTTCGACAAAGCTACTCAACAAGAGAGCTTCTCATTGAGAGAGCCCATTAATGGCTCATATTCTCAATTGAGAGTTCATCTTAGTCTATCTTTAAGTTAGGTTTATTTAGTTTTGTGAATACTTTTGATTTGATATTTAGTGTTCTTTGCATTACTAATTCTCGTATACAGTAACCCTATGCACTATCCTCTTCGTTGTCTTCACGGGTCCTCCTTACCACAAACAACCATCATGAATTCAACTCAAAACAATCTGTATCCCCTCCGTCTTGAAAACTGTAGGGAAAACTGGGGCACTAGTTAAACCCTTTTTCTCAACTATTTGAAATTCTTCCTTCAATATTTTGTTATCACATAGTTTGTCATATGCTTGAAAAATTTCCAAATCTCCTATTGCACCTATCTTGCAATTGTAACACTTCCTGAAATCTTGTACCATAACAACTTTGGGCAAAATAATGGACAATGCGTCGGCAGGGTCATTTTTATAGGCAACTTCTGGGATTGGCCTAAACTTGGGTTGTTTGACCTCATTACTAACCAATTGGACCTAGTGACCTTCCTTATCCTTTGGGTTCTTAGAACTAGAAGCCATTTCACTGATCTATGGTTTTAAAAGATATAAAACTTTATGACTGCACAACTCGGCACTTGAAGAATACCTTAGATCAATGAAAATGATGTTGAATCTATGTTGAAATTCATGCAAAAGGCTTCAATGCTATTTTTCAATCACTTCTACCCTCTTCTCATTCTTGCTTTGCATTTGAATGATGAGAAATGATCAAAATTTGACCTTATACCTTTCAAAACCTAGCATTAAATGCTTAGTGCATACAGCTATACACTCGGCTCTTGAAGATTTCAATATAACTTGGCTTTTGTTGGTTTTCCATCACTCGGCTTCCATTGACAACTTGGCATATACTAACATTTACTCAGCATCTAAGGACAACTCAGCAATACTTTTTGAAATTCAAAGTTTTGACTTTGCATCCTGATTCATGCTATTTTCTTCTTTACAATGTTTGTTTGTCTTGGGATTGATGCATGATATGACTATGTATATCAGTCCCATACACCTATTCATGCTTAGTTGGATGAGGTGTGACCACTTGACCTCTTGGGTGAAGTGATCCCTCCATTTGATGAGCTACACTCATCATTCTTCTTCCAAGTCTTCTTCATTTGTCCTCTGATGTGTTCAACATCTACCTTCTCTTTTCCTTTGTTGAGTTTTGACTCGGGTACCTTTGACTTTGTTGGGCAATTCTCGCTTATATGACCAGTCTTCAAGCAACTGAAACATGTGGTTTGACTTAGCCATCTGTTGTAGTTCCCTCTTAAATGTGTCCTTATGTAGTTTTCAAGAATGTGTCCATATTCCTGATAGTAATGACAGTTATACTTGGTGTTATAATCCCAATTATGGTGATGACCATGGTTACCTTCTCTTGTTGACTAGTTTAATGTCCACATAGGCTTTGATCTACATTCAAAAGCTCTATGTCCATACTTCTTGCAATTGTAGCAGTGACCTTCAAATTTTGGTGTCATGATAGTCCTAGTCCTGCATTCATGTGCTTGATGTCCTTGCTTCTTGCACTTATGATAGTAGCTTGCATTCTTAGGCTCATCATGCTGATTTTTCTTCTTACTCCTACATACATTAGCAGTGTGTCCCTTTTTACCACATAAATGACAAGTAGGTTTAGTGTTTTTACCTTTGTTACTCCTTTCTTTTGTAGTCTTGGATGATTCTCCTTGTTTAGTGTTGGTGTAACCAAGTCCTGAAGTATCATTACTGGCCCTTGGTGATTTTAGTAGCTACTCAAAGTACTTGATAGCCTCATTAGGTTTGTTGAAACTTTCTACAACTTCCTTCTCTCTTTTTAGGTCATTTTGCAGTTGTTCATTCTATATCTTTGGTGTAGATATCTCAATGTCTTTCATATTTAGCTCATGATGTGCATTCATCATTTGACTTAAGGTATCTAGCTGCATATTTGAGATTCTTTCAAACTCAATTGTCTTTTCCTCCAATCTATTGATAAGATTTCTCTTGTCATCTTCTAGCATGGCCTTGTCTTCAATGGCTTTCTTCTACTATTCAGTTACTTCACAAAGCATTATGGCTTGTGATTCTTGTTCAATCTTGAGTATTCTGATTTCTTCTACTTGAGCTCTATTTTTCTCCATCAATTCTGCTATTGCTGCATCAAACTTTTTGGAATCTCCATTGGAAAACTCTTTTGTGGTATCAATCTCCTTGTAGTGTATGTCATTTTCATCTATGGCTATATCCTTCCTTCTTTTCAAGGACTTTTTCAATTCTTCTTTAACTTCCTCCAAGTTGTATAGGGCAAGGTGCACATCAATCACCTAATGCTCTATAATCTTCCCAAGTTTGAATATTTCTATCTTCAAATCTTTTCTCTAAGCTATTAGGCTTCTTCATGTGAGAACTAGGCTATGATACCAATTGTTGGAATAATCAAATGGGAAGAATACTTCTAAGAGCGAGGTGAATCATAAGTATCACACTTTTGACCTCAAAAATTTTTAAGTGAAAATAAAATTTATGCATGTAAACATATCAAACAACCATAAAGTAAAGACATGCATCACAACACATAACACAAAATTTGATAACCTAGAAACCCTCCAAAATGAGAAGTTAAAACTAGGGTGGGGATGATACCCACAAAATCACTGCAATAATAATGTTTGACCACTTCTGATGGTCCGCCCTATTAAAAGCTTTACACTGTATCAATAGTGACCTATTTAAAGGATTTACAAACACTTTACATGAAGTGTCACCATGTTAAAGGATTTTATCACCTCTTTAAAGGATCTACAACCTAGTTGTTAAGCTAACCTATCAACATAGGATTTTCCTTCTAATACAATTGCTAGAGAGTATTAGACTAATAAACCTGATAGCTTACAATCCTTGATTATTGAATCTAGGAACTTGATCTGCTCTTTCTGATCTTGATCCTCTGAGATCTAATATCTATTTCTATCCCTTGCTATATTCTGATCAATTGAATATGCAATGCTAATCTATTCCTCTAAGTCTTTCACATTTCCCTTTGAATTTTGGTCTAGTTTTCCCTTACACTTCTCTCATCCACACATACAATGGATTTTCATCCTCCTTTTAAATATTACGAAGACATAGGGTTAGGTATGGATCTACAATCCATATTGAATCTTTAGTTCCTGTTCATTCCTTGCATTTTTTATTGGTTGCATGCCTTCTCCAATTTTCTTATTAGTTGCATGTTGATTGCATAGGAAATATGAAAGATTCATTCTTATCCTTATTATCCTTCAAGATCCTTTTATGTCGGCTCAAAAAAATGGTTTACATCTGAGTTTGTGAAGGCACAAACTCATATGTTGATTCTGTGTTACTCGACACATACTAGATTACTAGTGCTCGACACATATAGTATTCTAGCTTGCTCGACACCTATAGTACTCTGACTTGCTTAGCATCAACTATGACTCAACACCTATATATCACTCGACTCATATGGTTCACTCAGCACCTAAAGTCACTCGACAATTGATCTTCACTCCACACCTGAAGATTGCTTGGCACTTGAAGATCACTTGACACCTATTGTAGTTTTGTCTAGCTCGACACATAAAGTGTACTTGGGTTCTATATGAAAATGGGTTAAGTGTGTTGACACTCAATTGTCAAAACCAATTTGAGACCAACAAAAGTATGAAATATTTGAGATCAGACAAAGGAGGAGAATTTATATCAAATGATTTTGAGATGTTCTATAATGACAGAGGAATCAAATGACAAACATCTTCTCTTAGAACCCCTCCATAAAATGGAATTGCTAAAAGGAGGAATAGTTTGTAATGGACTATGCTAGGACACTCATGATGGAGAAAAATGTTGCTTTGAAATACTAGAGAGAAGCTGTAAGTATAGTTGTCTATACCTTGAACCATGTACAAGTCAAAAAAGGTACTCATTCAACACCTTTTGAAATATGGTATGGATACTCATTCAACACCTTTTGAAATATGGAATGGATACTCACCTAGTGTAAAATATTTTAAGGTATTCGGAAGCAAATTCTTTATTCTCAAAGATTTTAGGATTGGTAAACTAGATGCAAAAATGAAGAGAATATATTCCTAGGTTATTCCACAAGAAGAAAATCTTATAAGTGTTTAAATACAAACATTAGCAAAGTTGTGGAAAAAAGAAGAAGTGAAATTTGATGAATATACAGAAGTATATGAGGTTGAACCTATGAAGGAGATAGAAGAATACAAATCATTTGTATACTTTTATGAAAGTATGACTACTGAAGAAGATTTTGCAAATAAAGCTACAAACCAAATGCAAATTTTAGTGATTGTCAAGTCACATACTATGAATGTTGAGTTGCATTTAGGAACTGAGCTACATTTAGATGTTGAGTTACAAAATGAAGTTGAGGCACATTCTGATTCTAAAATTAGTGTACATGAGAGGGATGTTGAAATAACTGACAAATATGTACATAGTGACTCTGAAGTTGAGAGACAAAATGAAGAACCCAGAGTTGAACCAAGATTGTCCAAATATGTCAAGAGATGTCATCCTGCTACACAAATCATTGGAGATAAAGATTCTAAAGCAATGACAAGAAACAAGTTGAGAAATGATACATGCTTTCTAAGCATGAAAGATCCTAAAATAGTGAAAGATGCCTTACAGGATGTGAACTGAAGTAAAGCCATGGAAGAAGAGATTGAACAAATTGAGAAAAATAAAACATGGACTCTAGTTCCTAGACTATAAGACAAAAATGTGATTGGCACCAAGTGGGTATATAGAAATAAGATAAATGAAAATGGTGAAATCACAACAAACAAGGCAAGATTAGTCTGCAAAGGATATACACAAGAAGAAGGAATTAACTATGGAGAAACATTTTCTCATGTTGCTAGATTAGAAGGATTTTCTGCTTGCTTATTTTGCATACAAAGGTTTCAAAGTTTATCAAATGGATGTTAAATCTGAATTTATAAATGGCATATTAGAGGAAGAAGTTTACATAGAATACCCAAAAGGATTTGTTGATGTTAACAATAAGAACATGGTATGTAGATTACACAAAGCTTTATATGGTTTGAAACAAACACTAAGAGCATGGTATGAGAGACTTCATAATTATCTTGTGAAGATTGGATTTGAAAGGACTGATGACAACAACAATATGTACATGAAGATAGAGAAAAACAAACGTATTTTGTTATCTGAAATTTTTGATGATGATATCATATTTGGAGGTCAAGATGCTTTATGTAAGACTTTTGCAAATGAAATGAAGCAAGAATTTGAGCTGTCTATGTTTGGAGAGATCAAGTTCTTTGTGGGTTTGGAAGTACACCAGATGAAATATGGTATATACATCACTCAATCAAAATATGTCAAGAAGATACTAAAAACTTTTGGATTGGAGGATTCCAAACTAGTAAGTACACCTATGGTGTCAAGACATAAATTGTCAAATAATGATGATTCAGCTGAGGTGAATCAAACACTATACAGGTCTATGATTGGCAAATTACAATATGTAGTACATAGTAGACTTGATATTACATTATCTGTAGGGATAATTGCAAGATTCTCTACTAATCCTAGAGCGAATCATTTGATGGTTGTAAATAGAAAAATGAGATATTTGAAAGGAATAGAGGAATATGGTCTATATTATAAGAAAAATGAGAAATTTGAATTAAGAGCCTATACTCATGTCGATTGGGATGGAATCATTGATGACAGAAAGAACACCACTAGAGGAGTGCTTTTTTTAGGCAAGAGGTTAGTTAGATGGACTAGCAAGAAACAAAATTGCACTTCACAAACTATTGTTGAAGCTAAATATGTTGTTGCTACTGTAAATTGTACAAATATTATATGGATCAAATAGCTACTCAAGGTATGAAGGAAGAGATCACTAAACTAGTGATACTTTATTGTGATAATATAAGTGCTATAAATATATCAAAGAATCCTATGATGCACAAAAAGACTAAGCACATTACAATCAAGTATCATTACTTGAGAGAATTAGTTGATAAAGAGGTGAAGATGGAACATGTTAACACAAAAGAGAAAATTGTTGATATTTTCACAAAAGTATTACCTAAGGATGCTCATTGAGTATCTAAGAGGTAAACTAGGGGTGATACCCCTATCAAAGGCTATCTAAGTAACAAAAGGAGTGCCCTGCATCAAATAAGTTGATTGATATATGTTACACATTGATGTAGTGGATATTACTTTAGGAATTGCCTAAAGTAATCAAAGAGCTAAAACTACAAATCAATCACAAGCAACGTGACTAAAGAGAAACTAAAGAAGTTCATATCTGCATATTAATATGAAAAGTCTTTAGTATTGTTGTGAAAGAGGGAGAAATATTGATCCTGAAGAAAGAAGTACTGATCCTGAAGAGAAAACAAGAGTTGAAGGGAGAAACACAAGAGATTGGAGATTGAACAAAGAGGGAGAAAACTTAACATTTAGTATGAGGGAGAAACATGGTATGAGGGAGACACATGGTATGAGGGAGAAATTGTAATTGCTGAAAGTAAGTATATCTGTTGATTACCTCTACCATGTAAGAGGAAAATAATGTAGAGGGAGATATAAGAAGTAATTTAGAGGGGGTTATAAGGATGATACAATAGAGTTTCGTAACCTATTTAGATGATGAAACTTGCTGATAGAGGGAGAGATTTCAATACAAGAAATTATTTTATTTTTTGGTATTGTGTTGGTCTTACTATTGTAACCAATTCAGTTTGGTTTGCCATCAATGCCAAAGAGGGAGATTGTTGAAAATAGATTGATACATGTATGATAAATATTTTTCAATCATTATTTTGTCACCAATGTCAAACCTTTTTTTTTTAGTAAGACAACTACTTATATGGTTTAAGTACTATCACTTATTTGATTGATAATGAGGATTTGATCAAATGATGTAATAATAGCACCTAGACGAAAGGTTGAGTTATGATATAAAAAGAAAGTACAAGAATCAACTAAGATGGTGATATCATAGTGCATTGATAATCCATTTAAGGTTGCAAAGATTGGTTACACTAAGCAAGTTTAGAAGAACAAGTTAAACAAAGTTTGTCTACCAAGCTTGACCGAATGGATAGTAGGTGCCAAACAGAGATAGTGCAAGTCAAGAAAAAAATCAGGTGGAGCCAAGTAAAAGTCTATTTTAGTGTATGTTAAGCAAAATAGAGGATGTTAGGTAAAGTTTAGTTGATGTCGAGCACCAGTAAAGTTTAGTTCGTGCTGAGTGATTTTACAAAGGATGTCAAGCAATGCAGTTTGTGCCAAGCATCAGAAGTAAGTTTATGTTGAGTGTCAACATTATTAGAAAGATCATGAATTTGATGGATCTGAGCTGACAAGTTTATTTTCTTGGATTGTGTGAACTAGGTGGAAGATAAGATTGATGAGCTAGTGGCATAAAATTCATGGTAAATTATTTTGAGGAAAATTCAAAGAGGATTGAAGGAGAAGTTTCTAGAAGTGATAAGAAATGAGGGGTAGATATATTGAATCCTACCTAATCTTCCCTAACCCTAAATTGGATGATGGAGAATGAACAATAAAAGATCTTAATTCTCTATTTATAGGGATAGTTGGTTAGAAGCAAGGGTTGTCATGTGTGAAAACCTAAAGAAGATAAGTAGTCTAGGGTATTGCTTCATCAAGTGACCTAAGTGAAGAGTCTATATTAGCAAGTTAAGAAAGAAGGCTTAAGGGTATGAATGCTTGAAGGTTGAACAAGCTATTAGAGCTTAAATGTGTGAAATTTTCTATATTACTGGTGGTTTTTTCCGAATTGAGTTTCCATGTAAATCATTGTGTCAAGTGTGTTGTTGAATTTGTTATGTTTCATGTTTACATTTCTACAAATTGATTTGACAGTAAACTAAAAGTTTTAAGTGACTACATAATCTTATGGATGTATGCATGATGATAAATGTTTTATGGGATAACTAAGCTATGAAAAGTTTTATTTATACATTTGGACTTTGGATAATTGATTCACCCGCCCCAAGGACTAGTTTGAAGGTACTAGAAGCACAAAGATCAAGATGTCAAAAAGAGATGTACCTGAGCTTAATAGAGATAAATTTCCTACATGGAAAAGTTTAATGAAGCTACACCTTGGAGGAGTTGGAGATTATACACAATCTACCATTATTACTGAGCATGTTGATACTATTGGAGCTCTAACTGTTGAGGATTTGAAAAAGAAGAGAGAATATAACCAGGCAATATTGGAGATTGCCTCTGCCTAAGCTATGCTAAATTTGATGATATTAAAATTCTTGATAGTGCAAATAAAATGTAGGATGCTCTACACACCATCTATGGAGGAGACAATAATGTTCTAAGAGCCAAATCTAAGAGTCTCAGAGGTAAGTTTGATGATATGAGAATGCAAGAAGGTGAAAATATTGCTCAGTATTGCTTAAGGATAAAAGATGTTGTTAATGCAATAAGAGGAGCTCGAGTGCAATAGATGATGATACTATACTAAGAAAAGTATTAAGAACATTGCTCCTATATATGCTATTTGAGTTTCTACAATTCAAGAACTGAGATGTATACCAAGGAATACTCTATCTCTTGAATGTTTGGTAGGTAGACTTGCTACTTTTGAGCTATCTAACTTTGATTATTACTAACCTGAAAATATTGAATCTAGTTTCAAAGCTAAGTTGTCATTAAAGGAACCTGATGAGAAGAAGAAGAAGAAAAAGACAAAGTATATGTCCAACGACAGTGATACATATGAGGAGGATGTAAATCAACTTTTCCAACATTGTCCTCCTTTGGCATGTTGGCCAATAATGTAACAATAAATTGATTGAATTATTAATTGGGAAACAAGATACTAAGAGGGGGTGAATCAAAATATTTAGAACTTTTATCCCTTGAAATAACTTTGGTCTATTTTCTACATTTTCCATATCATGTCTAATCCATACATTTAACATAACTTATAAAATCAAATGTTGTAACATGTAGATCTAACTATCAATTACATGCATGAAATGTAAGCACATAACACAAATATTTAATTACCTAGATACCCTCCAAGGTAAAGGTAAAACTGGTGTGGGGTTAACACCCACAAATGTCCATTACAGTAGTAATAAAGTTAACCTGTTAGGGTTACAATTTTGGTCACTTCTAATGATCTACCTTATGAGGGGTCTACCTTGTTAAAGGATATTAAGACTGCTAAGTCTTATCTTGTGAGAGGATTTTACACTTACAATAAAATAAGAACTTGGTTAAGAGTTCTACAAACAATGTGTTAAACCACTCTATTAAGAAATTATCCCTGACTCAATTATGATTCAATACCTAATCCTTTAGCCTATAATCTATTGTTGATTTCAGATCTCCTCTCTTCAATTGTGATATAATATTCATTCTACTATATTTGTGTTTTTTCCTTCACTGCTTGATAAGGTCACTTCCTATGTTCTTCAATAACAAAACTCAAATCTTTTGCCTTCTTTACAATGATCACATGAATATATTGCTCACTCTTTTTCCATACATCAAAAAATAGGGTTTTGATCTGCTCTATTTAAAGATTTCTAAAAGTGTTTTTTAGACACTTCCCTTTTTTGTCTCTTCGTCTTATTAGTTGATCACCGCTAATAAGGATCTATGATCCACAACATAAATGCATATGTGTAGCTTGACATCAATATGCTTAGACTTCTCAAAAATAATTAGGCTCAATTTATACTAAAAATACTTAGTGACCAAAGAAATTCTTAGCTCCTATAGATCTTGACATTTACATGTTTATTTACAAGCATCTCACATGACTCAACCTATATAGAGTAGCTTGGATGCAGGATGACCATTTGAATCTGCCTAGTACATGACTAAGTGTTTGACACTAATAGATAACAAGATTTAGAGATACCAAAAATCTCCCCTTTTGACATTAGTGGAAAAATACTTTTTCGTCATTCAAGTGTTACAATAAAAGAATAAGAGTACTTCCCTTGAGCCTATGACTCAATTCTTATAGAACTACAAAAATTCTACTAAATGAATAAGAAATGAAAAATGCAACAATATATATGTATGTATGTATGTATGTATGTATGTATGTACATGACTAAGTAGTCTAATGACTCTGCTTCATACCATATTTGACTTCTGAATTCCTATGTACTCTCCCTGATCTAATCATTGTCTCATCCAATATGTAATCATCAACATTACAATCCCCCTTTTTTTTGTCACTTGTGGCTTTGGCTGGGGTTGAGTGGCTGGAATCAAACCATATTTTTCAATGAATGGTTTGTGTATCTAGTTGATCATGGAAAGAGCATGATCCCAAGTGGTTCTTGTTTATTCCAATACATGAATCTACAACTCCAATTTGCATCCAAGTCAATTAAATTGTCAG
This sequence comes from Cupressus sempervirens, assembly GCA_028749045.1. Lineage (NCBI taxonomy): Eukaryota > Viridiplantae > Streptophyta > Pinopsida > Cupressales > Cupressaceae > Cupressus > Cupressus sempervirens. The sequence continues at coordinate 51,135,613 of CM053790.1, read as the reverse complement.
CAATCGAAAGATTATGATTTTCCTGAGATCTTTTTTTGATTTTAGTTCATATTCCATAACCTCCATGTGAGTTATCAACATTGATTAGATTGAGATCAATTTGGCCCACATTTTGTTGTCAGCGATTCGCAACTCAACCAATTTACCATGCACAAAAATAGCTTATGATAATGATTTGTACTAGATTCAAGTAACTGTGAAATAGAGTTGCCTATTTGCTTCATTTCAACTTGAATCTATTGTATGTTTGCCTAAAGATCATTTGTAAATCTTGGTATATCATATAGAATATTATAAAAATGTTGTATCTTCTATACAAGTTCTTTTCCATTATGTACATGGGCTTCCAATTCAACCTTATGCTTGACGTTGGTGGTAGAGATTTTCTCTATGACCTTATTTTTAAATTTCTTTGCTAACCATGCCATTAACTTCTCATTAGCCTCAATATCACCATTATTTATTTGTTCAACAATTTGTACAAGCTTGGAAATAATTGGAGCTTTCCCATCAAAATTTTGTACATCAAATACATCAAAAAAAATCCTTTATTTCATGCAACACTTGTTTTTGTTGTCGTTCTCTTTTCATTTCTTCTTCTTTCTTTTTCTTCGTCAAAATTCCTTGCAAAATAATTGTTTGTTCAAGAATGAGATTTATTAGATCCCATTTTGGTATCTCAATCACTTAATCTAGAATAACTTTAATATTTGGTGAACTATCCTTTATTGCTTTGCCATTTCTTGGGGAGAAAGTACTGCTACTCGATACTATCTTTGTACGAGTAGGTGATGGGGTGTCACCACTCGGTCTTGTTTGTACTTTATTGCTTGAGACAAAAAATGTAACACTTGGCATTGTATGTGTTGCTCCTTGTCCCACTTCCTATCTTCCTTTACTATGAGGTCTAAAACATTTGGTCCGTCTTGACCTTTTGTAGAAATTTCTACATTAGTTTCTTTTTCTAATATCTCTGCCTCTTACTCTTCTCCCTTGGTATCTGAGGGCTTATTTTTCTCAACAACTCATGTGTAAGGTGTGGTGACATGAATAGTTGAAATGTTTCCTTGAGGGCTTGACACACCTAAACTTTCTTCATCACTATGATCATCTTAGATGGTCACGGTCTCAATTGCTTTCTCTTGTTCCACTCCTTTAGTGGATAGACAAAAAATCCTTTTCCATAATAACTCATTTTGTTGTACTAGAGCTTTGATTTTATTTTGAAGAATCATTAAAAAATCTAAATTAGGAACAAATCGGTTCCTATACTTATCTAAAAAAATTGACTTCTTCTCTTTTGACAACTTAGGCATAATGTTGGCCAATGTGCCTTCTCTTATTTGTTTTTCTCCTTCAGATGCATGTTGCCACTTCTTCTCTAATTTATTATACAAGTTAATTAGAATATTATTCTCCAACTCATTAGGAGCCAATTTATTATTTTCTATCATATCAGTCATGGCCTCCTCTACTTTAGTTTTGTCACCATTACTCAATATATCATGCTTTACAAATCCAAAACTAGATAAGCTTGCAGAACTTCTAATATTAGCACATACCTCATCAATATGTGATGGTATTTTGGGTACTATGACTCAAAGTTGTCCTAGTTCTTCTAGTTTGATTCTCTCTACATCATCTTCTTCACCTTCTTTCTTCTTTACTAACCTTCTTCTCTTAGGCTGGCTCATAGGGGCTTGAGTTTTATTCTTTTTTATGCTAGAGCCACTCGGCCTGGTAACCTTGACTACCCCTTTCTTTACTGAATGCTTGACACTAGCTACTATTGCCCTGGTTCTTGGCTTGGTTGGTGCAAGAGGAGAGAGGGTTGCCACTTTTGGCTTCTTTGCAACCTTCTTTACCTTGGGCTTTGTGATCTTCATAGTTTTATCCTTCTTCATTAGTGGAGTGGCCACTACTAGGGCTTTACCCTAATCTTCTTATTCTTCCTCCTCATCACCACTACCTTTTTCTTCATCTTCACAAAGACCTTGTGTAATCTTCAAAGGTTCCTTGCTTTTCTATGAGTTCCTAGTTTCTCTTCTAGGTCTTTAATCATTTTCTTTATTTTCTTCTCTTTTGAATCTATAACCTAATTTGATGTCAACTCTGATTCATGCTTTAGCTTCCTCATATTTCCCAAAGGGTTCTACTTATACATCAACTACTTTCTTGACTAGTGCATCAATATTTTCACTCACATTGTTATTATCAACTTCATAATCAAATGACTTGAGCCATGCTTTCCTAGGCTTCATTGCCTATACAAGTGTATTATTTGTGTCTAGAAGAAAGCATACATCATTGTAGTATTTCATCACTAGCTCTATTAGGATCCTCAACCTTTTCCTCATTCTTTGTTTAAACTCTTCAAAATACAGATCCATGACATTCTCAAAATTTTATCCTAGCTGGGTTATGTATTCACTAATTTTTCTTGTGATAGGTTTTTATTGCTCCCAAACAATGTTTCCAATCATAGGAAAATAATTCTGAACATAAATGAAAATGCACATAATCAGTGATCCAAACTCAAACATCAAATTCTTGGCCTTTTTTATTGATGCCAGGTTTTCTACTAACTATGATCTTTACACCTTGGCAAGATCATATTCATGATCCTTTATGACAATTTTCCATGATTGATTGACTTCCATACATGGCATACTCTTCAATCTACTCGACTGATAGAATTTTTGAGAAATCACTCGCACTGTGAACTTAATTATTGGAATAGTGATGGAAAACCCTTATCCATTCCACTTGGCCTTTGTGTTTGCCTCAATTTATTCTCTACTTAGACAACATACAATATTCTTCTTATCTAATGTAGGATACCATGTAACCTTGCAAATCATCTTCTTTCATATCTCAACAGGTCCATTATCTAGCCATAGCTTCATATCATGGATTCTTCTTAGTAGTACCTTAATCCATTCAATCTTGAAATTCCTTGGAAAATATAGGGCATGACTTAACCCTTTCCTCTCAACAATTTTGAATTCGTTCTTCAAAACTCGTCCATCACCTAATTTTTCATATGCCTCTCGATTCTCATAATCACCAACTTCTCCAATATTACACATGTAACAACTTTGTACATCATGTATTGTAATTACTTTAGATGGTATTGATGACAACACACCCATTGAATCTCTGCTCAAAATTTTGGTGGAGGACAAGCATCACTCCTCACCAATTGAACGCTACTTACCTCTACTCCTTGGTTCTTTCCTATGGATGATGAAGCTTCCATATTTCCTCGTTAGGGTTTGAAACTCTTCCTTTCTCTCTAAAATACTTGGCACAACTTAAATCTTATTTGATCAATCTTTCACCTCAAGTCACTTTTGTAAATCACTCAAATTACTCTGTCACTCAAATTGCTCTATCACACAAATTGCTCCGTTCTATCAAAATCTAAATATGATGTATGAAAAATACCTTCATGTTTTCAATATATGCTTCATTTTTCTTGAATTAGGGTCTCCATTAATGTTTTGGTCACTGTTAGGTGGAATTCAATTGTCTCGCTCGATATTATGCCTTTTGAACTTGATCTTCACTATATAACTCGGTCCATTCCATCTAACTTGACCTATACATCAATTTGACATTTGAAGTAATCAATCCATATTTCAATGCTTGGGCAATATATACAATTTTACTCACGTTCGACACTAATTGTGTAAATGATTCTTTTACACTATTCCCTTCATAGATATGATCTTATGCATCTTTACTTATACATATATGAACTTTAGCATATTTTATGTTGGGAACTTATGTAAGATATATCATTAAATATACAGTTCCTTGTACATACCTTTCTTGATTAGTTTGAGAAGATATGATCACCTCCTCCATTAGATTTGGTGATCTCAACTCCATTTATTTTTCCATCTTCTACATTTTTCTTCCAGGTTTGGTTCATCTCCTTATTTATTTGTTCAACCTCCACTTTGCCTTTACCCTTGTTGTGTTCATTGTTTGGTACTAGTGTTCAATTCCTACAATTCTTATTCACATGTCCAATCTTGTAACAATTAGGACAAACTTTCTTAGATGCATTCCTATTTTCTTATAGAGTTTAGCCTGTGATTTGCATTCATATGCTCTATGTCCAAACTTTTGACATTTGTAACAATAACCTTCAAATATAGGTGTAGTAGATGTATTCTTCATTTTTTATCTACACTCATGTATTCAATGTCCTTTCTTCTTGCAGTAAAAACAATAACTGATAAATTTAGGTTTAGGATTTTGCATACCATTTTTGCTTCTACAGATGTTTGCAGCCAAGTTTACCATAATGATAACATGTAGGCTTGAATTTTGACTTTGTATTCCTCAACTCTCCATTCTTGGATGATTCTCCTTCTTCAGTGGATGATTGCTGATTTATATGTTCTTGTCCAGAACTGTTGCTAGATGACCTAGGTGATTTCATCAATTTTTCAAGGTACTTTATTTCTTCATTAGGCTTGTTCAACTTCTCCACAAGTTATTTCTCAGTCTTCAATTCATTCCTCAGTAAGTTAGTCTATGATCACAAATTTGATATTTCCATGTGCTTCCTATTTAACTCCTGATATGCAAGCATTAGTTGATTCACCATGTCCAATTGAGTGTTGTAAGCTTTTTCACATGAGATGACCTTTCTTCAAGTCTAATAGCCATTTGTCTTTTGTCTTCCCCAGCCACAACCTTGTCTTTTTCTGCTTTCTTCTTTTGCTTAATCACTTCATATAACATTATTGATTGAACTTCACGTTCTCTCTTTAACCCTTTGACCTCCTCATTCAAGATATTGTTCTTCCCTAGTAGATCTGCAATTACTAAATCACTCTTATTAGAATTTTGAGTGTCAAATATTCCTTAAATGTCAACTTCTTCATAATTCATGTCATTTAGTTGAATGGCCATATCCTTTCTCTTTTTCAAAGATTTGCTCAGTTCTTGTCTTGCCACCTCAAGCTGCTATAGTATGAGCTGGATTTCAATCACCTGATTATCAATAACCTCTCTCAACTTGTAAGCCTCCATCTCCAAGATTTAAACTCCCAAGATGTTAGAATTTCTCAAGAGAACCACTGCTCTGATACCAATTGTTGAAAAATGAGATACTGGGGGGGGGGGGGGGTGAATCAAAATCTTTAGAACTTTTATCCCTTAAAATAACTTTTGTGTATTCACCACATTTTCCACCTTATATCTAATTCATGCATAACATAACATTACACATAACATTACACATACACATACACATACACATACACATACACATACACATATATGAAAACTAAATTAAAAATTGGCCTCAAAACCTTCAACACTTCAAAACAAGGGGTACATGCGCCAAAGTTCCTACCTTCATATTTTTATGGTTGACTGAAGTAGCTTTTCCAATGATCTCTATCTTGTCAACACCTCTACATTTTATTGATGGAAACTTATGGCTCAAGATTTTTTTTTTGTGTTTAGTGAGGAACTAAGAGAAAATGTTGAAGTATCTTTTAAAGTGGAAATGTTCATAATATTTTTTTGTATACATACAACTAAGCTAGTGTTGATATCAATGATGCCTATGGCCCATGGGATAGAATGTTATACGAAGAGAGAGGTAAAAGAGAGAATGATATGTTATTATAAGGACAAGTAAAAGTAGAATAATAGAGAGAGTTGAAGAGAATTTGAAAAATATTAATAATTTTATTATTTTAAGAAATATATAAATAACAATAAAAATTATATCATATGAATGAACTACTCATTTCTACCAATTCAATTATAAGTTCAAATATTTAATTAAAAAAAATATTGTTGATTACTTAAATCAAAGTACCAAAATATGTAGTAAGTTTGAGGGGTAATATTAATGGTATGAAAAAAAATTGAGCAAAATTGTAAAATAGTAGCTAGTAAAACATAGTGTAAAATTTTAAAAAATAACATTTTACAATTGTAAAAAATAAACATCAATGTAAAACTAATAAGAAATATATATATAAACATCAATGTAAAACTAATAGTAAATATATTTAAAATAAGAAATATAAAACATTTAATTCTATATTTGATTAAAATATCTAAATTATACAACTTAAAAAATATTTAACATTATAAATTCATATGTCTTCTTCTCCATAAACTATCTTAAATAATAAATGTATTTAAAATAAAAAATAAAAAACATTTAACTCTATATTTGATTAAAATATCTATATTTGAATAACATTTTACGAATTATAAAAATAATTATCAATGTAAAACTAATAATAAATATATTTAAAATACGAATATAAACCATTTAACTCTATATTTGAAATTGGTAAGGAAAATAGATATGGACATAAATAACAATAGGAATTATATTATATGAATGAACTATCAATTTCTACCAATTCAATTATAAGTTGAAATATTTAATTTTAAAAAATAAATTGTTGATTAATTTATTCAAACTACCAAAATCTCTAGCAAGTTTGAGGGGTAGTATTAGAGAAAGGTTGTAAAATAGTAGCTAGTAAAACATATTGTAAACTTAAAGAAATAACATTTCACAATTGGTAAAAATAAACATCAATGTAAAATTAATAAATATATTTAAAATAAGAAATATAAAATATTTAACTTTATATTTGAAATTGTGATAATTAATATTGATTAGACATTTGATTTAAATATCTAAATTATACAATTTTAAAAACATTTAACTCTATAAATTCATATGACTTCTTTTTCGTAAACTATCTTAAATCATAAATTTATTTAAAATAAAAAATATAAAACATTTAATTCTATATTTGATTAAAATATCTATATTTGAATAAAATTTTACAAATTACAAAAATTAAACATCAATATAAAACTAATAATAAATATATTTAAAATAAGAAATATAAAATATTTAACTATATATATGAACTTGGTAAGGAAAATAGATAAAGATAATTAATATTGATTAGATATTGATTTGTGAGGTGGAAGATAAAAATGATTGTTTTTAAAAAAAGTTAATCCACTTGTCACAAATGTGAAAAAGATAAAGTTGTAATTAATGCATTCATTAATAGAATTGTTAGAAAATATTTTTGTATTTTTATTGAAACATTGCTTTTTTTTTTTTTTATCAGGTCAATACCATTTTCGAAAAATGATATTTTCCAATTTATAAAAAAAAAATACAAATTAACATAGCTTTTGCAAACATTACATATACCTAACTAACATGATTCCATTAGTTTCCAGGTGAAGGCAGGTACTAAACAAAGCAAACACACCGTCGTTCGTTTTCTTGCTTTTTTGCCTCTCGAATAGGATGTATCCTACATATGACAGGATCTCTGTTTAGCTGTCTTTGCAATCGGGAATTCATTTCTTTTTAAATTTGTGGCTTGAGCATTCTAGTCTTCATTACATAGATAAACTCTTAAGCATTCCAGTGTTTTAATTTCCTTTTGTGAAATCAGTCCGGGGTTTTCATATCCTTTTGTGAAGTATGCATTCGAGTCTTGATTCGATGGATTAATTCTTAAGCGTTTCAGGGTTTCATATCCTTTGAGCCTTTCAAAAAAATCCAAGGAAGTCTCTATTCCGAAGAGAGAAAAAGAGCTAACCCAGAAACAGCACAACATTACTGCAAATGGACGAATCAGCAAATCAAAGTGCACAATCTTCATTATTTCCTTTCCAGCCCAACAATAATCAACATGCAAATGATGTTAAAACTATCAATAATTCTTCATCATGGCTAGCTAACACGAGTTTCAATGTAAATCTGCTTCCGTCCATAACATCTAAAGATCTAGACTTAGACAAAGACAGGCAATTGAATATAGAGGATAATAGTGCCCAAAAGATAGAGGAGAACAGTCCCGTGCATTTAGAGAAGGATAAGCATAGTTATCCAATTTTGGATTCACCTGGTTTAGAGGAGGACGAAATCGAGGACAGGGAAACCAGAAGGAGAAGAAAAAGGAGAAAATTAGATAAGAAAAAGGATAAAGAGAGGAGCTCAAAGTTGAAGTTATGGGCAGGGTCAGAGATCAAATTGGCGAAGGATTATTATTTTGATACCAAAGGAGATCGCGATAATCTGGCATTCGGTTCGCTTTACAGGTGTGCACTAGAACTCTAGTTTTCTTTTGGTACAATTTTTCTTAGGTATAGTAGCTCTGATTTTCATTCATATTTCATAAGAAAATGTTGTGAAATCTGATTCTGTAAACCTACGAAATTCTATGGAAAACTTTTGGCCAATCGATTTTTTAAATTTTATTTGTAACATTTTCTAGGATAAGTTTCACTTATAAATATACGGATTTAGAGTTTCGGCATTGCTTCATATTTAGATCTCACTTAGTCATTATTAATTGCTTTCAGTATTCAATTTTCTGAGCCCCATTGGTCCACTTCTCACGAGTATTGCTTTCTCCGTCACTTATTTTATTGTTGACCTGTGAAATTAGTAGCCAAGTTTTAGGTTGTCATTCATAAGTTAGGTTTATTTTGGTCAATTGGATTATTATTTTTATTACAGACATTAAGTTTCCACGATCCACATGAATACAGTCTAACATTGTGTTAATTGTTCAATAATTTTTTAAAACATTATTTAATGGCGAGCATTTCAAGGATGAAGGTAGAGAAATGCAATCGCTGGGAACTTGAGTTAAAACAAATTTAAGCTAGAATATCTTTTTGTGGACACAAATCAAATGGGTTGCTGTGTGAAGAAAGTACTCCTTAGGTATGATGATCAAAGTTTGGATGAAGATTGGTAGGAAGACAAAGAGAAGCAATGCTAACAGAACATCAAATGTGACAAAGAAATAATCGAATGTTCACAGTATAGCAAGAGATTATACCCTTGACAAAACTTTCAGGACAAATGCAGCAAAAGCAACACTTGCTATTAATATAACCATTCACAATTGCCAATACAATGAGATATTCCCTACGTGTGTTTAACTTGAATATATCTGTGAATATCTTCAGGCACATAAATAGAGAAAATTGCTAAGCAGTTTTATATTACAATGGGTGAAAGACCATGGGCCAAAAAAAACTACTTATATGTGCCCCATTTTTTTTTTTTCCAGGGTTAAGATTCTACATGGTGGTATCTCCATATCCCCCGGCCTCATCAATGCACCAAACCCCACTAACCCGCTTGGGTGTACAAACTAAGAGGGATACTAAGCATGCAAAGTATACACCACACATCCAACATACAATTGTACAAGTCGCTTCGCTCTCTTGTTTCCACAGTTTTCTTTCTTTAGTTCAGAATAATATTGCACTTGACCAAGAAAATTAGTATTTAAGGGACTATTACAAAACAGATTTTCCAAAAGCTTTCATTAATTGTGGTATTTCCTTGTGTAAATAAAGGCAAGAAAACAGTGTGATAAGATTTTAAAATTGTCAAGAATGGTTATAGTGAATCTAAAGATAAGGAATTATTCTATTCTGGGGAGGGCTCGTAGCCTGATATATAAAATCATTGAAAAGATACCAACAAGGATAGTATCTCAATATAAGACAATGTATCAAGAAGAAACCTATCTCAGTGATTCAAATACAATCCAAGAATGTTCCCTTTATTACAGTATTCTTTCTTGGCATTTTTTACTGGAAGTAGAATGGTCTCAAGTGTCTGAACAAAATGAATATTTTTTTAGGTCATAAATTCCAGAATGCTTCAATACTACCTAAATCAATTCTTTGTTGGGGTCAGAGGTCTATAGACTCCATGCTAATTGTATATTTAGTTTGTATTGTAACAAGGGATTGTTTAAATGTTGAAATGAGTGGAATGCCCACATTTATGTTTTTCTTGGATCTACATGTTTTCCACTATAGTTTAATGCACATGTTTTTTTTTTGCACTATGTATCTTTTATATTTTGAACTTGTTAGTGTGAGCGATTCCACCATTGGCCATATGTAGGTGCTTTCCTTTCCTTTATTTCCTCGGAATGATTGCAGTGACCCAATTCATTATGATCTATACTGGAAGAAGTTGTAAATAGCATTTACTTGCAGCAATACACCTGATCCTATTTTTAAATTTCACCATGTTGAAATAAATATAAAACTTGTGACAGCAAGTGAACAAAATTCATATGTTATTTGGAAAATAACAGAGACCACAACTTTTTCACCGAATCACTATAAATGCGAGCCTTCTTATCTGTGATTCACATTGATATTTTTCCTTTTATATGGTAACTTTTTGATGTTCTCGCCTAGTACATAAATTTTTGCACTCAAATCAACTGCTATTTGTAGTTTGATTCTGGGGCTCTCCATGCCAATATAACTAGATGAATTATTTTATTTTCGCTGTCCTCCTTATTTCTCGTCTTTATTATTAGTTATTACTGTTCTTCCTTTTTTCCTAATACATAAATTTATCAAGGAGGCTATATTCTTGAGTTCTTTGGTAAAATTCTTAGTGTTGATATGAGTCAAGTCCATTAATGCAAAATTTGATATTTTGTTTAGATTTATTAGGTTACCGTATCTTATAATTGTCTTAAATCCTGATTGTCTTGTATGAATCCTGTGCAGAGTAGATATTGCTCGTTACCGGCTTCACCATTTAATTGGGGAGTCAACATTTCCTGATAATGATTCCTTATTCAAAGGCAACCAAAAGATAACAATATTGAATCCAGAAGAGGATAGTCTTTCTTTAGATGACAGAGCAAAAATAAGACGCTATTGGTCTGCAAAGTCTGTATCTTTTGAACAACGCAAGGACCTAAAACGTCTACATGTTATTCCTAGTCGAAGTCCTGATTTTGTTCATTTGGAAGACTTTATTTCTTTGCAGCAGGAAACTCTACCAGATCAGAAGAATGACCTAGAGTCAGCAGGAGTCACTGAAAGTGGAGAAGATTGGGATGAATTTGTCATGCACAGAACCAAGGAGTTCAATCAAATGACAAGGGACAAACCACATGATGAAAATTTGTGGATAGCTTTTGCTAATTTTCAGGTGTGAGATTCTTTGGTTTATTCCTTTCAAATTATGAAGAAAGAAATGTTAGACTTGTTTGGATATTGCAAATTGAGACTTCATGGTAATTTTTCTAATAATGTTAATGACTGATGAAATTTTTCTTAAATATTATATTAAGTGTTACATTGTCTTTTTTGATAGGAAAATATCAGCTATTGGGACTGAAACCATTATGTCGATATAACAAAAATGAGTAAATTCATCTGTTATCATCCTTTCTAAACTAAAATTCTACCACCCAGCAGAAAGCAAAAACAACCTCCCAATACAGATATTACTAATACACCTACATATCTTATTGTTATCTTATGCTCCTACAACAAAATGGAGCTTCATACCTATTGAGTACTAGGCTGCTGCAACAAAATGGAGCTTCCTGTATACAAATTTACTCTAAACCTTTTCTGCCCATTCCATGCCCAAGTGGATCACACCACATCAGTTCTTCTTTGCTCGTTTCACGGACAGAAGCTTGTCTTATAGGTGCACTTCAGGCCACAATTGACATGATCTCCTAGTTCCATGGGCTCCTCCTCGGTCGCTGCTGTTTGGCCAGATAATTTTGTCTCATCCTCTTCTCCCTCTCCATTAATGCTTTCAAAATCCAGGCCCTCCTTGTCCAAACCCATCAAGCCTTCATCTCAGATGTATTTCTACAGCCACCAACTCTAGTTTCAAGAAAGAAACACTGCATGCTGCCAATTGCCTCCTATGAGGAATCATTGCCGAGTCAGGGTAATGGATGGCAGGGTATTTCACCACTCTCACCCTTGCCCGCGAAGAACATAATAGTCTTTCAGAAGAGTGATGTCTATGTCACCATCCACAATTTCAAGCACATCATCCAACTTCCCAAGTCAACTACCTCTTGCCAACTTTTTGCATATATTTATTTACCATCTTCTAGGACTTGCTTGCGTCAAGCATGACCGGTAGAAAAATAACACATTCGAATTTACCCTATGACGGTGGTCAGCCCAAAGGTACTCCACCCCCAACACTATTCTTATTGCATGTAGAACCAAACAATGGTTTGATTTGAAGATTTTCCTTACTCACTTGTTGGAGAAGTCCCTTAGAAAATCCATTTCTCTTGCATCCTTGCAATTTCATTTGTGTCCATTGTTGGTAGCCCCTCATGTCTACAAATCACGACGCAAATTGCATAGTGCAGTCACACAGTGCAAATCATGATGGTAAAAGACTAAGCCAACCATGTTTAAATCTTGAGAGTTTCTTCGAAGCAGTCAATATTTTGTACGCCCTCCCCCCAAAGCATTGGTCTCATCTTATTAAATCTTACCATCCATCTCCTGTGAAATTCTATTATCCTGCTGTCCTTTCGTACGTGCCAAATACGATGCATTGAGGTGACCAAGGTGGATGCAATGCGGTTAAAAATGTAAGAATTTGGTATAGCTCTGATACCATGTAAGAATTTGGTATAGCTTTGTTACCATGTAAGAATTTGCCTAAGGCAATAATTCAACGCCAATATCAAGAAGCTCAGTAGATAGCACAAGAGAGACAATGATGATCAAATGAGAATGGATATCATATAATTGGATATCAGATAATTGGATGTCAGATAATTGGATAATTGGATGAATACATCATAGAGGGTGCCTATATATAAGGGCAACCGATATGTCTAGAAGTCACACAAGAGATTAGGATTACAACTCAGCACATGTCCACCAAAGGTGGATTATCCTCCATTGAGCATAGGAGTTTGTGCGATGACGAGAGGATAAATTTACATAGGTGTATCTCATAACGAGATGTTGTAGACACCATGTGCTCAAATATTTAAGTTTCTAACTCCCGTGTTGTCAACAAGACAACTCATACGACTATGCATATTCCTAAGTAAACTTAAGTGTAATAATAAAAAATTATTTACGCTAACAACCCCCCCTTAAGTGCAACTTAAGGGAATGCACTTAAGCTCACAAAGCTAAATGCAAGATGCAATGTGGGTCTCGACTATTAGGCCATGTTAGGTACCCATGTACAAATGCAATGCTCTACATACAATGTTCTGCAATGCAATCTCTCTGAAAATGGAGAAAGAGGGAAAACCTCATCCGAAAAACCTTCTCCAAAAAGAGAGATGAAGAAATACAAGATGCATGCAAGGATGGAGTAATCAAGACCCCCCTAGTATGACATACATCATGCATGTACAAGCATATATCCCCCATAAGAAAAAATACATGATGGTATCCCCCCATATTGAATAATCTCTTGCAAGGATGTCATGAAGACAAAAAAGTATCCAATGCCTACAAACGACATTTCTCCCTTTAGGAAGAAGATACACCGAGTATAGGTGCAAGTATACTTCCCATTGTGGATAGGAAGATGGATGAGGAATCCATATGTAGTATGCTATGATGTTGTCTCTGGAGTCTGCTCATATGTTGACAAGTCCTTGATGAATGTAAATGCCACAAGCCAATCTGGTGGATGCCCAAAAGAAGGTGGCAAACAATGTAACATGTCCATATATGAAAGTGAATGCAACTCCAAAGACAAGGAATCATCTTTATAGGAAGATATGGGAAGAGAAGCAATGTAGCCTCCCCTCAATGATGAATGCACACCCATGAAAGAAGCTCCTTGATGACTGAAGAAGCTGCACCATGAAAACTGAATGATGTTCCTCCTTGTAGGAAGAAGTGGTGCCATAGGTGTGGTAGAGAATGCTCCCCAACCAGTAGGAAGAATCCTCAAAAGATACGATGTCTGAGGAAACAGGAATACAATCTCCAAAGACTGATATGTCTCCTTTGAAGTAAAAGAGTCCTCCTCCAACTGCTAAAAAGAAGTGTCCACAATCATGTCAGTCTCAAAAGAAAGATCAAGTGGTTGAGGGTCAGAGTGTTCCCTCACAACAAGTTAAGAAGAATTCTTCTCAACAAAGAGAAGATGGATGTCATTAATAATGTTTGCCACATCTTCAATGTAAGACTCCACAAACAACATTGCAATGTTTGGAAGGAAGTCATCCCATGAAGGTAATAGGAAGAATGGTGTTTCCTGCTGCACTGAATCAGGAGCATCTGTGGTTGGAACTGGATTAGTAGAAGCAACAGGAGCATTAGGAGTTATGATCTCGACTGGAGTTGTAGGTACCACAACTGGAGTGACTGGAGGTAGAATGTCCTCTAGTAATGGAGGGACTTGTGGATCTTCATATGCTTCCTAAAGACACATCCACAGTTCATAAGGATTACTTGCCTTTCTAAGGACAACGAAACAATCCATATTGATATTTATAAAAATAGCTTGAAAAATCATTCTAAGAACTATCTGATCAGTAGAAGAAGGCAGTTCTTTGGAACATAGATAAGGAAATACTTTCTTATGTTCTCTTAGGACCCGTTTGGTTGCTGGAATATGATTTGAGAATTGGCATTCCGAAACCTTGATTTGGGATTCTGGAACTTGAAATCCAGATTACTATTTTGAGGATTTGATTTGATACCGTTTGGTTCACCAAGAATTCATTATGAGAATACACATTTTCACCGTTTGGTTGCACAGTTCTGGAATTGGAATACCGACTAGAATAAGTAATTTTTTTTAATTTTTAAATTTCAACATAAATGAAATATGTTTTTAATCCATCACTTTAGCATGATTTAAAATGTGATAAAAATGTATCTTGCACTTGACATGATTTTAGAGTCATTTTATTTATTGTCGCTAAAACAATGCTACACATGGAAAATATGTACTCCAAAAACTTCATTAATTTATAAATTGTTGTGACATTTACATAAAACTTGTCAAATCTCTGTATACAAAATTGTGACATCGAGGTAACTCATAAAACATGTAGTAAACTTTTGTCTTTATTGAGTTCATTGTTGCATAAGGTTCTAATATACAATGCAGAATAGGAGGCCAATAATTACACAGAGAAGGCAGCATACAAGGCAATGCAAAAAGACTATTTCGGCCTCTTGCGCCTTATACATTTTACACTCATGTTGTGCCTTACACATTTGACACTCATGTCCTTCATCATATTTTTTAGCTTTCGTCATTGAACCAATGTCAGCTCTGACCACCTCTCGTGTCTTAACACATTTTCCACTCATCTCCTTCATTATGTGCAGTTGTAGAGCGAACATCAACCAACATGAAATATGCGCAGCCATCATTCCCCTACAATACAAAATATACATTACTGAAGAGATTATATGTCATTAATACAAAACATTCAATATATAACATGTCATTAATAATCTTTTTCCCCTCGGGACAACAACCAAACTGGCGCCTAGGATTTTTCTTCGTGCGTGACACTTTTAAATGGCATGGCCCAGCACCACATGGGCAATTATGAATTGCCACATCTGTCAAAGCCATGAATCCTATATCAAAAAACAATGTAAAGTGAAAACTTATCAGAATGACATGCAAGAATATTTGTGTCATCTTATCAACTATCTACAACACAATAGTAAATACATGCAAACAACAAAAAACAATGACAAGCATAAGCAAAAAGTGTATCAAGCGCACTGGACAAAGAACAAAGCATAAAACATATCAAATGTCATAGTATAGAAAACCAAATAGTTTTTAAACAAAACCAGACAGCAGCTCCAAGAAAACATTGTCATAATTGCCCCCATTGTAATCAAATCATTGATGCTAACATAAATGTTCCTCAATAACTGTTTTGAACCTGTAGTTAGTGAAAAATCTGAAATTTCAAGTTTTGGATTTAAAAATAATTTGTAAGCATATGCAATTGGCTGTTGTATGAAACTTTAACCGCATATAAGGTTTTCAAAAAGACCTGCTACAGCAATCTAAGGTATAACACTATGCACCAATTCAAAATTGTTGTAGCAAGTCTTATTGTTGTGTGTTGAAATGACAAAGATTGCTGTATCCACACTTTCAAAGCAGAATAAAAAAGGATATATAACAACAAAGAGTACAACTTTTAATATACTCTACTAGGATCCCTTTTTACAATAATCAAAGCTTTGCAAATTTATTCAGCAACATAACCAACATAATCAAATGGCCTATTTTGGTTATAAGATTGAATATCAGCGGCAAGAAATAACAATTGGTTTGGTATTTCTTTAAAATATTCCTCAAAAATGCAACAATAATAAGGCTCAGCCATTTGTTGGTGAGCCTCTTTTCCTCCTTGCTCAATTTATTAGGCCTGAAGTTTGTTAGCCTACTCATTCTATTTGCTCCCCTCAATCTATCACATTCTTCTCACTGCTCCTATATTACTGGCAGCATTGCATTACAATGCACTCCAAAAGTATAAAAAATAACTGTCTGGTTGCTTCTCATTGGACATCTTTTCTGTTCACAAAGCACCCTCATCTAGCCTGTAGGCTTTCGCATGCCCTCATCTGTACAACCAGCTTCTTATAAAATGCAATTCCAGAATTGTAGAAACAAATAAACATCAACCACACAAAAAATAATTGTATGATTTTATACAGCCAGTCACACAAAACAAATTTATATAGATACGTAGGAGATTATAAAAAACAGCCACTATATAAATTTCAGATTGATATTAGTGACTATATATTACTGCAATATTCATTTGAAAATCCTTTCCCATATCCACCAAATGGGATGTGGTCAACCAAAATTAAACATGTAATAGTTATAAAATCGATCTTAAAAGTATGTGAACAACAATAAAGTTACTAAAGCCTTAGAAACTTTATCCGAACATATTCTGCTCTCTCCTCTTCGTTCATTATCAAGAACCCTTTGGCTCTATCAGGATCAGATACAAAGGTGTCAAATGCCCCAATCAAAGCACTAATATTAAGTTCACCGGTGGCTTTTAATGCAGTATAGACCTCTTGTAGATCTTTTAGCTTACGTTCTTCACCCAATTCGATAGTTTGAGGCTTAAGAAGGGTATCATTTAGCCTATCAATTGAATGAGACATCCTGTCCATAGAACTAGCCATACTGGCCTTTTTCCTCTTTTGCCTCTTATTTGATGATGCTGAACAACCATGTTTTCCACTTGCTGCACTGCACTAATTGGATGTGGGAATACTCATATCTTCATCATCTAAATCAACAGCAGCCCGAATTGGTGTATGAATGTCTTCATAGTCATTATCAATATCTGCAGTCTCATCCATATTATGCCCTTCTTCCGTGTCTTGTGCTGTTGTAGATGTGACACCATCCACCATGTCATTTCCCACAATCAAAGCCAAGTCATTATAGTATTGAAATGACTGTCTTTTAAACACTTTCGCATTTTTGAATTCTCTCCTTTGCATGTTGACATAAAAATTGGATTACTCATTTGACTATCGTTGCTGACTTAATAACTTGTTAAATAAATACTAAACATTTGAATTGCCATGTTACCTTCAATAGCTCGTCCTAAACAGTATCATCAGCATCCATTGATTGCGTTGATTCATTCCACGCAAAGCCACTAGTATTCTTCAGCTCTTTCATTATTCTATATCCTTGTTTCCAGGTTTTCAGTTTGTTCTTGAAATTATCCTTAGTCAAGGTCATGTTCATCTCTAAATTGAACTTCCGTTCAATGGCCGTCCAGGCCTCTTTTTTGAACCCTCCCTCACCTTTTCTGCTTAGAGTGACTTGTTCATGCAGCACTTCTAAAAACTTTCTCTCCATGCATGCCTTCCAAAATACCTTCTTGGAAGAAGGTGTATCAACAACTTGAACATCAGCAGTGTCCATGGTCAATAGCGTTGTGTATGACAAGGATCTGTTTAAACAAAAATAGGCACTTCAATCTACAATTGTAAAAGAATTGAAATATTAGTAGAAAGTAACAGGAGGATACTTGCAAATCAGGCTATGGTCATTCTGTCCAAGGTGCAAGAAAATCTGGTTTCAGCTGAATCAGAGCTTGAAAAGGATGCTGAGAACAGAAAAATAATTTCAAATCAATCACGAACCAGAGAGGCTAATGCCCATCAAAGTAATATTGAGGTTAAAGTTCAGGGTGTCGGTGGTGGTGTTGGCAAGAATGAATTAGGCTAGCTATTGAAGCATCGACTAAGATATGTAATGGAGAAATCTTCAGAAACGATGATAATATAGATCAATGTTAAAATTAACTCTTGATCTAAAGTGATGAACTTAGATCCTTCAATTATAGTGGAAAAGACCTCATGTAGTAATATTCACGTTCTGTACACAACCATGCCTACCATAGGAACAGTTGACAAAATTAATAGATAAATAAAATTTAACTCTGATATGATAAATCTAGCCTATAAGCAGCGAAATTCACTTGAAGGAGTATTGCGACAAATCCCCAAGATACATACAAATACCAATCTTGCAGAACGCTTTGTGTCCAAGCCAAACAACAGTACAGAAATTGACAGAAAAATTACGTTAGGAAATTACAACCCAGGCAAAAAGAAAACTACCAACACATGCAACATGTTTAAAAAGATCTCAATCTGTTTTACGCATAGAATGTAAAGAGAAATGGATAAAGAGAAAATGCTTTGAGCCACTCTAAGTAATTACCAGACCCACCAATGTTGGGCTGCCATTACCAAAGTTTATAGCAAGACATGCTTAAATAAGAATTGAACTAGCTCTAATCAGGAAACAAAAAGAATGGGTGACAGATTTGAAAGCTTCCCTGCAGTAAAATGATGTCCTGTAGTCTAAAACTTTGAAAAAATCTACATCAAATATTAACAAGTCAGAATTAATATGAAAGAGCTTCTACAGGACTTGAATTACAATGAGTCAACCAGCACTAAAATCAGCATATACTTTACAAGGTTCCACTTGACATGTACCGCCCTTGACAATCAAATTAACTCCTAAAATTAACCAGTTGGCACAAACTAACAAGATGCTAATAATCTCTTTAAAGAATTTCTGAACTAGATAAGATCAAAAGTCACTGAACCTAATGGTAGTGTTAAGTCACAAGACCTATGCATATTTATTATTTTAAGCTATGGTGCATGCAAAAACCTGAAAGCTGACGCTAGGTATCATTGTATAGTCTTATTGGAGGTTACAATTCTGCCCAGATCATTTATAACTGTATCATTTTTTTCCTGATATCTGAAACAACATTTTAATAATTGTGCCTTCTTTTGTCTTCAAATCTGCATTGAGAAATCGAAAGCTCTTTGCAGGAACCAACAAACCAATCAAGCCATACACAATTTTTCTGCAGTAATTAGTTATAGTTTCAACAAGATATCTATATTATATATAGAAAAAGAAATCAAAATAAGAAATTTTTTAAAGTTGATTAGCCGTATAAAATTATAATACAAATTAATCTGAAAATTATGAAGTTTCACTATATATTTGGCTTTTACTAGATCAAACAGAACATCCAGCAATCTCAGCTCAAAAGTACAAAATTATTTCTACGATGCAATATGCTGATGCTCACCCTAAAAGCCCTTGCTTGAACCTCACAATTGTCTTGGGTATAAATCAACCTTATCAAATCTCATCTTACTAATCCTCTCAATTGGAAAACTTAAAACGACATTATCAGTTGCATAGAAGATATCAGTATTCCTGATCTTGATTTTCAAATAACTGATTCAGCAGGGCATGTATTTGATCTTGATCTTCAAATCAATTATTACTTACACTCTCATTACTGCAGCAGGTCTGACAACAACTGCAACCATTGAAATCAGCTCTTAATATGCTGATGCTCAAGATTGTGGCATTTACAAAAGGAAGAAAGAGTTCCTCGGATATGAAAATAGATTTTTTTACCAAAAGTCCCGAACAGTCATAGAAAGAGAGAACAATACTCACATTAAGCATGCATTGTTCTGTTCCTGTAGCTGATATCCCATTTCTGTTGGGGTGTTAATATATTTTGGTTATTATGCTGGTGAAAAGGAATTTTGCTGCTCAAGACTAGATAAGCTGTTTGATTCATTTTGGTGCTGCTCCATTGCTATAGTTAATAGCAGGTTTTTAAGAATAATTTTTGAAGTTAGGTTTATAGTTAATATGTTGAAGTGACAAAATCAGAACTATCTGATGTATTTGAACCTATGATATCTAATACAAAAAAACCTATTTAAAAAGTAAGCAAATTTTAACCAAAAGATTAACTGAAGAGGTACAACTTATTTTTGAATAGATAAACATTTACCAGCAGATGAGAATTTGAAACAAACATTACTGTTGGCAAGGAAGATTTCATATTTATGTAAAACAAATTTGTTTGTCTCTTAAATAAATGTAGACAAATATGGCATGAAATAGCATTCGACAAAAGCAAAGTTTTCCATATGGCATTAACTACAAAACATTTGAATCATCTTTCCATATCATTGGCCATAATTTGTAACATCATATTGCCAAATCACAACTAAGATCGAGTTCTATAATCATCCCACATCCTTTTGGCTATATCGTCTCTAAATTTCCCCCAATCATCTTTGTCACGCTGAGTCATCCCATATGTCTCGAGTATTGGTACATCTATCCCCTCACGATCATCTTCCTCTTCAACATCAACTTTAGGTGGAATGCCGTCTTCTATGGTAATGAAGTTGTGTAGTATGCAACATGCCAAAACAATCTTTATTTGGGTCATGATTTTATATGATGTCGCATGTCTTAGGATAGGAAAGTGCTGCTTCAAAATGCCAAAGGTACGTTCAATTGCATTCCTCAAGGATGAGTGGCTGTGGTTAAACAACTGTTGCGGGCTGTTTATTGGGTTTGCCCTTGAGAACTCTTTTAGGTGGTAACGTGTGCAACGATAAGGTGCAAGAAATCCAGGTACATTGGGATATCCAGCATCCACTAAATAATATTCTCCTACACAAGAATAAAAGTTTATTAATATAACTTTTTAAGAAAGTCACATGTATTAGTATATAAACATACTAGACATACCAGGGGGAACTACCAATTGATTGGATCTTGATAGGGCTGAAGATAGAACACAACTATCTGCAGCTGACTCTTCCCATCCAGCAAGGACATAATGAAACTTATAATCAAATGAAGCCACACACATAACATTTTGAGATAAATTGCCTTTTCTATCACGATATGGAGCTTGCATGTCGACATCGACTATGACTGGAATATGAGTTCCATCAATTGCTCCCACACCATCCTACATTGGGCAAAATTATAATCAAAGGGATGGAATAAACTAACTAAAGTCAAGGAAAAAAAATTGTACCAAAGGGGTATGTACCTTGAAGTACGGATCAAAACGGTCCTTCCCACTAATTTCTGGAGGAGTGTTTGGACCAGGTGGCAAAAAATATTTTCCATGAAGTGCCAAGATTTCTGTCAAAACTTTGTGAAAATATCGGCTAATTGTCTCCCCTGAGTGACCGAAGTTATGAGCAATCTTATGATTCCTCAAATTGTGGCCAAGAGGATGGAGAAACATCACCAATTGTTCTTCTAGCGATAAGTGCATCGTATTTTTGATGCTTCCTTCTTGCCTAAGAATATCAGCTAGATGAAAGAAGGCTTGTTTACTCATTCGAATTTGATCATGACAATCAATCTCATTCGAATAGATAATACGTTTATAAAATGGAATCTCGCCTCTTTTGCGCTTACATATTGCTCTTCTACCTTCTTGTGCGGTTGCTGCTATAGATGCAGCAAAGGCTGCAAGACCAACTACAAGAGCACAAATGACTCTTCTCTTCCTAGCAATGTGCCCTAGAATGTTTTTATCTTTGATTAGATCCATCAGTAACCTAAAACCAATGTAAAGACACGTTTCATTAGATCCATGGATTTGGAAAAATATGATGATAAACAAGTTTCTGAATATGTCTATTCATTAGAAGAAACATAAGCAGATCTAAAAAGATGATAAAGACCTATACAATGAATAAGAGCAGACAACAAAAATTAGAAATAGTGACAAAAGCAAGAAGCAATTAAGATATTAACCAAATCAGATCTACCCATCAAAAGTAAGAGACATCTAGGTTCACAAATATGTAATCACAACATTTAGCATTTACCAGAGTATCATTGAACTGACAGATAAGGTTGCTGACCTGCATAACCCAAAGGATAACATTGAGTAATTATCCAAGAAGCTGGGACCCTATAACTGGTCGATAATTTGGCAACTTCCCATTTCAATTCCCCCATCATCTTTACAATGAGTTATGTCTAAGGTTTTAACAAAAAGAAAGCCTTTAAATGCTCAAACATTGAGGAATTGTGGTCTGGTCTGGTAAGAAATCTACCTTGTGAACATTTGACAGAGCCAAATGAACATAATGTTTGAACAGTTTAATGCAAGTTTTGGAACTTGCACAAAACAAACCCATGAGTTTACTTTATGATAATTAAACTTGCATACAAATGTCAAAGATTCAAAATAGCAATATAGAAGAACAAATCATACTATTATCCAGCATCATATTATTCAAGATCATGTAGAATTGCAATCAAATTGTAATAAGTACAGCTCTATAGGAAATGTGGTTGGAGAGAAATTTACCAGACCATGTTGCAAACAACATTTGAAGGTCACAGTTTGCAATTAGAAGTTTGGACTGGGTAAGAGCATCATTCACTGCTGTAGGAGTATTACAGCAATCAGAATCTAACTGAAGTGATCTTCTATCTATTCTAGGAATGTCAAAAAAAGAGTCTTTTTTCATATTTGAAAATAATCTTGGGATTTACTTGGCCACTTGTATTATCTTGCTTGATGAAAATAATGAAATTTGCACTACAGCTGAGTACCTTACTTGGGCCTCATGGGATTTGTTTATCATTAGGTATATAAGTTGGTCTATCTTTTCTAAATTTGAAATTAATTTATGTTAGAATTGAAATTTTGACTATTTAACACTCTAATAATATGTTAATACATAATATTTAAATTGTTTAATGATTCCGCTCAATAAACAGTTACAAAAAGCAATGGAAGTCAGAATAAGATCTATATATCACAACTTTTGAAAGATTAGAAATAAAGTAGCTTAATTGCTAAGTTTTCATATTGCCTATTCACAATGGTGAATGAATGGGTTTGTAACATGTGTGAGTCACCGGACTTAATTCCTAGTATGTCCAAGTTAGCAACAACCCTGAAATACGTTCAAAGGAGAATAATGAACACGGTTTAAAACTCCAGTCATTTGCAGAAGTAAACATGAATTTCCAGTCAAACTTAAAACTTTAATTTTTAATCTCCCTGGAGGGGCCTAATGTATAACTGCTCAATTATAACTTTTTATGTAGAAAATCAACTATGGATGTTGGAAAGATCCGTATGATTTGTGACAGTACTTGAGAATTTCTGATCAAGCTGTGTAATTTGTAACACGTTTCAAATGAAGTGGAAATTTTTTTACACTATGTAGTTGCTATCACTGCTTCTGATACATAACTACCAAAATCAGTTATTATAGCTAAATATAAGAATATTCTCACCTTATCTCTTCAACTGAAATGTTAACTTTGCACTATGTAGTTGCTCCTGTCTTAATCACTGTTTCTAAAACAGGACTGCTGGAAATTAGTCATTATAATGCTGAACGGGGTGATGGTTTGCTGTTTTCTTATATTATTTCTTTTTTGGAGCTATCAAGTTCCTGTCGCATTGAGGTTTATTAGACTACTTAGCATTAGGGTTTTCATATGTATCGTTAAGCTTGATGCAGTCTTCATCGCCATTTGAATGTGTCCTGTATGCCTGGTTGTATGTTTGATTGTAGTAAATTTAATGGAAAGTCCAGAATTGATATCAAATTTGAAAACCATTCTTCCTTCTTAAATAGTCTTATCCTGTATCGAATTTTAATGGGAACATGCATTCCTAACTTCTGCTCCAGGGAAAAAAAAACATAAATGTTTCATAAATGTATTTTATAATTTGAAAAGAGCATATAAAATTTTAAAAGCTATCCACACAAAAAAAAGAATCACATCCTAAGGCATGTACATTTTGCCAAACTATTTATGGCTTACCTTAAATATTCAAATAGTCCCCAACTGATGAGATCCTAGAATTCCATTTTTAAAGTAATGAAAATGCAAATTGCATTGGTTCTCTAATTTATAAGAATTTATGGCTTTCTGTTCTGTGATTGAAAAATCTGCTTCACTAAATCAGCTGTGTTTGCAAAGAAATGTGTTAAACTGGCAATTATTGGAGTTATCATTTTCACTTTGTTAATGAAATTTCAAGCATCAACTGATTCAGGGGATAGATTGCAAAAAATTAAGTTTTCATTTGCTCAAAATTGATATAAATGTTTGATTCTTGGAATCTCCTTTGATTTTAATTTCAAAGGAGAAATAGATGAGGAGATGTTATGCTCACGTAGGAATCAAGGCTCTGAATCCTTTTTCTTAAATGTCAAATGTTTGGTTTGAGACAATACAGATATTACAGTGGAGTGAAAGATGAAACAACGACTCTTTGAATGTGAGGAACCAACTTATAAACCAGCCTCAAATATGTTGAAAACAAAGAAATATCCAAAACGTTTTTTTAGGTAGGTTAAAACTAGGTTAACGGAATTTGAAAAGGAGTTTTAGAAAAAGTCACCACTCATGACAAGCAAAGTGTACAAGTCACGCAAATGTAGTGCTGATATTAAAATGTGATCTGTAGGAATTCTGAGCATATACATATTTGGATCTAATAATTGCTTTACAACGAGCGAAAGAAGACAGAAACTTTAATCTGAAAATATTATAATAACCACAATAATGGATGGTGTGAGTAGGAGTAGATTATACTGATGATAACATCTTACCAAAAGCAACGAGGCAGCATGAGTAGAGTGGTGCCTCTGTTAAAATCTTGAGTTTTAGCAGATGAGTCAAGAACGATGAAGTTTGGGCAGGACTTCAACACTTTCCCCAATAACCAATACCCAAGAACTTTGCATACTGACCGACTCTTTCCCACATTTCTAAACTTCTCATTAGGAAATGCCGGTTACATCTAAGCAATTTTGAGTAAAAATGTACACTGAAATTCCTCCGGGTTCTTGTCATGTCAAATATCTCAAATACCCTGGCTGAGATAGACATGAACAGACGAAGTTCACATCAAATGATCAAAAAGCAGCAGGAGGAGTCGCAGCAGTACAAATGGGTGGAGGAGGACGTTGGGAGGATCAATAGAAGGAGAACGCCATGGGTGATAGCAGCGATGCATGTGCCGTGGTACAATACCAACAAAGCTCACCAGGGGGAGGGGGAGAAGATGAGAAAAGCCATGGAAGGACTTTGATATTCTAGATAAAACACAAAGTAGAAACCCACGCCACAAAAAAACGTAGATTGAAACCATAGCACTTGGTAAAACACACAGCTGAAATCACATTTAAAACATACCTTTCCACCGTTGATTGCAGTCACGAAACAAAAAAAGCCAAGAAACTCTATCGCTGCTGGCATGAAAAACTTGCAATGAGACACCAAAATATGTAAAAAACATAAACCTTAGCAAACCCAAAATGCAACCATACCTGTTTGCGGAGCAACACGAGAAACCAGAGCTAAAATGGTGAGCAAAATGAGCAAATGACAATATATTTTGGTAGCCAAAAAGTTTGAGCGCCAAAAAAATTAGGTCTGTGGACATGAAAGAAAGTTTCCTTTTCATTAACTTGCAATGCTTGTTTTTTCCAAAATTGGAATTAAAACGGGTATTTGAGCAATACCAACTATTTGGAAGGAAGACCGAATCCTCGAATTGGGGGATAAATGAGGAGACAGAATTCTAATTTTCTCGTATTCCAATTTTCATTTCGTCAACCCAAACAGTGGATTAGGATTTTTTTAGAATTCGCAATTCTAATTCCTGTTGATAACCATGAACCAAATGGGCCCGTAGATGATCAATCATCAAATTAATTACAAGTGCCAATAGGCCAAAATGAGACCAAAATTTGAAAGTACTATGTCTACTCAAAATTACTCCAAACTGATACCAGATCTGGAAAGTAGACAAAAAGTCACGCACTCCATAAAAAAATAGCACTTGAACATGTGTCCAGATGAGCCCGAACTAAGCCTTTGAAGTTGCAAAAATTGGGATTTATGTTTTTTAGAAAAATTTAGGAACAGAGATCTCAAACAACTTGCACCAATGTGAACAAAAAAAATTGCTCAGGAAAAGGAGTCCGTATGAGAAAGATATCGTTATTTGAAAATCGCCTCTGAAATTATTTTTTCTGAATCACCGCCGTTGCACCTCCAAAAATCAAATGACTCTAGAATTCACCTCAGATGTCCAATTTTGATAAAACAAAAGTCGATTTGGGGTTTTTTTGACTTTATGAAT
Organism: Cupressus sempervirens; assembly: GCA_028749045.1. NCBI lineage: Eukaryota > Viridiplantae > Streptophyta > Pinopsida > Cupressales > Cupressaceae > Cupressus > Cupressus sempervirens. The sequence continues at coordinate 51,109,268 of CM053790.1, read as the reverse complement.
GTGATACCAATATCTTATTTGCACCAACAAGCTCCAATCTTGACTTGCAAAAAACATCTCTCCAATGGCTATCCAATGAAACTCCTATGGCTTTGATACCATGTAAGAATTTGGTGTAGCTCTGATACCATGTAAGAATTTGCCTAAGGCAATAATTCAACGCCAAGATCAAGAAGCTCAGTAGATAGCACAAGAGAGACAAATGATGATCAAATGAGAATGGATATCAGATAATTGGATAATTCGATAATTGGATGAATACATCATAGAGGGTGCCTGTATATAAGGGCAACCGATATGTCTAGAAGTCACACAAGAGATAAGGATTACAACTCAACACATGTTCACCAAAGGTGGATTATCCTCCATTGAGCACAGGAGTTTGTGCGATGATGTGAGGATAAGTTTACATAGGTGTATCTCATAAAGAGATGTTGTAGACATCATGTGCTCAAATAAGTTGCTAACTCTTATGTTGTCAACAAGACAACTCATATGACTGCATTTTCCTAAGTAAACTTAAGTAAAATGTAATAATAATTAATTATTTACAAGTTAACAAAAAATCTATGCCACATGGACTCCTGGTTACACACCCAATTCACACTAACCCACCCTCTAACTGGCATAAACTATACAAAAGGTAAAGACAAATTCCCACACCTGCTAATAATTGACTGTCCCATCACTTGCTCCTAATAACTACAACATGATCTTTGATTCTTTTCCCTCAACCAAATTCCGTTTTAGCATATGCTCGCATAATGCCTCAATCCCATTCTATTATCCATTCTCGTAAAGCTTATTTTGTTGCCTCTTTGGCCAACTCATCTACCATCGCATTTTCTTCTCTATACACATAGGTAAATTTGATAACTCCCAAATCTGAAGTTGACAATTAGGGTGAACCTTTTCTAATCGCACACCTCGTCTAATCGCACAAACCGTCAGATGAGAGTCACCTACTAGATGTAATTTTCCATCCAGTAAGGGCGGCTCTGGATTTTGCATTAAATTTTGTTGTCACTCCCAAAAAAATGGATTCCTTTCCAGGCACTTTACATGTGTGATCTTGAGTGAGATAGCTAGCTCCACTCAATCCTAGATTTTCCTTCGATGCCCCATCAAAATTTATCTTGAGCCAGCCCAAGTCCAAAGGTTTCCATTTCACCCTAGCTATAGCACTTTGCTAAAGATTAGCTTTCTGGACCCCTTTATAGCAGAGGCAGCTAGAATGACTTTTATTTGTGAAAATATCCATCCATTCACCCAGTGCGGATCAACTGGTTGAATGGACAACTATAATAGCTATGTAGGACCAATGAAACAGGGCCTATTAATTATATGGCCTTCCTACTTTGTTAATTGTTGCCTCCCTCTTGATGCTTGGTTAACTAATCCGGGTTGGGTAACCTTCTTTCTGACGACAATTCTATCTCATTCTTTTGTGCTTTGTAATGATTAATTAGGTTATTATTTGTAGAGCTGAAAACTGTTACAAATGTAAATGGCAGAATTCTTGACTTATTAAACAGAGATCAAAAGATCTATATATACAAAGAGGAGAGTAGAATAGAATAGAAACATTTTATTCTAGACTACACCTAAATATTAGAAACATTCTAATATTTATAGAGATACAATAAGATATAATAGTGAGCATTAAAAAGAAACATAAAGATTACTCTAATACCCCCCTTAATGCTTAATCTATTTACTACACCAATAGATCCCCTGGATTTAACAAACTTGTCTGAACCAAGGGGTTTTGTGAAAATATCTGCTAGTTGCTCTGAGGTAGGGACATAGAGTAACTGAATAGATCCATCTTCTACTAACTGTCGGATGTAATGGCAATGAAGCTCTATGTGCTTGGTTCGTTCAGGAAACACTGGGTTCTTGGCAAGTTTGAGTACTCCTTGATTCTCTGAAAACAAAGAAGTTAGACCTGCTTGAGGAATATGCATATCTACAAGCATCTGACGGAGCCAAACTATTTCACAAGTTGCCTTGACAGCTCCTCTATATTTTGCTTTTGTTACTTCTTACTAGTCCAGGTAACTGTTGTAGATCCGAGATTGAACACATAGCCAGAAGTAGATTTCCTGTCATCAACTGAGCCGGCCCAATCGGAGTCGGTGAATCCATTGAGTTGAGGAGTAGCACTCCTTGTGTAAAGAAGACCACAATCTGAAGTACCATGTACATAGCGCAATGCATGTTTCGTTGCAATCCAATGATCAGTCTTGGGGTTCGTCATGAACCGTGAGATGTAGTTATTGCAAAACTGAGGTGTTTACCACATAGGTTAATTAAGAAATACACACAGATAACGAACAACAGAACTCCTTAGATTATTCGCATATGCCAGACATTACATTATGCTTGATAAGATGAGATTGAATGATGATTTACAATGATCCCAGATGGGATATAAATACTATCCGCCGAATCTTCTTGAAGGAGTCCGTCGGCCACAAACATTATGTTCGCTACAAACTGTTTACCCGTCGGCTACAAAATACAGAAACATCGACGACAATCATCCTGTCGGCTACAGAAACACCGACGACAATCCAGTCGGCTGACACCATCACCCCCAAAAAGAAAAGTCGTCTCCGGAATTAACAAACAAAATACATTAACAGAGTGACTACAACAAGAGAAATCTGCTTCTGGCACATCACTTCCACATTCATCCCGTTACATTTGTAGCCTTTGCTAACACAATACTGTCTCCTCAAGCTGACCTTGATAGCCACCCGTGCGGCTTTCTCTACTTCCAACACTGGGTCCACTGAGCTAAGTGTTGTTGTACTGCCTTTTGGATGACCCACTCCTCCCGAGCTCTCTATGCATCCACCAAGATAGCCTCTTGGCCAACACCTACTCCCAGTGCCTCTGGTACACAGAGACTCCATGCCTGCAACAGCTTCAAGTCTTCTCAACTGGTCACACTTCACGACTGGGGGTCTAGCGGGCAACGCCCCTGGCGAGGTCGAGGGGCAGCGCCCCGTGCGCTCCTTGTCGTAATACAAGGCGGGGTCAAGGGGTAGCGCCCCTCGTCGCCAAGACCAAATTAGCACTCTGAAACCCACACAAAAATGCACGGAACAGACTATTTCTGACATTTTCTGCCGATTCCACTCTTTCTGGCAACCACTGATGCTTCGGAGCACGTCGCAGATTGTGAATAGATCTGTGGAAACGTTAGCGTTTGGTTGGGAGGTCTGAGGAAGATTGTTGACACGTGTCAAAAAAAAGCACGGAACAAACTATTTCTGACATTTTCTGCTGATTTCACACTCTTTCTGGCAACCACTGATGCTTCCCCTTCCCTTTGGCATTATCTGCTACTCATTTCGAACAATTTGAATCTGTTGTTTTTTTTTATATAAGAAAACCTCAAACCCTCGCCTTACTATTCCCCAGCCAAAACACCTTCCCTCTCCACCCGTCCTTCTACGCCTTCCGTAGAAACTTGAACTCCTGACCTCGACAAACTCCTGCTGACTGTATCTCTGCAATCGATACGGTGTTGTCCCGAGTTGACGGAATTTAACCCGCAATGAACAGATTTCCCAGACGTCCCAATACTATACCAACTTCAGCATATATGTTCAACCTTCAGTTTGAGTCGATCCATAATCCACAGGCCCAAGTCACAACAGTAGTAAAGAAACAATATATTGCCCCAGATTGCCAACTCAAACGGTATAGATCCGTGAAAGAACCGAGGAAGCCGGCGTAGAACAAGAGCACCCTCAAAGAGAAAATATTCGTGTGGAAGATTAAGCCCGCGAAGAACATAGTGGCTCAATGCTCGTGTATGCTCCTCTAAGGACTCGGCCTGCACCTCCTGAAAAAATTTGACGCGTGGGGAGAGTTGAAGCAAAGCTTCGTGGAAAGAAGAAGAAGGCAAAACAAATGGAAAAGAAACTCGGCGGGAGACATAACTATCCGCGGAAAGATTGTTTTGCGTGCCGAAAAAAAACCTTAAAAAAGAAGTTCCGCGGCCACAACACCGCGGGAAAACTTCCGTGGATAAGCTGACCTCCCGTGGACACGGCTTCGACAACTCCTGCGGATAAGCTGTTCTCTCGTGGACACGACTTCAACAACTCTTGCGGACAGATGTCCGCGGAGCACCTCCCGCGTACTTGGGTTTTTTTTTTCTTCTTTTTTTTTTCTCAAAAGAAAAATAGCAGCTCAATTTTGCCTCTAGGCGTCGCCATTTTGCAACGACGAGGGAGTTAGCTGGCCATTCTGCGACAGCGACGGAGTCTTCCTGGCATTGTATATTTTCAATTTGGATCCGTCCACTATGTGAGGTACCTCTTGCCCGTCCAAGGTCCACAATTTTATGACTCGATTGTTGCCGACCTCCCGGATCTGATATGGTCTAACCCATCTTGCCTTAAACCTTTTCTGTTTGATTTCATTCCTACCGTCGTACTTGAGTACCAATTGCCCCAGCTGGAACTTGTTGAGTTTTTCATGCCACGCCTTATGTCTATTTCGTGTCACCTCCGTCGCCCACTGTGCTTGCGGTCGTCGCGCATCTAGCTTATTTCCTTGCCGTCGGCACCCTTCAAGTAATTTTATGGTGCGATGCATTCTTTTTTTCCTATGCGGTCCGTTCACTGTGTACCGGATGGTGGGATCTTTCTTTTTTCTTGGTTTGTATTGTATGTCCTTCCCTTCTTTAGCCGTAACCTCTTTTGCTTCATCCGCTTCTCTGTAGTCATTTTTCTCTGTTTTCTCACCTTCATCGACCCTTAACATATTACAACTCGGAAAGAGTTCGTAGTTTTCTATTTGCTAGTGGTAAAGGCCATTCACCGAGTCTAGGTCGTTGTCATTCGATCCTCCTCCTAGTATCAATACTCCTTTGTCCGATTTTATTCTCCTCTTTCCTTCGTCGTCACTTTCGCCTTCACCTTCTGAATCTGATGATGCTACCTCCTCACCTACTATTTGTGTGTGCAGGTCAATTATGAATCTTTTGCCTCCATGCTCCATTGATAGAGTATTTCATTTCTAATCATGTTTTGCTTTTGCTTGCACCAACCAAGTCCGTCCCAGAATAGCATCATATCCTTTTCTTTTCAATGGAATGACCATGAAGTCCAATAAAAATGGCTGTGTTCCAATAGTTACCGGTTGCGCCCTTAAGGTTCCCAATGGTTTGATCCCGTGCTGGTCTTCCGTGAGCAACTGGAATGTAGGTGGCCACAACGTCGGCTTTCCCAACTTCTTCCAAGTATCCTCCGGTAACACATTCACGCCGGACCCTCCGTTGACAATTGTGTTTGTCAGAACATTTCCCAAAATCCCCATCTTGACGACTGCCGGATGCCTTCCCGTCGTGAGCACTAGAAGCATTGGGTCTATTGCCGTTGTTGGACTACTGTCCCTTCTTGTGTCCTCTATTGCTTTCAGAAATGGTGTATGATTCAGAATGGCCGTCGGTAACTGGAGCATTGTGAGAAGGAGGTCACTTATCTTGACCGGTATCTCCGTTTGTAAGATCTGTCATACAATGTTTTGTTTTGCGAAGTTCCTTGCCAAGGTGCCGGTGATGTCCTTCAACTGAGATGTCCCTGTTGACGATGCCTTTCCAATTTCTGCCTGCACTTCCCCCAATTTTCTTTTTTCCTCTACTGGTAGTTTTGCTTGCCTTCGCGTAATTGCTAGAACCTCCTTTTCATCCGTGCTGACAGTGATCAAGTTTACTCTAGACTTTGGGCACTTGGCATCTTCATGGTTGCCGGGTCCGCACCATCTGCATAATAATTTCGATGTGTTAGCCGTTGTACAATCCCGCGCAAAATGACCCCACAAATTACATGCTCGGCATTGAACGATCGGCCGTCCGTTTGCATCATACTGGGTTCGACTTCGGCTCCCATTATTATTGTTATTGTTCGCATTGTTGTTATTTTGCCCTCTGTTATTATTCCTGTACCCTCCGGATGTGGCACCTGCGCTATTCGTATTTTCGCTACTTCCCGACGAGGAAGCCTCCTGTGTAAGAAGCACCTACGGAGATCCTCTTGTCTTCATGTTAAAGGGGCACTCTTTTGTCGAATGGCCCATGATCTGACAAATGTCACAAAATTGGTTCTTTGGACACGATCCTTTAATATGACCGTCGGTCTTACACTCCGTACACCACAGCTCACTGCCTTTTGGCTCCTTCTGCATGTTTTTAAACTCCTTCATCATGCGGATCATGTCCTTCTGTAGGGCACGAACCTTCTTATTGTTGCCTTCATCGTTGCTGCTATCACCTGACAGGCTCGTCGTCATCCAAATCAGATGAGCTAGTCTACGTCTTCTTTGTCTTTAACTCACTTTCGAGGTCCAATGCTCTGTTATAACCTTCCGTATATGACGACTGTGGCACAATTTTCATTTTCCTCCGCAATTTCGAGCATAGCCCTTCCACGAACCATCTTTTCTGAAGTCCGTTTGCCGTCTTATTTTTCATTTTGTTTAATTTCCTGGCGTAAATGCGGATGGTTTCGTTCTTCCCCTGCTTAGTATTGAAGATCTCTGCTACAATTTCATTATCTTCCCGCAATAGTTTAAATTCTGCCAGAAACTCCTTTTTAATGTTATCTCAACTGTTTAGCTTTTGTGGATCTGTATCAGTAAACCAATCAATTGCTACGCCCCGTAGGGTGGACGAAAATTGCCTCATCCAGTCGTCTTCATTAGTTATCTCATTTGCCTTCCAGATCGTTTCACATGTTTTGCAATGTCGAATGGGATCGGCCGTACCATCGCCATTGAACTTTGGTAGTTTTTCTTTTGGTCCTGCCATCACAATTGGTTTCTATAAACAGGCGTTGCTCGGTCCTGCAACACTGCCGCTCTTCACTCCCACACTGGCGGTCTGCACTCCCACACCAGTAGACTGGTCTCCCACACCGGCGGATTGGTCTCCCACATCGGCTGTCTGCACTCCCACACCGGCGGTCTGCACTCCCACACCGTCAGACTCAACAGCTGCGAACTTTGATGAAGAAGGGTGTTCTGAAGTTGTCCCCTGCGGAAGTATATCCCGGACGAAGAGTTCACTTCACGCTCTTGCTCCGTCGGCACTTTGAGCTGTGCGAGTCGATGCTCTTCTGTCTGGATTCTCTTTCCTCGGCGAACACAAATTCAAAAACTCCTCCCGTGCTTCTTCCACCAATTCCACCCGTTGCCGAGTTTCCTCCAACAAGTCTTTCGTGCTCTAGTTTCCGTCGGCAATCTTCTGGAATCTCCTTTGGCGTTCGGCTTGCTGTGCTAGAATTAAATTTTCTTGCCCAGTATGGATTCCATCTTTTCCCTTGACCTTATTTCGATCCTTGTTAAGTTGATTTGGCATTAATCTTCATTCCTCCCACCTTCCAGGTTCATAAGGCAATAGCGCCAATTGTTTACCGCATAGGTTAATTAAGAAATGCACACAGATAATGAACAACAAAACTCCTTAGATTATTCGCATATGCCAGACATTACATTATGCTTGATAAGATGAGATTGAATGATGATTTACAATGATCCTAGACGGGATATAAATACTATCCGCCGAACCTTCTCGAAGGAGTCCGTCGGCCACAAACATTATGTCCACTACAAACTATATCGACGATAATCATCTCGTCGGCTACAGAAACACCGACGACAATCCAGTCGGTTGACAGAGGTTAGGTCTAGTAGTAGTAAGGTAGATGAGAGTACCTACTAGTTGCCTGAAGAGTGTTTCATCTATAGGAGGAGAATGAGATTGTGCGAACAATTTTAGACCAATCTCCATAGGAGTGGAGACAGGTTTGCAATCCTAGATTCGAAACCTGTCAAGCAAATTTCTGGCATACTTGGACTGAGACAAAAAAATACGGTTATCAGTCTGCCAAACCTCAATACCTAAACAATAATGAAGCAATCCAAAATCCGTCATATCAAAAGTTCTGCATAGATCCTGTTTGATTTCTGAAATCAAATGTTCTGAACTCCCAATAATGATCAAATCATCCACATAGACAACAAGAAAAAGAATATCATTACCAAAGTGTTTAATATACAGATTACTGCCTGACGGGCTATGCTGAAATCCTTGAGCTACCAAGTACTAATCAATCTTTATGTACCAAGCCCGAGGGGCCTGTTTAAGACCATAGAGGGCCTTCTGGAGTCGACATACTTTTGGTTCTGAACTGGCAACCTTGAAACCTGGGGGTTGTGTCATGTAGACTTCTTGTAATTCACCATTGAGAAAAGCACTCTTCACATCCATCTAATGAACTTTCCAACCATACTGAGCTGCAATGGCAAGAAGGAGGCGAATGGTGCTCATCTTGGTTGTCGGGGCAAAGGTCTCCTCATAGTCAATGCCTTCGCACTGGGCGAATCCTCGAGCAACAAGTTTGGCTTTTTATTTGTCCAAGGTACCATCTACATGGTACTTGACCTTATAGACCCATTTACAGCTAATGGGTTTTTTTTAGGAGGGAGATCTGAAAGAACCCAGGTGTGATTCTTTTGAAGACTCTGAAGCTCAACATTCATTGCCTATTCCCATTTTGGAATTCCTTTGGCCTCTGCATATGTCCGGGGTTAAGGAATATTGTGGATGTTGGCCATAAGAGCAACATTAACTGTGTTGTGTTGAATGCTCTTATTTCCGGAGGTTCTACCCTCAATGAGTTCATTAGGACGAAGATCACTAATCGTTTGAGCCCACCATTTTGGCCGAACAGTAGAGGAACCAATATCGAATGCTGTCGGAATAGCTGGATGAGGAGCAAAAGCAGGAGCTGTATTATTTGGAGGTGGCTGAGGTGGTGTATCAGTAGCATTAGATGACTCATAAAATAAAAGTACCCAAGTCAGAGATTGCTAAAGACTGAATCTTGGAATGCGGCGAGGAGGCAGAGAGCTGAAATGGTCCGAGTTCCTCATCAAATACAACATCATGACTGAAGATTAAATGATCAGTGTTTACATCAATCAGTTTGTAGGTCTTATGTGTGTGACTGTATCTTGTAAACATGAGTTTTTGGCTTTTGGAATCCAACTTTGTGCGTTTGGCATCGAGAATCCATACATATGCTAGAGAGCCAAAAACTTTTAAATGATTGATCCTAGGTTTGCGACCAGACTAGGCTTCCTCAAGAGTCTTATGGTTAACTGCAAGGGTGGGTGACTGGTTAAGAAGGTAGACAGCTATAGATTTCGCTTTTGCCCAATATTTTCTACTAATATTTCTATGTTCTAGCATAGCCCTAGCCATTTCTGTAGTGGTACAGTTTCGACACTCTACAACATTGTTTTGTTGAGGGATGTGAGGTGTGGTGAACTGATGTCTAATGCCATGAGTAGTACAAAAGGAAGAGAAAGTAGAAGAACAAAATTTCCCTCCATTATTGGTCTTAAGAGTACGGATGGGGGAACTAGACTCTTTTTCTACTAGGGCTTTAAATTGTTGAAATATAGGAAAATCATCTGATTTTTGTTTAAGAAAATATACCCACATTTTGCGATTGAAATCATCTACAAAGAGCAAGAAGTACTTGTTCCTAGTAACAAAAGGAGTATTCATAGGACCACATACATCAGCGTGGACCAGTTGGAGTACTTTAGATGCTCGCCATGATTCACCATCCTTAAATGGTGCCCTATGTTGCTTCTCTGCCTGGCAAGCTCCACAAACGCGATGGTTCTAGGTCTGGATATTAGGTAGGCCATGGACTAAATTATCCTGAGCAAGTTGTGCTAGATATTGAATGTTCAGGTGACCGTATCGCTGATGCTAGAGGCTACTGAGAGCGGATGATTTGTCGATGAAGGCACGCTCAAGGGAATCACCTGAATCTACAAGCCTATAAATACCATGATCCTCAAGATCGACAGCAAGTGTAGTGCAAGAAGCACGATCAATAATTGAACACTTATTTCCACTGAAAACGACATCCAATTGAGGGGAGTGCTTCATAATCTGACTAACAGATAGAAGATTATGTTTCATGCCAGGAACATAACATACATTGAGGAACATGATTCTTCTTCCTCCGGACGGAACCTGAACTTTCCTTATCCTTATAAATATCAATCATATACATTACATTTAGGATGCCGATCATGATTTAAATATCGATCAAGTAATAATGTTTGTAATGTGCTCGTTCTTATCATTAAACATGAACCGATGCTTACACGGGTGCAAGTCTTAGTCAAGACTAATGTCATTATTTATGAATTGATATGCATCTGTTCGGTAATATTAAGGGAGTAATAATATAACTATTATGTATTGAGGTATGGTTATGTAGGGTCGCAACCCTACATAAACATATCTCAATGTGTATATATATATGCATTTGTGATTACTGAAATATATCAATAACAAGGCAATACATTGTTAGGCATATTTAGATCTGCATACATATATATCTTTACTTGAATAAATCTGAACATAGTTATTAAAGAAGAACAAAAATCTCACATAAGCTTCATCATTTTTCATTTCAAGTCTCCACCAATAAATGATCGCAAAACTTTACATGGTATCAGAGCCAAATTGTTAGAGAGACTGGTCAAATTCAAAATTTTGAAACAAAAGTAACAATATGCCAAATAATGTGAGAGTGGAGGACAGGCTTGAAGGAGCAGCAAATTTCTTCTCATGGAAAATACAAATTATTACAATTCTTGAAGAATTAGAAGTAGAGTCCTTCATTGAATCAGATATATCTATGCTTGAAGATGAGGCAGAAAAAGCCACTTGGAAAAGACGAAATAATAAAGCTAGGAAAATAATTGTTGATTCAGTAAAAGATCATATTCTTCCATCCATTTGAAATCTCAAAAAGGCGTTTGAAGTATTCAAAACGATTAAGGATACATTTGAAATCAACAACTCAAGTAGATTGATTACGTTAAAAAATCAATTGATGAATACAAAAATGAATAAGGGAGAATCAATTTCATCCGACTTTGGAAAAAATTACGAAATAAATAATCATCTATCTTTTATTGGAAGCAAAGTAGAAGATCAAGAACTATCCATAATAGCACTTAAAGGATCACCTATATCTTGGGAAGCATTCATTCAAGTTGTAAGAAGACCTTCAATATCAGCTTTAGCCAACTAAAAATTGATTGTACATCAGAAGAATCAAGACTAATTTCTAGAGTGATCATTTCAAATCAAAAGGGAGTAATCAAGCTCTTTTCTTAGTCTCTAACAATAGTTGGAAAAAGAAAAAATTCAAAGGAAAGAAATATGACAAAAGCAAAGGGAATATATTATTTTTGCTAAAACTGGTTCAAGAGCTCAACTAGGAAAGAACCAGAAAGAAAACCCAACATCGTTGCAATATGTACAAGTATTAAACATCGATATATTACAGCATTTTATATCGATGAACGTAATCAAAATTACAAAATGAGGGGACGATTTCAAAAACATTTGAACCAAACGAGCATGAAGGTCCCAAACATGACCAAAAAATACAAAACGATTAAAAACATGACATTTGTCAAAAAGTCCCCCAAAACGGAATACCTTAAAACCTTAAAATTTTCATTCCTCCATATCCTTGCGAGAAACACCATCAGCAGAAGTTGAGGTCGAACAATTTGCAGAGAATGTCCCCACCCAAAAACCAAACTTGTCACTGGTGCAACCTCCCAACTCGATCCCGAACTAGCAGTAGCATCAACTGTAGCATCTGTTATAAGTTCAATGTTATAAGCATGAGAAATTCAGACATACTTCTAGAAATTGTCCAGAAAGGGAAAAATTTCTAACTTCCTTAGCCAAAACAAAAAAGGATGAAAATTTGTTATTTTATTTTGCTCTATCAAGTTAGATGAAATCCAATGAAAATGTGTGGATAATAGATAGTGGTGCTTCCTGACACAACAAGATTCAAAGATAAATTTGAAACTTTTGAAAATTATATCACTAAAGGAGTCACCATTGGAGAATTCCGCATATCTAGTAAAAGGAATTGGGACCTGTTCTATACAACTAAGAACTGGGTTACACTAAAATTGAAAAATGTTCTTTTTGTACCAGGCATAAAAATAAATCTAGTATCGATCTCTAGACTTGCTGATTAAGGTTTCCAAGCAACCTTCAATGAAGACAAAGTATTGTACTGGCCTAAAAACACTAATATCAAGAATGTTATCACCATAGGGACTAGAGACAGGACTCTATATAAATAATGCAACATTCAAAAGCTAACTCTAAGCCATGAAGTGACAATTTCTAATAAAGTATGGCATAGAAGACTCAGACATATTGGATTCAGTTCACTTCCAAATATAGAGAAAATCACAACTAGAACTCCTAGCCTAAATTCAAATCATATAGGCACATATAAAGGATGTGCCCTAGGAAAGAATATTAAAAAACTTTCCTCCTAGTGAGCATATGTGTAAATCAGTTCTGGAACTACATCACTCTGATTTATGTGAACCTATGCTAACTCTTTCTTTAGGAGGATTGTCTTATTACATAATATTTATTGATGGCTTCTCTAGGTAAATTTGGTTCTATTTCTTAAAGGTCAAAGAATCAAATGAAGTCCTATCAAAATTTAAAGAGTTCAAAGAAATAGTGGAAAATCAAACATCAAAGAGAATTAAAACGTGAATATCAGAGAATGGAGAAGAATATATCTTTGAAAACTTCAAATCTTTTTGTACCTCTGTTGGGATTAAGAGGGAGTATACATTACCTTATAATCCTCAACAAAATGGGGTAGCAGAGAGACAAAATAAAACCATTGTTGAAGCAACAAAAATTATGCTTCATGATCAAAATTTACATTTCTCATTTTGGACAGAGGCCACCAATACAACTGTATAAATTCAAAATAGATGTCCACACTATACTAGAAAACATAACTCTTGAAGAAGTTTTTACAAGATCTAAACCTGACTTAAGTCATCTTAGAATATTTGATTGTCTTGTTTACATTCACATACCTAAAGAAAAAAGAACCAAGTTAGAATCATCTAGGAAGAAAAGAATATTTGTTGGATATAGTGAGAACTCCAAAGGGTATAGAGTCTATATACCTAGACAAAGATTAGTTGAAGTGAGAAGAGATGTCATATTTGAAGAAAGCATTGCTTTAAAACTATCTACAAGTAAAGAAGATGAGCCTATCATACGATGAAAATCTATAAACTAAAATTCAGAGGGAGAACATATTAGAAGAGAATGAATCATATTACTAGGTATAGAGAATAGAGACACCACTAATATCAAGAAAAGACCATTATGGGCAAGGAAAATGATTGAAGAAAATAATGTTGAGCTAGAGGAAATTTCCAGAGAAAGCAAGAAAGCCAAAAACAAATCTTGTTACATTGCATTAGTAACTGAGCTTACTAAGTCTGAACTATCTACTGTTAAAGAAGCCCTAACTTGACAAGCTTGGAAAGATGCTATGGTTGAAGAGTATCAATCCATAGTACAAAAAGATGTTTGGGATATTGTACCTAGACCAAAAGACAAATCAGTTGTTTCATGAAAATGGTTATACAAAATCAAATATGCTTTTGATAGCAGTATTGTAAAGCAAGCAAGGTTTGTTGCCTGAGGTTTTTCTCAAAAGGCAGGTATTGACTTTGAGGAAACTATTGCTCTTGTTGCTCGCTACACTTCTGTAAGAACAATTATTGCAACTGCAACATCCAAAGGATGGAAGATACATCAAGTGGATGTTAAAACCGCACTCCTAAATGGTGTCATAAATGAAGATGTATATATTGAACAACCTGAAGATTTCACTATAATAGATAAGGATAAATATGTATATAAACTCAAGAGAGCTCTTTATGGCATCAAACAAGTACCCCGAGCTTGGTATAAAATGATAGATAGCTATCTCACCAAACTAGGATACTCAAAAAATGAAGCTGATCTGAACATATATTTCAAAATTTCTAATGATGACATGTTAATACTTGTTTTATATGTTGATGATCTATTGATAATAGGTAATGATCACTTGATTGAAAGATGCAAACAAGATCTTATAGCTGAATTTGAAATGAAGGATTTAGACCTTCTACACTTTCTTGGGCCTAGAAGTCTGTCAAAAGAAAGATCATATTTCTCTAAATCAAGGGAAGTACACTCAGGACATATTGACTAGATTTGGAATGATGGACAACAAACCTCTAACAACTCTGATGGAAACCAATCTACACAAATTAAAAGAAGCTGTGAATTCAAAATTTATTGATCCCACTCTTTTCAGACAAATCATTGGATCACTTATGTATCTCGTAAATACTAGGCCTGATATATGCTATGCCACAAATGTTTTAAGCCATTTTATGTGTGAACCAAAGAAGATTCATTTGATGGCTGCTAAACATATCTTGAGATATCTACGTGGCACTATTGGTCTTGGGTTGAAGTACAAAAATGTAGAGAACAAACTTGAAGGATATACTAATTCTGATTGGGCTAGTTCTTCCATAAATTGTAAAAGTACCACAAGATGTTGCTTCAGTCTTGGATCAGCAATGATATCTTGGTTCAGTCAAAAACAACCTACAGTCACCTTTGAGTTCTAGTGAAGCTGAGTACATGATAAACTCCATGGGAGCATGCGAAGCAGTATGGCTGAGAAAGCTATTATTTGGACTCTTTAGAAAACAACTAAGTCCTACATTGATTCATTGTGATAATCAGAGTTGCATTAAACTTTTTGCAAATCTTGTTTTCCACAATCGATCGAAGTACATCAAGACTTCTTATCATGACATAAGAGACATGGTTGACAGAAAAGTTATCAAGCTGATTTATATCAGCACAAATGAGCAAAATGCTGATATTTTGACTAAGCCTCTTGCAAAGTTGAAAATAATGTTAGAGAGTACATCTGTTATATAAAGAGGAATTTAAAAAAAGGCATATAAGTATATGCCATTATTTTTCTTCAAGAAGTTGAGATAGAGAACATTATTTTTAGAGGTTTTATTCATTGAAGAACTCCGAGGGAGATTAAGTTTTCAGAAAGTGAAGAAAATGGCTGTTCTATTCCTGTATTCCCTGGCTTCATCAATGTGGACTAAATATTACATCAAAATGAGGGAGGTGAATATTCAGTTGCATAGTTAGCTCCTTATGTCAATCAATTGGTAGTTAAGTATGGTTGGCTGTTTTCTTTTTATTATGTGACAATCTGAGAATTTGCTAATGCTGCTTCAAGATTACCTACAGATGAAGTGTAGGAAGATATTGAAATTACTTAGGTCATTGATATTGTTGTATATGAAGTACTAGGCTAGATACGCATATGCGTTTTATACAACATTGAACACAAAAAAGATATCTTTAGTCCACAAAAGATATTTTGAAAATAAAACCCATTAATTGGCACCATAGTTGGACTACTTGCCAAATACTTGGCGAGTTTCAACTACTTGACAGGCTAAAAACTCGTCGAGTTTTTCCAAAAAACACTTGAGAGCATAGTGGGATCTTTTTGTGGCCTGCAGATCTGCAAATAAAGTGCCTCGTTTACTACTTCCGCTCCCTCTTCTAGAGCACCTAATTCTTCATCACCATTAGAATTAGGGATAGGGAGCTATTTTATGCCCAGGAGCACACAAACAAAAAGTGAAATCAAGTCGTAGTACTCAACCTAAAAAAGAAAAGTAAAATGGGGTCTTAGTAAAATCTTAGAAGAATCATAGTACCTGAAATGAGGTTTGAGGAAGTAGCATGCTGCATGAATGGGTTGGTAAAACAAATTGTTCGACCTCCCTTCAATTATTTCTCAAATGGGATCAAATTTGAGCTTGCCTCCATGGTAGAAATTTCTGACTGACTTTTGGCCCTATCCATGGCCTCATAAAGACATCCCATTGGGGATTGTTGCCCATCAACTAAGCGCATGACTTTGAGCAGGGCTCAAACATCTACAATTGAAATTTGAAAATACAAATTAGTTACTAATATAGTAAGTTAAAATTTATAATGAAACTTGAATTAACTTTCAAGAACAATTAAAAAATTAATGTTTTGTAGTTACCTTCACAATCTAAATAGCCTCTTTCAGAAAACTTAGTCAAAGACTATCTGTGCTTGAGCCTCGCCTTCAACCTTCTTTGAGTAAGGTGAAGCAACCAAATCAGGACACATAAACATTTGTTTCAAAGGCAATATTGTGCTGATAACACTTCGCAACGTCAATAACACCGTTGCAAACCTTGCGACGAAAGGTCTCACCAAATCGTTGTCTTTAGTAATCTTTCTCATCAAATTTAGTTATGATGGGTGATTATAGAAATACTTGGTTACTTGCCTTGTATCTTCCATTATTGGAGTCATCCAATCAAGTTTTACTATGTCCTCCAAAAGAAGGTCAAGGACATGAGCTGCACAAGGTGACTAAAAAAGTGTGGTTGTAAGTTTCCAAGGTTTATCAAATCTAATTCTGTATATTGTTTAAGAATTCGCTCAAATAGTTACAAAATTGGGCCATAGATTTGCTTTTATTGTCCTTTAGACACAATAATGAAAATTGTTACAAATTAAAGTGCACTTGGAATTTGAAACTTGTCCTTGACAATATTGTCCAAGATCTTCTCTGTCAAACCATGGTCTTGAATAAGCTTCAATGATGTTTGAGGTTCAATATATTCACATGCAGAGTACTAGCAACCCACATTCAGAGTTAATAAATAGGTGACCACTCTTGATAGCACAAACTCCTCTTATCTTCTGCCTTTGGATTTTGATTTAGACTTTATGATAGATGTATATTTTCTTTGACTCTGTTCGAATGAAACTCTGTTATGGCCACAACTACAACCTTTGCACTGCCGCCCGAATTATGCACAAATAGATAGTATTTCCCGTACTTAATTGCATTCATAATCAATCATTGTCCATTATCAGATATATCAATTTGAGAGAACATTGTATAGTCACATCCAACTAATATATGTTCGCAGGGTTTGACACTTTTTCACTTGGCAATTCTACAATCATTTGTCCTAGGGGAAGGATTCTACTGGCCCAAATCCTCAAAGAACATTCTCAGATGTGTATCTGGCTTCCTTGTTTCTGTTTGCTATGTGGCCGCGTACCATACTTTGCCTTGTGCTTGTGATGGACTACTTCTGTATTCATGATGGCTATGGAAGATGTACAATGAGAATGAAACCGTTATTGATCCAATAGGTCAGTCACTTCAAATTGATGAAAGTATGATTCTCGGAGATTTGAAATAATTACTTGATGAAAATGATCATTCATTCCTGCCTTCAGCAAAACCCAAGTATCAAATTAAAGCTTCCTCTTGTTCCTATGCGTCAACTAATAACTGTGCATAACTTATTTTTTTAATTAAGAAACTTATTAATAGTTTTAGTTTTATAAACTATTAATATTTAATTTTCACCAAGTCTTTATTTAATTTAAGCTTATAAGAGCAAATATTAAATAATTACTATTTTATTATATATATTTAAATTGTCGTTAACAAGACAATTCAGAAGAATATGCAAGAACATTACAAATCTCCCCTGCCCCATGTTGCTTGCCCACAAGCAACTGTAAATTTGGGTGCTTAAGCACCTGTTCACCTTCCCATATAGCATCATCCACTGGCAAATTCCTCCATTGTATTAAATATTTCTCGATGGATCTACTATGCAATCGCCATTTGCGTACATCCAGAACCTTTTCAGGTATGGTTTCCAATTTGCCTTCGAAATCAAAAGTGGTAATTCTTCAGATACTGTCACCTGTATGCCCAATGCCTTCTTGAGGCTAGAAACGTGGAAAACATTATGTATGCAACTGCCCTCTGGTAAATTCAATTCGTAAGCCACTGCATGAATCTTTCTAATAATCTGGTAAGGTCAATAGAAACAGGGCTTCAATTTTTTAGTGCTATTGCGTTTGAGTGAAGACTGCCGATAGAGCTATAATTTGAGATATACCAACTTACTTGCATTGTACGTTTCCTGTCTGCATAATTTTTTTGTTGATCCTGTGCAAATTGTAGGTTTTCCTTAAGTGCTTTTAAAATATCTTGACTTTCCTGAAGCCAATTCTGAGCTTTGGGTACATTACTATGATCAAAAGCCAGATCAACAAAAGATATAACATCATATCCATACAAAGCCTTGAATGGAGTCATACTAATAGACATATCATATGTTGTGTTGTAGTAATATTCCCCTAAATACAACCAACGAATCCAAGCCTTTTGATGCTGAGCCACATAGTTGCGAAGATAACCTTCGACCTATTTGTTCACAATTCCTATTTGCCCATCTGTTTGGGGATGGTAGTTGGTGTTGTGGTTCGAACTTGTACTTTTTAAGCTGAACAATTCTTACCTGAAGGTGCTTAGAAATCTGCTATCTTTGTTGCTGATAATGTTTGTTGGTAGATCATGTAAGCGAAACACTTCCTTGAAAAACAATTCAGCGACTTAAACTGTTGCAAAATCTCTAGCAATAGCAAAGAAATGAGCAAATTTGGCCAGTCTAACAACCACAACAAGAATACATTCTTTACATTCTGTACCGGTAATGAAATCCATAGAAACACTTTCCCATTTCTGTACTGGAATGGGTAAAGGCTGAAGTAGTCCTGTTGGATAGGAATGCTCTACTTTATTCTGCTGGCATGCGATACATTCCTTCACATATTGTAAGACATCATTTTTTAGCCCTTTCCATGTGAATCATTCACAGATTTGCTTGTAAGTTTTGAAATAACCTAGATGTCCTACCAAGGGTAAGTCATGAAGTGCCTGCATAATCTTCAATTTCAATTTAGATCTTGGTACAAGAAAAATTCTATCTTTATAATAAATGATCTCATTTATAATCTTGTACCTTTCATCCTGAATATTCTCATCCAAAATGTCATATGCCAATGTATTTTTAGAATATTCTACTAATAATAGTATTTTTCAATCATTTGCTACTCCTGAAATGCAGTTTATTTCAGGTTTTTTGGATAATGCATCAACAACCACATTGTTCTTGCCTTTAACATATTCAATTTCAAAATCATAATCTTGGATTTTACTAATCTACTTCTGCTGCATGTCATTCAAACCGTTTTGGCTCAAGAAATATTTCAAACTTTTATGATCAGTTCTGACTTTGTTCTTGGTTCATTTCTCTCAAAAGTATGGTCCTTGTCAGATTCTATCCAAAGTCTTCCGTTGGGACTGAATTTTGTTGGGAATTCTCTCAAAGTAACCCTAGTAGAATTTAGACAACTATTGGGCGACTTTGGTTTCTAGTAGAGGAACCCGAACAAAATTTTAAAGAATTTTGAGAGAATTTGGTCAGAAAACACCCTCATGTTTACTTTTTCAAAAAGATTTTTTGCCAAATTAGACTCAAGCACATGATTAGACTCAAAAAACTAATCATATATAATTTGAATTAAATGCTACTTGAGAAGAAGAATCAAGATGTATAAAAGTGTCATGCATCTATTATGGAATGTATGTAATACACCATAATTTGTGCATATAGCCTAACATGTGTAAAAACCTATGGATTGAACAAAATCTAAAGAGATCTTCATGCTAGATAATTCTAGATCCAAAGCGTGCTTTCTTGGCTTCATCCGGTCTGATCCAAAGCTGGTTTCTTTGAATCATCTAGTATGATAATTAATGTATGACACTTACAATATGACAACAATCACAACCTTGGCCTTAATGGGGCCTATAGTGTGATGTTTTGTGCTTCTAATTTGCAACAGCAGAATGATGATGATTTGCTTGATGGTTTTTGATGATTTAAATCAATGATGGCTGATTATTGATATTGACATTATTTTTTTTGAGCTGAAACATTGATATGGTGGTGTATTTTACTATGTTGCTTTAATATTAGCAGAGAGGTGTATTAACTTATTTGTTGCTGCATCTATCTATGTGTATATATGTGTGTGTGTGTGTGTGTGTGTATTATTTTTTTAAAACATATATTCTTTTATAGACAAACCCAAAACAAATCTAAACCCAATCCCCAAGAAGTTGAACTGATTTCGAGCTTGAATCTCAAACCCGAATTAGTACCTGAATCCAAACCGGCAACTTAGAAATTACCTGCTGCCACATTGCTACCGCATTATTTATGATGATTTGCACTACATTCTCTATTCCCACGTCCATGACAACATTCGCTAACATTGATGCTAATATGTGTGCATTTATCACTTTATTGATAGATTTCCAAAACACCACATCATCTTTGCAAGCAACCAAAGAATTATTAATGGTTCTATTTCTTCTATCTGTCCCCCTATAAGATAAAATGGTGCAGCCATATTTATTCTACTGTTTTTTTTGCTCTTCCACCATTGCTCTTGCCCTATCAACCTCATTGTCAAGCAACTTACAAAATCAAAGTGAAATCAAGTGTTACTAATAAATAGGAAATAACAATTAAAATTCAAAATATAAAAATGAACTCAAGTGGATTTCAATTATTTACAGTTACTAAACTAACACTGAAATCCTTACGAGAACGAGCCATGTACCCTTCACCCAAAACTGTTAATACGGTCACCAAATTCAGCCAATAGGGATTATCAACCACGTTCGTTGAGATATTGTTGAAATACCACAAATTAGCACATTCAATATTAGTTTGCTTATGCACCTCCTTGTTCCATCCAGTGCCCTTTAGTGATTGTTGTGTTCCAGGTGTGTTCTTGGGCACAAAATAGCTCCCTGTCCATGATGGTGATGGTGATGGTGAGGAAGAACTAGGTGCTCTAGAAGAGGGAGTGGAAATGGAAAAAGAGGTACTTTATTTGCGGACCCATGGGGCATGAAAATATCCCACTATGTTCTCAATTGTTACTTCTTCTTCTTCAACATCAATAGTAGCACCTTGAGATTTAACCATGGCTGCCCTCATAACTAATCTCTCCCTCTCCCTATTCAATTTTTTCTCTTCACCAGCTGCAAGTAGGACATTAATGAATCTTTTTATTTCTTCACTTGCATTGTCACAAGGAGTTGAATGATGTTTCCTTATGCTTGCAATGTGGTATTTGAGGTGGTTTATGTTGAATAACTTGGATCTTTTATGCAAATGTACTAGCATGGCCATCGTTATTGATGTTGACCAAATACAGATTTGGATCTCATATAAATATGAGAGGAGAGACATGTCTTTATAGTGTAAACATCATTTAAATTATATTAACATGAATACTAATAATATGTATAACAATCTATATATATATATATATATATATATATATCTATATATATATATATCTATATATATATATATATATATATATATATATATATCTATATATATATATATATGTATTGTATACAATTATTAATATGGATAAGTATATATAGGAAATGATGATTACCAATAACAATAATGAATATTAGATCGAATCAATCCGACTGAAGCTACAACTTTAGCACTCCCTCTTAGCTAGGGAGGATTTGTAGAACACACTATCCTTTCAAGTATATGAAGAGATATCATCTCAGTATGATGTTGAATTCCCTATGAGACTAAATTTCACACCTTTCATAACACACAATTGAAACAATTTTCCATAGCTTAAATGCCACCTTAAGTGTGGTCTATAATAGTAATTAAGTCATGTTGTTCGGCAAGATCCGGCCCAAAGAACCATAACAAGTTGGTTATCATGGTGTCTGACAAAATCCGGCCCAAAGAACCATTATAACAGGTCTACCATTTATAAGATCGCCACCTTACAATGGTTACCTTTTGTCTGTTTGTTATTACGACTTCAAGCACTCTGGGATAACAACTTAATGAAGTCTGTCATGATAACAAGTCTACCTTTTATAAGATCCTCACCTTACAATGGTTGCCTTTTGATTATATAAGTCAATGACAGATCGTCACCTTTCATTACATTTCATATGTGAAATGAAAACCGCCATGAACCAAGTCAGAGGGTGGTGCAAAGGTTTTCACCTCAATTCTTTCTCATAGAGAAGAATGCATTTCAAGGAATTTCAAAACTTCTCCTCATAGAGAAGATACCATTCACAAAGGATTGCACCTCAAAAATTCTCCCTCTGAACAATGATCCTGGGAAGTCAGGTCCAATATTTACTCCCTTAGAGGCTCTCTTCCTCCCAAGGATTCTTGTCAGACTTACTTTGAATCTGATATCAATTTTGTGATTTTCTGGTTATAAGTCATCACTTCCTCGTGATATACATAGAAGTAGGCCTATCAAAATCGTGCAGTCACACACATGTAAGTCTAGACTCCCTTTGAGTATCGATCTTCTAAGCTCCTGCGTTGCCTTCAAAGAAGTTCCATATTGCCTCTTAATGTAGAAGAATCTCATAATCTTAATCATCAAAGATGTTTGCTTGAAGAGCCTCACTTTATCCATCTTTATCATTAGGGTTTTTGGAGCTACTATCATTAGATTTAGTTTGACAATATTTGGTACCATATGTAAAGTACCAACCTTCTTTTCTTGTAAGATTATCCTCAAAGATAATGGAAAAGATCAAAGCAAATAACCCTTATAGTATGTATATAATTACAAATAAATGAATAGATAAATGTAAAAGATACGAGTACTTATCTGCCCATGAGGGTCAATGGAACATCTCCTTTCTAAGGATGGTTCAAGTGGGAATGAAATATTGGTTATTATTCCCCCCCCAATAATGTAAAATTTCCACTCAGATGTCATTGAACACTTTTACATCATATCAAATATGAGAACTTCTTTCTATGTGCCAACTTGCCCTTCTCATCCATTGAAGATCCAAACATTCATTGAGCTTAACAGTAGAAGCAAACTCATCCATGATACACCAATATCTAGATTGAGTATGATTGTGCCACATGAATGAATCTACAACTCATATGTCAAGTTTTATTCATCAAAGAGAGACTCGTAGATGGTTCGAGTGAATTATTAAAAACTTCATTAACCTCTCACAACAATAACTCAAATTTCCTTTGTTTATGCAAAGGTATTTGTTTGATCTTTTGATTAAACCTATATTACGCACATCTTTGCACTCTGTGTATTCCAAATTTATATCATTGGTGAATCCATCACAACGTGGTTTACTCCCTCTTAATTTGATATCAATCCTCTTTTTCTTGCAAGAACATTCTCAGAGGAAAAGATCACGACAAATAGCTTTTGTAGTATATACAAATAAGAGAGAGACTACATTGATTAGTTAAATAAAATATTCAAGGATGAATACCAAACTGTACATCAATATTCTTTTATTAAATCTTTCATGCCTTTGGACATTAATATTGTAATCGACAAACAATTATTTATTACTTTTAATGTCTCTTTCTATTAGGTCAGCTTATTGTGATCCTACAAAGGATACAAGGTTCACTAGAAATTGAAACTTTATTTAATTAATTCTATTTAAACCAAGTTGCAAATATCATCACTAAATTCTATTAGAAATTCTAGATAACATCCATTTTCCACATATATCAGCTTACACAAGGGATGGTAGAATTACAAATTGCTCGAGCTTGGACACAACCTATGTGGAGCTCTCTTACCCTAACATGGGCAATTTACTTCTCCTCCTCCAGTGCACACTCCCTATTTACTACATAATCAATGCAATGGTTCTTATAAACTTATCCATCATTTACTAATAATAGTAAATTATTACATTAGATTCCTTACAAGAGAACAATTTATAATCACTTTAAAGAATAATCATTTATCAATACATATTTACACATTATTATAATGATATTTCATAACAATATTATTTATTATTATAACATTAAGAATTAGTTTATTATAACATAACAACTCTCAATAATAATCTAATCCTACACCTCTTTATAAAAATGAAAAACCTAATTATGAAATGGAATAACAAACATAGATAATTTAAATACACTTTCTCATACTATATAACTTCTACGAGTGATGTGACCCTTAACAATATATAATTGAGAGCCAAATATTCCTCATACCTTTTCCTATATACTTGATCTTGGATCCTATCACATTTGTAATTACGTGTCATTTCCTATAAATAATCCTTCATATCTTCCCTAATAGACATTCATATCTTGAATATAATATTTATTACTTATAAACTATCTTCCTCAAATATAATATTCTTAAGCCTTCCTTACAAATAAACTTAATAAAACATTCACAAAATTTTCAACAGTTCCTTATAAATAATTCTTCCCTCATAAAATATAATATTACCTCTCTTCAATGAATCATGCGTGCATTCTTACCTTCCTTAGTAATAGTGAGATATTCATACCTCAAAATTCTTGCGAACTTAGTGCTTGGAGGGATACAATTTCAACATTTGCGATGCTCCAATTAGCTACTTTGATCCTTATTAATGTTTTACTCCCGATGATCTCTTTCTACGGTCTAGTAATTTGTGGGTTTGTTTACCATATAACACTTGAAGTATTCAATCGTAGTTGTACTCAAGTCTGCGTGACACGATATGTTATATGCTATGTTCCACGGAGTTTCCGGGACGGGGACGTTTTAGGGGACGGGGACGTGTTTCCGGTACGGGTACGGGTCGAAGCCAAAATTTAGGGGACGGGACATCAGGGGACGGCGATTAAAAACATAGGGGATTTTTTTTAATATAGAGACAAAATTCAAATATGTATATCATAACATTGATAAACCATTCACCATAGACATTTTAGAAGATAAATACATGGAATATTATCAAATGGCAAATACTAAGTGCTTCCATTATAACAATATCACATACATATATAGCAAAAATTAAAATGCCTGAAGGCTTCAAGTATCATGCTGAAATCAGAATGAAATAAAGAGAAGTCCAACTAAAATAGTTAGTAAATAGTAAATACCGAACGCAGTCTTGCCTCACTAAACACAATCTTTGCTCATTGCTGCTACTGCTCTTATGTTTTCTTCCTTCCTCTTAGCAAGTATGTTAAATCGAAAAATGAGTAGAATAGTTAGTGTTTTAATGGACCAAATATGGGTTGCATATTGTTATTATGTCTTTAAGATGACTAGGGGCCACACGAACAACAAAAATTAGGAAAAAATATTTTTTTGGGGATGGTTTGCCTTTACCAGTGTGACTGGAAAAAAGGGGACGGCCAGCAGTTTCGGGGACGGATAGGGGACGGCAAAACTGTCCCCGATACTGCTGGCCGTCCCCAAGTTTCCTGCCCAAAAAAATTGGCCGTTTCGGGGACGTTTCTGAATTTTTCAAAAAAGGGACGTCGTAGGGTACGGCCAAAATCCGTACCCGCGTCCCCGTTTCGTACCCGGTACGGGTACTAGGGTACAGAGGCAGGGGACGCGTCCCCGTGGAGCATAGGTTATATGATCTTGTATATTATCCTTAACGCACGGGTTTGATGCTTATGTGTCTAGCATTGGGATCACCTTGCACTTCGAATAAGAGTCTTTACTACTCGATCCCTCTCTCAAACTATTGTCCATGTCTTTCTCAAAATCTATCTTCCTTCGATGTTTGGGATGTCTTTGATGATTGACCCTTCTAACCGTGGTTGTGGTTGGCAGAGGTTAAGAGATTGTACATCATTTTAGATGGGTCAATGAATTCACATCATTACATTAATCCCTCGTTCTCCTTACTTAGCACGGTCTGTATTTATATCCTTCACGGCCTGCGAGATTTCAAGTGTCCTCCACGTCATTTTCTCCCTATTCAGTTTACTTTCGCATACCTCTACAATATTTTCTCATACCCGACTATAAAGGACTCAATTGATTTCTTGATTATTAACTATATGCTGACTCTATATCTAGTCTTATGTAGGAGTTTTTTCTTTTCTCTCTATCATTTCTTCTTTTTTAAATTTTGCTGACTATGCCTGAAGAAAATGATAGTTATGTGTTCATAAAATTTTAATCACCATATTTTTCAAATACAATCCAAAATATGAAGCATATGGAATATATCATGTTTCTTCCAAATCGTCATGAAGACATTATGTGATTCAGAGAGTTGTTCCTTGTCGATGTATTGGAATGTTCAAACATTCTTGCAAGGATGTGGTTCACGATCTCCTACTTATTGGTTCTGAGTGAGCTACACCACATCAGATATGCCCATTGAAGTTGAATAGAAATTTGTTGATGCCTGTTTGTTGTTTGATCGATATCGTTGCTCTGTTTGCAAATTTGGATTGAGTGTAGCATGTTGAATGGATAAGCATTTTCTTGCTTCCACATATTTTGCAAAGATATCCTTCCATATATCCCCTTCTATAAAGTATTCCTTTTGTCGATTCTTGAATTTATGTCAGGTTTCAAAGCGCTCAATACTTCAAACATTGACTTCACTAATAATTTGATCATTCCATAATCTAGGAATAGAAGGTGATTTGCATTGTGACTATCTTTCTCTATTGATATAAATGTCTTTATTTTCATGTCACAATTTAGGATATTCTTTTATATTCTTGTATTTGCAGTTAGACTCTGATACCATGTTGAATAACTTGGATCTTTTCAGCAAATGTACTAACATGGCCATCATAATTGATGTTGTCCAAATGCAGATTTGGATCTCATATAAATATGAGAGGAGGAGAGACATGTCTCTATGGTGTAAACATCATTTAAATTCTATTAACATGAATACTAATAATATGTTTAACAATATATATATTTTATATACAATAATATATATTTGTATTGTATACAATTATTAACATGGATAAGTATATATAGGAAATGATGATTACCAATAACACTTATGAATATTAGATCGAATCAATTTGACTAAAGCTACAACTTTAATAGTTTATGCCTCCATAAATTATTTTTTCACATTGAATGTATATTACTTTCCCAACCTCATCAAGAGCTTCATAGGCGTATCTCCATGCCTTATCTCCTTAGTTGTTGGATTCGTCCTAGATGGACCGGATCCGGATTTGGGTTTGGATCCTCGAGGATCCGGGCATGATTCTTGATTCTACCTGTGGATCGTAGAATCAAGAATCATGCCCGGCTCCTCAAGGATCCAAGCTATAGTCCAAGGATCCAATGTGGATTTGCAGCAATAAAAGGCACAAAGAACATAAAATCGTGAATGTGAATGTGTTGATTTTTTTTATAATTGTGAAAAATAGATCAATTATGAGGTATACTAGATTCATAGATTCATACTAGAATCATAGATTCATACTATGAAATGATTTAGTTTTAGTATTATGTATATTTCTCTTCTTTTTTAGTATGTGTGTATATATATACATACGAATCCTTTACGAATCATAATTTGGAAAAAAATACCCTGAATCCAATGATCCAATTCGCGTGCCCGAATCGGATTCGTTTCACGAATCGGCAACAAACTTATCTCTTCCATTTCTAGGGTGAGTGCCTATGTATCCGGATGGGCATGGTGTTCCACACTTCCTCTAAACTTGCCATGCTTATTCAATGCTTAACCGCTGCCCTACACAGAGAAATTTAAAACACAAATTAAAATTTATAGAAAACTAATTAAACAAAGTTAGAACTTAGAAATAGAAACTAGGTAAATTAGTTTGATTACTTTTAGACATCATTCAAAGTTAAACATTAACTACATAAACTGAAATCCACTCAAGTCTGCCTTCAATAGCTTGCAATCATCTAACAAGGACTTGGAACCCTTTTTCTCTCCACTACTCAAGTCTCCAAATGCAACAAAACAAACCGTTAAAGAACAAAAAAAAACATTTTTTTCCCTTTAATGCTGGTATGCAAGCTTGGGCGATTCATTTATAGAAACTCACCGAGTTTTAAGTCTCCCGAGTCACAAGTCTTTTGGTGAAAAACTTGCCAGCCAGAAAAACTTGGCGAGTAGTTGAAACTCGCTGAGTTTTCGGCGAGTAGTCCAACTATGGTGTGGATAGTCTCGATCTATCAAAGGGTCGTTTCTCCTTTTGTCTTCACCCAAGCATTGTTGAAGTATAGCATCAGTCAAAGTGATATACTCATTACGTTGAGTATTTGTATTCATGATTCATATGAACATTGTTTTATGTCTCATATTATATATATAAATTACTTAACTAATTGGGCTCTTATGATCAGAAGAGACTATTGTGTTATGAAGTTCTTGAATGTAATTGTTTCACCACCACATGTCTCTACGGGACATGACTTTTTTGTAGCCTCCGTTGGATTGATTTTATCAGAGCTACCTCATTGATGATAAATTATCCTTAAGATAAGTATCTTGTATATATAATATATATTATATATGTAATATAATATATATTATGCATTATATATTATTATATAATAATATGATAATATTATATTTTATTACATATATGGTTAATATATTAATATTATATATATATTTAAAGGTGAGTTATACATATAGTTATTTATTAACTAAATGGTGATCAACTATAGAGACATGTCTCTTCATGTCTCTTGAAGAGACATGTCTCCTCTCATATTTATATGAGATCCAAATCTGCATTTGGAAATCATTAATTACAATGGCCATGTTAGTACATTTGTAGAAACGATCTTAGTTACTTTAACACGGTATCAAAGATAGGCTGCAAATAAAATTAGAGAGATCAATAATATGGAATGCACACACTTGTTTGGTGGAATTGAAGAGGGTTGCACAATAATGAACCTGAGTTGGTATGTTGTAGAGAAGACACTACGACCAATATGTAGGTTCACGTCCACCAGGAGAAGATTGATGCACAAAATGTTGAGTTATTCCTGTCGAATTGAGTTGGAACGATTGGTTTTTTGAAGTCGGATCCTCATTCCTAAACAAGTATCAAGTCAATTGCATATGGTGACCAAACTCCACAAATGTGTGGAAGTTTATATAGAGCAGCGACTAGTAATAATATGATCAAATACTTTACGACAGTGATTACTTCCAATAATTCAGAAGGATATGAACACATACAATGATATTTAAATAAACAAACAAATACAAATGAGAAACACTCATTCAAGCAAGCACTCAAAACAAAAAAAAAAAAGAATCATGAGGGTGATACGGCATGCAATACCTATGTGTATTACAAGAGTCAACGCACAGCTTGAAAATCATCAATAGCAAGGAGTTTCAAAAGAAAGGTTGTAGAACAAACATTGATAGAGAAATACAACATCTTGGTCACACACGTCTCTTATGATTCCAATTACATAACAGTATCAGAGGTATGATGGAGTAGGCTCAGGACAAGGTGCTGATAAAGATAAACATTAAATATTAAGCGAGTTTGTTGTGAGCATAAAGTTTTGGCATGGAGATTTCAACAACGTGTAAATCTCACATGATGTTCTGGCCTGATAAAGATTACCAAAGACAAAAGTTAATTTGTCTTATTCAAATGCTTACTAGAAATAAGCATCAGTGAAGACATATTGTATATCGTGTTTGCCAAGTCACCAAGAACAAAGTTTATACAAAGGGTCTGATGGCAATAGAAGTTTGCAAGAATAAATGAATGTCAGATGTTGTAAATGACTAAATATGGAGATATTATAGAGGCAACGATAAATATTCAAAGAAAATGTGGATGAACACATTAGCAGCCTTTAAAGGATTAGTTATTCAACAGTGAAATGACAAGGGGATTTCCCAACAGCGATTATTGAATCAATGATGAAAGAAGGAAGAAGTAACCAATACAAAGTCAGCAAAGATATTGAAAAGGTGTGATTAATAAAGAGGCATGATTTAGTTGAAAAGATGTGTCTGTTTTAAAAGAAATCTTGTTTATATATATTTGAAGTGATATAGTGATAATAAAAAGAAAAATAGAGGATATAGATCCAATCGGTAGAGCAGAGAAGACTATCTAATGGTGTGAGAAAGAAAAACGGAAAAGATATTGATTAAGTAGAAGAGTATTAAGAGGTAAGTACTTTATGAAATTATTTTATTTCTTTCTTAGTAAATAGAGTATTATGTTATTTTTATAAAATGAAGATTTGTAATATTATATATTTAATTATCTAAATGCAAGCATATAAAAGATTGTGAAATCAATAATATAGTGATGTTGTTATGGTTATTAAAATAGTTGATATTTTATAAGGATTATTATAATTTCTTATAATGGAAAGACTGATCCAAGTATAACTTGGTACCATCTTCAATACAACCCGAGATAAGTTACATATGTCTAGAATAGTATTAGGCAATTTTTTTTCTCCTGACTTGTCACATATGAAGGCATTTTATTATTAATGTGATGCATATGAGATAAGTAGTTATTATTATTGAGTATTACAGTTGTCTACTCATTATTTGTATTTATATACATAAGAGCTATTTTACCTTGATTTTTCCTTCGAGAATGTTCTTGCAGGAAAAGTAGGATTAATATTAGATTCAAAGAGAGTCTAAATACTTTGTTAAAGGGAAGCTTATTTTAGAAGCTTAGAAGATTTATGTTCAGAGGGATTTTGACACATCTATCAGAGGGAGTAGATAAAAGATACGGTTTCATCAACCGTTAGTGATATCAATCATATTGATTCAGAGGGAGTAAAACAATGTTGTAATGGAATCTTCAATGATCGATAAATTGTAATAAGAGGACTGTAATTCATGAAGCTATGTGAATGGGCCTACACCTTGTGTACATCATAAGAAAGTTGTGACTTTAATTAAACTGTCTACAAGTCTCCCTTTGATAAATAAAACTTTATGTATGAGTTGTAGAGTCATTCAAGAGGCACAATCATACTCAATCAAGATATTGGCGTATTGTGGACGGGTTTGTGTTCGATTTTACTATTAAGGTTAATGAATGTTTGGCGCTTCAATGGATGAAAAAAGCAAGTTGGAACTTAGAAAGGAGCTGTTACATTTGATATAAAATTGTTCAACAATATAAGAATGAGTGGAAATTTTACATTGTGGGGGAATAATATAGCCAATGTTTCATTCCCACTTGGACCTTATTTAGAGGGGAGATGTTCCATTATCAAATAATCTAAAAAGACAAATTTTGAATCTTCATGTGTAGATAAGTAGTATTCTTATCTTTTACATTTATCTACTCTTTGTAGTCTCTCTTATTTGTAATTCTATACATACTATAAGGGTTATTTGCCTTGATCTTTTCCTTTATGTCTGAGGATGTTCTTAAAGGAAAAGAAAATTGGTACTTTACTAGATATTGGGTAGACTCAAACCTAATGATCAAGATGGATAAAATAAGGATCTCATCCTTGATGATTGAGATTATGAGATTCTTCTACATTAAGAGGGAGTATGATGATTGAGATTATGAGATTCTTCTACATTAAGAGGAGTATGACACTTCTTCATAGGCAATGTTGGAGCTTAGAAGATTTATATTTAGAGGGAATCTAGAAATACATGTGGGTGACTACATGATGTTGATGGGCTTGCTCTTACATATATCATGAGGGAGTGATGAGTTCGACAACCATCCTTGGGTAAAGAGAGTTTTTGAGGAAGGAACAAGATGACTTGACTTCCCAGGATCAATGTTCAGAGGGAGAAATTTTGAGATGCAATCCTCAGTAGATGATATTTTCTCTATTTGGAGAAGTTCTAAGAGAAATTCTTTATAATGCGCTCTTCTCTATGAGAGAGAAGCATGAGGTGAAAACTCTTTGTACCACCCTCTGACTAGGTCCATGGTGGTTAGGATTTTACATATGATATGTAATGAAAGGTTACGATATTTCATTGACGTATATAAAAAGAAGGTAACCATTATAAGATGACGATCTTATAAATGGTACACCTGTTATCATGGTTCTTTGGGTCAGATTTTGCCGGACACCATGGTAATTAACAGATAGAAGGTAATCTTTGTAAGATGACGATCTTGCAAATGATAGGCCTGTTATCATGAAAATTCTAGATATTGTTTCGGACAATTAGAGATCATAATATATGTTATGATAGGGTTTATAACATTGTGATTGTAGTTATTTGACAAGTCACTATTTTAGAGTGTTAAAGTCAGAGAATATGTTGTGTAGATATCCTCGATACTGATATCTCATAAAATGTTTTTGTCACTTCTCCCTTGCTAAGAGGGATTGTTGAAGTATAGCATCAGTCAAAGTGATATACTCATTACATTGAGTATTTGTATTCATGATTTACATGAACATTGTTTTATTTCTCATATTATATATATATTATATATATAAATTACTTAACTAAGTGGGCTCTTATGATCAAAAGAGACTATTGTGTTATGAAGTTCTTGAATGTAATTGTTTCACCACCACGTCTCTATGGGACATGACTTTGTTGTAGCCTCTATCGGATTGATTTTATCAGAGCTACCTCATTGATGATAAATTATCCTTAAGATAAGTATCTTATATATATAATATATAATATACACTATTATACAATAATATAATAATATAATATTATATTACATATATGGTTAATATATTAATATTATATATATGTTTAAAGGTGAGTTATACATATATTTATTTATTAACTAAATGGTGATTAACTATAGAGACATGTCTCTTCATGTCCCTTGAAGAGACATGTCTCCTCTCATATTTATATGAGATCCAAATCTGCATTTGGAAATCATCAATTACAATAGCCATGTTAGTTCATTTTCAGAACTGATCTTAGTTTCTTTAACAAGAATAAATGGGAGAGGATATCAAGACCTAGAGGGGGGACGGAAAAAATAAGTCTTGAACCAACCAAAAAAAAAATCAGTAATTATCCAGTCAGGACTGCCAATTAGCCAGCCCAGTCAATTATCAAAACTATCCAAGACAGAAAATAGATTCAGCAAGGAGTATACAGAGAAAAACACATCTTACAAATCAGATTATCATCAGCAAAAAAATCGAATTTCCAGCAAATAAGAATCAATAGGGAATAGAAGAATATATTCAATTTAAAAAAAAATTGCAAATAGCATATATTAGAAATACAGTCAGCCATAATATGATTTATAATTACAGTATGCAATCAAATATCTTAAGTAGCATTTGAATATTCAAGTAATGAAGTGATAAATACAATCAACACCCAATTTACAGATGGTAATATTAATATGGTGGAAATTGAGTACAAATTGCAGTAAAAAGTAAAACAATAATAGAAAGTGAGTATTAATCCTCAAATCAATTTTGAAATAGAATTTGAATAACAGTCTTAAAGTATTTTCAAAGGCTGTATTAGAGAGAAAATTCAATATACGTGATTATTAGATCAGAGAGAGTAATCAAATTATCTTATCCAAGTTATATAGATATAGTAATGATATTGATAAGAACGTATAGTCTAAGTGATCTAACGAACATATTTATTATTTTTGTCTATATCTATCTCCACATCCAGATAGATTAACAACATTAACTAACAGGATGCCTACCAGTCACATCGGAGGTTTAATTTTATATACTTCAATATTTTATTAAAGTGCGTGGATAAAGTCACTTTATGTTATTAAGTTATTTACTTTATAAAGTGACTTAAGTGACTACAGGGTGAAAATGGTGTTTTATTCCACATTCCTTGCTTCTTTGTTTTTCCCTCACTTCAAGGTTATAAAAGAAGAGCTTGTATGGGGATTTGGACACAAAAGAATTTATGAACAGACATATTGGGAGTTCTGGTTACTTTATGTGACTGGTCTGAAATTGTGAGGATGAAACCCCTCCAGTTTGGAGATTCTAAGGGAGTGGGATGTCAATCGCAAACTTCCTTCTTTTTAGCACTGGATAGGTTGGGCAGAAGAATCGGCATTAAGAAAGATGTTCAAAAATCACAGACAATGGGGGTAAGAACATTCGAGCAGTCTAGCAAACTCTTAGTTTGAAATTCCATGATTTTCGAAATTCCAGTGGTAGAACTTTTTATGCACAAGCTGGTATTTGAACGAAGGGGCCAAGGAAGAATACGTAGTGGGGAAAAAACGAGAATATTGATAGAGGGATATTGTTTAGTTCATCAGCAGAGTTGACTGGTTGGCATCTTCTATGCACGGCAATACCTTAACGATATTGGAAGGTTACAACAGAGTTCTTCACATGTTGGGTGTTAATATAACTCATATCAGATGAGGGAAGGTGTAGAATCTGTGGGTAGTAGTGAAGCTGGGTTTGCTATGACAATCTAATAAGGTCGTGTTCCTCGGCCATAACCATCGGGAGCTTGAACATATCACGTATAGAGACCACGACCGAGCTTGAGAAGTCTGACATACTGCCAATTGTCGGCTCACCATACAATTGTGTTCTTTTACCTGAAGACGTAGGAGCAAACTTTTTGGGTGACGGGTCGAGTATGGAGGAAGGGAGGTGGAACCAGTCCACCATTTGAAATATTCCCCAATTTGACTGTATGTACCCCATGTCAACTTTATTTAATAGTGCGTTTACTCTATGGTACAATTCTCAAGATTTGAGTATTCAACGAATAGATTGGCAGTCTTATCATTCTTGAGGCAATATTAATGTATTGGAGATCTTTTGGAATAACTTGGTAAAATAGTTCAAAAATTTGGTTGTTTAATAACTCTCTAATATATCATTTATTGTGAGTAACCTCTACAACAACATTTAGTATTAATCGTACCAAACTGGACACTATGACAATTGTTTGACAATACTACACAGTACAGTCTCAGGACTCTATTATTAAAAATCAATCAAGTTTATTACAGTGGTATTAGAGCCACAAGACCTGCCATCTTGTGGGAAATAACTAAATATTTGCAGACCATTTTTACCCAAAAATGACAGCCAAGAATGAGTTGAAGATAACATAAATTCAGCCACCTACAGCTGGAACAAGTGGACTCTTTAGTTCACATCGACGTTCAAGACAGTTTTACCATGGATGAGGAAATAACTTTTGGAACAGGTGAACAGGTTAATATTACTCAACAGGTTGATTACTTGGGACAGGCTAAACCAAAACAACATTCAAATGGCACATAATGAAGATGACTAGGATAGGGAAGTTAGGGAAACGTTACAGGCTATTAGTGATGGACAGAACAACATTGCCAATGCTCTTCAACAATTAGCAGGTACTATGCAGAAGTTGGTTCCGGTCCATAGAAGAGCTCCAAGCCATCACAGTGGAGGCGGTAGTATAGCTGGGTCCCCCCGAACAGCCAAAGCTCCCACCCATAACACTGATAGGCCTTTAATCCTGATTTTTAATGGAGAAGAAGCTGTTCCACCTGCAGCTCCAAATTTATTACTTGATAATGTTATGGCAACATTTGATGAGTGGGATTTGTTTCCGGATTCGATTAAACAAAATTTGACCTTTGTTTAATATCTAAGTAAAAAAAGAGACACTGATAGGCAATAGCAGGATTGTAGATCGAGAGCACCTAAAAGGGATCTAAAACATGCAATGAACAAACTAACTCTCGCCACCTTGATGAGTGGGATTTGCTTCTGGATCCGATTAAACAAAATATGACCTTTGTTTAATATCTAAGTCAAAAAAGAGAGATTGATAGGCAGCAGCAGGATCGTAGACCGAGAGCACCTAACAGGGATCTAAAACATGCAATGAACAAACTAACTCTTGCCACCTTTGATGGTAGCAGTCAAACATCCACTAGGGCTTGGATTCACAAGTTGGATATCTATTTGACACTTAAACCCATGGCTGAAGCAGAAGCTATCAGATTTGCAACTATGTACCTAGAGGGAGCTGCGTACGATTGGTGACATCATGGATTAGTCACCTAGAATCATGGCCTCACAACTTCATATGAGATTTTTAGCTCTAAGCTGATTACCTGCTTTGATAGGAAAGATGTTGATGTCTGTTACAGGGATTTGGCTCAATTTGTCAGAGTGGATCTTTAGATAAGTTCATTGATGAGTTTCAACATATATCAGTTATGGTGCCAGATATGTCAGAGTAGCGGAAGGTGATGTTATTCACAGAGGGGTTACATGACAGGTTTAGGGGTTTGGTTAAGGTCCTTAAACCAAACACTCTGGATGACGCGATCAAGATAGCTCATGATTTGGATTCACCTTTATCGATATTACAACCTCCAAAGAAACCTTACAGGGGTTCTACATCGAGCCAAGGAAACAAAAACCAGCAGAAACCAAATCCTCCCAGATTGGATCTTGAAATGTGTAATGAACTTAGGAGGAAGAAATTGTGTTTTACTTGCAGGGAGCCTTGGACCCTCGATCATAGATGTCGTGGCAAAGGCAAGATACACTATGTTGAGGTTCTTTCCGAGGGTAAAGGGGAGCAACAGGATGGTGAAGATGTAGAGGACATTGAGGAAGAAGTTGAAGAGTAGCCCCTTAAAGATAGAAAGAAGAAAGCCGCCACAGAACAACCTCCAGTTATAGCTACTCTTTCCAGTGGTCCGACATGTCATTCGTTTAGAGTGAAGGGTGTGGTTAAGGGTCACTGCATTGTTTGCCTCTTGGATACTGTAGCCTCTCATAATTTCATTAGTACAGGGATGGTATCTAGGAGAGGTTTGCAGACAAGTGACATACTCGAGTTTGAGGTGAAGGTAGCTGGAGGTGAAGTTTTGAGGTGTACAGAGAAAGTAGTCGGTCTTCAAATACAGTTTGACGATTATCTTTTAGAGACTGATTTCTACATTGTTGATTTGGATGGTTTGAATGCCATTCTGTGTAGACAGTGGTTAAGGACTCTTCACAGGTACACTTTTGATCGCGAAACCATGCAGTTGGAATTCTCACAGGGTGATCGGTTAGTAGTCCTAAAGGCCATACCAGATAGTGGACCCAGATTGATAACAGCTCAGGGGATGGAGGTCATTTTGAGACATGATGATATAGAGTAGGCGACACAGCGCTTCATCTCCTCAAAGGAGACACAAGATACAGGGCAGCAGTCTCATTATAACATTCAAACAATTTTAGACAAAAATAGGAGGGTGTTTGAGGATACACCTCCGAGAATCCCACCAGATAGAGAGTTTGAGCATATCATTGAGCTAGAGGAGGGTGCTAAACCCGTCATTACCACTCCTTATCGTCACCCTAGGCACTACAAGGAAGAGATAGAGAAGACGATCAAGGAGCTTTTAGATATGAGACATATCAGACCTAGCTCTAGCCCCTTTGCCTCTTCAGTGGTGTTGGTTAAGAAGAAGGACGACACCCTCGGATGTGTATAGACTACCGCGCCTTGAACAAGAGAACCATTAAAAACAGGTATCCGATTCCTTGCATTGATGAGTTACTGGATGAGCTTCATGGGGCAGTTTATTTCTCGAAGATAGACCTTCAATTAGGATACCACCAGATACGAGTCCAAGAGGAGGATGTGCATAAGATAGCTTTCAGATGCCACTACGGACACTACGAGTTCTTGGTGATGCCTTTTGAGCTCACTAACACACCAACCACTTTTCAGTCTTGTATGAACCATATTTATAAAAAACAGCTAAGGAAGAGTGTGTTAGTTTTCTTTGATGATATATTGATCTTTAGCAGGACTTGGGAATAACATTTGCAGCATTTGGATGAGGTCCTTAGTCTCATGGAGGAATATTTTTTATTCGCAAAAGAGTCTAAGTGTGAATTTGGGTTAACCGAGATTCTCTATTTGGGACATGTGATTGGTGCCGAGGGGGTTAAGGTGCATCAAGAGAAGATACAAGCAATCTTGGATTGGCCACCACCGAGAGATGTATCAGAGTTGTGGGGTTCCCTTGGTCTTTGTTCCTATTATCGGCGGATCGCTAGACGGTTGTCTCAGGTAGCAACACCCTTTAGCGATCTGACACGGAAAGGAGCATTTAGTTGGACAAAAGCTTCTGAGGCAGCCTTTGTGTAATGACCCTTACTATAAAGGCCACTGAAACCCTCAAACTGGACTTAGGAATTTTGTCAAACAGTTGGCATGTAACCGAATAAGGCTGCAATATTACTAATTGTTGTACAACAAAACCTCAATATATGATGCCAATAATGTATGAACAACAATTCCAGATTATAACACTACCAATCTAAGAGATAGATGACAATATGAAACTCAAATATGAAGTCCAATGCAATTCTGATTTTATGACAGCAAATAGAACTGGTTACAATGAGAGACTGTCACAACTATGCACTTCTAACACATCAAGCTCTTGACAATGCAATGTTATGACATGAACAATAACCCAGTTCAGATTTGGAATGCAAATGACGAAACTTTTACAACAGTTATTAATGACTGGAAATAACTATTTATGCAATGACAGTGTTGACTTCAGTTTGTGCACCTGGAATAGCTCCAATTTTGCCGGATATGAATGCTGAATGAAGACCTCACAATCTGCCCCAAACCAACTCACAAAATTGCTGTTGCTGCCTAACTGACAGGGCCGTACAGGTATGGCCTGGTACGGCTGCTAGATAAAAATATTGCAGCGTTTTTTGTCACTCCAAAAGCAATAAATCTGGGCGCCTAGGGTTGCTGAATAACCCCCTAAAATATGAAATTCATCCGTCAAGCCAATTAGGAGTTATGAGCAAAAACGTGGGTCCAAACCCTGGACTGGCAGTCTGAAAATAATGCACAACTGTGTCTACAAAACCTGTTAATCAATCCACAAATGCTAGGGCACAACTGAAACCCTTATTCCAACCAAAGTAAACCCTTATAACTGAATCTCAATGAAGTCCAAATGAGATGGCTGAATTACCAACTCCTCAAATGCAACAATTCAGGTGATATTTCACACCCTCAAAGTCGCCAATCCAAGGGAGTGATTCGTTCCCAAAGATCAAATAATTTGCAGACCCAAGAGACTACAAATTTGCTCCACAATGGAAGAAGTAGAAGAAATCTCAAATCCAAGCATGTCCAAAATGAGAGGCCCAGCCCTCTATTTATTCACTTTTCTAAGAAGTTGCTAGAACTTCTAGAAACATCCTTTATAAAATCTCATTATAATGCACTCTTTCTAGAACTTCTAGAAACATCCTTTATAAAATCTCATTATAATGCACTTTTTATAATAAAGTAATTTTATAAAATAAAAAGTGCAACTCAACTTAAAATTATAACATGTAGGCCCCAATAACACATAATAATAAAATATAACCTCTTAACACTTCTTCAAGAGCAAGATATGACCATCTGATCCGCAGAATTGACTCTCTCTCCACACCATTTGCCTACGAGAGTCTGGAATAGGCAAAATCCATGATCAATGTCATGTCGAACTAAAGAGGGGACATTACAGTCCGCCCCTCCTGAAATTGCTTGGCCTCAAGCAATCTCAACGCCGGGTGCTGCAAAATAGCTTCCCCCTCCCAAGTAGCATCCTCAACAGGTAGATCTTTCCACTTAACCAAGTATTCTCTGATCACTCTTCTGCGAAGCTGCTTTTCTCTGCTCTCCAGGATGGATTCTGGCACTAAAATCAATTTTCCCTCATCGTCTAAAGGAGGTAATATTGTGGAAGGCACCACATTCTGACCCAACGCCTTCTTGAGGCGGGACACATGAAACACATTGTGCACCCTGCTGTCTGCCGGAAGCTCCAACTCATAAGCCACCTCACCAATTCGCCTGATAACCCTGAATGGTCCGTAATAGCGTGGCTTGAGTTTCTCTGCACCACTCTTCTTAAGAGTAGATTGCCTGTATGGCTGCAACATGAGGTAAACCATATCATCCACCTCAAAACTACGCTCAGTCCTCTTCTAGTCTGCATACTGCTTCTGCTGGTTCTGAGCTCTCGCAATATTATCTTTGAGAGTAGCAACTATATCCTTACTCTCCTGTAATAATTCTCCTGCATTGGGTACCCGGCTGTCGACCAACAACAAATCCAAGAAACTAGGTGCTTCATAACCGTAAAGTGCCATGAAGGGTGTCATCTGTATAGTGATGTGATATGTAGTATTGTAACAATACTCGCAGAGATATATCCATCTGACCCAAGCTCGCTGCCGAGCTGCCACATAATTCCTTAAATACCCTTCCACCCATTTGTTCACAATCTCCGTCTGACCATCGGTTTGTGGGTGATAGCTAGTGCTGGGTGTAAGCTCCGTGCCACATAACCGGAATACCTCCTGCCAAAAATGACTCATGAAACGGCTATCCCTGTCACTCACAATGTTCCGAGGCAATCCGTGCAATTTGAAAACCTCCCGAAAGAAAACCTCTGCCACCTGAGCTGCTGAGTGGGTAGTGGTGATAGGAAAGAAATGAGCATATTTTGTTAATCTATCTACCACCACAAATACAATCCCGTCCTTGTACCTTGGGCAAACTTGTGATAAAGTCCATGGAGATGCACTCCCACTTCCTGTCAGGGATCGGAAGTGGCTGTAGGAACCCTGCCGGATAGGTGTGTTCTTGTTTGTTTTGCTGGCAAACAAGACACTCTCGAACGTACTGGAAAACATCAGCTTTCAGCCCCTTCCAAGTGAACCGCTCTCGAACTGACTTGTAAGTCTTGAAGTACCCGGGATGGCCTGCTGTCGGTGAGTCGTGAAATGCTCTCAAAATCAGTTGCTTAACCTTCGATCCTGGGACTAGGTAAATCCTGTTCTTGTAAATGATTAAATCATCTACAAGTGTGTATCTGGTATCAATCACTGTTCCCTCCACTATATCGGAGGCCCATGTATCCCTGGCATACTCTGCTATAATCAAGTGTCGCCAATCCTCTGATATCTGAACCATAAGAGTGAGGTGTGGCCTTCGAGAAAGAGCATCTGCAACAACATTCTGAGTTCCCTTGACATATGAGATGTCAAAATCATATGCCTGCAACTTACTTACCCACTTTTGCTGGCGATCATTCAGGTCCCGCTGTCCCAAGAAATGCCTCAAACTGTTATGATCAGTTTTAATACAAAACTTGCTACCCACAAGATATTGTCTGAATTTGGCCAAAGCATGCATGATGGCCAACATCTCCTTATCATATATACTGAATGAACGCTCGGGGCCTCTGAGCTTCCTGCTCTCATAAGCTATGGGGTGCTTATTCTGCATAAGTACAGCACCTACTCCCTCTCCAGATGCATCACATTGAAGCTCAAATGGCTTCGTGAAATCAGGTAATGCTAGAACTGGGCACGTAGTCATTATCTCCTTAAATCTCATAAAACAGTCCTGTGCCTTCTGAGTCCACACAAATTCCCCTTTTTTCAGTAGATCTGTCATGGGAGCTGCATGTCGTGAGTAGCCACTGACAAACCTGCGATAGAAACCACATAAACCAAGGAACCCCCTCAACTGTGTAAGGTTCTCTGGTGGAGGCCAATCAACAATAGCGCGAATCTTTTCAGGATCCATCCGCACTCCATCTGCACTAATAATGTGTCCCAAATATAACAGCTCGGTCATCCCTAAGTCACATTTGGACTCTTTTGCATACAAGGACTCCTTCTGTAAAATGCTCAACACTGTCTCCAAATGCTCTAGATGCTCCTGCCATGATCGGCTATAGATCAAAATGTCATCAAAAAACACCAGCACAAATTTCCTCAACTGATGGTGGAAAACTCTGTTCATAGTGGACTGGAAAGTGGCAAGTGCATTGGTCAGACCGAAAGGCATGACTACAAACTCAAAGTGCCCACAATGACATCTGAAAGCAGTTTTCTCAATATCCTGTTCATGGACTCTGATCTGGTGATATCCTGTTCTCAAATCAATTTTCGTAAAATAACAAGCCCCATGCAATTCATCTATCAACTCATCAATGCGAGGAATGGGATACCTGTTCTTAATGGTTCTCTTATTTAATTCCCTGTAATCAACACACATCCGAAGAGTTCCATCCTTCTTTTTTACCAAAACAACAGAAGATGCAAAAGGTGACTTACTCGGTCGGATGTGCCCCATAGCTAGCAACTCCTCGATGGTCCTTTCGATCTCATCCTTGAGTCGCTTTGGGTGTCGATATGGTGTGATCATGATAGGCTTAGCACCTTCCTCCAGCTCAATAACATGCTCAATGCCTCTGTCCGGTGGCCTGCCTGGTGGAATCTCACTGAATACCTTTTCGTACTTAATCCTCAATTTCTGAATATCAGGATGATATTCTGTCTTATGTTGCTCCTCCTGTGTAGGTGTCAAAGTACAAACTGCTGCCCACTCTATATCATTATGCCTAGTTAATCTCTCCAGCCGCCTAAATGAGATAGTCCTGATGTCTCCATTACGGATAGCCTTAAGCACATGAGTCCTACCATTCACTTCGAATTGTATCTCCATATCCTCTAGTCTCAGGGTAACCACCTTCAATGAATGTAGCCACTGCATTCCAAGTACTATATCCATGTCACCCATGTTGACCACATGATAGTCCGCCTTAAACTCATAGTTGTTCAGGCGCAAAGGTAGGTCTCGTACCATCCTGTCACAACGAAGAGTGTATCCATCAGCTACCTTGACTCTTAATCCCACAAACTCCTCAGTAATGAGTCCACGCTTCTCCACGAATCGTGCATCAATGAAATTATGTGTGGCACCTGTGTCCAATAATGTAATAACCTTCTGCCCAGCCAAAACTCCCCGAAGTTTGAAAGATCCCTCTCTCTGGATACTAGACAGTCGTGCTTCCTGTAAATGTAGCTCTGTTCCCTGCTGTTGCCCTGCACTGTCTATCTCCTGCTCTCCCTCTGCTTCATCAGGATCCTCATCATGATGTTCTGAACTATCTGAATCTGAACCTTCGTAATAAGCCCACATT
The DNA here is from genome assembly GCA_028749045.1 of Cupressus sempervirens. Classification (NCBI taxonomy): domain Eukaryota; kingdom Viridiplantae; phylum Streptophyta; class Pinopsida; order Cupressales; family Cupressaceae; genus Cupressus; species Cupressus sempervirens. The sequence continues at coordinate 51,066,548 of CM053790.1, read as the reverse complement.
GCTCGGTTGGTCTTCCCTTTTGGCCTCATAGGACAGTCATGGCCATACTCATACGGGCCTTTGCAATAGAAGCATAGCTTCTTCCTACGCAAGTCATTAAGTGTCTCCTTGTCCAACCTCTTACTTTCCTCCTTAGGTAGCTGTGTCTCTCTATGAAAGGGTTTCCTGTCCTTATCTTTTCCTGAAGGGAAACTCTTTGCCTGGAATTTATTTTTAGAAGCTGAAGAGGAATCCATGTCACGAGCTTTCTTAATGGCTTCCTGCAAAGCGGGAGGGTTGAGAGCTTTAATCCACCCTCTCAACGGATCAACTAGCCCATCCATAAATAAAACCAATAGCCTCCGTTCAGATACATCTGTTACTAACACTGCAAGTTTTTGAAACTCTGAAATGTATGTTTCCAATGATCCCCATTGTTTAAGCTGAGCTAACTCCTTGAAATGGAGTTCTGGATCCTTCTTATCAAAACGTTCAATCAGTCTCTCCGTAAACTCCACATATGAGGTAATGTGTGCATGACCCATAGTGATCATACCATGATGCCACCACTCGTGTGCTAACCCATCCAGGTGAATTGCTGCATACTTAATAGCTTCTTCCTCAGACATAGGGTTCAATTGAAAGTATGTGTCAAGTTTTTGAACCCAAGCTCTTGCTGTAGACTTCCCCGAGCCATCATAATATGGTAACTGAAGTTTCCCTACTTTCTTTCGTAACTCATAGCTCTGAGTCCTGTCATGTCCACGGGGCATATGCTTCATCCGCACATCCATATACTCTCTAAAGGTGATTGCAGCTGTAAAATCTGGACCTCCTGCTTCCCAATCTCTCCTCAGCTGATCCTGTATGTCAGTGATCTGGGGTTCTGGTACTGGCTGCTCTGGAGCTCTAGGAAGGAACGTGGGAATCATAGGTCTCGAACTCACTGTCCTAGCTTGCTGGGGTGCATGACCGAAATTGTTCCCAATTTGTTCGCCTCCATTATGTATCCCATCCTGATTATTCCCATTCTGATTGTTACCATTCTGATTATTTCCTCCACCTATGTTAGCGTTCAACCCCATTTGACGAGCCATCATCTGCATCATAAGCTCCATTCTCTGATTCTGTTCCTGTGCTCTTTGTTCGGCTAATCACTGTCCCTGTGCCAAGGTGTCTAATAACTGTAAAAATCTTTCCTCTTGCTGATCTGGACCGGCATTCCCGCCTCTATCCATATTGTAGTCGTAGTCTTGATCAAAGAATACCTCCCCTGTGTCTGTATGACTGGATTCTATGTCCACCTGTACAGATGAGCTAGACTGTTCGCTCTGCAGGTCTGAAATCCTATCTTGTCTTGCTTTGGTATTGCAGAAATTATAAAGCCTCTGTCGCATGCTCAAACATAAATGTTCTGATTTTAGTGTTTTGACATTTCGTCAAACACTTTCCCTCCTATCCAGTTGTTCCAAATTCCCTATAAGACCTCCACAGGATGGCATGACTTATAGCTCTGATACCACTGTAATGACCCTTACTATAAAGGCCACTGAAACCCTCAAACTGGACTTAGGAATTTTGTCAAACAGTTGGCATGTAACCAAATAAGGCTGCAATATTACTAATTGTTGTACAACAAAACCTCAATATATGATGCCAATAATGTATGAACAACAATTCCAGATTATAACACTACCAATCTAAGAGATAGATGACAATATGAAACTCAAATATGAAGTCCAATGCAATTCTGATTTTATGACAGCAAATAGAACTGGTTACAATGAGAGACTGTCACAACTATGCACTTCTAACACATCAAGCTCTTGACAATGCAATGTTATGACATGAGCAATAACCCAGTTCAGATTTGGAATGCAAATGACGAAACTTTTACAACAGTTATTAATGACTGGAAATAACTATTTATGCAATGACAGTGCTGACTGTTCTAATCCAGAACATGCAATATTTTGGCAATCAAAACTTCAGTTTGTGCACCTGGAATAGCTCCAATTTTGCCGGATATCAATGCTGAATGAAGACCTCACAATCTGCCCCAAACCAACTCACAAAATTGCTGCTGCTGCCTAACTGACAGGGCCGTACAGGTATGGCCTGGTACGGCTGCTAGATAAAAATATTGCAGCGTTTTTTGTCACTCCAAAAGCAATAAATCTGGGCGCCTAGGGTTGCTGAATAACCCACTAAAATATGAAATTCATCCGTCAAGCCAATTAGGAGTTATGAGCAAAAACGTGGGTCCAAACCCTAGACTGGCAGTCTGAAAATAATGCACAACTGTGTCTACAAACCCTGTTAATCAATCCACAAATGCTAGGGCACAACTGAAACCCTTATTCCAACCAAAGTAAACCCTTATAACTGAATCTTAATGAAGTCCAAATGAGATGGCTGAATTACCAACTCCTCAAATGCAACAATTCAGGTGATATTTCACACCCTCAAAGTCGCCAATCTAAGGGAGTGATTCGTTCCCAAAGATCAAACAATTTGCAGACCCAAGAGACTACAAATTTGCTCCACAATGGAAGAAGTAGAAGAAATCTCAAATCCAAGCATGTCCAAAATGAGAGGCCCAGCCCTCTATTTATTCACTTTTCTAAGAAGTTGCTAGAACTTCTAGAAACATCCTTTATAAAATCTCATTATAATGCACTTTTTCTAGAACTTTTAGAAACATCCTTTATAAAATCTCATTATAATGCACTTTTTATAATAAAGTAATTTTATAAAATAAAAAGTGCAACTCAACTTAAAATTATAACATGTAGGCCCCAATAACACATAATAATAAAATATAACCTCTTAACACTTCTTCAAGAGCAAGATATGACCACTGATCCGCAGAATTGACTCTCTCTCCACACCATTTGCCTACGAGAGTCTAGAATAGGCAAAATCCATGATCAATGTCATGTCGAACTAAAGAGGGGACATTACACTTTGATAAACTGAAACAGGTGATGAGTACACGTCTAGTGTTAGTACTTCTTGATTTTTCTACACCCTTTGTTTTGGAGTGTGATGCTTTTGGAAGTGGAATAGGGGCAGTATTGATGGAGGATTGTCATCCCATTGCTTTTGAGAGCAGGAAACTTAGGGACAGCAAACTACTATATTCCATGTATGATAACGAGATGCTAGCCATAATGCATGCCTTAGCCAAATTTAGGCAATACTTGGTGGGGAGTAAATTTACAGTAAAGACCGATCATAACAGCTTATGCTACTTCCTGGAACAGAAGGAGTTGAATGAGAGGCAGTAGAAATGGGTCAGCAAGATCCAAGCTTACGATTTTGACATTGAGTATGTCAAAGGGAAAAATAATATAGTTGCTGATGCTCTTTCCTGAAGACCCCTAGTGCTAGAGTGTTACGCCATTTATGAGATTTCAGCAGATTGGCGGTACTGGCTATCAGTGGAGTATTCCAAAAATGCTCACGCATGTCAGATTATAGATGGTATACTTCAGGACAAACGGTAGAAGGTGATGAATGATGTTTATATTACAAAGATAAAATCTACCTAGTACCCGAATCTAAACTAAAGGAGGATATTATGCACACCATACATGATGCACCATCAGCAAGGCACCCAGGGTTTTTAAAACTTATAGGTAGATCAGGGAGAGATTCTCTTGGAAGGGGCTAAAGGACGATGTATTGCATCATGTTAGAGAGTGCCAGACTTGTCAGTAGAACAAGTTTGAACAGGGCTTTCCTGCAGGTTTATCAACCTCTCCTTATTCCAGCTCAGAGGTGGGAGAGCATCTCCATGGATTTTATTACAAGGTTGCCTAGGGTCCAGGGCAAGGATTGCATCTTTGTGGTGGTAGACAGATTGACTAAGTATGCACACTTCTTCACGATTGCCGTAGAGTGGTCAGCTTCTTAGGTAGCTGAGTTGTTCTTTCGAGAGGTTTTCCATCTCCATGGATTACCCAGGACTGTTGTGAGTGACAGGGATAGTAGGTTTCTCAACACCTTTTGGCAAGGGATTTTTAGATTGACAGGTACAGAGTTGACTCCCAACACTAGCTATCACCCACAAATGGATGGTCAGACTGAAATAGTGAATAAATGGGTGGAGGGGTACTTGAGGAATTGCACTGTAGGCCAGCAGAGAGCTTGGGTTAAGTGGTTGTATTTGGGGGAGTATTGTTATAGCACCACTTATCATATGTCCGTTCAAATAACTCCTTTCCATGCCCTTTATGGTTACAAGCCTCTCTCTTATATTGATTTGGCCTTACAGGACAGCAGGGCGCCATTGGCCAAAGATTGGATTATGGACTAGCAGGACTTCCTTCGAGCTCTTAGGGATAATATTCAGCAGGCACAAAACCAGTAGAAGTTATACGCTGATCGACATCGTACTGAGTGGAGTTTTGAGTTGGGTGAGAGTTTTTCTTTGGCTATAGCCATATAGACAAAGCTCCTTGAAGAAAAGTGAGTCAGAGAAACTTAAGCCCAGATTTTACGGACCTTATTGTATCATCAAGAGGGTTGGAGAGGTCGCTTATGAACTAGATTTGCCAGGTGATAGCCAAATCCACAACGTTTTTCATGTTTCTTGCCTCGAGAAGGCTGTGGGCCAGCAGATTGTACCCTCAGAGAGTTTGCCCCCGCTTGATGAGGTGGGTAAGCTTATTTTGGTGCCGGAGGAAGTGATTGAAACCAGGGAGAGGAAGCTGCGTAACAAAACTGTCAGGGAATAACTAGTCCGATGGAAAGATTTACCATATGAAGACGCCACTTGGGAAGGTGAGTCTATACTACAGCACCCAGCATTGAGATTGCTTGAGGGCAAGCAATCCTGGGAAGGGAGGACTGTCATGCCCCCTTCTTAGCTCTAGTGTTTTGGCGCCAAGTTAATCTATCTCCACATCTGGATAGATTAACGACATTAACTAGCAAGATGCCTACTAGTCACATCGGAGGTTTAATTTTATATACTTAAGTATTTTATTAAAATGCATGGATAAAGTCACTTTATGTTATTAAGTTATTTACTTTATAAAGTGACTTAAATGACTACAGGACAAAAATGGTGTTTTATCCCACATTCCTTGCTTCTTTGTTTTTCCCTCACTTCGAGGTTATAAAAGAAGAGCTTGTATGGGGATTTGGACACAAAAGAATTTATGAATAGACATATTGTGAGTTCTGGTTACTTTATGTGACTGGTCCAAAACTGTGAGGACAAAACCCATCCAGTTTGGAGATTCTAAGGGAGTGGGACGTCAACCCCAAACTTCCTTCTTTTCAGCACTGGATAGGTTGGGTAGAAGAATCGGTATTAAGAAAGATGTTCAAAAATCGCTGAAAATGGAGGTAAGAACATTCAAGCAGTCTAGAAAACTCTTAGTTTAAAATTCCATGATTTTCGAAATTCCAGTGGTAGAACTTTTTATGCATGAGCTGGTATTTGAATGAAGGGACCAAGGAAGAATATGTAGTGGGGAAAAAACGAGAATACTGATAGAGGAATACTGTTCAGTTCATCAGCAGAGCCGACTGGGTTGGCATCTTCTACGCATGGCAATACGTCAACGATATTGGAAGGTTGCAGCAGATTTCTTCACGTTTCGGGTGTTAATATAACTCATATCAGACAAGGGAAGGTGTAGAATCTGCGGGTAGCAGTGAAGCTGGGTTTGCCGCGACAGTCTAATAAGGTCGGGTTCCTCGCCCATAACCATTGGGAGCTTGAACATATCACCTATAGAGACCACGACCGAGCTTGAGAAGTCTAAAATACTGCCAGTTGCCAGCTCACCATACAGTCGGGTTCTTTTACCTGAAGACATAGGAGCAAACTTTCTGGGTGATGGGTCGAATATGGAGGAAGGGAGGCGGAACCAGTCCACCATTTGAAATATTCCCCAATCTGACTGTATGTACCCCCTGTCAACTTTATTTAATAATGCGTTTACTCTTTGGTATTGTTCTCAAGATTTGAGTATTCAATGAACAGATTAGCAGTCTTATCATTCTTCAGGCAATATTAATGTATTGGAGATCTTTTAGAATAACTTGGTAAAATAGTTCCAAACTTTGGTTGTTTAATAATTCTCCAATATATCATTTACTGTTAGTAACCTCTACAGCAACATTCAGTATTAATCGTACCAAACTGGACACTATGACAATTGTTTGACAATATTACACAGTACAGTCTCAGGACTCTGTTATTAAAAATCAGTCAAGTTTATTACAATCTTATAATTTACAAAAGTGGCACCAAATATTGTAATACATAAAAGAATTGAGAAGTTAGGATAATTACTTTAGATTCTATAATTATTTTAGATTCTAGAATTCTAACAGAAGAGGGGACATTACAAAGTCCCAAGATTTACGAAATATGAGGCACCTATTTTGAATCTAAGAATCCTAGGAATTCTATTTTGAATTAAAGAAGGAGGTGAATGATTCATCCTCATTAATCCTTTGCCTAGAGGCTGCCAAATAAATATCTAATAAGCTCTTGAAATTGATAGCCTCATTAACTTTAGGTAATACCGTTAGTGTTGTACCATCCACAAACTATGAATGTGAGCGGGGGATAAAATCCCACCCCAGTTCCACTCTTGAATCAAACTTTGCGTTGCCCATGACTTGATGAATTTCCCAAATCTTCAACAATTAATATAAACAAGGTGATAAAGGACCCCCTTGGTGAATGCCCCCATTAGAGTTGAGAAGCATTTTAAGCTCACAATAAATGAGAGAAAAGTATGAGGAGGAGGTAAAACAACTCATGACCCACATGATTCATTCATGGTCGAACCTGAAAGCTTTCAAGACCTTGTGAGAAAAGGACTAGTTGATCCTGTCATAATCCTTGGCCATGTCAAGCTTAATAAACATAGTTCTCTCTTTTGAAGTAGCCATATAATGAATAACCTCATTAATCCTTTGCCTAGAGGCTGCCAAATAAATATCTAATAAGCTCTTGATAGCCTCATTAACTTTAGGTAATACCGTTAGTGTTGTACCATCCACAAACTATGAATGTGAGCGGGGGATAAAATCCCACCCCAGTTCCACTCTTGAATCAAACTTTGCGTTGCCCATGACTTGATGAATTTCCCAAATCTTCAACAATTAATATAAACAAGGTGATAAAGGACCCCCTTGGTGAATGCCCCCATTAGAGTTGAGAAGCATTTTAAGCTCACAATAAATGAGAGAAAAGTATGAGGAGGAGGTAAAACAACTCATGACCCACATGATTCATTCATGGTCGAACCTGAAAGCTTTCAAGACCTTGTGAGAAAAGGACTAGTTGATCCTGTCATAATCCTTGGCCATGTCAAGCTTAATAAACATAGTTCTCTCTTTTGAAGTAGCCATATAATGAATAACCTCAGTAGCCACTACTATCCCATCCACAATTTGTCTCCCAACAAGAAATCCTCATTGTTCTTCTGAAATTAAAGAGCAAAGTCAAGGCTTAAGCCTCTCAACAATTAGCTTAGTAATAATATTGTAGACCATGTTACATGAGGTTATATGTCTAAAGAGCTCTAGAGAATAAGCTTCTTCCTTTTTTGGAGTAAGAGCTAACAATGTAGCATTTATGGCTTTAAAACATGTGTTATTCCTTGGAGATTCCAAAACCACCTCAAAAAGATCCTACTTCACAATATCCCAAAATTCCTGATAAACCTCCATAGGAAAACCCTTTGGACCAATACTTTCTCTTTCTTCATCTGAAACACAACCATTTCCAACCCATCTAGAGTGATGATATTATTTAAAGAGGCATTCATTTCAGTAGAAACAAGTAAAGGATTTTTTTAAAGAATAAGATCTTTCTTTAGAGTCATAGGAGTTTCCTGAGCAAGAATCTCAAATAGTATTGAGGGACTTCCCTAATCATCCTATTAGATGAGAGCTGATTTCCATATGAGGATCTGAGAGAAGTAATGAGATTTCCTTGCCTTCTATCCTTCACAGAGTTATGGAAAAGGTGGCATTTCTATCCCCAACCTACAACTAGTCAATACAAGGCTTTTGCTTCCAAAAGATATCCTCCCACAACTCCCATTCCTCTACCTCTTTGACAGTGGCTGCCTCTAATCTGAAGGATTCTTCAGTTAGTCCATGATCTCTGATCTCGCAGGTTATAGCTACCAGATGGGTCTGGGCAGCCATTTTAGCAGTGAAAACATTGCCAAAGCACTACTTGTTCCACCTCTTGTTCTATTTGATCCTGATGAGGGATCACGTAGTGTGATTTGGGATGCTGATGGTCTAAGACAATCTAATCCAGAAGCTAATCACTGTAACTGAAATTGGAGTCCCTTGAGAAAGGAATACATTGCAGTGCCAAACACAGGTTTCTGTGGTCTACTAAACTGCTATAGACTCTTGCAAAGAAGAGTTACAAAGCCACATGAATTGAAATTTGGAAGAAGGGTTTTTGGAGGTCCTGAAGAGAGTAGCAAAAAATTTGATTGGTCAATGATCCAATCCTTTCGAGTCGAGGATTTCTCAACTTGTGTTCCGGTTGTCCCTTATCCAAACATTGGACACAAGGAACCTGTCTGACTTCTCAGAGATAGCATCAAGGCCCCATCTCCTATTGTTCCTTGTAAAATCTCCATTGTTACAATATTCAAGTACTAGAAACTGTTCTCCATGCCACTAAAGACTTTTGTAATACTTCTGTGGATAAATCTTCTTCTATCATTTTCCTACACAGTTTGTTCAAATCGTAATAATAGGATGTAATAGTACTGATTGCAATCTCTAAGTGCCCAGCTTGCTGTGAAGTTTGTAGTATGTTAATTCTTATCAAAAAAGAATTGTTTTAAAAAAAATTTAGGGTTCTTCTTTTTGGAAAGCAGTGCCCAGCCTGGTGGTAAATACTTTTATGTCAATATTGTAACTTGATGGTTTGATTGTTTGAAAGGAAACACAGCCTTCCATTCCTTTGTTGTTTTTGTTTGACTGATTTTGACTTCCTCATATTTACAGGATGAAATTGCATCTGGGCAACGCAAGAGATCAGTTAAGCTACAAGCTCTGGAGAAAAAACTTTCTATACTAGAAAAAGCACTTGAACTTAATCCAGATAGTGAAGAGCTGATGCTTTTTTTCTTAGAGACTTGTAAAAAACGTGATAATGTCTCTGTTCTGATCCAAAGATGGGAAGGTGCATTAGTAAAGCATTCAGGGAGCTATAAATTGTGGAGAAGGTTCCTGCAATTCTGCAAAGGAGACTTTTCTTCTTTTACAGTCTCAAAGATGAGAAAGATGTATAGCCATGCTATCCAAGCTTTATCTGCTGCACGTAATGAACTCTACAAAAAGGTTACATATTTTTTTCCTCACTGGGAATCAGTTGTTTTTTGTGTGTAGTGTTTTGGTTTATTCTGATTAAACAACTTAGGGTAGAATTAAAAGCTCCAATGCTCATTAGTTAGTGTGGATTATGCTCCAAAAATTGCATTATTAGGGTTTATTTTTTTTTAGTACTATAACATATTATTTAAATTTTCTTTGATCTCACAGATTAAGTTCAACATCGTATATATCTGCTAGAATATCTGTATGATGTGCACCTTGTCTTTGTTTGGATGCTATCTATTATCTCTCTGATTTCTGACGCAGATGATGTCAATTTCTTTAAGCTATGACAAGAATTTTATTTTGTTGGAGTTTTGTGAACAAGGAGGATGTGTTTTTGTGATAACGAAAATTTTCCTTTGTTTTGTTGTTGGCGATTATTTCTGTATACTGATATAATGCATAGATGCCTTGAATCATCAGAGAATATATTCGTATAAAAAAAACAAACTTTGCAGTTTTTAGTTCCATAATCAAACATCATTAAGCAGTATAAAAGATGAGGTCAAATCCATGACATTGAAGTTACAACAAATATTGGCCAGGAAAATTGGCAGCTTAGTTTGTCAGCTAGAATTGTGAAATTGCAGATACAAATACCTAGTTAACTTTTTAATTGGTTTTTAAATGGACTGAAGTTATGTTCATGTCTCCTCATTTGTGAAATGTTTTGAGACATCCCGTGCCTCCTTAGAGGGCAGGGAATTCATACTTGTAAAACATTTAATGTAGCAAGTCCTGTTTGTCCTTTAAAGTATCATCTCAGAATTTACTTCCATCAGAGGGAATATTTTTAAGGATTGGAATTAGTTGTGCCTACATAGTAACAAATGGTGAAAGGGACTGGAATGGCTCCTTGAACTAACCATTCGTTTTGATTTGTAATATGAAAAAAATCCAGAATTTGTTGCTTAGGCAAGTGTAATTTATAGATTTGAAATGAACATATAGCAAAAGGGACGTGAATGCTTTTTTGAACCAATACTTTGTACAATTGATAAGTTTCTTGTCTTGAGTTATTGTCTATGCAATCCTAATCGACATAGCATACGAAGGAGCAAGTACCTCACAGGTTGGATGGCTGTGCTAGTTAAAAAGCTATCTCAGACATTATAAAAATAAATAAAAAAGGCGATGGTGTAACTATACAATACCTCAAAGGATTGCTAACATAATGCATGTTCTGATACTGCATCCATTTCTGAGAAGTATAATGGATAAATCTGTAATTGGTAATCATAAATTCTGTTACAACAATTTGGTAGGAGTTATAATTAAATATGGCAAAGGCACTAGAAACTAAAATTTCATTCCTTCCTCATTCTGTCCATTAATTGCTTGAAAGGGGCTGAAACCTTTGAGGCTGCTATATGTAGAAATGGTTTGTGGTTATCTCGTGCACTCTACAATTTGAACGATTTGTGATTATTTGAGTAGGCCTTTCATAGGTTCTTACAGTTTGCTTTTGTGCTCTTCCACCCTTCCTACTCCTCCCTAAAGACCCACCACTATATCCTTTGCCATAAGATGGACCTTTTCATCTCCCTTCTTAGACGTAGCCTTTGGGCCTCCCTTCACTGTTCCCCCAAGTCCTTTTGGCATACCCTTTTCCCTCGCCATACCCACCTTTCCTCTGAGCTTGAACACAAACTACAAGTCAACCATACACCCGCACTCTATGACATCCTTGATTGGTAGCCTTTCCAGGTTACTACCCCTCATTGTCGCCTTTTGTGTGTACACCACCATTGGGGAGGTTGTCAGAACTATGAATTGTAGCGGTGAATGAGGAGGGTTTCCAAGCCAAGTTCTTCAAACATGGCTAAACTGTTCTAGGGTCGTATTTAGCTGATCTCTGCAATCATGTTGTTCGTACAGGGCTCCCTCCATTTTGGTCGCACCACACCATCCATCCAATCCACAAGGCCAGTCATGTCTCAAACTCCAATAATTATAGGACCATCATGGTTGGGAACACCTCTAAACTGTACACCATGATCTCTCTAAAGAGTTGGATCAGCATCACTTTTTTGCGAAGGGGCAAGGGAGTTTCAAACTTTTTAATCAGACTATGGATCATATTTGATAAGGGAAATTATTGAGGAGGCACACCATCACTCCTCAAAAGGTTTATCATTGCTTTGTTCAATTCTGCAAAGCCAATTTGTCCCAAGGATGATTTTTTCAGACCCTTTAGGACATTTGTATTTCTGAGACTCTTCTAACAGCTATCACGAGACTATATGATGTGGTTTTAGGTTGTCTTAAGACTCCTAGGTTCTCGAACTTCATTTAGAGCACTATTGGGGTTAAGCAAGGCTGCCCCCATTCACCTACTTTATTCAATATCTACATTGATGAGGTGGAGAGCTTTCTTCAAGATCATGCTCTTGAGGGGGATGGTTCCTTCTCCAACAAGTTTTGATCTCTATTCTTATTTTTGTGGATTATGTTTTTCTTCTAGCCTCCTCTCTGGAGGGCTGTTAGAGATAGTTGGATGGTCTTGCATGATTTTGTGAGTCGTGACATTTGACAGTTAATTTGGAGAAGACCAAGGTGATGGTCTTCTTTGCACTTAAGACTTCTCAACTCCATTTCTTTTCAAGGGTTTGGAGGTGGAGGTCTCTTCCTCATACACATACCTACAGGTCAAGTTCTCTAGCCCCCACTTTGTTGATGCTTTGTAACTTCAGTCAGATGAATACATAGTGAAGATATATATATATATATATATATATATAGAGAGAGAGAGAGAGAGAGAGAGAGAGAGAAGAAATATACTTATATATATACACACATGTATATATTTTATTTATATATTAGAGAAAGAGTATATATATGTATAATTTGTATATATATAATTATAAATAATTATTATTATGAATGGACATGTCCCATGAAGGGACATGTCTATTTGTAACTCATTCTCCATATAAATATAAGTGGTTGCTACATTTGGAAAACACATACCAAATATTATGGCAGTGCTATTACATTTGTAGTGATCCTCATGAAAAAAACACAATATTAGAGCCAAGTACAAGCATGCTGCAAATGAAGATCGCATTCTTCTGGTGTATATATGTAAGTTCATTATCAAAAGAGCTAAGGAGAAGACTTCAAGGACAAGGTTTGTAAATTTCAGGTATGACTTAAAATTGATTCTTCGAAAGTAACCTTGACTGGGTTATAGGGAAAAAATGTAGAATGCATAGTTTGGAGTTTGATAGGATAAAGGCGCAACTAGTAAAACTAACACTAGGCAAAGCATTTTGTTTTTGGATTGTTGTGTGGGAAGGATAAACTTACCTTGTGTCGTACCAAATAGCATGATCTTTATGGAAAATTTCAAATTAAATGGTATTGGCAGAGGCAAATTTGCTCCTCAGCCAAATCTCAAACTAGGGGGTCAAAAGACACGGCAAAGACACTCACGTTAGACACAAACCATTCACAATATTAAGATATCCACTTTTTGACGTTAAGAGATATAAAGGAGGTTTATAAATATGATAATTGGCATATTACAAGAAGTGGGAATGGATTGAGCCACGAATTTTCCAAATTATTCTACAAACCCATATTACAGTCTGCTGTCATGGGAAGGAAGTGAGCTGGCAACAAAGGAAATTAAATGTCTACTCAAAATATGCACATGTTAGCTTATGAAGAAAAAAAAAGTATTGGCCTAGGTATATTTTGTGGAGTCGATGGGATATGCTCCCTAGATTCCATGAAAATAGTATTGGAACCAATCAGGTACTTTAATAAAATTAGTAATTACCGATCACTGACCTTGAAAAGGTGTCGATTTACAAGTCACGAGTCGTGTCGTTAGGTGGGCCCCCAAGGTAGATATTAAATAGAGAACCTCGTCAATGGAGAAGTGGAAAACGAATTGTATTCGACATAATTGTTTCTCTTTAATATTAAGCACAAAAGACCTTGAAGAACATACTTAAGAAAGGAGTACAAGGGAGGGATCAAATTAAGGCTTACGGTTATATAGAGATAGAGGTCTCAAGAACCGATTAAATCAAGCTGGGTATAAAGGTATGTTTTTTTTGGCATTTCATTAAGTATTCATTCCTATATCATAGTTGAAACTATGTATATTCAATAATATATAAATGTGCTTATATAGAACATTATGAATCTTTTAAAAATAGATAAGTAATGTTTATTATTAAAGATACAATTAATATTTTTGAGATCAATATAATATCTTAAGGGTGAAAGAAATTCAATATTATATGTATAATTACCACATCAGTGACGATGAGGAAAATTAAGGACGGTGGTGTGCAAATAAGTATTTTTTACCTTTGAGTATTACAATTATTTATTCATTATAGTCTCTCTCTGAATGTTGTTGCAGGAAACATGTGATTGATATTAGATTTAGAGGGAGTTTGACATTTTGTTAAAGGCAACTTTGGATGAGAAGCTCAAATGATTGATATTTAGAGGGAGTTCAAAAATTCTTGTGTGTGACTATGTGAGGTTAATGGGCCTACCCCCTATGGACATCATAAGGAAGTGATGACTTCCAAATGATTATCACTTTACCTACAGAAGTTAATTAAAGGTGACGATGCTTCAATAATTTAACCTTCTATTGTGATAAACATTTTATAAATGTCTGAAATAGATCATAATAGATTGTAAACTTGCATGGTGGATAAAGTTCCTTAAATAGATCATGGCCATCTATTATGATAGACACTTATGATATTTAAGTAGATTATGACAGATGATATCCTGCATGGTGGATTAAGTTCCTTAAATAGACCATGGCCTTCTATTGTGATGAACATCTTATGATGTCTAAGAAGATCACTATAGATGATAATTTGAATGGTGGATTAAGTTCCTTAAACAAATCATGGCTGTTCATATGGTAAACATTATGAGAATGCGTGTGCTTATGCCCTATGAACATTTCAAGTACATGGTGAATGTTATGCAAATTGATGTTTAGGAGGCCATTACATAGAGTAATTGGTGAATATCACGTGACTTGATGTTCATGAGGCCATTACTCACAATATTTGGTGAATATCTTGCAACTTAACATCTAGGAGGGCATTACTCATAGAGTACTTGGTGAATGTTATACAAGTTGACATTCATGAGGCCATTACTCTTAATATCATGAGATGATATCTAAATGGTGGATATCTTCTTATCAAAGATATCTTTAGTTTGCTAACTTGATATTACTTTGAGGCAATACATGTGTTTATCCTCCCTAGCTAAGAGGGAGTGTTGATGTTTTGTAGCTTCAATAAGATGAATACTAGTGAAGATATGTATATATATAATTTGTATATGTATAATTATAATAATTATTATTATGAATGGACATGTCCCATGAAGGGACATGTCTATTCGTAACTCATTATCCATATAAATAAAGTGGTTGCCACATTTGAAAAACACATACCAAATATTATGGCAGTGTTATTACATTTGTAGTGATCCTTAGAAAAACAACACACTTTAGAATGATGCCCACCCTTTAGTAGAGGATAAATAAGGGGTATAGTTCGTTGGCCATCCTTGAGCAACAATGTTTTTGGCACCACTTCGAGGACATTTTGTCCAAGATGACATTTGTTGATACTCTTATTAGACCTAGTGTTCTCTATGGTTCAGTGTTGTGGGGTCCTTGTTGGATTCTGATTGGGTTCATCTCAGAAGGTTCAAATTCTCCTCCAACGCATCATCCGGTGCAAGCACTCTATCTCACACAACATTATTCTTGTAGAGTTTGGGGCTCACCCCTTCAAACTTGAGGCCATCTTTGATTTGGTTTGGTTCCTTTGTCATCTTCAGGGATTTGTTGATTTGGGTGAAGGGCGTCACATGTATCCTTACTTTTCTTATTGCTTGTTGAAGTCCATCATTGCTTCTATTGTTTCCTTTGCTAGGCTTGTGGTTGGTTCATCGATACCTTGACCCTTCTTTGAGTCCATTGGGATTGAGATGGATTGCCTCCACCTTCTAGTATTCTCTTGATGCCCCCCCATCTTCTCCCTCCTTAACAAGACCTAAATAGTTGTATGATAGATGTCATATACAAGTAGTTCATTCATACTATTTGGGTCAACCCCTACAAGGGTCTTCATCCTAAGATTGGCTTTTACATAGAGCACTTTTTGGAGCTAAAGGGCGATCTCATTGTTTGCCCTTCCTACTTATCTCTCCAGTGGTCACATTCCATCTGAACCTCCCTTGGTTCTTTTAGAGTGGATTCACATTCCATTTGAACCCCCCTTGGTTCTTTCAGAGTGGGCTCACATTAGCTCTGGTGTGAGCTTGATCATTTGATAGACATAGTGCACATGATTTGTGGGATTTGCAACATTGGGAGATTGAGTCTAATGAGCACTTCATCTTTCGCTACCCTTTATACTATGAGATCAGAGTGAGGTTCTATTGCTTCTCAAGGTTTCAATGGTTAATGAAGGTGCTATTATCGTAAGTTACACGCATGTATGTATAACCCCATTAATAAGTGCTACTTTGGTTTCCATTGGTTTTTCTATATTAGTAGACTTCTTTGTAGTTCCTGGTGGGCAAGGAGAAAGGGTAGTTAATGAAATGGTACTCTTCAAACTTCCACTTCCTGTTGGATCATTGAATCTATACGATAAATTGGCACTCAAACTGAATCTATATGATAAATTGACACTCAAATTTTCTAAAAGGTTTCTCATGTCAACGAAAGTGATTCTATCATCATGAAGATCTGAATTATAACCTCTATAGTTTCTATTAACATTTACTGATATTTCTAAATGAGGATTACCTTGTAGTTTCATGCAACTTATCCTAACATCATGAGCACATTATGTTTGCTCTCTTCAATTGCTAAGAGCTTAATCAACACTTTGGGATACATGTCCTCAAGTCTTGGTCCACTCTGAACTAGATCTAGGCCTTGAACACGATTCCCTATGGGCTTGGACAAGGTCTAGGGTACAAACTGGTTTTGGCTTTGCCAAACCTAGACAAACCTACTAAGTACTTTAAGGTACTCCAAAAAATCTAGCCTAAATTTTGACACTTTTAGTTTGTTCTGACTTTTGTTAAAGTTTTCTTTTTGCCTATTTTATTTATGCAATTGTGAATGAGAAGAAAAACTATTTTTCACTATTACTAAGCTTTTTTTTGCTTGTCGTTGCTCAAGGAGCACGACATGCTCTTAAAGATGGTTCATGTGCTATTCCTACATGGTTGCAAGTTTTGAGAGCTCTCAAAGACATTGAAGGGGAATATTTCAACGAGAGAGGTAGGTTTTTGTTTATTTTAATGTTTTTTAAAGTTTTCCTTGCATTTGATTTTACAAATTGAAATGAACTCTCTAGTTTTGTTTTGTTTTTTTATTTTTTCATTTAGGTTTGTGGCTTTGTATACAATTGTTCAATGTTTATAGAATGGCAAGTGCTTCTAGTGCTAGGAAGCATATATCATTTTAAATAGACCCCAACTTTGCCTTATGGAAATAAGTGGAAATGTTATAACTACCAGGTGGTAGAGATTTCACTTGGATTTTTAGTCATTGCAAAGAGCAATATAACAATTCCTATAGTGGAGTGAAAGTACATTTGTGCTTTATCCCTCACAAAGGCATTAATTTTGTATAGACAAGCCAAGATGTAAATGTCTTCTTGTAGTGGAAATAGTAATGAAATATATTGAAGAGCAAGTAAAAGTAGACAAAGCACTTTGAAAAATATTTTCAGATTCTCATTCTTTGGAAACACTCAAGGATCTAAAGCCTCTCAATCAATTTTTGACCGAGTCTATCGAGGGCCATCTTTTCTTGCCTTGGAAACACTCAATGAGAGTAAAGAGATTGTCGAGCAATACGTAGCTTAACAAATCTATGCTAATGGATTGACATTCGATGTTGTTTGCTCATCTTAATGGAAAAAAATGGTGAGCTCAATTAATGACACTCCAAAGGAGTTCAAGGGCCTAGGTTATGGGAAGGTGTACACTTCCTACTTCGATAGAGAGGTGAACCATGTAGAAGATGCATTGAAGCCCATCAAGAATTCATCGATTAAATAAGGTATCCATCGTGTCTAATAAAGGTGCGATAAATTATGTTTTTGATCAATGTTATTGAAATGTGTCCCAAGTAGTGGATTGTGAAGATTAGCTG
Source organism: Cupressus sempervirens (assembly GCA_028749045.1). Classification (NCBI taxonomy): domain Eukaryota; kingdom Viridiplantae; phylum Streptophyta; class Pinopsida; order Cupressales; family Cupressaceae; genus Cupressus; species Cupressus sempervirens. The sequence continues at coordinate 51,049,009 of CM053790.1, read as the reverse complement.
AAGGATAGCCCATTTATTGCCAACTTTCTTTGCAAAGCCATTGAGGAAGTTGCCCCTTGAAATGTTCAAGTTGTAATAGACAATGACAAAAGCTATAGGGCTGTTGGGTTATTGGTTGAAGAGTTCTATTCATGCATTTTTTTGACACCCTTGTGTTGTTGACAGACACAAAGAATTGGCAACCAAGTGCAATGGATCAAACTTGTGTATGCTGATGCGGTCGAGATCCAAATGTTCATCACCAACCACCATATGTCACAGGGAATGTTTAAAAATTCTAAACATTGGAGCCATTGAAGGTATTTTAAATCATTTAAATATCTTTTACTTAGAAAATTTGTATAGTTTTTAATTTTAATTTTGAAATAGGTTGCTAAGATCTGTTTGGCTTCCAAGACTCTTGTCAAGAGGGCCACATTTGTGTTGAATTTCAAAGATAGCAGAAGATTTAAAGGGGCAAATAGAAGTTGATTATGCAAAGAATGCTCCTACCAGTAGGATGCTTGATGACACATTACATATGACAAGTACAAGGTAAGGGAGTGTCTCATTTTCTTCAACAATAGAATAATTTTATACTTGTCCTGAGATTAAAGATCAAATTCTAAAGACATTTCATTTCATTCCGAAGGCTGGTCATCCTGGTTATTACAAGACTTAATAGGCAGATCTGTGAGAGATTCTTATGCGAAGGTATAAAAGATGACATTCTTAGATATGTTTGAGAGTGCTAAGTGTGCCAACAAAATAAAAATGAACATACCTGCCCTGCGGGTCTATTCTAGCCCTTGCCTATTTCTACACAAAGGTGGGAAAGTATTTCAATGGACTTCATTGCATGACTTCCCAAGGTGCAAGGGAAGGATTGTATCTTTGTGCTAGTAGGTAGGTTGACTAAGTTTGTTAATTTTTTTCTATTGCAGCAGGGTATACATCAGTTCTATTGGAAGATTTATTCTACAAAGAGGTGTTTAGACTTCATGAGACACCTACACATGTCAGTAGTGATAGGACATCAAGTTTATGAGTTTCTTTTGGCAAGAGTTATTGAAGTTCTGTGGTACTAAATTGACTCCTAGCACTAGTTATCACCCTTAGACTGATAGGCTGACAGAGATCATAAATAAATTGGTGGAAGGCTATTTATGAAATTATATTTTAGGGCAGTGAAAAGCGTGGTTAAGTGGTTGCATTTGCTTGAGTTATGCTACAACTCATCATATGACTATCAAGATGTCTCCTTTTATGGCCTTTTATGGTTATGAAGCTTTTAGCTTTAGTGACATACTTTTTGGTGATTGTGGAGTACCAAAACCTAAGTGATTGTGGAGTAACAAAACCTAAAGATCTTGAGGAGAGTAAAGATACAATGCTATCTTCTAGGGAAAATATATAACTTGCACAAAATTAGCAGTTGTTGTATGCTAATCAGCACCACATTGAGCAAATGTTTGGGGTAGGAGACATGTTTTATCTGAGATTGCAGCCCTTCAGGAAATACATTCTCAAAAGGAGTGGGTCAAAGAAGCTTAATCCTCACTTGTATTGACCTTTTAGACTGTCCATATAATTTTCCTTTTGAGCCATTTGAGAGTAGCAAGCTGCATATAATTTTCATGTATTTCGCCTCAAGAAGGCACTTGGGCATAATATGACTCCTATAGGGTTGCTTCCTTTGGATGAGGAAGACCAGATGATTTGGAAGAGTATTGTTAAGCAATACATAGTGAAGTGGAAGTACATACTGATGGAGGATGCTACTTGGGAAAGTGAACAAATTTTACAAGATCTGGAGTTGCAATTCTTTGATGACAACCAATCTTGGGGAGGGAGGACTATAATGTCTCCTTCGAGCTTGTAAAAAAGGGGAAGAAATGCTATTTTGGAAAAATATTGAAAAATTTAAAATGCACTTTTTTGAAAAAGTTCTGTAAAAACCAAGAAAAAACCACTTCCAAAAAAGTAGCAGAAAAGCAAAAACATTTTTTTTGAAAAAATAGCAAAAAGAATGAAGTGTTTTAGAAAAAAATGGCAAAAGCAAAACTTATTTTCCTAGGCATGCTCAAGTTGATATCTAATGTTATGTTATTGGAATGATTTTGGATTATGTGTTTTGATTGATTGATGATGATACCCCTCTTTCAAGTTGTTGGCTTCTGTGATTTAAAGTGTACCCTATCTTGTTGGCTCTCATACTCTTCAAATGAAATCCTTCGTGCTATAGTATTAAGTGATCCAAAAATTTTGCCTTTTAAAAGCCTTGAAAAATCTTGTTTACATTGATGCAACCAATGTACTTTTCTTGTTATTATCTTGTCATTATCAACTCATTACTTTTCTTTGGTAACAAAATATTTGCAACTGATATCTCTCTGGAGCAGGGGATGTGTAAGTTTTAAATTGTTTTAGTACTCCCTTGACGTAGTCTAGGCAAGAGAAATCCCCAAAAGAGATGTCCAACCTTGCAGCTAAATCATCATAGCGGAAATGACAAAAAAAAACAATGAACAACACTAGCAAATAAGTAAATATGATCTTCAATTTTTATCAAATTGGCATGCAAGTGTAGATTACAGATTATTTATCTGACATGCCTCATTACTAAGGTCATAAGCCTTATTCCTGAACTTCACAATCAAATATTTTGGTTCTTGTCATTACCAATCTTACTACTCGAATGCCACTCTCAAACAAGAACTACTACCCTACTTATATACAAGATCGCTAACCACAAGGCAACTTATCCAATTAACATTTAAGACAGAGAAACATATTACAAACAATATAGACCAGGAACCAAATCCATAAGAACACCCCCAATTAGATACATCATGACATGCAAACACACAAAGAGGTCGAACACATGTCCCGCAACACAGTTTAAGGCACCATTTAGCTTCGCATAATATGAATCTCCATTGCAAGCCAAATCTTCCCAAACTAGTTGCTAGAACATGAAATTGATATTAAATCTTAAGACAACTTCATCTAGTAGCATTAGATGAAGCTGTGAAGCTAGACATAGGATCTCTAGGATTCCTAGATCACACTATAAGGATCACATAAGATAACGAGCCATGTGTCCAACCAAAACAGAAATTAGAAAGGAAATTTTTCTGGGTGATGCAAGATTGCCAACTGCCCTTGGATTTTCTGACATCAAATACCCCACATGAATAGAAATTGTTTGTAATGTCCCCATTTTTAGCAGGTTCCTGCAGTTGGCCAAGTCAATGCGCCATAGCGACCCTTGTGAGTTGACAACATTTCGGGGGTCTCAGTTATGGATTTACTATTTTTAGTAAGTCTATTTTTAGTAGTTGCTATTTTTGGCAGTGCAGTGGCTGGCTTGACAATTGGTTGTCACCTGCAGTTAATCAAGTTAAGAATTGCATGAGCTCTTATTTATTTATTATTCATTGAGTTGCATTATTATAATAATGTTTATATTATTATAATAATGACTTTAAGAGATATTTCTAAAAGGCAAGTTTGAAAGTTTCTAGTGTTGAGTTCTTTTGGGAAACTTCCATGATTTATGAAGTGGAGTTTTATGGAAACTTTTGCCAACGAAAGCTTATAAATGAGAGCTTATTTCATTGGGAAGGATACACTTGATTGTATATTTGATTTTGTGCCTTTGTGGCTTTTTTCCTGCGCTCTAAACTATATGCCCTTGCTGATGTATAAAGGCTGGAAATTCTGAGAATTGCACTTACAATTTAGCTGCTGAGGTATAGCTAAGGTTGCCTAGCTTCTCTACTGTTCATTGCTGTAGCTGAGAAGTGTTTTCATTCCACTGCTGAAGTATAGTGGATTTGTTATTTGTTGAGTCTCCTTACTATATTCTTGTGCCTTGGAGATTTTGGTTGAGATTCAATTTTGAATTGTGGAGGTTAATGTTATTTGTTTAGCATCTACATTGGTTTCATATTGAACGCATTGACATTGGGACATCAGAATACCTGGAAATTCTTGCAGCCGTGGTTGGAGATGAGGACAAACTCAATAGAGGGTTGGGTCAACAACAACAAGGAGGCTGCACATTGTTTTCAAACCTGCAATCATGTTAGGAGCCATCGTAGCATTGCTGGGCCTGTGTTTTGCATTGCCAGGCCGTGAGAGAGTTGTTTGGAGGCACGTAACAACATTGATGCCCTCTGGAATTTTCTGTTTGTTTGAACTCCTTCCTTATTGTGGCTGCAACTTGCAAAAAGGGAACAGTTCGATTTGATTTCAGTCGGGACTAAAAGTGTATTTGGCTGGCGCTGAGGTTACTGATGGTGATATTGTGAAGGAGCCGCATCCGACACACATACTGGTCTCTTCTTCCAACCGGCAACACAAGGAGTTGTGTTACAAGAAAATCAGCTTCGGCTTGCATATTAAAATTCAGTTAGCATGTTGACGATACATAAAGAGGGTCGGCTAAAGATCAACAAATACGAATCAGGTTCTATTTACTCAATTCACTTGTTGGGGTATGATTTCGAAATGCAGTGTACTTAACCCTTGAATAAGAAATAAATTAAAGTCTTAATTTAGTATGCTTTCTCTCTCTCCCCACTTTGTTATCATTCATTCAAAGAACAATAAAGATATCAAAGTTGCTCTCATTCAAAATTTAGGTCTAAGTCAACATTACATATACTTGCATTTCTATTACTTTACTGGAGAGTTGGTTTGTCAAGTGTTCGACAAAATGCCAAAATCTGATTAGTAACAAAATTTGGTCTTTGTTTGAACTACTACCGGTTGAGGGTTCTTACAGTGGTATTAGAGCTTGCTTGCAAAGTGTTTGACAATATGTCAAACTATTAAAGAGTGAAGATAATTGAAAATTGATGTCATTTGAAGTTATAACTAGGTCCGAGTTATTACAGTGGTATCAGAGCTTGCTTGCAAAGTGTTTGATGAAATGTCAAACTATTAAATAGTGAAGATAATTGAAAATTGATGTCATTTGAAGCTATACTAGGCCAGGGTTATTAGATTGTTTTGTAAGAGGAACTTATGAACATCTGACATGATTCAAAGCATAAATCCCATGCTTATTCTTAATCTACATGTCCTCTTGATCAGTAAGGTACATTCTCTGCAAATGGCTATGCCAACTATCCAAATTCACAAGTCTAGTAGTATACTATCATCCATCAGGTGCCACTCTGCTACTGATCCCACAACCTCTGCCCTGATTCTCCAATCTACACCTATTGCTTATGACTTTGTCTCTTCTACAGGAAACAACCAACGCCTGCTTCTTCTCCTACTGCTTGATTCCACTTCAATTCTTACTCATCGACTTCTTTTCCTTTGAGAGTAACTTGCTGCTACAACACCATCTGGTTGTCATCAGGCTTCAACTCCATTGGTTTGGATCCATTTATTAAATCCTATAGCAATTGTACAACCTCAATAACCTTTTCAGCCACTTGTTGCAAAACCATCACCTTCTTATTCGAAGCGGTCTAATTTCATATGGTGGAAGTCCTCATTGTGAATTTTCTACCATCTTTTACATTGACACAACATTCCTTAGACAATCATGAATAGGTCTAATACAAAATCATATTGCCAAGGTCTATTTAGCAAAACATGGAAAACACTCATGTTAAGCACATCACATAGTATCTCATCCTGTATGGTTCGATGGTATATGGTTGTCTTGAAAACAACTTATCCCATACAAATAAGGGGTGCTTAAGTTTCCTTATTCCTAGATTTTATACCATTTCTTTTGATATAAGGTTATCAATAATACCATTGTCCATTATCACTTTGCAATATTGGTCACCTAATTTACAAACAATTTGAAACAATTGCTTTCTTTGCACAGGGTCCGGTTCCTTCATACCCGAAATGACTCTTTTAAACATCAGAGATTCTCCTGTCTTTAGTGCAACCTCTCTTTCAACAAGTTCATCAACATCAACTTGTTCCTCATGTGCGACTAGGTTCTGTTTTCCTTTTCCTTTGCTAGAACCAACAAAAAGTTGGAAAGCTCTGTTGATTTGGTGGTCACCACCTCCTCAGAGATTCGTGACATGGCTTAACTACCTCCAATGGATCAGGTTAAATTGGGCATGGACAGTTCGACCTTTTGGTATTAGAGCCTTGGGTCATGGATTCGAGTCTCCTTTCAGTGGGTGTCAGAGGCTTAGTTAGTGTTGAGGGGGAAATTGTTGACTTGGTGGTCAGCACCTCCTTGGAGATTTGTGACATGGCTTCACTGCCTCCCATGGATCAAGTTAAATTTGGCATTTGTATTGGGCATTGACAGTTCAAGCTTTTGATGCAACGATAGATAACTCCAAACCGCACTATGTCCAACATTTCTACATTTGAACAAGTATCTTTGAACTCTCTATTGCCACTGCCTCTTCCATGAACCTTTTAATTAGGTTCCTCTTCAATCACACGTTTACCATTATCTTCTCTTCCTTCAATTCTTTCCACCATTATGACCCTTAAACTTAGTGTGTGCTAACCTAATCTTTTGTGGATGCTTAACATCTTCAAGCTCAAAGTAATCCTCAAGTTCATTAATCCAATCTATCAACTCCTTAGAGTGTAATGAACTGACAAAGCAAGAAACATCCATTCTATTACTCTTACCCATTTGTGCCATAGCTCTTAGAAATCTTTCGTCTTCTGTAGGGTTCTCAAATTCAGTTGTCTCAAAACCTTCACCAACTTTTTTAAATTCATCTTTAGTCTTAGGGTTTCTCCTAACCCCAATAGAAGCATTCCACAGTCTTTACCTCATTTATGAATTCCTCCATAATTTTCTCTAGCCTTCTAGGGCTCATTCTTCTAGGTGACATCCTTGCAACTTAGGAATTTACTTCTCAACTTCCTCAACTTTGGCATTTTTATCGGTGTTGATTTGCCTAACACAATAAAGCAATCTACCAACACCTTCAATCTGCTTCAAACAAATTGTCAGCACAGTCTATTAAAATCACTAACTTTCCCCTCAACCGATCCACCGACTCTTCCTTTTGTGCATTCCTTTGCGATTGTAGGTTAGATCCAGTATTTGCCACCCTATAATCAAGATATTAGGATTCACAATCTTCGGTACTCAGTTTGATCAATCCTTTTGCGAAAACTTTGTTGTCATGCATAATTGACAATAAATACAATTGTGATCTGCCTTGCGCAAGTCCTTGGTGATGTAGGCTAGACCCATCATTCTACGACCCCACAAACAACAAATCTACAATTTCACAAGCTTAGAAACTCAAATCAGCAATCATAGCAATCACAACATAGCTTTGATACCATATGACATAGTCAAGGCAAGAGAAATCCCCAAAGGAGAGTCCAACTTTGCAGCTAAATCACTGCAGCCGAAATGAGAAAACAAAACAGTGAACAACACCAGCAAATAAGGAAATAAGTTCTTCATTTATCATCAAGCTGGCTTGCAAGTGCAAATTATAGATTATTCATTAGACATGCTTCATTACTAAGGACATAAGCCTTATTCCCGACCTTCACAATCAAATACATTGGCTCTCTTCATTACCAATCTTACTACTTTAATGCTACTTCCAAACAAGAACTACTACCCTACTTTTATACAAGATCTCCAACCACAAGTCGGCTTATTCACTCAACAATCTCCAAGACAAAGAAACGTGTTACAAACAATATAGGCCAGGACCCAAATCTATAAGAACGTGTGAGCACACAAGGAGGTTGAACACGTCTAACAACTCAAAACAACGTGCCATTAAGCTTCACAAAACGTGAATCTCCATCACAAGTCGAATCCTGCCAACTTGGCCGTTAGAAAAAGAAACTGAATATAGGACCCAACCAATCCTAAGACAGCTTCATCTGGAAACATTGAATCGAGCTGCAAAGCTAGACATAGGATCTCCAAGATGCCTAGATCACCCTATAAGGATCGCATAAGATAACGAGCCAATTGAACCGATTGCTATCCAAAACACGTTAAACTATCTAGCTAGAATAGAAAACAAACAATCAAAAAGGAAATCCTTTTGGGTGATGCAAGATTGCCAACTATCCTGGATGCTCCTGCATTATCCCACTGAGCCATAACTCTCGGCTCAGTTGTCGGTGTGACTAGTATTGGAATCCGGTAGTAACGAACTATTGACACCGTCATATTTCTTTCTCCATTCCATGTTTTGTTTCTGAGATCCACTAGATTCTGTAGTATAATTATCACAACTAGCACTTGCAGGTACTGTTAAATATCAGACTTAGTTTATATTGATTTCTATTCCTTAATAGATAGTGAGATATGTCAAACCTTTACAGTCAAGGTGCAGAAGGAAAGTTATTAAAGAAGGCATTTACACCCTTTGTAGAAAGAAAGATCAAACTTGTATGAGATATTGATATCTGCAATAGTTATTAATACTCGAAACTGTCTGCAGAGATTTATGGAGATCAACCTGTAATATCTGACGTAGAAGACTGATGTAACGTATGTGTTCATGTGTTGGTTTTACTGCAGATTGAATGTAGTATAAGTAAGAAGAGTGGTAGTCACGTCCTTGGTGGGAAGTGACTCCACCGTGGAGTCACGTCCCATCGGGTACATGACTCCCGGTTGTTTGATAGTTTAAACACAAACTAAACGTAAATCCCCATCGACCAGACTCATTAGTTTGTCAGTGTGTCAAACATGTGGATCATTCAATCGGTCTCCAAACGATATAATGTATAATATTTCATATATATATATATATATATTAGGTGAGTGTATATATATATATATATCCTGAATGAACTAATACATCAACAGGTACATTGTCAAAGTTGCATGATTTAGCATAGTGACCAGTCTGTCCGCTTGAAACAATTCACATTCCTTTTTCTGGATATTAATGATTTAGCTCTGCATTGACTTGCTTTGTGACCAAAGTTATGACTTAACGATTTCCATGAAAGTTTCATAATATTCTCCTTGTGCTGATTTGCAATTATGCCCAAACTTATGATATATATTGCATTGAGCTCGTTGAATCTTTCTTATCTTACAATCTATTGCCTTATGACCAAAATTCTTGCAAATGTAACAACAAACATTGAAAGATAAATACCTTTGAGCTTTCGGTTGTCTTACTCGTAACCTTTTTGCAGGTGTGTTTTGATTTCTGATATTACTTGTTGCCTCAACTTTTGCATCTTCCTCAACATTCACCTCTTTAACTTGGTCATTCTGTTTCAAGCTCACTGATAAACCCTCTACCTTCTTTATCTTTGTGATCTTTTGATAACTGCAGTAATTGATCTAAGATAGTGTTGTTTTCACATGCCTTAGATTCTGCCTTCAACTATTCCAATTCTAGTTTTATCTTCTTATTTTGCTATTCAGTCTTCCTTGAAATCCAGTTTTGTCACTTTCCATTCTTCCAATACCTTCTCTTGTTCAAACCTTGTAATTCAAGCATTCTTCGATTTGTAATTGATCCAGATCTGATGGGATCTTCTTTCTTAGCCTTTACATCTTATTTCCGGAATCAAATCTGTGCTATTGTTCTTTGATTTTCTCAGTTCTGTTAGTTCTTGTTCCAACTTTGCAGTTCTATCCTTTTGACTCTTTCAGCTTTCAACTGACTTCCTTGTGCCTTACCTTGAACTTCTTAATCTGATCTCTTATTTTGCAATTCAAGTATTTGCTTCCATTAGGTTTTCCTTCAGCCCCTCATTTTCAGATCCAGTGCCTTGAGTATCACTAAACATGATCTGCCAATCTTCTTCAGAGTAGAAATCTCTTGCATCTGTTCAAACCCCCAAAATCTCCCTCAAGCGGTTAAGCTCTATCTGCATGGGACCAAGCATTGATACCAATTGTTAAACAGGTTGAATAACTCAGAGGGGGTTGAATCAACTATTCTCATACAACTTTACAAACGTTTTCTTTGTGGTTTAACACTCAATTCCAATAACAACATAAGATTTTTTCAGTTTAGCACATCAAAAATCCATAAATATAAGCATGAAATACACAGGAACATTGAAAGAGAACACCAGATTTTACATGGAAACCCTAATTGGGAAAACCACAGAGCAGCTAATCATCGTGAAATATGAAAACGCTTGTTAAGGTGACATCAAAAGGTGATTTGACACAAGAGGCTCACTGCCAGATATTTCTCACTGCGAGAAGGCTCACTGTTAGATGACTCATGCCTACAATAAGGCTTACTGCCAATACACGGGCTCATTGTCAGAAGATATGAAAAGAGATAAAATCCACGTGTAAGATCTGCAACTGCTCTGCAGAAACACGGATCTCCATTGCATAGATTTGTAGTCATCTAGCATATAAGCCACGAAAGCCACACATGTCATACTCTAATCATTCTTATCATTCATGGATACTTTGTAATATTCTCTGCTAGTTTTGGTTTAGAAATAATGACTTTGACTATGCTGGAATTTCTTCGAACAATTGTTATGGAAAAGAGTCCTTGAACAATTTATTACTATATCATGCCCTATACTGTCTCATCAAAGCTATAACTGTGAAATAGATGTATCAAACAAATATACCAAGTTTGCAAGCAAGTCTGAAGTGGAACTTGATTCAGAATTTAATGGTAATGTATTTCATTCATAACAGTGAATCAATGGCCATAAATCTATACTCAGAAAATATGATTACAGACTTTACCAAATAGCTGAGATTTGCAATTATTAATAATGCAGAATGAGTAAGAAGGGACAGACCTGTAACAATGAGGAAAGCTGTCTAGAGATTCTGGAGAAACAACCAGTATTCAGCTGTCACCACTTCCAGGCGTCTAACCAATCAGTCTCTGGTTACTGTGTGTATTCCGCCAAATCCCGAGCTATGGAAAGGACCCGACTTGGCTGTGGGGGAAAGATGAGACCAATGTCATTGCTCCAAAACAAGGGATGTGAAATTCCCATGTTGCTGGAGGAGGTTACATTACATCTGCTGCCTGATGAAGCTGCCGTAGCACACAGTAGCTCTCCCGTGATTACTTCCAGACTATGCGTCGTAGCTTCCCATTGCCATTTAACGTTTCTGAAACTATTCTGCCGTCATCATTTAATATAGTGACCAGTTCCTGTCACGGCTCCTTCCTGAGATGTTGATGGTCACGTACAGGATGGCACTGAGGAAAGAGTGTAGAAATGCAGGTTTGTCTATACTTCCCCTAACCTGAGAACTCAGCTACAGGAAGTGAACACTGTCAATATAAATCAGAAACGCAGGGCTTATACTCACTTGAGTCTTCACCAACATCTACAGCTGTGGAAAGACTATCTCCCTATCCGCCGTCTCATGCATCAACCTGGAGATATGTAAATGCCAATGCCATACACTGACCTGTTCTTCAATTTGCTGTTTAACTTCCAGTTTCTGCTAGTTCCCCAATAGACCCTTCGAATTCAGTTCTGAGTTTGTGGTGTGAGTTCTAGGTTTGGCATCTAGTCTCATTTTTTATTCTGTAAGGGTTTTCGTCATTAGAAGAATCCAGTCACATTAAGCAACCATTAAGATTTATAGGAATATCATATATTCGTTGTGCTTTTCCCAAGACTGAGCCTCCTTTTTATAACCTTGAAGTGAGGAAAGAGTGTTGGAATAAGATACGTGGGATAAAACACCAATTTCGTCTTCTAGTCAATTAAGTCACTTTATAAAGTGAATGTCTTAATAAAACATAAACTAACTTTATTAAAGTACTTTAATACATTAAATGACGAACTTAAGACAAATCTTCCCTTGTGACTGGCAGGCATCCTTTTTGGAAATACCATTAATCTATCCGGATGTGGAGATAGATTAACTAGGCGCCAAAAGAACTAGCGCAAAAGAGGGGACATGACATACTTCACCCATACACAATTCGGATACTAAAGGTTGTTTATTTATATCAGTATCCGATCTCACGTATGTCATCTTCACACCTAATGTATGACATGACTGGTGCATCAGATATTACAATTAAATAAGACACTGCCATACAATTCACAAAGAAGTCAGACTTAGGATATTACAACTCATGTTTCATTCGCCGAGGGCATTTGAGCACTGTAACCCAGACCAAAAGATGATACATAAAATACTTGTTACCACTGATAGGATGCTGTCTTGAATATGTTGTAGCCGATATGCTGATCCATCAGGAAACCTAAGATGTCTTCATCATGAACCTTCCTTATGCACCACTAAAAAATCCTGTCACATTACCAAGTGCTAACAAGATGCATCCAAAACTGTCAAGCACCCACTGATACCATAGAGTATCAGTATTAAGGTTTTGACATCAGTGACAACCAATGTCAGTGCTTCCTCTTGTATTCTAACGCTTAATATATATTCTGAAGAGTGGCTTCTTTTCCACTTTTTAGTTGCTCATTAACTAATCTTAATTGCTGCTGTTTATTTCTAATTCAGGTTTATTTTTGAATTCCTAAACAATTCTAACCTGATTATTCTATAGTTTATTTTCCAATTTTCCTTGCTCCATCCACGTCCCCTTCCAAAAAAAATATTTTCCCTTATATATCATATGGTGAGGAAGTCACAAGTCTTAACTACATGCCCCTTGACCTTTCATTAAACATAACAAGCTTGTAAATATGTCATTTATTTATTATATATTATTAATTTTCTTAATTATTATTATTTATTAAACCCTGTTTCAGAAAGAGATCCATGGCGAATCCTTCTCAGAGGCGGGTATAAGGTCTTGCTTGTTATAGAAGAACAAATTATCAGTTGTGTTATTAGCTCAGTGATTTAGTTGTTTTATTCTGTTGCTTTTACATATTATTTGTCTTGCTTGAGGTCTAGAATTGATTGTGTGCATACCTTAGGCTTGCTTGCTTTGTTCATAGAATCAGATCCCCCCTAATCTTGATCATTTGTGACTACTCTGGCAAATTCGTCTTATTCAGTAGTGATTGTGGTGAGCCCCTTGCATTGTTTGTGTTTGTAGTTTTCTTAAGACTCTTTCAAACACAGCATACCTTTTAGTTCTTCCACCCTTAGTGCCTGTCTGTTTGTAAAGCATAAAGAGAAAAGTTTCAAGATTGAGAACTCATATCAATTAATCTTTAACTGTTCTACAATATTAATGTTACTCTACTTTCACACAGCGTTCTATATAGGCACTTGGTAATTATTTTTTGAATTAGTTTTTACATAGGGGCATGGGCTTTGATCACAATAAATGTTCTGGCATGTATGTTCTGTATAGAAACTACATAAAATAGTGGCAAAGCAATTGTAGTTCTTGGTTCAAGAGAGCACTTGAAATGCTGCATAAGGTATTAAATGTACCCTTCCATTCTGTGGCCATATTAGCAAATGCTCCATTTTATATATTATTCACACATGGATTTGCATATATAAGTATTATTGTTTGATTCTTGAGAGTCAACAAAGCAACTGTTCTAATATGTGTTAATTAATCCCAAATAGTTTAGGATAGAGTTGACAGCCCCCTCCTGCAATGGGGCACTCTAAAAAGAAGTCTGTCAACCTCCATGCCATGCACCATCTCATAGAGCTGCATGGGAGTGAAAATAAGAATTTACACTCCATGGGCTGCACGTTATCTCAAGCAGGAAATGCATTTAAAGTGTTTAGGAAACAAATGTTTGACACCCTTAACAGTGTTGAGGATCTAAATTTCCATTGGTTCAATGTTCTACCCATAGTCCTTTGCTTTACCGTTGTTTGCTGCTGTGCATCTCTCTGAACTATTGCCAATTTGTTCTGTAATACTTACTAAGATAGGTGATTTTGCATATTACTTTAAGTCTCAATGATAGTCCATGAAATATGGCTGATACTATCTTGATGTGCTTTGATTATTTCAAACAGGAATGGTTCAATGCTTGTGAAGTCATTGTCTCAATCCGTCATTGGGAAACACAAGCAATGGGAGTAATTCCTTTTATTTCTAGTCTTAAGGAATTCGCTATGATTTTTTGAGTGGTGGAACCAATTCATTATCATTTAATGTTTGGTAGAACTAGAGTGGCCTTCCCTCCTGGGAGGCTTATAGTATTATCCATGCAAATTGTTTTTCTATTTGCTAAATTAATTCTGCATTCTGCATTCAACCACCTATGAAGGAACTGAAAGATGAGTGAGTGTTCTCCTCTGAAAGCATGTTGGTGTAACTTATAGTGACAGTGGAAGGAAGAACATCTTATATTGTGTGTGTGTGCATGTGTATGTATGTATGTGTTGTTATACTTACTACAGTATTCAAGTTAAAAACAAAACATAAGAATTACCAAAATAATGAGTGGTGGCTTTTGAAAAAGGAAAATTAAGAGTTGCATACAAAGCTATATTACTAAAATATAGCTCTTCAAATGAAAATAAAATAAACCAGAATTATGTTCCATGTAGTATGAATGAATAAAATTATTCCAAAGTAAAATAAAGCAATTTATGCAACTTGAGTTTTTTACTAGTTTCAAATCAAGCAGTGGAAAGAGCAGATTTATTCAAAATCAAGTATAAGTGATTGGTTTTGAAGTAAAGACAGGCTCCTTTTGACTTTAAAGCATTGTGCGATTTGCGTTAGTAACATTACTGATAGGGTTGTCACAAATGCAACATTTTCTGGATTACTTGCAATCATTTTTTGATCTTACACTGTGATGTTCCCTTGCAGGTTTGTGAAAGTGTTGAGTCAAAATTATGTTGTAAAGAACTTGTAGAATCTGAACAAGCACTCGTGGATATTTTTGTTAGCTTGTGCAAGTTTGAATGGCAGGCAGGTCATCAGGAATTAGCTATTGGATTGTTTCAGGCAGAGATTGAGTATAGTTTATTTCCTCCATTGCTTCAGCTGACTGAAACAAATAAACAAAGATTATTTGAATTTTTCTGGAATAGTGAAGGTGCAAAAATAGGGGAAGATGGGGCTTTAGGATGGGCTGTATGGCTAGAGAGAGAGGAGGAGCAAAGACAGACAGAAAAGTTACTTAATGCTAATCTGATAGAGACAGAATCAGGAGGTTGGACAGGTTGGTCTGAGCCTCCCTCCAAAGTTAGCAAAGAGTTGTCTGGTGAAGACCATGCACTTGAAGAAAAGCTATTTCCAGGAGATGACAATGAAGATTTAGATGCTGAGGACTCAAAGAAAGAAGATGATATAGAATCTTTACTTGGAAAGCTAGGATTGAATCTTAATCCTGGTAAAGAGGTTGAGGTTAATGATCCTCTTATTTGGAAAAGATGGGCAGATGAAGAGGCAAAGCGAGATAGGGAGCAGTGGATGCCAGTCCATGCAAAGTCTGGTACTTCACCTCCTCTGTCAGTTTATATAGTGTTATTTCTATAAGCTATTTCTGATGAATTCCACTTTGATATATTGCCAATTTAGTTGATCAAATTCATGTTAGAGAAAATATGGTCTAGTCATCATTAAGTGCATGCTTTGTCTCCCAATTTATCACTTTAGTTGTAGTTGCAGGGGTGCAGGAACTTTTAAATTGTGATATTGTCTCGTAGTTGCTAGGCTAACTTTGTTTTCTAATTTTGGCTAAAGAGCAGGGAATACTATATATCATGATGGGGAAGAAAATGAAGATGATGAACAGCTTTCAAGGGTTGTCTTATTTGAAGATATCAAAGATTATCTTTTTGGTTTGCACTGTAATGAAGTTCGTTTTTCTTTGATTGTCCAGTTGATTGATTTCTGCGATGGACCAATCAGTCAGTGGTTAGTACCCAGTTATACCTTTTTTCAATCTTTTTTCCTATTTTATTTTCAATCACCCTGTATGTAATTATGAACATTTTTTTCCATCAGAAACAATGTTTATCATTGGTTTATAGTTTTTCCAGGTAGTCAAAGCCAGTGATATCTATAATGAATTAGTCTACATTACTTGGTTTCTCATTATTAAATGGCGCTTTATTGTCAGCTTTGTAATTCAGCCGTATCTGATCAGCATTTTTAATCTTTTATCGTCCTTGACCTATTCTATTTGCTCTGTTACATGTTTTTGCTCTAAATCTTTTGAGCGCTGGCAATGTCTCAATTCAGTAATCATTTTAGCATGTCTTAATAGGCTAACATCAAAGGTGTTGCCTAATTCTTCAGGTTACAAAGCTCTTTTTTTCAAAATAAAGGAAAAAAGCACATGTTTATTTTTTCACTGCATAGATTGTCGGGTTGGATCCACACCTTTTTCATCAAACACAGACTTACAAAAACCGGAGTTGCATTTTCCAGAGCTCAGAGCTATGTATAATTGCTACAAAGACAAACTTCATCGTCCCAATGGTTGAGTTTGACAATCCTTTCCCATAGTCTTACAAACAGGAGGGTCTCATATGGTTAATCTTGACATGTATCAATCTCAATCTAAACACACATAACTATGTCATAACCAAAAAGGGAAAACTACTGACTGCAGACAGATTCAAAGCAGAGCTTTTACTAATCAGGAAGGCTGAAGCTTTGCTTCCTAAATGAGGGCCTGCACTGCCAGCTTGATTACTTTCCTGTCTAAACACTCTAGGGTCTGTTTTGGTGGTTGCAGGGGAGCTATAAGCCCCATCAGTCCGACTCCTTTCTCGAAATTCCATTGGCCATAGATAAAAAACTAATGCATTTTCTAACATCTCCATCATTGCCTAGAATAACCTTCATTTGAGCTCCTCAAAAACACACATTTTTATTGTTTTGGTAATTTCCTTTTAAGAGGAGCCAGCTTGGTCACAACTCACAAGTAATACATTGCACAGGCCACCTCAGTATTCTGACACAGAGAAATTAGTAAGGGTTTGCATTACCTCTTTGTCCCTTAGAATAGCCTGCAAAATCAACACGAAGGCTGTAGAAAGATCTGTATTAATCTTAGTTTTGTCACCCTCGAGAAATTCATCACATTGTGGCATTTGACCTCCAAATAAAAACTTTATCCTATCTTAGATGTGTAACTTTCCTTGAAAGGCCATCAAATGTTTCTGCATGCTCAAATTTGGCCATGGAAACTAGAGGGATGAAACTCTGGAGTTCCAAATGAGGACCGAATATTATTATTACTGTAATTTTCCGTATATAATGATCAAAGCCACCCTATGGGCAAGACTTGAAATGGTTTCAAACCAAGTGTATACTCTACATGCGGTGAAAGGATTAGGAAATATGCTTTCTATCTACTAGCTTGTGTGATATCATTATCAGAGCTAATTGCTAAACCATTGACAAAAGCCCGGCTTCTTCCTTTTTATTCGTTACCAGATTAAGCTTCTTGGATGCTACCTTAATCAACTTACCCCTAGGTTGGATAAATGTAGCTTGCTCCAGAGAACCCCGAATCCTCCTTGGAAGTCTTGTCGAAACTAAGCTTGTGAACCCATCTGAAGGTTTTGCCAATGTTCTGTTCTTCACCTCATTTTGTTCACTCACAGTTAATGAATGGGGCAAAAAATATATTCTAGAAGATTTAATGATAGTTTACATGATTAAATTTTAAATTGCTCCATTTTGGTTCTACATATGTACCAGCAAATAAATAATGCAGGTGTAGAGAAATTGTTTGTGGTTGCTAACTATCAGATATCTGTAACTATCAGATACCTCCACAGATATCACTTATTTTGATGCATGATTACATCAGTTCTGCATTCATTAGGATTAACCGTAATAATTTAATAAAGTGTTTCCATGCACCTGAAAGCTAGTAAATTAGCATATAAATTGTTCATGGCACACACGGCCCCAGTCTTGAATTCAAATGACCATACAATCAATTTGTACACTTTGTAGGTCTAGAACACTAAACAATATCTTAAACTGTTCCTTTCATGTAGCCACTCCAATATGGACTTGGGAGAGAAAATCATATTATTTGTTGAATTTGGATAAGCATGTATACTATCCAAGTATTGAGGACACAGAATGATCAAGATGCATTACATATTGTTCTTCTAAACCTTCGTTGCTAAGTGAGGTATTATGACTACTTCCACTCTAGGAGCATAGCCTCTATGGTGAGCACCAGTTGACAGTTGTCACTACCCCACAGTGAAATAGTGCTCTTAGTGACTCCACATGCTTCACCATAATGTCGTAGTTACACATTGATAGCACTCTGCCTCTCAAAGGCTTTCTTGTAATGTTAAACTGATCAGTGGATTGGGAAGGCTGTTCCTTCTCCACTGACTAGAAATGCTTCCTATAGTCTAAGAATTCTCTGACCCGGTCTCTTAAGATTCGAGTGAATCAACTTAAAAGGTTTCATACTATTAATGTATGGTTTCAGGTATGCTTCAAACAACCTGATTTAGTTCAGCATTCATAAGAAATCCGATTAATTCAACAACTCACTTGTGGTTTCTTTTTATATCATATCTTCCGTGTGAAAAGCATGGAACTGACATACATAGGCAAATCTTGTTTTTTTTTTTTTTTGGGTTATCACAATTTTAGCATACTGGAGATGATTTCTAACTTTAGGCTCTCTTTAATTCTGTTTAATTTTTTAGTACATACAGAAAAGTAATTTTACGCCTGATGAACATTGATGTATATTCCAGTTTGTATGTAGGGCATATTATCCATAACTTGAACCTGATATTTATGCAGTAGTATGATTTTGATTTGTAGTCTACATAGAGATGAGGAGGCTTTCTCTTATTCTTTTGATACTTGCATTTGAGATGAGGCTTTTTCTTATCACAATATATTCAATATTTTAATAAAAAATGCAAGGAAATCCGGCGACGCATTCCTGGCACTTTTTGACATGTCTCTGTTTCCAAGACGTCCTGGGGACGGGTTGGGGAAAAGCCATTCCCAAATACTGAAAATTTGTAGGAAACATCACGGAAATTTGGGGACAGTGGCACTTCTTAGAGGGGGGTTCCCCTGTACCCAAGTCAGTTGAGGACACCTGTGAGTCTGTGACATCCCCCGACCATCCTGGGGATAGTCAGCAGTCCCCTTTTTTCCTGTACTTGTAAAAAAAAAAAAAGGCTCAAATGCTTTAAAAAAAAACATTTTTATTTCTTTGTATTGGTCCCCACACCTCAGTAATAGTGTGGAAGTGTCATACATGTTATTCTACATAATTTGCTTCTAACAAGTGGTTGCATGCCCGCAACATCGGAACTCTCACTGATATGAAGGGTAAACAGTGCTGAATCATAGCCAGAAGGACTCTTAAATATGAACAACAACTTTGTAATCTATTTCACAAACACCCAAAACCTGGTAGTGCATAAAGAAGTGGTTGTAGGTCATAATGGTAATAGAATACTAACAGAATATCCCCCAATCAGAAAGAATCAATGAGCTACTTGCAAACAAGTGCTAGAATGATCAGAGTCAAATCAAGAAGCCACTGTGCAAAATTCAAACTTAATTACAGGTTTGATATTCAACTGTTTGAGAGTTAAAACTTAAAACGGCCAAAAATAAATAAATCATCAGACACCTTCCCAAAACATCAAAGAACACTCCCAACATTACCCCACAGCAACTTTAATCATCAACACGACCAGACAGCAACAAAGGTGTCAAGAGATGGAAGGAGTCATACCCAGCAGATCACATGAGGTGTGCAAGAGGTACAACCTGTACCTGGTTGTACTTTTCAGGCTGTAATAAACTCACACTCCTTTAAACTCACATGCCTGACCTGGAAATGAACATCAATGGGAATGTCTAGTACATACTAATCGATACAACCAATATTGGTGGTCAAACGAGCGCATCATTGATCACAAATGTTATATGTTAACATTCTGCATGCTTTATCCCTGTTTTCATATGAATATTACATATATATGTATGTTTTAACTATGTTTTCATGAGTATTTAAAGCTTCCTTATATATTTTAAATTTTCCTCATATTTTATGTAGATGTCCCCTTTGCTGTCCCCTAGCCATACACAAAATTGGCAAAAAAATTGCCATCCTGAAAATGCGCCCCTCCCACCCCCCTGTCCCCTGCAGTTCCCACCCTAGAAACTTGGGGTGATATAGAAAAAATATAAACTCTGATTCCTACATTCATTGTTGAAGGGAACTGCAATATTTTTCAAAATATTGGCAACTGGTATTTTATTGATGTCTGTTACAAAACACTTTGCTATGAAAAACTGAATTGAAAAATGTAGTAGTAGTTAAAAGTATGATAGGAAAGAGTATCTTCTTTAATTTAATTATTACTGCTTGCTGACCAATTTTATCATGGTTGAGGAAAGCGTACAAGGTTATTTAGTGAGCTTTGAATGCTGATAGGTTGTCTTTTTGTTCAGGAGCTGTACTAATAGTTCAAGCTGGAGGCGAAAAATTGCTGATCTGGACTCTTTATCTGATCGTTTCTGTGAAGAAGTACAAATTGTGCAACATGCTTTAGTTGAGAAGCAAATGACTTCAAGTAAAATTGATTTGGAAAGGATTTTTGGGAGTGGTGATTCATTGTTTAAGGCAAAAGATTGCGCAAAATTTCTTCATAATGTGTTACTACTTGCTAGTAAAACATTCCCTCAGAATCGTCACTTGAAAGAAGCATTGTTGATTACTAAAGGGTATTTGACAGCTGAAGTGAATTCTAGGATGAGTCAAGTCACTGGATCACGAGCTCTTGCAAAAAAACTCCTAAAAGATAATCGTCAGGTATTTGGTACTAGCATGTACCCAATTAATGAAATTTGTTTAGTAGTTCACAAAAAAATTACTAAAAGATAATCGTCAGGTATTTAGTACTAGCATGTACCCAATATATGAAATTTGTTTAGTAGTTCACTATGATGATAGTAGCACAAAGTGAAGTTGTATGCCATTTTCATGAGATGTAAATTAGTTTAAACTTTAGTTTAGTTCTATATTGTCATAGCACTAGGATCCCTAAAATCCTAGAAGAGAGTATGATATTTGCTGTTCTGTTATATGGTAGTCAGAGAAAACATGGCTTGTGAAGACTAATCATATGGTTTTCTTTCAAGAATCTAATGATGCAATCATTGCACCAGCAGATCATAACCTAGGTGATTTTAGCATGCCATTTTCATGAGCTGCAAGTAAATCTCAGTTTATTCTAGTTCTATACTGACAAGTCACAAAGATTACTAAAATGTATGATATCTGTGGTTTTGTATATAAGGCAGTCAGAGCAAATGTATGTCATGCAGACTTATCATATGATTTAGTACAAGGATTTTAGTAGTGCAATAAGTATCATACATCTAGATTAAGAATGTAATAAATGCAAAAATAATCTAGAATTTGCACTAGACATCTGTTGCTTTAGAAAAATGGTGGCATAACTAGTTTCCTTGTCATTTTGGGTAAAGCTTTTAAAAAGAAACCATTACTTCAAGGTACTAACAGTTTTCAATGTTACATGGAATAGACAAGGTATGTTCAAGTCTGTGCAGATAACACATACAGTATGCATATAAAAATTAATTTGCAGATAAAATAGATGATCACATACTACAGAGAAACATACTGTATGATATTACATATGTGATATACAGTTATAGATAATAAAAATGATGACGCCATATTAAATAATCAATAATCATGAATATAACGGGCACATAGATATATCATATGATCATTATCCTACAAGGCAGTTGTTGGAACTAACTTAATGTTAAAACTAATTTTTATGACTTGGGTGTACTGTGTTCGTCATAAACTGAGGAATATTTGCCTGTATTGTTTAATATAGTACATTTATGCCTAAATTAAATGAAGATTCATGAATGGCAGAACAGATCTCCAGTATGGCTAATTTTTTCCTTGAATTTAGGAAATGCAAAAGACAAATGTTGTATACACTGAAACCTAGCTGTCGCTCACTTTTCATCCCATCACCCCAATCTCAGCTCCTAGCAAACATGCATTCACTAAATAATTCACTTCTATTAATTAATCCACTTTATCAAAATTAAATTGTTGAAATAATTTTTAGTATATAATTCATTGAAATAAAACATTTCTCCATAAATTTTTAAAGTAAATAAAGAGATCCACTATCAACAGATAACTTATTAAAAAAATAAAGATCATAATATATTAAATGAACAAATCAAATTTGTTAACTCATTGATCAAAATCTATGAAATTTGGTTTGCCTGCCTGGGACCCTGGTGCGGCCAGAGTTTAAACTGGTTCCTAGTTTGGATCCGGTTTGCCTGTGGGTTCAACCAGGGTTTGAACCCAGGTAGCCTCTTTCGTGTGGATCGAACCAGTGCAGACCTAGGAAAACCTAGTGCAAACCACACACATTTCCACTGAGAAACATTCGATAATGTAGTGCAGGAAACAATTACTACAGAATTCAAATACGATCTTTAACATTACAAACAAAATTTGTTGAATTTCAGATATTTACTACACCAAATTAAACTAGCCCTCAAGATTCTTCCAATATTTTTTTTTTTACATCCAATTGCTGACAATGATTCCTTTGTGTATAGTGATAAATTATATTTTAAAAATTTAAACATTAAACAATATCTTAAGTGAGTTGCAAGCTACTTTATTAACATTTTTCAAGCAGGATGTTATTTAGAAACAGACAAACTCTTTGTATAGTGAAAAAAATAATAAGCATTTGAGGGCTTGAAAAGCGAGAATATTATTGGTGCAGCTCATCCCATTGACATTGGCATTGGCATTGTTTGTGAATTAAATAATGCCTTTGACGAAAGAGGAAGATTTAAATAATCCACTAGATGATCAGAATTCAGTATAAAGTTCCAATTATTTTAAGTCAAAATAATGATAATTGAACTCAATATTATTATTCTAATATTTTGATGTTAATATGATGCTATGATTACAAGTTTGTGGTGTTTTTGTTGTTTTTATGAAACTACGTGACATTCTAATCTTAATTTATGATTATAGGTTGCTTACATATGTGTGTATGTGTCCATATATATATATATATATATATATATATATATATATATATATTACATGTTTTTGTGCTAACGGACCCAAACAAATCCCAATCCCATTTCAAAATTTTGCGGTACTTGAGAACCTATTCTTTGAACCCAGGGCTGAACCCGAATCGACAACTTAGTTCAAAATAGATAACAAATATTTGAAATGGAAAAATCTTTAACAAGTCAAAATCATGATATTGCTATCAAGTTTTAACTTTGTAGTTTTTGAGTCAAACTCATTGACCCATGTTTCATGAGTCACAACAATCCATCTCTCATGAGATTGAGTGGAACGCTTAGCAATCATTGCATCTAGGTGATGCTCAAGAAGTTGGAGCACACATGTTACATCCCAATTTCTGGCTCAATTTTAAATGTTCCTTTATAGTTGTTGAGGCTTCATGGGAAGTTGAGTGATGGATTAAATTAGTTATTCAATGTGCTTTCATGTGATAATGAATTGTTGGTTATTCATCATGTTTTCATGGGAAAATGGAATATTGGTCAATTGTTATGACAATATATGAATTGGAAATGGATGGCTAATATGATCATATGTTATGATAATTTCGACTTTGTAAAATGATAAGCAATATGTTGCTACCAAGATAAATTTTCACTTGCAGAAATGCGGCGGTGGCGGAGGGGGGGGGGGAGTGAGGCATTGCCAGAAAAGGAATTGGGCACATGGGTATCACCTATTATTGGGAAAATAGGTATGAGTGCTAAACCACTATGGCTAGGGATAAACTGCTAGGCAAGCAAGAGTATATTAGGGACGACCATGAGCTAACCTAGTCAATATATGTAATATAAAAGATAAAATCACTAAGCATTAATTAAAACTAAGAACTAATGTGCTACCTTATAAATTGGACTGATCTTAGAGCCTCCTGTAATATCTGTCGTGTCTTAATATAACAATACCATAGTATCTACATATGCTCGCATATGTATATACACATATATGTATGTATGTGTAAATTTGAATGAGACGTACATATACACCCACTTAATATATGACTTATACACAATACGTTGTTGGAATATCACACACACACACATACACACACAGACATGTGTACATACATAAGTGTAGGTAGGTATAGTATGATATTTTTATATTAAGGCATTAGTATGAGTTATTATTTTTCCTTGGCAATAATTTTATTATTTATCATGAGTGGCCACATTTCTATATTATTCATCGGGTCTTATATTGTTCAGTGTCCATTTTAATAATATTACCACATATTTGCCAATGGCCTTTGGTTATATCTTATTGCCACCTTCATACTTTCTTTTTCGTAACTTTGCATGTTGGTGAGTAAGGAAAAGATCTATCTATTTTGTGCGATGGTTCATTTGGAGTAGCATGCAAAAACATCATGGCAAAGTTATCACAACTTCGTATTGTTGCATTGCATTTTCGTATTGCTTTACACGATCTCAATTCGCTTGTGAAATCATACTTTCTTGCAAGCACACATAATTGACATTTCCATTTGCCTTGGATTAATTTTGTGCCTCAAATATTGAATTAGGCATCACCGTGTGTAACCATTGTACCAAGAATTCTCTTGCACAAATTCTCCATACGGTTTCGGATTTTCTACTGGAAGACACAAGAACGAAAGTGTCATGAGAGGCATTAAGGACTATTTCCATTACTTCTCTACTCTACATTTGCAGCCTTGGTCTTGCTTTCAACAACATTTTTTAAAGACCGACTAAGCAATTCAAAAAATTGACATTACAATCAGGTCATGAAATTCTTTTGCTTGTTCATGCGCTTTAAAATTGATATAAGAGGCTTGTAGATATTAGCCTCGAATTAGGAAGGTAATATTAGTATTGATAGAGCCTTGATCTGAAATGATTTATTGTTTTCATTGTATAAGATTGTAAATATGCTCCAGATTGAGCTAACTGTATAAACATCTTCATGTCAAAATTATTATTTAAGTTGGAATAAGTTCCAACAGTTAAGCTTATACAAAGGTATCTACTATATACACTATGAGATAGGAGACATCACTCTTACGAAAAGGCAAGAATAAATTACAAGTATATATCATGAATCTTTTGAAAAGCTACAGGCCTAGGTCAGGTAGAATGCATTGGCTGTAATTATATCATGTTTAGACAATCACCCTAGAAATTCATTAGGGAAGACCAACATGGTCGAGATGAAGGGTGTGTATTGATAACCATGGAACCATGGGTTATCCCTGCATGATAAG
Source organism: Cupressus sempervirens (assembly GCA_028749045.1). Lineage (NCBI taxonomy): Eukaryota > Viridiplantae > Streptophyta > Pinopsida > Cupressales > Cupressaceae > Cupressus > Cupressus sempervirens. Next base: position 51,023,853 of record CM053790.1, on the reverse strand, counting down.
AGAGAGAAAAATCAGATACAAATAAGCAAGTAATAAAAGTGTTTAAAACTAAGTTAGCTCAAGGTAGTCTATTGTATAGGTCTTGTTGTCAAGTTAAGTGGTGGGTTGACACTCTAACACTAGGATGCTTAGTGGTTGGACTATGGTGTCCCAAGCTTAATCTTAGGGTAGGGAGGGCCTTTCTCAGTAGAGATTGTGTGGGGATACTTAAGGGTCCGCGATTGGGAGGTTAAGCCCTTGGCAATGCTTCTCTCCACCAGATGCCAAGACAGAGATATGATCTGCATTCAAGTTATCTACTTTTAACGGGTATTTAATTATCTTGTTATTCAAGTTCAATTAAATATGAATTAATCATGTGACAGTTACAAATATTTTGTTTAGCATTGATCGCTTGAACTTAATAGAAAAAGACCTATCTTTCCATTAAGTAACGGTTAGTTACAATTGCAATTATATTCATCATATTTACTGATTGGATACTCCTTCAATTGCTAGTTAAGATATTCCAGTTAAATTGATTGTAACCGTTAATCTCTTTCATATGAACATGTGAATTAGTTGTATAACTGCCTTCTCATGCTCATGAATTATGTAAAGTAACCGTGTTTAATGATGTGATAGCTATTAATTAAGGCTGGAGAATTGGGATGTTATAGTTAGACTTCCTAAGACGTCACTCATCTCAGTACTACTCTAGGGAAAGTGAGCTTAGTCACAGATTTTTTTCTAAGGTTAAGTCCACTTTGCTTGCAAACTCATTTGTAAAACTTTCAGCAAGTGTTGTGCCTTTTGAACCATTCATTACAAGGCCCCTTGAGCTCATCATTTTATAAGTAGGAGATATTTTTGATAGGTAGTAAAATTGTTATATTGCAATCAAGATTCAATTATGTGGGTTTTGTGTCAAACCCATTGTCTATGTTTCATTAGTAGTGGTTCATAAGAACCCATGTCTCATGGAATGAATGGAACACTTAGCACTCATTGCATCTAGGTGATGCTCATAGAGGTGAAGCACTGAGACTTCTTGGGAGGTCTCCCATCTCGGGACTACACCAGCTCAAGCACACTTAATGATGAAGTTTCTCCAAGGCTAACCCACTTTGATTGCGATCCCAATAGCAGATGTAATGAATGGTTCATATGGCAACACTTGTTGAAGGTTTTGCAAATGGGGTTGCAAGCAAAGTGAGCTTAACCTTGAGGAGACTCTGTGGCTAAGAGCGCTTGAGTTGGAGTTGTATTGGGGTGCGTGACCTTTCAGGAAGTTTCAGTGCTTCACCTCTGTCTGCATTACCTTGAGACGACGAGTACTAAGTGTTCCATTCATTCTCACAAGAGATGGGTTCTTGTAAACTACTACTAATGAAACATAGGCCAATGAGTTTGACTCAAAAATTACATTGTCGAGTCTAGGTAGCAATATCAAAACTTGAGTTGTTGTGGAAGATATCTCCTACTTATGAATTGATGAGCTTAAGGGGCTTTGTAATGAATGGTTCATAAGGCACATTACTTTTTGAAAGTTTCACAAGTTGTGTTGCAAGCAACATGGGCTCAATCTTGGAAGAATCTTTGTGGTTAAGCACAAATGAGCTGGAGTAGTATTGGGATGGGTGACCTCTTGTGAAGTCCCAGTGCTTCACCTTTGTGAGAATCACCTGGATGCAATGAATGCTGAGTGTTCCATTCATTCTCATAAGAGATGAGTTCTTGTGTATCGTTATTCCTAAAACATGGGTCAATGAGTTCGACTCAAAAACTACACACTTGAATCCTAATAGCAATATCATAGTTTGACTTATTTTGGAGAACATCTCCTACTTATCAAAGACAAAATCAAATCTGAAAACTAAGTGAATAAATTAATTAACTAATAATAGTTGCCACTTGTCCTCATCCACTCTACCTTTAATATGATAAGCTATCGATTTGAGATTGAATTGTGGCCACTTATTCATGTCTGCAGAAGTCTAATATATATCAAAGAATCATGGTTCAGGTTTGATTAAGTAGATATTTTTTGAATGAGCAAAAAGCATACATGTATTGATATCAAGAGCATATCTACATGGAGAGATAAGAGGTTTGCATTGGGATTAAATAATGATATTTAAATACTGTTTTTGATTGTCAGTTTAATTCTAATTTGCATGCTCACAAATACAATATGAATATATAACAAAGTTACTAGGAGATGGTGTTGAGGAGTAGTATTGCTATTTGTGCAACAAAGTTTCAAAAAAAGGAGACTAAGGTAATTGAAGATGGCATCCTTTTTAATTTTTAATGTTATTTAATCATTTCTAGAAAATATCAATTCATAAAACTTTGAAAACGAGAATGATGGTAAAGTTTAACATCAATACTAAAATAGTTGCTCATTACTATGACCCTGGTTGTCTCGAAGGAAGGGATGCACCATATCCACACTGTAGGAGATGCTCATATCTATGTAAATTGGATAAAAAAGATGACTTCCTGATAGAACATTTAACCATGGGTTAACGTAATATTTAAAAGTTTTGAATCATTTAGTTCATGCTAGCAAATTCTATGTACTCATGGGTGCATAAGATTGGCAATTGCTATGTAAAGTTATGTCTTTTGTGTGAAGTATTCACTAGATCGACGTTGAGATTGATATAGAGTAGTATAGGTCTTGGGGTCAAGACCTATGAAGATTTCCTTCAGATACTATTTCCTAAGGCATGTGGGGGACTTCTTTTTCTTGAGCTGCATGGGAGATTTCTTTGCTCAAATTTTAGCATTTTGTCTATAACAAATCTTTTGCCCTAGTTTATTTCAAAAGATGTGAACATTGTTTTTGGGTGACTTTGAGTCATTGGGAGATGCCAAAATCTGAGTACCCGTGAACCCTAGCAATCTTTGGAGACATTTCAAAGGCAAAAACACATCCTCATTCCTAGGACGCATCCCATGGGTCCAGAGATGTGTCTCCCAGTAATCCTAATATATAGTATTAATTGTTTTAATAAAAACATACGAAACGTCTATAGTTATTTTATAATAAAAAAAAAAAATTCAATATTAAACTTATAAGCTAAGAGCCTAAGAGTATGAACATTGAAACATCTGAAAATCATAATTTATGAAGCTAATACTTCAACAAATGAACATTGAACATTCAGATGAAATGTTAAATCAGAAATTGAGAGGACAAAATTAAAATGCAGTCTTAAGTTTAAACTTGGGAGGTAGTAGATTACTAAATAAATGCTATGTCAATACAACTAAAACATTTATAAAGAGAAAAAGACTCAAGCACAAAAGGAAAAGCCAAATCACCAAATTTACTAAGTAATTGGAACATTCAAATCTGAGGCATTGGTTGTTGGGCATTTCTTCACATCATTTATTGCTATCAATCCTAGATGCTAAACTATTTGGTGTGACCTTTGGCTTCTCTATCCATTCCTTATTTTTCTCCTCTTTTCAAGTTATTGGCTTAGATTTTTATAAAGGTGAAAAGGTATGGTGGTCCTTGGTGGCCATGCGACTTTGTTGGTTTTGGGAATTCCCATAAGTGGACTAAGGGATTTCTTTTTGTCCTTGGTGGTGTCCCAAATGTAGTCTGGAAATTGTAATGCTCCCTGAGTTTGTGTGTGTAATGTTCCGTAGGCCTCCTGAGTTGTACTACAATGTATTATAGGCCTCATTATGGTATGAGAATCAAACATAATGCAACTCTCCCTTTTGAACGATCTTTGGGTGGTCAGACATGGTCTTTTGTTGTTAGTGTTGACACCGACCAATATTAAAATATTGTACGACATGTATGCTAGCACCCTCCTCCTTTGTATGACAATGCCAAGTATATCTATGTACGACATAAGCACTCTTCCTTCCCATGGTGGTCATGTCATACAACACAACCTCTCCCATTGTATGACACAACATATACAATTACTTTCATACGACCACGATAACACAAATACATAGACATATGGTTAAGTATGGGGCCTATTGCACTCAATCCCTTGTACAGTGGAACTATGATATCATATAGGTTTGAATGTGATTGTATGATCACCTCCCTTCTTGGTGTAGGGTCAAGAAGCTATATGACCTTAATGGCCCTCCTTTTGCATGGATTATATAGTCGCCAATTCACCTTGGTATGATATTAATTTGGATGCAAGTATTAAAATGGACACAAAGAACAATATTCAACTCGATGCACAAAAAGACAAGTCCAGAAATTGGCACATGTAAAAGGAAATGTATTCCATTCATCACCTTGGTATGATAATAATTTGGATGCAAGTATTAAAATGGATACAAAGAACAATATTCAACTCGATGCACAAAAAGACAAGTCCGGAAATTGGCACATGTAAAAGGAAATGCATTCCATCCATTTCTCTAACTTTAATTTAGATTTAGACTCAATTTAAAATACTCTCTTAAGTCTATAGTTGGCTTAATCATTACATTCATAGTACTGACAAGGAACCCTCATTATGCATTCTTGCAGTTTTATGGTTCTTGGCTACAACCACATGTTCACACATCTTTACAATAATACAAGAGAGTTTAAACTAAGTCTCATAATATATTTTAACTCTATTGTTCATGGTGTGTGGAAACAATGCCACCCCTTATGGACTCATGATTTGGTGACTCCCTTTGTGACTTGCAAACGTAAAAGACTGATGTTTTAACGAAACAACTTCACCTAAAACTCTAGTGTTTCCATGTCAATTTGGTTTTAAAGCAAGATTTTTCTTATACAGAAAAAATCATTAGTTCATCAGAATCTTTTCAGAAACCAAAGAATACTTATATGGGTTGTTTGCCATTAATTGTATCTCTGGTTATGAACAGCTACTTACTGGCTTTAACCAGTCATAACATCAGGCTTTTCATGCATCTTTATTCGTAATATACCTGCAATAGTCCTTATATAACTTACACTTCATATACGTATATAGGTACATGTTTATGAACTTGTGTGTATATATATATATATATATATATTTATATAGTAAGGGAAAAATGTTATGCTTTCAAGGTGGGTGAGTGAAAGAAACAACCAGTTAGATACAACTGTTCCTCGTGAAAACCATTCTCTCTTTGTGTTATAACTATCATAATGAATAAGACCTTTCCGAGGAGGACACCTATTTCAAGAGGAAGCTCAAAGAGGCCATTGAAATTAACTACGACCCTATTTACCTCAACCAAGATGATGGGTGGTCCTTAAGCCTCGCTTGGCAACCTCTATCAGGCACCATTTTCCTTGAGACCTTGCTCAGTCTTGATGGTCTATTTTGGCTCTTGTGTTTTCCTCTGCACTGGCTTGCTTCTTGCTCTCCCGCCTCCTGCCCCCTCTGCTTGTCCTCTTTCTCAGTTTTGTTCTTTCTCCTTGCCTAGTTTGCTGGTTGTGTGCGTGCTCCCTCCTGCCCCCTCTGCTTGTCCTCTTTCTCAGTTTTGTTCTTTCTCCTCGCCTAGTTTGCAGGTTGTGTGCATGCTCCCCCCACCTGCTCCTTTTGCATGTCACATTTCCTCTTTGTAGCATTGGCTTGCCTCTTTTTCTTCCCTTCTTACTTTTTCTTTCTTCTCTTTGGTGGCTTTTGGATTCTTCTCATCTTGGTGCTTTATTGGTCTTTTATCTTTTCATTCCTATTTCATTTTTTGTTTTTATTTCTTTTATTCATTCTTATATAGTTCTGGTTATTAATTTAATTTCTTCCTTTTTTTCTTATTATTTTAGTTGTTATATATATATATATATGCACATACTCCATTTTATATATTATTATTTATTTATTTTCTTCTAGTACGATTAGTTCTATATCATTATTTCACAGTATTCCTTATATATATATATATATATATATATATATATGTAAGAGCTATGCATTTGTGTTATTAAATTTTGTGCATATATATATATATATATAATTTATTTGGTACTATACTTTATAACTAGACATTGTTTATATTCTTTTCTTTTTGTTGTTTAGTTTTGTGGTTCTTTCCATTCTTGCATTGATTTGCTTCTTATTCCTTTTTTATATTGTGTATAAACTGCGATGTGCCTTTTTATTGCATTCTTGCCCCTCTTTTATTTCTTTTTCCTTTGTTATTTGTAATTCTATTGTATTCTTTAGTTTACTTCATTTTATTTCTTTGCTTATATTTATTTTCCTTTTTTTTGTTTCCTTTATTATATTTTTCATTGATTATATATCTTTAGTTTCCAGTTTTCATAAATTTTTTATATTTAGACTTTTAGTTGCTTATGTGGGTTTATTTATTTTTATTCTCGTCTTTTATTTCTATTTTCTTCTTTCTCTCTCTACTTTGTTGTGCGTGTTGATCTTTGTCTCCCTACCCCTTTTGTTTCTTTTTCTCTAGCTAGTCTACATATCTTTCTTTCTTTGTTATCCTTTGGTCTCATCCTAATGATGGATCATGGAGTGTGATTCAAACGTTGATGTAAAAAGATTTACACAATCGAATCCAGAAACAAAATTTAATATTAGAAATGGATTGTGGAAATCTGATATTTTTAAGGAATCCTTATTTTTACATATGTAATACTTGTAAGTACTAAATACATACCATAACATGCATATTTATAACTTTTGAGTTTTATACTGTCACTGCACATTCATGAACAGCTTAGTTGCATATTCATTATGAACTGAATTTAGACTCCATATTTGTTTATATATCCTCATGTATGTTCTCCCATTTGTATATGTAACACTCAGATTTATGTGTTCACCAATATGTATGAAATACTAAGTTACCATATTTGCTCAAAAACCAGGAAATTCGACATTTGATTCGCTCAAATTTGAATTCAGTTTGAAATCGTTACAAATTCACCTGTTACCATCAGAGTTCCTTGTAAAAATTCGTAGTTTCGAACCCTGGTCGAATTCAGAGGAATTTTGAGCGGATTTGGTTGCTGTCAACAGAGCCTGGGGGAGGAATGTGAAACAACAAATTTGGGCAAATTTCGAGGCCACGTCATCTTATTGACTTGTCAACTCAGTTTTAGGTAGTTATTTACATAAAACCTAAAACGACACTGTTTGGGATTTTCCATATTGCAACCTGCATTTGGCAGTGACAGTTTGGGGTTTTTGGCAGCGGCAGTCTAGATGCGTATGTTTGTTGTTGGCTTGGTCTAGTTCCCATTGGAAGGAGCTCGTCCCCGTTTATTGGCTTGGTCTGGATACTATTTAATGATTTTTTATGATACATGGATATTTGATCACATATGAGTCTATGACTGAATACTGATTAGTATTGTTGACATTGGTGTTTTAAAGTTTTTGAACCGAAACATTTATATGGTTGTGTATTGTGACATTTTGTCACAGTCATACGGAGAAAATTGTTAATATATGTGGTGGTGTATTTTGCTAAATTGCTTTATATTAGCATAGTGTTGTATGAACTTATTTGTTGCAGCATATTTTTACATATATATCAAAAAAATTATTTTAAAAAAAAAATCTTGTACGGATGAACCCAAAACGAACCCAAACCCAGCCCAATTTTTTTTGAGCGAATTCCGAACCTGAATGTCAAACCTGCATCTGAACCAGAATCCGAACCGGCAACTTAGATGAAAGATAATATTCTTTCTAAATGAACAGAGTAATGTAAACACAGTATGCAGCTATAGTGATACTTGCATTCATATTACGATCAGAATAACATAAGAATACGATTGATAGACATGTCTAAAGAATGAATAGTGAAATATATAATGCACTGGTTAGCAGCACTCCCATGCACTGGTTAGCAGCATTCACACCACTGTCATTGCAGCTCCAAATATAATTTTTTTCCCAAAATTCTTTAACTTCCCCTATATAGAAATCAGAAACTAAAATACATCTCCAGCACTTCTCTCTTTATTTCATATAGTCTTGGCACTCAGCCCCCAGAATGAGAAGAAGAAGATGATAGTTTGAAGCAATCCATGAATGAAAGAACAAGGTTAACCTTTCATAATAATGGTATGTCCTCTCCAAGTGAGCAGATTCGCCTCCTCTTTCTCGATTCCAGTAAAAAACAATGACAAATGAACGCTTCCTCTCATCTGCAAGGACGAAGTGGATCCTGCACCCAACTTAGTAAATCATGACGATAGTTAATCCATCATATACATAATATTATAATCATTAACTGCAAATATCTATCACTATAATTATCTAAACATCAAGTTACATAAGTTCATATCTAAACATTAGCCTTCTGAAAAGTCATTCTTGCATGCAAGTTTACTCACACATTTACAAAGAGGTTAAAAGCAAATGTAAGTGAAAAAGTGGGGTGTAAGAGTCTTGGGACAGAGGTCATTTTTCTGTAGTACATACTTTATACCCTTTGTTTTGAATTCGTTATAATGCAAAATTTTATTTGTAAATCAACTGCTTTTCATGTGAAACAATCAAACAAATTCGCATTAATGTCATGAAACAATCAAATAAATTCCCATTAGTGTAGAAATTATTGAGATGTTGCATGACTACAACCATTATTATTTTCAAAAAAGCTATTTGTCATTTCATCTTTACTGGTTTGTGCATTTTGTCTTGAAAAAGGACTGTTTTGATATCAAATTAGACAGTAAACGGCATGGATAGGAATGCTGATTTTGAAGTCTATAATTATGTATATGATGCAGGATTTACTACTTTGTGGGGCATATGCATCAATAGAGGCAGCAGCTGGTAACATTGATTTGGCACGTAAAATTTTTGATATGGCTCTTTTGTCCCTTGATGACCTACCAGAGGTATGCATTTTATCATTTAGTCTATCCACTGCATGAAGATAAGGATGTGGAAAATTCATAAAAAAATGTCATTGTTTTTCTTTCATGAAGTTGAATCCTTCTATTTTCCCAAAACCAGGATTCCTGAAATCCTTAAAATTTAGATTAATAATGATAGATTTTATATTAGACACGATTTTCGAATTAAACAGAAATTTTACCAAAGTTAAAATCAGAATATTAGAACATTGCTCATTATTGATGTAATGCTTTTGTAAGTGTGTAGCACAACATGGCAGTCTAAGGCATGCTTCAAGTAGTGGTACATTGTTTTTCATAATTGACATCTTTGCTACCTTACTCTGTGTCTCAACTTCAAATGTTTAGTCCTTGCTGGTTTGTTTTTGCCAAATTATAAGTTTGTTCAGATGGTGTCCATGTGGATTTCTTCCATTTGTATTTCTACGATTGATATACTCTACAGTTAAAGCAGCTATTCTTATAGAAGACACCCTCTGAGGATTGATGAACTAATTTGTATTTGAGTATGAACAAGAATCTGCTTTGGTGACGGCTTTTTCTGTTTCTATTCAAAATAGGTGACATGGTGGAGGAGTATTATGCCTAGTAGAAATGGTCTATAATATCTTATGTTACAATACTATAAGATGCATCAATAATATCTATCAAAATAATGTGTGGTTTTCATCACTGTTGAAAAACTTTACTGGACAATATCTCTGGAAGCCCAAAAACATATAAAATTTAGGACTCAGGGAAAACATGGGAAATGGCTCGGGGATTTTATCGAACACTATAATATTACATATACATTAATTTTATAAAATATTCTTCAAAAACATGTGTTACTAAACTTGTAGAGGGTACAATGGATTTCTGTTGTATTAGCAGCTATTCTATTAGAAGACACCCTCTGAGGATTGATAAACTAATTTGTATTGGAGTATGAACAAGAATCTACTTTGGCAACGGCTTCTTCTGTTTCTCTTCAAAATAGGTGACATGGTGAAGGAGTATTATGCCTAGTAGAAATGGTCCATAATATCTCATGTTACAATACTATAAGATGCATCAATAATATCAAAATAATGTGTGGTTTTCATTATTGTTGAAAAACTTTACTGGACAATATCTCTGCAAGCCCAAAAAAACTTATAAAATTTAGGGATCAGGGGAAACATGGGGAACGGCTCGGAGATTTTATTGAACACTATAAAACACATATACATTAATATATTAAAATATTCTTCAAAAACACGTGTTACTAAACTTGTAGAGGGTACAATGGATTTCTGTTGTATAAAATCCAAATTAGATTTCAATATAGACCAAAAAATGAGTACAACCTCTAAAGGAGCTACAGTGCCACTTCCACCAGAGTCAAATGTAGTTGTTGTTTCATCTAAAGAGATTAATGGCAAATTGTGCAACCACAGCATCTAAGTTGGCACACTCAAGAGTCATATCCTAATTCCTTCCCACTCTCATTGAAACAAAATCATTAACCTGACAAGAGATCCTAAAAACTAATAGAAATTTGGGAGTGGAGGTCCCAATGGGGTCAAGGGGCAGTTCCCCACATAGGAATTTTAGGCCATTGCCCATAATGGGGTCAAGGGGTAGCATCCCTTGTGTGTGATATCCCCATCCATGCACTAATAATATAATTAGCAACGGAATGCTTTTGTGGTCAAGGAGTGGTAGATCTTGAGCACCTATAGGTAGGTAGAAGTAAATGTACATAGAAAATGGATAAGTATAGTAATAAAATATCTGGAAGATCATGAAATCTTATGAATAGGACAATTTTCTTTGGTACCATTGTAAGATATAAGTCAAAGTCCAAGAGGAATGATGTCTACATCCACACCATCAAGGCAATGATCGTCTTTCCAAAGAGAGAGTAAACAACATGACACCAAATAAGGAGAGCATTGGATGAAGACCATTAGTCTCATATGGAGAAGATGCAGGGGATCAATATCATCATTGGCAGCTCATCAAGGAGACAATTACCTCTGAGATATCCTGAGCATCTTAAGAAAAGAAGAAGTTTTGAGCATGAATCCTATTATGGAGATCGGTTGCATACATCAGATGAAGAAAGCTTGTTAAGCAATCACCATTGTATCTCAGTTCTAATACTCTATATACAATTAGAAGGAGATCAATAATCAGGTGTTCATTGCCAAGATATTAATAACGGAGGACTAATTGAGAGCCATGTAAGCATCATCATGGAATTGCAGCCAACAATGAGAATTCAACAAAGGGACAGCCAGCATACATGAAGACAAGACAGCATTGATTAAGTATATTTAGCCATGTTGATTAAGGCATTTACGGTAGAAGAAAGTAGTTATCTTGTTAAGTATAGATTAAAGAAAGAAAACCTTAATGATAATTGATATAAACTAGGGACTAACTAATCAAATGACAATCATCAAAGCATTATTAATGACCAATCAAGCACCTTGGCAAAGCGGCAATTTGTAATATCAACGTAACAAAAAGTTGACTAATCAAATAGTTAGTTATGATGATGATTTGTCAAGCATATTGATTTGGTTAATCAATGATTAGTACCAACATATGAATAATCTATATTGTGGGCAGCAATTATGATAATCCATATCATTACCTATGGAATTATAAAGAGGCATGAGTTAGAAGATTAATGGCAGTGATCTATTATTATGACTTGAGAAGAGAATGATTAGTGAGAAGAAGACTAATTGGTATTTATGAGATAACTGATTATATGTTATGTGGTGTGATTAGCATATAAGGGGAAAAGGTGATTATGAATAGACATTGGATATGTATTTTGGGGTGCACGCTATCATTCTAATTTGCAAGATATAAGAAAGCGATCAAACTCACTTCAGCCATAATCATCAGAACCTTTAATCTCTTTCTTATCCATTCTTGGATCTGCTCAATTGAGTGATTGCCTTCTTGGCATTAACCGGTTGCATAAATAAACTAAGTTACTGATTCAGATGCGGATTCCGGAAGCGGATACGAGATGCGGGGATTTCTATTTTTTTTGGATGCGGATGCTGGAGGAAACGTGTATATATATATATATATATATTTAAAATATATATATATATATACACACACACACATATATATATATATACATATATATATATATATATACATACATATATATATATATACATATGTATGTATATATATATATATGTATGTATATATATATATATATATATATATATATGCAAATAAATATATTATAAAAAATGATATTATTATTGGGACCTATTTGCTAGACAGTCTTCTCAATACACAGGTGCTAATCTGGAACAACACCAAATCTGCCAGATTCTCCAATATCGATGGTCTCCTAGTACAAATTTCAAATCGGATATAATAATTGTTTTTATTATTGACCTGTATGCATGCTCTGTTATCGGGACCTGTTTGCCAGACAGTCATAGAAAACGTTTTTAATAGTTCTTTTTTTTACTTTAATGCCTGGCTAGGCCCGTGGATGCTCCTGGATACATCCAGAAGCCTTGGGATGTTGGCAGGAAGCCAGCCGTAGGCTCCTGGATGCGTCTCTGGCTTCCAGATGCATCCAGGAGCCTGCACCTGGCTTCCTGCCAGCATCCGTAGGGCTTCTGGACGCATCTCGCATCCCTCTGGCTCCGATGCAGAAGCCTCTGCCTCCCAAGATGAATCTGTATCTAAGTAAATAAACAGTAAGATCAGAGGCAGCGCCATTGTTGCAAGGATTAGTCGATTATATCAGACATAACAGCATATTCAAAATGGCACGAGCATATTGACATATTAGATATAGTAAGTATAGCTATAAACAATAAGTAGAAATCGATTGCATGATTTGAAAGATTGTATCGGAGACAGAAAATCAATTGCTATAAGCAATTATAAAACAATATTATAGCATATCTTTTATTGCTATTAAAATAACCTTCATGTTTCCTTTTAATGCTCACTATTGTATCTTATTATATCTCTGTAAATATTAGAATGTTTCTAATATTTAGTATAGTCTAGAATAGAATGTTTCTATTCTATTCGACTCTCCTCTTTGTATATATAGATCAGTTTGATCTCTGATTAATTCATTCAAATTCTCCGCCATTTACATTTGTAACATGGTATTAGAGCTATTGCTTCAAATGGTTTTGAATAGTTTATAATTTCTTTCGAAATTATCTGCTCTAAATTTCGAAATTATTTCTGCCATTTTCTCTACAACCCGTCTAGGGTTTCTGTTCTGAGAAATCTGAAATTCATTCTGCAAATCCCGAGTTCACGTTTTTTAAATCGCAGGTTTCTTTGGCTCACGTCTGATCTTCTACAAATCGCGGGTTTCTACCGTCATTTTTCTGCAACTCGCCGTTTTTTTGCAACTCGGCATTTTGTGTGAGTGAAAACATGAAGGTTATTTTAATACCCCCCCTTAATGCTCAATCTATTTACTACACCAATAGATCCCCTGAATTTAACAAACTTGTCAGGACCAAGGGGTTTAGTGAAAATATCTGCTAATTGCTCTGAGGTAGGAACATAGCGTAACTGAAAATCAGTCATTCAAGTCAGAGAAAGCTATTGAACATCAAAGTCTTGCATACCCAAATCAGTCATATCAGATCTAGCTGTTTTCCTCTTATTGTACTGGGTGTAAATATATAAGATCAATTCATCTAGCATATATGATCACCCAAGCAAAAATAACAGCGATATTGATATTAGTCATATAATAAGGACAACTATCCTACAAAGTGATCTAATATGTATGTTATTCTTGAAAGACATTATTCATTATCTATATCTTATCAGTTACGCAAGTTTATAGGTGCTATCATATATTGTAATTCATAGTAAGAAAAAAGAATCCAACGTAATTGTCCCAAGTTCTCAAGTTATCCTAAAAGGGGACATTAATAAGGGATGGTTTGGTTTTGGTGTAAATGCCCCTAATGGGGTTGAGGGACAACACCTTGAGTACACTCCCTTATGTGATATTGTGTAGGATTGAAGAGTAGAGCCCTTACTAACATGATCAAATCAAGGCCTTGAAACCATACAAATTGCATTGCCTATCTCAATCTCTTTGCATGCCCTAAGTTGCCAATCACATGGGAAAATATGCTGAATTGTGTTTTATTTTATAGCATGCAAGAAATCGCTTCTAGTTTTTAATTACAAGCAAGAATGGACAAGTATTAGGGAAAAATTGTAAATTTATTTTCATTTGTGAGTTCTACACCAAAAAATTGCCACAAGTTTTACAAAAAATTGTTGGCAAGTTATTGCCCAAGTAACTTGCTTGGTGATTTGGCTTGCAAGTACTCAACAAGATTTTCATTTATGGTTTCCATAACCAAAAACACTTTATTTGATATGAAAATGACTGGATTATATGGTAGGTAGATATGGCTAGGGAAAAAGGGTCTTGGACAAAATGCACAATTGCAATAGATAGAAAAAATATACATGCATCAAGGTTAGCCTCCCAAAGGGTATTAGACACTTGTACAAGGTGGAATGGGGTAGAAAGGTGACAAAATATGGGAATATGGGAATGTATTAGCTACCCATGAGAATTTTAGCTAGAAATGCCTCTATTATGAGTAAAGACATGATATTAAGATGCATAAGCATTTGGTTTTGTTTTTAAATTCCCCACCATAATGAGTTTCTAGTGTTAATGAAAGTAATGACGCATTTTTGAGAATAGAAAAGCATGTTCTTTTCACTTCAAAAACTCCACCATATGCTTTTACATGTCCAAATGCCTCTATTGAAAAAGTATAGACGGGCTTTTGAGATGCAAAAACACATATAATTTAAAATACATATGCTTTTGGGCTAGTAATGACGCATTTTTTAGAATAGAAAAGCATATTCTTTTCACTTCAAAAACTCCACCATATGCTTTTACATGTCCAAATGCCTCTATTGAAAAAGTATAGACAAGCTTTTGAGATGCAAAAACACATGTAATTTAAAATACATATGCTTTTGGGCTCAAATTCGCCACCATTATGCATTTAAATCATAACTCAAGTTAAAACAACACAATTATGGACTTTTAGAATGCAATAACATGTGTTTTGGGGTTCAAATTCCCCACTTATAGGTATAAGTTAGAAAAGGTCTATAATAATAAGATTTAAATATGCAAAAGCACATTAAAAACCTCACTTACATAGAAAAATATGTTATTACGTATGAAAAGCCCACCTATATGTATTTAGGACTTATACTTTATTGGCGGTGGGTTTTAAAAGATGATTTGCCTATTGATGATGTGCATTGAGTGATAAAGTTCCCACCTTTATGCATTTTAAGTGTCTTGTGTAATTAAATTTAATAAAAAACTATAGTTTTCAATAGAGTAACATGAAAATAGACTTAACAAGACTAATTTTCATAAAACATTAACAACTATGGTCAAATCAACTTAGAATGAGCTGAAAAATTAAAATGGATGCTAAAATTCACAATAGATATTAAAAATAAGATTATTTTGTGCAATTGCCAATAAAAAGCCCACTTTTGGAGGATTTTTAAACAAGACATGTTGTTGCCTTGAAAACCCCACCTTTTCCTTTAGAACTCGATCGACAATTCTGTTTGAGGCCTAAGTTAGCTTGAAACGAGTGGAATTCCAAGGTCTACTATCCTTAAGGAAAAAAAAAGATTCAAAACTATTTACAACAAAAAGAAAACAAAGAAAAGACAGGAAAGCTACTAAAAATTGAGTGTTTGCAGTCAAAGAAGAAAAAATCTTACAAACATGTGGCGATTTAACTTGATGGAAACCTTTAAAAAACAACAAATAATGTTACATAGTGCACAATTCAAGAAAAACAAATTGCTTTCATGGCGCTTTGCCAACACATTAAAACAAAGAGGATGCACCTACAAATTCATGAGGAAATTCCGTAGGGTTGCCACAATTTTGTGATCTCAAAATTGAGGACAACACAGGGGTATTTAGATCAGCTGTTAAATGGATTTCTTTGATTGTGTTGGTGTATATTTATTTTCTTGTATTTAGATTATTAATTTTATTCACCTAGACTAGGATAAGCTTCCTTGGGTAGGTATCTACTTATGTAGGTTGTACATGTGAAATATTCCTTTGTAATATCCCACCCGGGGTATATAACCAAAATTTTCAACACAATTCTCGAATTTAAACAAAAAGATATCATGCCATAATTTTCAGATTTAAAACAACAAATGAACCAGCAAATTTTCATGAAAGAACCTCAAGATTGTTATTGCATTATAAAACAGCCATACAATAACGAGATATTCAAAGTCCAATCTTAAATACAATTATACAGTCAGATAGGAAAACTCAGAAAGAACCTATAAGCACAATGGTGAATTCCGTTTCGAATCCACACCAAGCTAAACCAGATTGACATTTGATCAACTGAGAAGAGCCTGAAGGTTTCCATCCTTTGGTATCTTGTGAAAAACTGGAACTTCTCAATTCCTCCAAGAGATATCAGAAATCAGATCCAAATCAAAACATTAACTAGCATGCCCAAAATGGGTCTCCTTCCTTCTTTTAAAGCATCAATTTGTGACTTTTCAGCTTCCACTCCCTGTCCCTTGTCTTTTTAGCAAATTGTCTTTATGTAACCCCTTTTATAATATTAAATTGACTTAAATAATTTTGCATTAGGTACTCCATTAGTTAATTTTAATGAGCTGATAGGCTTTTAATTTGGGATTTCCTTTGTATTTTTTGCCCAAAAAATTTGTAATGTCGTAAAACTACTTTAAAAGTCACAAAACAACTTTTAGAAACCCGTAAAACTATTTTGTGACAGTGGAAAAATCTATTCACGTTAAGAAAAGGATGTCCAACATTATATAGTTTTAATTTTATTTCAATTTTTTTTCTTATCTATTTTTAATGAGTAAAAAATTATTACTAATTATCTTTTTTATTAATCAAGTCTAAATTTAAAATAAACAGTAAAATTGTATAAAATAATAGCAGAATTGATAAAATTAATTCGATAAAACCTAAAAATCATGTTTTTAGGCAAAAAAGATATATATGCTTTTTTGATAAATTATAGTATAACAAGTTTATTTCCTTTTTAATTTAATCTTTCTTATAGCAATAGAAGCAAAATTTTTAAAAAAAAAAACAAATAACTATTACAAATTTTCTTTTTTACACTAAAAACAATAATATTCTTGAGTGAATAAAATAAAAAATATATAAATGCAATGATAACATTTAAAGAAAATAAATTTTAATAATATCTTTAGAGCTTTAAATAGCAAATTTAAGATTACTTTTTTATATTAAGAATTACATAAATACTTTCTCAAAATTTTTGTCTTTAAAAAAATAACTATCATTTGTTTAGTTAATTTAAACAAGCTTAGTATACTAAAGTTAGATTACTTTTTTTTAAAAATAAAAAATTAAGTTAATATCTTTTTAATACTTCTATTACCATAAAAACAAATATCGTGTATTTAATTAATTAAACAAATTCCATAAAATATTCATTAATAAAAAAGGTATGTTGTTTTTTAACTTTATCTTTTTTTATTAATCAATTTGAAAAATAAAAATAAACAATAATATTATATAAAATAATAGCAAAATAGATAAAATTAATTGTATAAAACTTAAAATTTATATTTTCTAGGTAAAAAAGATATGTATTAATCAAATGAAATATTAAATTGTAAAAAAAAAATCTCATTCGAATTAAAATAATATCCTTGAATGAATAAAATAGAAAAAAATCTAAATGCAATGATAATATCATCACATTTAAAAAATAAATAATAATAATTTGGAAAACTTTATATACAAAATTTAAGATTATTTTTTATATGAACAATTAAATAAATAGTTTCTCAATATTTTAGTTTCATAAAAAAAACCATCATCTATTTAATTAATTTAAACAAACTTAAATTTAAGATTTTTTATATTAAAAATTAAATAATTATTTTCTCAATTTGTCAATAAATAAAATAATCAAAATAAAGTATATTTTTCATTAAATAAAATAATAAAAATAAAAATAAACAATAATAAGATATCTAAATCTCTAGAATACTAAATAAAATATATTTATATGAAATAAAACAAATTCGTATTATTGAAAAAATATATATTTTATTTTAATTTTGGCAATAAAACTAAAAAAAATATTTTTTTAATAATAAAAATATCAATATAAACTGTCTATTTTATTAAATAAAAATACAAAAATTAGAGTAAATAATATAAGACTTGTAAATCTCTAAAATAATAAGTAAAACAAAACATATCTATTTTTTTTTATTTTTAAATTTCCCTAAAAACTATGCATAAATCTTGTCATGTGTTGAACTTCTACCTATAAATATAGGGTCAAGAGTATTTCAAATAACCAGAAATTTGAAAAGACTCACATGCTAAAAGATATTTGACATATTCATATGAATGAAGTTCAAATTGGATTTTTAATTGTCAGTATTTTGGTAGTTGTCTATTTTGTATAGTGTTTAGTATCAATTGTTCATTCGATATACTGATTACTGCTAAAATGAAATAGCTGCTGCAAACACTGATATTTAGAGTTTGTGAGTTTGTGTTTCAAGGCCCTCTGAATAGACAAAGATATTTTGTCAGAGACAACTTGTCATTTGGTAATATCTACGTATGTTTTAGAGTGTAATAACTTTTTTAGGTTTAAATTAGTCCTCTAATTGCAATTGTTTTGAATTCAGTATTAGCAACTAATTATTACATGGATAGTTGGCTTTTTTGGGTGTACCAACCTTTATTTTCCTTGCTTTTCGAACCTTTTGATTAGGATTTAATGACTTTGTATGTAGAATGTTTCATTAGTATCTCTATGATTGATATCAAAAGTAGATTGTGATAGACACTTGGTTTATTTTAAGCTAACTTCGATAAGAATTATTTTCTTGCAAATGAGAGCCTTTAAGCAGTGTTACTCTGATTTTCTCTTTTTATTACATCTGCAGGTTTGCAATTATGTGGAAAGATTATGGCAGTTGGTCATCAAAGTGTTTTTCAACCTCCTTTGGGATGAAGGGGAGTTCCATGTCCAAGATTGGATACAAACGTGTGGGAAGGGTTCACTCAATAGTTTTCAAAATATTAAAACATTAAGTGAGCAACTACAAAACATGAATGGACACTTCAGTTTATGCTATAAATCATTTTTTTTGATCCCTATAGTTTGTTTCTTCCAATCATTAGGTTTCCTATGAACAAAGTAAAAAGGGTTGAAACTTTAAAAGGAAAATCAATCTTGCCTCAATACATCCATGAAAAATGGCAAGGGAGACAAGAAGGCTTTGTCTTAGAGGCACCCTTCAATGTCACAATGAAGGAGAATGGACTTGATGCTCCCTATAAATTTGTGAAGTGAGATAGTGCATGGTGGTTTTCTTTGGAATTTTCACCAGTCAAGCAGGATGAGATACCTTTCTTTTTCTTGTTTCTTGAGTTATTGGGTCCATCTGCCATGACAAGAATTTGTGGCAGAGTAACTTATCTATTGGGCAACTTTGTTTTTCATGCCATAACTACAAGAGCCAAGAAAGTTCTTTGATTGGGGCAAATGATGCACAGATGTAGGAATTACTTGGAAAATCTATTTAATTTTACACTGTTGGGCATATTGGTAGTTGAGTTAAAACATTTATAAAATTGCCTATCGGCTATTCCCTTGCACCTTCTATGGCGCAAGTGCTAGTATAATTTTGGGTTGGCTTAATAATTCCTTAGTGTCCCAAAAATGGGACGTTACAACTTTCTCTTGTTTGGTGGAGACATACAATAAATGTGGTTACCTATCTTCTATCCTATGTTGGTTGTATATTCACATCTCTTTGTGGCATAACCTAATATACTCACTTTTACTTCACACTTTAGCTTTTTTTGTAAATTTATTTGCATCGATATTTGATTGGCATTCAATTGCATCCTTAGAATCTGCAATTGTGATTTTGCTATTTTGGCTTTTCCATGCCATTAGATTTTGGGAAATTCAGGGCCTTAGAGGAAGGGACATCCCTTTCTAATGAGCACCTAGGTTAGTGTGCAAGGGACATCTCTTTCTAATGAGCACCTAGGTTAGTGTGCACAAAAGATGTTTTGACACAAGATAATCATCTTTCTAACACGTACATTATAGTCAGAAGATGTAAACAGGAAATAACATGCACCAATGAAAGCTTTCATAGTAGAGAAAAAGCCTGCTATGCATATTGAAAGGGTAAACACTTTTTCAAAAAAACTTTTGCTTTGGGGCATTTTGAAATTTTACACAATCCTTGGGTAGAAAGCCAAGCTAATATAAATTCTTGCCACTAGTGAAGCCATGGCAGAAAACAAAAAATATAAATAATCATATTTTGGGCTCCACATGGTATATCCTCTTTTTGTGTAAAAACCCTGTCTGGTTATGAGTAATCATACATCAATTTATTTCACTAAATCAGTAGTTTGACATTTAGTCAAACACTTGGCAAGGAGATTGTTACTACTGGAATGAATTGAACTGGCTCTCACAGCTCAATTGGATGATAATATTAATTCTTGTAAATGTGTTCTTACTTTACAATCTTTCAATATATGGACTTTGATTTTCTTTTGATATAGCTAATGTAAATAGTTGAGACATGACAATGAAACCAAATTCTGAAATGATATATGCAGTTCAACTTGATAAACATCAACTTGCAATTTATTATTCGAACTCCTAAATTTAAGATATGCTCTCGATATAGATAATGAGAAATTCTAAATTCAAACTACTCAATGACAATTCTGAAATTCTGTAATATATCTATTGGCAGACTATGGTGTAAAATATGTACTCGATTTTACCCATAGGAAGTACCTGAAGATGCATGTTAGCAGCAGCCCCAAGAATCAGCTCTACTCTCCAAAACATGGGTGATGTAGTGTAGAAAAAGGTTGCCCAACAGCAGCCTAATCGACAAGTCTGGTCGTTCAACAAAATGCTGATGCAACAGGTGATTCTGGACCAGAATTGAGTCCCGACACACGCCCAATGCCAGATTCCCTAGCCACTGAGAATTCAGTATGCAGATGCCCAAACTTCAGCATATAAATACATCAAATAGCTGGCTTCACTCGACAGTAGTTAGAGAATCTTGGCCGCTCAAATTCACTACAATACGTTCCAATTAACATCACATCCCAACAGCAAATAAAATGGTGTCCAACAATCATACAACTTTAATTTCTCCAGCCACGATATGCATAGCAAAAGCCTCACGCCAAACACAGGATGTTTGGGCATTGAAATAGAAACCCTCGCCACATACAAGAGGAATGAATGCTTAGGAATCAGAGAATAGAGACATCCAATACCAGAATGTAATTCTAACAGCTTCTACTTCAATAAGTCTTTCAAGCAACAGCAGTAACAGTAAAGAAAGACTCTCACACAATGTCCAGAATTCCATCCACTACAAACTCTCAGCACAAAGACTTCTTCCAAAGCAACAGTAACACAGAAATAGAAGATTAATAATTCTCAGAAATCTGATTCACAATACCTCAGGTGTGAATTGTCACTTCTCAGAATTACTACACCAATCTTGCAGACACATATAATGACAGACAGGAGATGTGACCAGTGAAACCGCTATACTTAAGCAGTGATTTTAAACATCAGAAAATCAGAGACCCATACACTTTGCAACTCAACGATTAATAAATCAATAAGAGGTCATGCAATTTATTACTTTATTAATTGCAGGTAATGACCAACTGCTGAAGCCACCCACTGCACTGCCAAAAATAGCAACTGCCGAAAATAGACTTACTAAAAATAGTAAGTCCACAACTGAGACCCCCAAAACACCTTGTCAGCTCACCAGAGTCGCTATGATGAGCTAACTCCTATCAACTATGCAGACTTGCCAAAATCGAGGACATTACATTTTGTTACAAAAAATAGAGGCATGAAACATGAATGAAATTGCAAAATAGATGTCTCTCAGGTATAAAGTGGTATTTGTCATTCCGTGTAAATCTGGTAAGGGAAAATGGTAGGTCACCTTATGAAATAGCAACCATGCAAGGTTCTAGAGTACTACAATTATCGACGAAATTAAATTTTATCCTTAAGGTTCATGTAAATTTTAATTTATTTACGAAGAGCTAATAGGTTTTAATATTGAAGCTTGTATACTAAAGACTAGATGTATATGTTACGAATACAGTAATGCTAATTTTGGATACAAATGTAACAATTACATGCATATGATATGTACTTCTCATGGGGTATCAGAGAGAGAGAGAGAGAGTGCTAATTATTTGAAGGACTTAACAGATTGTGTCAATCCTTTAGCAAGGTGACATTCTAAATGGAATGATCAAAGTCCTTTGACAAGGCCACTCCTAACAGGGTGATTAAATTCTCTAACTAGGTCACATTTAAAAATGTGTATTCTATTGGCTTTTCTATTGGAATATGAACATTTTATTCTATTGGCTTTTCTATTGGAATATGAACATTTTTCTTTGCACCCAAAGCTTGTTTAACCATGTGAAAAATTTACATTTCAATGACAATAGGATGAAATCAATAGATACTATCCTTTTATTATGCAGCTAATGATTGGAAATTGCTAAGGACATCAATATGAATGGAAATATCATGGTTTTACTAGAGCCTCCATTTATATAATTGAACATTTTTCTTGTACATGTTATGCCCTTGAATTTATTTTAGAGTTTTTAAGATCAATTTAAAGTGATTGTATTATATAAAAATAATAGGTAAGCACATGCTTGAGACAAACTCAATGTGTTGGTCATTCACTATTCAAAAGCCTTATATCTTCTCTGTTTTCCCTTCTTTCAGGATTGTCGGTCAAATGCCCCCGTTTTATATCTCTTATATGCAGAGGCAGAACTTGCACATCAATACAGTGTTGAGATGAACAGTTCTAACTCTTCTCGACAACGTGTGATTCACATACTTTCTTGCTTAGGGACTTGTGGAAAATACTCAATGTTTTCATTGGCACATCAGGTTTCAAATACTCAGTTACTAAAAGCACGGAGAGGGTTTGGAGAGCAGTTATGGCAACTGCGCTCAATGTGGTCACATGGGGAAATAACAGAGCAGTCTACAGCTTTGGTTGTTTCAGCAGCTTTATTGGAAGAATTAACAATTGGATGGGAAGCTGCAGCTAGAGTTTATAAAGATGCTTTTTCAATGGCACTTCCAGGTCTGTAGAAGTCTCATTCATCTTCTACCTAAGTCAATGATTAATTGGGAGACTCTTGCATGCTTATAAAACATATCAGTGATGTTTGGTTGGAGGTGCTTTTGGTAGTATGATTTTGGGGGAAGTTGGTTAGTCATTCTTTTAAAGATTTCTGCATGTAAATTTTCATTTTTTTTCTTGTGAAATTTTCAGTTTATTATTGATAGCAGGAAACAATTTGTGCACTCATCTCATATGTATTTTTACTCTAAAGCAACATTCTCATTGATTTCCAAATTATTGATTTGAGCTAACAGATGTGAGCTTTAAATATTACCCTAACAATTTAAGGACGTGAATTTAGAATCTTGTGCCTTAGTCGTTCTGCACTCAACTTGGTACTGTAGGTCTATAACCTATTAGAAACATTTCCTATCACCCCCTTGAGTTGATTTTTCCCTTGTGTATGGCTTCTATTTCATGTAAATTTCTGAAACTTTAATTTTAATCAAAGTTTGTTCCCTTCCTATTTTACTAAAAAAACCTAGAACATAGCATGCATAGGGTAGAATATGTAAATAGATTTTACCCGTGATTATTAGTTGAATCCATAAACTGAACTTGGCAAGTCCTGCCAAACTTGTGAGTTTTTCTGCCTGATGATTACTCACAATTGTCTCGTTTGTTTGGTCCTGCAGAGAAACTCAATAAAACTTATCTGAAGTTAATTATATTTCGAGATTTTTCTTGCAGATTTGTTCTGTTAAAAGAAATTTCATGACCTTGTTAAAACCTCTGTTCTTTGTAGTTTATGTTTTTGGGAAACTGATTGGCATGAAGTGGTTGTTGAGTGATTGGAAGATTTGTTGATGGTTGGTTGAAAGTGATAAAAAGTATGGAAAATGACATGCACCAAGAAGGTCCCTGCGGTGCAAAGGTCTTAATCTAAGCCTATTTTTGGAAAAGCACCTGGGCCTGCATGAAAAAAAAGTGGATTTTTTCATTGTAGTTGGACTGAAATAACAAAAGCAGTATTGTCCCCCTATTTTTATCAATTAAATCCTGGGTAATCCAATTCCATTTGTACTTTTGGTTTCCCATGTCAATGCTGGTAATGCTAGTATGATTGAATTAGATTTATGTTCTCTAATGTCACTCTAATGTCATTCTCTGTGTTTATACCATTATTTAGAATTGTTTTACGTGTTTAGGTAATTTTTTATTTACCTTGTTTTTGTAGCATCCCAAGTGTGAGCCAAGGATTTAAGATGTGGATGTGTGTGTACACACACACATAATTTTCTAGTTTATAATAGCCATTAGACAACTGAAGTAGATTCTCCATCATGTCCTTCAATTTTAATCTTTGTAACTGTATTTATGTTTAGAAAACTTATATAGTAACGTTGCTGACATCTGTATCAAATTTTAATCCTGGAAAATCAGGTTTCTAAACAGACATCTGGATGCCATTAGTAACAGTGGAATGTGTATGATCCTTTTTGTCAGATCGTATGTCTTCTGTCTCTGCTATGTTGGAAAATTTTGCCCGACACATCTGAACAGTGCTTTTCTTCAATTAATTTGTTCTTACAAACAATGTAGATGCACTTTATTCCATGTAAGATTGAATCTAAGAAGTTATCTACAACCTTGTTCATGCTTTTCACAAAAATTAAATATTTTGTTTGGGGTTAGAGTATTTAAAATGAAAATTGTTGTCTCCATCATGATTGTTTTCGATCTATAAATGTTGGTTGCATGATCCAGGGTTTCATTGCTTATAGGTATTACCCATGCTACAAGCTGTCCTCAATTTCGTTTTCTTAGAGAATAAAGGAAATATAATTTTGATTCAGAATGTTTGATATGTTTGTTCTATGATGACAGAAAGACGGCAACAGAATCTTGAGCTTGAACTTTTGTATGTACGTTACATTCAAATGCTTGAGAAGAATAAAGTTATAGTGAGACCATCTCAATCATGGAACATAATTGTACAGGGTCTAAGTCAATATCCCTGGAATTCAAGAATGTATGTTTCATTGATAGAGATCAGCACCAAATCTGCCTTCACCTGCAAGCTACGTCGGCTATTTGATGAGTACAGTCAAAGGTATTAAGTTCTTATTGGTTTTGAAGCATTTTAGTGTCTGGCTCCTCTTATCAAATTATTCCTTTGGCAAGATTTATTAAGTAATGGTGCAGGGCCTTTTGAGTTAAAATATTTTAATTTTGCATGTTTTATGCTTAGTTGCTGATTCGTGACACGAATCCGATTCGGGCACGTGAATCGGACCCGTGGATTCGGGATTGTTTTTTTCCCAATTATGATTCATGGAGGATTTGTGCATATATATATATATATATATATATATATATATATATATATATATATATATATATATATATATATATATATATATATATATATATATATATATATATATATATATATATATGCATCTATGAATCATTGAATCTAGTATACTTGATCAATGATAAATTGATAATTAATCGATTTTCACGATTATAAAGAAAATCAACACATTCACATTGAATTATTGAAAGTGAAAGTTTGTAATATTCAAAATATAGATCATTATACTTAAAGTTTGTAACATGATTTACTCATAAAAGAGTCAAGAGTCGAGACTAAAGTTTTTGATTTAATCATCAAATGGATTTTCAAGAAAATCCGCATCAGAGGGGTATTGATGAGCTGCAAGTGCTGCGTCTGTATCAGTAGAGGAACCCAAACCACTAGTAGTAGAGGGGATTGTGAACTCATAATCGTCCTCCTCATCATCTACATCAATCAAAGTGGATCTAGCAAGATCCCAGATGGTCATATCTAAATCAGGAGTCTCGAGTGCTACATCCCAAAGTTTTTTGGGCACCTTCTTGTACATTGGATCCTTCTGTGCCAACAACCGCAAATTGTTGTGAATGAACGCAAGGTCTTCTGATTTTTTTGAGCCAACCGGTTGCATTTGACTGAGTGGATAAAGGAGTAAGTACTCTAATTCCGCTTAGCTGCAGAAGAGCTGGCAACCTAAAGAGAAATTAAAAATTATCAATACAACAATCAAGATAAATAAATTAAATAAAAAATTCAAGGAATTGAGTGCGTTAACCTTAAGCTTAATTTTACAGACTTACTTGGGATAGGACCTTTATGGCAAGAGGTTGGAGGTACATGAAGGCTCGACCGTGAAGGTACCACCATTTGATGGCAGCCATCCTGCTTTGGTCTGCTATGGCAATAGGGTGGAAATTCTTACCTGAGATGAAGGCAGCGAATTCACTCACAAGTGCCGCAATCTCTGGATCTTGGAATATCTTAGCTAGTGCCCCCTTATACCCATTTTCAACCTCTACATCTCTAAATGGTGGCACTCTACCTGGAAGGCGAAGTACATGTGCACTATAGTACCTGGGGATAACAAAAGACAATTAAACATTATCAAAAATCAATAGCACAAACATTGGATAAAATAAGCACAAGCATTTGATAAGAACTATAGTACCTCGGGGATAGAGCATATGCAAGGAGGTGCAAAGGTGTGGTCATCTTGTTCCATCGATGATGAACAATTTTTTCCACGTTTGTGTAAAGGGTGTCCTTAGGATCATTCTCCCTCCTCTGTATGACCTAAGATATGAGATATGAATAATAATTATAATTAGTGAATATTTCAATTTAAACTTTAGAATCTAGATATCTCTCAAATAAAAAATTGTTGTAAAAGAGCGTAGAACTTACCATTTTTATTTTTTCCAGCATAGTGTCCATGGAATCATAGATATCCCCAAGGCATGGCTCATCACTTTTGACAAAGCGAAGCATTGCTATTATTGGATCGGTGATTTCCAATACATAAGTCACATGACTCCACCAATCCTCATCTAGTATCATTCTTCTTACATTTAAGGCCCTTGTTGTATTGGAATTCTTCCAAATCCCCATTGGGGGCTAATGACCATATGTTTCAATGCTTCTTTTACCTTCAAAAGTCGTCTCAAGACGATTGTGTGAGAGGCAAAGCGGGTTTCAGCAACCTAAGAATATGTTAAACTCAAGTTAGTTATACATTTAAAAATTAAAACATGTTAATGTAAACAACAAAAAAAGTTATGGAATTCAATAATATTCAATTATATGTTAAATAGACAAATTTACCTTGAATAAACCCAAGTTCGAGAAACTCCTAAAAATTGCTTGTGACATGTGGTGATTTGTCACAAACATTTGAATCTCTTCAACTTCCTCATATATCTTTTTCACGCAATCTATTTCGGTGCCAGTTGCTTTCATCACTAAATTGAGAGTAGACGGTGCATGGTGTCCAAAAGATATGATCATATGTAGACTCTACAATTATCCCTGCAGCCCTGCGAACTTTTGCATTGTTCGTGACCACTTGGACAACATTATCAGGACCCACTGACTCTATGGCATCAATGAGAATGTGTGAAATAAATTTTGCATTTTTCACTTGCCCTTCACGATCAACTGCCTTCAAGAACATTGCCCCCTTAGGGCATACAACAATAACATTGATCAATGGACGGTTTCTACAATCTTTCCACCCATCTGAAATAATATATACACCTGATTGAAACCAAAAATCTCTTATTAGTTAAAGTTCAGCCAGTACAAATTTCCTCTCATCATGTAATATGGTAGTGAACAACTCCACATAACCAGGCGGTTTGTAACCATTGGGTGCTTTATTTATTGCTTGCACCATCTCCCTAAAATAAGGTGATCTCACAAAATTAAATGAAACACCATTTGCAATTAAACAACGTCCAATTTTGTGATCAACAGTGTCTCTCTTTTCATTTTGGAATGCCCTATCTAGTGGGTCTCTCTTACAGGTGACTAGAGATGGGTCTTCATCTTCATCATTTGTAGTTGGCATAGGCAAAAACAGATGTGTTCTTGTGTTTGTTTGATTGGATGATGGTGTTGGTGTATTTGTTCTTTTGGAAGCACTACGTTTTGCTTTTGCAGCTGCTCTATCAGCATCATCTTGCTCTTTTGCTAATGTTGCTATTTGTGTAGCTGGTAATCCCTTCTTATCACTACCTTGACACATTAATTCCTTCACCCACAGGGCCCAAAAAAATGTAGTTTCATTTGGGAATACGAGTTTTATGTTGTATGTTGCAATAATTAGATTTCCATATGTATGCCCCACCCCTAGGGCATTGTGTGACTCTTGTTGTGTGTCTTCATAAAGCAGACCCCTTATCAATTTTGAAGCTTGGTGATGCAGCCCCACCCATTGAGCCTTGACTACTCATTGTTCTACTCCTGCAATCTAGTAAAAAAAATGAAAGAAAACAATGCTTCACACTTACACAAAAACTTGAAAATTTGGAAAACTAAAAATAAATCAATAATCTGTGAAAGAGCTCAAGAATATGGTTGAAATGCATACCTTAAACACTTCTTGCAAGGTATTTGGAGCTCCACAACCGATCTCCTTTGAATCCAAGCACTTTACTTCCAACTAGCAAGTATGAGAGAGGAAAATAGAGTAAATGAACTTGCATTATTTCTTGGGCCCTACCTCGGCGCATGGATCCTTGAGGATCCAGGCAAGATCCATAACCTTGCCTGGGGATCCGTCAAGATCCGCAGGTTCCACGTGCGGATCCGGACCTAGATCGGCCCAGAATTCGGATTCAGGGTCGGATGCGCGAATCCGGCAAATAAGGTTTTATGCCATCATGTGATCACATCGAGGTGCAATCATTATTGAGACCAATTTGTGTTTTTTAAGATAATGCCCGTATGAAAAACCTTCTTATTACCCTGAGAGTTATAACTACAATTGCAGTTAGGGGTTCACAAGGAATAAATGGAAAATAAAAACGTAGTCAATTAAATTTAATGGCCACGTGCAGGTCAAACCTTTGCTATTCTCAATAATTCTTCAAAATAATATATAGCTAATAGTTGATATATAAACATAGTATGCATATAGGTTATTGTAATAATAATAATGTATAATAGAGTATTTTAATGTGTATAGGATATATATATTTTTAAGGCAAATTGGTACCTAGGTGTCCTTTCGTTAATTTTGAGAAGAAACTTACATTCATTCACAGAATTGAGAAAAGAAAATCTTGCCCTTTCAATCTGTGCTGGTTCAAATAGATGCTCATTTACATTAATCTTGTCTTCAAACGTCTCCATTTTGTTGTCCGCAATACCATCCCTCATTGCCTTTATGGAGTAAATAACATTTGAGCTCTCCAAAACCTCTTCCACCTCAAATGCTTGGGCTTTGGTGCCATTCAGAATTACTCAGGTGGCATCATAGAATGTCGTCGTTCGGTTTGCTTGTTAGGCCATCCCATCTTTTTTCCTTGTTTGATATTATAATGTCCTGTTCTACTGCCAAGATTGCTATCAGGTCGACTTCCTTATTCACTTCTCTATAAATGTGTCTGATGCTGAATTTGAAGCTTGAAAGTATATTTAGAATATCTTTTGTTCACATGTCCATCTTCCAACAGAGCTTTGATCTGGCCACTATTGCTCTTACCACATTCAGAGGATCACCCTCAATGTCTAAATTGAGTATCCCTTTTTTCTTATGTAACATTAACCCACCTTAAGGCTGCACATTCAACCTCATTGTTTGTGCTTGTCGACAATCTCACCAATCTCCCCTTATTTGATTAGACACTGTCGTACCTGTGAAACTATTTGGGTGGCAAACGGGGTGACAGGTCACGACAAATGGCTTAACCAATTTCTTGCAACCCTATGGGGCATTGCCATTGACTGGTACACTGACATAGACAAAACAAAAGTAGGTTCACAGGCTGACCTTAAGAAGGCATTCCATGCAGAATTCAAATTGTGTCGCAATGGCAATGAGATCGTCATGGAAATCTACAGTGCCAAACAAGGGAGAAAGGAAATTGTCCAAGCCTATAATAGAAGGTTGAAGGAGTTGCTTGGGAAATTGGAAACCCAACCTGTTGACGAACTGAAGAAGAGATGGTTCATGGATGGATTGAATGCATCTCTTCGAAGAAAACTGAGGATAGTACCATTGATGTTGTATGAAGATGCGTATGACAAGGACATGAATCTAGAAAGTGAAAACAAAATACTAAAGAAAAAGAAGAAAAGCAAGCCATCGTCTAGAAGTGACGAATCATCGGATGAGGATAGTAGCAGTGAGGAAGAACCCAATAAAAAAGTGCAAGCACAACAAAAAGATATGGAACATATGATGTAGGAATTCAAAACAATGAAAGGAGGCACTGGACGGAGTGAAGGAGAATTATGGTGTACGGAGTGCAAAGGAAACGGTCACACAAAAGGAGCATGTCCTAAGGAGTCAATATGTGACATTTTTCAGGTGACGGGTCACTCTACCAAAGATTGCCCATATAACCTACAAACAAGAGGGCCCTAGGTACTCTTCACCCAGGAGCAACCATCTACCTCTAGGGCATGATACCATAATTGGAAGAAGAACACACTCTCAATGGAAAATTGTGGGACGAAATTTGTTGTTGATCTTCGTACTCAAATGGTGAGTGAAGAGATGGCTTCAGAGTCTGACTCCGACGAAGAATTTGGTGGAAAGGACGAGGGAAGGAATGACATGGAGCCTAACGATGAAGGAGTGGTGGAACTACAAAGATGCTCGGATGATGACTTAAATTCTTTGAATGGACTATTTCGTTGGCAGATGGAAGACTATGAGGTATTTCGAAGTTGCAATATGTTACGAATAGAGGGGATAGATGAAGAAGAAAAAGCGGTGTTTTTGCCAGAATATGGGGATTACAAGGGGAAGCCAAGATAAATGAAAGATCAGCTCACAACTTTGACATAGGGAAACCAATAACATATTAAGAGCCATCAGTACGGGTTACGAATCTTGGGGATGAAGAAAACCTGCGCAACATACTAGTTGGCAATGATTGGGATCCTGTGTTGAAGATGATAGCATTTAAAATTTTCATGGGATATAAAGATGTGTTCGCCTAGAGTTATAAGGATCTGAAGGGTATCTCATCGGAATTGTGCGTACACCGTATACCTTTAGTATTGGGAGTTGTACCTATGTAGAAGAGACTGTACAGGATGAAGAGGAAGAGATACGACGTATGCTAGAGGCAAGAATCATCTTTTGGGTGGAAATGAGTGAATGTGTCTCGCCGATTGTGATCTCGTTGAAAAAGGAGGTGAATCAGATCAGGACCTTTGCTGATTTCCAGTGCTTGAATGCAGTCACTATAAAGGACCCTTTTCCTATACCATTCACAGACACAATTTTGGAAGAGGTTGCTGGGCATGAAATATATTCCTTTATGGACGAGCTCTCTAGCCATAACCAAATATCAATTATTGACGAGGATAAGCTAAAGACCACCTTTGTGGTGGAAGACGATGTGTATGCTTATAACCAAATGCCCTTCTTGTTGTGCAACGCACCGACAACCTTCTAGAGGATAATTCTTCATATCTTCTATAAAATGTCCGTGGGAAACTTTTGTGCATTTTTGGATGACTGGTCTATCTTTAGCGGACAGGACAGACATCTAGCAACACTCTGAGAATGTATGGAAAGGTGTCGTTGGGCCATGCTAGCCTTGAACCCCAAAAAGTGTAGATTTATGGTACCTTAGGGTAAGATGCTAGGTCACATTGAATGCAAGACTGGACTTAAAACTGATCTTAACAAGGTACACATGATCATAGAGATGGAGTCACCGATGGACGTCAGCGGCGTAAAATCCTTTTTGGGACGCATTGGGTACTATCAAAGGTTTATAAAGAACTTTGCCCAAGTATCATGCCCCTTGATAGGTTGACAAGAAAAGAAAAGCCCTATGTTTGGGGGTCGGAGCAAGAAACCTCCTTTCTGGAGTTAAAAAGACGAGGTTGCCAGGGGCACCTATCTTGGCGTACCCAAATTGGGATAAAGAATTTCACATATATGTGGATGCCCTCTAACTTTACAATTGGCCTTGCACAAACAAGTGATCATGGCTTGGATCATCCTATCTGTTTGCCAGTAGATTGTTATCAAGGGCAAAAAGGAATTATAGCCCAATGGAGCGAGATGCCTTAGGAATGGTTTATGCCGTGCAAAAATTCAGACACTATCTGTTAGCAACGGCCTTCATATTCTGTGGATCACCAGGCGTTGATGTACCTAGTAAACAAATCCATTATTCTGGGGCCGGTGAGTTGATGGCTATTACTACTTTAGGAATTTACATTTACAATTCTGGTACGACCTGGGAAGAGCCATGTCATAGCTGATCAACTCTCTTGAACCAAATTAGGGGGAGCCGCCCGAAGGACTCAATGATGACTTCCCAGATGCACATTTATTCCGTATAGCCATCCTTCCAGAGTGGTATAAAAGCATCGACGACGACCTCTCCACTTTTTTCCGAGGGAGATGCTACAAAGAGAATGACAAAAAATAGTATTGAGGAGTAGAACTTTTTCTTTAATCAATTGTTTGTTGTAGAAAATGGGGCCGGACGAAATATTGAGACGATGTGTTATGGAGGAGGAAGTATCGAGTGTCCTTCAGGAAGCCCATGAAGGCCTGATAGGAGGGCATATGGGACCGAACACAACGGCAAGGAAGGTACTCCTCGTAGGACTATGGTGGCCTACATTGTACAATGACGCTAGGGAGTGGGTGGTAAGCTGTGACACCTGCTAGTGTGTGGGTAAACCCTTGAAACAAATTTTATGCCACTCAATCCATCACATGCCCAGGAATTATTTGAACGGTGGGGTTTAGATTTTGTGGGGCCCCTTAAGCCAAGCAAGACTCGCAGGTGCCACTACATTGTGGTAGCAACGAAATATTTGACAAAGTGGGTCAAGGCACGGCCATTGCAAGACAACTTGCTCGTCAGCACAACAAAGTTCATCTACGAGAAGATCATCATATACTACGACATTCCGATTTAGTTGACAGAGTGATAGAGGAGGTCAATTCATCAACCATGTGATTCATCTGCTCACAATAGAGTATAAAAATTTTCACCCCTTGTTGAGTCCATTCTACTTGAGAGCCAATGGTTAGGTAGAGGCAACAAAAATAAGATCCTTTTGTCGGTCATCTATAAGTCTTGTGGGGTCGAGTAGGCCGACTGGGAAGAGAAATTGCCATCAACACTTAGGGCGTACCGCACAACGTACAAAGTGACAACCAGAAAAACACTGTTTCAATTAATGTTTGGACAAGAAGTGGTGGTACTCATAGAATTCATGGTTCCAAGCCTAAAGATAGGAATTGATAATAGGTTGGGTGACATGGAAAGTCTTCGGGGGCAGTTGTATAGACTGAACAAATTGGATGAACAAAGACTAATGGTGCAATGGGCTATGGAGATGGCTTAGACTTGTCGCAAGGCTTGGCATGATAAGCACTTGAAGCGGACAAGGTTTCAGCCCTGATAGATGGTACTAAAATACAATGGACGCAATGAGGTTAAGCCAGGGCAGTTTAAGGCGAAATGGCTGTGGACCCTCGACAAGTAGGTGATAACCGACTCAGTAAACGGATCAAAGTTGAAAATCTACCACCAACGGCATGAAGGGTACCAGGCAAACCGATGAGGTTGTATTATACAAAATCAAGATTTAAAAAAAGAAAAATATTTAAATTAAAAATAAAAATAAAATA
The DNA here is from genome assembly GCA_028749045.1 of Cupressus sempervirens. Classification (NCBI taxonomy): domain Eukaryota; kingdom Viridiplantae; phylum Streptophyta; class Pinopsida; order Cupressales; family Cupressaceae; genus Cupressus; species Cupressus sempervirens. Next base: position 50,990,103 of record CM053790.1, on the reverse strand, counting down.
AGACCGCAGAAGTAAAGGTCTCGCAGCCACAAATGTCCCGCAGACATAAGTGTCTCGCAGAGGAGAGGAAACGAAGACAGATACATCATGGTCCACAGAGAGGGGAGGAAATAAAGATGGACACATCGTCGCTCGCGGAAAGGAGAGGGAACAAAGACGAACACATCGTAGCCCCCCCGAGAGGAGAGGGAACAAAAACACCGCCGATAAAGACTATCCGCGGGAAAGGAGAGAGAAATAAAAAGAAAAAGCATTGTAATCCGGACGGAAAGACGACATTGTCGAGGGAAGGGGAAGAAGGAAGCATTCCATGGGTGTTGATTACAAAACAAAACGCTGTGGGTATTCTACAGAAAAGTGTTGCGGGTCTAGAAGACAGATGTACCAAGGGGGTTGAAGCAAGACATACCACAGAGAAGTAAAAGGAGAAGCAACTGCAGAGAACAAACCTAACCTTTTTTTGTTGCATAAAGACAAAACAAGAGATCGTTAATCAGTTGGAGTATGTAGTCTGTAGGGAAAAGGAGACAGTGGAAGGATCAGTTGAAGGAGAATAGTGCCAAGATAGACAAGAAAGCTAGAGTATTGGCCTTATGAGTCCGTGGTGCAGGGCCTACAGGGTCGGGAGCATCAAGTAGCAAGAAGTGGAAGGTACATCCTAAAGTGCAGCCATTAGCACAGAAGGCCGACATTTCTCATCTCATAGTATAGTTTGAAGGGTTGAATGGCAATGAGTACTGCAGATGGTGGCAGGAAACGACTGACACCAACCTCATCAAACAAATACTGATCCGTGTGCAAGTGCATTGGGCAATTCAACTTTCGATGTTTTTCATACGATTGTTTGAGCCAATATTAAGAGCTATGATCAAAACATACAACAGACATAGCAGAACAAGTACATTTGCATACAAGAAGCATTGTCTCACAGTCTCGGTCAAAGCCCACGACTTCACTAGGGTTCTTGGCATTCCTAGCCAAGGAGGCCGCAAAGTGGTAACTACGAACCACAAGCTTCCACAAGAACGAAAGGAGTATTGGGTGAAGTTGGTGGGACGCGAGCTCACGCCGGAGGAATTTGAGCCAGTCATAAAGGGTACTAGGAGTCACGGACTGCGGCAGGACTTCATTCGGGAAGGCCATTGGTGGTGTATCATGGACGTGATAAAGAGCACGTTAACCAGGGCAAGTAGGCCTTTAGATATCGCCCTACCACATATTACCTTAATGAAGGACATTATGAATGGTATAGTATATTATTGGGTGACCGTCCTCATTGATAGAATGGAGGAATTCATGACACTGCAACATCACACATTCTATATGCCACACCATGCTATTGAGTTGTTTCTAGAAGCAACATTCCAACAAATCCTAGCGGATGAGTTTGAAGTCCCACTGAGATGAAGATTGGCGCCAGGAGAACCTCCAATTTTCTACTGGAAGCATTTGGACATGGGTGACACGATGGCATTCCAGAAGAGGGTAATGCAGGGCATAGACACCTACGGTGATACTGATAGTGGACAGGAGGATATCATGGAGAGTGGTGGGACTGTTTCAGAGGGAGATAGTACTTCAGCAGAGGTTGGAAACGATGAGGGTTCCCCACCTAAGACACTTTCACTCAATTGCCGACTTCAGCACACTTGATAGCCACCACCCCCATGCCGCTTATTCCTCCATTCGGCTAAAGGCATGTACCCATTGTTATGACTCCACCCATGGCCATGGCAGAGACCACAAACGTATCGACCCAGATGGAGGTTGTCAAGGAGCCATCCCAGCTAGCCACCCCTAAGGAAACTTCAGTCATGGACATTCCAGTGGATTTAGTGGCCCCAAATCTAGTAGCCGTAGTTCCAACGACAGGGCTCGTGGAGATGCACTAGGCACTAGAGCTAGCTAAGAGTGGATTAGTCAAGCCTCAAGTTTGGCTAGACGTGATTGGCGCAAAGGCTATTGTTACTATAGCTTCCTCCTTGTTGGTCGAATCTGTGAGTGTGACCCAACCAACACAACCAGAGGTCGAGAGTGTTGGCGTAGCCTCGTTAGAACAACTAGAGGCTGACGGTGTTGAAGTGATGGATCGAGCCAATGTGTTCTTAAGCTAGCAGTTTCGATACACCCCTGCAGATGTTGGTCCCTCCATCCAATCCTCAAGGCGGGGAGAGGAATTGACAGGAGTATCTGCCATTCTAGCACCACAGGAGTCGAGAGTACCACCGTCCGAGGATGCACTTGGAAACGAGGGGGCCGCACTAGAGTTGAATGTGGCTGTCACAAAAGGGGCAAAGATGGATATGGAGCAAGATGGCCATATTGAGGACAGGCTGAACTATGAGTCGAATGAGGAGAGAAGCATGGCATACATTAGGGCCATGGAGGATGTGTTGGAGAGAGGCCAAATCATTGACAACATGCCTTGACTCACAGAAGAGAGTTGCATTTGATCCGAGCCTATATCTAGAGGGGTTGCCCCAAGCGTTTTTGCTCTTGCTTTGAGGCATGGATATGGCCATCCGTGGAAACGCCAGAGATGTTGGCTGATTGGACTACAGAACCCGAGTTGGGACCGTGCGACATTGCTATAGAGAAGCTTGCACACAAGATAGTAGGGGCGTATAAAGATGCCTATTATGCTTAGCGGCATGCAGAGGGGGATAGAGAAGCTGAGAGGATTGCAACTACGAGGTCCAGGGCAGTCGAGGCAAAGGCTCGAGATGGGACTGTTCGACATTGCTATAGAGAAGCTTGCACACGAGATAGTAGGGGCGTATAAAGATGCCTGCTATGCTTAGCGGCGTGCAGAGGGGGATAGAGAAGCCGAGAGGATTGCAATTGCGAGGTCCAGGACAATCAAGGCAAAGGCTCAAGAGGAGCTAGTGGCTGAATTGGCTAGTCAGCAAGCAACATGGGTGGCAGAGCGAGCAACGCTTTTGCAAGACAAGTAAAAGGCTGAAAAAGATTACAGGCGGCTCAGACTTAGGCTATGGAGGCAACACTTCTACTGAAGGAGGCTATGGAGGTCAACACACGAATACAGAAGGACTTACGTATCTGCATCGATGAGGTTTACGAGTTGCACCAACTACTGAACACTTCTGGGATGCAACCTCCTCCCTAGTCTATGTTTGCTTCTATATTTGTATGGTGTCTCCTAATTTTGTCAATTTTGAGTCGCCAAGAAACGAGTTTTCTTTTGGGGGGATGATTGTTGTCGAGAAAATGGGTAGTTTAATGGTTGGCATATTCGAGGGAGTTACATGGTCATGGCAGTTCGCCTCACGACCCCTCGGATACTGTATGTAACCCTGATTCCCTCCTATAGAGGATATATTGGTATCGAATACTATTGTAGATGGTGACTATGCAATGAATATAATATGATTGTTCTCTACTTTCTATGTTAAGTACTTTTCCATTTTGTTATGCATTAGTTCTATTACCCAGTAGGGAAAACACTTTGTATGCGTCAAAACCAATAGGTCTCATTGGCAAATAATGGTGTGAAAAGGGAAGTAAAGTCTCAACCGCCCTAATACCATGCCACCTCTGATTGTCTCTCATTGATGCAATCTGCCTGCTCAGCACGTCTGCCATAACAACAAAACAATGGAGATAATGGATTGCCTTGGCACAATCCTTACCCTCCCTCGAAGAACCCGCAAGGGGACCCATTAATAATTACAGAATATCTTGGATTTGAAATGCAAGCATAGAGCCAATTTAACCTTTTCTCCCCAAACCCAAATTTCTTCATGACTAACATTAGGAACCTCAATTGCACATGATCGTATGCATTTTTGATGTCCAATTTGAAAGTTGTACTTCTAGAATTTAGATTTTTAATTGAATGGACAATTACATGTGCCACAATTATCCCATCTACAATGTTCCTATTTAAACATATTCGCTTTTCTCCGAGGAGATAATTTTAGGTAGAACCTTTTTCAATCTATTTGACATAACATTGGACGCAATCTTGTAAATAACATTGTATAGTGAAATAGGGCAAAGTTGCTAAAATTGTGTACCTCTTCTGTTTGGGGGATGAGAGCAATATTCATGTTGCTGAGATCCTTGAAAAGCAGCCATTTTCTCCTTCATTCCTCCCACCTCCCAAATGTCTGCCCATAAAGTCTAAGCACTGTTGGAACACTAGTGCAGTGAATCCGTTTGGCCCAGGGGCTTTGTCTGGATTAAGTTGAGAGGTTGCTTCTTTGACTTCCTCCAATGATGTTTTCTTGAAGAACATCTGGTTCACCTCGTTGGAGATCAAGTTTGGATTAACTTCCAAAACATCATGGTCACGAAGCCTGTTGTTACTTTGCCCCAAGCAGATTTTGGAAAAATCTGGCTCCTTTCTGAATATCCATCTCTTCTTTTAAAATGTGCCCATCTTTCTCTATGATAGATATTCTGTTCCTTGCTCTTTTCACTTTTATGGAATTCTGGAAAAATTATGTATTCCAGTCACCTTCTTTGAGCCATGTTTCCCTAGATTTTGCTTTCCAATAGAACTTCTCTCTTGCTAAAATCTCCTCGTATTCTACCCTCAGTGCTTTCTCCTTACCATATTCTTCATGACTCATCTTGTTGGCTATGATCTGATCTCCTAACTCATCTGTTTCTTTCACCACTCTGTTTTTCTCAAAAATGTTCTTAAACATTTCAATTCCATTTCTTAAGTTTTTCTTTCATAAAGTTCAGTCTCCTGCAAACAGTAAACATCTTAGTACCCTCTTCTTTAGAATCTGCCCACCATTCTATGAGGAGTTCTATCGTGTCCAGCCATCAAAACCATGTTTTTTCAAATTTGAAATGGGACTTAATTAGTCTCACATTCTCTTCAATGTTGACTTTAACAGGAAAATGGTTGCCAATCACCATTCATGAGAAAGCAGTACAATCTCTCTGCTATATTGGAGAAAATCTCTCTCCGAGTAGTCCACGTGTATTCTTCATTGTCAAGAACAATGTCAATTAGTCCATTTTCTCTAACAGAGTTCTTGAACTGTATTTGTGATTGAGTGAATCTCCCTCCTCCGCCTTTCTTATCCTCAAGATCTAAAGCATTAAATTCCCCTGCAAGCAGCATTTTACCAAGATTTCCTTGGATGTCTGTGCTCAAAGCCTCCCTTACTGCTTTCTTTTCCTCTGTCTTGACCGACCCATAAATATTATATAATGTGAATCTCAAACCTAAAATTCTGCTCTAGACAAGGTACATAATCCCGAATTTCTTGGTAAGGAGAACAGAAGTAGCCACCTTACTATCATCATAATACAGTCTTGGATGCACCTTTAGATCCCTAGGCGTGACCCTTCCACCCAGAGCAATATTTTGGGAAAAGTATCTGCATTTCTTTTGATAATTTGGTTTCCCGAAGCATAATTATATCGATCAATTGGTTGTTCATCTGGCATTTCATCATACGCCTCTTGTTAGGGGAATTAAGTCCCCTAACATTCCACATGTAGACCCTCGTTTCATGCCAAGAGAGATAATGCCTCCCCTGGAACTCAACAAATAGTTTCTGGTAAAGGTTTGGTCAGGCAAACTTGCATCCTCCTCGCTTTTCTTTCTTTTTTATTTCCTCCCTACCCTGAACGTTTTGGGAGTGGATGCTAATGTTTGACCGATTGTTCTTGGTTTTGTTATATCTGTCTCCCTTCATTATTTATCAGCATCAACCTATTTAATTTTTGCAATCTTTGACAGGGATCTCATATTGTAGTCTCTGTTCCCAGAGATTTTACTTTCTCCTATTCCTCCATAGGATGATATTTCAATAGAGGAATTACTTCTTCTGTTCCGAAATGCTCTTCTTTAACAGATGGTTCTCCTTCCTATGTTGCTTCCCCTCTCCCTGACTCCCCTTTCCTCCATTCCTTATTCTCTAGAATCCTTCAATTTCCTTCAAAGTGGTTCCTTCTTCTGTAGCATGTACAATAAAACTATTTGACTTCCATTTCAATGAATTAATTCTAAATCCTACTAACCAATCTCCTTCGGAAACTTTAATGATTGAAAAAATTTGGATTCTCGCATAGTGGATTGTGTCCTCGCCCATATCCACGCTGATAGTACAGCCAATACTATTTCCAATTCTTCTTAGACTCTCCTCACTTTAGAATTCAAATGGAGACTTAAATAATTGGATCATGTTCTATTTTTTTACTCTTAGGAGTTGGTCCTCTGCAGTCTGAGATTCAGGTTGGGATTTGGCTTTTTTTGGGTTTGCATTTGCAGGATGGATTTATTTGGGTAAGTTTGTGGATATACCTTGTCTGCAAACACAAATCCTATAATATAACCACAACAAATCCATGGGGATTTTTGTTGTAAAGATAGTAATGGCCTCCTTGGCCCTATGTATGCCCTCGTATATGTAGCCCATACAGGGCTTGTCCCCACTAACAACTCAAAGAACTACTAAGGGCCCAGCGACTTGCAAATATTGCTAAATAGAAATAGTTAAGTCACAAGTGTGCATGAAAAAAAAAGAAAAATTGCAAGCTTGCAAACAAAAGAAAAATATGTATATAAATTAAAATAAATAGTAATAAACCTACTTGCACGATCACTGCACAAATATTGCTAAACAGAAATAATTTTTTCACAATTGTGCATGGAAATAAGCAAAATTGCAGGGTTCCAAACAAAACAAAAATATGTATATAAACTAAAACAAATAGTAATAAACCTACTTGCACGATCACTGCACAAGGGGTCCAAAATCCTACCTCATAAAAAATGCAATCTGCCATATCCATCCATGCGGTGGAAGTCCACTCCCCAGCAGCAAACATGCACCTCAAAGATGCCTTTGATTGCATCATGAAATTTGTTGTGATAAAATTTGAGGTGAATCTTGTGATACCAAGGCAAGCCAACTCATTCTGCCCAATGTACTAACTTATTATGCTAAGGACCAATGCATGATTGTAGATAAATTTCAAGCTTACCAATATCCTCCAATATGATGTGAAGGCAATGGGTCACACATGCTACCAATATTTTTTTGGGTACCTCTCCATCAAAAGTCTACCTGCAGCAACATAACTTGACGAGGCACATGCCTGACTCAGCCGAGTCTGAGTCAAGGTCAGTTTGACTTGGCTGGCATGACTTGACCCGCAACTTGCCTGGAATTCCCAACTCGCTGCGAGTCTGGGAACTTTGAGCTGGACCTTCAATCTTTTTGAATTTGGGAACTCATTAAAGTTTGTTACAAATCTGATACAGTTCTACTTCATGAAGTAGGAACAATCTAATACTTGATTTTTAATCTCCAGTGTTTATAATTTTTAGCATTCTTAGATCCTGAGCTCTCTCTGCCCCTGCTAATGGTTGAAGATGAAGGATTTCTCATGGGATATATCTATATAGTTGTTTTGTTTATCATATGCATGTTTTATGGTTATCTAAGTTTAATTTTTATTTATGATTAAAATGCGTATATATTAATGATTTTTATGTGTTTTGTACAGATAGATCTAATCCCCCCAAATAATTGTCTGACTGGCATCCCCCCCATGTGAACCTGAGCCTTAACTTGAACCAGTAACTTAGTTTTCAGATGTTGGCTAAGTCATAGAGAGAGTTAGAATTTTCACTACAAATTCAGAATTCGGTGAAATTAAAAAAAATGTTAAAAAAATTCCTAAAATAGTGCAGAATGCTAGGCCTTGTTTTGAAAGAAATAACAATATTAAATAAGTGTTAAAAAAAGCCCTAATATCAGTATTGAATGTTAAGGCTTTGCCATTTTTTTATTTCTTAAAAATTGTATCCCTTGGGTTTCTGGGCATGACTTTCTGGTTTTTGATCATGGTGGATTCTGGGTGTCGTTTCTTTCTGTGAAACGTTCTTCTCTGCTGCTGGCGCACTCTGTTGGGTGACACTGCTAGTGCTACCTGCTGTCAAACAGATTATTTGGCCTACTGCAACATTTTCCTTTTGCCATGGATGTATTTTTTCTCCTGTCGTCCATTCACGGATACAAATTAAATTTAGGGTTTGTCTAGATTTCTTTTTATGGTGGTAAAAAAACACAAAATTTTATTACGAATTAAAAAATAAATAAATTATAATATCGTTTTTTTGTTTCCTGTTCATGGCATGTTAATGTCTACTTTCTTATCGAGGAGGGATATATTAAATTTGATTCTCCCATCTGATTTTTTCAAACTCAATTGAGACAGTGCCTTGAGAGGTAATCTGGAAGTTTCTGGGCCTGAATTTGTGGTTTGAGATGGAATTGTAAAAGCAAGCTCCAGAATGGGACTAATAATGGCTTCAGATATTCAGATTGTTTGAAAACAGAGATGAAACTGGATAAGATTCAGAGAAACTTAGCCACTGTTGAATTCTCTGAAAGAATACTTCCATTTACTTTGTGTAGGAGAGACAAATGGCGTTGTTGCTTCTTATCAATTCAGTGTATAGATGCTACTAAGGACCTTATTAATCATTAGAATTTTTTGACAAGGATTAGCCTTTTCATGTGAGAAGTAATCTGTGTATCTGTCAAATGGCTTTGATAACAGGGCAAGGATTAGCCTTTTCATGTGAGAAGTAATCTCTGTATCCGTCAAATGGCTTTGATAACAGGGCTGGGCTTAAACAGAACACACAAACCAACAGTTTGGTGATGTAATCTGTTTTAGATAGATAGATTTAACATATCAAGGTATAAATTCAAGAAATATCTGTTTAAGTCAAATGAGGATTATCCAGAGAGCGCATTTTCACATGTGCCATAGGGAGTTCTTCATGTTGATATAAGAGCAAATATCCATTGCAAAATTGAGGAATTGGGTGATTCTGACATTTACAAGCGATTCAAATTCTTGTGTGACAATGGAAAACTAAAGGATTTCTAGTCTTGTGACAGCGACCATGTCAAAAACCAAAGACTTGTACAGGTCATCGCTGTTGTACAGATTGAAAATTGATCATCAATTTTCTTAAATTTTCTAATTTTTGAGAGGACAGCAATTGTAGGTAGTAAGGTACCCTCCAAACCTCTATTGTGTTTGTCTTCCACAAAAGACACAATGTTCAAACTAAATCCTATTCTCACAATTGTGGTATTCTTGTGGGGATAGTTCTCTATGCTAAGGAGCCAAATAATCTTAAAACCTATTTTCTTTTCTGCATGCCTGTGGTTCTTTGCATAATCATCTTTTAAGATAAATGTTCTAGGGATCTATTAATGGGCTACAAGCTTTTTTCTGCAATAGGCATATAAAAAAGTGAGAAAACATAATGATTGTGTTGGAAATCTAGTGTAGCGTCATGAGAGATCTGCATTCTGTTTGTACCTACTGCATCAATATATGAAGTCACCAGCATTTATGAGTATCTAGCAATTTTGGTTGACTCCTGAAAATCGATGGTTGATTAATTGTCATCTCTCAGCAGCTATAATATTCTAATATTTGTCTTTCTTTGCTTCATCCTATTGTCGTCCTTCTACTCGGCATCTCACGTGGATGTGTGTTTGTCGGATGCAACCTCTCTTGTTTGACTCGTCATTAGGTATGACTATGGAGCGGCTATGTTGTAATGACAAACTCTTCTTGCTTTGGTTGCGTGTCCTTCGCATTAGTTATTTCCTTTCACTCTTCCTAGAGGCTGTTCACATGATGGAGTTCAATCAATATCTTTGTCGTTGAATTCCTTATGGCGAAGGGCATATTGCATTCAGAGTGGAAAAGCATCTTGGGTGTTTGCTTCAGAAGTTGTTGTCTTTCAGTGTGTGTCCATTTGTAGTTTGTTCATGCTTTTAGAAGGGTCTTTTCTTCAGATAGTTTGTATTCTTGGGAGTACTTGATTCTGGAGGAAATCACTCATAGTTATCTTCATATCTTTGATAGTCGGGTTCTTCAGAGTGTTCTTTGATTTCTGTAGGAAATCATTTCTAGTTTATCTGATTTCATGAATGTAACAACCGGTTTTCCCGGGTCTAATTTATCATTCAACATACTCAAGGAATACAGTTTCTACTTCGTTTCATAGGAAGACAGTTATATCATTCATGATCATGTGAATAAGATTTACCGTTAAAAACAGTTATACAAAATTTCTTAACTAAAAACTTGAATTACCATCAAATGAAGTTACTACAGAAAGTGAAAACCACATACCTTGGAAAATTGAGTTCGAATCAAACTAGGGATGCTTCTTCAACCACCCGGGTTAGTCCACAAATACACTATAACAATTTTATATGATGACTATCATCTACAAACCGCTATCTTAAAATCAAATGATAATTTTAAATAAATACCACTATATTTTAAATTAGGGCATCACATACCACTATATCAATTAGGGCATCATTTATCTTCAGTTCATTTAGGGCTTCTGATACCGCTATCTCACTTAGGGCTTCCGCTACCATGGATTCATCTAGGGCTCTCGATACCATTGATTCAAACAGGGCTTCCAATACCACAGATTCAATTAGGTTTCCGATACCACTGTATCATTTAGGGTTCTTGTAATCTCTCAAATCAATTAGGGCTTCAGATTCCTTTTCCTCTGATTACTTGACTGTGACAGAATCTCAAGATTAGAAAATATACTTATATTCGTTATTCACATATATGAAAGTAAAATGATGATAACAATGAAATATTCCAATTTAATCTTACCTCTTCATATATAAAAATGATAATACCTGTTTTCTGATAAACAATTGAGTGCATGGCCTATCTCTGTCTAATGCACATCCGACATCTTGAAAGAGGTGAAACATTGTCAGGGGCTTAACCACCCAACCTCGGACCACAATATATCCCCACACGATCTCTAATGAGAAAGGCCCTCCCTACTCGGAATTAACGGGGAACATCATTCCATCCATTGGGCGTCATGATATATAATACGCCATACGATTTGGTAGCAGGAGATCACCATAACAAAAATATGCATGAGCTATTAATTAATTTATATTAAATGATAAAAATGTCATAACTGATACTGGTTCAAATTATTATGGATTCCTCGCTTTCACCTCGTCACCCTTTTTCTTGCCTACACAGTTGAGTAAGACCCAGGTGTTAGGAATTTTCTCAGAACAACCGGTTCTGTCAGTTATACTAAAGATTACATGTATTCAGCATTTCATGATCTGTGGTATTCTTAAGGATTCCAGATTTTGTTTCTAATTTCCGGTGGCATAATAATTTATGGATCCATACCATGGTTACTTAACTCCCACAAGGTCAAATTTAAAAGTGGCCAATCTGTAATTGTCGAACTAAATATCGTCTTGATAAATGTTGAGAAAGGAAGCTGAATCATGGATTAAACAACAGGGCTTTGAGTTCCACAATGGGAAATTGGAGCTGTCAAAAATAGAGTTTGGTGTAATGGAGACGAGGTCTTGTAACATCAACTCACTATGGCAAGACTTTACTACGTCACTAGTTCACACTTCTTACGGTGAATATAACTGAAAACCGCAGATTGAGATATCTAAAATTAATGTCTTGAACTAGAATCCTATTCAAATCTTCTTTGAAAAACAAGTCCTCAATGCTTCAGCTAATTATAGACAAAGGCAAAATTCTTGATAAGAAATCTTTCAGTGCAGAATATCTTATAATCTTGCTCTAGGACTATTGCTAGGCATTATGTGCCATATCTAGAATCATTGTCACTGCTATCTTTAAATAGACTATGTGTTCTGAAAATGTTTTAGATCACTACTTTACTCATTGAAACTGGTAAATAAACTAAAGAAAGACATATTTATCAATTGGTGTCTGAAAGATGCAGTTCACTCTATTCTTGGAAAGGGAACAATAATCACTATTGTATAACATGAACGGGAACACTATTATATATTCGATTATTTCATTGGCACCATCTGTAGTTAAATAATCTTATTCTTTGCAAACAATAATAAAAACACACTTGTAAATTCTATATATTACGATGGACATTCTAGATACAAAATCCAACATAGAAGATTTTCGAAGGAATACAAAAGAACATAGGGTATCAAGAACACTTACAATGAATTGTGGAGGCTATTGTTAAGAGCACCATACTTGTGATAGAAAAAGCAATCCGAAAATATGCAAGGTTGTCTTGGTTGATTCATGGCTTCAGCAGAGCTCAGCGTATCCACGTGAATGCACAAACTGCTCCTTGCTTCCGCAGATGGAAAGGATAGACTTCACACTCCCTTGCACTGAACGCGTGGATGGAATATGCCATGAAGGTAAAAAGTATTCAGGGTAGCAAGTGAACGAAAGTCGGGTTATATTCTCAGAATTCCCTACCTTGTTCAAACGTGATACAGGTTAAAAGAAAAGCCAATGGAAACAATGCGGAATAGGTTGTCTCTTGACTTACTAACTTCAGCCGGCCATAAGGTAAAAGGAAGAATGCAAAGTATATATAAAGGTTGCCTTCAATAAAAATGATCTAAGAACTCTTCGGCTACCTTCATTTATAAAGATGGCCATTCGAATGCCTCTCAAATCGAATTTGAAAAGAAAAGATAGGGAGTTTTACAAGTTATTTTAATTTTTAAAAACTAAAAGTACAAGCAACATTACTTTATTGATTATTAAATTATAATGGTGCTAAATGATTTTATATTTAAATGTACAAAAATAAATAATTATTAAAAACCATATAACAAAAGATAAATTAAAATCCTTTAAGATATGTTTTACATTTTAACTCAATTATTTATTTAAATAACTCATGCAATTCCACAGATGTATCCTGTTTCAAATCGCTAGGTCCTCTACCTGTCTACCCAGTGATGGTGATGCGCTGCCTAATTCTTTTCTGACAATGCTTCCACCCTTTTGACAGGTTCCCTGTGAGAAATTTCTTCGTAATTAAACTATTAAATTATTTAATCATAAATAATCATAACAGTTAACCTTCCACCTTAATTCCATGAATTCGTAATTAACAATCAACTAACATGTCATCTTCACTTGAAATCATAACGATCAACTATCTTACCATTTCACCAGATTATATCAAATTAAACTACCAACTGACTTCATGTGAACCTCAACGGCTATATTTCAAGCTAGGTCAAAAATTGGGATGTAACATACCGTTCCCTTTATGGTTCATTGTCCTCGATGAACTTGGAATTGCAACGAACATTATAAAGGAGTATTTTAAAAATTGGAATGTAACGTACCATTCCCCTTGTGGTTCATCGTCCTCAATGACCTCTGCAATTTAGACACTAAAAGAATATTGCACATACAAGATACATATATATATAATCATTGTGATATCATTTCTTTTCTTAATTGGGTCAGAATGAAAATCATAGTCGAAACTCAAGATCCATTTTTACTTTAAAGTTTCCAAAAAGATACTTGCATGGTAACATAAAATTGAACACGTACTCACCTGAGTTCACTTATGGTCATCAATTGAGTTGATTCTATTTCATTTTTCCTATCATACTCATGTAGACACTCACCATATCATTAGTTTCAATTCCATATTGATATGTTCATTTAAAATGATTTTCAGGGTTCAATTATTGAAAGTAAGGTAAGTATTAAAAAATTGAAATTCTTCAACCAGCAAGTTCTAGATCATAACTTGATCATAATTTAAATCACTCATACGTACCATCTGGCATATAGCCCTCATTAATGGATATATCTTCCTTGCAAACTTACAAATTTCCTACAATAGGTTAGTGAATCCATGTTTTTCCATTGCAACCTTGGCCTTCAAGCCCAATATTTCATTAGAATAATCATTTCATGATAGGATATCTCCAAAACAATATACAACTCAATATGTAAAGTCAACATTGCATGTGTATTATACATGTATAACAATATGTCAAAGGGTAAAAACATGATATACCATGCAAGATCATCAAATCAAGATCATAAGCATCTGAAAGAATTCATAAGATTCTCATCATTCATTTGTAAATACTTGGAAATTCATCTTTTCCATTTCTGTGATTCAGGCTTCTATGCCCATTTCATCAAAAGTTTACATCTGTAAACAAACATTGATAGTTCCAATTATGCAAGTGTGTTTACTCCTTACCGGAGCACATAATGATCTTGTCATTTAACCAACATCAGAAAGGATCATGGTTGACAGTTTTGTTTTCCTTTAGTTCAGGTTCAAATAGGTAACAATTTATTTCTTTCATTAATTTGGGTAGACAAACCTGCTCATTATGGATTTAGATAACATTTTATCAAAATTTTAAACTGTGTTTGGATTGCACAAGTCTAGGCATCGGGACCCCATTTTAATTTTCTCATTCTCGACAAAGAATGACCCTCCTACTAGGGATAAGGCATATGTAACATTCTAGTCCTACCATTGAGTAATTAGGTGGGTTGAAGTCCCAACAGTTATTCGACAAAATAATTGAAGCATCTGGACAATCAACAAGATCAATTGTTCTGGCAAATCTGCCTAATTCCACCTTGGCCAAGGATTTCAAAAATTGGGTCTTCAAACCTGATCTCCACCACTTAGCTTGCCAATCCTTTTTTATCTTTTTAATTGTTTATACATTTGTCCACTTTATATCATTTCAGCCTTCCTGGCTATTCTGAATGATTTTCCAATTTTGATTGCAATATCCAGATATGCAAAAATAAATCTTTTTCAACATTTACGTTTCAGTTTCTTCGAAACAATGTTGGACCCAAGGTTTTAGCATTGAACCCAGCACTCTGATACCATATGTAACAACCGGTTTTTCCGGGTCTAATTTATCATTCAACATACTCAAAGAATACAGTTACTACTTCATTTCATAGGAAGACAGTTATATCATTCATGATCATGTGAATAAGATTTACCGTTAAAAACAATTATACAAAATTTCTTAACTAAAAACTTGAATTACCATGAAATGAAGTTACTACAGAAAGTGAAAACCACATACCTCAGAAAATTGAGTTCGAATCAAACTAGGGATGCTTCTGCAACCACCCGGGTTAGTCCACAAATACACGATAACAATTTCATATGATGGCTATCATCTACAAACCGCTATCTTAAAATAGACTATGTGTTTTGGAAATGTTTTAGATCACTACTTTACTCATTGAAACTGGTAAATAAATTAAAGAAAGACATTTATCAATTGGTGTCTGAAAGACTCAGTTCACTCTATTCTTGGAAAGGGACCAATAATTACTATTGTATAACATGAACAGGAACACTATTATATATTCGATTATTTCATTGGCACCATCTACAGTTAAATAATCTTATTCTTTGCAAACAATAATAAAAACACACCTGTAAATTCTATAGATTACGATGAACATTCTAGATGCAAAATCCAACATAGAAGATTTTCGAAGGAATACCAAAGAACATAGGGTATCAAGAACACTTACAATAAACTGTGGAGGCTATTGTTAACAGCATCATACTTGTGATAGAAAAGGCAATCTGAAAATATGCAAGGTCATCTTGGTTGATTTATGGCTTCAGTGGAGCTCAACATATCCATGTGAATGCACAAATTGCTTCTTGCTTCCGCGGATGAAAAGGATAGACTCCACACTCCCTTGCATTGAACGCGTGGATGGAATATGCCATGAAGGTAAGAAGTATTCAGGGTAGCAAGTGAATGAAAGTCGGGTTATATTCTCAGAATTCCCTACCTTGTTCAAACGTGATATAGGTTAAAAGAGAAGCCAACGGAAATAGTGCGGAAGAGGTTGTCTCTCGACTTACTAACTTCAGCCAGCCATAAGGTAAAAGGAAGAATGCAAAGTATATATAAAGGTTGCCTTCAAAAAAAATGATCCAAGATATTCTACCAAATTTGGCCCAGTCTTAACTCTTTGGCTACCTTCAGTTATAAAGATGGCCATTCGAATGCCACTCAAATCGAATTTGAAAAGAACAGATAGGGAGTTTTAAAAGTTATTTTAATTTTTAAAAACTAAAAGTACAAGCAACATTACTTTATTGATTATTAAATTATAATGGTACTAAATGATTTTATATTTAAATGTACGAAAATAAGTAATTATTAAAAACAATATAACAAAAGATAAATTAAAATCCTTCAAGATATGTTTTATATTTTAACTCAATTATTTTAATTAAATTATTTATTTAAATAACTCATGCAGTTCCACAGATGTATCCTGTTTCAAATTGCTAGGTCCTCTACCTGTCTACCCAGTGATGGTGATGCTCTACCTAATTCTTTTCTGACAATGCTTCCACCCTTTTGACAAGTTCCCTACAAGGAATTTCTCCATAATTAAATTATTAAATTATTTAATCATAAATAATCATAACAATTAACCTTCCACCTTAATTCCATGAATTCACGATTAACGATCAACTAACATGTCATCTTCACTTGAAATCATAACGATCAACTATCTTACCATTTCGCCAGATTATATCAAATTAGACTACCAACTGACTTCATGTGAACCTCAACGGCTATATTTCAAGCTAGGTCAAAAATTGGGATGTAACAATGAATGTGTTATGTGAGTCTCCATGTTTGGAAAATGTCTGCAGGTTCCTAAGAAGATTGTGTTAGTATTGTTCTCATTCATATTCAGCTATTTGTGTAAAGGATCATGCTCTCATTCAATTTATCATTTATTATATTCAGACTGGAAGTTTTGTGTCAAAAGTCAGCCTTTCTCTTAGTTCTCACATGTCTTACGTTGATACTGAGAGTGTGAAAGAAGATTGTTAAAAGAACATTGGAGATTCTTCCTTATTTATAATAAAGAGATCAATTTTTTGTGGGGCTGGGTTGTTTCCCTCAAAGAAGAGGGTTTTCCCCAGGATATATCTTTCTCTATGTGTTTTAGAATTTGTTTCTGTCAATCTGTTTCAAATTTAACATGGTATCAGAGCCAGGTTGTTGAAGATCTGATTTGAATCAGGTTACTGTATTTCTTGATCTTTAGTTATCTTCTATTTAAAGATGGTGAACAAACTTAAGGTTGAGGATGGATTGGAAGGTTCCTCAAAATTTTCAACTTGGAAACCCGTTATTCTAGTTGCTCTTGAAGAAAACGATCTACTGGATTATGTTACCTCTGTTGTGTCTGAACCTTTTAATGAGGCTGCTAAATCTCAGCGGAGGAAAAGCAAAGTTTTGGCCAGAAAGATAATCTGATTCTCTAGTCATCTCCAAATTAGAATCGGCCTAAGAGATGCTTGATACCTTGAAGGAGCTATTTGAAATCAATAAAACTAGAAGGGCTCTTGCCTTGAGAAGTCAGCTACTGCATGCTAAGATGTCCAAAGGAGAATTTGTGGTTTCTTACTTCATGAAAATTACAGATCTAAAAAATCAACTTGTTGCCATGGGTGAATCTTTTGGTGACAAAGATCTGGTAATGATTGCTATGAATGGTCTTCCTCTCTCATGGGAATCATTCATTGAAGGCATCAGTGGCAGAGGTGAACTTCCCAAGTTTGATCATTTAAGAGGAGATTGTGTGCAAGAAGAATGCATGCAGGAAGCAATAGGTATAAAAAAAAAAATCCTTCTCTGAAGATGATCGTGTACTTTCTGCTTATACATTCCAAAGGAAGAAAGGAAACTTTAAAAGATTCAGAGAGAATGGTCTTGATTCCTCTCTTGACATCAAGAAAAAGAAAAGCATATGTGATAAGTTTGGCCACTATGCTTGGGATTGTCATGTGAAACCAAAACCTGCTCATGGAGCTGCTATTGCAGATGTGGAGAACTCCTCTGCAAAAAAAAGAATCTTGCAAAAATTCTGAAGGCTTTCTGTTTGTTTCTACTCTTTCCAGCAATATTCCCTCTAACAGTAATACTTGGTTGATTGATAGTGGAGCCTTTCTTCACATTACTGGATTTAAAGATAACTTATCAAGTTTGAAGGTAAAAGTCTCTCATTTAAATGTCATTATTGGTGATGATGCTAGCTATTCTGTTAAAAGGTGTTGGCTCTGCCTCTTTTCAATTGGATTCTTGTATTCCTCTCCATCTAAGTGATGTTCTTTATGTTCCGGGTATTAAGAGAAATCTGATTTCCATTTCTACATTAGAAGATACGGGTTTCAATATAGCATTTTCTGATGGGAAAGTTTTGGCTTGGAAAAGGAATTCTGATTTTAATTCATCTTGCGTGATTGGTGTTCGTCATGATAGTCTTTATAATTTTCTGCCCATCCTCTTCAAGCTCTTTCTCTATATTCATCTGATTCTTGTGAATTATGGCACAAGAGATCTGGTCACTTGAATTTCGGGACTCTATCTTCTATGGAGAACGTTGTTATTGGCTTTCCTCATCTTAAGAAGGATCACGAAGAAGTTTGCAAAGGTTGTGTCTATAAGAACATCAAGAGTCTTTTCATAGTAGTGAGTCTAGATCTCAAGAAATTTTAGAAATCGTTCATTCAGATTTATGTGGACCTGTGTCTGTTGCTTCTCTTAGTGGATTCTGGTATTATATTTCATTTATTGATGATTTTTCTTGTAAGTCCTGGATCTACTTTCTTAAATCTAAAGAATCAGATGAAATGTTGTCTCAGTTCAAAGATTATAAAGCTTTGGTTGAGAACTTATCTAACAAAAGCATTAAGACCTTGAGATCAGACAATGGTGGAGAGTATGTGTCAGGATTTTTTCTGAGTTTTTGTTCAAATGCTAGGATTAAGAAGGAGCTTTGTGTTCCCTATTATCCTCAACAGAATGGTGTGGCTGAAAGAAAGAGTAGGACAGTTATTGAAGCAGCCAAGGCTATGATTCATGATCAAGGCCTTCCTATTTTCTTATGGGCTTAAGCATGTAGTACAACAGTTCATATTCAGAATCGTTGTCCTCATAAAACTTGTGACATGACTCCAAAAGAAGTTTTCTCGGGTATAAAACCAGATATAAGTTATTTCAGAATTTTAGGTTGTCCAGTTTTTGTTATATTCCTAAGGAGAAAAGATCAAAGCTCAAACCTTCAAGAAAGAGAGGCATTTTTCTTGGATATAGTGACTCATCTAAGGCCTATATAATCTACATCCTAGGTCAAAAACAGATTGAAATTAGCAGAGATGTTACCTTTAATGAATAAGCATATAAACTTTCTAAAGTTTCAAGTTCTGACAATATTGAAGATGTTGATAATCTTCAAGTTACTTTCATTTCTGATCCAGTTTCCCCTGCAGAGGTTGAGAGGGAGTCTCCTAATGCAGATTTTAATTCTGATTCTCTTGAACTTATAGATATTTCAGTAGGTCCTAGCTCTTCTTTTTCTAGCAAGAAACGTCCTCTATGGGCTAGAAATCTTGTGGAAGAAAGTGAGCCCTTTGATGCTCCTCGTGGCACATTTAGAGAAAGTAAGAGGCCTCACAAATTTTCTGGTTATCTAATGAACCACTTTATCACTTCAGAACCTTCTAGTGTTGAAGAAGCTTCAAAATGGCAAGTATGGAAGGATGCAATGATGGAAGAATATCAGTCTATGCTTTAAAATGATGTTTGGGATATTATCCCAAGACCCAAAGGTAAGTCTATGGTTTCTTCAAAATGCTGGTTTAAAATTAAGCATTCTTTTGATGGTAGTATAGAGAAATATAAGGCTAGATTTGTTGGTAGAGATTTTTCTCAAAAGGAGGGCATAGATTACGATGAAATTTTCGCTCCTGTAGCTTGTTATTCCTCTATTAGATCTATTGTTAGTATTGCATTTGTGAAGGGTTGAAAACTCCATCAATGGATGTTAAAACAGTGTTTCTTAATGGTGTTATTGGATAGGAAATCTTTATTGAATTGTCATGTCCCCACTGTAGCTCAGTCTAGCAAAGACATGTGAGTGAGCTTATTATGGGGTCTTGTAGGCTGACAGGGTTGGATAGAGACCCAGTATAGTTATTCAGTGTTGGGGACTTGGTGTTCTGGCAGTTATTGATCAGTTGGGAGACGTGCCTTGTTTTTAGGAGATAGTTCCTATATTTATGGGGTTCATTCCTACTTTTTAGGAGGTATGATCATGCATAGGGTTGGGTTTCCATGAGTTTTCTCTTTGGGTTCAGTTTCAGAGGGATAGAGCTTGTTTCCTAAAATTTAGGAGCATCCCTAGATTTTAGGGATGAGACTGCCAGTGGATCCTTGATTTCCGACTTCAGTCACAAACAGGTGACAGGATGATTTTATGGTTGTGATGTCATCTGGGCATTTTGTAGCTATTTGGGTTATATTTTTAATATTTCCTAAGTTAGCATTTAATAATTAAATAAGGCTAAGTTAATAGCCATTTTGGAGTAATAAGGGGAATTTTGACCTCATTTGGATGCGTACCCCTTGGTGTGATAGCTCGTTGGAAAGGTCTTGAACTTTTCTAAATCTTTCTCTTTGGTCTCAGGGCGATTCAGTGAACGGATTTATGTCTATAGAGAAAAAGGGTCATTTTTAGTAACATTGCCACTTTAAAATAAGACTTAAATCACTTTTGTAACCCAACGCCTTTTGGAGTCACTTTAGGGTTCGATTTACTTTGGAAGGGGTTATAAGGAGATGGAGGCGCCATTCCTCATTCATATTATGCATTTTAAAACTTGTTTACAAATTTGCTCTGCTTGGGCGATTTTATTCTGGGACGCAAACCCCAGGGTATTTACTGGCTGGGACGTAACCCTCAGCAGTATTTGGTGTTGGAATTTTCAGTGGTATCAGCTGTTATCAGGGAAGGAGGACGCCATTTCAGCTTGGGTCTGTAGTATTGTTTAGCTGGGCACGATTATGGGTACATGGGAAAGTGAGCCTTGCAACAGTAGCCGCCATTTGCAGGCAGCACTTTGAAATATAGAGAGTCGGATAATGAGCAGCAGACGTTTGCATGTTCACAGTCCTTTTCCATCAGCCAGTTTGGCGTCATTGTTAGGGAAAATGTACTGGATCCTTTATTTGGCTCTATAATTCAGAGATCTGCCTGGTACGATTTGTATCAATTTTAATTTTGCTGCATATTGTTATTTATTTTCAAACTCTTTTCATATCATTGGCTCCTTATTTCTATGTTGAATAATCATCAAAAACGCAAAAAACAAACAAACTCTTCTGCATTTCCGTCTAGTTCTGCAAGAAAACTTTAATAAACAGGAAAAAGAAAATTAAAAAAAAAAAAATATAATAAAGCTACAGAAGATTAGTGGCAGAGATCCATCAGGGATCTTTCAATGGTATTAGAGCTTACATCCTGCCAGCCTGTAGGGTTTGTGAGAAATTATTACAACAGTTTTTGGCTTCTGGGTATTGGATAAAAAGTTTTGATAATTCATTTCAGCATCTGGGTATTGGCTAAAAAGTTTTAATAATTCATATTGGCATCTGGGTAGTCACTAGTTGGTGTATTGAATACAAATCTATGCATCCTGGTGGAGAAATACATAGGTTCTACGAGTGCAGGAGAAACCAGTGGCAAGCAGAGGCCACAAAAGAGACACACAGATACCAACTATGGGTGAGGCACAGGGTGCTGCTGGCGACGGCATGCCTACAGAGGCAGAAGAAAGAGAGATGGTGCGGACCCTATTCACTACTCAGCCCAGGATTGCTCAGGCTTTAGACAGATTACAGGATACCTTGGAGCGTTTAGAGATGGGTGGACATAGAGGCAGGTAAGGTAGATCAGTTTCAGTGGCTGGTAGTCAACGCAGCCATCAGTCCCATTCTTCAGTTGGGAGCTCCCTTCATTCCAGTAGGAGGCATCGCCATCATACACCTACTACAAATAGGCCATTGCTTCCCCAATTCATACCAGGTGAACGGCCAGCACAGGTGGAACCACTAGAAGTGGGGTTTCAGGAGTCAGTTTTGGTGGCCACAGCTGAGTGGAGAGCTCCACCTCCTGAGGTTAGGGACGTCTTCCCTCTTCCCCAGTATTGTGCACAACGTAGAGATACTAACAGGTTCAGGGGAGATCGTGGTAATAGACTACCGCAGCAACAGCAAAATTATGACCTCAACAGAGCTACTGGGAAGATTACATTGGCCCCATATAATGGTTCAGGAGACGCTAGCGCACGAGCTTGGGTCCACAAGCTAGACATATATCTTTCATTAAGGCCCATGCCTAAGCGTGAGGCTATTCAGTTTGTTGTGTTGCATTTAGAGGGGATTGCCTATGATTGGTGGCACCATGGATTGGTCACCCAGGATCATGCCTTAGTTCACTCCTATGCTGAGTTCACCAAGCGACTCATTGCACGGTTTGACCGTAAGGATACAGAAGTTTATTTCAGAGAGTTGGCTCACCTTAAACAAACTGGTCATGCAGAAGCCTATATTAATGAGTTCCAACATATTGCAGTTATGGTACCTGATATGCCCCAGAAATGTAGTGTGATGTTGTTCATTGAGGGTTTGCAGGATAGGCTAAAGGGGTTGGTACGTGCTTTCCAACCAGCTACTCTTAAGGAGGCAATTGATGTGACATTGAGACTGGATACTATTCCCACTTCTTATCAGGCAGATAAGAAACCATTTAGAGATTCACGGCCTGTACAGAAGGCCAATACATCACAGAACAAAGGAGGGACCTCATCTAAAACTCCTTGGATGAATCAGGAGACGAGGAATGAATTGAGGAGGAAAAAGTTGTGTTTTTCCTGCAAAGAACCATGGGAACCAGGACACCATTGTATGGGTAAAGGAAAGGTTCATTTGATTGAGTTGACTTCTGAGTTAGGGGATGAGGAGGTTCCTGATACTGATATTGAGGATAATACAGAGGATGTTGAGCAGTTTCAGACACAATTGGAGTTAGACACCCCTAAGCCTGTGGCATCAGCTAAAGTAGCTATGGCTACCCTCTCCAGTTATCCTAAGTTTCATGCCTTTCAGTTGAAAGGTACACTTAAGGGTAAGCAGATCACCAGTTTGGTAGACACAGGTGCTACGCATAACTTTATTGATTAGAAATTAGTTGAGAGGCGTGGCTTACAGTACGAGGAGTTTGGTGGTTTTGGAGTGAAGGTGGCTGATGGTGCTATCTTGGGTTGTACCAAGCGGATTCCACAAAAGTATTCAGATGGGAGATTATACTTTGACTGATGACTTCTATGTGCTTCCCATAGAAGATTATGATGTGGTTTTGGGCATGTAGTGGTTACAAGGTATTGGGCGTTACATTATTGATCACCACCGTATGCAATTAGAGTTTCTTTCTGGTGGGCAGAAGGTGATTTTGAGGGCAGCATTAGATGGTGGACCTAGAGAGGTGACTTCTTGCAGGATGGAGACCATCCTTAGGCATAATGATGTGCTTTGGGCTACACACTGTTTGGTTAAATCCAAACCACCCATATCTCAGGATGACTGTGTATTTCATGTGGACATTCAGTCAGTGATGGGTCGTCACGGTAGAGTGTTTGGTGATATACCTCCTGGAGTACCACCAGATAGAGGGTTTGAGCATGGTATAGAGTTGGAGGATGGAGCGAAGCCAGTGATTACTACCCCATACCATCATCGTAGAGCCTATAAGGATGAAATTGAGAAGACTATTCATGAGCTATTGGAGATGGGTTTCATTCGGCCTAGTTCCAACCCCTTTGCTTCTTCTATAGTGCTGGTTAAGAAGAAGGATGGGACTTTACGGATGTGTGTAGACTATAGAGCTTTGAACAAGAAGACAATAAAAAACAAATATCCCATGCCGCGCATTGATGAGTTGTTAGATGAGTTACATGGGGCTGTCTACTTTTCTAAGATTGATCTTCGTTTAGGCTATCATTAGATATGGGTGCGAGCAGAGGATGTACACAAGACTGCCTTCCGTTGTCACTACGGGCACTATGAGTTTCTGGTAATGCCTTTTGGCCTTACCAATGCACCAGCTACTTTCCAGTCCTGTATGAATCATATCTTCAACAAGCAGTTGAGGAAATCGGTTCTAGTGTTTTTTGACGACATATTGATTTACAACAGTACTTGGGAGGACCACCTCAGACATCTCGAGGAGGTACTTAGCATAATGGAGAGTCAGTTTCTATTTGCTAAGCTCTCCAAATGTGAGTTTGGATTGAGGGAGGTGTTATATTTGGGTCATGTGATCAGTGCTGAGGGGGTGAAGGTGCATGAAGAGAAGATTCAAACGATTCAGAATTGGCTTGTTCCTCAGAACATTACTGAGTTACGAGGATTCCTTGGATTGTGTGCTTATTATAGAAGATTTGTGAAGGGTTTTTCGCAGTTGGTAGCACCTTTGACAGATCTCACTAAGAAAGGGGCTTTCAGATGGACAGAACAAGCACAGGGGGTCTTTGATAGACTCAAGGAGGTTATGAGTACTTGCCCCGTTTTGGCACTACCTGATTTCTTGCAGCCATTTGTCCTAGAGTGTGATGCTTCGGGTTTGGGTATAGGAGCAGTGTTGATGCAAAATAGACACCCCATTGCCTATGAGAGTAGGAAGCTGCAAAACAATGAAAAGTTGTACTCTACCTATGATAAGGAAATGTTGGCTATTATGCATGCGTTAGCTAAGTTCAGACAGTATCTTGTTGGCAGCAAATTTGTGGTGAGAACAAACCATAACAGTCTGAAATATTTCCTAAATCAAATAGAGCTCAATGATCGACAACAAAAATGGGTTAGCAAAATTCAGGCTTATGACTTTGACATCGAATTCATAAAGGGGAAGAATAATACTGTGGCTGATGCACTCTCTAGGAAACCTTCATTGGCTGCCCTATGTTCATTGAGCGAGATTTCAGCGGATTGGAAGGCTCAACTTTTAGTTGAGTACTCCAAGGATCAGTATGCTTGTGAGATCTTGGAAGGGTTGATAGTGGATGATAGATACAGTGTGGTAGATGATATTATCTACTACAAAGGCAGGGTTTACCTTGTTCCAGGTTCTCAGTTGAAGGAACAAATTTTGCATGCTCTCCATGATACTCCTACAGCAGGACACCCAGGATATGGTAAGACTTATAGGGCGGTTCATGAGAGATTCTCTTGGAAGGGTCTCAAAGATGATGTTTTACGCCATGTCCGTGAGTGTATGACTTGTCAGCAAAACAAGTCGGAGCATACCTACCCAGCAGGATTATTGCAGCCATTACCTATACCGGAACAGAAGTGGACGAGGATCTCAATGGATTTCATTACAGGTCTTCCTAGGGTTCAGGGGAAAGATTGCATTTCGTTGTTGTGGATAGGCTAACAAAGTATGCCTACTTCTTTCCGATTGCGTTAGATTTTACAGCATCTCAGGTGGCTGATTTATTCTTGAAAGAGGTGTTTAGACTTCATGGTCTTCCCAAGACCATTGTGAGTGATAGGGACAGCAGATTCATGAGTTCCTTCTGGCATGAACTTGTTAGGCTAGCAAGTACTTTGTTGACACCTAGTACTAGTTACAACCCTCAAACTGATGGGCAGATAGAAATAGTCAACAAGTGGGTTGAGGGATATTTGCGTAACTATGTGTCAGGACAGCAAAAAGCATGGGTGCGTTGGTTGCAT
This sequence comes from Cupressus sempervirens, assembly GCA_028749045.1. NCBI lineage: Eukaryota > Viridiplantae > Streptophyta > Pinopsida > Cupressales > Cupressaceae > Cupressus > Cupressus sempervirens. Next base: position 50,964,628 of record CM053790.1, on the reverse strand, counting down.
TTGGGCAAGTATTATTATAATACTACGCATCATATGTCCATTGGCATGACACCTTTCAAAGCTCTCTATGGATATGAGGCATTATCTTTCACTGATTTGGCATTTAGTGACAGTGGAGTACCCTTGGCTCAAGATTGGTTACAGGAAAACCTGGATGTCATGAGATCTCTTAGGGAGAATTTACAGCAAGCCCAGAATCAACAAAAGATGTACATTGACAGGCACAGGATTGAGAGAGCATTTAAGGTGGATGATATGGTCTTTCTACACTTACAACCATATCGGCAAAGCACCCTAAAAAGGGGGGAGTTGAGAAGCTCAAACCACGTTTTTATGGTCCATACAGGATACTCAGGCGAGTGGGAGAGGTTGCATATGAGGTTGAGTTACCACTTAGCAGCAAAGTTCATAATGTATTTCATGTATCTTGCTTGGAAAAAGCCCTTGGACAGCATATTACGGTTTCACCCGAGTTACCTCCTATGGATGAGGAAGGTAAATTGATTTTGGTCCCTGATGTGATTCTTGAGGTGAGGGAACGGCGGTTGAGAAGTCGGGTGATTGAGAGTATTTGGTTCGATGAAGAGATCTTCCCATAGAGGATGCCACCTGGGAGGGTGAGAGCATTTTACAACATCCAGCATTACAGTTGCTTGTGGGCAAGCATCTCCGAGAGGGGAGGACTGTCATGTCCCCACTCTAGCTCAGTCTAGCAAAGACATGTGAGTCAGCTTATTATGGGGTCTTGTAGGCTGACAGGGTTGGATAGAGACCCAGTATGGTTATTCAGTGTTGGGGACTTGGTGTTCTGGCGGTTATTGATCAGTTGGGAGACGTTCCTTGTTTTTAGGAGACAGTTCCTATATTTATGGGGTTCATTCCTACTTTTTAGGAGGTATGATCATGCACAGGGTTGGGTTTCCATGAGTTTTCTCTTTGGGTTCAGTTTCAGAGGGATAGAGCTTCTTTCTTAAAATTTAGGAGCATCCCTAGATTTTAGGGATGAGATTGCCAGTGGATCCTTGATTTCCAACTTCAGTCACAGACAGGTGATAGGATGATTTTATGGTTTGTGATGTCAGTTGGGCATTTTGTAGTTATTTGGGTTATATTTTTAATATTTCCTAAGTTAGCGTTTAATAATTAAATAAGGCTAAGTTAATAGCCATTTTGGAGTAATAAAGGGAATTTTGACCTCATTTGGATGCGTACCCCTTGGTGTGATAGCTCGTTGGAAAGGTCTTGAACTTTTCTAAATCTTTCTCTTTGGTCTCAGGGCGATTCAATAAATGGATTTATGTCTATAGAGAAAAAGGGTCATTTTTAGTAACATTGCCACTTTAAAATAAGACTTAAATCACTTTTGTAACCCAACGCCTTTTGGAGTCACTTTAGGGTTTGATTTTCTTTGGAAGGGATTATAAGGAGATGGAGGCGCCATTCCTCATTCATATTATGCATTTTAAAACTTGTTTACAAATTTGCTCTGCTTGGGCGATTTTATTCTGGGACGCAAACCCCAGGGTATTTACTGGCTGGGACGTAACCCTCAACAGTATTTGGTCTTGGAATTTTCAGTGGTATCAGCTGTTATCAGGGAAGGAGGACGCCATTTCAGCTTGGGTCTGCAGTATTGTTTAGTTGGGCATGATTATGGGTACATGGGAAAGTGAGCCTTGCAGCAGTAGCCGCCATTTGCAGGCAACACTTTGAAATATAGAGAGTCGGATAATCAGCAGCAGACGTTTGCATGTTCACAGTCCTTTTCCATCAGCCAGTTTGGCGTCATTGTTAGGGAAAATGTACTGGATCCTTTATTTGGCTCTATAATTCAGAGATCTGCTTGGTACGATTTGTATCAATTCTGATTTTGCTACATATTGTTATTTATTTTCAAACTCTTTTCATATCATTTGCTCCTTCTCATTTCTATGTTGAATAATCATCAAAAACGCAAAAACAAACAGACTCTTCTGCATTTCCGTCTAGTTTTGCAAGAAAACTTTAATAAACAGGAAAAAGAAAATTAAAAAGAAAAAATATAATAAAGCTACAACAGATTAGCAGCAGAGATCCATCAGGGATCTTTCATGAATAGCCTAAAGGGTTCATTATTCATGACAGATTCCTATGTATGTGTTGATGCGAGTTTTTGTATCACTTACATAACATATTAGTAATTGAATATCTGATACGGCATATCAAACATAGAATTCCTCTCTTGAAAAGTTATTGCTCATGGGATATGAGAATAACCCCAATGTTCTTTACTCTTGTGGATACTCACTCAGTTTTATCGATGTGATTTGCTGATAATCACGTAGGCCGCCTTGCGCTATTCATTCAAGGATGACTTGGGCTTTGGTGGGATGATGGAGATGGTGGTTCGGTATGGATGCTAAATGGTGTTGATGGGAAAGGTGATAGTGGTGGAAAGTGAATGGTTCTTGCGACAGGTATCTTTCTAATTCTCCTCTCCTTAAATTCTAAGTCCTAAATTACTTGCTATCCTACTCCTACTCCTATGGATGGAAGACTAGCAAATGGATTGGGATCGAACCTAATGAAAGTTAACCAGCGGCCTCACTTCCATAGGTGCAACGATTCAAAGGAAAAGTAAACTAGTTTGCCACACAAGGCTTCCTAACAAGCCACTAGGATGTTAGTGGTCTAGTATTGATCCCTATCAAACATCTACTACTGCTAACATACAACTATCCATCTAGTTTACTACTACTTAGCAACTTGAAATGAAATTTGCTTCAACAACCTGAAAAGAAATCTACTCTTAACTTTTTGAAAGTAGAAACCATGCAATAATACCAAAGGCCCTTAATCACCATCCAAGTCACAACAATGAGAAAGAAATAGGAAATTTTGGTATTGTCTTATGCAACAATTTTCTCCAACCCTTACAAATGAGAGCAAATGGCCTTTTATAGATGCCAAAATTACAACCGACGGTAGTGATCAAAGCAAAACCGAGGATCCAGATTGAATTCTAGAAACCCTAATTAGGGTTGCTACCCCATCAGCCAATGAGAAGGTGCCACCTCGCCAATGGACCAATGGAAAAAGTGTAGAAGTGGCAACCAATGAGAAGACACCAAAATGGCGGCCAATCAAAAATAGACACTTGTCCTATTCTAGAAGAAAGGGAAATTGCCACTTGGGCTTGCATTAAGTGATCCTCTAATATGACTCTCCCCTTTTCTTTTGTTCTTTTAGCTAAGGCAATGAATCTAGCTAGCCTTTCGTTGACTTCCTCTATAGGAGGACAAGGTGTGTGCTTTATCTTGAGTTCTGCCAATTTCATCACACTGTTCGCTGCTTGTAGTGTCTTCTCGTGATCTTTCTCATACTCCTTTGCAAATCCAATGAAAACGCTTATGGAGGAAAGGGTGTTCAAATGTTTCTTCTTAATGGCAACCCTTCCTAGCTCATCCAATCTCGATCCGAGTCTTGTCTCATTGATATCCTCTTCTTTGATATCTTCAAAACCAAGTGCTGCTCCATTGTCGCTCATCATGGTTGTAATGGAAGTGTTGATGCCTGGGTTGTGATGTGCAACTGCCTTCTGTATATCTTCTTTGCCAAGGGGGATTGTCCTTCCTTTAGTCTATCCTCATGTTTACTATACCGACATTGGTATCAGTTATTTGCCTCATTTTCGAGAAGAAAGTTGTTTTGGGCATCATATCCTCTTTGTCTTTCTTAGTGTTTGTTCTCTTAGGGTTCTTGCTTGCACTAACATCTACCATCTCGTCAACCTATGATAGGATGGTTGACTAGTGGATAATGAATGCAAGAAGAACCAAGGGAGACAATGTCTAGACAAGAACGAAAGAGAGAAATCCGCTTAAGGACCCCTTTCAACTCGAAATGATTCAAAATTACCTTTACCAATAGCCGGGTCTTCTGTATATCTTTTTTGCCAAGGAGGATTGTCCTTCCTTTAGTCTGTCCTTTACCTGTATCATGTCTACTGTATCGATATTGGTGTCGGTTATTTGCTTCATTTTTAAGAAGAAAGGTGTTTTGGGCATCATATCCTCTTTGTCTTTCTTAGTGTTTGTCCCTTTAGGATTCTTGCTTGTACTAACATCCTCCATCTCGTCACCCTATTACAGGATGGTAAAGTGGTGGACAATTAGACAAGCAGAACCAAGGGAGGCAATCCTTAGACTAGAATGAAAGAAGGAAGTCAGCTTAAGGACCCTTTCAACTCTAAATGATTAAAAGTCACCTCTACCAATAGCCGGATCTTGACTGTTTTGGAATTTAGGATCAGAGCTTGAGAATTTCAAATCGTCTTGCAAATTAGAAATTTAAACACTTGAAACTGTCCACCATTTGTCCACAAAAATTCAAAGCTTGATCTCAATAATTTCCCAAATAAAATCGCCCAGTTTAGGGCAGAAATCACAGTTCCTTTAACAAAAAAATCAGAATTTGCAAAAAATCGCCTAACACCATGAAAATCTGCCTTCCAACAAAATTGCCCAAAAGAAAGAGCCAATCTGCTTTAGGAAAATCGCTTATGAAGGAGAAATTTGCACTTGCAAGAGAAATTGCCCAACAATGGATAGCTGCTCCAAAAAAAATTGCCCAAAACAAGAGAAGACTGCCCTTGCCAAAAATCGCCAAACACCAAAGAGGAGAAGACGAGAAGTGAGGAGAGAAGAGTAAAAAGTTTCCTCTTATACCCAACTCCACATGCCTTCCCCAGCTGGCCGACTTGGACCTGGAGGGGGAAAAAACGAGAAATTAAATCATAAATCTGGCCCAACAATAAATGCTTAACCAAAATTAACTTCGCCATGATGAAAATTAATTTTTAAAATTGCCAGTTAGATCCAAATTGCAAAAAGAAATTAAATAATGCCTTGGAGATGTTAAATACTTACATTTAATGTGGATTTAGGAATTAATACGTCATTAAAATCGGATTTTGGCTAACCAAAAGCCATTTTTCAATATTAAATTACCAATTTCATTAAAGGCAAAAAGTTTTCAAGGCAATTTTAATCCATTAAAGACACTTTTTGCAATTTTTTATCCAAATCGATTTTGCTATACCATTAATTTTTTATTTTTTTGACAATAATAAAATCACCTCTAGAGTCTAAAATTGATTTTGCAATTTGGCCTCATCTTCACAAAATTAATTTCTTCACCAAAGAAAAATTTAAGATTTTCCAAAACTCAAGTCCAACAAAATCTCCCTTTTGAAAATTATTCAAATTTACATAGTTATATCCAAATTTTCAAAAGAAAACGTCTAAGTACAAATTTACAATTTTATCCTGCCAAGTGTTGCTCTAGAAAATCAAGCGAAACCGGGTGAAAATAAACCTAGCCCTCTCCCCTCGGGCTCTGAAGGTGTCTTATCGCTTAATCAAATAAAAATTTGTTGGACAACTAAAAAAATTGCCAGGGTGACTAAAAAAAAGGGGGTCCCCAAATTTTTTGGGGCAATGGTGTGAGAGCCTCACAACAGTATGCAAACTAAAAAAGGCATTATATGGCCTTAAGTAAGCCCCTCGTGCTTGGCACGAAAGAATTGATAATTATCATCTTAGTTTGGGAATTGAACAGAGTGGTGCTGATTCAAATTTATATTTTCAAAAGAGTGATTACAATTTTTTGATCCTTGGACTTTAGGTGGATGATTTATTCCTTACTAGTGATGATGGTATGATTGTGAAGTGCAAAAAATACCTTACATCAGAATTTGAAATGAAAGACCTCGGCTTCTTGCATTATTTTCTTGGTCTTGAGGTATGGCAATCACCTAAAGGCATTATTCGAAGTCAAGGTAAATATGTTATAGATATTCTGAATAGATTTGGTTTGTTGGATTGTAAATCCATGACCACTCCAATAGAAGCAAATCTAAAGAAATTCTATGAGGATGTTGTTGGTTCAGATCTGATTGATCCTATCATGTATAGACAGCTCATTGGTTCCCACATATACTTAGTTAACACAAGGCCTGATATTTGTTATGTTGTTAATACTTTGGGTCAATTCATGTGTAAACCAAGGCATATTTGCTTAGTTGCAACCAAACATATTATGAGATATGTTTATGGTACATCAAGTTTTGGTTTGTTTTTTGATTCAAGCGCTGATTTAACATTGACATGCTTTTCTGATTCAGATTGGGTAGGATGTGTTTCTGAGAAAAAGAGTACTTCAGCTTATTGTTTCAGCCAGGGTTCAGCCATGACTTCTTGGTGTAGCAAGAAGCAATCTTGTGTGGCTCAAAGTATGGAGCAGAGTATGTAGCAGCATGTATGGCTGCAAAAGAAGCTATGTGGCTTCTCAAATTACTCACTGATCTTTTTGGTCAAATCGCCAAACCTACTATGATTATGTGTGATAATTAAAGCTGTGTAAAGCTTTCAGTTAATCCTATTTTTCATGAGAAATCTGAAAATGTAGAAATTAAATATCATTATCTAAGATATATGGTTCAAAGGAAAGTTATTGAACTCACGTATGTTTCTACTAAGGAACAAGTTGTTGATACTCACCAAGCCTTATCCGAGAATAAAGTTTAACTACTTCCGAAAGAAGCTTGGTCTAGTGGAGAATGATATGCTTGCTAAGAGAGAGTCTCAACTTCAGTATCTATTTCATGGTGAATACTTCTCTGGGAGGGAAGTCATATAATGATGCTTCTTGTTGTCATCCTCCGCAAGTAGGCATGATGAAAATATTTCACCCACTGCAAGTAGGCATGGTGAACTTACCCTCTGCAAGTAGGCGTGTTATAAATACAATCTTCTTAGGGAGACGATTGAGGTGAAAGTCCTTACTCAAACAGCCTCTGCAAGTAGGCATGGAGAATCCCATCCTCTGCAAGTAAGCATGATGGAAACATTAATTACTTGTTTTATTCATAGGAGTAGCTATGATGAATTAATAATTATGTTTTGATAACAATTGCTGTATTTTACTATTGTTATGAGGAGATAACAATCGTAATTTTGTGATTGCAATTGTTATGTTTTGATTTTGTTTTATTGAAATAACATTGGCCTATCGTTAGAATGTGATGACAGTAGTATAAATTTCATGAGAAATATTGAATTAACCACTTGACTGGTTGCAGCCTATTGCTCTTGTCTCATGAGGACAAATTGAAGATCTCTCTCTTGCTAAGAGTGAGTGTTGGAAATCTGGTGTAGCTTCAAGAGAGATCCGATCTTTGTTTGTACCTACTGCATCAATATATGAAGTCGCCAGCATTTACGAGTTTCTAGCAAATTTTAGTTTCTATTAATTTTGGTTTAGACTGCTGAAAATCGATGGTTGATCAATGGTCATCTCTCGGAAGCTATAATATTCTATATATTTGTCTTCATCTTTGCTACATCCTATTGTCGTCCTTCTCCTTGGCATCTCACATGGATATGTGTTTGTCGGATGCAACCTGTCTTGTTTGACATATCATCGGGTATGACTATGAAGCGGCTATGTTGTCACCGTAAAAACTTCCTTCTTTGGTTGTGTGTCCTTCGCATCAGTTATTTCCTTTCTCTCTTCTCAGAGGCTGTTCGTGTGATGGTTTTCAATCAGTATCTTTGGTGTTGAGTTCCTTATGGCAAAGGGCGTTATTGCATTCAGAGCAGAAAAGCATCCTGGGGGTTTGCTTCAGAAGTTGTCTTTCAGTGTATGTTCATCTGCAGTTTGTTCGTGCTTTTAGAAGGGTCTTTTCTTCAGATAGTTTGTATTCTCGAGAGTGCTCGATTCTGGAGGAAACCTCTCATAGTTATCTTCATATCTTTGATAGTTGGGTTCTTCAGAGTGTTCATTGATTTCTATAGGAAATCATTTCCAGTTTATCTGATTTCATGAATGTGTTCCGCCAGTCTCCATGTTTGGCATATGTCCACTGGTTCCTAAGGAGATTGTGTTAGTTTTGTTCACATACATAGTCAGCTATTTGTGTGAAGGATTGTGCACTCATTTAGTTTGCCATTTCTTATATTCAGACTGGAAATTCTGTGCCAAAAGTCAGTCTTTCTCTTAGTCCTCACGTGTCTTACATTGATACTGAGAGTGTGAAAGGAGATTGTTAAAAGAACATTGCAGATTCTTCCTTATTTATAAATTTATAATAAAGAGATCAATTTTTTGTGGGGCTAGGTTGTTTCCTTAGAAGGGGAGGGTTTTTCCTAGGATATACCTTTTTGTGTGTGTTTTAGAATTTGTTTTCTGTCAATCTGTTTCAAATTTAACAGATAGAACCAAGAACAAGCAAAACTGTAAAGATTCTGCAAATCCTGAACCCTTTTAATGAGACTTCTATTTCATTCTTTGATTGCTAAGAACGGTCTTCTAATAGTCTGAATATTGAGGAAGTTTGACACCTATATTTACAATCAGAACTTCTGTACTTCTCCAATGCTGACGCAAGAAGAATAATCTACTTTGATATGATATTAACTGAATATCTCTGATTTATAATTTGCTAGATATAGATGCTTGAAGGAGCAGACTTGATTTTGTTTGTGTGTCCTTCAAAACTGCATCACCATCCTTCTAAATATCTAAACCAAAAGACGTCACCCTCAAGTGGCATGTCCTTTTCCTTAGACGACTTTATTTATGCCTTCTCATGAATCGGCGATTTCAAGTTTAATTGCAATCAGGCACTAACACACACATTGTGTTAGGTTAGTGTTAATATCACATTAATCTGGAAAGGTGCCGCCTCATAATAGGAAAGCAAGGAGTTTATGTAAATCCATTTGTAGATAATTAGAATGTGAAGATTAAATGCAATATGCACTTCCAGACCTGTAGATTATCAGGTTATATACTTAACACTCCCTCTTAACTTGATATTCATACAAAGAGATATTATATCTAGCAACATTAGTACAGCTGTATAAGCAAGAATTAATACTCTATATCTGTCTGAATCTTCTTAGTATGTGATATCATAGAACAAATAATACAATGTCATATTACTAAACCTGTGATTTGACAAATCACTGCTACTAGTGATAAGATACAGGATAAATCTGAAGAGTAATTTAAATTCTTCATTTATCCAAGTTGTGACTCATAGAAACTGGTATTTCTATATCAAAACAAGATCGTCAATTTTAGATCTACCAAAAAACAGGATAAACCCGAAGAATACTAGAATTCTTTCTTTATCCAAATTGTGACTTATAAACAAAGCAATGTCTACATCACAATATGATCTTGAACTCGTCTAGATCTTATAGTAGAACTCTACTATTTAACACATCATCTAAGAGATCGTCACCTCTCATAATGTTTTATACAAGTGTTCATTATTTCAGAGATTGTCACCTCTGAAATAATGAATACAAATGGTGGAGCCCATAACAGTCAATAGCCTGACAAAAAAATTAATTTATTAATAATCAAAAAAGTAAAAATGGATTACAACTCAACCATACCAAATCTCCTCCTGAAGTGTTCTATCTTCACTCTAGATAAAGGTTCGGTGAGTATGTCTGTGTCTGATCTACAGTGCAAATGTATTCCTATTTTACAAAATTCTTGTCTAACATATCTCTTACATAATGATAAGGAATTCCAATATGCTTGGACCTATCATGAAACACTGGATTCACTGAAAGCTTGATGGAACTCTGATTATCACAATGAATAATCGTAGGATTCATAGCTTGTCCAAATAATCCTACAAGTAACTTCCTTAGCCAAATTGCTTCTCGAGAGGCCATTGTTGCTGCAATTTGTTCGGCTTTTGTGGAGCTCTGAGCTACTAAAGATTGTTTTTTGCATATCCAAGATATCATAGTTGATCCTAAACTGAAACAGCATCCTGAAGTACTTTTTTTGTCTTTAAAACTTTCACCCCAATCTGAGTCGGTGAATCCATGCAAGTCTAAAGCAACTTTCTCATATTTGAGTCCAAAATTAAGAGTGCCTTGTAAGTATCTCATAATGTGTTTAACTGCAACTAGGTGAATCTCCTTTAGTTCACACATAAACTGACTTAAGGCATTAACTATATAGCAAATATCCGGTCTTGTATTTACTAAGTACATAAGGGACCCAATCATTTGTCTATAGAGAGTAGAATCTATGGAAGGTGATTCTGTGGCTGCTTTCTTAAGTTTATGTAGATTACTCTCCATTGGAGAAGAAATAGGTTTGCAATTCCACATTCCAAATCTCTTCAAAATGTTTGATGTATACTTTCCTTGACTAAATATGATACTGTCAGAATTTTGCCGTACTTCCAGTCCTAGGAAGTATGGAGTCCCAAATCTTTTCATTTCAAATTCTCTAGTTAGATCTTTCTTGCACTGATCTATGAGATAATCATCACCTGTTATTAGTAATCATCGACATACAGTATCAGAATTACCATATCATTTTTATCTTTTTTATAATATAAATTTGGATCAGCTTCATTCTTGGAGAATCCTAAGTTGGTGAGATACTTATCAATTCTTTCATACTAGGCCTTGGGAGCCTTTTTAAGCCCATAGAGAGCTTTCTTGAGCCTGCAAACAAAAGTGTTAGGATCATGAGTTTCAAATCCTTCCAGTTGCTCCAGATATACATCTTTTGAAATCTTTTCATTTAAGAATGTTGTTTTGACATCCATCTGATGCACCTTCCATCCCTTTGATGCGGCAATTGCTAAGACTGCTCTTACAAAGGTTTATCTGGCAATAGGAGCAAAGGTTTCTTCATAATCAATCCCTTCTTCCTGAGAAAATCCTCTGGCTACAAATCTGGCTTTATACTTCTCAATGCTACTATCAACAACATGCTTTATTTTAAATATCCACTTGGAAGAAACAACAGATTTTCCTTTAGGTCTTGGAGCAATTTCCCAAACATCATTTTTCATAATAGATTGGTATTCTTCTGTCATAGCCTCTTTCCAAGTTGTATGTTTAATAGCATTCAAAGGATTTGTTGGTTTTGTTTTGGATAAATCATTCATGTTTGCTGTATAACTGGAGAATCTTTTAGGCCTTTTGCTTTCTCTGACTATTCCAGAAGGTGCAGCAAATTCTTGAGCTGCTTCAACTATTTTAATGGCCCAAAGTGGTCTTTTCTTTGCATTTTCTTCAAGGTTCATATTGTGAATTTCATCTTCGATTTCTTCTGAGTTCTCCCTCTGGGACCCAGGTTCACTATTTCTTTCACAATTAGATAAAGGAGAAGGTTCGTAAGAACTTATGGCTCTTTTGAATGCAAGATCGTCTTCAAAGATTACATCCCTACTAAGTTCAATACTTTTCTGTCCAGGTATGAAAATCCTATATGCCTTAGATGTTTCATTATACCCTACAAAAATACCTTTCCTCCTAGAGGGTTATAACTTAGTTCTCTTTTCTTTTGGAACATGGAAATATACAAGACATCCAAAAATTCTAAGATGACTTATATTGGGTTTTACTTTGGTAAATACTTCTTCAGGAGTTTTATCTTTAAGATAAGAGTGAGGGCTTCTGTTTTGAATATATACAGCAGTACAAGAGGCTTCTACCCAAAGATAATATTCTAGATTTTGATAAAAAATCATAGCTCTAGCAGCTTCTATAATTGTCTTAATCTTTCTTTTTGCCACCCCATTTTGTTCTAGATTATAAAGAACGGTGTACTCCCTCTTAATCCTTGATTCTTTACAGAACCTTTTAAACAAGTCTGAGGTATATTCTCCTCCGTTATTAGTTCTAAGGGTTTTAATTTTATGCCCTGAAAAATTTTCAGTTAATGTTTTGAATTCTTTAAATCTTTGTAGGATTTCTTCTGATTCCTTGCATTTAAAAAAATAAATCCATGTTTTCTTAGAGAAGTCATCTATGAACAAGATATAATACCAAAATCCTCCAAGAGAAGGAACAAACATAGGTCCACATAAATCTGAATGAATTAATTCAAGTACATTATTTGTTTTCCTAGTACTATCATGAAAGAGACTTCTGATGTTCTTACCCAAAGCACACCCTTTGCAAATACTTGGGTGGTCTTTATTTAGTTATGGAATCCAGTAACCATCTTCCCCATAGTTGATAAAGTTTTGAAATTTAGATGCCCTAATCTTTTGTGCCATATTTCATTTATATCTGTAGCTTCATGAACTAGGGCTTGAATAGATTGACTAGATTCTATATTCAATTCATACAAATATCCTTTTCTTTGACCAATTAACTTTTCTTTCTTGATGGAAGAGTTCTTAGCCCAAGTTAATACTTTGTCATCCACGAATGCAACATTGTGTCGATCATCTTCAAGTGTTGTAATTGAGATTAGGTTTCTTTTAATTCTTGGTACACAGAGTACACCTTTAAGAAGAAGAGTATTTCCTGATTTTAGTTTCAAAGTACAATTTCCAATTCCTTTAACGGAGTGTGCTGAGTTATCACCAATGGTAACTTCACCGTTAACCTTCTCTGATAAAGAGTCTAGAGTTTCTTTGTATTCTGTTATATGTCTAGAAGACCCACTATCAATTACCTATGTTTTATTTGAAATTTCATTTGATAAAAAGGAATAGAAAACACGGTTCTTAGGATCATAAGTATCTTCTTCTCTACTAACATTTGTATAGTTAGCTTCTTGTTTAGAATTCTCAGGACAATTTGATTTATAGTGTCCATATTTTTCACATTTGAAGCACTTTATTTTGGATAAGTCTTTCTTGGGTTTTCCATTCTTTTGATTTCCCTTTTTCTTCTTGAAATGCTTCCTCTTACCCTTATAGGAGTTTGCATTAAGAATATGAAGTTCCTCATCTTTTGTTTTTTGTTTCCCTCCTTTCTTTAGTTTTTTGGATTCCTCTTGAAGACAATTGTTCTTAAGTCTGTTGAAATCCGGAAGATTATCTCTGACACTTATTCCTTGTGCAAATGTCTCGCATGAATCTGGTAATCCATCTATAGCCATTAGTGTTAATTCTATATCACTAATAATGGTTCCTATACTTGATAATTCATCTCTGATGCCGGCTACCCTGAGGAAGTAGGAATTTATCAATTCTCCTTTCTTTATCTGAATGTGATTTAGTTGCCTTTTCAATGCAAGAACCCTAGTTGCATTGTTTACCTCATATGCATTTTGTAATGCATTCATCATATCAAATGCAGTTTGATGTTTTGTAAGTATGGGTACGATATCATTTTTAACTCCATCTAAAATGATTTGAATAGCTTTTCTATTTCCTCTGCTCCAGATAGATTTGTGAGGTTCGAATGGAGGTTGTTTGGATGCTCCATCAACAAATTGTTTTACATCATTCTCTTTAAGAATCATCATGATTCTGAATTTCCAGGCTTCAAAGTGTTCTTTCCCATCAAACTGTCATGTCCCCTTTTTTGGAGGTAATTTGATTTAATTAATTTAATTAATTAAGTTATCCAAAATAATGAATATCTTATGAGGATGACTAATTAATTATTTTAATTAAATAAATAAGTGGGATTAAGTTAATTATTTATAAAGTTATCAAATAAACAAATATTAAAAGGTAACTTTATATTTAGTTAATTTAATAAAGTGACTTGAATTATAAAATATTTTATAAAGTCATTTAATAAATAAAATAATGTTCTAGAAGTTTCTAGAGAAGGTGAAGAAAATAGAATAAATAGGCATCCTGGGCTTCATTCTTAGCAAACAGATTTGTTGTTGTTGATGTTGATGTTTGATGGTTGTGAAACCTAAGGTTTCTGCAGTAGTCACAATTGGCCATTGAGAACGAAAACTCTCAATTGGTAGGCAATTTTGAGGGTGTGAAGTATCACTTGAATTATTGCAGCTGGAGAGAAAGTTACTTCAAACTTTCATTTGTGCTTTATTGGTTTAAACTTTGGGGCCTTTGGCCAAGTTTTGTATGATATTGATTGGTGTTTGCTTTGGAGACTTTTTGGAGTTCATAGTCTTCAATGAATTTGCATTGAGGAGGTGATTTGCAGCATCTATAATTTATTTAGAAGTCTGATATACTGTTGCTGGGGCATCATTGGAAATATATTTTTGTTCATATCTTCACTTAGAGGTATCCGATGGTTCTAGGTATTGTTGCTTTCAATTGCTATCGTCGAGACAATCATTTCAAAGACAAATTTGAGGAGCTTAGAGGCTGCATTTATTTTTCTAAAGTATTGCCAGGCAAGAATAGGGGCGGCTGGGTGAAAGCATCGATTGGGCCTAAGAGAAGTTCATTTTGCTTGAAACTTGATTCTTTCATCAGCTTTTTTCTAAGACATCATCATTTCTCCAGGTTCCTTTGTTTATCATTCATGTTAGCATTGCATTTTAGGTGTTATAAGTTTCAGCGGTAGGTGTGCATTATACCAACATTATCATATTTTGTAATCCATGTAAATGCCAAGAGTGTTGGCCATATTTCATGAGCATTGTATTAGAAATTTCATTGCAATTAAGGAGATAATAGTTGCTAGTGTCATTTGAGCAATTCAATATCATTTATCATCAACTAGTTAGTTTGCATACCAACTGTTTGTAAAAATGCCAGTTGACTGTAGGTGTTCATTTCTAATGCTTCGATCATATATATGCATTGAATATTGCTAAAATTAGTTGCACATTCATGTTAGGTCATTGTTTAGACAATCGGGAGTCTTCTTGCAAGCATTCTTATTGATGCAAATTGAAAAAAAGAATCATTTTAGCAAACTGAAAAGTTATATCAGTCATATGACCCTTGTATGCAAAGTGTTTAACAAAATTTCTTGAGCCTTCAGTCAGAAGTTTTCAATCAGATTTGAGCAGGGTCATTACACAAACCTATCCTTGGCTCTGATTGTGTATGCCATTTGAAGATAGGAGAAAGTTGCTAAATATATATGAAGTCTGATAACTGAATTTTGCAGAGCCCTAGGTTTGATAACTTGGCTCTGATACCATGTAAAGATTCTGCAAATTCTGAACCCTTTTAATCAGACTTCTATTTCAGTCTTTGATTGCTAAGAACGGTCTTTTGATAATCTGAATATTGAGGAAGTTTGACACCTATATTTATAATCAGAACTTCTGTACTTCTCCAATGCTGATGCAAAAAGAATAATCTACTTTGATACAATATTGACTGAGAATATCTCTGATTTATAATTTGCTGGATATAGATGCTTGAAGGAGCAGACTTGATTTTGTTTGTGTGTCCTTCAAAACTGCATCACCATCCTTCTAAATATCTAAACCAAAAGATGCCACCCTCAAAGGGCATGTCCTTTTCCTTAGACGACTTTATTTATGCCTTCTCATGAATCGGCGATTACAAGTTTAATTGCAATCAGGCACTAACTAACACATTGTGTTAGGTTAGTGTTAATATCACATTAATCTGGAAAGGTACCGCCTCATAATAGGAAAGCAATGAGTGTATATAAAGCCATTTGTAGATAATTAGAATGTGAAGATTAAATGCAACGTGCACTTCCAGACCTGTAGATTATCAGGTTATATACTTAACAAAAACAAGAAAAAATATCAATCTATAGAGTGAAGTACAAATGGTACAACACCAAAAAGGAAAACCTCAGCTGAGCCAAATCAAGGGACACCAAATGTATAAAACTTGATAGTGGAAGTTCACAAAATTCCCATCAGCCTGTAACTGAACTCCAAGGCACCTTCTAATTATCAAAACCCCTGTTGTAGACACCATCCCTTGAGACTAACATAGTTTTCATTGACTCCACCGTTACTGGCACTGGCTCCTTCAATGCTACCAGTTTTTTAAACTTGATATTGTTAGTAATCTCCATCTGATGTATAGAATGAGTTAAAACAGCATTCTTGAGGCACACCAAAGTATGGTTGTTAGCAACCTCAAGGATGTCCACATGGGGAGACTGAGAAGTGACCATATTTTTATTTATGACCAGTCTTGGCATAAATCAGAGAGATTGCTCACCTCCTTGTTGACTATTTTGATATGCATAATTTTATCTACTTGATCATCTTTCACAATGAAGAACTGCTCCAAATCCTGCTAACTCTGAGCCAGAAGCTCCTGTGTTCTCCTTTAAGCATGCTAAAATGTCCTCTGGACTGCCAAGTGAATCCATCATATGAATGATTTAGCTTTAAAATCTGCTAGGATAGAAGCACAAGGCTGAAGCAGGCTATTGCCCTTTTCTGCAAATCAACTAAGGCCTTTCTGACATGAGGTGACATTTTCTTCCTAATGTTTAATTTCTTAGGAGCTTCACTAGTACCCAGATTGACCTGTTCACGCTCATTGGGATCCCTGTCTTTCATTTAAAGCCCGACTCTCTGTTAGAAAAGTAGATTGCATCATCCTCAGTGTTGAAAGTATTTCTCAGCCTATGATCCAATACACTCTTTACAGAAAGGTTTTCTAGGCAAGGTAAAACCAATCTTGGCCACGGGTACTATGAGCCAGCCCTACCAACACTAAAGAAACACAGAAGCCATATGAGGGAAACCCATGGATGAAGCCACACGGGTCATAAAACAAAGATCCCCTGCAGATTGTAATGACAAATAAATGCTAGGCATGACCAAGTGTTTACACACACAATGCAATCACATCCAAATCTTTCATTGATACACCTCAAATGAGTTCTTGAAAACAAATATTATCCAGCCTACGACTGATGGTGACACCAACATAGATCCACAACAGCCTATTTTCACGAATGTGCCACCTTTATAGAATCAGATCTATTTTCCATATTAATACTTCCAAGATAAGATGAAGCTTCCAATTAGTGCAATACACTCTATTGGAAGCCTTGATAGCTATTCAAAAGTCTGAACTCCACTGTGATCTATGAAACATTCTATATAAACCAAGGTTATACCAGATAAAAGCAGATCCTATTCAGCTTCAGTATTTGCTTCAATTCCCAAATTGTGTAATTGTCAAATCACAAAAGCCTCAACTGTAATACATATTCAGTACCCGCTGGACCAGGATTGCTGCAAGGAACTCCATCAAAGTTAGGCTTCTCACCATACAAAGGGGCTTCCCAATTTTTTTCTCTTCATTTTTTCTTAGTAGATACTAACCCATTAATGAGAATCTGCACAGATGTGATTGCTTGTAATTATTCTTATATGTGGTCTTAAAAATGGGCAGTGCATTGAGCTCGGCATAAGTAGCCAGAAACTTATTTAGTTTCTGGCCTATAGTTTTCTCCTGCCATCTACGGTATTCACATATTAGATAGTTTTGGAAGCTTCTGGAACATATTCTCTAAAATACTTGCTTCATTCATCAAAATATGTTAATAACTTAAATTCATATTTGTATATCAGAACTTTCTTGTATTAGATATCAAAGGTACTCTTTGATAGCTACAATGTATGCTACCAGATTCTCATGTTTCAAGTTCTTCCTATTTGTATGCAAACTAAGTGGCAAATTGCTTCCCATGTTGAAATTGAAACTTATTGTACTCTTCCATTTTAGTTTTTCAATCTAATAATATTTTAATTTTTGAAACAAACAAATAATCAGTTCTTTGAAGTTATTTTACCTGAATGCAAGTTTCTGACACCAACATAATGTTAAATTATTATGTTTGGACGAAGCATAATAAAACATAATCACAAACCTATCGGTTTCCTATTTGTCATTCTAAATGCATAGATTGCAAATTCTCCACATTTTTGATTGTATAATATGCTTTACAGAGCCCATATGTAAATGTGCTCAATTGTGTACTTGCAGTTGAATGACTATATATATATTCACAAGCTCATATAAGCATGATATAGCTTTACAGTTTGCATATACAATGTACATCCATGTCCATATATTTTTAAATTACCATGTATATGCCTGTTTCTGAAAGTGCTCCTGTTTAATTTTCTTGGTTCATGTATTTCAGAAGTGGAGTAGATGTTGATTTGCATTACTATGGATGGTATTGATCGTGGTTTTTATTCATGAACTTTGTATCATCTTGTATGCTTATTTCTTGAAATCAATTGTTTTTTATATTGAAATGGAGTCATTTATAAATTGAACTCTTATCTTGACAGAAATCCATCTACTGTTCTTTGGATGTTTGCTTTGACATTCGAACTTGGAAGACAAAGTTCAGGACCACGTATTCATAGATTATTTGAGCGGGCATTAGCTGACTCAGATACCGAACAGTCAGTAATATTGTGGCGATGCTACCTTGCCTATGAACTCCATATTGCATGCAATGGTGATGCTGCTAGGCGCATTTTTTTCAGAGCTATTAATGCCTGTCCATGGTGAGTTTCCTTCTTGTTAAAGCTTGTCTCAGGCTTGCCCAAACCTTTTAACACTTAGTGGACTATGATCCATTCCTTCAGTGCAAGCATTTGCATGTAAATACATCTGATTTATTAAAATTTTGCAGCAGTATAAATTAAAATGCAATGCTTATCTAGGCCGAGCATTTCTTGACCTATGTAATTCAACTGCTGCCTTACCATATATTTTGTATTTAGTTAAACCATTGTTAAAAGGCAGCTGTGTATTTTGGGAATTTGTTTGTTTGCAATCGTTTACATACTATCCGGTGTAGATTATTAGGGCTTTAGTGACTTGTGAAATTTGTGTCCATTTTCGTACGAAATGTCTCACTAATATCAGGAAGGGAAAGTAGAATTTGAGCCTTGGTCGTGATTAATAATTTTTTTATTATTATTGAAAATTGGATTGGATGTAAATAGTTTCCTGCTTTTCCCAGGTCAAAGCTGTTGTGGCTCGATGGCTTTCAAAAACTGAGCAATATTTTGACAGCAAAGGAGCTGTCTGATCTCCAAGAGGTAATGCATGACAAAGAATTACGCCTGAGGACAGATATTTATGAAATCCTTTTGGAAGACGAGACCAAACTTTAAAGACATTGACTTTCCTGTATATACTAACTTTCCATTATTGTACCACTACATCCAGCCTTTGGAAACTGTATCACTGCAAGCAGAGGAGGTTTATATTGCTTCTATTATCCCTGTATAAAACTGAGCATTGGAATTGTTTACTGTACGCAGAAGGAATATAATAATAGAAATCGCTCTCAGCACAATCTGTTATCAATAATCTCTAGTGTCCTTGTGAAATTGCTGCAGAACAGATCATTTAATGACAGAACTACTCCACTTTGAGATATGGTTGAAATAGTTAGGTTTTTCTGCTTTTGAATATTTTGTCTAGCAATATTTTGGTTTTCTCTTCTGGTTAACCTGAAGCAATTTATTTTTCTTAGACTTTGGATAATTACATTCTCAGATTGACCAAGGATCATAATTTATGAGTTGTACATTGAACCTATGTCACTCCGCTCAATTTTGCCAGAATTATAGCAGCTAATGCTCAACTTGTTACAGAAAGGGTTGGAGTACTAAAAATAGGAGAGTAATATTCATGTAACGAAAGGAAAATTTATCTTCTCTTGTAAATGTACCTTATATCTTTCACTGTGCAAGTCACCTATTCGAACATTAAAATGGTGGAACTGTAGTCAATTTTACTAAATATTTTTGAATGGAAGCGGATCAATTCCAGAATTTAATGTTCTCTTTGTGCCTTGAGATTTCCAGTGTGTCCAAAATTGAGGCCTTACATCATGACTCAATTCGTGCATATCTTAAGACATATGGTGATTCCAAATTTAAGTGGGTACAAGAAAGGCTACAAAAGGTGTTACTGGGGCCGAGCTAAGTTAGCCGTCTTTCTTAAAATCAAGAATTTAAGGATTCTTGCGTAATTTGTTTAGAAAAATAGACAAAAATATTTGATGAGGACGATTTGCTGAGGAAAAGTTGCAACGCCTGTGCATTATTTAAGTAGCACTGTTATGATTGTACGCATTTTCATACTCTTCAAAGCTATGTGGCGACAAATTTTTAGCACTTTCTTACATCCAAAAAGTATGGAACACATGAACTGTGGTCTAATTAATAGCAAATGCATCGACAGACTGGCTAACGTACATGAGATTCCCAGTTCGGGAGATTAAAATTTTGTACGGGCCAATTGTCCTTAATATATTTTAGTATAGTTTTTTTTTTTTTCAAAAACAATTTACAATCAATTTTTACACTTCATAATCGTAAGATACGATGAAATCTAATAATGTTGCAAGATTATAAAATTATAAAA
Source organism: Cupressus sempervirens (assembly GCA_028749045.1). Lineage (NCBI taxonomy): Eukaryota > Viridiplantae > Streptophyta > Pinopsida > Cupressales > Cupressaceae > Cupressus > Cupressus sempervirens. The sequence goes on along the minus strand of CM053790.1, from coordinate 50,944,518 downwards.
TGCTTTGGAATCAAATAACACTAGAATCAATAAAATATCTATCATATCATATCCTATCAATACTCGTAGAAAATTATTGTAATGCCTATGGGCACCCTTATCTACGGCACAATTTTAAAATTAATAATTCTTCCATGCTCACGATCTTGCATTTCTATGTTCTTTTTAGCTTTCTTTTCTATACCTCATTCCATTTATTTAATAAATAAATAAAATCTTTATGCATTAGGAACAGTTACCAACTCACTTCCTCTCAACAAAAAGAAATAATCTAATTAATTCCTTTGTCTTCTTTTTTCTTCTGTAAGATTATTTGTTTTAACTTGACAACTAATTGGTTCAATATTTATTTTTAAGTTTTTTCTTTTTATTTATTTTTTGAATAATTTTTAAATTTGGTGCAAATTGCATATCAATATTTCTTCCTTTGCTAATTGCAACCTAATTCAAAAAATGGTTTGTCAATAAATGAAGATATTGATTTTGAAAATATCTATTTTGTTTTCATATTGCATTGAATATTATACCGATACGTTTTATCATTTTATTTTTCATATTTTTAGATCTTATTTCAATAATGCTTTTTAGATTTATGTTTTTTAAATTGAAATTAGGTATATATTATCAATAGTATATGATTATAATTGTAGATGTTTTAAAATTTTATATGTTGTCCACAATTTTTTTGAAAAGTATTATCTTGTGATTATATAGCATGTATTAAATATGCATAACTTCATATCATGTGAATATACATTGTCAACAGTCACATAATCAATGTATTGTCGTTTCTTATACTAATTAGTTTTTAAAAAAATTTGTAAGTGGTAAAATGATTTAGAATAATTGAGGGGGTGGGGTGTGTGAATCAATTAATTTTCAGGTCTAGATATATGTATTTTAAATCTTCAAACAATTTAAGATCTAATCTCTAATTCACTCGGTCTCAATAGCAACTTATTAGTGACATAAACTTGCAGTCCACTATCCCAATAGTAACAAACTTGAGGAATGTAAAATATTAACAATAAACATATCTAATAACATCCACACAAATACGACACTAGGATTTAATGTGGAAACCCTATTTGGGAAAAACCACCAGCAAAATGTCACCATTTTTTCACTCTTCTAAAGTGAGTCTTGTTAGGAGTCAGCTCTGCTAAAGGTTACAATACACACTGTTAGGTGTGACCCTATTAAAGATTTAATCACCTTGTTACGAGTGGTCTTGTTAGAGGACTTAAGAACATTACATTAGAATGTCACCTTGATTAAAGGATTTACAAATGATTGTTTGGTCAACCTTGATTAAAGAATTTTAACTGATACAATGGTTATAAGTGACGGTTGATCTGATAAATACAACTTGCCTTACAAATACAGACCACAATTCGTTTCAACAGATGATTCATTGACTGGGCTCCATTATTATCTCCATCACTTATTCGCTTGGCAACCCTTCATGCAATCACTCTTCACCTCGACATTTTACTATTCAGCCTTTTGCTCAAGTTTGTCAATCAACAAAATCAACAATTGCTCCAACCTTGCTAGGTTAGACCTTATGCCTCTTTAAAAAGGTAGCTTTGACCTTTTGTCGTTTAAAAACTGTCATTGATCTTAGGTTTAGGTCAAATTCATTGAATATTTCCATTTTTTATTTCCTCTTAGAAAATTCTCAAAATTTCTCTTTGAATCCATGCTTGGAAATTCTTAAACATGGTTTCACTTGCATTAAAATTTTCCAAGTCATCAATCCTTATTTTCATTACGCTTTACATATTCCACGAATTCAACTTTATCGACCATGAATCTCAATTCCTTCACAAACTATAAAATGCTAACACTCGGCCAAAACTGTGTTCCTCGGCCTCAGTCATCACTAGGTAACTCACTAACGTTTCTTTCTTGGCTTACAATGTCTTTGCTCGGTCCTTTTATTGGCGCTTGGTCCAACTTTTCTAATACTCTGTCTTTACTGGCCCTCAGTTGACACTAAGTTTTCTCAGCTTCTACTGTTCACTTGGTCGACACTAGCATAGCTCGACTTCAACTATAAGTTCCTTAATCTTCTCCTTTGAAGCTCGGTTAAGCCTAAGTATTTGTTCTTCATTGATCATCTCTTCTAGGCTTCAACTTAACTATCTTCTCCATTTAGTGTTGTGATTATACAACACATTATCTTGTCAAAGTCCAATTGATCAAGTGCCCATTGTAATGCCTCATAACTCAACCTTTCCACTAAGTCCTCTTGTTATCTCTTCTTTTCAAATCCTCTTCATCAATCATCTTGATATGACACTACTCAAGTAGCATTTGTCTCGCTAATAAAGTTTGACATCAATGACAACATAACAATTGTTCCAATTGTATTTTCCAACAATCCCCCTCTTTGGAATTGATGGCAACACCTCTAGTTACCATGCAATCCAAAAACATTTAACTTACTTCATCCATCTCCCTCTGTGTCCAGTAACAGATCTTCATTAATATCCTTAGTTTCATTTTGATTCTCATTCATGCAGCTCTGATATGCAACACCTCTAGTCACCTCTTTGATATATAGCTTCTAAACTTCTTCACTATCTCTAGATGGAAACACCTATGTACATATTCACCCTCTTTCTTACGATAACAACATAATCTCCCTCTTTTTTTAATTAATGATGACAACTATTCTCATTTCTCCCACTTTACTCAAGAAATGGTAACTTTTGAACTCTCCCTTGACTTTTTCTCCTCATGGTAATTGATATATAAATCTCTCCTTCTTTATTCATGCTTCCATGATAACTTTATAAACTCTCCCTCCTTGACAATAATGCCAAAGGCACTTCCAAAGATACCTCAACATCTGCAGGTAACTTAGTCTCATACATCTTCAACATGTAGGTATCTCTTTTTCAGTTCTCTGAACTAGGTTCTTCTTTTGTCAGCTTACTTATAACTGATTCAACATCCTGTGCTTCTCTCTTCACACCTTTAGGTAGGTCCTAAAGTGTGACTTTCCACATCAATTATAAGATATTCTAATCAAAACATTTGATACTGAGCTCCATCTTAGCTTAAGTAGCCTCAGTTAGGGGAATCACCCCCAATTTATGTCTTAGATACTCATGTGCATCCTTAGGTAAGACCTTTGTGGATATATCAACTATTTGTTCCTTTGTATTTACATACTCCAATCTCACTTCTTTGTCTTGTAACAACTCTCTCAAGTAATGATACTTGATAGCAATATGCTTGGTCTTAGTATGCATCACAAGATTTTTAGATATGTTTATAGCAATTGTGTTAGCACAAAATATGACAATAGGTTCAATGACCTCTTCCTTAACCCCTTTCAACAATTTCTTGATCCACACTATGTTAGAACAATTAACTATTGTTGCTACATATCCAACTTCTATTGTAGATTGGGAGATGCAATTCTACTTCTTGTTTGTCCATGAAACCAGTCTCTTTCCTAGAAAGAAAGCTCCATTGCTTGTACTCTTTTTGTCATCAACATTTCTAGCCCAATCTACACAAGTATACACTTTTAGTTCAAACTTGTCATTCTTCTTGTAATACGATCCATAATCCTCTATTCATTTTAGATATCTTAGTATTCTTTTCAAACCATTGTATGATTCTCCTTAGAATTTGCAGAAAATCTAGCAATTATCCCAACTACTAGTGCAATATTTGGTCTTCTATGAGCAACATATTGCAACTTACCAATCATTGATCTATGTAAGGTTTGGTTTACCTCGGTGGAATAATCATTCTTTGAAATTTTATGTCTAGTAGCCATAGGTGTTCCAACTGGTCTTGAGTATTTCATTCCAAAATTTTTGAGTCTCCTTGATATATTTTGATTGTGTAATGTAGATACCTTTCTTCATTTGATAAGCTTGCAAGACGGTAAAATTTTTGATTTCTCCAAACACAGGCATCTAAAACTCTTGCCTCATTTGATCTGTAAATGACTTACACAATGCATCCTTTCCTTCAAATATGATATCATCAACAAATATCTCAGCCAAAAGTATCCATTTTTTAGATTCAGTCTTCAAGTATAGATTTTCATCATCATGTTAGTCCTTACAAAACTAATCTTCACCAAGTATGTGTGCAATCTTTCATACCATGATCTAGGAGCTTGTTTCAATCCATAGAAATCTTTGTGCAACTTACATGCCAGATCACTTTTGTTTGGGTCAACAAATTCTTCAACTTGTTCAATGTAGACTTCCTCTTCCATAATTTCATTCAAAAATGCAGACTTGACGTCCATCTAGTATACTTTTGAGTACTTGGTAAGAGGAATATTGACATAGAGTTCTCACTCCTTCCAATCTTGCAACAGGAGAAAATGTCTCCCAATAGTCAACACCTTCTTGTGCATATCCTTTACAAACTAGCCTTGCTTTGTTTCTTGTGACTTCACCTTTCTCATGTAGCTTGTTTTTAAATACCCACTTTGTCACAATCACATTCTTGTCTTTTGGTCTAGGTGCTAGTGGCCAGGTTTTTTTCTCTCTATCTACTCAATCTCTTCATTCATTGCTTGGATCCAGTGTTCATTATCCAAAGAATCCTTCATTGATTTGGGTTCAAACTCACTTAGTAAGCATGCATCACTTCTCAGTCTTTTTCTTGTCATAACTTCAGAGTCTTTGTCTCCAATGATTTGATTAGGTGCATGATGTCTCCTCACATATTTTGCTAATGTAAGCTCTTTTCTTCTTACTTCTTCCCCAGGTTCATCTAGTAGATTAGCTTCAGGTAGAACTTCATGTATTTATGCTTGTTCTTCTAGTTGTTCAGAAATCACTTGTTGATGCTCAACAAGCTTTGCATGATGCTTGGCATGCACTTCCTAGCACTCGACACCAATTGTCTAATTCTCGGCACATTGTTGCTATAACTCAGCATGTACTGGTTCTTGCTACTTGATAACTTTCTTCTCAAGTTCAAGTAAGGTGATGGACTCACCTTCATCAATTTATGTGAAGCTTTTGTAATCTTCAGGTTCATTCTTACATTCAACTTCATTGTTTTCTGCATATTCATCAACTTTCACATTTACATTTTCCACAACTTTGTTAGTGTTATATAGTTCAATCACTTATATATTTTTCTGTTACTAGAATAGCCTAAGAATATGCCTTCATCACTCATTGCATCAAGTTTCCCATTTTGATTGCCTTTCAGTATATAACATTTTTCTTCCAAAAACTTTGAAATATTTCACATTAGGTGCATATTCATACCATAACTAAAAAGGTGTAATATTTGTTCGAAAATCACTTGTTGATGTTCGACAAGCTCTACATGATGCTTGGCATGCACTTCCTAATGCTTGACAACAATTGCCTAATTCTTGGCACATTGTTGCTATAACTCGGCATGTACTGGTTGTTGTTGCTCAACAACTTTCTTCTCAGGTTCAGATAAGGTGTTGGACTCAGCGTCATCAATGTATGTGAAACTTTTGTAATCTTTAGGTTCCTTCTTACATTCAACTTCATTATTTTCTACATACTCATCAACTTTCACATTTGCACTTTCCACAACTTTGTTAGTGTTATATAGTTCAATCACTTATATATTTCTCTCTTACTGGAATAGCCTAAGAATATGCCTTCATCACTCTTTGCATCAAGTTTCCCATTTCTATTGTCATTCATTATATAACATTTTCTTCCAAAAATTTTGAAATATTTCACATTAGGTGCATATTCATACCATAACTAAAAAGGTGTAATATTTGTATATTTCTTGACTTGTACTATATTCAAGGTATAAATAGTTGTACTTACAACTTCTCTCCAGTACTTAGGTGCAACATTCTTCTCCATCATCAATGTCTTAGCATAATCCATGATTAATCTATTCCTCCTTTTAGCTATACCATTCTATGGAGGGTCCTTGATGCATACATCTATCTCTTGATTCCTTATCATTGTAGAATCTATTGAATTTCCAAAATATGAATTCACCTCCTCTATCATATCTCAGACACTTCAAGATTTTACCTATTTCCTTTTCAACTCTAGCCAAATACCACTTAAACATTTGAATGCATCAGATTCTTCTTTAAGAAACATCATAATCATCATTCTAAATTAGTCATGAACAAATAGAATAAAATATTTATCACCACAGTAGCTTTGCACTCCAATAGGTCCACAAAGGTCAGTATGAACCAACTCTAAAATAAAATCAGAAGTATAGATCTTGCTCTTGAAATTAGACTTTTTAAATTTTTCCTATTTGACATTGTTTAGACATCACATTATCAGGTTTCTTCAGTCTTGGTAATCCTCTATCTTTCTTCATCTGACTAATACTTACCAAATTATCAAAGTTCACATGATGTGGCCTCTTATGCCATAACCATATATCATCACATTGTGCAAACAAACATGTATTATTATATAGGTCTAGATAGAAAAAAATTACCTATGGTTCATGTCCACTTCTAAATAATTCAACAGAACCATTGTAGATTTTAGCCTTCTTGTGCTGAAATTCAACTCTATAACTTTAACTATTCAACTATGCCACACTCAACAAATTGCAGTTACTATCACATCTGATATTATCAAACAATTTTATTGATAGTTTACCTTTCGCAAGACATGGTGCATCATTACCAAACTTAATACTACCTCATTTATAATGTTTTAGGTTTTCAAACTTACTTTTATAACCAGTATGTGATGTGAGAAACCAATATCAATTATACATCTATCACCTTTACTCACATATGAGATAAGCACATTTTTCTCAACTTCATCACAATCATCTTTCATAGCAACATAAACAACTTCTTCATCATTACTACCAGAATCATCATCACTCTCTTCCTCAGCAATGTAAGAAGACGTCTTGCCTTTGCTTTTGTAGTCTTTGTATCATTTGTTATATTTTCCATCTCTTCTTCCTTTGAACATATTGTTTTTCCTCTCATCCTTTTCATCCCTGCCAGGACATCTTGCAGCAATATGACCAACTTTATTGCATGAAAAAACATGAAAAACATATTATAGGGAGTTTACCTTTGTATTTTTCATTACCTATTGGTATCCTCCTAGTCATAATGCTTCAAGATCATCAAGATCATCATCAGAAGATTCACTCTCACTAACTTCATACTGTCATTTCTTCTTCTTAGACTCATGCAAATCCAATTGTGACTTGAAAGAAGATTCAATAGCAGGGGCATTAAAATTATCAAAATTTTACAATTCAAAAGTAGTAAGTTTACCAACCAGACTATCCAAGTTTAGGTCACTACCAAGAGTAAATCTCAGTTCTTGTATTGCAGACACTCTAATAGCATAAATAGGTAGTAGGTTTCTCAATACCTTGTTGATCACAGTTTCATCACTAATCTTTCCATCAGCTCCTCTAGTAACATTCACAACTTCTTTGATTCTTTCAACATATTAAGAAATGTTCTCTCCTACCATCTTCATGTCATCAAACTTTCTTCTTAAGCTTTCTAATTCAACTCTTAGTACATTTGTATCTCCTCCATGGATCTTTGCCACCTTTTTCGTGTCTTCTTTGTAGTATTACAGTCCTTTATGTCATCAAACTCTAAATAGCTTAGGGAAGATGCAATCTCCAACATCAAATGATTGTTTTCTAATTTCTCCTTTATCTACTGGGTTATCAAAGGTGAAGGTATAGTTACATATTCATTCTCCAAATAGAATATTGTTGAATCTCCAATTCTAGCTATGTGCAGCTTCATCAAACTTTTCCATGCAAGGAAGTTCTCCTTATTTAACTTGGGTATCTCATTCCTATACATCTTGATCTTTAGTTTTAAGTACCTTCAATTTTTTCTCTACAAGCATCGATGAGCTGATACCAATTGATAGAATGATTTAGAATAACTGAGTCGGGGGGGGGGGGGGGGGGGGGGGGGTGTGTTTGAATCAATTATCCTCAAGTCTAGATGTACCAATTATACTTTTAAGCTCTTCAAACAACTTAGATCTAATATCTAATTCACTCAGTCTCTATAGTAACTTATCATTAACATAAACTTGTAGTCCACTATTCCAATAGTAACAAGCTTGCATAATGTAAAACATTAAACAATAAACATCTCTAATAAAATTTTGACAAGTAAGACATTGGGATTTAACGTGGAAACCCAATTTGGAGAAAATCACCAGCAACATGTCACCAAGTGCTCACTCTTCTAAAGTGAGCTTTGTTAGGAGCCAAGCTACTAAAGGTTACAATACACATTCTTAGGTGTGACCCTATTAAAAGATTTAATCATCTTGTTATGAGTGGTTGTGTTAGATGACTTAAGAACATTTCATTAGAATGTCACCTTGATTAAAGGATTTACAAATGATTGTTAGGTCAACCTTGAATAAAGGATCTTAATTGATATAATGGTTAGAAAGTAACAAAAGGAAAAGTCACTAATTTCATAGAAAGGCTCCATGGTGAAAATCCTACATTACTTGGAGCATGGTAAAGAGATGAAATGAGGGAATTGTTAAAATTGATGAGATGAATTTCACAGTGATGGACGGCATTATCTCTGTAGTGACTAGTATTCCCATTATGGGGAAGAAATTCTATAGAGATAGAAATATTTTGAGGCAGGCAGTGGTCGAATTCACCAAGGATTTAGAGAAAAAGAAGGTGTTGGTGAAGAAGGGAATTCACTATTTGTCAAGCACCATTAAGCCACTGTGGAGGTTTGTGTTGTGGGTAATTATCAAGTACATCTCCCTTGACACCAGATTCGATCACCTTTGTACCCACCATTTCATGCTTCTCAACCATTTTAGGTATGGGGCAAAGATATCTATTCCCTTCTACCTCTACTCTTCTATTAATGAAAATATAAATGATTATAAGGAGAACCATTCTAGCAACCCTACCTTCCATGAGGGGCTATTGTTAATCTACGAATTTTTTAAGGCTAGGTCTTTGGGGAAACAAATTAAGAATAGGAAGGAGGGAAAGAAGGGTAGAGGGGACTCAGATGAGTCAGGAGAGTACTCTATGCCTTCTGATATTAAGGAGAACCATGATATGTACTCAGAGGAGGAAGAGTCCCCACAACACACTTATAGTAAAAAAACCATTAAAATGGAAAGAAAGGAGAAAAAAGCACCAAATGAACGTAAATAGGGTTTTGACATATCTTCAAACAAGGACTATAATGAAAGGACTGAGTGCATGAACACAGAGGGCAACAGTGCTAAAGGTGAGGAGGAGATTTATCTCAGAAAGGGGAGGGCATAGAGAGGAAGATGGGTCATAGAAACATTACCATCAAAATGCCAACCAACAAAGAGGAAGATGTCAGTACCTTTAGGGGCCAAAAAAGAGGGAAAGTCTCTGAGTCCAAGGAGAAAAAATATGGGGAGGAGCAGGAAAGGGAAGAGGGGGACATTAATCAAAGTGAAGGGGATATGCAAGAGCAGGACTATGAGGAATTTGGATCCAACCAATACAAATGAACAATTACTAGCAAGGATAGGAATGTGGTGTGAAGAAATTTTGACACTGTTTTTGCTAGAATGGGAATTGATCTGAGATTTGGTCAAAGAGAATAAAGAGGGAAAAATTCAAATGGAAGAATTGATTGACTCGGTCCTTATGGTTTTTAGTGACACTACTAAGTAAAATCCTCAAATGGATGTTATCAGCAATGCTAAAAATAGTGCAGTGGACAACTTTCGCACCACCAGATGGATTTTTCATGAAATCCAAGAGCTCAAATACAGAGTGAGCATCCTGGAGAGGGGATGACTACAAATTGAAGAATAGGAACATAGGAAGAAAAGAACATGGATAACAGTGTGGAGGAAGTTAAGAGCAAGGTCCAAACTATGGAGAGCTTGATGCAGAATATAGCTGAACAAAGCTATAACATTCACAAAGAGGCTAATGAGAACATGAAGGTGCTGATTAACAAAGTGGAAGAACATAGGGCTAGCAAGGAGGAGGATCCTTCTCCCAACAATGCAAAGGATAAGTCTCTTGAAGATAGTTTGAGGAAGTGAACTAGATCTTGCATGAAGAAGGATATCCAAGAACTTGACAAAGATCTCTTTGAAATGATTCTTAGAGAAATCACTTGAGTTGCCTTCTTGGCTTTTTTTTGTCACTCTTGGTTTTTTGTCCTACCCTCCCTAGATTTTTCATGTTTCTTTCTTTTATTTGTGGGGGGTTGTTTCAGTTGGTAGCTTTTAGTTAAGTTGTTACTTTAAGAATTCTTTTTAAGTCTGTCTTTTATGGTGTAAGGGTTTTAGGGCCCCATTAAAGCCTATTTTCTTTAATGAAAAATAACATGTTGGTCTAATAAATACAACTTACTTTGCAAATATAGATCACAATTTGGTTCAATAGTTGGTTCATTGATTGGCCTCCATTATCATTTCTATCACTAATTTTCATGAAAACCCTTCAAGAAATCACTATTCACCCCAACACTTCACTGTTCAGCCTTCTGCTCAAATTCACCAATCAATAGAATCAACACTTGTTCCAACCTTGCTAGGTTAGACCTTATGCCTCCTTAAACAGGTGGCTTTTATCTTTCTCCATTTAAACACCATCGTTGATCTTAGGGTTAGGTTAGATTTGTTAAATCTTTCCATCTTTTCATTTCCTCCTCCTTCTTGAAACTTCTCAAAACTTCTCTTTGAATCCATTTGTAACATCCACTTTTTCCAGGGTTTAACTAACATCATGTCATATCAAAAAAATATAGTTAATACTTCATATTCATAGAAAGACAATTATATCAGTTATGTTCATGTGAATGAGATTAACAATTACAATCACTTAAATAGAAATCTCATAACTAACAATTGAAAATACCATCAATGAATTTACCAAGGAATTTAAAATCTACATACCATAGAATTCAAAATCAAAAAATGTTTAGGAATGTTTCTACAAAAACTTAGGTTAGTCCATAAAATACCTCTTAACGAACAAATAGCTATACTTCTTTATTGTAATGACAAATACCATTGTATTGATTAGGGCATCTATTACGATTGGATCATTTAGGGAATCACATACCATTGTATCAATTAGGGCATCAATTACCATTGGATCATTTAGGGCATCACATACCACTATATTAGTTAGGGTATCAATTACCATTAGATCATTTAGGCCATCATATACCATTGTATCAATTAGGGCATCAATTACCATTAGATCATTTAGGGCATCACATACCACTATATCAATTAGGGAAATAACATTTAGTTAGGAAAATACATTCGTATTCATTATTCACATAAATGAATATAGAGATAACAATCCACCAGATAAACCTATCTCTTGCATATAGTTATATATCATGTATAGTTGGAAGATCAACCGATCCAATTGGTTACCAATTATATTGACAAGAAAAGTTGTTTTCAGTAAAGAAAAATAATTGAAACGATGATATATATCAAATTCATTCTATCTTCTTACGTGAATAAACATCAGAAAAGTAAAATACATATTACTAATAAATTTTTGAATGTTCAACTTATCTTTGTCTAATGCATATCTCGACATCTTGTGGAGAGAGGAAACATTGTCAGGGGCTTAACCACCCAACCACCGACCTTAAACTTATCCCCACACTTTCTCTAACTAGAAATTCCCTCCCTACCACAAATAGACATGGAACATCTCATTAGCCACTAAGCATGCATGAGATATTAAATGATTCTTTTAAAATAATATATTTATTGTATCACATCTGATTTTGTTTCATAATCTTGTAGATTTTTCTCTCACCTCTTCACCTTTTCCTTGGCCATACAGTCGGGTGAGTCCTAGGTGTTCAAATCCTAGACTAATCCAACTCTTTATGTTGAACCTTAGCTAGCGTAAAGAATATTATAAAATCTCAGTATGGCATAGCACAATCTTTCATACTTGAGAGCTAATCCTAATGGACTTGCAAGGGTTATAATTTGATTCTAAAATCCATCACTAAAAAGAGATGTATGAACATATCATGAACATTTGATCTTGACTTAACATGGAAAGAATGGATTCATCGAATATATATTCAATTTTGCAATATAATAAAAAAGTATGAATTTTCATGCACACATTTCTTACTGCTGTAAATTCAAAAGTAACTAAAAATAAATAGCAATTCATAACCAAAAAGGCTGGCCACATAACCTATCTGGTAAATGTAGGCTTGGCTTGACTATGTGTAGCCACTTTTTCCTTGACGTGAGAAACCATAATGCAAAGCTCAGGGGAAAGTTGAATACGATTGGTCCTTGTTCATATGCAACAAACTAACATGAGGAAAATGTAAGAGAGTAGAGGTAAAAATGTGCAGAAGAATAATGTCTTGGCTTCTCCTCACTTTCATAAATAAAGAGGCATTTGAAAATAAAAAAGGCTTCCAAGAAGTTGTAACTGTTGAGTAGTTTAAAAGAAAGAAGAATAATTGTCTTCTTGAATCACCAATAACATATGCCAAGTGTACATTTCCACCTCTTAAAAAGAAAGAAATAAATATGGAAAATAACTTGAAGGTTACTAATCAAAAGAATAATTTATAAACATATATAATTACTTGTGTGTGTGCATGCGCACGTGCACACACATACACATATATATATATATTTTATTAAGATGGCATCATATTTAATATTTATCGAAGGTATGTACTTTGATTAAGATAAAAATTTTAATGTTTTAAAGATTATCCAATAGCTCATGCATGTCTAATGTGTGTATCCTATTATGTAGTCGCTAGATCTTCAACTAGGGCGATTCAAGATTCATACCCATTTTCCCAGTGATGGTGATGCTCATGTGCCCAATTCTTTTATGACAATGCTTCCAACTTGCTCCCTACAAGGAAATTCTCTGCAATTAAATCATATTACCATAATAAGTTATCAATCATAAATAATCATAATATCTAACCACCTTTTTAATTCCATGAATTCATGATAAAAAATCAACTATTTGAAATAGCTTTAAAATATCATCACAACGATTAACTAGCATGTTATCTTCATATGAAATTATAACAACTAACCATCTTACAATTTCATATGATTATAAAAAATTTCAATTGTCAACTGACTTCATGTGAAACCTCAATGGCTATATGAAGATTTTAAATTGGGTCAAAATTTGGGATGTAACATACCACTCCCCCTGTGTTTCATCGACCTTGATGAACTTGAAATTGTAATGAACATTACAAAGGAGCATTTATAATTGAGCCAAAATTTGGGATGTAACGTACCATTCCCATTTGTGTTTCATCATCTTTGATTATCTCTACAATTTTAGACACTAATTTTTTTTTTCCAAATACAAGATATATATATATATATATAGCATCATGATATCATTTCTTTTCAAATTTGAGTAAAATCTAAGTCATGACCAAAAATCAAGGTCTATTTTTACTTCAATGCTTCCATAAAATTAAACACACACTCACCGAAGTTCACTTTACCATACTTGTGGTCACCTCAGCATCACTTGATTTGATCATGTTGTAGGATATTCTATTTCATATTCATGTCATACTCATGTAGACGCTCACAATATCTTTTGTTCAATTCTTATATTAATATCTCATATAAGAGAATTTTCAGTGTTCAATAACTGAGAGTAAGATAAGTGCTCAAAATTTCTAATCCCTCAACTAACATGTTCTAGATCATAAGTTGATCACATATTTTAAGTCACTTATACATACCATCTACATATGGTACTCATTAATGAGTAGATCATCCTTGTAAACTTATAGATCACTTGAAAAAGGTCAATAGATCCATGTTTTCCATTTATGTAATCTCAACCTTCATGCCCATCTTATCTCAATAAAATTTCATTATAATAATCATCCCATGATAGAAATATACTTCATCTCTAAACAATATAAGAAGCTCATTATGTCTTGTTATTTCATTACCATATAAAGTCAATAACACGTGTATTGTACATGTATAGCAGTGTTTCAAAAGGTAAAAACATGATGTACTATGAAATATCATCATACATCTAATCAAGATTGTAGAGGTTATGTTTAACATGGTACCATACTATATGTATCTCTATCTTCTAGCACTTGGACTACATGCGCATGCACAATTCTTGAGACGAGGTGCAATCTGATGTTTGTATGTTTTGTCTACCATATTTTGATTGTGTCTTAGACTCTAAGTCCACAAAACTCTTACATTTTCATGGAACTCTAACTTTCATGCTATTTCTTTTTTAAATCTCAACCCATCCTTGGGTCATGGATTGATCATAAGCATCAGAAACAAATTTACATAGGGTTCTTATCAAGTAGCTCATATGAGCATGCTCATCATTCACCTGTAAATATTTGGAAGTTTATCTTTTCCATTTGTGTGACCTAAGATTTCATGCCCATTTGTCAATGTAATGTTTCAAAGAAAAAACTCAAGTCAAATAAAAGTTTACATCTATAAATAATCATTGATAGTTTTAGTTATGCAAGTGTGTTTACTCCATATTGGAGCACAAAATGGCCCTGTTGTCCTTTAATCAACATCAGAAAGGATTATCATTGTTAAATATAAAAGAGTTCTCAAAATCATGGTTCACAATTATATTTTTCCTTCAATTCAAGTCCAAAAGAGATAAACAAATATTACTACCATTTCATATAAACAAGAATATAATTGCATAAAGCATAATGCTGGGAACATGCAACTAAAAAAAAAAATCTAGTCACCATCAAGGTTAGATAACATCACATCAAGGCTATAGCAACTAGTTTTTATTGTGCAAGCCTTGACATTTGGACCTAGTTTAATCTTCTCATTCTCTACTGAGAATGGTCCTCCCCCTTGGGATAAGACACATGTACCATTTTGGTCTTTCCACCCAAGCATCCTAGTGTTAGAGTGTCCTCTCAACAATAGACAAGCTTGAGGATACACCTCCACCAACCTTCTTCCTATCAACCGGCACTACGAACCTCTTAGTGATCCATTTAGGAAAGTATTCCTTTAATCTACCTTGGCCAAGGATCCAAATTAGAAAATGAACAGCTTGATCACAACTGCTCAACTTTCCAATCATGTATTTGTCCTTAGTTCTAATTCATCTTTATGATTTTATAGTTTATCCATTGGTCCATTTCATATGGACCACACCATCATCACAACCCTTCTCGGCTATTCTAGATGATTCCTCGGTGTAATTTTCCCAGCTTGATTGTAAAATATTCAGTTAGTAAAATAAATCTTTATCAACATTACATTACCAGTTTCTCTAAAATACTGTTAGGGAAAGTTTAGCTTTGAACCCAGAGCTTTGATACCATATGTAACATCCACTTTTCCTAGGTCTTAACTAACATCATGTCATATCAAAGAAATACAATTAATACTTCATATTCATAGAAAGATAGTTATATTAGTTATGTTCATGTGAATGAGATTAACAGTTACAATCACTTAAAAGAAAATCTTATAACTAACAATTGAAGATTCCATCAATGAATTTATCAAGGAATTTAAAATCTACATAACGTAGAATTCAAAACTAAAAAATGTCTAGGGATGCTTCTGCAAAAATCTAGTTTAGTCCATAAAATACCTCTTAAGGAAAAAATAGCAATACTACTTGATTGTAATGACAAATACCAATATATATTATTTAGGGCATCAAATACCACTATATCAATTAGGGCATCTATTACCATTGGATCATTTAGGGCATCATATACCACTATATCAATTAGGACATCAATTACCATTGGATCATTTAGGGTATCACATAATTTTTGTATAAATTAGGGAAATAACATTTAATTAGGAAAATATGCTCATATTCATTATTCACATAAACGAAGATAGAGATAACAATCATCAGATAAACCTATCTCTTGCATATAGTTATATTTCATGTACAATTGGAAGATCAACCGATCTAACTAGTTACCAATTATATTGACAAGAAAAGTTGCTTTCAATAAAGAAAAATAACCAAATGATGATATATATCAAATCCATTTTATCTACTTACTTGAATAAACATCCCAAAAGTAAAATACCTATTACCAATAAATTTTAAATGTTCAAATTATCTTTGGCTGATGCACATCCTATCATCTTATGGAGAGAGGAAACATTGTCAAGGACTTAACCACCCAACCACAGACCTTAAACTTAGCCCCACACTTACTCTATCTAGAAAGCCACCCCCTGCATGGAATAGATATGGAAAACCTTGTCAATCATTGAGCATCCTGGTACTTAATCACACCACTCAACTTGACAACAGAGAATGAATTGGACATGCATGAGCTATTAAATGATTCTTTTAAAATAATATATTTATTGTATCACATATGATTATGTTTCATAATCTTGCAGATTTTTCTCTCACCTCATCACCCTTTTCCTTGGCCATACATCCAAGTGAGTCCTAGGTGTTCAAATCCTAGAGTAATCTAATTCTTTATGTTGAATCTCAGCTGGTGTAAAGAATATTATAAAATCTTAGTGTGTCATATCATAGTCTTTTAGACTTGAGAATTGATCCTAATGAACATGCAAAGATTATAATTTGATTCTAAAATCCATCAGTAAACAGAGATGTATGAACATATCATGCACATTTTATCTTGACTCAACATGGAAAGAATGGACTCATCGAATATCTATTCGATATTGCAATATAATAACAACTTAGTACAAATTTTCATGCACACATTTTTTATTGCTATAAATCTAAAAGTAACTAAAACTATATAGCAATTGATAATAAAAAAGGTTGACCACATAACCTGTCTAGTAAACATAGGCTTGGCTTGACTATGTGCAGCCAGTTCTTCCTGACGTGAGCAATTAGAATACAAAGCTTAGGGGAAAGGTGAATACGACTCGTCCTTATTCATACATAGCAAAATAGCATGAGGAAAATGTAGGAGAGCAGAGGTAAAAATGTGTAGACGGATAATGTCTTGGTTTCTCCTAACTTCCATAAATAAAGAGGCATTCAAAAATAACAAAGGCTTCCAAGAAGCTGTAACTCTTGAGAAATTTAAAGGAAAGAATAATTTATAAACATATATATTTACTTGCAAGTGGAAGCATGCACACACACACATATTATTAAGATGACATCATATTTAATGTTTATCCAGGGTTGTACCTATTAATTATGTATATCTAAATACATGTTTCACCTAGAAGATTATTTTATCTTCTTATCCACTCATGGTGTACATGCATTTAAATGTACATATTTTAATAAATATAATCTTGTATAAAATAATATTACGGTGTCACCTTATTTTTATATCTATGTGCATGTACATAAATATGTATTAATAGATTGAAGTGATGAAAATGTCAACCATGAGCCATTAAAGGTGTGTAATTTCATTAAGATAAAATATTTAATGCTTTAAATATCATCCAATAGCTCATGTGTGCCTAATGTGTGTATCTTGTTATGCATTCACTAGGTCCTCAATCATGGTGATTCAAGATTCATAACCATTTGCCCAGTGACAGTGATGCTCATGTGCCCAATTCTTTTCTGACAATGCTTCCACCCTTTTGACATGCTCCATACAAATAAATTCTCTACAGTTAAATCATATTACCATAATAAGTTATTAATCATAAATAATCATAATGACTAACTAGCTTGTCAATTCCATGAGTTCATGATAAAAAAATCAACTATCTAGAATAGTTTTAAGATATCATTGATCCACCTCACAATAGGTGTATCATAGTCATGCTCTAGGCCATGCTTAGGAATAATATATTCAAACTAAGGACTATTTTTCTTATTATGAGGTGCATTTAATCTTGTCAACCTAGGGACGTATACTTGAAATGGTTGGCACAATATGTGCACTAGGTCTCTTAATGAGTCACTAAGCTTATGATGTAGGAAAGTAAAATGCAAGGAAAAGAACTTACACTATTGTTGTAGGAAACTAACACACTTAACTCTATGAATACTAGAAATACAATGAAGGGATAACAAACATTCCAACTTGGTTCATCCACAATAATTATTCTCACATATGCTGCAGGAACATTCACAAAGTGCGATGCTACAAGAACTTACAACTTCTAATTATGAAACTAAGGATGCTTGGAAATAAATCTATTCTATCCTAATCTAATCCACCTTCCAAGTGGAACCCCTTGGTCAGCTTCACTAAACTACTAACACAAGATAGAAGCCAAAAACTATTTCATTAGATTTTAGAAATTCATTACATAACACAGAACTGTAAAAACACAACTGTAAAAGTTAACAGTTTGTTCTCTTAAACTATTCCTTCTATCTGGTTCAAAAACTTAACACACTTGGGTCAATTCCTATATATATATAGGAAATCAACATTTATTCCATAACAGAAAAGTAAATGACCTAGCTTTAAATCCGCAAGAGAGAAAATAGGATAATAATTACTGAAGGCGGGAAGAGGGAATAATGGCTTAAGGTGGGAATAATAAAGTTTGAGCATCTACTCACCAAAGAATAAATGAAGAGAAGTTAATAAGTCTTCATAGCTCCTCCTTACTTGTTGCTGTGTCTTTTGGAACCATTGCAACTTTCATTTGTCATGGCTACTCCTTAGCGTTCTCCTCTCCTTGAATGCTATTGGCGCTTAACTTTTGAATTCCTCCAATCATCTTTTAGTCTTTATTAACATGTTAGTTTCAATACAAATACATGTTTGTAAATAAACAGTTATCAAATTAAATTCAAATATAAGAACACACATTTTGATAACTATATGAAATACTGCATACTATATATCATATTAGCAAAAGATGGCATAGTTCCTATCCATAGGTTTGTCATAGGTTCGGTAAACATAGGTCCACAATTTTTTTGACAAAGATAAAATAGAGCATCAACAAAGTATCTTAAAACTATTATAAAATAAAGGCAAATTTTGGTCTCATCATCTGCCCCCTACTAAACTAATGCTTGTCCTCAAGCATTGCACTTCCTTTTCAATGACCTCAATTCTCCAATCTTTGTCCTTCATTTTCTATTGCTCTTGAAAGTGTAGTAAAATCCTCTAGTTCTCTCCCACACTTCCCTTCTGTGATCTTCCTAAAGCTTGTCGAGTCTATCAACATTAATGTCATACAAAGGCCATAGGAGCATAGAAGGTTGCATGGTTAGGGGACACCACAACTCTGGTCTGGCCTGCTTCCCTAACTCTAAATATTTTTGAACCCTGTTAAGTGCTATTTCCAAGTTAATGGGACTATGTGGTTCTGACTTTTTAAGAGATTCAAGCAGTTTGGCCATCTACTCCTTGCACTAGTCATAGCTCTTTGAAAAGCAAAGTAGGGCATATTTTCGTAATCAGCATAAACTTTAGCTCTGGTAGCAAAGATCCTATCCCTCACTTTTGGATTCTTCTTTCTATAAGTTAATATGAACCAATCCCTAAGAACTTCATCTAGTTTGCTACTCTCTACTCTTAAAGGAAAAGGTTCTATCCTTTCCTCATCCCTATAATTATTTAGTTGCCTATCATAATTCACTTCATTGGACATCCAGGAGATGAGGGCTCTTAAGTGTATATCTCCAATGTAAAGCAAGGGATTCCATTGAGTTTTTGAAGGGATAACAAAATTATGAACATATAATTCACAAAGTGATTCTGTTGCCAAGATGGCAGGGTCTGATATAGTCCATAAAATTATTGTGCTGATTTGGACTCTGCATTAACATTCTTAAGAGTTAACATTAATTGAAACAAAAGAAATTTCTCTTTCAAACAGAGAGCATAAACTCTTGGTGGCAGTCTACAAGCAAGGGCCTGATCAACTAGCTTGATGGCATGGTCCATTCGTTGCTTTTGGCTTGTTAACTATTCCTTTAAGTCTGCAATTTCTTGACCTTGAGATACTATAACCTTATTCATCTTTTTCTTCTCTTCTTTCCACAAGGCTTTAGCAAACAGATGCTATCCATACAAATAAAAAAGGAGTTTCTGCAATGTGATGGAACCACTGTCTTCTTCATGATCTCTTTTCCTTTTTCTCTATTCCCACCATAAATGTTCTACAACACATGCAATCCATGTTGACTTATGGGGAACAAGAGCAGTGTTTGGATCAACATATTTAGGAAACGGTTCATCCCTATAGCTAGAATTACCTGGTAGGTTTGCTTTGATTTCATCCCTACATTCCTCAGTAGGATTTTCAAGAATACTTGCAATCTCAGGATGGGGAGGAGAGTGATCAGAAACAATTTGCATGGGGATTCCTTGGTGGATGTTTTAGACAATGTAGAATCTTTGAAGACTTTCCCTCTCATCCTAGGGCTTCTCCTTACAGGGGTTTCCTCTTGTATCATGGCCTTTTTCCTACTTTTCCCTTTGGGTGTCTTTGTTGCAAGAGTAGTTGCTACAGGACTTTTCTTTGTTCTTTTTTATCTTACAATTGTAGGGTTTGGCTCTTCCTTTTTCTGAACAGAGATTTCTTCCTACGGTTTTTGTTTCCTCTTAGCTTTGCTAGTAGTAGGTTTTGGAGTCTCTTGCACAAGTGAAGGCACATTTTCTTGAACAGGGATAGTTTCTTGCACATTTTCTTAGGCATTTTCAACTTCAGCCTCGGGTATTTTGTTTAATAGGCTCACTAGTGGGAGCTACATTTTCTTCTTTAGGTTGTTCTCTAGGGGCAGCTTGGGGTTGCAGAGTTTTGGGTTGCACAAATTCATCCCATGTCATGGGAGACACATCCCCAAGTGACATCTCTATTAGTAATTTGATTAAAGCATGATGAGTAACAGAATTATCTTTTCCTTTTTGGGTCTCTTACGCACTAATACAAAGCATATTATACAAAATATTTGGAATATTTATTGCAAGATTATGCCTTACACAACTAAGTAATTTGAAATGGTGTGCATGCAAGGATGAGAATCTGCCTTCGCATGTAAAATACCTGATTATGTGCATGTCTAATTCATTGTATGGTGGTGGCAGTGACATTCTCTTGCAACCTTTCTTTGTAATGTCCATTTGAGGATCAGGCAGCCTCGTAAATTGAGCTCTTGCTAACCTTGCATCATGTGTGCTAGGATAATGTTCTCCAATTGCAAGTAACCCAATTATTTTAGCAATGTGTTCCTCTGTTGTAATCACCCTTAAACCCCAAATGGAAGCTTCACCCTCCTTGAATGTCCTTGTAAATTCTGCGGCTACCTCCTCATCAAATGCAATTAAACTCAAAAAATACCCTAGCCATCCACATACATTAAACCTTTTCATGGCTTCTACATCTAAGAGTAACATAGTGTGTTCCACTGGTTCTCTCCTCTGCAACTATCCACCCATTCTCTTAACACTTCCTCTATTTACTCTATTTTCCCTTTTTTTGAATTCAAGCTTCAAAATGCTTCATTATTTTGCAGACTAAACTCACACTTCTTTGTTTAAACTAGGTAATTAATGACATAACAAATTGTTATGTGCAATAATATGAATTTTAATGAAGGAAAATCATGAATGTGTGAGAATCATCCAAAAATGGGGTTCGTATCACATAAAGTTTAAACATAAATCACATCACAACTTGACATAGAAAATCATTCAAAAATAGAGAGAATGACACCTCACTTGTGTACTTATGGCAATTAATTTTCATTAATGAAGGGAATGCAAAGATTTGGAAAAATCTTTACGGGTAAATAAAAATACCATTGGATATTAGTGACCTTCCCTGCCCCCTACTAAATTTGGACAAGTATCCTCACTTGTTAGACCTAGTATAGGTAAGGGATTGGCATAATGCCACCATCATATAAACTATGCAGTATTAAATATAATTAACAAAATCTATGGACTATAAGTGAATGATAATTTGAAAAAGTTATACCTATCATTCTGATTATCGCACGTACCAAAAAGGTGGCGAAAGTGATATCATCATCAGCAACATCTGTCAACATCTCGCTGTGTTTATTGAAAGCATGAAAAATGATGACATGGAAAGTGGATGCATGGAAGATAAAGAAATGAGATGAGGTGGATGGGTGGAAGGTAAAGAGATGAGATGGAAAGAAAAAATGAATAGAAAAGTGAACTTTATGTGAACATAAAGTTTTTATTATGAGCATGGACAAAGAAACTAATGTTGAAAGGTGGCAGTCGAAAGGTTGACACCTTTGGTTGCAGGAAGAGTTACTTGATTTGGTTTTGAATCTGGCTATTGAAACTACTATAGGAACTTTTCTTTTGTTTGGGGCCATTTGTATAATTGTTTGAAGGGTACCAAATCAATGGTAGTTAGTTGAATAGCTCCATTATCAAAGACATGATTAATTTCATATGGTCCCAACCATCTTTTCTATAGCTTTCTTGGCATATCTTTGAATTTGGAATCATATAGGAGTTCCCACTCACCAACTTAAATTTTTTTACTAATAATATGAGAATCATGCCATTGTTTCCTTTGTTTCTGAATCAGTTCAGTATGTTCCAAAGCAACTTTTCACATTTCATCCAAAGAGTTAAGATGCAGAAGATGTTCTCTTTGTGCTACAGGAAGATCAATATCCAATGCCAATGTTTTCCTTAGAGTTTTATGTTCAAATTCAATTGGAAGCATTACTACTTTACCATATAAGAGCTCAAATGGTGTGAATCCTATAGTAGTCTTCCAAGTTGTTCTGTAAGCCCAAACAACTTCTTGTAATCTGCTGGTCCAATCCCTACAGTGCAAATGGACTATTTTTGTTAAGATTTTCTCTAGTTCATGGTTTGTGACCTCTACTTGTCCATTAGCTTGAGGGTGATAAGGATTGGATTTTTGGTGCCTAATATTATATTGTTTCATCAACTCTAAGATAAGATTAGAGGTGAATTGTGCACCTTGGTCAGTGACTAGCTCCTTGGGTACACCATAGCGAGTAAAGCTCTCTTCATACAAAAATTCAACAACTTTTTCATCATGAGCATGCTTCATAGCCTTAACTTCAACCCATTTTGTTAGATAATCAGTGCACACAAGAATATAGGTTTTCCCATTAGATGGAGGTCAATTGGTCCAATGAAGTCCATTCCCCATTTTTCAAATGGCGCTAATGCCATCTAAGGATTAAAAGGCATTTCATCTGTTCTTGTTGGCCAGCCCATCCTTTGACACTTGTCACATCTCCTTGTATAGTTGACTGCATCCTTGTGAAGTGTAGGCCAATAATAAACAGTTGTCAAGATTTTGAAAGCTGTTCTTATTGCTGCAAAGTGTGCTCCACATGGTTCATTATGACATGCATGTAGAATTCCATATGTATCATCTTCTCTCACACATCTTCTCATAACTTGATTAGGTCCAGTGTAAAACAAGAGATTATCTATCCAGGAGAAACAGAATTTTTTCTCTACAAGAATCTTCTTTACCTTGTAAGAAAAATGTGTTGGTATTTTATTGGCTACAATATAGTTATCAATTTCTACATATCATGGAGTTTGAACAGTAATATGAAACAAATGCTCATCTGAAAATGCATCATCTACCAAAGTAGTGTCAGTATCATCATGATGGATTCTTGATAAATAATCAGCTACAACATTGGCTTTTCTGGCTTATCAACAATAGTTATATCAAATTATTGTAACAATAGTAAACATCTTGCTAACCTACCTATTATAGTAGGTTTTTTCATGAGATATTTAATTGTTGCATGATTAGTATGAACAAATATGGAATAGCCAGTTATGTAATGCCAAAATTTGTTGAGGGCATAAACTATTGCTAGCAATTCTTTTTTAGTCATAGTGTAGTTCAGCTCTGAGCCATGAAGGCTCTTACTGATATAATAGATTGCATTTTCAAGATTTTGGGATTGCTACACCAAGACTGCACCTATGGCATAATCAAAGGCATCTATATATATATGAAAAGGTAAATTCCAATTAGGTCCTTGTAAGACTGGGGTTGTAGTCAAAAGTTTCTTAAGCTGCAGGAAGGTTTCATCATATTTGGATGTCGAACTAAATTCAACTTCTCTTGTTAGTAACTTATACAAGGGACTAGCTATTTTGCTGAAATCTTTTATGAAACATCTATAATATCTAGCATGACCTAGAAAATATCATACATCTTTTGACTTTGTAAGTATGAGCGATGTTTGAATTACCTATATCTTAGCTGGATCCACTTGTATTCCTACAACGGATATGAAATGACCAAGTACTACACCTTCCTGCATAAGCATACAACACTTTTCACTATTAAGTGCCAAATTATGTTCTTGACATCTAACCAAAAAAATTTCAAGATTCACCATTGCTTCCTCAAAAGTGACTCCAAATATTGTGAAGTCATCCATGCAGATTTCTATACAGTCATGTGATATATCAACAAAGATGCTAATAACTGCTCTTTGAAATGTTGCAGGAGCATTACATAGACCAAATGGTAAAGCATAGTATGCAAAAGTACAGCATGGACATGTAAATGTGATTTTTTCTTGATCTTCAAGAGCGATACTGATTTGATTATAACCACTATACCCATCTAGAAAAGAGAAATACTTCTTTCTAGCTAGTGTGTCCAAAACTTGATCTATGAATGGTAAAGGAAATTGATCCTTTTTGGTAGCTTTGTTCTACTCTCTATAATCTACACAAATTCTCCATTTTCCTCCCTTTTTAGGCACTATAACTAGGGTGACACCCATCTACTATCAGATATAGGATAAATAAAACCAGCATCAAGTAATTTTTGCAATTCAGTTTTAACTATCTCTCTAAGGCTTGGATTTATCCTTCTCTGGGGTTGATAGAGGGGTAGACAACCTTCATTGATGTATATCCTATGAGTGCATAGTGTAGGAATCAACCCTTTCATATCACTATAATCCCATGCAAAGGCTTTTTCATTCCTTCAAAGCAATTCTTTTAATTGTTCCATCTGTGTGGGTGTTAACTTAGGATTAACATGGAGATTATGACCTTTAGTCAGTTCAACAATAGTGGTGGACTCTATCATAGAAGCTTTAGAAATTGGGATTGCTTCTAATCCACAAGGTAAAAGTGGATTAAGAATTTTAGGTTCTTTAAGAAAAGTACAATTCTTATAACACTCTTCATATGTGATTAATTCCAACACAGAACTTTTAGATACATCTTTTTCTACCACACAACTATTAGTGAGGATACTCCAAAGTACTGAATCTTCCTCTTTCAATTTTAGAAAAGAATGTCTATGTAACATCATGAGTTGTACTATAGAGTTTAACTTCTCTTCTTCATCTCCTAAATCTAGCCAAACAGATGTGCTCAAATCTAGTAATGGTTGGGCTGGAGGATATAAATCAAATTTCTTTGTTGCTTGGCCATTTGATATGGTCATATTCCTTGATTTGCAACTTATTTTTGCATTGGCTGTGGCTAACCATGGTCTACCTAAGATGACAGGGTAACTAGATAGATTAACTTTAGGGGATAAAATCATGAAGTCTGTAGGGTATTCTAGAGACTCTAAGGTTACAACTATGTTTTCTATCATCCCATCAGGGGTAACAATAGAACTATTTGCAAATTGCAAAATTGTTGGTGTAGCCCTTAGTCCTTCTATTTGTAACTTCTTCATGGTATCCTTGGTCATAATATTTATAGTAGCTCCAAGATCTATTAAAGCATTTTTAACAAACTAACCATTTATACTGGCATTCACTACTAGACTTCTTGGATCAGAATATTTTGGTGTAATCAATTTCCCTAGCATGATGCCAGCCAATTGTCCCACATCCTTTTTCTTCCTTCTAGGATTCTTCAAGCAGGCTTCTCTAATAGATTTTCCATAAATTGGAACATCCTTAATGGCTTGAAACAGAGGTATTTGGACATGCATGTTTTTCAACTGATCAACAATATTAAAAGGTTGTTCCTCTATTTGTTCTTGTTTGTTTTGTATTAGCTTTTTTGGAAAAGGAGGTTCTAGTGTTGGTTGAGTTGGGGTTGACATAGTAACATTGGTTGGGTCAACAGTTTCAACAACAAGGCGTTCTAATGCTACAAGAGAATCTGGTATTTCAGTTATAAGAGGTAGTTTAGGCATTGGTAAAGTTGTACCAGATCTCATATGTATATCAGCAACATTTAGGGTGTAAGCAAGATACTGCTGAGCATTAGCACTATACATGGGTTGTTGTGGTTGTTGGCTATTTGGTTTTGGCTGAGGTTGTGCTAGTAATTGTGTTTTCTTTTGAGGTCTAGGATTTGTAGGTGGTGGCATTAAAGTAGGTTGCTGAGCTGGAGGTGGTAATTGTGGAGCACTAGTATTTTGGTTAGGCCATTGTTGAGATCCCCTTCATTGGTTTGTAGACTGCCAATTCCCTTAGGGTGGTTGCTATTGGTTTTGCTAGTTGTGCCAGTATTTTTCTTGGTTTTTCCATTGGTTACTCTATTGGTTAGGCCAAGATGGTTGGGAATTTTGAGGCCATTGGGATTGTTACTGATTGTTTTTCCCAGCATTGTTCTAATTGGGTTGATTTTGTGGAGGACGTTGGGGATTACAATTTTTCCATTGATTATCATATGAATTTGAATTTTGCAAGGGGTCTTGAGGCATACCTTGACATTGGGCCCATGGTCGGTGTTGAGCAACAAAGAATACTTTCTCATCATCTCCATCTATCTTGACATACTCTATTGGAAGATGTTGGTTCTCCATGCTTACGACTAGTTTACATTGGCAATCCTTCTTTTGCTTCTGGCAATAATGGTAGTATTCAGCTAGTTGTAAATTAGTTTCATCTTGCTTCTTCTTTGTAGTCATTGTATCTAGATATGTAGTAACATCGTTGATGATATCTTGTTTGAAATCTGACAATAGGTTAGATATTTGAAGCTTCAAAATGCCTTGAGTGATTCCTTTGGTGACTATGGAACAAGGTCCTTGGTTGACCTTGAATAGTTCTAACAAATCTTCTTGAGTTCATCCTAGGAAGCTTGATATATGTCACCAGCAACCATCAGGTCCAATACTTCTAAACAGTCATCATTCACACCTCTTAGAAAAACCAGCTTTTATGAATCTTCGGACAACGTGTGCTGATGGTTCTTCTGCAGTATATATATATGAGAAATGTGAAACATAATCTTCCAGTGTTTTTTCCTCCTTTTGTGATATCCTAAAGATATCATCCCCTCTTGAACCAGATGCTTTGCAATATTCTTTATATTTATCCAGAAACAGAGCTTGCATCTCATCCCAACTTCCTGCTACATTGGCTCCTAAGCCCATGAACCAGCATAGAGCTAATTCTTTCAATGTTGCCAGAAATAATTTAAGCTTATGGGCATCAGTGTTGTAGTCAAAAATATGACAAAGGATATCAAATTCAAACAAGAAAGTATCAGGGTCTTCAGTTGCAAGGCCATAGAACTTTGGAAGAGCAGTGGGAGGTATGTTCTTAAGATTAGCATTGGTTACAAGACTTGGAAGAGGAAATGGAAAAGTAGGTTGTGCCATGACTAGAGGTATCAAATTATGAGGTTGCTGCTGAAAAGGGACATTGGGTACTAGGTGATTAACAACTGGTGGATTAAGAGTAGTGTTATCAAGAAATCTAGCCAAGAATTCAGTGAAGGGTTGAAGATTGCTTATCTCTATTGGTTTAGCTCTTGATGATGATGTTGTGGGAAAAATAGGGTTTGCATCTTCAAAATGTAACTCAACTTCTTCTTCTTCAATTTCTTTGTTCAAATTAACAGACTCCCATGGAAGAAATCTGCCATATTCATCTTGTCGTCTTCCTCTTCGATGCATGCAATTAAACTTTTCACACTGGTGAAAGAAGCTTCAAACTAGGGATTTATTAAAAATAATTTATTTGAGAATTATGACTCAAAAATGCTCCTAGCTTGACACCATCCATAGCAACAGTGCCAAAAATTATCCGCCTCACAATAGGTGTATCATAGTCATGCTCTAGGCCATGCTTAAGAATAATATCTTCAAACTAAGGACTATTTTTCCTACTATGAGGTGCATTTAATCTTGTCAACCCAAGGATGTATACTTGAAATGGTCGACACAATATGTGCACTAGGTCTCTTAATGAGTCACTAAGCTTATGTTGCAGGAAAGTAAAATGCAAGGAAAAGAACTTACACTATTGTTGTAGGAAACTAACACACTTAACTCTATGAATACTAGAAATACAATGAAGGGATAACAAACATTCCAACTTGGTTCATTCACAATAACTGTTCTCACATATGCTACAAGAACATTCACAAAGTGTGATGCTACAGGAAGGAACTTACAACTTTTAATTATGAAACTAAGAATGCTTGAAAATAAATCTATTTGATCCTAATCTAATCCATCTTCCAAGTGGGATCCCTTGGTCGGCTTCACTAAACTACTAACATAAGATAGAAGCCAAAATCTACTTCATTAGATTTCAAAAAATCATTACATAACACAGAACTGTAAAAACACAACTGTAAAAGTTAATAGTTTGTTCTCTTAAACTATTTCTTCTAACTGGTTCAAAAACTTAACACACTTGGGTCAATTCCTATAAATATAGGAAATCAACATTTATTCCATAACAGAAAAGTAAATGACCTAGCTCTAAATTCGCAAGAGAGAAAATAAGAGGATAATAACTAAATGCAGGAAGAGGGAATAATGGCTTAAGGCAAGAATAATAAAGTCTGAACATTCACTCACCAAAGAATAAATTCAGAGAAGGTAATAAGTCTTCATAGCTCATCCTTACTCACTATCATGTCTTCTAGAACCATTGCAACTTTCATCCACTGTGGCTGCTCCTTAGCATTCTCCTCTTCTTGAATGTTGTTGGCAGCTTACTTTTGAATTCCTCCAATCATCTTTTAGTCTTCGTTAATAGGTTAGTTTCAATACAAAGACACATTTGCAAACAAACATTTATCAAATTAAATTCAAATATAAGAACGTACATTTTGATAACTATATGAAATATTGCATACTATATATAATATTAGCAAAAGATGGCATAGTTCCTACCATAGGTTTAACATAGGTTTAGTAAACATAGGTCCACAAATTTTTTGACAAAGATAAAATAGAGTATAAACAAAGTATCTTAAAACTATCATAAAATAAAGGCAAATTTTGGTCTCATCAATCATCACAATGGTTAACTAACACATTGTCTTCATATAAAATTATAATGAGTAACCATCTTACCATTTCACGGGATATAATCAACTATCAATTGACTTCATGTGAAACCTCAATGGCTATATGCACATTTTAAATTGGGTAAAATATTGGGATGTAACACCATGACTAGAAATTCTCAAACATAGATTCTCTTGCATTAAATGTTCTAGCTCATCAATTCTTATCTTTAACATGCTTTACATATTCGAAGAATTCAACTATGTCAGCTAGGAATCTCAATTCCTTCACAAACTATAAAATGTTGACACTTGACCAAAATTGTGTTCCTTGGCCTTGGTCATTACTAGGTAGTTCGTTCATCACTAACATTTCTTGCTCGGATTACACTGTCTTCACTTGGTCCTTTTGCTAGAACTCAGTCCAACTTTTGTGACACTCTATCTTTATGAGTACTTGGTCAACACTAAATTTTCTTGTCTTCTACTTTTCACTCAGTCGACACTAGCATAACTTGACTTCACCTATAAGCTCCTTAATATTCTTCTTTGAAGCTCGATTAAGCCTAAGTATTTTTTTTTCATTGATCATCTCTTTTAGGCTTCAACTCAACTATCTTCTTCACTTAGTATTATGAGTAAATAAAACATTATCTTGTCAATGTCCAACTAATCAAGTGCTTATTTTAATTCCTATTAACTCAACCTTTCCACTAGGTCCTCTTTTTATCTCTTCTTTTTAAATCCTCTTGACCAATCACCTTGATATGGAACTCTACTCAGGTAGATACCAATAAGGTTTGATATCAATGACAACATAACAATTGTTCCAATTGTAGTTTCCAACAATAAGATTATAATTTTCTTATTCTTATAATGGTACTAATTATATCGTTCATTCTAAAGAGAGATAGGTTCTTGAAAATTTCTACTCATGAAAGATGGGTCAATGTGTTACTCAAAAACTACACAGCTGAATTGTGATAGTAATATCATAATTTTACTTGTCCAAAATATCTCCTACTTATAAATTGATGAGGTAAAGGGAATCTATAATGAATGGTTTATAAGGCACGATAGTTGTTGAGGAGTTTGTAAAATTCATAGCAAGAAAAGTGGATTTAATCTTGTTGGCAAACTCCATTGTTAACTACATTTGAGTTCAAGTAGTACTAGGATAAGTGATCTCTCGAGAAGGTCCAATACTTCAACTCCATTTACATCAACTAAATGCAATGAATGTTAGTGTACCATTCATTCTTATTAGAGATGGGAACCTATGAACCTCTAGTCATGAAACAAGAGTCAATGAGCTTGATTCAAAATCTACAAAATTCTGTATAGTAATATCATGATCATAAGTTATGTTCAATAAAAATTACATTAATTTTTTGATAATTTATATGATTATTTATAATTTCATTTGGCTTTTTATTAAAAAAAAAGAGAGTTCAAATTTAACTTGTTGGAATAGGGGATGAAAGTGAAAGTGATGAAGCGAGAGAAAAAATATTTACCCAGATGCATTTATGTAAACCCTAATATTGGTTGTATTTTCTCTTACCTTTGAGAGTGAAATTGACAATGATGATGTCTTTACAAATGTGATTAGTGGGTTGCAAACAAGGATTTTTTCTTCCTATAGTGTTGGTTTAATGTTCCCTCTAGTTGATGGCTAAGTGGAGTCTCCCATGGCTTGTGTGGAAATTCTCATGACAATGTTTCTAGCTCATATCCTTTTGGATGTCACTCAAATAACGCTTGAGGCTTTTGTTCTAGTGTTTTTTACTATTCACTTTGACTATATTCATAGTTTTAAACTAGTCAATGGTTGAGGGTGTTAGCAAAAATCTTGTTAGGTTTGTGACAAATTTGAGTTTTAGAAAGAGTAGTTCTGATTTGGTATCTTACTCCTCTATGGACTCCCCTTCTCTCTTACCACTTTTTTGGCTCTTGGTTGGCCTTAGATCTCATGTATGAAGGGTATTACCATGTATTACTAAGTGTACTATTCATTCTCATGAGAGATGGGTTCTTGTGAGTTTTTATTTGTGAAATATGGGTTAATAAGATTGATTTGAAAATTATACACTTGAATCATGAGAACAATATCATAATTTGACTTGTGGAAAATATTTTTTATATCAATTAATTAGCTAAAGGGGATTATAATGAATGGTTCATAAGGTATTTGTTGAATGGCCTTAACCTCAGGGGAAGCTCCATGGTTAATACTTCCTACTCAATGATTCAATACTATCAACATCACCTAGAAGAAATGAATGTTATGTACCGTTCATTCTCATGAGAGATGGGTTTATGTCTCATGTACCCTATCATGAGATATTGATAAATGTGTTTGAATCAAAATTTATGCACTTCAATCCTAATAAAGATATTATAATTTAACTATTGTGGACAATATCTTCAACTTATCGATTGATGAGATAAATGGGTTCTATAATGAATGGTTCATAATGCACAACATGTATTGAAGGTTTTGCAAAATTGTTAGGAAGCTAAGAAATCTTAACCTTCTAAGAAGATATATTATTAAGAACACTTAATTGGAATAGTACTAGAATGGGTGATCTCTTGGGGATGCCCAATGCTTCTCCTCTATGAGCATCACCTAGATGCAAAGAGTTTTTTAAGTGGACTACATTCTCATGGGTGGGTTCTTTTGAACCTTTACTCATGATATATTGGTCAATGAGTTTGACACGAAAAATTACATAGTTGATTTCTAATAGAAATATCATGATTATTAGTTGTATTCAACTAAAATTAATATTTTATAAACTTTTTCGTAATGCATATGATTAGTTATTGTTCCATTCAATTTTGATTATGTTTTTTTTTCTTTAAAGTTAACTTATTGAATAGATAATGAAGGTGAAATGTTGGAGGATAAAGAAAATGTGTTTAGTTTATATATGTATGTACAAACCTAACCATGTCCAAATTTATTCTTGCCTTGTATAAGGGTGACATTGGTAGTAGTGATGATGGTGATAGCTTTGCAGATAGAGTTTGTCAAGGAGCAAAGGCATGATTGTGGTTGTTAAATAGTGTCATGTAGAGGACCAAAAGGGCACATTGGTTAGGTGGTCACAAAAAGGATTTATATCCTCCCCTAAGGTTGGTTTATTGTCTCTTCTACTGATGACTATGTGTATGAAAACTTTTTTTTAGATGCTAAGAGGTAGTATAAATTAGCATTCCCTAGGACAAAAAAATTCTTCCATAAATGCTTATTAATTATTTTATACAACCAACTTCCGAAAAAAATATTACAATGTCAAGAAAAGTACATGTAAACCAAATGTTTGCATGGAAAAACCAATGAGGGAGAAACATCAATGAGAATTAAACTCGCTATATAAATAACTAATTATAACAATTTATGTCACAAGCAAAAGAGAACATTGCCCCTAGAAAAATCTTGCAAACTGGGGCACCAACCTTAAAGAAATATTCAAAGAGTTTTTCAAGCTATGAAAAAACCTTAGATCAATATATAATAATTACTAGGAATGGACTAATTTAAAGAACATTCTCTAAAATATTAATTATACATCACGATTTATATTTTTTTTTTAAATTTCACCTCTAATTATCTACACATTTTCTCCTTCCTTAGAATTGATCCATTCCAATACAAAATGCCATCTATTAGGTCAACCTAATAAGATGTAGCATATAACACATAGACCATCAACTCTATCAAGAATACCCAAAGCACTTGGAAGGAAAATAGATTGTGTGACGCATCACACCATCTCAACACACCTCCCCCTAGATCCAAAATATTTTCCATTATTAGTATACACCGCAAGGGCTAATACACCTTGAGTTAGCTCCAAATGATGAAGAGTTTAATACTTTTTAGCCAAAACAACACAAAATATGGTGTGAACCTATAGGAGTTTTGTGTATGTACAAAATATCACATAAAATGAATCAATCATAACTATTCTCAAGTGTAGACACCATAAAATTTCATCAAAAAACATACCTCTGTGAAGATATCAATATTCCAAGACATCCATATTATCCTCTTCAATATTTATCCAAAGAATCTCTAGACAAAAATTATACAAAATAAATTAATATAATTCGTTGTGTTGGTCAAATATCAATACAGAAAACATTACTAGACTCAAAACAATATAACCTCTTGAAAGAGAAAAAAAAATATAAGATATCCTAACCAGAATAATGGACAAATGTTAGGAACATGTTCACTAGAAAACATGCCTAAAACAATTGATGGGAAATGATGTAGATCACCTAAAGTTAGGATAGTGTAACACCTGTAGATATATCTAGAGCACTAGAATTGAAAAACAACAACTTCTTATGTAAACTATTTTCCCATGAGGACTTTAAATACTATTTCCTACATATACCATTTTCTTATACTTGTCACCTTTTTTGTATATAACATACTGACTTATCATAATTACTAGTCATAAAAAAATCTTCAAATCCTCTTTCTTGCATGTCAAACTTAAATTACTCTTTATTTCATATTTTAGCTTCTTGTAAACTAATTAACTTAGTGGACATAGTAGGTTATCAATTATGACTACATTGAATACTTATCTCATACACACATGAACACTTATCTACATTAGGCACAATATTCTATACATATAACTCTTCATTATCAATTATAGCATAAAACATATGCTAATAATCTTGTCATATGATATTTTCAACTTATACCACGTGTCATTAGGTTGACATCAATGACAACAACAAACATCTAATGAGATAGCAATGTGGATTCTTGTGAGGGTTTTTGTGGAATCTCTCATGGAAAACATTTTAGCTCATGTCTATGTGAATGTTGCCAGATTACATTTAGGATTTTTTATTATTATTCAGAAAGTTGGCTTCAACTACAAGTATCATTTTAAACTATTCAATGTTTGAGCGTGTTGTTGAATTTTTTTATATTTGTAGAAATTGTAAGTGTGAGAAAGAGTAGTTATATTGTAGGGTCTAACTCATTTTTGGATTTCTCCACTCCCTTAATGAGGCTCTTTTGGATCCTAGTAATCTTCAGTCTCTAGGGATCTAGGATGGTGTTATCTTATGGACTAGGTCAATCCAATTGGTTAGAAGGGGAATGGATTTATTCTATTTCTCCTTGATACATCTTACTATAGTTTAGGTGAGGCTCATTTTATTATGCACAAGTCTAACTTGATTTTGAATGTTTTTTATTAAGTAGTAGACCATGCTTATTTTTGTATGGAAAACACACTCATTGGGAAATTTTCAAGGTACCATCTAAAATTGGAAGCACCTCAATTTAATGGTGGTTTAGCACCCATTTAATGTGATCTAATCATTCCTTTGTGTTCCTCCCCTTTCTTCTCATTTCTCCTAGGTGAAATTAGGGTATGGCCTAATAGATCCTCTTTAAAGCTCCTATTTTCATGGTTTAAATCTCAAAGAAAGGTCCAGCCAACTTACTCTTCCCTTTCTTTCATAAAATCTCTTAAAATCTATTTTCCACACTATAACAACTATATCTTGAGTTGGGCACCTCATTTCCAAGATCCAGACTTCTTTCAAGACCCCAAAGGAATCTTGAGGGTTTTGAGTCCTAATTAGCATAGAAATAGTGTCTCCCTAGTGTATAGATTACAGATGTTTTATGTCCCTCTCTAGGTTCTATTCTAGGTCTGCTTCCTAGGTCTTGTGTCCATATTATTCTGATGTGTTAACTTTTTGGTGGGTTAGCCTACAGGAGAAAGTTAATTCTAAGCCCTTTATAAACCCATCCATTTTCTCCATTTTGCATCCATCTATCATATCAAGCATACATTATGCACTCAAGCTCTTAAGGTTTCAAACATTCAAGGCATCCAATTGATCTCTCCATTGAAGATCAAGGATTCATGCATTCAAGATATTAAAAGAGTTTATGCAAGATCTAGCATTTCAATATTCATGATATCCCTTCTTACAATTAAACATCCTTTATTGTATCTTCTACATTCATCTTCTCAAGATCTACATTCATCTAAATTCATTCCTAAGGAAGATTTCAAGCACATTCATTTATGAATGTTTTGATTTACTTTGATTTCCTTTCCTAGGGTCTTTGAAGTTGAGTCAAGGCTATTACATCTACATACTCAATTACATTCTAAATTCAAGAGTAGATTAATAACTGTTCATTGCTTCATGTTAGATCTATCACTACTACTCATTAGCATTCTCTACTTTCTATTTCAATGTAAGGTTATTTCCTAAGATGGGGTTTGAATGAGGCAACACCCCCTTCCCTTAAGAAACAAATATATATATGTTTTGAAAGTTTCAAATTTGGAAAAGGATAGCAAATTGTAGATTTGGATATCCTTTTCATCATTTTTTAGAACTAAAAAATCAAAATTGAGACCAAACATAGTTGATCAGGAATGCACTACACCCCTGCTTGAGAATAAACTCACCCCCATGCAGAATTCACCCCAAGAGAATGTCAACCTTGCTAGATTGTTGAATGTTTTTTGGGTTTTGTAGATCTTGTAGTTTTTGGCGTAAATTGTGGGAATTGGTAGTTTTGGAACTCTTTTGATAGCTTGTTTACAAGTTTTTTTATTGTAAGGTATATCATTTCCCCCTTTTTCATTTCAATACATTTTCTAAATATCTTTATACTTCATCTTTGTTGAACCTGACAAGTCTCTTCTTCTTTATTTTGGAGTTAGATTTATTTTTGGTTTATTTAGATCAAATTTGTATGCTATTTTTTGCATTAGTGGTATTTAGATATCCTTTTTCATTTCAATACATTTTCTAAATATCTTTATACTTCATCTTTGTTGAACCTAACAAGTCTCCTCTTCTTTATTTTGGAGTTAGATTTATTTTTGGTGTATTTAGATCAACTTTGTATGCTATTTTTTGCATTAGTGGCATTTAGATATCCTTTTTCATTATTTTCATATATATTGCATTTCACATATTTTCATTTTGATAATATTTTTTAAAAATGCATCTAGTTCATTTCATAGTCATTGCATTTCCTTTCAATCGGATTTTTATATGTATTTCCTAGTTTCATTCATGATATTCAAGATGTTTAATTGCATGCATATGATGAGCATTTAATTTTTTCCTTGAATTGATTATCATTCCCTTCAATGGTTAATATTTTCAAAGATTATGTTGATCAACCTTTAGTGATTCATGATATTCCTACCCTTGATAGTGCTATTATTTTGGATGAGCCCTTGTATATAAATATTGATGATTTTCTTCATCATGAAACTTATTTGGGTCATGATTGTTCCTCCTCTAATGTGTGTTTTCTTCCATATATGAATACTTATACTATTTGGGATGAACCCTTGGATAAGGATATAGATTACTCTCTTCCTAATGAGATAACTTTTACACAATTTGATGAGAGTTTTATTGCTAGTAATGATCAATCTATTTATATGCATTTCATACAAGAGGCCTCTATGAGTTTTATCTATTCTTTTCCTAAGAGTGTCTTAGAAATAAAAGACCAAACATTTGATCACTTTGAAGACACATCTCATTTTTATTTAGGTCTTCATTATGACCTTTCTTTGACCAACCCAACATTAGATCTTAAGGATCCTACTCACATTGACTCTATAAGTGGTTTCTCAATTCTTCAAGATTGGGAAACCTTATCTTTCACACCAACATCATACATTATTGACTTTGTGAATCAAACACCTTTCTTTAATGCGTATATGCATCTTGATTGTTTCTATATACACTCTCATCTAAGATATTTTCTTCTATGTTTTATATTTTTTTTTTCTTATGTTATGAATTAAAATGATGAATGGTATATTTTTCATGATAATTTTTCTTGATACATAAACATTCCTATTATGTTTCTCCAAGGTTTATGACATTGTTAGCCTATAGTTTGGGGGGGCTCATTTCCCTACTTTGTGAGTTACATGATAGTCATTTCCCTTATCCCTTGACTTGACAAGAAAGGTCCCTATTTAATCTTTTTATATGATAGGATCTATTATTTCCCTTTGTTGACTTGTTTTCCTTTTATATTATGGTGTTTTTTTTAATTTCATTTATTGTGATTACTTGTGGAGTAACATCCCAAGTGCAATCTTATGTTTTTTTTGAAATTACATGTCTAGTATAAATTGAAAGCACTTAGGGAGGCATAATGTGTCCTTCCTTTGTTCAATATGTCTAATAACCTTTACAAATTTTCATTTTCTTATAATTTTTGTTAGAGTTTTAAGTGAATCTACAACACCCCTAGGATCAAATGAAAGACCAAGATAACTTCCACAAGAGATTGGCAAGACAATTGCATGAAGAAGCAAGAATGCTATTATTGATAATGGACTTGATTGAAATCCAATGGATCAATCTTAAATTTACATAATGGACCTCCTTATATAGGAGAGGCAATAAGAGACAATGATAAGGAGAAGATAAGCTACCACCTACACAAGGTGGAATCACATATCCACCAAAGGTAGATCATTATCCGTTATGCAATGCAATATGTGCAATGATGAGGATGATAGTGTTATAAGTACACTAAAGGTGGAATGAGATAACAACTATGACCACCTAGAGAGAAATTCTCCTACACCATGTGTTTAATTTAGGTGCAAACTCCCAAGTGTCTCAATCAAAAACTACTATCCAATTCATTATCCTAAGTAAGCTTAAGTAACTATAATTAGTGAATATTTAATTACACCATCACACCCCTCCCTCGCCCCCCCTACCTTAAGTGCAACTTAGGGGAATGCACTTAAACTCATAATGTAAGATGGGTCATGGCTACTAGTCCATTTTAGGTATCCATGTACAATATGCAATGCAATACATGAAATGTATTCTCTCATAAAGTGGAAAAAGAGAGAAAACCTCATGGAAAAAACCATCCTCAAAAAAAGGAGATGAAAACAAGATGCATGGATGGATGGAGTACTCAACACCCCCCAAAAATTTCATACATCATGCATATACAAAGAATGATCCCCCATAGGAAGGAAATAAGGAGACACGATATTCCCCCCATAATGAAGAAGCTCCAATGTAGATGAAGAGTACCTGAAAAAAAAAAATAATCCAATGCCTACAAGAAACATGTCTCCCCTTAGGAAGAGATAAATACATCAAATGATGAATAAGCCACTCCATGTAAAAAGTGAGGAAGGAGGACGAAGGTCTCCATGTATGCATCTCTGAAGACTAGATAGGTGTCTCAAAACTCAAAGATTTTGTCACACCATCAAGATAACCTATGAGATGTGAAAAACTAAGAGAACATGAAGAGTTAGGAAATCCAATATCCAAAGAAGGTGAAGAAGTATCTCAAAGAGAAATCTCCTCAGATGTATTAACTAAATCTACATTATGAGACTCATCTAAAAGAGAATCTAGGAATTCATCCCACAATGCAAGATTTGAAGCATCCTATTGAGTAGTAGAACTCATGTCTAAAGGAGCAAGATGTATAGGAGTAGGAAGTTCAATAATTGTCTCAAGAAAAAAATGATTCAAGTGTCTAATGTTCTCCTCACATGAATTATTCACTCTTGATAAAGGGTTAGGTACATCATGAATATCATCATCATTATCAATAAAATGTGCAAAAGAATACAATCATGATGTATGTTCAACAACTCCCATAGCTATGATATCTCGAGTCTCCATGTCCCTAATATAGATACAATCAAGAATGAACTCAACATATTTACCTTGTGCCCCATGAGTAATTTGGTAAATGGAAAGGATATTAGTAGTCAAGGATGGTACACAAAGAACATCATTAAATGTACCCTCTCCCATAGGAATAAAATCTTTCCCTCAGACCTTCATGTATGTATTATTACCCATCAATATATGTGGAGAAGTAGAAGTCTCAATAGAATAAAACATATCCATAGAAGATGC
This sequence comes from Cupressus sempervirens, assembly GCA_028749045.1. NCBI lineage: Eukaryota > Viridiplantae > Streptophyta > Pinopsida > Cupressales > Cupressaceae > Cupressus > Cupressus sempervirens. The sequence continues at coordinate 50,905,430 of CM053790.1, read as the reverse complement.
CATGTGATGCGATGCACCTGACTCAAGAAGCCATTTACCTTTCTTAGGATGTGTGACCTTTACCTTTGGATGATGATGTAGATGTAGAAGCTTCCTAATATTGAGAATAAGGGGAAGACATTGATGAGGGCAACTAGATATTATTCTTTTAAAGAATGTGAGTGAGTTCATCAATCTTCTTATGGAAACATTTATGCTCATCATGTAGATTTTTTCAATAAGCACATTTATCTCTCTTTCTTCTAGATGTTTCCTCTCTTGAAGAGGATTTGGATGTAATATTATGTTGTGAAGGAGATTCATCACCTTTTTCATGTTACTTAGGATCCTTGTGTTGTTTGTTTCCCTTTCCTTTGGGAGCCTTTGGAGTGGATTCATTTGCAACCAATGCTTGATGCCTTGAAGGCTTCAATTGACCCACGTGTGCTAAATTTTCTTGTTCCCTTGTGAGCTCAGCTGCAAATTCATCAAGAGAAGGCATTTTATATGCACTACCAAGAGCATCCATAGTAGCATAGAATGTGGAAACAAAGATTGAATATTCTAGACCTAGCTTGGAAAGAATAGATAATATCAATTATTCATAATGTTTAGTAATACCACAATTAGAAAGCTCCAATATAATAGAATTGAACTTAGAGAAAAAATCTTGAATATTGTCAAAATCACATGGATTTAGAACTATAAGCTTATTCTCCAATTTGAATTTTCTTATTCTATCAGGTTTACCAAAGATTCCTTCCAATGTAGTCCAGACATCATTAGGATGTTTGTAGGATGCAATATGATATAGAAAATCATTAGAGATGGTAGATCTAAGAGGGCCAAGTGCTTTATCCCTTCTATGAAAATATTTCCTTCTTTCTACAATACCTATAGATGGCTCTAGATCCTATCCAAGAATCATTCTAAGAAATCCAATACTCATCAATTGATTAGAAACTACTTGTTTCCATTCATGATAGTAATATGGACCGAGTAATGGAACTTTTGAAAAATCCATAATTAACCCAAAGAATGACTGCAATCAACTGATAACTCCTTCAAATTACTTATTCAATTAAGAAAATTGAAATCCAAGTATTCACCAAGTACGAATATAGCCAAAAAAGAACTATTTCTAAAAGTTATATGTCCACTCCAAATCACTAAAATTTAATTACATATTTGGAAAGTAGAGGAAAATTTATGCACTTTCAAAAAAAATGCACTTGAAAATGTTATCAAATGAGCCCAAACAAAGTCTTGAAAGTTTCAAAAAATAGAATTTGCAATTTTTAGAAAAATTCAGAAATAGAGATCCAAAATCACCTATACCACTATGCATATCATGAAATTCTACCCCAAAACAAAAAAAAAATTGCTTGCAAAAAGGAGTTCATATGAGGGAGTTATCACTGTTTAAAAATCATCTCTGAAATTAGTTTTTCTAAATCATTGTTGTTGCACCTTCAAAAATCAAATGAATCTAGATTTTACCTTAGATGTCTAATTTGGATGAAAAAAAAAATTATTTAGGGATTTTTGAACCTCCTCTATATGATTCCAACCTCTGATTTGCACCAACAAGTTCTAATTTTTACCTGCAATAAAAGGTCACAAAATACAACTCCCAAAATCTCCTCCAAATTGTCAAATGTTGCACCAACAATGATTCAAGCCAAGATTGCACTTCTTGAGAAGAGGTCTTCACACCTTCTAAGCTCTAATACATATTGGTGATGATGTAGCTAATTTGACTTGTCATTATGACACGTATACAAAAAGTTATTCAAGTTGCAAGGTGAAAGATTAATGTTATTGCTAAGTATAACATATTTTGAATGTGGTCCTATAATAATTAATTGAGAAGGTCTAAAAATTGACTCAGGGAAATTTTTTGAGGACTTGATATAAAGGAAGGACATTTTCCTTTATCATGGCATAGTTTTATTATTAATGATAAGCAACAGTAAGAGAAAAATGCAATGTTGAGGAGAGTAGTGTAGAAGTGAAGGAAACTTCAATGCCAAGATTTTTTCTAGGTGATCTAAGGTTTGATATTTGGATCCAAGGTTTGTGGCCTGGTCTACAAGGTCTAATGGTGATTGGTTTAATTGATAGCACAAAGGAAGGAAGAACATAATAGTAAATTACTTGTTTGAGCAGTGAGCTCCTCTTGTAGTCAAAATTGCATGTTTGGGCAATGGGCTCATCTTGCATAAATTGTACGACAACTCCTAACAACATTGGAGTCTCCTAACAGGGATTCAAAGTCTCCTAATAGGGACTCATATGTACTAAATGTTGTAATAGACTCCTAATAGGGTCCATCCTCTAACAAGAAATATGTATATTAGTACATCATCTTGTGGGCATCATTCCCACCAGGCTTTTCCCTAGTCAATATATCTGGTGTAATTATCTATGTATCTATGTATGGCTACTATTTACTTTGGTTGAATGGTTAAGTTTATTTAAGGAAGATAAATGTTTTAATTGTTGGATAACTAATTCACCCCCCCCCACACACACACACACACTAGTTATCTTGGTGGACTATTGTTTCTAACAATTGGTATTAGAGCATCAGGTCCTTGAAGATAAAGTTTAACAACTTTGGGAGATCCATGGCAAGAATGTTCAAGAAAGATAGTCTGATGTTTGATGCAATAGATTATGATAGCTAGAAAGAAAAGATGAAGACACATCTATTGTGTATCAGTCTGGGATAGTGGATCTTGAAACAAATAATGAAGACAATCATTGTTGAGAATAATTTTGAAACTTGTACTGAGGTAGAAAGAGATCTTTTTACGTGTGACATGAGAGCTAGAGAAGAACTATTGAATACACTTCCTAAAATTGAATACAATCAGGTAAAATCACTTGCTACTTCACATTTGATTTGGAAATCTTTGGAAAACAATTTTGAAGGTGATGAACATTCTAAGAAATTGATTTACAAAGTAAGATTTGTGCATTTCAAGATGCTAAGATGATGGAAGATAAATCTATAAGAACATATGTAGGTAGAATATCATAAATCAATGTAGGCATTAGATCTCAAGGAAGAACCAAAGAAGATGATGAGGTTATATGGAAGATATTGAAGAACTTAACACCACCATTTAGGTCAATAGTTTACATGATATAGTTGTTGATATCCAATACCATAGATTTCACAAAGGAGACATTTCTTGGAAGACTTAAAGCAGTTGAGACTGAGCTTAGACAATCCAGAGAATTGACCAGAACAAAGACAACCTTTAGTGGCTTTAATATTTGACCTAGTTTATTAAGGAGCACAAGTGCTAGAGGAGATTTTGCTAGCAATAATAGATCTAAAGAAGATAGAAATATTGAAGAAGGAGTAGCCCTTCTAGTAAGAAGAGATAAAGGAGGTAAGAAAATCTTCAAATGGTAGACTTGTGATGAATATGGTCATTATGCATCTAAGTGTCCTTAAAGAGACAAAAAGTATAAAGAAAATTACAAACCTAGAAAAGATAGAGAGTGTTTGTATGAAAATGAAGATAATGGCTCTGATGAACAAGCAGTAAGTGCTAGTGATGATGAGATTGGATTTGTGGCAATTAAAGAAGAAAGTCTAGAAAAGGTAGCACTGGTGTCACATATCGAGAAGAAATCTGATTGGATAATTGATAGTGGTTGTTCACATCATATGAATGGTGATATGAACAAGTTTGTTGACTTCAAAAGTCAGGATGGAGGCATTGTTAGAGTTGGAAATAATGCATCATGTCAAGTTAAAGGTATTGGATCTATAACTCTTGATGGTAAAACTAACACTGAAGATGTATATTTTATTGATGGTTTGAAAAAAAATCTTTTGAGTGTTGGACAACTAGTGGACAAAAGGTTATCAGTTGCAGTTCATAGAGAAGACATGCATGATCAGAGACAAAGATGGAAAGGTAATTGGAATATGAACTAGATCTAGAGGTAATGTATTTCAGTAGAATCCTACTAAAATGACATGTTTGGTTACAGAGGTAGATGATAGTTGGTTATGCCATAACAAATTTTGTCATATAAACTTTGACAGTATTGTGAAGACTAGTACTAGGTTTTCAATTAGAGATTTGCAAAAGATTGTAAAGCCTACTAACACAATTTGCAAGGAACGTGTGTTGGCAAAGCATAATAGAACCTCATTTCCTAGCAATAAGTTTACTACTATAGAAAAGTTGGAGATTGTAAACACATATTTCAGCGGTCCTACAAAGACTAAAGGATTCTATGGTGAAAGGTATTTTATGATTCTAGTTGATGATTGTTTTAGAATGATGTGGGTTGCATTTCTTAAAGAGAAATCTGAAGCATTTGCCAAGTTTAAGATATTCAAGAATAGAGTTGAGAATGAATCTGGTATGAAGATTAAATGATAAGATTAGATAGAGGTGGAGAATTTACTTCAAATGAGTTTAACATGTTTTGTGAAGAAAATGAAATCAAAAGATAATTATTAGCTCTAAGAACCCCTGAACAGAATGACATTGTAGAGAGAAGGAACATATCAATTACAAAAGTGACAAGAGCTATGCTAGCTAAGAATGATGTTTTGAAGAGAAGCTATGAATACAATAATTTACACTATGAACATGGTCCAAGTTAGGAAAGACACAAGCAAGACCCATTATGAACTGTGGTTTGGTCACTCACCTACAGTTAAGTATTTCAGAATTTTTGGCAATAAATGTTATATCAAAAGAGATGATGATATAGGTAAGTTTGATACTACAAGTGATGAAGGTATGTTTCTTGGTTATTCATTAAAAAGAAAGGCTTGTAGATGTTATTATCTAAGAACTAAGACTACTATGGAGAGTGTAAATGTAATAATTAATGAGAAATTTAGGATATAAGAGATAATAGTTGATTACAATTCAAATGATGATGTTGTTACTAAGTGAAGGAATGATAAAATATTTCTTGAGACTAAAAATTATTTGCAGAATGAAAGAGAGCTAAGGTAGGAACAAAACTTGAAACCTCTAGTAGAGCCAGGAGTTGAGATATCAACTCCTATTTTGGGAAAGAATATGATAAAGAATCACCCATCTGAATAGATCATTGGAAGTAGAGATAAAGGTGTAAAGACAAGAAGCAGAGTTAATGAAGAACTATGTTTGATATCTCAATTTGAACCTAAGAGTGTAGATGAAGCATGTAAAGATGATTACCGCAAACTAGCTATGGAAGAGGAATTGGATCAGATAGTAAAGAATGAGACATGGGAATTGGTCTCCAGACTAGTAGACAAGAATGTGATAGGAACTAAATGGGTATTTAAGAACAAGATGAATGAGAAAGGTGAAATTGTAAGAACCAAGGAAAAATTGGTATGTAAAAGTTACTCAGAGTAAGAAGGAATAGATTATGATGAGACCTATGCTCAAGTGGCTAGAATAGTAGTAAGATTATTCTTAGCCTATGCAGCAATAAAGAAATTCAAAGTGTATCAAATAGATGTCAAGTTAGAATTTTTGAATGGAGAACTTGAAGAAATGTACATCAAGCAGCCTAAAGGTTGTCCTTTAAAAGATGATAATTACATAGTATGCAAACTAAAGAAAGCATTATATGGCTTGAAGCAAGCACCCAGAACATGGTATGCAAGGTTGGACAAGCATTTGACAAAGCTTGGATATACCAAAGGTATGGTAGAAAGTAATCTATATTGGAAAGAAAATGATGATGGTTTGATGATTTTAGTAATATTTTTTGATGATATCATATTTGGAGGAAATGATGAGGAAAGTGAGAAGTTTATAGAAGAGACAAAGAAAGAATTTGAAATGAGTATGATAGGAGAAATGAAATATTTTCTAGGATTACAGATTGTATAGAATAAAGAAGGAATATTTATTTTTGAGGCTGAGTACTTGAAGGATTTACTAAAAAGGTTTGGTTTGGAAACATGCAAACCCATTGGAACACCTATGGTGACTATGCACAATTTATCTACAAAGGATGAGACATCTACTATTGAGCAGAAGAAGTATAGGTCTATGATTGGAGGATTGCAATATCTGACTCACACAAGGTTGTATATAAAAAATGTAGTTGGAATTGTTGCAAGATTCCAACCTAATCCTAGAGAAGCACATTATGTAGAAATTAAGAGGATATTTAGATATTTGAAAGGAACATCTAAGTTCAAATTATGGTATGAAAGATCTAATGATTTTACTCTAAGTGCTTATACTAATGTTGATTGGGCAGACATTATGGATGATAGAAAAAGCACTAGTGGTGGAGCCTTTTTTCTTGGAGAAAGATTGATTTCTTGGCTAAGAAAAAAGTAGGACTATACATCATAAAGTATAGAAGAAGAAGAATATGTTGCAGCAGAAAATAATTGTAATCAAGTTGTTTGGATGAAGTAGATGTTGAAGAATATAAGGATAGAAATCAGTGAACCTATTGTCATACACTATGACAACACAAGTACAGTAAATATTTCTAAGAATCTAGTGTTTCATTCAAAGAATAAGTACATTTCTATTAAGTATCACATGTTGAGAGAGAAAGTTGCAAAAAATGAAATTAGATTGGAGTATGTGAGCACTAAAGAGCTGATTGCAAAAATATTCACCAAGCCTCTTCCCAAAGAGGCTTTTGAGTATTTGTGAGGTATGCTTAGGGTTATGCCCATTCCTAAAGTAGAGTAGAAGATGCAAGAGTACATCAATCTAGTGTAATAAAGCATTGTTATTGTCTAGACTGAATGCTAATGCTTCCTATATGGGGGAGTATCTATGATGGATAGAGTCATCTAGCACTTTTGTTGGATGATTGTTTCAAACAATTTCTTTGGACACTTAAGCTAGTAAGAATTAGTTATTGCAGAGTTTTATGTAGTGAATTTGGTTGCTAAAATCTTTGACATTGATGTGAATGGGGGAGAAGTTCAGCATGAAAAATAGCATTGACAACATAACAATTGAGAGAAGTTCGACATGAGTACAGTATGGTGGGGAGAAGTACTGCATTATGAGAAGATCATGAACATGATGAGGAGAAACAAGAAAGAATAATTACAGATCATTCAAAAGAAGAAAATATTTGGGTAGAATGATTGATGAAGAAATTTGAACAATCTTTTGTTGGTATTCTTGAAACTTGATGTTTTCCATCTATGTTGTCATCAATGCCAAAGGGGGAGATTGTTGAGAGATTGTTGAAAGCTTAAATTTTGATGATATTCCTATGGGGGAGGATTGTAGATATGTTACTATGATGATATGTTACATTCATGACTGAGTATGTCATTGATGTCAACATAGCAATTTTATGTGGTATTTGAAAGAAGAATAGCAGAAAGATCAAGTTGGTATGGATGGCTAGTTGAGTATTCTAACTATGCAAACTTATGGGAGATACTTTTTAGTATCTAGTCTATGTAGTTAACCTCAAAATAAGAAATTAAAATTCTAGAAAAAGTTATGTAAGTTTTGGTGATGTTAATTTTGAGATAGAGTTTACAAAGGCATGTTCTAGTAAACTTGTTATATCTCTTAGCTAAGTTCTTATTATGAGAATCAAGGTTAATGATATGAATAAGATATATTGATGATGATGTAGCTAATTTTTCTCATCATAATGACATGTGTATGAAAAGTTATTCAAGTTGCAAGGTGGAAGATTAATGTTATCACTAAGTGCAACATGTTCTTAATGTGGTCCTATAATAATTAATTGAGAAGTTCTAACAACTGACCTAAGGAATTATTTTGAGGATGCAATATAAAGGAAGGACATTTTACTTTATCATGGCATGGTTTTATTATTGATGATAAGCAGCAATAAGAGTGGAATGCGAAGTTGAGCAGAGCAGTGTAGAAGTGAAGGAAACTTCATTGTTGAGGTTTTGTTGAGTGATCTGAAGTTTAATATTTGGATCTGAGGTTTATGGCCTAGTCTACAATTTCTGACAGTGATTGGTTTGGTTGATAGAACAAAGGAAAGAATAACATAATAGTAAATTACTTGTTTAAGCAGAGATCTCTTCTTGTAGTTGAAATTGCATGTTTGGGCAATGGGCTCATCTTTCATAAATTGTATGATAACTCCTAACAGGGATTCAAAGTCTCCTAACAGGGACTCATATGTACTAAATATTGAAATAGACTCCTAAAAGGTCCATCCTCTAATAAGAAATATTTATATTATTACATGATCTTGTGGGCAACATTTCCATTGGGGTTTTCCCTCTGATTAAGGGTTTCCCTAGTCAACATATTTGGTGTAATTGTCTATGTGCATCTGTGTATGGTTACTAATTACTTTGGTTGAATGGTTAAGCTTATTTAAGGAAGATAAATTTTTTAATTTTTGGATAACTAATTCACACACGCCCCCCCCCCTCAATTATCTTATTGGACTATTGTTTCTAACACTTTCTTGCATACATTTATTGTGTTTATGTAGGAAGTAGCATTCTGGGTGTAATCTTATGCTTGTAAGTCCATCTTTATTATAAGGAACCTATCATTTAGGTCACATATTGGATTTTATTTCTCTCTTATCTCAAGGATCTATTATCCCTTTATTTTTACTTTCATGGTAAATAAGTAACCATAACCTGGTATCTTTTCATCTCTTTATCTCATTTCTCTATAGATTTTTATTATTTTTGGTACATTCTTATCCATGGGTATATATTGCTTTGTTACATGCATGACTGTGTGTTTTTTACTATCAAATATCTTTCATATCCTAGATTTTAATTCTTCTCATTCAATGATCATCTATAGTTTTCTTCATATGCAATATCTTTCCTTTCTTGGTAATTCTTATCCTATGATGTTTCTTTCCTTAGTTTTCTCTATGGCGTAGCATTATTTACAATACTTTTTGGCTATAGGATGTTTTTGTTTTGTGTATGGCTATCAATTTTTTCTAATGAATCATCCTAAAATCTTCCAAAATTTTGTTACATAATACACCATAGATTTATTTTTCTTTTCTATTCTTTTATTCCTTTTGTCTAAAGATCTACTTTCCATGGGCTAATGGAAATTGTTTATTATGTGGCATTGTTCTCTATTTATGAAGAATTGTGTCTTGACTATGGATTCTCTCTTTTGTAAGAGGTGTATGTCCTAGGTCATCACCTCTTCTTTATCAAGTAACGATATATCCATTATATACACTTTCCATTTCTTGGAGATTTTTATCCTTCATCCAAGCATCCATATTCCTCCTATACACAAGGGGCTAAATAGGTGCATTCTTTTTGTTCTTCCCCTCTTCTTGGAGATGTAGATATAAGAAGGCATACTGGAAAACATCTATACATCTTATTTTCTATGCATAAATTTTGATCTCACTTAATTATCTATATATAGATTTTATTTCTATTATTTTTACTATTTCTAGATGATTGAACAATTTTCATTGAGGTCCCTCCAACTCATTGGTGACTGCATCAAGTGGTGTCAAAGTGAAGGTTGTGAATTTATCTTGTTAATCTAATGTTACAAAGCCCTAATTGAATTTAATTGTATGGTGGAAGAGTTGGGATCTAACCTACAATTGCAGAGGGTTGCAATGATGGTTTGAGGATGGAGAGATATGGATCCAATAGTAATGGATATGTTAAGAAAAATATTAGCTAGACTTGAAGGAGTAAATATTGTGTAAAGAAAAATAATACATATTGAAGATGTGATTGATGAAAAAATGAGGAAATAATTATTAAATATGTTGAACCTATACTTGAACAAAGGGATGAAATATTCTTGAGAGCCTAAACTAGAGTTAATGCAAGACTACATTTCAATTTACTTGATTATGATGGCGATATAGATTTGAATTAATTTATTGATTGATCTACTGATATGGAAAATTATTTCGAGTATGAATGTACAAATGCAGATAGGAAGGTGAAAATTTATAGCAATAAATTTAAAAGACATGCATCATTATGGTGGGAACATTTGCACACTAATAGATAGAGAAGAGGAAATAAAAACATCAAGTAATGGGACAAAATGGTAAATAAATTGAAAATTAATTTTTATCCTAATGATTATAAAGTTATTTTGTGAAGAAAGATGCAAAGTTTAAAGTAGAAGGAATCATCTATAAAGGAGTATAATGAATAATTTAATGTGTTGGATATCATATTTTGATATATGGATGATGAGGTTGAAATAATTACAATATACTTAAATGGTTTAAGGACATCTATTAATGATGAGATTAGTTTAGTTTAGATGGAAATCATTGAGGAAGCTTATTAGTTTTCCCTAAAGGATAAGGATAAAATGAACAAGGGGTAGGAATATAGACAAAGAGGAAGAGGTGACACATTTCAAAAAGGTATAATATTCATTGAAAGAGGGAGATCTTATTCAAATTAGAGTGGAAAGAAGAAATTTTATAATGAGGAAGAGGAGTAGGTCACCCTAGGGGTAATATTTATAGAAGAGTGCCAATTTTTTAAAAGGAACTTGTTTCAAATGAATTGAAGACAGTCATAGATCATTTGTGTGCACACTAGGAAATTCAAGTAATAAGACTAGTAGTTGTTGTAGGAATGCATTTGTGGAGAAAGAGACATGAATCTATGAATCAATTGGAAGATGAAGAAGCTCTGATAGTGAGAAGAGTATTATGTAATGAGGAATGTAATAAAGAACAAGTATTGAGGAAAAGTTTGTCCAAGACCATATATAAAGCTATAAAAAAGTGTAACAAAGTTATTATTGGTAGTGAAAGTTTAAATTACCTAGCATCTAAATAATTGGTTACCAACTTATAGTTATAGTTATTGTTGAAGTTGATGAAAGATCAAGTCCATAGTTCTCAAGAATCACCTATCACAAAAAGAGAGAAGAAAAAGCTATGGAGGTTGGAATTCCCAGATCCATATATGAGACATTCTTGATGAGAAAAAGAGAGATTGCTATTATCAAAAGTGAATTAATAAACTACAAAGAGATCAATACTTATAGAAGGAGATAAAAACCCTAACAAATAACTAACCTAGATTACATGATAATAATTAATAATAGAATTAATTATTATATGAATAAAAGTTTAGCTTAAGTAAAATAGAGATAATAAGTGACTTAATAATTAAATCAATATGATTTAATTAATAAGAAAATACTTTATTACTCTAACACTCCCCCTTAAGATAAACTTAGGGAGTACCTAAAAACCTAGAAAGTACTATTGTAAGTAAATTTGGATCGTGACAAAAAAGCCTGATGAGGTACCCAAGCACAACCAAATCTCTGAAAAGAGGACAAATAGAGAAAACCACATGGGAAAAGCCCTACTCCAAAAAGAGATGGAAATAATGTTGAAAGAAATAGTGGACTGGAGAAGCCTCCAAACTAGGGAATGTCCTAGAAGATAGGAACAAAATATGATCATGAAGAACACCACTCAAACATGAAGTTGCAAACACTACCAAAAAGTTGATCTGAAGAACCTCCACTATATAAAACATGACCAGGTAGAGAAGACTAAGTCTAAAGAGATGATAAATCGAAGATGGAAGGTATCTTCATAGCCTCCAAAAATAAGAATGAAAGAATGTTTATATGGTAAATAATCCATCTCACCAAAATGTATAGGTATATAGCCATTGTAATCACCTAGTACATAGGATCAAATACTAAACACATAGTATAGCAACATTGGAATAAAGTGAAAGTGGATGTGGAGCACTAGAGAATAGTGGCTGATCAAATGCAACAAGAGTGAGAAATGGCTCAACGAGTGATCACTATGCTAGATATAAAAAAGTTTTTTGATTTAATGTGTTCATGGATATGTAGTAGATTGTAAAAGTACATTTAGAGGCTACCTATTATATGGTGCTTTATTATCATTTGATCCCCAATGAGAAGTGATGGGAGTCCTAGTTCGTAGATAGACAATTTAACTAACTATTGAATGTGCAATTGCACAATGGGAGGTTTTTGATACCCATGGAAGTTGTTTGGTTGCAAGGGGGATTGACGCTAGTGGGCTCATCTTCTAGGACTATGTTCGGGGAAATGCCCCTTGTCAAACATCCTATCCTACCACCTCCCCAAGGGAGGCCAAAATAAATGATCTACTAGATGTTGTTTTGAATGTAATATTATTGTTGTTGTCATAATAGAATAAAAAGTGTGTCATTTTTATGCTAAGAAAAAGGGTGACTATTGCTCATGTTACTAAATAATGCAATTGAAAATGTCAAATAAATATTGGCATTTTATTTTTTTGATATTTTGTTGATATGTTTTCGATGTTTTTGGTATCTTTTTGAAATATTTGGATGTTTTTGGCATTTTTGGGAATATATAGAAGGTTGCCAATATCCATATTAGTGGGAACGAGGGGATATTTAGAGAAAGATTACCTTCACTTATGTGTGGTAATCGAATGTCGATGTCGGCTCTCAACAAAAGATGAGTACAAACTTGTGTGATATTTTGAGAGTAGTAGTATGCAAGGTGGAAAAAGAAGTGTTAAACCATGAATTTCAAAGCACAATTTTGTATATATTGATAGCCTTTATATACAAGCATAGGGCCAAAGTTAGGATTTTTCTCTAGGTGTGTGTTGAGACAGGTACTCACGATGCCTCTAAAAAGGCATTTAGGCTTATGATGGCTGAAAAAGGTGTTAAAGGGGCCTTGAAAAAGGTGTTTGAGCCTTTAAAAGGTGAAACAAGGCCTTGAAAAATGGATTTAGGCCTAAAAGGTGCTAACGGGGCCTTGAAAAAGGTATTTGAGCCTAGAAAGGTGCTAATGGGGCCTTAAAAAAGGGATTTGGACCTAAAAAGGTGTTAATAGGGCCTTGAAAAAGGCACTATGGGGCCCTAAAAAAGGTACTTGAGCCTATAAAATGCTAATAGGGCCTAGAAAAAGGCATTTGGGGCCTTACAAGGCAATATGGGGCACTAAAAATGCTTTGTGGGGTCATTGTGATCTCTCAAACATATGCTTAATTATTTTGTGCCACTATTGGAGTGTTGATGAAAGGGTATGACAGATAACTATGGTAATTTGAATGGTGTTTGGATAAACAATGTGTCCTAAATTTGTAGAGATGAGTCATGAAATCGGAAGGACCTTTCAAGATAGCATTAATACATTTGTTGAAGGGTGTTGGATCAACCATGTTCTCTGCAACATAAATAAGATTGGAAATCCATTAGGAGTTGTTGTTCTTGAAAGGTGGAAGGAAAAGGGACACCGATGAAAATTTTTCAGCAATCTACGGTGTGCTAGATTTTCCAAATCCCAGAGAGATGTTTCAAGATATAACTACACTGCTTCTTAATTAATGCATGCTCTTTGTTTATTGTTTTTGCCAAAGGTAATAGGGAAATAAAATATGCCAAAAAAAATTTAAATATTTTTTAATATAGTGGGCCTCACCATTAATTTCATATTGAACTGGTTGAGGTAAGTAAACTTATCTTGAAGGAGCAACAATTATAGATGGACACTAGCTCGACATGAAATCAATGGATCATTAGAGTGACAAATACAAAAATGATTCATTCAAAATTAAATAGCCTATTTGGGATGAGGTTGTTATTGTTTGGCCTGAGTTTTGGGTTTTTTATGATATTTTGAGATGTTTTTCCTTTTTTGATGGTTTTTAAATATTTTTTGAATGTTTTTGACAATTTTGAACTATTTTAAAATATTTTTGATAGTTTTTAATATTAAAAAATTATGTTTTTAACAAATTTTTATAATTTTTGAATGTTTTTGATGCTTTTTGAATCGGTGGTATGACAAGGACAATGTGAGTGAGATTTGTTGAAATATGGAGATTATTAGGGCCTCTTGGAACACATAAAGAGTCAAGAAGACAAAATGTGGGTTGCGAAGGCTTAAATTGGACTTAGAGAGCTATATTTGAGACAATGGAGGGAAAAAAGGATTTTTGGGACTTCAAATGGATTTTATGAAGGTTAAAATGGATGTGGTGAACTATTGGTCATGGCAAATATTTGAGATGTGTAATGATTTTCTTATAATTCATGTTAGTGATATCTTACAACATAATCAGAGCCCATGTTTTCACTGAGTTGTTTGTCTTCCCTTTGTTATTGTTATGTTGACTCTCTTTGCTACTGTGAACTATTTTAAATGCCAAGAAACCACTAAACTATAACCCATAAGTATATGTGTAAAATTAACTTAACTGTGCTAGGTAGTGTGGCGATATGAAATGAAAAGACTACAAATAAGCAAAAATTGGCTCAGAAAGTGTTGTGTAAGCCATATCTTGTTGTATTTTTACATTGAAGGACTTGTGTTGTTTAGAGAAATCCAAAGGTGTTATCTCTCACTCCTTGTAAACCAAAGGTGGTATTTCTCAATCCTTTTATACCATTTTTTTTTTTTGTGTTATTTGATGCTTTTGATTTTTTCAGTGATTACGTGCTTCTTCAAAGCTTTAGACATAGAACCTCTTGAGATGGATTTTGTTAATGGGTTGTGCTACTTCTTCTCCATCACAACTTGAAAGTCTATAAGTACTAGTCCCAAAGGATTTTGAGATAATGTAAGGACCAATCCAATTGGCCTCCCATTTTACTTTAAATTTTCTTAGTTGCCTAATTCTTAAGGTTTTCTGAGAGGAATAAGTCTCTAATTTGAAAGACACGAGGTTTGACCTTTTTGTTGTAGTATCTGGACAACATATTCTGATACACTTTGAGATGCTCATGTGTTGTACATTAATATTCTTCTAAGATTTATAGCTTCTCTAAATGAGCCACTCTATAATCTTCATTTAATAGGATATCATGGAGGGTGACTCTCAAAGATGGGATCTCAACCTCTAAAGGATGAATGCCCTCACTTTCGTAGGCCAAGGAGAAAGGAGTAGTGCTCGTAGCCATTTGAAAACTTGTCCTATAAGCCCATAAGCCAAGGTTTAGTTGTAAATGTCAATCTCTACTGGTATCATTGATAGTTCTCTTAAGATGTTGATGATGTTCTTGTTGGTGGCCTCTACTTGGCCATTGCCTTAGGGATAATAGATTAACAATGAATGGTATATAATGTGAAACTTCTCACATAACTTGTTGACTATTTGATTTTTAAAATACAAGGCATTATCCATTAGTATGGAATGAGGTATGCCAAACCAACAAATGATATGTTTCATTATGAAAGAAGAGATTTGTTTTCCAATAGAGCCACTAGGGGTGCTTCTTTAACCCACTTGGTGAAATATTTAGTTGCGGTGATGATCCAATTATGTCTATTGGAGGAAGGTGGGAAAATTATACCAATCAAATCAAAACCCCACTAATAGAAAGGCCATGGTGTGGCCAATGAACTGAGTTCTTGTGTTGGTGCATGAATAAGATTGCCATGGATTTGACATGTTTTACAAGTTTTTACATAGTCAATAATATCCTTTTCCGTGGTAGGCCAAAAATATCCCATTCTTAGAATTTTCTTTGCTAATTTGAATGCACTAGAATGTGACCCACAAACGCCCACATGAACTTCTTGCAAGGAAACCCTAGGCTCATCCTTTTCAAGATGTCTACATAAATTATCATCCATACCTTACCTATATAACGTATCAACCACCAAAGTGTAATGTGAGGTCTATCAAATGAAGTTACATTTTTGGTTTTATGAGAGGTCAAAAGGGATAATGTTATCACTGAGATAGGTGGTAATGGAGTCATATAAAGGGGAGTTAGGGGTACCTAAGTGGAAAATAATAAGAGATTCAGGTCGAGTAAATGTGGATTGAACCACCTCTTCGACTAAGAACTCATATCACTTACATTGATTTGGTAGCTAAAGAAAGGAGGCTAGGGTAGCCATGGCATCCATTTCCCTTTTGTTTTCTCTAGGAATTTGTTCAAAGTTAATGTGAATAAAGCATTCCTTAACTATATCAACCATGTACTTATAAGGTAACAATTTCTCATCTTTGGTTTAATATGTGTCTGTAACTTGATTAATGACCAATTAAGAATAACCATAGACTTCAAGTGCTATTAACCTCCATTCTAAAGCTAGCTTGAGACCCAAAACCAATGCTTCATATTCTACCATATTATTTGTGCATGGGAAGAGAAATTTGTAAGATTTGGGGATGGTGATGCCTAGAGGCATGATGAACAATATGTCGACACCTGAACCATGATGTGTGTAGGAACTATCAAAGTAGAACTTCCATGTGACCAATTCTATCTGGAGAATGTGTGTGTATGGAAAGTCTAATAGGATAGGATTTGAGCTCTTTATGGGTGCATTTTATAATTCGTTTACAATATTTAGTCCTTTTATAGCTTTCCTATCAATGTACTCAATGTCAAACTCACTCAGGATCATCACCCATTTGGCCAATTTGCCTATTAATATTGTCTTGCTGAGAAGATATTTCAGAGGGTCAATCTTGGATATGAGCTTAACTTTGTGTGTCAAAATATAGTGACATAGCTTTTATGAAGCAAAAATTACTACCAAGAAATATTTTTCAATAAAAATGTAATTTATCTCATAATTGACCAAGGTACAACTAACATAGTAGATAACTCTTTCCCTACCTTGATCATTTTCTTATGTCAAGAGGGCTCCTATTGATTTTTCTGTTAGAGAGATATAGAGCAACAAATGTTTGTGTGCCATTGGTGGTACCAACATAGGTAGATTCATTAGAAAGTTCTTGAGAATATCAAAGGCCATCTAACACTGACCATCCCATTTGAAAATGATATCCTTGTGAAGGAGATGAGTGAAAGGCACAAACTTTTTTCTGCTAGGAGAGATATGAAGTGGAAAACTAACTAAAGTCTCCCTTTGTGGGAGCATAGCTGGCTCAAGTTCTTAGGAGATTTCATGTTGATAATGTCTTGTAATTTTTTGGGATCAACCTTGATTCCTTTGTCAAAGACAATATACCCTTGGACATTTCTAGATTTCATGCCAAAAGTGCATTTCTTAGGGTTTAGCCTAACTATGAAGGCTTCTAAGTGAATGATAGAAATATGATCCTCTTAGATATGAGATTTGGAAAGAAGGTCATCTAAATAACCTTCCATAAAAGTGTTGTGATGTGGAGCCTAATCAAACTCGAAGGTTTATTCAGTGCGATTTTCTCCCCATATAATTTTTAAAATGGGGTCAAGGGGCAGTACCCCTTGTAGACACCTGAATTTGTCCAAAACCTATTCCTAGCCAATTAAATAAATATTTATTATTTATTTAATTCCCCTACCTTAATTAAATAAATTTTCATTTATTTAATTACATTTTCCTTACCCTAATTTAAATAAACTAAGGTTTATTTAAATCTTAACCTATTCCCACTTGCATCTAACCCCTTTCACTTTAATTAAGTATGTCATTTACTTAATTAATCCCTTTCCTAATCCCACTAGGAATTAAATATTGCATTTAATCCTATTTGAGCACATGGCTCCTACCTTTAACCCTCACCTAACCTCACTACTTTAACCTAACCCATCATGCTAAACCAACCCACTTCCTTAATCATGTTTGCTTTGCATAATCACCTTAGCTAATCAACTTTTAATCCTAAGTGTGTTCTCACACATGTGTGAGGAATCCTCACACATGTGTGAGAGATGTTCACACTTCCCTCATCCCTCATGTCTTGCATGCCTCTTGCACACTTTTCCTCTTGCATGAGAGTCAAGGTGTCTCACACAAGTGTGAGAAGCCATGCCTTCTCACACCTCTTGCACACTTGTCCTCTTACATGAGAATCAAGTTGTCTCACACATGTGTGAGAAGCCATACTTCTCACACCTCATTGATCATGTCACCATCAAAGGTTGCTCACACATGTGTGAGCATATTGCCCCCTTTGAATGGTCAAAACCCTAATCCACTTGGAGTCTACTTGGCCTCCACCTCATTGACACCTCATCGATCCTAAGAGATCCTAGCCCTCCATCTTGCATTCAATCTTACCCGTCTATTGCATCCATTTTCCTATAAATGGAGAGCCCTCTCCTCATTTTTCAAGAAGCACTATCTACCTTACGGTTATGCTACTGGACTTGTGAGCAACCACATCCCATGAGCAAGGAAATCATCTACACTTGATGGTTTCATGAGGTTTGCATAGTGATATTTTGAATGCTTTTATGCTCTTTTTTGTTTCATGTTGCTTATTTACATGTCTTCTTTCATATTTTGAGGTTTTGCATGATAATGTAGGAATTTGCATTAGTTGCTTAGTGTTATTTCTTAGTTACATTTTTATGCAACACATTTTGGCACGCCCAATGGGACCCACTTCATGGGTTCCAACTAACGATCTAATGTGTTTTTTGTAGGTTGAAAGCTTGCATTTAGGGATGAAATTTCATGAGGAGCATCTAATCAAGCCATAAAGCCCATCATTGCATTTGGAGGACCTAAGGGAAGTTTTTTGACATAAAACACTTTATATTTTGCTTATGGCTTTATTTTCAAGTTCTAGGGTACATATGCATTAAATATTCGTTATTAGGAAAAATTTAAAAGAAAAAAAAAATTTACTCCTTCTTTGTTCATAAATAACTAGGTTTAAAAAAGAAAAAGGGGGGAGTTTATTTTTGTTTCATTTGTCTTCTTTATGCATTCCAAACATATATATATATATATATATATATATATATATATATATATATATATATATATATATATATATATATATATATATATATATATATATATATATATATATATATATATATATATATATGTAAATTGTTTTTAAAATTTAAAAAAGAAAGAAAAAAAATTGGGATTCATGTTTGTTAATTTACATATGTTAGTTTAAAAAAATCAAAAAATCTTTGAAAAATATTAAAAATAAATAAATAAATAAAAATTCAAAAACAAAAAATAATAATAATTAAGTTTTCTTTTGTAGTGCAGGTTGGGCGCTCGCAGCGACGCCCGCGAGCATCGCCCCTACACCACCTCCTCCACCGGCCTGCCTACAACCACGGCCACCTCCCTGCAATCTCCTCCTCGGTGGCTTCCCCTACTCCCTCGCCCTCTATAATTCCTCTGCCTGGGCCCACGCGCAGTCTTCTCAACCCCGCGGCTCCCTACATCGCCACCCACGACCTTTTCTACTGTCGTTCCCATTCAAACCCCACAACTCCCTATAGCCCATGGCCGAGCCACCTCCCTTGGTCTGATTTTTCCAACATCGCCACTCATCCTTCGGCTACCCTCTCCTCTTCTTCCATCCTCATTGTCGCGTCCACCGAAACTCTCGCCTCAGGCCGATGCAACGCCCCCCGTGCCACTCGTCGGCCACTTCTCGTGCCTGAACTATTCTCCCTCCAATCTCAGCCCAATGTAGTCTCCCTGTGACACCACTTCCTCCTCCATTTGTAGCATCCACTGCTCATTTCCTCCCTGTGCTATCCCCTCTACCTTGCACTCACATTCCTCCCCTGTGCCCACTAAAACCCCGATGCCACCGCGATCTCCACCACCCATCGTCGCTGACACCAAACCCCCATCTCTCCACCTCTGCCCATGACCTGTTCCAATGTGTCGCCGTTACCTCCTTGCTTCCTCGTTACACCACTACTGCCTGCTACGTCGAAACTCGCAGCCAACACATACCCCACTCTGCCACAGTGCCACCTCTGCGCTCAGCCCCCTCTGCCCTAACTCCTCTGCCCAGCCTCTAAAACCCCTCCGGCCCCCTTCCATTTTATTTTTATTTTTTTAATTTATTTTTTATATTATTATTATTATTATCTTTAAAAATATACTTAGATTAAAATTTTAAGTAGTATTATTGTATGTTTTTTTTTAAAACCTTTAATTTTCAAAAACATCAAAAAACAAAAAAAAAATTGCTTGACTTTCTCTTAACCATCAAATTTTTGCTCACAGGTCGCTGATGTCAACACTACATCAGCAGTCAACATGCTCTTTTAGACCATAAGAAGCAACCTTTGGTTTTTTGCTCATAACTTGAGCATACTGACTCTATTTTTGAAAAATGAAATATCACCGAAAAGCTAATTTTGAGCCCATCGCGTTGGTGTTGGTTTCATGAGATTTTGATGTTGTTTATGTCTCTATTTTTTTTGTCAAAGTCTGAACTTTGTGTTACCACTTTCCTTGCAAGGTTTTTGATGCACTAACTTGTGGTTTTGCAGGGATATTTTCTCACCAACCATATTGCTTGTAGGTTTTTGCCTTAATTTTGTTTTGGAATGAACATGTATGCTTAAACACTTGTCTTTGAATGCATGGTTAAATGCTTAAAATAATTAAATTCAATCTTGAATGCCTTAAGGGAATGGACATGTATGCTTAGGTTAGCAAACATTTGGAATTGGTGCTTAAAATGAACTCACACAATCTTGAATGCCTTAAGGGAAATTGATTTCATTCTCAACATTTTGCTTATGCACATGCTCAATTTATTTTCTTGTTGACGAATCCACATTTTCATTTACGTTGACCATGATTTCAAATAAAAAAGAACATTGTATGCTTTAAACACGTGTGTCTTCAAGTAGATTACATAACCTAAAGTTTCATTGGGAATGAACGCGTGTCTTTTTGAACCCCAAGGCCACTTACATATTCTCTCCCCTCGCACCTTCGGGTGATCTTGGGTGCACAAGAAATAAGTGGTCTTGTCTTTTCTTTTTTAGGAGGCCTACTTGGGGATTTCATCACCCCTTGGGATGACCTCAACTCTAGTGTTCTGGCGGAGTATAAAAATCAAGAGGTGAATTGAAAGACACCTCTCTTGGAAGTAAAATATTGTCACTCTTGGCTAAGCCCCAAAGAACTTTATACCTTTGGGAAATGAAGGAGGAGATTTGGGTTACCGTCTCCCCTCGGTTGTGTGGCAATATTTTTTTTCATCTACAGATTTGGGCCTCACTTACCTTTCGTATATCGAGGATGCCCTCTAGTTGATCCTTGTACATCCTAGTTGCAACCTTATAGGTTTTTTGGTGTGTTCTATGTGCTTGAATGTTCAAAAACCTTTCCATTCGAAGGGGAAAAACACCATCTAAACTTTTCTTGTATATATTTGCTTGTTTAATTTTGAATTCCAAATTTGAAAAACCCAAAAAAAATCATAAAACCCAAAAATCCAAACAAATCATAAAACTTCAAAAATCCAAAAAAATCAAAAGAAAAAAAGCACATCTTGGTCTAGGTCTTCTTAGTCAAGTTGTCCACATCACTTCCACATCACTTCTTCTTTCCATCACAGTCATCACCCTCATACACATATAGTCTTCATCATTCAAACCATTCCTTGATCATCACTCTTCATCCAAATCAGTTCTTCATCTTCCTCATCATTCAATCTAATTCATAATCTTCATCCTAGTCATGCTTCAGCAGCATCTAGATTCAATTTCCTCTGCCAATCTCATAATGCATTCTTAATTCAATCCTCAAATCATCATCCCTCCAATCCAATCCCTAGTAAAATTCATTCCTTTCTAATCAATTCTTAAGTCAATCCATTTACATCTTCCTCCATCATCAATCTTTCTAATTTCATTCAAGTCTTCTTCCAATTCAACTTTGCATCAAATCTTCTACTTTGGACATAGGAGCATTGTCATCACCCTTGGACTTTCATTCAAATTTCACATTGACTCATTTGCAATCTCAAAGGGTTTTTATCAAATCAAATCAAACCCTTATCCAATCAATATCAAATCAAATCAAAATCAAATCAAATCAATATCAAGTGCAATCCAATTCAATTCAAATCAAGTCAAAGTCCAAACTTGCTCCTAGTCCTAAGTTCATAATTCCTTCATCATCCATCTTTCTTCTTCTAACATCTATGGATCTGAGTTGGCTTAATCAAATGGTTGACGATCTTCAAAGACAATATGGAGTTATACCTCCCGTTCAACTTGCATATCAAATCCATCCTCAACACTTCATATCCAACTCTCATCCATCTCATGTTCATTATTCTTCTACCTTTGACAAGGGAAATCCACCTCATTATCCTTCAACTCCATACAATTCCATTCCTAGCCCACACACTTTCTCAAACACAAATGACCTTGCTAAGGAAATGGAACAATTAAAGAATTATCTTTTAGCAAGTCAACAGAAAGAGGCCACCTTTCATTGAATGTGTCCTCTTCCTCCATGTTTTGAAGATCCTAGTCCTCATGTCCCATCCATCCCCAACCCTCCATGCAATTCCCTTCACAATCCTAATCCTCCAAAAACCTCATCCCCACCTCGTAAGGCGTATTTCTCATCATTCTTGGCTAAGTGTAAAATACAAAATGAAGAGAGCCAATCACCCAAAGTCATACATCCAATTCCATCTCATGACCTTCCTCCAAAGCATGACATTATAGTTTCATCTTCTCCTCTAGATCCGAGCATTTCTTCATCCCATCGTTCCCCTATCCCTCAAGATCCATTTATCCCCCCTAGTCCATCCCATGGTTCCCTTCCTAACCAAGATCAAGACATTCCATGTACCATGCACATTACTGCTTCCACTCCATCTCACAAGTTAGCATCCATAGATCCTCCCCTTCATACTGAAGTTCCTTGCACTCCATCCACTAATATTCCTCCATCTCAAGATCAAATCCCTCCATATCATGATCCACTCATTCCACTCCATGATGCTCTTCTAAGTCAAGATCAAAGTACCCTTTCATTTGCCTTTCATGATCCCACACCATCTCAAGATCCTATTCTCCCTCATAATCTTCCACATGATCCTATCCCACCTATGCAATCTACTCATGAACCCCATGCACATGGACTCATATCTTGTATTAAAAATGATAAGTATCCCATTAAAGAAATAATGTCTCAAGATGTTGGTACACCTTCCACTCCTTCAATATTCAGAATTCCTCCTTCCAAATCTATAGCTTCCCATCATTCATCTTCCAAGTCCATCCTAGGTCCTTATCTTCCATCCATTCTAGGTCGTTATGTTCCATCATCCAACCCTTCATCCCTTCCTTCCATTTTGGGTCCTTACATACATCCATCCACCATATCCATGTCTTACACCTCATCTCCTGGTAAAGATCAACAAAGGCACATATCCTTGAATTCCTTCCAATGTTCACCATCCATATGCTCTCCATCTCATTTACTTTCATCCACCCCTACCATGGCCAATGGAAGCACATTGGATGCTAAAGAAAAAATTAATAAAGTCAAAAATCCACAAAATCCCAAGGATCAACACGTCACCTCTAAAAGACATGTTCAAGAAAAGACAAATCTGATCCAAAAGAAAGAGAAAATAAAAAAGCTACAAAGGCTGAAAATCAAAAATGAAAAAATTTTGTGGATACCAAAGCTACTTAATGTAGCAATGAATCTCAAAGAAACATTCAAAATGACATCCAAGCTTCCATCTTCCATCTCCATTTTGGGTCCTTCTATACCCAAATCCAACATCCCAAACCCATCATCTCCTTCATCTATTTTGTCCCTATATCCCAAAATTCAAACTTTCCGCTACTTATCCTCCACAATTTCCTCCTTTCCATCACCCTTCAAGGTGTGTGCCAATGAAGATCTTTCCACTTCCTTCACAAGTCTTCCAACATAGCATCCATCAACCATGTCTCCCTCTCACCCACTCCACCCCCCTTAATCCAAACTTTGTCATAAGTCATTGTCTTCCATTTCCCAATCCGCTTCATCCTTCTTTTCACTATCCTACCAACATCTATGAGAAAATAGTAAAAATTCCTTGAAAAAAAAAAAACAAAAAGGAATAACATATCAAGAGATACCATCTATGTATCTAGATGCTTGAGTCCTCCCTTCATTCTCCTACATTTATCCATTTCCTTCCAATTCCACTTATCCTTCCATCTATTCACTTTTCCTCTTCCACTTGCACTCTACATTGGGGGCAAGCTCCATCCATACTATACTTACATACATACCTTCCATGCTTCCCTCCACCATTCATTATCCTTTTCCATCTTTGATCTTGACTTTCATTTTCCTTTCATCCATCCATATGCACTTTCCATGTCCCTTTCTCCTTATCCACACATTTTCCTACATCTTTCCATCCACTTTCATATATTTGATCTTGACATGCTATCCCTCTCTTGCATCCCATAGTCCTTGTCATGTTCATTTGATCCATTTTCCATCCATAATCATACATATTTCCATCCTTCTTTCATATGTCCTTGATCTTGGTTATCCCCTCCATTTCATCCACTTCATATCACACATTTCATCCCTACCCTTCATATCATTATTCCTATTTCATACCCTCCCTCACATCTCCCCTCTTCATTCCCCTTTCATACCCATGCTCATGATCAATACTAGAGGCATAATAACAAAATGTGCATACATGCTTTGGAAGAGCACATGCCTTCTTTTCCTCCATACGCTAGCCTTTGTTCCATCTTCCCATTTTCATGAATCCTTTCCCACCATATTTTCCTTCCATTTTCATATCCTTGGTATGGGGCATTTGGACTCCTTCGAAACATGATCCTTGGCCCTGCATTTTTTTGCCACCATATCATTTGGCCCCTCGTATCCTTTCACTATTCCTTGCATCCACCAACATCACGTTGTTGTTCCTCCATTTACCATACCTTGACCCCCCCTTGTCATTGGTTCCATTCTATTCATTCTATCTCACATTCATTCAATCCATTCATTTTATCCATTCTCTCACACATTTGTCTAATCAATTCATTTCTATCCATTCTATTCATTCATATCACATTCAGTTCTAATTCTTCCAACTCACTTCAATCAACTTCATTTATCCTCTATTTCAATCAATTTTCAATTCTTCTACTCCTTTCACATCAAATCAATTTCTATTCTACTCTCATCATTCTTCATCCTATTAATATCTATTCTTCCAATCTCACCCACCTTCATTCTTCTATCTGCCATAAAATTAAAAAATAAAAAATCCCAATCACTGTGCAATCAATACTAATTCAATCAATCTAATCTTGTAATCTTGTACATCAATCTTTAATCAATTCATCAATTTGACCCAATCAGCTAATCATCCATTAACCATATTCAAACATCACTATCATTGGATGAATCCTTCCCAATCTTTGGATGTGCATTTTGCTTAGTATTAGCTTTTCCATCCTTAATCAATCATCATCAATCAATCCATTAATGGGTTTTCATCTTGACTAGGGGAAAAATAGTGGTTTGTTTTTGGTCTTTTGTGCATGGTTGCTTGATTACTTGTATGCATTAGTATTTTTTGCATGTATCATGGTCTTTGCATCCTATTGTCCTAGGAATCATGATCTTCCATATCATGGTTTCATAAGGCATTTGGTTGTATTAGAGCCCTTTTTATCATGTACTTGACACATGGTCATCTTGGTTCCTCATACCTTGGTGCATAGTGTCGAATAAAATATCAAACTTAGGTTGTTCACACCATTGTAGCATAACTCCCTTCCATTTTGAGAGAACATCTGTATTCTCCTAACTCGCATGTCCTCTTGAGGGGGCATACCTTTCCACTCTTGTCATCCTTCCTCATCCTTCCATGACTAGGGAATCATGCTACTAGTCTTATCCTTTCAGCCACTATATTTTATTCTTCTTTGATATAACATTACTAATGCTATATCAAAGAGGGGCAAAATGTAGACACTTAAATTTGTCCAAAACCCGTTCCTAGCCAATTAAATAAATATTTATTATTTATTTAATTCCCCTACCTTAATTAAATAAATTTTCATTTATTTAATTACATTTTCCTTACCCTAATTTAAATAAACTAAAGTTTATTTTAAATCTTAACCTATTCCCACTTGCATCTAACCCCTTTCACTTTAATTAAGTATGTCATTTACTTAATTAATCCCTTTCCTAATCCCACTAGGAATTAAATATTACATTCAATCCTATTTGAGTACATGGCTCCTACCTTTAACCCTCACCTATCCTCACTACTTTAACCTAACCCATCATGCTAAACCAACCCACTTCCTTAATCATGTTTGCTTTGCATAATCACCTTAGCTAATCACCTTTTAATCCTAAGTGTGTTCTCACACATGTGTGAGGAATCCTCACACATGTGTGTGAGATGTTTACACTTCCCTCATCCCTCATGTCTTGCATGCCTTTTGCAAACTTGTCCTCTTGCATGAGAGTCAAGGTGTCTCACACGTGTGAGAAGACATGCCTTCTCACACCTCTTGCACACTTGTCCTCTTGCATGAGAATCAAGTTGTCTCACACATGTGTGAGAAGACATGCTTCTCACACCTCATTGATCATGTAACCATCAAAGGTTGCTCACACATGTGTGAGCATATTTCCCCCTTTGAATGGTCAAAACCCTAATCCACTTGGAGTCTACTTGGCCTCCACCTCATTGACACCTCATCGATCCTAAGAGATCCTAGCCCTCCATCTTGCATTCAATCTTAGCTTTCCATTACATCTATTTTCCTATAAATAGAGAGCCCTCTCCTCATTTTTCAAGAAGCACTATCTACCTTATGGTTATACTACTGGACTTGTGAGCAACCACATCCCATGAGCAAGGAAATCATCTACACTTGATGGTTTCATGAGGTTTGCATAGTGATATTTTGAATGCTTTTATGCTCTTTTTTGTTTCATGTTTCTTACTTACATGCCTTCTTTCATATTTTGAGGTTTTGCATGATAATGTAGGAATTTGAATTAGTTGCTTAGTGTTATTCCTTAGTTACATTTATATGCAACACACCCCTGTGGGGTTTTCTCCCTATATTATTTTCTATTATTCTAGCCCCAATTTTGTTAGTGGAAAAAAACTTGTATAAAAAGCCTTAGGGTTATGGATTTTCATAAGGTGTGATGCAAAAATTGCTTCTTGCCTTGGTATTGAGCTATAAGGGATTAAAAATTATAATCAGGTTGTAATCACTAAATCATAATAATATTGGACTTATTGTTGATAGATGTAGTCTAGGGATTGGGTGAACCATGTTAAATATTGGTGTCTTGTGTTCTCTTATGTGCAGTCTATTATTTTTTGATATTGGTTATATTTACATGTAATTGTTATTCCTATTTGAGGTTTAATCCTAACAAGTGGTATCAAAGACAAATGGTCATCTTTTTTTTTCCTTTTTTTAGCTAGCCTCTATAGGAAGGTCTCATGGTTGAGTGGGAGTGATGGCATATGAAGGTAAGCTGAGGGTTGACAAGTTTAATGGGTAGAAATTTTAGTTATGGAAGATGCAAATGAAGGACTATCTCTATCAAAAGGATTTATGGAAGTCATTGGAATGAGAAACTAAAAACCAGGGAACTATGAAAAATGAGGAATGGGAGATTTTAGATAGAAAGGCACTTGGAAGCATTCGATTATTAACATTAAAAATGTGAAGATGACAAAAGAGTTGGTGGAAACCCTAGCAAAATTGTATGAAAAGCCCTTCGCTTCAAACAAAGTATTTCTCATGAAGCATCTATTTAATATGAAGATGACAGAAGGTGGATCTATTATAGATCATTTAAATGAGTTTAATATGTTTACTAGTTATTTATCTTCTGTGGGTACTAATTTGATGAAGATATTAGGGCTCTCTTGATTTTGTGTTCTTTGCCTGAAAGGTGGAATGGTTATGAGCAATTTTTTTTTTGGATCTAATACCCTAAAATATGATGATGTGATCAGTGTTATTTTGAGTGAGTGAACTCATAGGAAAACCTCATGTGGATCTACATTAGGAAGATCTTTGAATGCACAAAGCAAAGACATAATGAATGAGAGAGGAAATAATTCTAAAAATCATAGGAAATCAAGAGGAAAGTCAAAGGGGAAGAGGTCACAATCTAGAGGACCGAGAGATTGATGGTAGTGTGGTAAAATAGGGCATAAGAAGAAAGATTGTTGGGCTCAAAAGAAAAATGAAGGAGATAAACTAGAAGAGAACAAGGGGGAAAATGTGGTAAGTAAAAAATCTAAAGAGGATGCTTTGCTTCTATCTTTATAAAGTATTGATGATTCATGGGTTTTAGATTATGGTGCTTCATTTCATGCTACACCTCATAGAGATTATTTTCGTTATGTCCAAGGGGATTTTGGGCTTGTTTATTTGGGAGATAATGAACCCTGTTAGGTTGTTGGAAAGAGAAAAGTTAAGATTGAGTTGCAAAATGGGAATCATTGGCTAATACATGAGCTAAGACATGTTCCAAGGCTGAGTAGGAATTTAATTTCACCAGGGCAACTTGGTGATGAGGGTTGTGTAGTAACTTTTAATGATAAATTGGAAAGTTTCAAAAGGTCCCTTATAGTAGTAAAAGCTATGAAAGTAGGAACCTTATATCTTTTTATAGGTCATATTGTTCCTTCCACTTTGATTATTTCAGAGAACAATGAATGTTCAGGAATAGCTGTTGCAATTGAATAGGGAGAACAAATAGTTGTTGTAGATTCTGATACAATGTTGTGGCACAACATAATTGGGCACATGAGTGAGAAAGGTATGAAAGTACTTCATTCAAAGCAAGTTTTACCAAGTCTAAAATGTGTTAATATGGATTTTTTATGAAAGTTGTATGTATGGAAAACAAAAGAGAGTGATTTTTGTGAAGACTGGGAGAGAAAAGAAAAGTAAGAGATTAGAACTTGTGCATAAATATGTATGGGTACCAGCTCAGGTATCTTCCCTTGTTGGCTCTCATTATTATGTTACATTTTTTGATGATGCAACTAGAAAAGTATGGGTTTATTTCCTTAGACAAAAATTTGATGTATTTCAAACTTTTAAGAAATGAAAATGCTTGAATAAAAATGAGACTACAAAGAAATTAAAACGTCTCAGAGTTGATAATGGTGGTGAGTATTGTAATTATGAATTTGAAGATTATTACTCCACTAATGGTATTTGTAGATAGAAAATTGTTCCAAGGACTCCACACAAAAATGGAGTGGTTGAACACATGAACAAGAAAATAATGGAGCGTGCAAGAAACATGAGGTTACATGTTGGGTTTCTCTTAAACATCAATATTGTAGACTATCAATATTGTTGTATATTTTATTAATAGAGGTCCCTCTACTCCTTTGGGTTGTGGTATCTTAGAGGAAGCATGGAATGGTAAGGATGTGAGCTATTATTTCCTCAAAACCTTTGATTTTGAAGCATTTTCTCATATAGATTCTGACAATAGAACTAAGCTAGAAGCTAAGTCAAAGAAATGTGTATTTTTTGGATATGGCATTAATGAATTTTCTTATAAACTTTGGGATTTTTAAAATCATAAAATTTTAAGAAGCAGGGATGTCATATTCAATGAGAAAGTGTTGTACAAAGATTTATTGGAGCAATATGAGAAGAAAGAAGATGATTATGTAGTGTTGGATGATACTCAAAAAGCTTATGTTCCAACAATTCTTCATGATATGAAACAATCACAACAACAAATACCACACACCCTAGTGAATGTTAGATGGTCAACATGGCTAAGTAGACCTCCAAAAAGATTTTTTCCTTCTTTGTATTCTATTTTACTTACTAAAGCTGGTGAACCTAAATGTTATGATGAAGCTATGCAAGTGGATACAAAGATTCAATGGGAGTCTAAAATGAAAGAAGAAATGGACTCTTTGTTAAAAAATAAGACATAGAAGTTATGCAAGTTGCCTGCAGGTAAAAAGGCTTTATAGAATAAGTGGGTTTATAAGTTGAAAGAAGAGGATGGAGGTAAGAAAATATTTAAGGCCAAGTTAGTTGTAAAAGGATTTGCACCAAAAAAGAGAATTAATTTTGATGAGATATTTTCTCTTGTTGTTAAAATGACTTCTATTCACATTGTTTTAAGTATTGTGGCTACTAAAGATTTTCATTTGGAACAGCTTGATGTTATGACAACCTTCCTTCATGGTGATTTGGATGAAGAGATATATATGTCATAGCCATAGGGATTTGAGGTCAAAGGTAAGGAGAACTTAGTGTGTAGATTGAAGAAAAGTTTATATGGCTTGAAATAAGCACCTCGACAATGGTATCTAAAATTTGATAGGTTTATGCATGAGCATAGGTACAATAGGTTTCATTCAGATCATTGTGTTTATTTCAAGAGGTTGGATGATGATAGCTACATTATTTAATGTTTATATGTTGATGATGTGCTTGTAGCTGGGTCTAACATGGATCACATTAAGGGGTTGAAATGCCATTTAGCACATGCATTTTCTATGAAAGATTTGGGGTAGAAAAAAAATCTATGGTATGAATATTTGCAGAGATAAGAAGAACATGAAATTAATATTATCTCAAGCTGATTATATTGCGAAGGTGTTGCAACATTTCTCTATGGAGAATGCTAAAGCTGTCAACACGCCTGTACTTGGTCATTTGAAGTAGACTAAGGAGATGTGTTCAAAGACACAAGAAGAGGAGCATAAGATGTCTAAGGTACCTTATGCTTCAGCTATAGGAAGCTTGATGTATGCTATGGTATGTACTAGGCTAGATATTGCACATGTAATAGGAGTTGTTAGTAGGTATATGAGTCATCTAGGAATTGAGCATTAGAATGTAGTAAAATGGGTTCTTAGATGTTTGAGAGGAACATCAAGTAAGTTTTTACATGTTGGGGGCTCTACTACTGATTTACAGGAATATTTTGACTCTAATTTGGTAAGAAATATTGATAGTAGGCAAAATACTACAAGTTATGTATTTACTATTGGTGGAGTAGTAGTGAACTTGGTTTCTAGGTTATAGAAGGTTAATGTTTTATCCACTATAGAGTAAGAGTATGTTTATTCTATAGAGGTATCCAAGGAGATGATATGACTTTAGTTCTTCTTGGAAGAATTGGGACACCCCCACAAGGATAATTATTTGCTTATAGATAGTTAGAGTGTCATTCATCTTGCAAAGAATTTAGCTCTATATTCAAAGACTAAGCACATATAGTTGTAGTACCATTCCATTAGGTCAGTTTTGGATGATGGATAGTTAAATCTAGAGAAGATATAAATAGATGATAATCTACCAAATATGTTTACCAAGGTAGTAACAAGGGAGAAGATGAACTCCTCTTCTGCTTCGGTTGGTCTTCTAGACTTAACTAAAAATAAAAGAATAGTAGAGTCCAGGGTGATTTGATATTCCAATGAGAGCTATAGGTTTATAAATGCTATGATTATTCTCCAAGTGGGAGGTTATTATTGTGGATTTTGATCAGTCTCCAAGTGGGCTCGATTGTTGTGATATGGAGCCTAATTAGACTTAGAGGTTTATTCAACGCAGTTTTCTCCCCATATTATTTCTAAAGGGGTTTGGCTTAGTGCCCCCAAGATGGGGTCAAGGGGTAGTGCCTTTTTGGGGTCTTGGTTTAGTGCCCCACATGCACTCCATATTATAGTGCAAGGTGGGGTCAAGGAGCAAGGCCCCCGCAAGGGTTTTTGGGGGTAGTTCCCCTGAAGCCAAAGATGACCTTATATAGTAAAAGGTGTCAGCCACTATTTTTCTATTATTCTATCCCTAATTTTGTAAGTGGAAAAAATATTTTATAAAAAGGCTTAAGGTTACGAATTTTGATAAGGTGTGATATGAAAATTGCTTCTTGTGGCAGTATTAAGTTGTAAGGGATTACAGATTGTAATTAGGTTGTAATCACCGGACTTTCTATTGGTGTACATAGCCCATGGATTGGGTGAACCATGTTAAATCTTAGTGTCTTTTATTCTCTTATGTGTGGTTATGGCCCACTGATAGGTAGCCCCTGCATTCTTGAGTCCAAAGGGCATGACGTTCCAAAAAAATGTGCCCCATGCACAAGTAAAGGCTATTTTATCTTGGTCCTTTGGGGCTATTTTGATTTGGTTATATCCCAAAAAAACATCCGTAAGGGAGAACATGGAATGTCTTGTTGTTAAGTACACAATTGTGTCAATGTTTGGGAGGGAGAAATCACCTTTTGGATACTCTTTATTGACATCCTGGAAGTCAATACAGATTTCTATGTTGCCATCTTTCTTTGAGATAGGTACAATATTTGATATTCATGATGCATAGACCAAGGGCTTGATAAAGTTGGTACTAACCAATTTCTACAATTCTATTTTGATCAATAATGCTATGTGAGGATGCATTTTTCTAAATTTTTGTTTAACAGGCTTGGCATGCAAAGAAATGTTGAGATGATGAAGGATTAGATTTGGACCTAATACTGAAATTTTAATGTAGGAACATGCAAAATTTATTTTCCTTTCTTTGAAGAAGTGAATGAATTCAATTCTTATTTCTATGGTAAAGGATTGTGTCAAATGAATTATCTTGGGGTCTTGGTCTATTCCAATGTTAACATTTCCTATGGGTTTAATTAGAATGGATGACCTTTCCTTTGAATGTTTGGGTAAGGTATCAATCATCTCATTTGTGAATTCCATAGTTGGGTTTTAACCATTGGATGTGTCACTTCTATTTCTTTCAAATTTTTTCTCAAGATTGGCCACAATGTGTTTTAGTTCACTGGTTCTTTGATGTGTTTGACCCTTTCTTTTATGGCTGAGATGATTGATATTAGACCCATCCATATGTATTTATCTTGTTCTTTGTAAATGAGATGGTTCAACTACATTAAGGTATATGAAAATATCTTGGTCAATGTAAAAATTTAAGATGTTGTGAGGTTTGATTGTGTCCCAGCTGACAAGCTCAAACTGGACTAAGGATAGCGACTTGTAGCATGGATGGGATTCAGCTGGGTTCAAAGACATGCCCTAATTTTGTGACTCGTTCATCAGTTAGATCTATAACATATACTTCTTCTTAAGTGTCTAGGAAATTAGAGCTTGTGAGTTGCTCATAATACTCATCTTCAACCTCTACTAGAAAGAAGTCTAGAAATAAGGTCTAAAATATTAACTTGTTGAGCTATCATTGTACATGATGCTTAATGACATGAATCCTTTCAAACTCCTCTCTTGAAAAGTTGATTTGGGATCAACTTCAAGGTTCTGGGTGATCTGACAACCTACTAGAATCTGCTCAATTGAAGATAAATGTGAGTGTTCACAAGGAGGCATTTTCTAGTTCGTTAAACAATTTAGATAAGATGTAAATTAGCTTGTTCTTTCAAAAGAATAAAACACACAAAAAGAAATATATTTTTATATTTCTCTATTTTTATGATGAATGAAATCTAATATTGCAATTATAAGAATTCTTAATTTAATCAAAGGGGTTAGTAAATCAAATAACGAAGATAGGGTAACAAAAAATTTAAGCAAATAACATGAAAAGTAAAATCCTAATGAACATAGACCACGGAAACAACGTGTATGCGATTTAAGCCTTTCAAAAGATTGGTGGGTAACTAATGAAAATAGGAGCAGAGATTCCTTAATTCTAATGATGCAATTGTCAATGAGAATTCAGTAACTATAAGATATTTCACTTTTCATCAAATTGCAAGGCCATGAAAAGTGAGCTCATGTGAGACGAAAAGCTATGCAAGAACAATATGGTGATCTCTTCTCGAACTAAGTACATCAATAGAATTTGTAAACCCATAGCAAAAACCAAAGTTAAAAGATCACATAACCTAAAAAATACAATAAAACTATTGGCTCAATTATACTTCATGAACATACATTCGCAAAATATAACACACTTACGCAAGAATCACTACACTCCAAATGTGAACGCCAATAGCATATGTTGTTGCATCAAAATAAGGGCAGCATGGAGTACATATTACATTCCTAAATCATAAAAAATATTCTCCTCAATTTGTGTTGAGAGTGAGAGATATCTTTATGCAAGCATATGCTTCTAAACTAATCAAACAAATCTATTTATGTACAAACTAAATATCTAACTGGTGCTTAGTAGGACTCCATCCATATTTATACCATTTAATAGATGCATGAGCCTTTAAATGTCTTAAAAAAATTAAAGCATGAGAAAATAAGAAGAAGAAAGCCATTAGATGATGTAGGAGTGTCTAGAAGTTCCACATTCACTAGGTGTCTGTAGGAGTTAAACTACCATCAAAATGCATTTTTGATGCATGAAAAGCTTTAAATTTAGAACTAGTAGTTAACTGTCAATGCACCTCTTAATTCTTCAAAATATTTTGGCGCACCTCTAAAAAAGTGCACATCAAAATCTACACACCTATGCACCTACACACCTCAAAAATAGGTTCAAAAAATGCAAAATTTCACCAAGTGTCAAAACTAAAATTTTGGTTTTTGGGTTTTGTTCCTCTTTATACTAGAGCTATGTCTAAGTATTTTCCCTTGAATTTCTTGATGATATTAGTAACTTGAGCTGCATCTAGAAAATCTAAGGCTTCATACTTAACCTTCACTTTCTACCTATAGTTTCCTACCTCGATGCAAGTCTCTGCAGAATCTCTAAGTTTCACATCCAACTCTAATAATGTTTCTTCTATTCTGAATCCCTGTCTGATGTCATCATCATTAGAAGCTTCTTCAAAAGTCTTCTAAAATTTCTCAAATACTACCTCTACAACTATTAATTTATCCTTGGCATCATCTTCAAAAATGTCTAAATATACATCACTATTATGCTTCTTTGCCTCCAAAATTTTCTCTTGGGTTTGATCCTTGAGCTTGTGAATCTTTGTGTGTAATGTTTCCATTACTTTATTGCCATCCACAATATTTTCTATCCAACCATAAATATTATCTAACTCTTCCACTATATATACCTCCATTACCATTTGATACCTTTGGCCTTTGATTTCCTATAGCGCCTGCAAGTCCTTGTCCTAGGTATGTACTTCATCCATCAAAGCAAAATCTTGATTCGAAATGGTCACTAGCCTATCTACATTATCCTACATATGGTTTAGTAGCTTAAGATTTCCCTATATAATTTTTACACCTTTCTCCTCAAAACTTTCTTGATGTTGCTGACAAGCTTTCAAAATGGGTCTAACTAGATTTTCCCCTTGTCCCTTCTTTCGAGTGTTGTGTTCAAAGTTTCTTTGGGATTTGGAGGATCTAAGGGACCAACAACTTCATTTAGAAATCCTTTTAGGATCTCATTCAATCTCCAAAGTGTTATCAACTCTGCCCCATCCTATTCCAAGTGCCTAAACACTTCTTTAATTCCTATTGTCACCATTAACTTAGTAGTTTCCAGTGTAGGTTTTCCAAGCATGGCCTCCCTAATCTGATAAAATCTTGGAGTCAATTATTCAACATCTATATATGGAGGAGGGATAGACACATGAGAAAACTCCTTCATCCTCAAAAGGAAAATCCTTGATAGAGAATGTGTCAAGATGGTTGAGGAAAGAGGTCATTAGAAATAAAAGGTAACAATTCACCACTGAGGAAGAGGATAGGATGGAATTAATTGAGAATCTAAGGAAACCTAAGTCACCACCAAAAGATGCATAGAATCTTGAGTCATATTACTTCTATTGAGATGTCATTTTTCATGATACTTAATGGCAGGAATCCTTTCGAACTTCTCTCTTGAATATTTTATTTGGAATCAACTCCAAGGTTCCAAGAGATCTTGCAACTTATTGGAATCTACTCAGTTGAGGATAAATGTGAGTATTCAAGATTAGGCCTTTTCTAGTTTGTTAAACAATCTGTATAAGATTTTGAATTGGCTTGTTGTCTCAAAAGAATAAAATATACAAAAAGAAATATATTTGACTATTTTTATGATGAATTCAATCTAACAATGCAACTATGTAAATTCTTAATTTAACCAAGGGGTTATTAAAGCAAATAACAAAGATAGGTTAATAATAAATTTAAGCAAATAACATGAAAAGTAACATCACAATTGATATAAACCATGGAAACAATGCATCTGCAAGTTAAGAATTTGAAAAGATCGGTTGTTAACCAATGAAAATAGGAGTAGCACTTCCCTAATTCCACTGATACAATCATTGATGGGAATTCAATAACCATAATATCTTTCACTTTTCATCAAAATGCAAGGCCACAGAAAGTGTTCTTATGAGAGACAAAAAGCTATACATAAACAATATGGTGATCTCTTCTTGAACTAAGTATGTTAGTGAAATTTAAAAACCTGTAGCAAACACTAGAATTAAAAGATCACACAACTAGAACAATACATTAAAACTATTGGCTCAATTACACTTCATGAACATACATTCACAAAACATAACACACTTAGAAAAGAATTACTACACTCCAAATGTGAACACCAATAGCATATATTTTGCATCAAAATAATGGCAACCTGGAATACATATTACATTCCTAAATTTATAAGAAATATTCTAGTTAGTTTGTGTTGAGAGTGAGAGATATCTTTATGTAAAGATATGCTTCTAAACTAATAAAACAAATCTATTTATGTACAAACTAACTATCTAACTGGTCCTTAGTAGGACTCCATCCATATTTACATCATTTAATGGATGCATGAGCCTCTACATGTCTTTAAAAAAAAGAAAGCATGATAAAACAAGAAGAAGAAATCCATTAGATGATGTAGGAGTTTCTGGAAGTGCCAAAAATACAAGCTCCATGTATACTAGGCATCTATAGAAGTTAAACTATCATCAGAATGCATTTTTGATGCATGGAAAGCTCTAAATTTAAAATTGGTAGTTAACTGTCAATGCACCTCTAAATTCTTCAAAATCTTCTAGTAAAACTCTGAAAAAGTGCACCTTGGAAGTAGTGCATCTGCCACACCTATGCACCTAGCACACCTACACACCTCGGAAGCAGGTTCAAGAAATACAAAATTTCACCAAGTGCCAAAACTAAAATTCTAGCTTCTGAGTTTTGTTCCTCTTTATACCAGAGCTATGTCTAGGTATTTGCCCTTAAATTTCTCGATGATCTTAGTAACTTGAGCTATATTTGGAAAATCTAAGGCTTCATACTTATCCTTCACTTTCTGCCTATAGTTTCTTATCTTAATGTGAGTCTCTGCAAAATCTCTGAGTTTCGCATCCAACTCTAATAATGCTTCTTCTATTCTTAATGCTTGTCTGATGTCATCATCATTAGAAGTTTCTTCAAAAGTATTCCAAAATTTCTCAACTACTACCTCTATTGCTATTAACTTATCCCTAGAATCATCTTCAAAAATGTCTAAACATGCATCACTATAATGCTTCTCTACCTCCAAAATTAGCTCTTAGGTTTGATCCTTAAGCTTGTGAATCTTAGCATGTAATATTTCAATTACTTTATTGCCTTCCACAATCTTTTCTATCCAATCATCAATCTTATCTAACTCTTCCACTATATACACCTCCATTAACATTTGATACCTTTGGCCTTTGATTGCCTATAGTGTCTACAATTCCTTTCCCCAGGCATGTACTTCATCCATCAAACTAAAACCTTGATTCAAAATGGTCACTAGCCTATTTGCATTATCCTACATATGGTGTAGCAGCTTAAGATTTCACTATATAATATGTACACCTTTCTCCTCAAAATTTTTGTGCCATTGTTGACAATCTTTCAAAAATGGGTCTAACTAGATTGTCCCCTTATCCCTTCTTTCTAATGTTGCATTCAAAGTTTCTTTTAGATTCACAGGATCTAAGGGACCAACAACTTTGTTCAAATATCCTTTTAGGATTTCATTTTGTCTTCAAAGTTTTATCAACTTTTCCCCATCCTATTCTAATTTCCTAAACAATTCTTTAATTCTCATTGTCACCATTAACTTAGTAGTGTCCAATGTAGGTTTCTAAAGCATGACCTCTTAGATCTAATAATCTCTTGTAGTTAGTTCTTCAACATTTGTATATAGAGGAGGGATAGACACATGAGTAAATAAGTTCTGGTTTTGATCACTTATGATGTAGGCTAATGTTCATGCATCCTTTAGTGGTGACTCAGGTTTCCTTAGAACTTCAATTAATTACATCCTATCCTCTTCCTCAATGTTGAATTATTGCCTTTTGTTTCCAATGACCTCTTTTCTTAACCATCTTGGCACATGCTCTATCGAGGATTTTCCTTTTGAGGATGAAGGATTTTTCTCTTATATTCTCTTCCCTTTATTCCTCCTCTCTGGACGTCCACATTGGGAGCCTCTATAATTGTGGAATCCATAGTTTTCACTTTTGTATCTTGGGAAGTTTTCTAAGGTTTCTCGTTTATTTTCCCTTTCTTTGACACTTCATCGGTGGATGCTTGTTGTGGCTCTTCTCATTGTTTTTCTTGAATTTTTTCTTCTCTAGTGTTTGGAAGAAGAGGAGTACCCAATCCTTTATCTACATAATATGTGACTTGAAATGGTGATGGTTGAGCTACATCAAGTCCTTGTGGATCAGGTGGAAACTAACTCAAATCCTCCTATTGAGGTTGATTAGTTGGAGTATCTCTAATTTTATCTCCCACCAATTCAATATTGATAGGCATGAAATCAAAATATGACATCTGAAAGACATTAGTGCCCTCACCCTCTTGCTCATCAATCCATTGTTGCATCTCATCTTCTAATGTAGTAGACTAAATAGGCTACTCAAGAATAGATGGTGGTGTAACTATGGAGCTTCTTCTTCCTTCTAACTTTGTGGATCTTACAAGATGATTCTTCCAATTCAAAGGAAGGTTATCCTCATTGTCCTCTTCTTCTTCTTCTCCCCTAGAGATAATTTCTAGGACTGATGGGAAAGGAATCACTCTCCTACTCACCTTTTTCCTCCTCTTGATTAGATTCTTAATCTTTCTTCTCTTAATAGTAGATGGGGAGGCTTGCAGTTCTTGTTGAGGTGGAGACACCTCTTGTACTTCCATTTTAGCTCCTCCTTTCTCTTCCTTTGTTGGTGGCACTTGAGGGTTTTCCTAGGTTTGTGTAGCTTCAATATTTTCTAACCTTTGTACATTTTCTTCCCCTAGATGTGGAGGTGCTTGTGTTGCTTCCTATTCTGGGTCAGCTTGTTGAGGAGAAGTCCTCTTTCTCTTACCTTTACCTTTACCTTTCTAATCCCTGTAATATCCAACTTGTTTGTCAAGTTGTGGTGCACTATTTTCGGTATTACAAGTGACTAAGTTGTAAATGTAGGCACTATGACCTTAGCTCCTTGATCTCTTTTTGGGAGG
The DNA here is from genome assembly GCA_028749045.1 of Cupressus sempervirens. Taxonomy (NCBI): domain Eukaryota; kingdom Viridiplantae; phylum Streptophyta; class Pinopsida; order Cupressales; family Cupressaceae; genus Cupressus; species Cupressus sempervirens. The sequence continues at coordinate 50,866,382 of CM053790.1, read as the reverse complement.
GCTTGAGCATAGAAGACCACCACTTGAGGAATTGGATCCAACTTAAAAGGTCTTTTGATCCAATCCTTTGTCAATTTGATAACATACCTAGCCCTGTGATTGATATCCAAGTTTTCTTCTGTGCCAATCTTGGCATTCATTATAGGTCGACAACCAATCTTGTCCCTATTGAACAATGGATCAAGAACATCCTTTGTATCCTATTGCATGATCTTCAAAGGGATCTTTAGTTTCAAGACACTACCTACCAAATAGAGGATCATCCTACAATAACTCATTATATAGATATCATAGTCATTTACTATGTTCATCCAATGATCCTCGATTGCATCTTCAAGTTGAAATTTCTTGCCAACTAGATATTGCACTCTCCCTATGTTATCAAAATAGGGGCAAGGAGATTTATATTCCTCTAGGGGATACTAATCCCATTCAAGCTTGAAATATGGAATATCTTGTCTCTAGACCATACTAAATGGTCCTATGGTAATTGCCCATAACCATGTTATTTTATTCTACTTCCTAACTCTATCATATACAGACAAGGGTTGTCAGAATAAGTCTATCATTGGGATATCTAGGGAACTTCTTGGGATTGATCATTGTACCAACTACCCTCAAATATGAAAATTTTAAAAATTGGATGTAGTAGGCTCCAAACTCTAATATCTTAGTCATTGCCTCCTCTAACATCCTCTTCACATAATCCCATTCAATAAACTAGATTATTGCGAATATAAATGCATTATTTACTATCTTGTGTTCCTTGCTATACTTTGGAAGCTTCTTCTTCCCCAGCTAAGGATGTACTATATAGGGCCATGCATTTGCATCTTGCATGCTACTCTTTTTATAGAGTCTTGGACGATCGATCGCCCTTACAACTAATAAGTACACCAAATATGATTTCATGTAAAACTTATGATTATTCTTAACAACCACCAGCTGCTCTCCCAAGTTCTCATTAAGAATCAAAGCCTAGTCAGTTGGCATCTTTGTTGTCTTGATAGTTTCAATAAAGTGCACCATCCAAATATTCAGGTGCCCTGAGTTAGGATTAAACCACTAATAGAAATAACAATTACATGCAAATATAACCAATAATAGAAAATAAAAGATCACATAGAAAAGAACACAAGGCACCAAGATTTAATGTGGTTCACCCAATCCCTGCGCTACGTCCACCAAATAGCAAGTCCAATATTTTTATGATCCAGTGATTACAACCTGATTACAATTTTTAATCCCTTACAACTCAATACTACCGCAAGAACCAATTTTGAATCACACCTTATAAAACAATCCCTAACCCTAAGCCCTTTTATACAAGTATTTTAACCACTTTAGGGTTATAATTAATAATTACACGTTTGCTCAAAATCCTGATAAAATAATGCCCAAATTTTTTTAATTTATGAAGTATGTACAATACTTTTTGATTAGTCACCACAATCTAACAATCTCCCACTTGGGGATTGATCAGGCTCCACACTAAACAACAATCTCCCACTTAGAGACTGATCCTGTAGTAATACCACTACCACATGGGGCTCCCACTAGATCGAACCTCCCTGGACTCTAATATTCTTTTATTTATATTCAATCTAGAACACCAACTGAAGCTGAAGAGGAGTTCAACTTCTCCCTTGTTACTACCTTTGTCAACATATCTTCTGGATTGTCATTGGTATGTATCTTCTCTAGCTTTAACTGTCCATCCTCCAAAATTGACCGAATGAAATGGTATTGTAACTATATGTGTTTGGTCTTTGAATGTAGAGCTGAATTCTTTGCAAGATGAATGGTACTTTGACTATTTGTGAACAAATAATTATCCTTCTGAGTATGTCCCAATTCTTCTAAGAATAACTAAAGCCATATCATCTCCTTGGCTATCTCTATAGCAGCAACATACTCTACCTCTTTAGTGGATAAAGCATTAACCTTATGTAATTGAGAATCCTAGCTCACAGCTGCCCCACCAATAGTAAAGACATAACTTGTAGTACTCCACCTCATATCAATATCCCCTACCAAATCTGAGTCAACATAGCCCTATAAATTAGTAGTAGAGCCCCAAAAGTTTAAAGACTTATTAGATGTTCCTCTCAAATATTTGAGAATCCATTTGACTCCATTCCAATGCTCAATTCCTAGATGACTCATATACCTACTAACAACTCCCATTGCATGTGAAAAATTTGGCCTAGTACATACCATAGCATACATCATGCTTCCTACAGCTGAAGCATAGGGTACCTTGGACATTTTATCCTCCTCTTCTTTTGTCTTAGGACACATCTCCTTAGTCAACTTCAAATGACTAGGAAAAGGTGTGTTGACAGCTTTAGCATTCTCCATAGAGAAATGTTGCAACACCTTATGAACATAATCAACCTGAAATAGCGTCAATGTTCTATTTTTCTTTTCTCTGCAAATCTTCATACCAAGGATTTGTTTTGCTGCCCCCAAGTCCTTCATAGAAAATGCATGTGCTAATTGGCTTTTTAGCCCCTTAATGTGATCCATGTTAGACCCAGTTACAAGCATATCATCAACATATAAACATTAAATAATGTAGCTATCATCATCCAAACTCTTAAGTTATACACAATGATCTGAATGACACCTACTGTAACCATTCTTATGCATAAAACTATCAAATTTTAGATACCATTGTCGAGGTGCTTGCTTCAAGCCATATAAACTTTTCTGCAATTTGCACACTAAGTTCTCCTTACCTTTGACCACAAATCCCTATGGTTGAGCCATATAAATCTCTTCATCCAAATCACCATGAAGGAAGATTGTTTTAACATCCAATTACTCTAAATGAAAATCTTCAGTAGCCACTAGACTTAAAACAGTATTGAGAGAAGTCGTTTTAATAACATGAGAAAATATCTCATCAAAATCAATTCCCTTTTTCTGTGCAAATCCGTTTACAGCTAACCTGGCTTTAAATCTTTTCTTACCTCCATCCTCTTCTTTTAACCTATAAACCCACTTATTCTATAAAGAAACTTGAACAAATATCATGTCTTATTCTTCAACAAAGAGTCCATTTCATCTTTCATTGCAAACTCCCACTGAATCTTAGTATCCACCTACATAGCTTCATCATAACTTTTACGTTCACCAGCATTAGTAAGTAAAATAGAATGAAAAGAGGGAGAAAATATGTGTGGAGGTCTAATTTGCCTCATTGACCATCTAGCATTCACTAGTGTGTGTGGTATTTTTTGTTAAGATTTTTGCACATCATGAGGAATGGCTAGAACATCAGCTTTTGGAGTATCATCTAGCACTACATAATCATCTTCTTTCTTCTCATGTTATTACAATAGATCTTTGTACAACACTTTATCATTGAATATGACATCCCTGCTTCTTACAATTTTATGATTTTCAAAATCTCAAAGCCTATAACCAAACTCATTAATGCCATATCCAACAAATACACATTTCTTTGACTTAACTTCTAGCTTGGTTCTATTTTTAGAATCTATGTGAGAAAATGCTTCACAATCAAAGGTCTTGAGAAAAAAATAACTCACCTTCTTACCAGTCCATGCTTCCTCTAGAATACCATAGCCCAAAGGAGTAGAGGGACCTGTATTAGTCAAATATATAGTAGTATTGATAGCCTTTTCCCACATGTGTAAGGGAAACCCATCATGCAACCTCATGCTCCTTGCACATTCCATTATAGTCATGTTCATGCATTTAGCCACTCCATTTTCCTATGGATTCCTTGGTATAGTTTTCTATCTATGAATACCATTAGTGGAGAAATAATCTTCAAATTCATGACTACAATACTCACCACCATTATCAGATCTGAGACATTTCAATTTTTTCGTAGTCTCATTTTCAAGCAAGCATTTCCATTTCTTAAAAGTTTGAAATACATCAAATTTTTGTCTAAGGAAATAAACCCATACTTTTCTAGTTACACCATCAATAAATGTAACATAGTAATGAGAGCCACCAAGGGAAGATGCTTGAGCCGATCCCCATACATCGGTATGCACAAGCTCTAATTTCTCCCTTTTATTTTCTTTCCCAGTCTTTGCAAAACTCACTCCCTTTTGTTTTCCATACACACAACTTTCACAAAAATCCATATTAAAACATTTCAAACTTGGTAAAAATTTCTTTAAATTAAGTACTCTCATACCTTTCTCATTCATGTGCCCAAGTTTCTTGTGCCATAGTGTTGTATCCGAATCTATAGCAGCTATTTGTTCTCCCTGCTCAATTGCAGCAATTGTTCTTTAACATTCATTTTTCTCTGAAATAAATAAAGTAGAAGGAAAAATATGACATGTACAAAGATATAAGGTATGAACTTTCACACCTTTTGCTACTACAAGGGAACCTTTTGAAATGTTCAAATTTTTATCATTAAAAGTAACTACACAACCCTCATCACTGAGTTGCCCTGCTCAAATTAAATTCCTACTCAGTCGTGGAACATGTCTTACCTCATGTAGTACCCAATGATTCCCATTCTACAACTTAATCTTAATTTTTCCCTTTCCAACAATCTCACAGGGTTCATTATCCCCCAAATAAAAAAGTCCAAAATCCCCTTGGACATAATCAATGAAATAACCTCTATGAGTTGTAGCATGAAATAAAGCACCAGAATCTAAAGCCCATGAATCATCAACACTTTTTAAAGATAGAAGCAAAGCATCCTTTTCGGATTTGTTAATTACCACATTTTCCTCCTTGTCTCCATCTAATTTATCTCCTTCATTTTTCTTTCGGTTCTAGTAATCTTTCTTTTTGTGCCCTGGTTTCCCATAGTACCAGGAGTCGTTTGGTCCTCTTGATTGAGACCTCCTCCCCTTTGACTTTCCTCTTAATTTTGCATGATTTCCAGAATTACTTCCTCTCTTAGTCATTCTGCCCTTGCTTTGTGCATTCAAAGCACTTCCTGATGTAGATCCACCTGAGGTTTTCCTACAAGTTTCCTCACTCAAAATAACACCGATCACATCGTCATATTTTAGGGTACTAGATTCGAGAATAGAATTACTCACAGTCATTACCAAGCCATTTCAGCTTTCAAGAAAAGAACACAAAATCAAGAGAGCCCTAATTTCTTCTTCAAAATTGATACCCACAGAAGATAACTGACTAGTAATAGTATTAAACTCATTTAAATGATCTGTAACAAATCCACCTTCTACCATTTTCATATTAAATAAATACTTCATGAGAAATACCTTATTTGAAGCGGAGGGCTTTTCATATAGTGTTGCTAGGGTTTTCATCAATTCTTCTGTCATCTTTGCTTTTGTAATATTAAATGCCACCGATGGTGCCAAGTATAATTGAATGCTTCCAAGTTCCTTTCTATCTAAAAGATCCCATTCATCATTTGACATAGATCCCTAATTCTTGGCTTTGCCTTCCAATGGCTTCCATAAATCCCTCTGATATAGATAGTCTTCTATTTGCATCTTCCATAACTAGAAGTTTTGCCCATTAAACCTATCAACCCTCAGCTTACCCTCATCTTCCATTGCTCCCACTTAACCGTGAAACTTTCCTATAGAGGATAACTAAAAAAAACTTGGTTCTGATACCACTTGTTAGGATTAAACCACAGACAAAAATAACAATTACATGCAAATATAACCAATAATAGAAAAGAATTGATCACACAAAAAAGAACACAAGGTACTAAGATTTAACATGGTTCACCCAATCCCTGGGCTACATCCACCAAATAGCAAGTCCAATATTTTTATGATCCAGTGATTACAATCTGTAATCCCTTATAGCTCAATACTGCTGCAAGAACCAATTTCGTATCACATCTTATAAAACAATCCCTAACCCTAAGCCATTTTATACAAGTATTTTAACCACTTTAGGGTTATAATTAATAATTACATGTCGGCCCAAAATCCTGATAAAATAGGGCCCAAAAAATAATTTCAAACCCCAAAGTATTTATGAAGTATGTACAGTACTTTCTTGATCAATCACCACAATCTAACACCCTGATGTTGGCAAACCCATGAATCTACTCAAGAGTACGATAGAATATCCAATATCTTCCTTCATGTAGCCTCTCTTCATGTTAACTTCACCTGCTTTATGCCCTAGAGGAGTCTTCTCAATGAGGTATGACGATTGGATTATTTTGAAAGCTTCCTCAACATGTTCCCTATACCACCTTCCTTCTTGTTGATAGTTCAATCTGATAAACTAATCTTCCCTAGAAAGATGGAGAACCTTTTCTATGTTCTTGAGTCAGAGATCTAGGATGATCTCTCCAATTATGCTCTTTACAACCCTTTCTTCATAAACATATTTCTCTATGAGTGTCATGATCAATTGTGAAGATTGCACTGATACTAGATGGTATGTTGCATTAACAAGTCCTAATTAGATCAAAGTAGATATCATCAAGGATCTTTTGGTGGGTTCGTTGCATAGTGCCAGGAACATGCTCAATTCTATGTAACTAAGTTCAGTGTCTCAGATCTCTGAATAATCATCTTGAAAATGTGATTTGGTCATAACACCTTGAAACTTGAACACTATTGGTTTTGGGACCATCTTTGTATCAAGGGAGGACAATGAAGAAGCCATTGAATTTGCATAAAATCAATGTCTATTAATCTAGAATCAAAGAAAATTTGATTAATTCAAACCCTAATACAGACATGAACAAAACCTAGAAAACTTAATTGCTTGAAAAAACTTAATAACCTAATTTGTAACCTTGATACAAAAAAGAAGGTGCACTTGGTGCACCTCTAAGGTGTGCTAGGTGCACCTACTTATTTTTTAAGCTTTAATGTATGGGGTGTCCATTAGTACACCTCATGGGCTATGCAAGATAGGTGCACAATTGTGCACTTATTTTTAGGTGAGTTTCTTTATTATTAAAGTTTTTAATGTTGTAGCAAAAAAGGTGCACAGGTGCGCACCTAAATAGGTGTGTAGTTGCACAGCTTTTTTGGGTGCTTAATGTGTTTTGATTATGTTTGTGTGAATGGAGAGAAAGAGGGATAGTGCAACACCAAACCTGTTGCAATTGTGCAGGTGTGATATGGTAGGCTCATGCAAGAAAATAAGGTGAAGAAGGGGAGGGGAGCCCTGAGTTTTATAGACTCAGACCCTAGTGCAACCCTTGGTGTTGTGCATCACCAAAGGTGATGCCTTCCAAAATTGTGTCTAGCCCACTAGTGCACCTACAGAGGTGCAATAGTGCACCCCTTTTTCTTTGCAAAACTAATGTAGCTTCTTAGATGCTTTTCAAAATCTAAATTTTGATCTGGGACCCTAATTGAGTCAAAAACACTAGATTAAACCCTAAAAGACTCAGACCCCTGAACTAGGGATCCGAAAAGCTAAAAAAAAGTAGGGGTCCCCGGGGCATGCATTGTGAAACCACAACAAATAGCCTCAACATAAAGGAAGAAAAGGAAAAAGCATTTCTTCATTGGTAAACATTCCTTCGACATGTGTCCAACACCAACTAAATCCTAAATACTCCAAGTGTATTTCGAGTCACTTTATAGTCAAAAGCTCATAATTTTGAATCTCTAAGTTTAGTGTGTGTTTAGTGTATCCATTCCTTTCAACATCTCAGAATGTAGTGTATTAAAAACTCATGACAACTTCGAAACAATCTTCCACCCCATCTATTCCATTCGTCAATAATCTACACGAAAGTTGTTTATTAATCCTTTGCTTGACCAGATGAAAGAATCGGTTCTGAGGGATCTTAGTAGGTTATCACTTTTCATTTGAAGTTTTGGGTAACCTTTTGAATACTTGCTTCACATAGCTCATAATATCACCATTTGATTCTTTGATGAAGTCATTGTTTTGATACTGGATAGCTTATTTAGAGTACATATCCCTATAGTCAGATTACCTTTCTTAGACTTTGTTGAATCCTTCATTATTAACACCTTTTTTATTTTTTCTTTTCTTTTTGTACCCTGAGCATGCTTAGACTATGTGGCCTAGACATTGGTGTTATTTCCCAGACTCAATATTTTTGAGAACATCCCTTGCGTTCCTCTTATAAGAACTTATTAGAAAATCTCACGCCAAACAATTATCTTAGCAATTCCTTTGAGAAGACCCTTCTGTTTGAACCAATGAGCTTTGGAATATCCCTTGCTACCTTCAACCTTGGTTCAAAAACACCTTAAGATAATCAATCTTTAAATTTGTAAAGTGTTGAAAACTTGTCGATCTGCAATTCTAAAACCAAGACTAAAAGTCCCCTACAACTGCAAGTAACATCCATTCCTTACTTGGTGTAAGAAAAAAAATCATCAAAATGTTTTGACAAAGAAATACCTCTTCCCCAAAATTAGAACCAAAAGAATGGTTAGTAAGATACATTAAAATGAAATCTTGAGTGCACCTAACCCCCTGGATTGACGCAACTATGAAAACAAAAACACAACTGAAACAAACATGCAACTAAAAAGAAACACACTTGTAGAAAAGTTTTTTTTTTTTTTTTTTGGATCATCTTTTAGGCTTCAAATTAATGCTTTAAAAATTTCCCATTGACCAGAAATGGAACTAATTCCCCCTATAAGGAACTTAGCTTAAAAGTGTTTTCTTCCAAAATTTTCACGATCCAATAAGGACCAATCCACAAGTGTTGAAACTTAGTGTGGCTGCCCGACTTTTCTTTTTCCTTGTCCCAAAGTAGAACAAGGTTAGATATTCTAAAAGAGTTTATTGTAGCCCTCTTGTTGAACCACCTCTTGACTAAAGATTAATGTTTTTCTATATGTTGCAAAGTAGTTTTCCTCTTTTCATCCATCTTTAAAAGATTCATTAGCTTATTTGTACTATGTTAGTATCTTTAGCATACCCACTCATGAATTACAAATAGGAATATTGAGTTTAAGTGGGAATACTAGCTCTTGTGTGTAGACAAGAATATATGAAGATTTCCCTAAAGCATTCTTGACCCTAACTTGGTCTGTCCATAGAGCATATTTGAGTTGTGTATACCAATATTTAGGATTCTCCTTCAACAAATGTCTTATTAGCATGATCAAGTTCTGATTAGTAGACTCAACTATGTCATTTCATTATGGCTAATAATTTGAAGAGAACTTGATAATAACTTGATTTTTCAATGCCCATTAAGTTAGAAATATTGACACAAAAGTTGATCCATTATCGCATACTAAGGAAAATGGCATCCCAAATCTAGTAACAGTGTGTTCTTCCAAGAAATATGTAACCACCTTATTCCTAAAATTTATGAATGTCTCTTCTTCTATCCAGCATATATAGTAATTAGTAGCTATGAGAAAAAAGTGTGCCTAGTTAACGATGGTTGATTAACTGGACCAATAAAATCTAGCCCCCACTTTGCAAAGGCTTGTATCTTGAACATTGGTTGTTGTATATGAGCAATGTTAGTATGCTAATAGAAACCAAATTTAAATAAAGCTTCTACAAACTAAACAAAATTCATAAACTTCAAGATAGACTAAGATGAACTCTTAATTGAGAATATGAGCCATTAATGGACTTTCTCAATGAGAAGCTCTCTTGTTGAGTGGCTTTGTCTAAATAGATAGGATGTATGCTCAAGCTTATGCTTCAAAAAGGGCTTCAAATGGAGTCAGAATTTGGGTGTAAGTGTATGGTTTTGATGTAAAATGGCTTCTTAAAATGGTATTATGACTTTACTTCATGGATTGTGTTATTTTGCAAAGGGGAAGGATCCAATTTATAGGCAAGAGGCTTGAGGGATTGAGGGCTAAGATGCAATGATGGGAAAAAGCTCATGGAGGGCTCAGATTGCATGAGAAGAGAGCACATGGATTGTGCTTCCTTACAACCAATTAGAGAGTGACACATGTCACAGGGTGAGAGGATGGAGGAAAGGGGAAGGATGAGTCAAAAAAGGAGGCTCAATGGGATAAAATCTTCATAAAGACCCTCATAATGGCTTGTAAGAGCAATAAAAGAGCTTGGAAGAGTCATTTATGGCCTAGTGGGCTTCATAAAGTTTTATGGTTGAGATATTTTGAGGGAGATGAGAGGAATTTCGACTTGGGCTTGATTAGGAGGGTTTTAAGCTTGCTTAGGATTGTGAAAATGATTAGAGGATGGATTAGGATGGTTTAGGATTAGCTTAGGGATAGACAAGTGGATGGCATTTAATGAGGGTGGGTGAAGGAGGAGATATTTGTTAACTTTGGCTTGGGTTAGTAAGTTTTAACCCATGTTTAGGGAATGTGACAAGGTTAGGAGGGGATTAGGATTAGGTTTAAAGACATCTTCTAGAAGAGTCTAGACTTTGGATGAGGATAAAGACTTTCTAGAATAGTCTAGAACTTCCTAGGATGAGGATGAAGACTTTCTAGAAGAGTCTAGAACTTCTTTAGGATGAGGATAAATTAGATTTTTAAGAAATAAATAAATTTTTATTTATTTCAAGGGTTTGGGTTGAGGAGATATTTATTAAAACTTTTTTAATAAACATGAGGATTAATATTTAATCTTAATTAAATATTTTGAGTTGTGATTAAGGGTAGGAAATGATGGGATTAGCCTTTAATCAAAATTAAAGAAGGATTAGAAGATTTTGAAAGAGGTTAGTGGTCTTAAGGAAATTGGCCAAGTTTTGGGCAAAATTTTTTTTTTTTTTTATTTTGGGTTTTTTGGTCAATTTATTAATTAAATAATTAATAAATAAGGAAATAATGTTTAAATAAGATTTAAACATTTTTGGGAGGGATTCTTTAATTAAATAGTTTTAATTAAGATAACAGGATTTAATGGCATAAAAATAAATTAATTAATTAAATAAATAATTAATTAATAAATGATGATGTCATCAGGAATTTTTTAGAAAAAAAATACTTTATTTTCTAAAGGTTTTTAGGTGTCTACATTTTGCCCCTCTTTGATGTGATGTCGCAAGTGGCATGGCATCAAAGATAAGAAAATAAGATGCCCAAGGCTAGAGCAAAAGAGGAGAGAATGGACTACAAGATGCCCCCTCAAGAAGGCGGCGAGGAGAGAAAGCGAGGCTCGATGACTTTTTGAAAAGTACAAGAATCTGAGATGAGCAAGAAGACTTAGATTGGCTTAAGAGAAGAGGTTTAGTTAGCTCAAACTCTCACTATGGGAGAATGATAAAGGGAGAATTAGAGGCACAAGAAGAAGCAAGCTTAAGATCTTAGGGATTGCAGAGGATGAAAGAGCGGAGCGCTATAAAAGGAATCCAGGATGGAGAGATGGATGAGGGGATTAAAAAGCTGATGCAACAGGATTTCAAAGAGTCAGATTGGTGGAAGATGGGTTTTGGAGATCCCTAGGACTAGGATTGTGGATCTCAAAAGATGAGGCTTGGTGGATTGATTTGGATTGGTGGATCCCTAAGACTAGGATTTTGGATCCCTAAAGCTAAAGGTGAGGAGTGATTCAAAGAGATATTGATGCATAAGCTAGGGTAGGAGAGACGGATTCTGGATATGGATGGGGGATAATGGAGATGAAGGAAAACCATTGAAGCTTTTTGAGTGGGGGGATACTTCAAAGAGAAGTACCACTATGTAGTTGAGTACTAGATTTTCTATAGGACTGTTGGTTAATTTCCAAGGTTACCAAGAACATCAAGGCCTTTTCACCAACTATCCAGAGGACTAACGAACTGACTCAAAACAAACATGCAAGGATTGCCCCAGTATCACGCATGAATCCCAGAGGAAGCAATGTGGAAACGACACTGGGTAACCCACAAGCAGAAAAGAAAACAAGCAAAAGACATGATGAAGACCTTATGCTCTGATTGCCCCATTCGCAGTATACCATGATATGGAAGATCATGGCAACCTTAAGGAGGGAACAAGGAGATTTCTTGGAAAAGATATTTCAAGACCCAACAGCAAAGAGTCCAAATCAAAAGAAAGCGAAAATCCAAAAGAGAACCGTTTGCCAATGAGATGGATAGGACGAGGTACTAACGGACCAAGATCAGACATGAGAAAAGCTATATCCTACAAGGACCTATCGAAGAGCACCTAAGCTGGTGGATTTGGATGAGTGATGCATCTGGCAAGCTAAACTAAGAAAGATAACACTTTGGTGACAAGAAATCTAGCTAAAGGATGCATTGGAATAGCTAACCAAGATGTGTGATGGGTGCAAGATGCTGATCAAGGATGAACTGACACGAACACTAGATAGATACAATGGTACTAAGCTAAAGAGGATGTACAAGATGATGGATCAAGATATTTACAAGCTGAAGCTGACCAAGATAGTTGCAAGCAAGCAAAAGCTCAGGATGATAGGATAGCGGGATGGTTTGATGTTGTGCAAGAGGCAGAAGCTAAGGATGAGGAGATAATGAAAGATATGGATTTGACAAGATGCATCTAATGATGATTATGGGGACAATGCTAAGGTTGGTGGTAGCTGAACGGATAGATGGTGCTAGAGTGAATGGCTAATGAGAGGATGACATTGGATTTGCATGACAATAGCCAAGAGCGGGATACCAATGACAAGGGAGGATGGACAAGACAAGATCTCCAAGGAATATAGTGCCCCCAATTAGAAGATAACATGCGAAAGGAGGTCTTATGATGGATGTGATAGGATCGAAGCTAGGATGGAAAAAGCTTAAGGGGCTAGGGAGATGGATGATAGCTAGGATGGTTGGCTAAAGCTACAAGAGATAAGTGGATGGTGTGAGATGGAAGATTGAGGGTGGAGGATAGGTGGATAGATTGGAAGATGGAGTTGGATGTCAAGAGATGACCAAAAGCATGAGGGTGATAGGCTAAGCTAGGGATGGCGGGATTACGCATGACGCTTGTTTGCCAAGTTTTCATCATGGTACTTGTCCAAGGTGCTTGAATTGCCAAGTTTTCACCAGTGGATGCTTTATTTTTCTTTACTTTTTTTTGACTTTTTGACTTTGGACTTAGCTGGAATGATTTTGGCTTTCTTCAGCTATTTTTGGCTCATAGATGTTGGTAGGATGGATGAAAAAGGATTGGATTGAACAAGTGGAATGGTGGGTGGGAGTTTGACAGATAATGGATGCGAAGACATAAGGCTTGTGGGTAAATGGATGAGGAAAATGGAAAGATCATCATTGGCACACACCTTGAGAGGTGATAAAGTAGTGGGAAAGATGGTTTTGAGCGAGGTTGAGGAGAAAATGGAGGAAGAGAAAAATAAGGACTAAAAGTAGAGTTGGAAGATGGAGGATGGGAAATTTAGGATAAGAAGCATATGGACTAAAAGTGGATTGGGGGGATGAAGGATGTTTATATGGAGATTTGGATGAAGGATGGATGGATGAGGCTTTTTGAGTAGCATGAATGGATGCCAATTGAGATTTTTCTTTGAGATGCATTTCTTTTATGAGCATCTTGGGTATCCACATGATTTTTGACTTTTTTAGCTTGGGCTTTTGTGGCCTCTTGACTTTTTCTTTGATTGGGATTAAATGTTTCTTATTTTGAACAAGTATTTTAGAAGGGACATGTTAAGACTTGGATTTTTGTGGATTTTTGGATTTATGCTTTTGTATTTTGGCATCCAATATGCTTCTATTAGCCATGGGATGGTAACAAGAGCATGGAGGAGATGGAGGGATAATTGATGGAGTGATAGGGTTTAAAGGTTGGACAAGATTCAAGGGTGAGTGCCTTTGATGATCTAGTTGGTGGATTTGAGGGGATGGAAGGATAGATTGGAACATAGGATATGGATGGATATAGTTGCCCAAAATGGATGGAGGGAAGGAAGGATATGGGCCCAAAATAGATGGAAACAGGGAAGGTGTAGGTCCCAAAATAGATGGAGGGGATAAAGGATTCATATTAGGTATGTAAGGACCCAAAATGGATGGAAAGGGTGTGGGATGTAGATAAGGGATATATGGACCCAAAATGGAGGGTTGGAGATAAGGAGTAGGATGAGGGCCCAAAATAAATGCAAAATAAGATGGATGGGAACTTTGGGGTAGAGATGGAAGGACTTGGGACCATGCAGGAATAGCGGGGATACCAACATCTAGAAATACATTTTTATTTCTTTTTTCAATATGATGTTCATTATTTGGAACACAAGATGTGAGTCCATTACTAGCTGAAGGAGTTTGAGCTTCGGATATGATAATTAGTTCTTTTTCGATGGATCTATCATCATGGATTATGGGAGATGTATGATCATGAAGCAGAGGAGATGGGAGGATAGGATCTTGAGTTGGGTGGGCTGAGGGAAAGGGATCTTGAGATGGAGTAAGTAAGATGGTAGGATTTAGATATGGAGGGGATGGTAAAAGTGGATCATGTAGGGGAATAAGTGGGATGGTGGGATCTATTGTTTTGTTGAAGGATATTTCAACATGCTTTTGGACAAGATCTTGACAGGAATGGATGGGAGTGAATGCATGAGGTTCATTATATGGGATTTGGATAATTCTTGGAGGAGGAGATGTGGATGGGATTTGGAGCGATTCGATGGGTGGTGAGATTTTGACGCTTGCAGGAAGTGGAAGGATTTTAAGCAATTTGATGGATGGTATGGGGATGATAGCTATGGGAGATGGAGGTGATATTATAGATGGGGAAGCTTCATTACTGACTACTTCACATGGTTGGATTAGATGACATGGCTTATCGACTGCTGGAGGTGACTTTTCTTGTATTTCCTCTAGGAGATTCCTTGGAGACTCATGTGTCAGAGGTGGAGGTGGATTGACAAGAATAGCTAGTGTGATGGGGGTGGAAGATTGGAAGCTTGGTTGATTGGGTGATGGAGGAGAAGTTGGGGTATCAGATGGCATGACTAGATAGTTTGGAAGAATGCATGGATTTTGTGGGATGCTTGGGGGAATGTTTCTAAGGCTTTCACTATACCCGTCATAGTCAACAAGATTTTCATCATCATTGGAATAGGAGGTGGCAAGAGCAAGGAAAATACAACTAAACACATCATGATAGGTTTGGGATTTCATGTTTTGATGATGAGTTGGATGGGGATGGGGTCTTGCATATAGATGAACATGAAAGCTCATGGTTGGATTTGGATTAAGCTTAGATTTTGGATTGGCTGATGAAGGATTTCCTAGGGAGAGTCAAAGCTGTATGATAGACCTAAGGAGGATTGGCTGGAGATTTTTGGCTTTCCTATGGATGGAAGACTTCAAGGGCATGCTGTCAAAAAGTGATTTTTGCTTTCCTATGCACTGGATTGGTGGAGATTGTGTCAACTTAAGGATAGACTAATGATCCTATGGGCATGACACGAGATTGAGCACTTGCAGATCCCAACCTTTAGCTCAAGGTAATGAGGGATAACAGGTGACAAAGCTAGATTACCCTAGACAAAGCTTTGTCAAAGGGATAACCTTGGTGATGCTGGTGGATTGGTCGGATTGATTGGATAGCAAATTCTAGCATAATGACAACAACTCTCTAAAGGCTTGGGTGTGATTTTGGATTGGGTTGCTAGCTGGCTGGGGGGGATGATTTGGAGAGACTTTGGATTGGGGATTGTTCTAAAGCAAGGAACTAGATAGATTTGGTTGTAGCGAGGGAGCTTGGAAGATTTTTTGATGAGGCAGTGACTACGCTAAGTATGCCTTGAGCTGGGAGATTTTTGTTTTTTTGGGATTTTGACCAAAGTTGGAAAACATTCTTTCAAAAGCTATGAACAAAAAAGCAGACAAAATTTGGGATCAAGCACGTCAAACACACTAACATCCTAGGAAGGTTTCTACAAGGATGAAATTTGTTATAGCTATGGAGTCCTTGATATACACAAGGTACATGAGGCCCAAATTCATAGATGAAACCAAAAAGATGTCACACAGTCGAGAGGAGTGGTAACCCACTTCTCCTCTTTCACTTCTCAAGGGTATAAAGTTCCTCGAGGCTTAGCCTGAGTGACAAAATCTTGATTCCAAGAGAGGTTTCTTTGGATTCACCTCCTGATTTTTATACTCCGCCGAAACGCCGGAGTTGAGATCATCCCAAGGGGTGATGAAATCCCCAAGTAGGCCTCCTAAAAAGTGTAAAACAAGACCACATACATTATCTTGGGCTTTAAAAGACACGCGTTTATTCCAATTGATGATTTAGATTTTGTAAGCTATGATTGAAGACACTTGTGATTATGGCATACAATGTTCGTTCCAATTTGACAACATCGTCAGCATAATGAAAGTCGAGAGATCGTCAACATAAGAAATGTGAGCGCTATTAAAAATGCGTCCAAACCATGCAATGTTTAGGCATTCAAGATTGAGTGTGAGTTTTTTTTAAGCCCAAAACAAAGATGTGTGAAACTTGATTGCCAAGCACGCGCCCGGAGGCCCTCCACATCAAGATTTGTCCAATTTTTATGCCTAAATGAAGTGTGAGTGAGATTAATGCGCATTCAAGGAATTTTCTAACTTAGAAAAACCACTAAAGACCCAAGTGAGTGGAGTTTGATCTTTTTGGAGCACTTAACACCCTCTTAGGTAGACCCATCCCCATAGATGGCGCTGAGATTGCAACCAATGGTTAAATTGATGGGTGATTAAAGAGGGTGAGTCCAACTACAAACTTACTCAAAGTGTCTTTATTAGTTTTTATAACTAAGAAGATTTCAAAAATGTGGATTCTTTTTATGCCCCAAAAGATGATTATTTGATCTATGGCATTCAAGATTGGATTTGTTTTTTTAATCATGCATTCATAAAAAAAACAAACTTGATTTTAATGCATGGCACTCAAGAGTGATTTTAGCAACATACATTCAAAGACAAGTGATTAAACATTCAAGTGTTTTCCTTTGAGCATTCAAGATTGAGATTTTGTGTGTTGTTTTAAGAACTTTGAAGTGCTTTTTTTTAACCTTAAATCATTCAAGATTGTTTTGGACTCAAAAGTGAAAATGACTCTTTGGACTTTGGTTTTCATTCAAGATTTTGTGTTCTAGTTTGCATATTTTAAGCCCAAAAATGATATTCCTAGATTGTTTTGATGCATGAAAAACCTAAGAAACATTCAAGATTTTGCAACAAGACAATTGTTTGGAACAAATAACAAAGCTTTTAAGAAAATTTTTGACAACCATTTAGGACTCTTAGTTTTCATGAGATTTTTAAAAGAACTTTAAAATATTTGCAAATGAGGTTCATTTTATCCTTGATTGATGCTTTGAGTTTGATTTAGATTTTAGTGTGCACTTAGTGTTGATTTTGAACCTTTTGAAATAGAAACTTGAGGTTCTTTTTAAATTCCCAAAAATGAAGTAATCCTAACTTTGCATGAATGCATCTAAAACTTTGATGTTGCAAGGATGCAAATGATTGGATTGGTTTAGTTTCACTTGTTAAAAGGCTTTTTTTTTTTTTTTTTTTGGCAAATTTTTAGTTTTTAATAGATTTAAGTATGATTTAGGGGCTCATTTTAAGCACTAAAAAAAAGTGCATATGATTTTTCTTCCTTAAAAAAAATGGCCAAGATCTCCCACAAGAAGAAGAAGAAGTAGATGGAATAAGAAGAATATAGACAAGAAGAGGAAGAAGAATTCCAAGTGCTTTGTCCACCTATAAGCTTGAAAAATCTGCAAACACTATGAGATAGACTATGAGTTCCTTTGTCTTCTTCATGCTCATGTGGACCTACAAAACCAATTTATACAATCCTACCAATCACAAAAATAAGTAAAATTAGCCAAAATTAGCAAATGACATACAAAACTTGACTAAAATAGCTAATGAAGATGACCCATGCAAGGTCCCACCTGGCGTGCCAAAATATATATGAGCAATGTTAGTATGCTAATAGAAACCAAATTTAAATAAAGCTTCTACAAACTAAACAAAATTCATAAACTTCAAGATAGACTAATATGAACTCTCAATTGAGAATATGAGCCATCAATGGACTCTCTCAATGAGAAGCTCTCTTGTTGAGTGGCTTTGTCTAAATAGATAGGATGTATGCTCAAGCTTATGCTTCAAAAAGGGTTTCAAATGGAGTTGGAATTTGGGTGTGAGTGTATGGTTTTGATGTAAAATGGCTTCTTAAAATGGCATTATGACTTTACTTCATGGATTGTGTTATTTTCTAAAGGGGAAGGATCCAATTTATAGGCAAGAGGCTTGAGGGATTGAGGGCTAAGATGCAAGGATGGGAAAAAGCTCATGGAGGGTTCAGATTGCATGAGAAGAGAGCACATGGATTGTGCTTCTTTACAGCCAATTAGGGAGTGACACATGTCACAGGGTGAGAAGATGGAGGAAAGGGGAAAGATGAGTCAACAAAGGAGGCTCAATGGGATAAAATCTTCATAAAGACCCTCATAATGGCTTGTAAGAGCAATAAAAGGGCTTGGAAGAGTCATTTATGGCCTAGTGGGCTTCATAAGGTTTTATGGTTGAGATATTTTGAGGGAGATGAGAGGAATTTCGACTTGGGCTTGATTAGGAGGGTTTTAAGCTTGCTTAGGATTGTGGAAATGATTAGAAGATGGATTAGGATGGTTTAGGATTAGCTTAGGGATAGGCAACTGGATGGCATTTAATGAGGGTGGGTGAAGGAGGAGATATTTTTTAACTTTGGCTTTGGTTAGTAAGTTTTAACCCATGTTTAGGGAATGTGACAAGGTTAGGAGGGGATTAGGATTAGGTTTAAAGACATCTTCTAGAAGAGTCTAGACTTTGGATGAGGATAAAAACTTTCTAGAATAGTCTAGAACTTCCTAGGATGAGGATGAAGACTTTCTAGAAGAGTCTAGAACTTCTTTAGGATGAGGATAAATTAGATTTTTAGGAAATAAATAAAGTTTTATTTATTTCAAGGGTTTGGGTTGAGGAGATATTTATTAAAACTTTTTTAATAAACATGAGGATTAATATTTAATCTTAATTAAATATTTTGAATTGTGATTAAGGGTAGGAAATGATGGGATTAGCCTTTAATCAAAATTTAAAAAGGATTAGAAGATTTTGGAAGAGGTTAGTGGTCTTAAGGAAATTGGCCAAGTTTTGGGCAAAAAATAAATTTTTTATTTATTTTGGGTTTTTTGGTCAATTTATTAATTAAATAATTAATAAATAAGGAAATAATGTTTAAATAAGATTTAAACATTTTTGGGAGGGATTCCTTAATTAAATATTTTAATTAAGATAAAGGGATTTAATGGCATAAAAATAAATAAATTAAATAATAAATGATGATGTCATCAGAAATTTTTCAAAAAATAAAAATACTTTATTTTCTAAAGGTTTTTAGGTGTCTACAATTGTAATGGCATTGCAGGATGTCTTTATCTATTAGCACTAGTTTGAAAAATATTGCAAGTACACACATGTTCAAAAGTATCTTTGAATATTTTTTGCCATAAATAACCTAATCTTAAGTCATATGAGCAGTCGCTTTTTTTTAACCATGTCCTATTCCATACTTATCATGAAATTTTTCCAAAACTTCTTTTACTTCCTTATGTCCTAAACATTTCAAGTAAATCCCTTCATAGTTCCTTTTGTATAATTTTCTATCATATAGCATTTACGATTCACACTTCATTTTGAGTCCCCTACATTGTGAACTATCATCCAACTAGGGTACTAATTTTGTAAAAGATAGTAAATAGTATCCTAGTACCAAACATTAGCTATTGCACCTTGGTCAATATCAACTTGAGATACTACAATCCTTTTTTGATCTTCAATATATGTTTCATCATCAAATCTAAATTTCTTTTCACCCTCGATTGGGTTATCTACTATTATTTTTTATAATTCTTGGCCTCTTACTAACTTCATGGGTTGAATATTTAAATCAAATTCTTGAAGGATTTCCATCCATTTCCCTCGTCTTTGACCAAGTTCATTTTGCATCAATAATGTCTTCACAGTCAGATCAGGCACAACTGCATATACCTTGCTCCTTAATATGTAATGGCAAAATTTCTTTACTACTTTGATTAAAGAAAAAGACTATTTATCAAGCTTGGAATAATTTAACTTAGCATTCTTCAGAGGGCAACTGATAAAGGCAATGGGTCTTTCATCTTCCTTTTCCTTCTTCTATGTTAGAATCCCAACACATTAGTTTTTGAAGCAAAAAAGTATATTTTTAAAGGTAATCCATAATTTGGGCTAACTAGTACTAAGGCCGTAGAGATGGCCATCTTGATATCCTCAAATAATTTCTTAATCTCCATAACCCATTCTATTTTAGCTCCTTTTTTGAGTTAATCATTAAGGGGACAAACTATCTTCGTAAATATACCTATGAACTTTTGCACAAAATTTATCTTCCCAAAGAAAGACTTCAGTTATTTTCGACTATGGGGAGGTGATAACTTTAAAATGGCTTTAATTCTATCAAGATCAATGGAGATTCTAGCTTCAGAGATGATATGACCTAGGATATTTCCTTTAGTAACCCCAAATGAACATTTCTTAGGATTGAGTGATATGTCATATTTATGACATCTATTGAATACCTATCTTAAATCAGCAATATGAGAGCTTTGATCCTTTGAAAAGATGGTTAAGTCATCCATGTAGATGACTAAACACTTTTTTATTGATCCCTTAAAATCTTCATCCATGGCTCATTGAAATGTATCCCCTATATTAATCATCACAAAAGGCATTTTTCTATAAGAAAATGTTCCCCATTTAATCGTAAAGGCCATCTTTAGCCTATCCTCTTCATTAAGCATTACTTGATTATATCCCAAGTATCCATCCAAGAAACACATCATCTTTGAACCATTTAAAATTTGTAAAACCTCATCTAGTGAAGGAAAAGGGTAGTTGTCCCTTTGAGACATGAGGTTCAAGTTAGGAAAATCCACACAAAGATGAATCTCTAGTCTTTTTTGCACAGGAACCAAATTAGCCACCTCAATAGAATAGTGAATGGGGAAGATGATATTGGCATCGAGAAAATTCTTAACTTCTTTCATTATCAACAGTTCAATGAAAGGATTAACAGGCCTTTGCCTTTCATGAAAATTTTTGGCATTTGGTTTCAACGGAATTTCATTCATAATAATCTCAGGATCATATGTTTATAGCTCTTCATAGCTCCAAGTAATGACATCCTTATACTCTACAAGTAATTTGAGCATGTCTTCCCTTTCCTGTACATTGTACATCTTTCTAATCCTTACCATTCTAGGATCTTCATCAATACCCAAATTGTACGAATTGTATTCTTCAATCTCTTTTTCTTGTACCATTCTTTGTTAAGGGATGATTCATCATGATCAAAAATACATTTCAATTCAACCATTCCCTTAGGAATAGTGTTGGTTTTTAAGTTCAGGATCCCATCTTCATCTTCAAGTTGATCTTGTTCAAGTTTCTTGTCTAGAGTGTCATTAATCTCTTTCCCTTTAAAGTGGCTATTGCACATGATAAATTTGAGTATGTGTTGATCATCCTAAAAGACTTAGAATTTTTTAATGTTGTCTGGGATAGATGGAGCAGAAACCAATTCTACTGAAAATCTTTTAAGTTTTTTTTCTTTTGATTGGTTGTAATGCACTAGCTAAAATAGCAAGAGCGTCTACTACCATGTTTCTCCTCCTTGGAATTGACTTTATGTTCAAAGATTCAAAATCATCCATTAAATCTCATGCTCTTTTCCTATAAGAAAGTAACCTTTTATCATTGCAAGAATATACTGATTTTCCTTGTCGTATAACCAACTAAGAATCTCCCTTGACTATGAGAGTTGTGACTTCTTTCTCCAATGTGCAAAGAAGTACTCGAATCAAAACTTTTTACTCTACAACAATATTAGTACATCTAAATTGTAATTGATATGTTGTGTGGAAAGGCTTACCTTTTGGGTTCATCAACTCAATATCTGTGCCAACACCTAATTTGCATTTGGAACTATCAAAGTGAAGTGTCCAAATTGGATCTTCTTTGGGCTTTCTAACCTTATGCGTATTTGTCCTTAGCTTTTCTTTTACTTGGGCCTGAAAGGATTATTTCTTGGGAATCTACTATAGTCTTTCATAGGGTGGACTCGATGATTTTCCATTGTTAGTCTTTGACACCAAAATTGTACTTTTTCTTATTTGTCCTAAATTTCCCCTATTAGTTCTATAATTTCATCCACTTTGCGTTTAGAATGGATGACTACCAAAGTCCATCCTAACCTTTTATGTATCATCTTCTTCCTTGAACTTTGATCATTCCTGGTGGAGTAGAAGACAAACCTCCACCATCTGAAGAGGTATCACTATATGATACATTTAGATCCTCAATTTTTGCTTCAATTTTTTCCACAGATTTAGATATGTTTTTAGGACTTTGATTTTCTATGGGTTCACCTTTCGAAATGTTATCACTCTTTACTCCCATCATTTGTGTTAATACCGTAGTGATTGCTTCTTGGCATAATAAACATTCAAACTCTGAATGGGTGATTTT
The DNA here is from genome assembly GCA_028749045.1 of Cupressus sempervirens. NCBI lineage: Eukaryota > Viridiplantae > Streptophyta > Pinopsida > Cupressales > Cupressaceae > Cupressus > Cupressus sempervirens. The sequence goes on along the minus strand of CM053790.1, from coordinate 50,843,941 downwards.
ATGTAAGAAGTAAAATAATAGAAGAAGTAAAATACTAGGGTTAGCTTTGTCTCCTAAACATTGTAGATTAGCCACAATGTTATCTATGAACTGTGTCACGATATCCTATTTTGGGATTGAAAACTTGGATTTTTTGTCTCGGTCATTTAATATTTTGGTTGATGTTGTATCAAATGCCATCACCTTGTAAGATCCCAAGTCTGACTTTAAAAGTGCAACTTCATTGGGTGCATTATATTCTATAATCATTATTTTTAACTTTGGCTTTGCATCTATCTTAATTTGATTGTTCAATCCTTTCCATGGTAACCATAACTAAGTAAAATTCATAGAAAATCATCCTCTTAGGAATTTTGTCCATTCTCTTCTTAGGAGTAATTTGTATGTTTCTAAAATATCAACCACATGTATACCAATGATATCTTGAATCTAAGGTTCAATTGTCAATTGTATCCAAACATCTTTCAACACCCCCAATGAATTTCACCTCTATTTTATCCAACTGTATCACTATCTGATTAGAGGGACAAAGAGTGACTCCCAACCTTTGTGCTATCAATAGTGGCATAACATTACAAGAGGCTTTAGAATAAAATAGATAATTATGAATATTTTTCCCATACATCCTAATGCTAAGTAGAAACAGGCACACCACAACCTTGTCTTTAAACATAGTTGGTATTGCCTCTGAAGCATTGACTTGTTGAGATACTATCTTTTGGGGAACAATACTCATATTATGGAGTGCCTTTGTATGACCAAGAGTCTTTATGAGTGCTTCTTGTTGATGTGGATTTTTTGTAGCATGTCAAACATGGACATGCTGGTCTTTTTTTGTTTCAAATCTTCTACTGCACTATAATTTTTAGTAGACCAAGCAAGATTCTTCAATATTGTTGGCACATTTCCCTAATTCTAGTTCTATTGTCCTCCATATGGGGGCTTGATTAGTGCTATATTGTTACTCACTCTCAGATTGGGAGGAGTTGGTTGTAGTGTTGGAGGAATTTCATCTGTCGTAGGTTCCTTCCTATTTCATAGATTGTAAGTATTTCAATTATCATTATGAAAAGAAAGCATCCCTTTAGGATGAATGTCTAGTTCCTGACTAAATGGAAAAGAGAATTCTTCATTGGGTAATTGTTCCACCTATATGTTCTATGCAAAATTGTAGAATTCTAGTAGCATAGCTTTAAATTGTACAGAAGGCACATTGTCATTAAGTTGTGAATTTTCAGTCATATATTGATTTCCATTGTAATATGAACCATCATTGTTGGATGTGTTTTGACCATTTTCGTACTGATTGATGTCTACATACTAAACATTATTATTATTGTTATCTATAGGAATGCTTGAATTGTTCAAATGAGTGTTCCATTGTTGATTATGTCTTTTGAAGTTGTTGTTATGATCAAGAGGATTGAAATTGTTTCTACATTGTTGTTTCCATTGAAATTTGTATTGTAGTTTTTACCATAGTTGTTGTTGTTGTAAGGACTGGCATTATTTCTTTGAAAATTTTTATTTTTTCCTTGTAATAACCTTAAGTGAGTCAACTCATTGTTCATTTTTGACATGGTCTTCTTCATTTGACCTAACTCAGAGGAAAAATTTTTGTTTGGCTTAGTGGAACTTGTTGCCTTTTGCTCAAAGAAAGTAACTTTTGGAGGCTCCTACCCTAGATATGTTAAAGTGGGGTTTTACAAACTAGGTACCTATTGTAATGGAATTAGTTTCATAGGTATGAATCGGCTAGGTATCACAGGTAGCAAGAAGTCTTCTTAGAAAAATAGCAATGATATGGTCCATAACATTTAGATAAATCTGAATAGCAACTTCAACTGGTATAGTGCATGGCATTTCCAACTTGTGGTGTGCCATATGAAAGTGATAATTGAAGCATGAAACCATCTCAACTAGGTCCCTTTTGATTGATATGAACTGTTGATGTATCATAACTGGGTTGACGAAGGTCTTGAATTATTCCAAAAATAGTTTTTTGAAAGTATCTGAGTCTTCAATACATCCAAGAGGAAAATTGACATACCAATTAAAGGTAACTTCCCCCAAAGAATAGGGGAATAAGAAAAAAACCAAATTCTCATTAGCAAATTGCTTTCGGTTGCAAATTTCCTTGAATATATTGATGTGATCTTTAGTAGTTCATGTCTCTCCATAGATGAACCTTGGAAAGAACTTCTTAGGATTCTCAAGAAGATCATTGAGTACACTTGTCAAGTTGATTGGTGAGTCTACAACAGTTGCAAAAAAGGTCATCAAAGGATTTGGTGGAATAAAGTAGAGGTGGAACTAAAGAAGATGATGAAATTTTGAATGGAAGTGGTAAAATTTGAGGTATTCCTTTGTCACTATGGGGCTTGCAAAAATGGCTAAGTTCAAGAAACTCATGTGCACTTGGTGAAGACCTTAAAGCTCATTGAATTGGAGATTCTAGATTAAGTTCCTCTAGTTTGCATCAATTCTATAAATATCACACCTCTGTAGAAGTACACTTTCTCACAAAATAAGGCAAACCATAGAAGATAGTGCACTTGGCACACCTGGCACACCTCAAAAGCTCAAAAGCTTAGAAAATTTTTTGAACTTGTAAAAAATTTTAGAATTTTGAAATTACAAGTTGTTTTCTTCTATCCTAAATGTTAAGGGTCCTCCTCCTAGCACCACTACTATTGAGTTGTCATTTTGCATGATGCTTAACAGAATGAATCCTTTAGAACTCCTCTCTTGAAAAGTTGATCTAGGATCAACTCCAAGGTTCCAGGTGATCTTGTGACCTACTAAAGTCCACCCTATTGAAGATAAATGTGAGTGTTCATGAGGAGGCCTTTTTTTATTCGTTAAAGAATTTGGATAAGATTTGGAATTGGCTTGTTGGTTCAAAAGAATAAAACACACAAAAAGAAATATATTTTTCTATTTTTCTATTTTTATGATGAATGCAATCTAACAATGCAACTATATGAATACGTAATTTAACCAAGGGGTTAGTAAAGCAAATAATGAAGATAGGGTAACAAGAAATTTAGCAAATAACAGAAAAGTAAAATCCTAATGGACATAAACCATGAAAACAATGCATTTGCGAGTTAAACCTTTGAAAAGATCAGTGGGTAACCAATGAAAATAGGACCAGAACTTTCTTAATTCCATTGATACAATCATTGATGAGAACTTAGTAACTATAAGATATTTCACTTTTCATCAAATCGCAAGGCCACAAAAAGTGTGCTCATGCAAGACGAAAAGCTATGTAGGACCAATATGGTGATCTCTTCTTGAACTAAGTATGTTAGTAAAATTTGTAGACCTATAGAAAATACTAGAATTAAAAGATCAGACAACTAGAATAATGCAATAAAACTATTGGCTCAATTACACTTCATGAACATACATTCACAAAATATAACACACTTATGCAAGAATCATTACACTCCAAATGTGAAAACCAATAGCATATATTATTGCATCGAAATAATGGCAGCCTAGAATATAGATTACATTCCTAAATTTATAAGAAAGCTTCTCCTCAATTTGTGTTGAGAGTGAGAGATATCTTTATTCAAACATATGCTTCTAAACTAATAAAACAAATCTATTTATATACAAACTAGCTAACTAACTAGTGTTTAGTAGGACTCCATCCATATTTACATCATTTAATGGATGCATGAGCCTTTACATTTCTTTAAAACAAATAAAGAATGAGAAAATAAGAAGAATAAATCCATTAGATGATGTACGAGTTTTTGGAAATGCCAAAAATACAAGCTCCATCTTTACTAGGCATTTATAGGAGTTAAACTATCATCAAAATGTATTTTTTATGCATGGAAAGATCTAAATTTAGAAGTAGCACACCTCATAAACAGCACACCCGATATACCTATGCACCTAGTGCACCTAAAGTAGGTTCAAAAAATGCAAAATTTCACCAAGTGTCAAAACTAAAGTTCTCGCTTTTGGGTTTTGTTCCTCTTTATACCAAAGCAATGTCTGGGTATTTTTCCTTGAATTTATTGATGATCTTGATAACTTGAGATGCATCTGAAAAATCTAAGGCTTCATACTTATCCTTCACTTTCTGCTCAATGTGAATCTCTACAAAATCTCTAAGTTTCACATCCAACTCTAATAATGCTTCTTCTATTTTGAATGCTTGACTGATGTCATCATCATTAGAAGCTTCTTCAAAAAAAATCCAAAATTGCTCAACTACTAACTCTAGAGCTATTAACTTATACCTAGAATCATCTTCAAAAATTTCTAAACACACACCACTATAATACTTCTCTACCTCCAAAATTTTCTCTTGAATTTGATCCTTGACCTTTTGAATCTCTGCAATCTTTTCTATCCAATCATCAACCTTATCTAACTCTTCTATTGTATACACCTCCATTAACATTTGATACCTTTGGCCTTTAATTTCCTATAGTGCCTATAAGTCCTTGCCCCACATATGTACTTCATCCATCAAACCAAAATCTTGATTCAAAATGGCTACTAACGTATCCACATTATCTTATATATGGTGTAGCACCTTAAGATTTCCCTATATAATCTATACAACTTTTTCCTCAAAAATTTCTCGCCATTGCTAACAAGCTTTCAAAAATGGGTCTAACTAAACTATCCCTTTATCCCTTCTTTCTAGTGTTGCATTCAAAGTTTCTTCAAGATTTTCAAGATCTAAGGGACCAACAACTTTGTTCATATATCCTTTTAGGATCTCATTCAATCTCGGAAGTGTTATCAACTCTGCATCATCCTGTTCTAAGTTCCTCAAAATAACTTCTATTTATGTGAGGTTTTCTAGTGCATTAAAATTCTATTAAGCTATCATTTTGCACAATGCTTAACGGTAGGAATCCTTTCGAACTCCTTAAAAAGTTAATCTGGGATCAACTCCAAGGTTTTGGGTAATCTTGTAACCTACTATAATTCACTCAGTTGAAGTGATACCAGAGTATCCTAGGTGTAAGAGCAATCTTGCATCACCCAAAAATATTTTATTTTTAGTCTTTTCTATTTTAATAAGGACTAGTAAATAGGGTGGTTACTATTTATAATAACTTGCTATTTTTAGTAAGTTTTTTATATGAGCTTGAAATGTTCTCATTTTCTACATGAAGGTTCATTTTAGAGATATAAGCCTACCATAAAAATCTTATTGCTCTCGCTTAAGTATCAAAGAAGTTATTGCAGATTTTTGGTAGAAAATTTTGTAGAAAAATCTTCAGGCTCACCATTGTAGGCATTAGACTGCTCAGATGAGGTCCAAAAATTCAGTGGAAGGGTGCTAATATTGTTTCAAGCCTATAGATCAAAAGATGGTGTTTCTAAAAAGTGGTTATAATAGCCAATCAAAACAATAGTTCACAAGTTATAGCCTTCCAAAGTTGGCCTACCCAAAATTTCTAAAATAATTGTCAAAGATGTATTTGGCTGACTTTATATTTTTGTTAGGTTCTGTCAGCCCTAGGTAAAAATTTTGAGCATCTAGAACCTTCCTGGGTGGCATAAAATTGCCTATTTAAGAAAGGCTCAAACATTGTCTAGGATAGCTCTAGGTGATAGTTCATAGCTTGTCTTACAAATTATTTTACTAAATGTGCATATGTGGGTTAGCATATTGTACTTATGAATTTTGTAATTTCACATTTGTGGCACAAATAAGAAGTCCATATTTTTTTCTTGCATTTATTATTGTTTCTTTCTTTTTGTTATGAGTTTATGGTATTAAGGGGAGCACACTGCATCATGAAGATAAATGTGAGTGTTCATGAGGAGGCCTTTGTTGGTTCATTAAACAACTTGGATAAGATTTTGAATCAGCTTGCTATTTCAAAATAACAACCACACAAAAATAAAAATAAAAATTGTATTCTTTGTTTTATGATGAATGCAATATAACAATGCAACTATATGAATTCTCAATTTAACCAAGGGGTTAGTAAAGAAAATAATGAAGATAGGGTAACAAGAAGTTTTAAAAAATAACATGAAAAGTAAAATCCTAATGGACTAAAATCACGGAAACAACATGTCTATGAGTTGAGCTTTCAAAAAGATCAATTGGTAACCAATGAAAATAGAACCAGTGCTTACTTAATTCCACTAATGCAATTGTCAATGGGAATTCAGTAACTATAAGATGTTTCACTTTTCATCAAATTGCTAGGCCACAAAAAGTTCACTCATGTGAAAAGCTATGCAGGAACAATATGGTGATCTCTTCTCAAACTGAGTACATTAGTGATATTTGTAGACCTATAGAAAACACCAAAATTAAAAAATCGCACAACCAAAAGAATGCAATAAAACTATTGGCTCAATTACACTTCATGAACATAAATTCACAAAATATCACACACTTAGGCAAGAATCACTACACTGCAAATGCAAAAATCAATAGCATATATTATTGCATCAAAATAATGGCAGCTTGGAATACATATTACATTCTTGAATTTAGAAGAATTATTCTCCCCAATTTTTGGTGAGAGCAAGAGGTATCTTTATGCAAATATATGCTTCTAAACTAATAAAACAAATCTACTTTTGTACAAAGTAACTATCTAACCGGTGCTTAGTAGGACTCCATCCATATTTACATCATTTAATGGATGCATGAGCCTTTACATGTCTTTAAAACAAAGAAAGCATGAGAAAATAGGAAGAAGAAAGTCATTAGATGATGTAGGAGTGTCTTGAAGTGCCAAAAATAGAAGTTTCACATTCACTAGGTGTCTGTAGGAGTTAAATTATCATTAGAATGTGTTTCTGATGCATGGAAAGCTCTAAATTTAGAATAGGTAGTTAACTATCAGTGCACCTCTGAATTCTAAAAAATCTTCTAGCAAACCTAAGCACACCTCAGAAGTAGCATGCCTACACACCTAGCACACCTGCACACCTAGCGCACCTCCGAAGCAGGTTCAATAAATGCAAAATTTCACCAAGTGTCAAAACTAAAATTCTGGCTTCTAGGGTTTGTTCCTGATCTTTATACTAGAGCTATTTTTGGGTATTTCCCCTTGAATTTCTCAATGATCTCTGTAACTTGAGGTGCATATGGAAAATTTAAGGCTTCATACTTATCCTTTACTTTCTACTTATAGTTTCCTACCTCAATGTGAGTCTCTAAAAAATCTTCGAGCTTCACATCCTACTATAATAATGCTTCTTTTGTTCTAAATGCTTGTATGATGTCATCATCATTAGAAGCTTCTTCAAAAATCTTCTAAAATTTCTCAACTACTACCTCTACAGCTATTAGCTTATCCCTAGAATCATCTTCAAAAATGTCTAAACACGCATCACTATAATGCTTCTCTGCCTCCAAAATTTTCTCTTGGGTTTGATTCTTGAGCTTGTGAATCTTTGCATGTAATGTTTCCATTACTTTATTTCCATCTACAATATTTTCTATCTAATCATCAATATTATCTAACTCTTCCATTGTATACACCTCCATTAACATATAATACCGTTGGCCTTTGATTGCTTGTAGTGCCTGCAAGTCCTTGCCCTAGGTATGTACTTTTTCCATCAAACCAAAATCTTGATTAAAAATGGCCACTAACTTATCTGCATTATCTTACATATTGTGTATTGGCTTAAGATTTCCTTGTATAATCTCTACACCTTTTTCCTCAAAAATTTCTTGCCATTGTTGACAAGCTCTCAAAAATGGGTCTAGTTGTACCATCCCCTTGTCCCTTCTTTTCAATGTTGCATTCAAATTTTCTTCAAGATTTGTTGGATCTAAGGGATGTTAGTGAACAGATTGTCTTCCAAGAAACTACATGCAAATTAACTCTAAATGCCCAAGTAACCCAAGTAAGAAAACTAATCAGCACTAACAGTTGGATCACTTCACTATTAAAGAGTGTAAGTGCCCTCTGAATTTATCTGGATATAGCTTCCTGTATGTGGTTTACAATGAATTTGAATATGGATTCTTTTAACCAAAAAACACGAAAGGATTACAAACATCTACCCATAAACACAAAGTAGATGCAAAAACTTAGAAACTGAAAAGAAAAGAACAACAAATAGCACAAAGTCTATTTGCTAAAACACTACATTACAAAGTTAAAAATGAAGAATATATCTTCCATCCTCTTGAGAAAATGAGAAATTAGAGCTTTTAAAGATATCATGAAATGTTAATGTAATCAAAAAATAGTGACATTAGATGTATTTCAAAGAAAACTGAAAACAATACAAAGATCCTGATCAGTGGAAAGAAATTGCCTCATAATCAAAATTCTGATGCAATTATCTTTCAGTCTCCCTTCTCCAAAATGAAAAAGATAGCAAAGATCCTCATACACATTGACAGTCCATGTCACTATCTAGAGAAAACTTAAACTCTCCCTTTGTATTACATAAAACAAATCAAAAACTATCCTATCTCTAACACACAGTTTAGAAATAAAATGAACAACAGCTCTGCCTTCTCACAGCCTCACAAGAAAATGGAAAAAATCTGAAAATTTCCTCTTCCTGCTATAGCACATAGTCTGCAATCACTAGAAGAAAGAAAAATGAAACCCCTAGTAGTTTGAAAATACCTTCATAAATAGCCAACTGATGTGTATTTTTAGTTTGCATAACTGATTCTTGGATTCATGTAATTCTTATTTGACTACCCCCTTTGCTCTTCTTATGTTCTCTCATTTATATTCTAATAACCTTATAAAACATTGATGTAAACATTTTATAAGAATAATTTTACATATTAAATGATACTTGGACAAGTGGCACATTTAAACAGGTGTCACTTGCTAGTTGTAAAGTGTTGTCATTGTTTCATGATAGTCATATGTAATTTTGACAGTACTATGCTCATTAGAAAGTAACTTTTGATATAAAATGAAGATTGCAACACTACTTTGAGAGGATTTTTAAAACTAGCATTTAAAAAACATATCCAAAATTTAGATCAATCAAATGGTTAGATTTTGAGATATGATCCTCGCAACATGACTATTTTACTATGCTGCATTTCGTGACTGTCCTGGGTAATTTTGATAGACCTGCACACATTTATCCATATCTCACAAACTAGATTGAATTTTGAAAATATCTCTAGTGATAATTTAGATATCTATTTTATGTGTAAAATATTTCAATTTTGGAAAGATGCAACAGCGGAGTTGGGAGTTATGACCCTTGAAATAGGACTTATTTTTCTGGCATCATTTTCTGGATGTCATGAATGATTTCAGCAGTAATGCATTAAAACATGTATAACTTTCTTTCCATTAGGAATATTTTCAAACAGCATGGATGAAGTTTAGATAATTATTTTCCTTCAAAAATATCTAAAAATGGGATTGATCCAATGGTTAGATTTGGATTTGTACACCCAGAATTAAGACCAATTTTTCATGATCTGCATTTTGTGACTGTCATTTTTGATCAAATAGTGTTGCGCTCAAAAACCTGTAACTTTTGATCCATAAATAATCTAGAAAGACACTTTGGAGAATATTTAGAGAACTAGGTTTTTCCTTACATATCTAAAATTCAACCCAATCCAAAGGTTGTATTTTTACATATGACGCCTGAAATATAACTATTTTTCTATCATCAGAGAATCTATGCTTGTAGGTTGTATTTTTGCATGTCTACTTATGTGCCTCCACCCAAAACCATGTTTGAGTGAGTTCTAACAACTTTCATGCCATGTATTCTCCTAAGGGAGCTAAGATCATTCACTTACCACTTGAGTTCATGGTTTCCTTTTCATGGTATGAGTAAGACAAAACAACACTACCAAAATGATGTCTTACAATTCTATGCATGAGATTATGTGTCACATTCATTGTCTCTTATTACTTGGTAACCAACATAATTATTGTGAAATCCATGGGAAGATATGCATATTTACTCAAATTTAGTTTTCCAAACCATTATGCACTTGAATTACAACTTTGGACTTTGCATAGGTGGATTTACCCTTCAAATTCTTCATTTTGACCATGAGTCTGAGATTGAAAAACTGTATTTTGAAACTAAATTTGAACTCAGTTTTGAACTTTGAGTTGTTGATTTTCTAAGTCTACATTCCAAAACCTGACAAACTAGAACTTCTAAACTTGAACTTTGGACTTGATCCATTTCATGCAAACTGAATCACTTCGAAGTGCTTTGAACTGTCAAATGCATTTGAGCCTACACTTTGAACTACTTTGAACCACTTTGAACCAAGTTTGAAGTAGTTCAAAGAGGTTCAAGACCTGAAACTAAAAATTTAAACTTCGGTTCTATATGTGTACCAATAGGGGCTCTAACTATGGGACTAATTTTGATATAAAATTAGACAACTCCAGAAATCTCTGGCAAAAGACAAGTGCCTTATCCATTGGGCAAATAGAGTCACCAAGAATAGAAAACTGGGAGTTGCTTGTAGAGAGGGTAGAGGGGAATAGGGAAAAGCCAACTAGCCAAAAAATCTAAACTACCAACAAGCCTGAAGCTTGTACATTATTCAAACTAACACTACACACAGCCAAAGAATATTTACAATATATACAATAGGTAGGGAAAAGGGAAGGAAAACTCACACATGACCATTAACTGATAAAAAGAAGTATGAGCCATCCCTAAAAAATGGATTGTGCTTGCATGAATGAAACTGATACAACCTCTACATGGTGAACTCTCGATTGTTGTCTGTCAAACCAATTGTTTGCAAGGACTTCATGAGCCAAGTATCATCCCCAAATAACCAAGATCCATCATAGAGCTCATGTTCTTTGTGAGCTTTTGGCATGAAACTTTTCAATTCATTACAAATTATTTGTTGAAAGAAAGAGTGCCCAAATGTTTCCAAAGTACACATCACATTATTGATGTCATTTTTTTTAATTCCATTATCTATCAAAGGATTTGTAGCACTTAGATTATCATCAAAATAGTCCTCACTTTGCATTGAGTCAATATCAATTCAGAAAATTTCTTCATATTTTGCTCCAATTAAATTTGGAAAGTCTTTGTCTAAGATCAATGCATTAGAAAAAGTAATACCTAGGTCTTTCCCTCCCGGATCTTGCCTAGCAGGTATCAAAAGATTTCCAATGGTATTTTCATCAATATTTCTCACCATTTCTATGTCTTCAAGAGGCTGCAACTTTTCTTTTTGATATGATATACAATCAAATGAAAAATTCTCAATTTTGACTTGTTCATCAAGATGAGGGATGTCTTGCATTTCTTCGCCATGAATTCTTTCTTGATGTTTTTTGATCTATCAAGTTTACTAGATCAATGTAAATGGCTAGAAAAACTCCAAATGCAAAGGAATTAAACGTTTGAAATGAAGAAACCATTAGTAGATTTTTATTAATCCTATCAGCACCAAGCTCTTTTTGCATGGGGGAATGGCTCCTACTATTATATTTCATTCCACATAATAGCATAGCATCATCTATTTTAATTGCTTCTTTTTTAGCATCTCTTAGATTTTGCACATTTTGATACTTTAACTAGAATTTAATTTCAATTTCCATTGCAGCAACAAAAATGCATAACTGATTATTTTTAGTTGCTTGGCATGCTAGAGGGATTTTTCCAACACATCTATTAAATCTATCAATAAAATCTCCTATAGATTCATCCTCCTTTATTCAAATTTGCAAGAAATTTGATAACATCTTACAAACATCAACTATAGGCTTGAATCTTTCAATAAACTTCATCTTCAAGTCATCCCAATAACTGATACAACCATCCTACAAATTTTGAAACCAATTAGCAGCATTTTCAATGAGGCTCCTAGCAAACAATCTGACAAAGACATCTTCTTCTTGTACACCAAGAATTCCATAGGTGACTGTAACTACTTTGATGTGGTCATCTAGATCTTGTGTTTTATCTCCAAGAAACTTGGGAAGGTATTTTGAAGGGAGACCCCTCGAACATGGCCAATCATGGCAAGAATTCGCAATATTGGAGAAATTTCAAATCTGGGAACCATGGGGTAGACATGGTTTAGAAAGTAGCAATATTATGTTTTAGTGGTTAAATATAGCATTAAAATGTATTATAAATGCACTTCCTTTGTAATAGGAAAGAGATCTCCATGAGGAGACAATAATGCATTAAAATAGGAAATATGGTTTTAATAACCAATCTTGTATAACCACCGGCAACTCTTTAAAAAGAAAGAGTGGGAACCAAATGAAATAGTTGAAGTTAAGAGAGGAAAAGAAGGAAATCAAGAGGCAAGGAATTTTAAAAGTTTTGAGAGTCTTGAAAGAAATTTTTCAAGGGCTCTTTGGCGGCAGCCAGAGATCCCAGCATTGTAAAAAGCTTGGTGAGCATTAATGAAGCAGTGGCATTTAGTATGTATAGTTTTTTTTGTTAGTCTTGCCTTTGTTATTTCTTTTATTTCTCTGTGTGAGCATTCAATTCAATATTGAAGATTGTGAGAGGAGGAAGTACAATTTCTATAATTGCATGGTGATGGTGAAATTGGTTAATCGAAGGAGGAGTCAAGTGTGATGTTAAAGATTGGTGAAGAAAATGGAGTTTCTCAATTATTCGGTGGTGAACCCGATTCTTGTTCATAAAAGGTGGCAGCTCTAATTTATCATCCGATAACAACAAGGAATCAAATAGTGATGGGGATTGGTTCTTTGGATAGTTAAGAAAGTTTGAATTCTACAAATTATTCATAGTTGGAGTGATCGAATGATATTAAAGATCATTCATTCATAATAGTCGAAGACTATCATGTTGGGTATTCGGCCTTGACAAATGGAAAAGTGGAAAGTATATGTCTATATGCATGACCAAGTTCGAACCAACATAGTAATGGAGTATGATCTCAGCCCAATAAAGACCCAAAAGAGGTGATATCAAAGTGGGTATTGTTATCATCAGGCGACTAGTATGTTTTTAGAATTATAGGTTGTGGATTATAAGCATTCGAGCCATGACCGAGGAAGGAGAGACATCAGTGTTTCTTGTTATATTAAAGTGGTATCAGAGCCAATGAATGGTCTAGTGATATTGCAGTGGGAAGAAGCATAAACGGTTGCATTAATCCATCAAGCTACAGGAAGAACGAAGAGAGTTCTTGGGAAGATCTTAGGTGAAGATCTTCGTGTTGTCTCCATCAAGATGAAGCAGGGTAGAAGGTGCAAGAAGCAACCACCGAGCGAGAGTGGGAAGCATCTTCTAGAATCTTTGATGGGTACGATGACCGTATAGCAGCAGCAGGAAGAATGATGGACAACAATGACAATGCAAAAATGTCATTAGAGTGATGCAGCGAAATCTAAGGAGCGACAGACCACGAAGGAGAAGCAAGCACATTTCCTTGGGACAAGGAAATTTGTCAGTATGGGAGTTTTATGGGAGACCCCTCAAACATGGCCAATCATGGCAAGAATTCACAATATTGGAGAAATTTCAAATCTGGGAACCATGGGGTAGACATGGTTTAGAAAGTAGCAATATTATGTTTTAGTGGTTAAATATAGCATTAAAATGTATTATAAATGCACTTCCTTTGTAATAGGAAAGAGATTTCCATGAGGAGACAAGAATGCATTAAAATAGGAATTATGGTTTTAATAACCAATCTTGTATAACCACCGGAAACTCTTTAAAAAGAAAGAGTGGGAACCAAATGAAATAGTTGAAGTTAAGAGAGGAAAAGAAGGAAATCGAGAGGCAAGGAATTTTAAAAGTTTTGAGAGTCTTGAAAGAAATTTGTCAAGGGCTCTTTGGCAGCAGCCGGAGAGCCCAGCACAGTAAAAAGCTTGGTGAGCATTAATGAAGCAGTGGCATTTAGTATGTACAGTTTTTTTTGTTAGTCTTTCCTTCATTATTTCTGTTATTTCTCTATGTGAGCATTCAATTCAATATTGAAGATTGTGAGAGGAGGAAGTACAATTTCTATAATTGCATGGTGATGGTGAAATTGGTTAATCGAAGGAGGAGTTGAGTGTGATGTTAAAGATTGGTGAAGAAAATGGAGTTTCTCAACTATTTGGTGGTGAACCCGATTCTTGTTCATAAAAGGTGGCAGCTCTAATTTATCATCCGATAACAACAAGGAATCAAATAGTGATGGGGATTGGTTCTTTGGATAGTTAAGAAATTTCAAATTCTACAGATTATTCATAGTTGGAGTGATCGAATGATATTAAAGATCATTCATTCATAATAGTCGAAGACTATCATGTTGGGTATTCGGCCTTGACAAATGGAAAAGTGGAAAGTATATGTCTATATGCATGACCAAGTTCGAACCAGCATAGTAATGGAGTATGATCTCAGCCCAATAAACACCCAAAAGAGGTGATATCAAAGTGGGTATTGTTATTATCAGGCGACGAGTATGTTTTTAGAATTATAGGTTGTGGATTGTAAGCGTTCGAGCCATGACCGAGGAAGGAGAGACATCATCATTTCTTGTTACATCATATTCCCATGATCTTTTAGGTAAGGCTAAATACTAGGCCAAGGAAAATGGTCTGATCCGAGCCCCCCATGGTTGAGAATCAAAGATTCAACAAGTTTGTAACACAGAGTCGCCAATCTCCTACACATGGAGATAATCATAAAATTGAGGAAACAAATATTAACTTTGATCTTCATTTCCAAGATCCCTAGTAGAGTTGCCAAAAAACTATTAGTGAACAAATTGTCTTCCAAGAAAATACACGCAAATTAATTCTAAATGCCCAAGTAAGAAGACTACTCAGCACTAATAGTTGGGTCACTTTACTATTGAAGAGTGTAAGTGCCCTATGAATTTATTAAAGTATAGCTTCCTGTATGTGGTTTACAATAAATTTGAATAAGGATGCTTTTAGCCAGAAAGCACGAAAGGATTACAAACATCTACCCGTAAACACAAAGTAGATGCAAAAACTTAGAAACTGAAAAGAAAAGAACAACAAATAGCATAAAGTCTATTTGTTGAACTGTTACATTAGAAAGTTAAAAATGAAGAATATATCTTCCATCCTCTTGAGAAAATCATAAATCAGAGCTTTTAAATATATCTTGAAAATAATATAATCGAAAAATAGTGACATTAGAATGTATTTCAGAGAAAACTGAAAACAATACAAAGATCATGATTAGTGGAAAGAAATTG
This sequence comes from Cupressus sempervirens, assembly GCA_028749045.1. NCBI lineage: Eukaryota > Viridiplantae > Streptophyta > Pinopsida > Cupressales > Cupressaceae > Cupressus > Cupressus sempervirens. Next base: position 50,828,790 of record CM053790.1, on the reverse strand, counting down.
CCTCATAATCAAAATTCTGATGCAATTATCTTTCAGTCTCCCTTCTCAAAAATGTAAAAGATATCAAAGATCCTCATACACATTGACAGTCCATGTCACTATCTAGAGAAAACTGAAACTCTCCCTTTGTATTATATTAAACAAATCAAAATCTATCCTATCTCTAACACACAGTTTAGAAATAAAATGAACACCAGCTTTGCCTTCTCACAACCTCACAAGAAAATGGATCAAATCTAAAAATTTCCTCTTCTTACTATAGCACACAGTCTATAGTCACTAGAAGAAAGAAAAATGGAACCCCTAGTGGTCTGAAAATAGCCAGCTGATGTGTATTTTCAATTTGCATAACAGATTCTTCGATTCACATAACTCTTATTTGACTACCCCCTTTTCTCTTCTTATGTTCTATCATTTATATTTTAATAACCTTATAAAATATTGATGTAAATTTTTTATAAGAATAATTTGACATATTAAATGAGACTTGGACAAGTGGCACATTTAAACAGGTGTCACTTGCTAGTTGTAAAGTCTTGTCATTATTTAATGATAGTCATATGCAATTTTGATAGCATTGCACTCATCTAAACATAACTTTTGATCTAGAATAAATATCCTAATTTTGTTTGGAAAGGATTTGTAAAACTATAATTTACAACACATATCCAAAATTTAGATCAATCAAATAGTTGGATTTTGAGATACAACCCTCGCAACATGACTATTTTACTATGCTACATTTTACTATCCTGGGTAATTTTGATAGGCCTGCACACATTTATTCATATCTCACAAAATAGACTAAATTTTGCAAATTTCTCTAGTGAGAATTTAGATATCTTTGTTATGTCCAACATATTTCAATTTTGGAAAGATCCAACAGTGGAGTTGGGAGTTATAACCCTTGAAATAGGAATTATTTTTCTAGCATCATTTTCTGGGTGTCATGAATGATTTTGATAGTACTACATTAAAACATGTGTAACTTTCTTTCCATTAGGAATATTTTCAAATAGTTTGGAGGAAGTTCAAATAATTAGTTTCCTTAAAAAATATTTGAAAATTGGACTGATCCAAAGGTTAGATTTTGATTTACACCCCCAGCATTGAGACCAATTTTTTGTGATCTGCATTCTATGACTATCATTGTTGATCTGATACTACTATGCTCAAAAACTTGTAACTTTTGATCCATAATTAATATAGAAAAAAAAATTGGATAGGATTTAGAGAACTAGGGTTTTCCATACATATCTAAAAATAATCCAAATCCAAAGGTTGGATTGTTATATATGACCCCCAAAATATGACTTTTTTTTGTCATCAGAGAATCTGTGCTTGCAGGTTGTATTTTTGCATGTCTACTTATGTACCTCCACCCAAGACCATGTTTGAGTGAGTTTTGACACCTTTCATGCCATGTATTCTCCCAAGGGAGTTGAGATCATTCACTTACCACTTGAGTTCATGGTTTCCTTTTCATGGTATGAGTAAGACAAAACAACACTACCAAAATGATGTCTTACAATTTTATGCACGAGATTATGTGTCACATTCATTGTCTCTTATTACTTGGTAACCAACATAATGATAGTGAAATCCATGGGAAGATAAGTATCTTTACTCAAACTTATCTTTCCAAACCATTATGCACTTGAATTACAACTTTGGACTTTGTACAAGTGGATTTACACTTCAAATTCTTCATTTTGACCATGAGTCTGAGATCAAAAAATTGTATTTTGAAATTGATTCTAAACTTAGTTCTAAACTTCAAACTATTGATCTTTTGAATTTTCATTCCAAAACCTAACAAGCTGGAACTTCTAAACTTTTACTTTCGACTTGAACCATTTCATGCAAACTAAATCACTTTGAACCACTTTGAAGTGCTTTGAACTATCAAATGCATTTGAGCCTACACTTTGAATTGCTTTGAACCACTTTGAACCAAACTCAAAGTAGTTCAAAGAGCAAGACCTGAAGCTAAAAAATTAAAATATGGGTCCATATGTGTAACAATAGGGACCAAAAACTTCACTTAGATATCCTTTTAGGATCTCATTCTATCTCCAAAGTGTTATCAACTCTGCTCATCCTGTTCTTAGCCCCTAAACACTTATTTGATTCCCATTATCACCATTAACTTAGTAGTGTCCAACTTAGGTTTCCCAAGCATGACCTCCCTAATTTGGTAATCTCTTAGAGTCAATTATTCAACATTTGTATGCAGAGGAGGGATATCTACATAAGAAAATAAGTCCTAGTTATGATCACTCATGATGAAGGCTAATTCTTGTGCATCCTTTGGTGGTGACTCAAGTTTCCTTATAACTTCAATTAATTCCATCCTATCCTCTTCCTCAGTGGTGAAATGTTTCCTTTTTTTTCTAAAGACCTCTTTCCTTAACCATCTTGGCACATGCTCTATTAGGGATTTTCTTTTTGAGCATGAAGGAGTTTTCTCTACTATGATCTTCCCTTTATCCCTCATCTCTGGAATCTTCTCCTTCTATGAGAAATCCACACTAGGAGCCTTTATATCTATGGAATCCACAGTTCTCAACTCTGTATCTTGGGAAGTTTGTTGAGGTTGCTCATTTATTTTTCCTTCCTCTAACACTTCATCAATGGATGCTTTCCATGGCTCTTCCCCTTGTTCTTCTTGCACTTGTTCTTCTTTGGTGTTTGGAGGAAGAGGAGTAGCCAATCCTTTATTTACCCAAAATGTGACTTGAACCAATGATGGTGGAGTAACTTTGGGTCCCTGTGGATCAGGTGACAAGTCACTCCAATCCTCCTATTGAGGTTGATTAGTTGGAGTATCTCTTATTTTGTCTTTGACCAACTCAGTTTTGATAGGTATGAAATCAAAATCTAGCATCTGAAAGACATCAATGCCCTTGCCCTCCTGCTCATCGATCCATTATTGCAGCTCATCTTCTGTTGTAGTAGATTGAATAGGTTTCTCAAGAATGGATGGTGGTGTAACTATGGATCTTCTTCTCCGTTCTAACCCCACGGTTCTTTCAAGATGGGTTCCCCAATTCAACAAAAGGTTATTCTCTTTGTCCTCATCATCCTCTTCTTCTTCTCTCTCGAGGATAACTTTTGGGATTGATGAGAAAGGAATCACTCTTCTAATCATCTTTTTCCTCCTCTTGATTAGAGTCTTAATCTTTATTCTCTTAATAGCAGATGGGGAGGTTTGTACCTCTTATTGAGGTGGAGACACCTCTTGTACTTCCATTTTAGCCCCTCCTTGCTCTCCCTTTGTTGGTTGCACTTGAGGACTGTCTTGGGTCTATGTAGCTTCAGTGTTTTCTGACCCTTGTACATTTTCTTCCCCTGACTGTGGAGGTGCTTGAGTTGCTCCCTCTTCGGGCTTAGCTTGTTGAGGAGAAGTCCTCTTCCTCTTACCTTTACCTTTTTGGACCTAGTAATATCCAACTTGTTTGTCAAGTTGGTGCACTATTTCTAGCCTCACTAAGGACTGAGTTGCGAATGTATGCACTATGACCTTAGCTCTTTGGCCTCTTGTTGGGTAGGATTAATGTGGAAGACCACCACTTGAGGAATTGGATCCAACTTAAAAGGTCTTTTGATCCAATCCTTTTTTAATCTCGGCATTCATGATAAGTTGGTCACCAATCTCGTCCCTATTCAACAATGGACCGAGAAAATCCTCTGTATCCTATTGCATGATCTTCAAAGGGGTCTTTAGTTTGAAGGCATTTCTTGCTAGATAGAGAGTCATCCTATAATAATCCTTTATACAAATATTGTAGTCATCTATTGCATTCATCCAGTGATCCTTGATTGCACCTTCATGTTGGAATGTCTTGCCAACCAAATATTGTACCCTTCCAATGCTATCAAAATATGGGTGTGGAGACTTACACTCCTCCAAGGGATATTGATCCCATTCAAGCTCAAAAGATGGAATATCTTGTCTCCAGACCACACTAAATGGTCCTATAGTAATAGGGCATACCCATGTTATTTTATGCTACTTCCTAACTCTGTCATATGTAGACAAGATTTAGCGAGCAATCTCCAGTAGAATGAGTCTGTCACTGAGATACCTAGGGAGCTTCTTGGATTTGATAGTTGTACCTCCTACCCTCAAATATGTGAATGTTCAAAATCAGATGTAGTAGGCTCCAACCTCTAATATCTTAGTTGTTTCCTCCTCTGAAATCCTCTTAGAATAATCCCCTTCAATGAACTAGATTATTACAAATATAAATACATCATTCACAATCCTATATTCCTTGTTGTACTCTAGAAGCTTCTTATTCACCAGTTGAGGATATACTATACAGGGCCATGCATTTGCATCTTGCATACTAACCTTTTTGTAGAGCCCTAGATAATTTTTTTCCCTTGGAGCTAATAAGTACACCAAATATGATGTCATATAGAACTTACAATTATTCTTAACTGCCACTAGCTGATCATTCAAGCTCTCACTAAGAATTGAAGCCCAATCAATTGGCATCTTCATTGTCTTGATAGTTTCAATAAAGTGCACCATCCAAATATTTAGGTGCCCTGATATTGGCAACCCCATGACTCTACTCAAGAGTATGATAGGATATCCAATATATTCCTTCATATAGCCTCTCATCAAGTGAACTTTGCCTGCTTTATGCCCTAGAGGAGTCTTCTCAATGAGGTATGAGGACTAGATGATTTTGGAAGCTTCCTCAATGTGTTCCATGTACCATATTTCTGCTTGGTGATAGGTCAATATGATGAACTAATCTTCCCTTAGAAGATGGAAAACCTTTTCTATGTTCTTGGGTCAAAGATCTAGGATGATCTCTCTAGTTATTCTCTTTAAGACCCTTTCTTCAGAAACATAGTTGTCCATGACTGTCATGATCAATTATGAAGATTGCACTAATACTAGATAGGATGTTGTGTTAACAAGTCCTAATTGGATCAAAGCAAATATCATCAAGGATCTTTTAGTGGGTTTGTTGCACAGTGCCAAGAATATGCTCAAGTTTGTATGATCGAGTTCAGTGTCCCATATCTCTGAATAATCATCTTGAAAATATGATTTCGTCAAAACACCTTGAAACTTAAACACTATTGGTTTTGGGACCATCTTTGTAGCAAGGGAGGATGATGAAGAAGCCATTTAATTTGCACAAAAACAATGTCAATTTGTCTAGATTTCAATAAAAGATCAATTAAATCAAACCCTAACAATGATGTAAAAAAAACTAGAAAAACCATATTGATGAAAACATCTTAAAACCTAATTGTTCCCCTTAAATGCGAAAAAGGGCACACCTAGCACACCTCCAAAGTGTGCTAGGTGTACCTAACTAGAAAATTAGAGCGAACATTTGGTGCACCTCTAAGGTGCGTCAAATGTACACCCTTAACCTATGTAAGGGGCATTTGAACCTTCATTAGGGTATCAAGAATTTTTTCAAGTTTTAAGCTTTTTTTTTTTTAAAGAAAATCAAGTCAAAAAAATGTGTTGTAGTGCACTTGGATGGGTGCACTATTGCGGACCTTTTTGTGTGTTTAATTTGATGACAAGAGTTGGATGGGCAATGATGTGAACCTGATGAGGTGTCATGATGTGTTGCGAGAGCTAGAGAGGAAAAAATGACAAGTGAGGGAGAAAAGAGGCTCATCAAGTTTTATAGACTCCAGACCTAGTGCACCGCTTGGTGTTGCACAGATATGCTATTGCGCATCACCAAGGATGATGCCTTCACTATGTATTTGGCACACTAGCACACCTAGGGAGGTTCATGGGTGCACCATTTTACTTTGCAAAAATCACATAGCCTTTCAAATTCTTTTTAGAATCTAATTTTCAAACCAAGACCCAAATTGGGTTTAAAAACACTAGATAAAACCCTAAAAAAGACTCAGACCCTGGAATAGGGATCAGGAAAGCCAAAACAGAAAATTAGGGGGTCCCCATTTCTAGCCAAAATGGGGAATGCATTGTGAAACCACAACATAACCCATCATTATGTTCATCATCCTTATGTGAGGTGATGTCAAGTGTATGTTCTATGTCATTTTCTAAGCCATTTGTTGTGTATTGACTCTTGGTGGTGTAGTAAGGCTTGAATGAGAAGTGGATCCTTGTGTTGTGGAACTATTGGGTACTAATATGTGAAAAAAATCAAATTCTTTATCATGAATAGTTTCTTCAAATAAAGATTAGAATTCTCACTTGGTGGAATTTTTATTGTCTTCATTATTCGGGGCATCTATGGATGGTTCTCTTGTATGATGTAAATTAGGAAGTATAGGTTGACATTCTTTGTATCAGCTACTTTCTAGTTGTTGATATTATTTTCTTTGGGTGCCCACACGAAGGTGGAGGAGGAGGAATCACCATGTTTGGAACGAGATCTAGAATAAGGCATGGCCTTATTATGATGTGGAGCCTAATCAAACTCAAAGGTTTATTCAGTGTGATTTCCCTCTAGATTATTTATATGGGGTTATTGGGGGTAGTGACCCTAAAGCCAAAAATGACCTTATATTGTAAAAGGTTTCAGCTACTATTTTTCTATTATTCTAGCCCTAATTTTGTATGTGGCAAAAAGCTTGTATAAAAAGGCTTAGGGTTAGGGATTTTCATGATGTGTGATGTGAAAATTGGTTCTTGTGGCATTATTGAGCTATAAGGGATTACAGATTGTAATCAGGCTATAATCATTGGATCATAATAATATTGGACTTGTTTTTGGTGGATGTAGCCCAAGGATTGGGTGAACCATGCTAAATCTTGGTGTCTTGTGTTCTCTTTTGTGCAATCTATTATTTTCTAGTATTGGTTATATTTTCATGTAATTTTTATTTATTTCTAAGGTCAACCCTAACAAGTGGTATCAAAGCCAGATGATCATCATTTTTTTAAGCTAGATGGTTGGCATATTTTATTTTAGTGATGCTCTACAGGAAGGTCTCATGGTAGAGTGGGAGTCTCACAGTTTAGTGGGAGCTATGGTAAACAAGGGTAAGCTAAAGGTGGAGAAGTTTAATGGGTAGAAATTTTAGTTATGGAAGATGAAAATGGAGGACTATCTTTATCAGAAGGATTTATGGAAGCCGTTGGAAGGAAAATCCAAGAAACAATGAACTATGTCAGATGAGGACTAGGAGATTTTAAACAAAAAGATACTTGGAAGCATTCAATTATTCTTAGCACCATCAATGACATTTAACATTACAAAAGCAAAGATGATGGAAGAGTTGATGGAAACCCTAGCGAAACTATATGAAACACCATCCACTTCAAATAAGGTATTTTCCATGAAACATTTATTTAATATGAAAATAGTAGAAGGTGGATCTATTGCAGATCATTTAAATGAGTTTAATACTGTTACTAGTTAGTTATCTTCTATGGGTATGAATTTTGATGAATAAATTAGGGCTCTCTTGATTTTGTGTTCTTTTCTTAAAAGCTGGAATAGCTTGGTAATGGTTGTGAGTAATTATATTTATAGATCTAATACCCTAAAATTTGATCATGTGATTAGTGTTATTTTGAGTGAGAAAACTTGTAGGAAATTCTCAACTGGATCTACATCAGGAAGTTCTTTGAATGCAAAAAGTAGAGGTAGAATGATTACAAGAGGAGACAATTTTAGAAATCATGGAAAATCAAGAGGAAAGTGAAAGGGGAGAGGTCTCAATCCAGAGGACCGAGAGATTACTGGTACTATGGTAAAATGAGACATAAGAAGAAAGATTGTTGGACTCAAAAGAATAATGAAGGAGATAAACCAGAAGGGAACAAGGAGGAAAATGTGGTAAGTATCAAATCTAAAGAGGATTCTTTGTTTCTATCTTTAGACAATATTGATGATTCATGGGTTTTAGATTTTGGTGCTTTTTTTTTGCTACACCTCATAGAGTTTATTTCATTATGTCCAAGGGGATTTTGGGCTTGCTTATTTGGGAGATAATGAACCCCGTCAGATTGTTGCAAAGGGAAAAGTTAAGATTAAGTTGCAGAATGAGAATCATTGGCAACTACATGAGTTAAGACATGTTCCAAGGCTGAGTACAAATTTAATTTCCCCAGGGAAACTTGGTGATGAAGGTTCTGTAGTTAATTTTAATGATAAAAATTGGAAGGTTTCAAAAATTTCCCTTGTAGTAGCAAAAGGTGTGAAAGTGGGCATCTTATATCTTTGCATAGGTCATATTGTTCCTTCTACTTTGATTATTTTAGAGAAAAATGAATGTTTAGGAATAGTTGTTGTAGTTGAGCAGGGAAAAGAAATAGTTCCTGTAGATTTTGAGGTAACATTGTGGCACAACAGACTTGGGAACATGAGAGAGAAATGTATGAAATTACTTCATTCAAAGCAAGTTTTACTAGGTCTGAAATGTTTTAATATAGATTTTTGTGAAAGTTGTGTGTATGGAAAACAAAAGAGAGTGAGTTTTGTGAAGATTGGGAAGGAAAAGAGAAGTGATAGATTGGAGCTTGTGCATATAGATATATGGGGAAAGGCTTAGGTATATTCCCTTGATGGCTCTCATTATTATGTTACATTTATTGATGATGCAACTAGAAAAGAATGGGTTCATTTCCTTAGATAGAAATATGATGTATTTCAAACTTTTAAGAAATGGAAATGCTTGGTTGAAAATGAGACTAGAAAGAAATTAAAATGTCTCAAATCTAATAATGGTTGTGAGTATTGCAATTATGGATTTGAAGATTATTTCTCCACCAATGGTATTCATAGACAAAAAACTATTTGAAGGACTCCATAGGAAAATGGAGTGGCTAAATGCATGAGCAAGACTATAATGGAGCATGCAAGAAGCATGAGGTTTCATGCAGTGTTTCCCTTAAACATGTGGGTAGAGGCTATCAATACTATTGTATATTTGATTAATAGAGGTCCCTCTACTCTTTTGGTTTGTGGTATTCCAGAGAAAACATGGACTGGTAAGAAGGTGAGTTATTCTTTTCTTAGAACCTTTGGTTGTGAAGTATTTGCTCGTATAGATTTTGAAAATAGAACCAAACTAGAAGATAAATCAAGGAAATCTATATTTATTGGATATGGCATTCATGAGTTTAGTTATAGGCTTTGGGATTTTGGAAATCATAAAATTATAAGAAGTAGGGATGTCATATTCAATGAGAAAGTATTGTACGAATAGCTATTGCAGAAACATGAGGAGAAAGAAAATGATTATATAGTGTTGGATGATACTCCAAAATTTGATGTTCCAATAATTCTTCATGATGTGCAACAACTGCAACATCAAATACCACACAACCTAGTGAATGTTAGACGGTCAACAAGGACCAATGGACCTCTAGAAAGATTTTATCCTTCCTTGTATTCTATTTTACTTACTGATGTTGGTGAACCTAAATGTTATGATGAAGTTGTGTAGGTGGATACAAAGATTTAGTGGGAGTCTACAATGAAATAAGAAATGGACTCTTTGCTGAAAAATAAGACATAGGTTTTATGCAAGTTTCTTACAAGTAAAAAGACTTTACAGAATAAGTGGGTTTATAGGTTAAAAGAAGAGGATGGAGGTAAGAAATGATTTAAATCCAATTTAGTTGTAAAAGGATTTGCATAAAAAAAAAGGAATTGATTTTGATGAGATATTCTCTCTAGTTTAAAATGACTTCTACTCACATTGTTTTAAGTATTGTGGCTACTAAAGATTTGCATTTGGAGTAGCTTGATGTTAAAATAGCCTTTCTTCATGGTGATTTGGATGAAGAGATATATATGGCACAACCATAGGGATTTAAGGTAAGGAGAACTTAGTATGTAAATTGAAGAAAATTTTATATGGATTGAAGCAAGCACCTCAGAAATGGTATCTAAAATTGGCAAGTTTATGCAAGAGCATGGATATAGTAGGTGTCATTCAGATCATTATGTTTATTTTAAGAGGTTGGATTTTGATAGCTAAATTATTTTATGTTTATATGTTGATGATATTCTTGTAGTTGGGTCTAACATGGATCATATTATGGGGTTGAAATGACAGTTAGCACATGCATTTGCTATGAGGGATTTGGGGGCCACAAAACAAAAACTTGGTATGAATATTTGCAAATATAGGAAAAAGAAGAAATTGACTTTATCTCAGGTTGATTATATTGGGAAGGTGTTGCAACATTTCTATATGAAGAATAATGAAATTGTCAATACACCTTTACCTAGTCATTTGAAGTTGACTAAGGAAATGTGTCCCAAGACACAAGAAGAGGAGGCTAAGATGTTTAAGGTATCTTATGCTTCAGCTATAGGAAGCTTGATGTATGTTGTGGTATGTATAAGGCTAGATATTGCACATGCAATGGGAGTCATTAGTAAGTATATGATTCATCCAGGGCTTGAGCATTGGAATGCAATTAAATGGATTCTTAGATATTTGAGAGGAACAAGTAGTAAGTGTCTACATTTTGGGGGATCTACTACTAATTTATAGGGCTATGTTGACTCAGATTTGGTAGGGGATATTGATACTAGGTAGAGTACTATAGGTTATGTATTTACTCTTGTTGGGGAAGTAATGAGTTGAGTTTCTCGATTATAGTAGGTTAATGCTTTATCCACTACCTAGGAAGAGTATGTTGCTACTATAGAGGCAGTTGAGGAGATTATATGGATTGAAGATTCAATTCTTTATGGAGGAAATAGCACACTCATAGAGGGATAATTATTTGTTCATAGATAGCTAGAGTTTCTTTCATCTTACAAAGAATTTAGCTCAACATTCAAAGACAAAACACATATAGTTACAAAACAATTTCATTCAGTCATTTTTTGATGATGGATAGTTAAAGGTAGAGAAGATACATAAAAATGACAATCTACTAGATATGTTTACAAAGGTAGTGACAAGGGGTAAGCTAAACTCCTCTTTAACTTTAGTTGGTCGTCTAGACTGAATAGATTAAAAGAATAGTAGAGTCCAAGGTGGTTTAATATTCCAATGGAAGCTACAGGTTTAGTAGTTCTATGATCAGTCTCCCAGTGGGAGGTTATTATTGTGGAGTTCGATTAGTCTTCAAGTGGGAGATTTTTGTGATGTGGAGCCTAATCAGACTCAGAGGTTTATTCAGTGTGACTTCCCTCAAGATTATTTCTATAAGATTTTGTGGGACAGTTCCCCCTAAGACAAAAATGACCTTATATTGTAAAAGGTGTCAGCCACTATTTTTCTATTATTCTAGCCCTAATTTTGTAAGTGGAAAAAATATTGTATAAAAAAGGCTTAGGGTTATAGATTTTCATAACGTGTGATGCAAAAATTGGTTCTTGTGGCAGTATTAAACTCTAAGGGATTACAAATTGTAATCAGGTTGTAATCACTAGATCATAGTAATATTGGACTTGTTGTTGGTGGATGTAGCCCAGGGATTGGGTGAACCATGTTAAATCTTGGTGTCTTGTGTTCTCTTCTGTGCAATATTATTTTCTAGTATTAGATATATTTGCATGCAGTTATTATTTCTATCTAAGGTTAATCCTAACAAGACTTTTTATTTTCTTGTTCTAAATACCCTACCCCTATTTTCAATTTGTTGAATGGTTAGTACACATATAGATCTAGATTTTAAACTTCTAGTTTCAAGTCTTGAACCTTTCAGTTTTAGGTTTTGAAACTCCTTGAACTACTTTAAACTTAATTCAAAGTTGTTTGAGATGGTTCAAGGTGATTCATCTTGCAAGTTCAAGTTCAAAAGTCCAATGGTTTAGAGATTGAAGTTTCAAAGTTCAAGGCTTAGGTTACAAATTCAAGGTTTAGTATAGTGTAGTGATTCAAAATACAAATTTAATGGTCTAGGTTTTGGGTTCAAGAAAACACATGCCAATGTCTGATAAAGATCCATTTAAAATAGAAATGGGAGCATGGAGAGTATAAGTTCAAGAAAGGTTACCATGTATGCCAGAGGTGACATAATGTTTTGGTTTGAATGCAGTGCATCCATGGTCATTTCAAAAAGGCAATTTGCAAGTTCAAGTTTAGGGCTATTTTAAGTTTTAAAGTTCAAAATCAATGCTTAGTTCAATAACTAAATCCAGTTTTGACTTTAAGGATTAATTCAAAAGTCAAGATTCAAACTTGGTTTTGGAAGCTCAGATAGTTAATGGTCTTTGAACATTTCAAATAATCTTGACAACCCATCATGAGTTATTTGCATAGAGCCTAAATGCACTAATATGTAATTGAACTATCTAATAGAATGTTGATGAAGGGTATTGGCCATGACATTCACAAATTGAAAGCATGATCTTGGATCCCCTTAAGAAGAGGCATGGCTATAAATATGCATGGGATGACACGTTATATACTATTGAATTTTTTGGTAATATGCCCCAAAGGTGAGAAAGCCACATGGCAACATAAAGATTGGGATGCTCTTTATGTTTTGGTTCAACTATGAAGTTGCATGGTTTGAGGTGATGAAGTGTGTATAAATATAACTTATTCTTGAGCTCAATGAAAGAAACGTCGATCTCTCATTCAGATATGTGGAGCCGCGAGCCAATATAAGACAAAGGGATCAGGTGTAATACCTATTTTCAGATTGTTCTATAAAACATGACCACTGACAAAAGCATAAGATCATAAGGTGAGAAAATTCAAGTCACAAACCTGAGGATTTTACAATAATCATTTACCACTATTTGCTTGCATCTCCAAAATATCAAGATCCTCATGAATTCAGACTCCTTGTGCAGATATAAAAGGATGCTCTTGATCTATTTGATATTATGCCTAAGGTGCAGCATGGGCAGCATTCCAAGAATTTAAAAAAAAACTAACTTATGATGTAAAATGCAGTAGCGTTCACGAGGAAGAGAGTCATCAGGGTCTCATGGCAAGTAGAATAGAGCATGGGGAATGAGTCATATATTTAAAGAAACCATACCACTATGTATACATATTGTTTCTGATAAATATGGAGGAGATACTTCTTCTTACACAAGTCTATGATTGACTATGTGACTTGTGGGCCAATCGGTGGTTAAATCCTAAGAGAGTTGTGTTGCAGATATATTGCAGATGCATCCACACAACCCATGGAAATGGTTATCAAAGCTAAATATAGATGAGAATAGGTGAATAAATGTAAAAAGAAACCAATACTTTGACAGTGGTACCAAGGATCCAGGTTATGTTTTCTTTACAATTAAAGAAGCTCAAGTCAAATTTTCATGCTCACACACCCAAAAGAATGGGATTTGATTGCAAACATATCAAAGGGACCAACTGTGGGTGATGTTGATGGTAACATTTATGTTCTCAATGGAAAGGATGGGTCATATGTAAAGCCATTTCCCTATTGTACTTAGGGGAGGATTATGAGTCTAGTTCTTATGGTTAACCTACGCAAGCTTAGAGAAAAGAAACAATAGTTGACTCTAGCTTCAAAATCATTCCATGGTTACTCCTACCTTATTGATGGCCAAACTAGTTATGCAGATGTAACTAATATTGGAGAGACATCTTATCCCATGGTTCTTGCAGGTAATGTTGATGGAGGTGATGATCTTGATCTTATTGTATCAACCATGAATGAAAATGTATTTTTCTTTCAACTCCCACCCCACTTCATCCACTAAGGGCATGGACATCCAAAAATTAGAGAAGAAATAATGTTGCTAGCCATTACAATCGTAAAAGAATTTTTGTGCTATCGTCATCTAGAACTTTTCGAGATGAGGAAAGTGATAGCTTTGGGATATAATTTAAAATATGGATGAGCATGCTGCCACTTTTTATATCTATAGAGGAACTAAATTTGAAGACACTCACCCTCATATGGTCATGCCTCAATATTTATAAGAGGGTTTATTTTGAAAAGGAGTGTGAAGCCAAAGCTTATTAATAAACAAAACTATATGAAGGGTATGCTTAATCAAGGGAAGATTAAAAGCCACTTGTCCCGACATGCATCCACCTTTGATCTTTGTGAATACAGTATAGGCTCAAAAAAATATTGTGTTAATAAATCCTACGGGTCGCAAACAAGGAAATTTATACAATTAAAAGCAAGAACAGAGTAATGGCGGCAGAATCATCCAAAAAATCCACGAGAATATAAAGAGTCTTGGGGGAATATCGAGAAATAGTTTTTGATAACTGAAAAGTGATTAGACCCAAAAGAGGTTAAATAGACCATGAAAATGGAGGCAGGGGTTTTGATTCTTCCCTTTTCTGTAAAGGATATTTTATGCTACTTTAGGGAGAAGATTCTGATTTTCCAGGGGAGGAATATTTTCTAGTTTTCTGCGAGAAGAAGGCAAACTTTGAGCTATAGCATAATAGAGCTTATTTGACTAAAGTTTGTGTTGGTTATTAGAGGGAAATTTGATTTCAAAATGTAATATCTGGGAGAGGGTTTTCATTTTCTTTTAAATAGTAAATCTGATGCAGTGTGTAATAAAAACTATGTCATCTTTTACATAAGAAGGGAGATTTGAAAGATGACTGCAACTAAAACTTTGTGTTTAGGTAGTTTAATTTCCACTAATGGTTATCTTTCCATGACTTTCAATTTTATTTAAGCTGAACATGTTTTGATATCAAGATCTCTTTGAAGCTTTGATTCTTCTTTTCTCAAGACAATGGAAATGGTTCCTTTGATCTTTGTCTTTTGTAATGCAGTTTACAACAAATGAACTTTGTGTAACCTGTTGTATTTTGTTTTCTTTCTTTTTAGTCATTAAAGTTTATGCATCTATGATGTATTTATAGATAGATGTTTAAAATCCTTTTATGCTTTCTGGTCAAAAGCATCAATATATAATTCACTGAATATCTCACACGGGGTGTTTTCCCTTATAAAATTTAGAGGAAGGTTATCAATCCAATGATAACTTGTCCAATTGTTGGTGCTGATTAGTCCTCTCACTTGGGCATTCAGGGTTTCATTTGCACACACTTACTTGGAGGAAAATCTACTCACTAACAATTTTTTGGTGACTCTACTAGGGAAGAAAATAAAGATCATTGTCTAACATCATTTCCTTTGTTTTATAATTATCTCTTTCTATTGGAGATTGGCGACTCGGTTCTGAATTCCTAAATTTTGGTTAAAAGGTCTAGTTTTTTTTTTTTCAAATTTGAGGTACCTCCCCTAGGATGGAGGTTGGTGGCTCTATTGAGGAAGAATGCCAAAAATTCTTTCTTGCATATCAAGAGATTTTAAAGGATTGGGTTCTAGCAAAAGATGAAGATACATCAAATCTCTTTATCTTCATCCCACCATTCAAAGGTGATCCCATCAAAGAAGCTACCAAAGAAGTGGCCAAGAAAGTGAATTGGTTGAAGTTATTCTATGGTTCTATTCTCTTCAAGAAGAAACCCCATGTGCAAGAATCAGCAAGTGAAAATGAGCAAAGTGATACTGAAGAGCTCATACACTCAAATGACAAGGCTGTACTATAATCTTTCTTTAGCCTAGAGGCAGAATCTCACAAATCCATAGGTATGGAACATCATCTATATTCAAATGGTTATGATAACATAGATTTTTGGACTACTATGTAGTAGTGTAACATTTCTAGTCTCATTGAAAGGATGAATGATGACGATTCTTTGCATTCTAAAATTTGTAATCAGCCAATTAAAGAATTTTTCATTTGTGATAATGAAGCAATATCATATTCTTCACCTAGAGCTTGTGTTGATAATAAGATGACATATGCTAATGATAATGATTTGTCTAACTCTAAAGATTTGTCATACAATGTGAATATTGAGATGGAATGGAAACATAACCATGCCTATGTAGTACCACATCAACAAGAAAGATTAGTTATTAGAGAAGACAACCTCGCTGTGAAAAATTTAGAATGTGGAAATGAGGTTGAGCACCATGATGAAATGGATGGGATGCTTGGTATACACAACAATGATGTTTTTCTTCAGCAAAGTGAAGTAAATATTATTGTAAAGGTGGATTTTGCGTTTAATGAAATGTCTTGCTCTACTGAAACATGTCATAATAGTGGGGGTTATGTAAAAAATGATAATCATCTTGTTTTGAAAGTTTCTATTTGTGCAAAAACTACCAATGATGTGTTATTGGAAGTTGAATCTTTTGTTTTAAATGAGAAGGCTGAAAGTGATATGTCCTATTGTGGAAATGATGGTTAGCCCATTAAAGAGCCTTGTCACTCTCAAAATGGAGGTGATGTTTGTGATGAGATAAATATGATTTTTGTAGGAGCTTCTCACGATGAAATTATTTTAGAAAAACTTGATGACTCAGCCAAAATGTTGAAAGACATTTTTCCCAATGAGGAAGAGGAAATTATGGGCAAATTTCTATCATCATTCCAACTAGATGGTCCCTTTGATGATGACCCATGTATTCATTCAAATCAGGTTGAGAATGAAGCATTCATTGATAAAAATTATTTCCATTCATCTATGTGTGGCTCTGCTGATTTGGATTGTAGAAGTAGTGCTAGAAAATGTGATGGCACATTGGGAAAGACAAAAGATATTATGCAGTGCATGCTTGATGACAGTCTAATTCTTGAGAAAGTTGAAGAGAACATATACTTGAGGATTGACCCTATGTTGGATGAAGTGTCTCTCTACCTGCAAGTTGACCATGACCATATGCAAGAAATGAATCTACATGAAAACATTTTTGGGTATTGCACATCATCTTTTGGTGAGGTTTCTACATTTTATTTTTTTCAGCTTGATGTGAAATCTGACCCTATGGATGTCAAAGATCAATTCTTGAAAAAAGGAGAGTTTTATTATGAGCTATGGCTTTTTGGAAAAGAGTGTTGGATTAGCATATGTATATGCATTATCATTTTGAGGTTTGGCATTGAAAGAGTCATTAGCAAGAAATGGTTTTGAGCTATCCCATTGAGGTATGATTTGATGCTTCAGAAGGGCTCCTACTTCTCCCAACTAGTAAATGGATTTGCATAGCTTCTTCTTTCTTTTGGTTCTCTTGGTAGGTTCTCTTCCTACCTTTGTAAATTTTGTAAATAAGTTTTTTTGTGTGTAGTTCATCTTTCCCTGCTTTAGCTTGTTGCTACTTTATGCTTAGTGGTAGTTTAGGTGTTTTGGTTTGTTGGTCTTGCCCTACTCCCCTCTGCCCTCTCTGCAAGTAGCTCCCAATTTTCTATTCTTGATGACTCTATTGCCCAATGGTTAAGGCACTTGTCTTTGCCAGGGATTTCTAGAGTTCTTTGTTTTTGTAGTCAAAAATAGTCCCACAGTTAGAGCCCTTGTTAGTACACATATAGACCCAAATTTTAAACTTCTACTTTCAATTCTTGAACCTTTTAGTTTTAGGTTTTGAACCTCTTTGAACTACTTTGAACTTAGTTCAAATAAGTTCAAGATGATTCAAGGTGATTCATCTTGTAGGTTCAAGTTCAAAAGTCCAATGGTTCAGATATTGAAGTTTCAACGTTCAAGGCTTGGGTTACAAATTCAAGGTTTAGTATAGTGCAGTGATTCAAAATACAAATTTAATGGTCCAGATTCTAGGTTCAAGACAACACACACCAATGTCTGCTGAAGATCCATTAAAAATAGCAATGGGAGCACATAGAGTATAAGTTCAAGAAAGGTTACCGTGTATGCCATAGGTGACACAATGTTGTGGTTTGAATGCAGTGCATTTGTGGTCATTTCGAAAAGGCAATTTTCAAGTTCAAGTTTAGGGCTATTTTAAGTTTGAAGTTCAAAATCAATGCTTAGTTCGATAACTGAATCTAGTTTTGACTTTAAGGATTAATTCAAAAGTCAAGATTCAAACTTGTTTTTAGAAGCTTTGATAGTTAATGGTCTTCAGACATTTCAAAGAATTTTGACAGCCCATCATGAGTTATTTGCACAAAGCCTGAATGGGCTAATATCTATTTGAACTATCTAATAGAATGTTGATGAAGGGTATTGGCCATGACATCCACAAATGGAGAGCATGAGCTCGGATCCCCTTGAGAAGAGGCATGGCTATAAATATGCATGGGATGACATGTTATATACCATCAAACTATTTTTTAATATGCCCCGAAGGTGAGAAAGCTGCATGGCAATGTAAAGATTGGGATGCTCTTTATGTTTTGGGTCAATTGTGAAGTTGCATGGTTTGAGGTGATGAAGTGTGTATAAATATAACTTATGCTTGAGCTCAGTGAAAGAAAGGTCGATCTCTCGTTTGGATATGTGGAGCCACGGGCTAGTATAAGACAAAGGGATCAAGTTTAATACTTATTTTCAGATTGTTCTATAAAACATGACCACCAAAAAAATCATAAGATCATAAGGTGAGCAAAGTCAAGTCATAGACCTAAGGATTTTACGTAATCATTTACCATTGTTTCCTTGCATCTCCAAAATATCAAGATCCTCATGAATTTAGACTCCTTGCGTAGATATAAAAGGATGCTCTTGAGCTATTTGATATTATGCCTAGGGTGCAGCATGGGTGGCATTCCAAGCATAAAAAAATTGACTTATGATGTAAAATGCAATAGCATTCATGAGGAAGAGAGTCATCAGAGTCTCGTGGTAAGTAGAATAGAGTGTGGTGAATGAGTCATAGATTTAAAGAAACCATCCAACTATGTATACATATTGTTGTTGATAAATATGGAGAAGATACTTCTTCTTACATGAGTCTATGATTAACTTTGTAACTTTTTCCCTGGTCGGTGGTTAAATCCTAAGAGAGTTATGTTGCAGATATATTGCAGATGCATCCACACAACCCATGGAAATGGTTATCAAAGCTAAATATAGATGAGAACAAGTGAATAAACATAAAAGAAAACCAATACTTTGACAGTGGCACCAAGGATCTAGGTGATGTTTTCTCTGCAATTAAAGAAGCTCAGGTCAAACTTTCATGCTCACACACCCAAAAGAATGAATTTTGATTGCGAACATATCAAAGGGACCAATTGTGGGTGATGTTGATGGTAACATTTATGTTCTCAATGGAAAGGATGGGTCATATGTAAAGCCATTTCCTTGTCACACTCAAGGGAGGATTATGAGTCTAGTTCGTATGGTTAACCAAAGCAAGCACAAAGAAAAGAAACAAGAGTTGACTCTAGCTTCAACATCATTTGATGCTTACTTCTACCTTATTTATGGCCAAACTAGTTATGGAGATGTAACTAATATTGGAGAGACATCTTATCCCATGGTTCTTGCAGGTAATGTTGATGGAGGTGATGATCTTGATCTTATTGTATCAACCATGAATGACAATGTATTTTGCATTCAACTACCACCCCACTCCATCCACTAAGGGCATGGACATCCAAAAATTAGAGAAGAAATAATGTTGCTAGCCATTACAATCATAAAGGAGTTTTTGTGCTACCATCATCTAGAACTTTTCAAGATGAGGAAGGTGATAGCTTTGGGGTATAATTTAAAATATGGATGAGCATGCTGCCACTTTTTATATCTACAGAGGAACTAAATTTGAAGACACTCACCCTCATATGGTCATGCCTCAATATTTATAAGAGGGTTTATTTCAAAAAGGAGTGTGAAGCTAAAGCTTATTAATAAACAAAACTATATGAAGGGTATGCTTAATCAAGGGAAGATTAAAAGCCACTTGTCCTGACATGCATCCACCTTTAATCTTTGTGAATACAGTATAGGCTCAAAAGAATATTGTGTTAAAAAATCTTGTGGGTTGCAAACAAGGAAAGTTATGCAATTAAAAGTAAAAATAGAGTAATGGTGGCAAAATCATCCAGAAAATCCATGAGAATATAAAGAGTCTTGAAGGAATACCAAGAAATTTTTTTTGATAAGTGAAAAGTGAACAGACCTAAAAGAGGTTAAATAGACCATGGAAATGGAGGCAGGGGTTTTGATTCTTCCCTTTTTTGAAAAGGATATTTTATGCTACTTTAGGGAGAGGATTCTAAATTTCTAGGGGAGGAAGATTTTCCAATTTTCTGCGAGAAGAAGATAAACTTTGAGTTGTATTAGCATAGAGCTTATTTGACTAAAGTTTGTGTTGGTTATTAGGGGGAAATTTGATTTCAAAATGTAATTTCTAGGAGAGGTTTTCATTTTCTTTTAAATAGTAAATCTGATGCAGTGTGTAATAAGAACTATGTCATCTTTTATATCTTAAAGAAGGGAGATTTGAAAGATGACTGGAACTAAAACTTTTTGTTTAGGTAGTTTACTTTCCACTAATGGTTATCTTTCCATGAATTTCATTTTTTTTAAGTGCATCTAATGTTGCTATTTTTTGAACATGTTTTCATATCAAGATCTCTTTGAAGCTTTGATTCTTCTTTTCTCAGGAGAATGAAAATGGTTCCTTTGATCTTTGTCTTTTGTAATGTAGTATATAGCAAATGAACTTTGCGTAACCTATTGTATTCTATTTTTTTAATTTTTAGTCATTAAAGTTTATGCATCTATGTTGTATTTATGGATAGATGTTTGAAATCCTTTTATGCTTTTTGGTGAAAAGCATCCATATATAATTCACTAAATATCTCACACGGGGAGCTGTACTCGATAAAATTCAAAGGAAGGTTATCAACCCAATGATAATCTATCTAACTATTGGTGCTGATTAGTCCTCTCACTTGGGCATTCAGGGTTGTATTTTCATGCACTTGGAGAACAATCTATTCACTAACATGAATTTGAACTATGTTACTAGGGTTTCAACAATACCTTTTCCTTTCCCTAAGGGACCGTCACCCATGTATCCCATCTTCTTCACTAGATCAAAACCTTTGCAAAAGAGGTGAAGGGAAATGTCAATATTTTGTATCTTCTCACTTGATTCCTCTATAGAACTTGAAGATGCACCACTTTCTTTGACAAAATTTTCATGATAAGGTCTAGTGGTTGAATATGGTTTGCTATGAGATCTTGGAGATAAAGGGGGATCAAACAATGAAACTAAATACTCATATATACCCCTGCATTGTAACTTACACTTCTGATCAAAATCCTTCATTAAGTAATCCATTTTTTCATAATGTGATTGTTTAGAATATTTGTATGATGATGGTGAAGGAGTGGAAGAACTGGAACAAACTACTTTCTATTTTCCCTTAGTTGACGTAAATAAGCAATTTTTTTCTTGACCTGTGGATGTTGAGGTGTATGCTGATGTGGATTGACTAATGACACTTGTTAGAATATTGATCTCTTCCCTATTGTGAGGAATGAGGGAGTTATAGTATTCTACATAGTTTGGTCCACAAGTATGGTCACCTCTTGGCCCTGTAAGGAAATTTTAGACATTGGAGGTAGCTGGAAGGTATTACTAGCATATCATGGATCCATGCCCTACCTAAAAATATGTTGTATGTCACCTTCAAATCCAGGACTTGGTAGACAATTTCTTTTATTATAGGTCCAACCCTTATTGGTAGAATGAATGTGCCTTTAGAGGATCTCTCCTCATCATCATTAGCTTTAATCATGATTTTCTATTTGGGATCAACAACATCTTCTATGTACCCTAGGGATTTTACCAAACTCAAAGTACAAATGCTTAGGCCTACTCCATTATCAACCAAAGCTCTTTTGACTCTATTTCTATGAATGAAGACCTCAATGTGTAAATAAGCTTTTTCTGGATGTATGAAAGACATGTCATCTTGGGCTGAAAAGAATACACAATGGGGGGTGAAAGGTTACTTACCATATCTTGAAATATGTTAACATCGAGGTTGTTCATCACTAAAGCTTTGGTAAGGATCTCTTTATGTTTTGATGATATTTATAGCAATTCAAAGATGGAAATGTGAGTGGGATTTTTCAATAATTGGTTGACTAGACTATATTTCAGTATAGTGGAACTTGTAGTTACATGGTTTGAACTAGTGTCTGCACCTGATAGAACCACCTTAGAGGCTTGGCCTCGAGTTATAACATTTAACAATTTCTTTTTGTGTTTATGTTTGATCATGATGAAATTTATGACATTATCAAACCCTAAGACCATATTGATCTTGTTATCATAATTATGGGCATAATTGACTTTATCATTGGAAGATGAGTTTTGGTTGGTTCTAGAGGATTCACCCTTCTCATGGCTCATGAAGGGGTTTTTGAAGGTCGTATGGTCTTCATTTTTATGAAAATTGTTCACCTTAATAGTTCCATTATCGATCAATTTTTGGATATAGCCCTTATAAGGGCATAATAGTTGTTGGTAAGGTGCCACCCATTTGGATGGTAGGCACAAAAGTTCTTTTCATTTGACCACTTAGGTTTGACCTGTTGTTCATAGGGCTTGGCTTTTGGTAGGATGATGAGCTCATCCTCCAAGTGTATTTGCAATGCTCTTTCATAGGTTTTGTAATGCCCTGCCCAGAGATCCTTGGAAACAAGGATTCAAATCAAGCCAAGATATTTTTTTTTACAAGTATGAATGCACAAGAAAACATCATACAAGGATCACAAAGATTGCAACGAAAGACTTCAACACAATCCCGACAACCAACAAATCTTTGAACGCCACTACCCAACTGACACACCCAAACAAAAGCCAACAACCACCACAACAAGATGAGGGCACAAGAAATAACCACTCATCAAGAAAACACCAAGTTGGGGTAAAATGCAAAATCCCAAAATTTGGGTAAGCCTGAAATCCTGAAGCCCTGAAAATTGGCTAAGTCTAGATTTCTGAAGCCCTGAAATTTCCTAGAATCCATAACTTATCTCTGAGAGGTCTGAAACCTATCTCAAACGATTTGTCGCATATATTAAAATATATCATAAGTATAAGAAATTAAATATACGTCATCTTATACTTGAATGATATATTCTAAACCCCAAGAGACAACAACAGAACACGAAAAAATTGCATTCAAGAGAAACCAACTGAATGCAAAATGCAATAGTATAGGGTCGAAGAATGCCCAAAAGGGTATCCAAAGCTACTCTCAAAAAGATCGGATCACGAAAAAAAGTGCCCGCTGATGGCACGCACAAGTTTTTCACAAAAATTGTGCGACACTTTTTACTAACGGAGGGCGATACTTCTCCTTAAGGCGTGCGACACTCTTCCAGTGTCGTGCGAGATATCTCAAGAAGGCGTGTGACACTTCACAGTCTCGTGCGACATTTCTCAAGAAGGCTTGCGACACTTTTCTAGTGTCGTATGACATTTCTCAAGAAGGTGTGCAACACTTTACAATGTCGTACGACATAGTTTGTATGGGTGTGCGATACTTTTTAAAGTGTCGCACCATGCTGAACAAATGTCGCCCATAGAAACATGAAAAAACTCCTAGAAGCAAAAAGCACCAAAAATAGAGCAAAGAACCTCCACATTAGGGAGTACCAGATCCACAAAGGCTCGAGGACTTAACACTCGAGTGCAAGAACAACACAGAATGAAGAACATCAAACCATCTAAACTACAGCAGCAAAGAACACACTGAATATAAACATTGCAGAGAAAAAAAGCAACATCGCAATGTACATAAATACATCTCAGGAACAAAACAACCAAACTAAGTACGTAGTTCCTCCCAACCGTCAATAGTATCATAAGACCATCGGGGGTCCTAGCCATCCCCTGCGCGTAACATCCCAAGCCACCGACCAGATCATCGGTATTGTCGTAATAGGGACATCACTACTAAAAATATGCAACAATATAAGCATAAGGAAACTTAACATGCTAATAGAAAAGCATAAGATAATCCTATAGTAGATAACATCACCTATCACATGCTAAACATCAATAAGCAACAGATATACTACTAAATCAAATAACATCATCTAATCATATGCTAAACATCATAATAAGGGAATGTGTCAAATAAAATAACATCATCTAAACATGATATACAAGCATCCCAATGAAAGCATAAATCACAAGAAAGCATACTCCGAAACCCAAAGTACAAGGTGAAAACATCCAACAACGGTCGCACTAGGACAAGATCGTCTATGTACACCGATCCCTAGCAGTGGTAAAGGTAGCTACGCCTCCCAACCATGTGGAACTTGTAGGTCCACAACCGCCATGCTGATGGAGATAATGATCCAACCAAAAACACACAAAACAACATCCATGGCTAACACTCACACCAAACAGTATGATGGCTGCAACCAAGAACCTAGGACAATGCAAGGAGTACAGGTCCTGGTCAAACACTCAAAAGGCTACTAAGTAGGGGCTGACATCATGGAGAGTCGCTTGGCATCAAAAAACCCAAGCTCAGATTGTACGTTTCAACTCCTCAATAGAGGGCCCTGCACACACATTTTATTATCTTAAGTTTTATTACCAGTCACACATTTTCTTTAATTATCACTTATTTAAAACTTCCTCTGCCAACCCTATGGGACTAAGGTCACCAAGCTGCAAGATAGAAGCCCCCTCCATATGCTACCCTACCCTACCCATGCTCATCCTACGACAAGTGCCCGTGGGCATGCATACTCCCATCCCAACCCTAATGATCATAACTTTTGGCAAATCCACGAAAGATCAGGCCTCTCAAGTCACCCAACAAATTTACGCATACGTACTCGTGTGTGGCGCACCACCATCACGGATCATAACACAAGGATAGGAATGAGAACACAAACAAAACACCCAACTGAAAGCAACTCAAGAGGACGGATTCTACACAAATCCCAAAGCCAATAAAAACCATACATCATAAAATCACTCAACCGGCCTCAATCCGAGAGTATGGATTCTACACGAATCCCAATGATGTAACAAGACCAAAAGTCATGAACTTACTCAATCGGCCTCAATACGAGAGTATGAATTCTACATGAATCCTAACATTAACGAAACAAAAGCAAAGGTCAAAATGAAACCATAATAGGTATAAAATCACTCAACCGAACACAACATCGGGAGTACAGATGTGACATGCATCCCAATGCAAAAAAAGGTACAAAAGTGTTCTGACTGATATCCAAATAGATCATCTAAGTCCACGACCCACATTGTGCCAAGAAAACTCAAGAAAACAGGATGGCACGCAAAACGAGGTAAAAACTCCAAAAATTTGGAAAACTTAAAAATTAAAACCCATTTGGCCTTTGGGTTCAAAAACCTCAAAAATCCAAAAATAAATGGAATCAGACACTGTATGCAAAAAGGCCAGCATAACGGTACAAAACTCCAAACCCTCATCCCAAAAAAAGGGAAATGTTCATACTCGCCCAATCGGGTAGAACTAACATACAGAAATGGAGGGGAACACTAGTTCTCAGCCTCCAAACAAATGGCTACCAAAAACAAAAGCACAAATGGAGCAGAAACAATAAAACAAGAAAGCCCTACCTCACAGCCAAAAGGGCAAAACGGGAATCCGAACCATAAAATAAATATCTCGTAGAAGTAGTTGAAAATCACAGCAATCCAAGGTTTCCCTGAGCTGGATCCAACGAGCCCAACCTCACGACGATCCCACGCCCGTAGCTCCCACAACGAACAAAACAGTAAATCCTCATGAAGAGGATTTTGGGTTTTACTCTCCAACTTTCCAATTCAAAAGTGAGAAGTGAGGAATTAAATTCCTCTTTGGATATTTATTCACTTTTCGGGTGAATAATCGATTAGGGCATTTAACCAGCCAATCTAGTTAAACCTCGAATCAACCCAAATGAAAATAGGCTATTCCTATAAATAGGAATTCATCTATGGCAAAGTTGCCAGAAATTAAAATAAATCAAATAAAAAGCCTGAAAACCCAAAAACACAAAAATCACCTTAAACAACTTTCGTGACAATGTGAACCTCTAAATGCACAGACACACTTACTGGTCTAATCACATAATGCAAATGAGTTCGGATTTAATAATCACTGAAAGGTTTAAATTAAACATTTAATTAAGGATATGTCGACCATACAAGGACAACATTGGTAAAATATGAATGGTTGAATCACTAACTCCATGTGCCACTACCAGGGATATAAATCCTACACACTAAACAACACGATCAAGTGCAATTTCATATAATAACATAGCCAAAGCAATAAATACATTAAATCACCTAATTTAACCATTTATTTAATTATATTAAAATAATCTATTTACATCACTCATGTTCGCATAAAACATAACAACATAGGAATGAAGTAAATAACCATCGCATTAAATCCATCACATAACATAATCAGAGGTATGTCCAAATACCAGATAACTAGATATCATCATAAAACACACTGACATCTCAAAATGGCATCATCATGCAATATGATTAACTGAAAAGCATAGTAGTCTAATATCTATGATACTAGAATCAAAGTGTAGCATTTGACCCTCGAGTCCTCTCAAATGTGAACATAACATGAGTAAAAAATATCTCTCTAAACAAAAATATAACAAGGTAAATGTCTGCAGCACATAACCAAATAATCCCACATGAACAATCCATTTAATTACTTACGCATTAATAATGATTGATTACTCTGCATTAAAAAGGCATTTAAAACATATAAACAACCATAGTCATAAACATGACTAACCACTGCTACAGGAACCTAGTCTTGTGTAGCATGGTAATAGTACATAGTGCAATCTCTACACACATCTCAGGGTAATCATGGAACAACCTCATGATACCACATTGATCCTGGTAACCACTGGCACAAACCTCAGTGAACCAAAAATCACATCATAATCTCAAAGATCAGTCAAAAGCATAATCAAAGCAACTGATACAGAAACATAAATCTAAATACCTCAACGGTGTAGACCACTCAGGGTCACAATCATGATTCATCACAACAAAAGATCAGCAAGGTTGCATCCATCAGGACGACTTACAAAAGTCAAATGGGAGAGGCACTACAAGTTTCCCCAATGGTTGTTTATTCTTTAGGTATGTTGGAAGACTAGTATCCTCTTAGGGGAAGAGCTTGATTGTAGGCTACTTGTTGATTGGAAGTTGAAGGAGTAGTTGTGTTTCATCAATAGAACGGACAAACATTGTCTTGTTTGGATAGACTTTGACGAGTATTCACATTGGTATTATTGATAGTTGGGTTTTGTTGGTTTGAATATGGGTAAGGTTGTGATTTAACATAATTTGCTTCAACCACCCCATCATTAACTATATTTTTTTTGTTATTTCTCCACCATGTTTTTTTTTTATTAGCTGACTAATTAGATGAGCTATGTGTCTATGAGGAGTTAGTCAAGAAACCTTTTCCATCTTTTGATATCTTAATGATACCATTACTTATCATGGTTTCCTCTACTTTAGCAGCATTTTCTAAAGTAGTTTTGAAGTCATTGGTCCCTTGAGGTTGCAACTAGTAGTTCATAGGTTTTGAGAGGTTGTTGATGAATATGTTTATCTTTTCCTTTTCCAAGATGTCTCGGTGATATTTAGCGAAAGCATATCTCCACCTTTGCAAGAAAACTTTAAAGGACTCTCTAGGGAGTTCCTTTATGTTGCACAAATTGATCATAGTGACTTCTCTTTTAATATTGTATGAATATTGTGCAATAAAAATTGAATCCAATTGGTCAAATGACTTGATATTGGAGGGTAGCTTAGAGAACCACTCCATGGCTTACCCTCCTAAGCTTCTAGGAAATAACCACATCAAGTACGTCGTGTCATAGAAAAATTCCATACTTAAAGTATAGAACTATTTGAGATGATCTTGGAAATTGAATGTGCCAAAATACTTATCATATTCTGGTAGTTGCATGTTCTGTGGAAAGGAGGTGAAGGTGACTCTTTTATCAAACAAGAGGGGACATATTTTCTCAAGGCTAAACTTAGCAGGTTGGATCTTCCCTCTTTTCATTCTTTCCATTTCCAGTTCTAAATCTTGGATTTTCTGTGTGAAAACTTCCAAGGGTGATTCTTCTTCATCCCACTTAAGGGTTTTTATGTCAAATTTGGGTGGTAATTTTGCACCTTTTTGTGCCAATGTTAGTAGGTACTATTCTTTATGGAATTTGAGTATTTTTTCCATTATATCAATAAGATTAGGATTTTTTTGGAAATCCTTGCTTGTAGTTTCAAAATTCCTTTCATCCCGTATGTTAAATGAACCCATTTTGTTAAAGGGCTCTGAGTTCTATCTGAACAAGGGTGATTCTTTGGCAGTGGTATTTGATAAGTAGTTAGCAGGTGTAATAGGCTCAATGATGTTTATAGATTTGGTAGTTCTTTTTGCTATCCTAGCACTTACCTGTATGGGTGATATTTTAGGCTCTTTTTGTTTCAAAACTACACTAGTTTTACATAGTGGCATGAGATGCAGATGAGACTCCCTTAACTCTTCTAAACTTTAGTGGTATAAGAATTTGTTTTAGACTGAAGTTCATAGGAATAGCAAGCTATGTTTCAAAAAAAAGTGTTTGGTAATATTGATGATGATAAACTCAATTTCACGAAGTTGGGTAGGGGATGGATGTGTGTTTTTGTTCATTTCTAACTTGATATGCAAAGTTGAAGTAACAATAACTATTGGATAAGAGATATGATATTGGGTTGGAACATGGCTTGCTTCAAAGGTGGCGGTCAATTATAGAATTCCTAATTTTTGTGGAATATCGACAAAGAAAAAGGGTATCCAAATCCATTGTTCATTTATGAATATTGCAAGTGAAGATAGCCTCTGTTTTAATATTTTCCTCAAATGCACTGCAAAATTCTTTAAATGTGTTATTTTAGTGCTTATATGCACTGGTTTATGGGGTGTCAGGTGTTGTTCTACAGGATATATTTGTTGTTCAATTCTTCAATTGTGTTGCTTGTTTAGTCAAATGTGTAATTACAAGAGGAAAATAAATCACAATAAGTATTGGATGTGTTGTTCCAAGGTATACAACATTTGTACTAGTTTTTAGTTGTGTTTTCTTGGAAGGACTGTGATCCAAAGTTTATTATTATGTATTAAAGTAGACACATCAAAACACAACCATAGTAAAAATGAAAATGAAACAAACCCACACACACCTAGAAAATAAAAGAAATGGCTTCCTAGAAAGGTTGGCTAAAGCTAGTGACTATAGGGTTTTAGTGTTTGACCAATAGTGTCTGAATTTACCTCTCTTGTAACAAAGAGCTTCCCACCAATGTTAAGGAGATTTGGCACAATCTCTTTTGAGACTACTAGAGGATGGCTATATTTTAAACATGATTGGTTTGCATTCGATTGGGAATGGAAGATGAAAGGTGATCCCTCTCACTGGCTCTGCTTATGCAAACATCGGGAGGTAACCTTTCTAAGTCTAAATAATCTACCTAGTAAAAAATAGGAAAGGTAGAAATCAAAAGCAAGTTTGGGAGTTTGATCACTTTAAAAGAGTGAGAGGATATCCCTACTACTTTGATCTCCCAAACATGATAGATAAATATTGTTTGGTTACGAGCCTTTACCTATGGAAGACAGTAGGCTCCTATTTAATTCTATGTGTTTTTTTATTCCCAACTTGATTGCTACTGACCCTTATAGAAGGTTTGGCATTCTAATCAACTCAATGAGTTAAAAGCATAGGCCTACTTCTGAATAGATTAGCAAAACCAAACTTTCTACTTAAACTAGGTTATAAATTTGGAAATGTCACAATCTAATTTAAAAGAGTTTAGGCCTACATGAAGGCTAGGTGCATTTTTGAGTGTCTTCATTCCCTTCTCAAAAAAATTTGTGACCTGTGAATTCCTATCGATCTAGAAGAGATCTTTAAATATCCAGTAACCAGATCTACAAGTTAGATATGATGATTTACAACTCTAATTAGATGTGCTATAGAAAATGGCATATGCATTATAGAAATGTGTAAATGTGCTATAATATTAGTCAAATGTACTATTTAAATGGGTAAATGTGCTCCAAATTTTGGAAAATGCACTGTAAAACAAAGCCTATACATTACAAAACACTTCAAATGTGTTAAAAGACAATGCAGAAGCATTAAAATAGTGTTTAGAAGCATCAAACCATTAGAGAAGTCTTAGATCTGAGGTTTGTGAGCTTAGAAATATCTTTAAAAGTTTGTTTTTTTTGTTATGGGTCTTCCCAAACATTATAAAACCTGCAATAAGTTAGATCTGCATAAGAAACTAGAGAAAAACACATATCTAGAAGAAATACAGAAGATCAGAAAGAAAAGTTAAAGAACAGAGAGGCTTTAAGATGAAGCCCCATAGTGTGTGCCAATTTGAGATCTTAATGTAGAGTATAATTAAAGTAACAATGAGCTAATCTAGACTTAAGAAATCACTATTAAACAAAGACTCCACAAACATATCATGTTTACCTAACTACAACTGCTAAAATTGTTCTCGGACCAGCATCTTAGTGATAGTTCTAGAATGAAGTTATGCTATGAATGTAGATCTATCAAAATATATGTTAGATCTATATGAAAATACAGATTATGTGAAGGTAATAACACTAGAATGCCAGAATCATGTGCATGTTTAAGTATAAATGATATTAAATGATGCTACAAGAATGCTACAATGGTATAAAAATGATATGAATTTTCTATAATAACAATGCTAAAAGAGATGATAACTCTAAATGTGCCTATAGTGTAGATGCCTAAAACTTGGGTCCTTTTGCTCTTGAATTCCCCTCTTATTTATAATATTTCAGAAGGGGGTTGGGGTAAGGATTGGGATTTTATTTTTGACTAGAGGAAAATGGTGAAATTGTAAATATCTCATAAGGCACCAAGAGGAAGAATCCAACAGACTTAGTCTATGAGGATAAATGATTATTTTTCAATTCTTTTAAATGTTAAAAGGAGGATTTTCACTTTTGTGAGGATAAACAGATTTTATTGATTTATTAAATGTTCCATTTATTTTCAAATTTTTTCTTTTCCTTTTTCCTTTTTTTATTTCATTTTATGATTTTATGAATTGATTTTCCTCTTTTTTAAGTATTTTGGGTCCTTTTTTATTTGATAGGTGATTTGATTGATTAATGACTTAATGTTACCATTGATTTGAAAGTTTTTTGTTTTCCTCTATTATCTAATTTTGTCCTTAATTTTTTGTTTGATCAAAATTTGCATTCTTTAGGTCTTTGCCAATTTTTAGGTGTCTACACATAGCTCACTCCATCAAACCAAGAAAGCAATAAAACCAACATAACCCCCCTATATTGGTAAGAGGTAAGACATGAACACTAAAATTGAATGCAATATCTCTTGTAGAAAAAAGAACCAGGAACATCGAGAGTGCAAAAGAAGTACAAACACCTATAATGACACATGCCATCAACACATCACGAGGTTGATGTCATGGAAGAAACACTCACTTGACAAAGGAAAATGGAAAATATGACCAACATCAAACCCCCCAAGGCACTTTATAATGTAGTTGAGTACAACAATACACAAAGATGTGCAAGATCCCAAAATGCAATAGAGAGGCACTTTATCTTAACCCATTTACAAAAAATGCATATAAATGATGTCTAAATAGACTAGAAGAGACATAAGGCTAGTAGGAAAAATAGTAAAACCCATAAAAAATTATCTAAAGCGACAAAATCGATCCCTAGACCTGAAACAACCAAGATATCCACTAGAATGCAAAAATGCAAAAGACTAAATATAATGTGCTTAGAGAATATTTTGGAAAAACAACCAACATCAATTGGAAGAGCTCAGAAAGACCTTTTCAATGATATAATGAATTCCCAAATCAAATATTGGATGCTCAAGATATGTCACCTGGAGTACCTTTTTTTTTCTTGAAGTTAGATGATCCTTTTAATCTTGATGATCCTTTTAATCTTGTGGGGGGCATAACTTGCTCGATTTAGATCCATTTTTTTATCTGAAAGAAGTGTCAAAAAGATCTTCTCAAGTCCTACATAGATTCTCTATTTTTTTCATCAATGTTTCTCAAATTTATATTTGTTTCTCAAATTGAATCCTTTTCTCTCTTCTTGTTTATGCATTCCTACTAGTAGTTGGGATTCAATTTTTTGCATTGTGGGGGTGTTTTGTATTATTGTTTCTATTAACCAAAAAATTTTCAAAAAACAATCAATACCTTCTAAAATAATGGTCAAGACCTCTTCTTGTCTAGAACTTCTAACCCCTCATAACTATCACACATGGAAGACCTTGATGACACAGCTTCTCCAGTCAAAAGGGTTGTGGTCTTGTTTAGATATAGTGCAGCCAGTATTTCAGAGTCAATATCAAACTTTGTAGCATAGGAATAATATGGATGAGGTAATGGGTTTGATTACTTTATAGGTATCTAATAGCCTATAGTTTCATCTTGATCAGTGTTCCACTCCTCAAGAAATGTGGTACAAGTTCAATGACTTGTTTAGTAGATTTAACAAGTTTAGAGCACTTTAGATTGAGGTACATAGCTTACCTCTCTTGTACTAGATTCTTGTCCTTCCATTGAGGACTTCTTTATGAAGTTCATACAACAAAGATCTTTATTGAAAGGTTGTGCGAAAACCAAGACTAACACTGAGTGCATCTACCTAATTCTTTCTAAGCTTCATGGAAACTTTTAGTTTTTTGCTTCTACCATCTATTTCATCAAAGATGTTATAGGTAATAGATTTATGATGTCACCGTTTGAGGTTTTTTGTGATCTTTTGACTCAAGAAAAAGTAAGTTATCTCATTTGGATTCTCTCATAGGATCATAGACTTATGCATTGGTAGCTCGACCATCTTTTGGGCCAAAGGAGAAGACATAGAAATCACATTCTATAGAGTCTCAGATTGATTCTAGCCCTCACAATTCATTAGGGCCACCTCCTAAGGGGAGTAAACCAAATCCAAAAAGACCAAATTTTTCTTATTTTAATAAGCCTAATCATCATGAGTCACATTTCTATGAGAAGAAGTTAGATGGCTATGCAAATAGGTTTCAAATTTGATAGCTCTCCTTTAGAAGAGGGACATTGATATTCCTTCCACTTTTCAAGATCTTCTTCATCATCAGCATTTTATTCATATGTTAAAGATATAGGAAAGGGTCATGCACTATGTGCAACTACTACTCTACATTCTTCAAAATGGTTACAGAAATTAGGTGCTTCACACTATATGGATATCTCTTAGGATTTGTTCTTTTCTATTGAGGCTTCTCCTACTTTACACATTTTGATGGGGAACTTCATTGTTATGATTGTATGTGGGAAAGTTGTTATTGGCATTGATGATGGCACATTTCATGATGTACTTTTTGTTTCATCTGTATCCTCTAACCTTCTCTTTATTTATCAGATTACACAGTGGGACAGGGAAGACAGTTGAGTTTGCACAAGATTCAATGCACATCAAATATAGTGAGATAGGAAACATTGTTTCTACAAGGATTTTTGATCACTCTTCCCACCTATACTCTTTATCTCATTCTGATACACCATCTCCACTATTGGAGACTCACTCTCCTTCTTCACAAGACACTACTGAGGTGATGTCAGGTCACTTGAACTTATATGTTTTTCTTGAGACTAGTGTTGTGACTTATACACCTCCACCTCATGTTCAAAGTCCATCTATTGCACATGATTACCCTTTAGCATTTCCTACCATTGTAGCTCCAGTCATCAAGCTACCTATTGCAGTTGTTGAGAATATATCAAAGGACACACATCTCCTCTCAAATGACACATTTAGTACACCTATTATCCCACCTCCATTGGAGATTCCATTTTAGGATTCTCATGCATTCTCATTTGATAATCAGCTAGGTCTTCCAACTTCACCTTACATTCAGGGGTTTTACCCTCCTTTTCACTTCCTTTGATTCTTTCCAATTGGAGCCACATTTTTATGTTCATTGACACAGGAGTTCTATCATTATGGGGGGCTATAGAGTCTCAAGCTTCTATCATAGGGGGTTTTGTACTTATGGTCTTGAGAGAGTCTCTTGAGATATTTCATTTGTGCACCATTTTTTTTTTGCTATTATACCATGTTGAAGTTGATGAAAGATCAACCCTACAACTCTCAAGAATCACCTACATGCAAGCACTTGTCATAGAAAGAGAGAAACAAAAGCTATGGAGGTTGGAATTCCTAGATCCATATATCAAAAGGAGAGATTTCTATTAGCAAATGTGAATTAATAAATTTCAAAGAGATCAATCCTTATAAAAGGAGATCAAAACCCTAATAGGTAACTAACCTAGGTTGCATGATAATAATTAATAAAAGAATTAATTATTATATGCCTAAAGTTCAACTTAAGTAAAATAGAGATAATAAGTGACTTAATAATTAAATCAATATGATTTAATTATAATAAAATACTTTATTACTCTAACAGTTACCAAGGATGAAACATCCAAATCCAAATCATATTTTGGATAAAAGATGATCATAAGGTATTGGTAAGCCAATAATGCATAGTGAATTTAAATATTGGACCTTACTATGATTAATTTCTTTGTGATATCATGTTGATGGATATTTGTCACATATTTTTGGATACACCTTGGAAATATTAAAGGCAAGCAATATATGATGGTAGATTGAATTAGTATACCATAGTGCTAAATAAGATGAAGCAAGTATTATTACATTTGGTGGGAGATCCTAAGAATGATAATTGTACCATAATAAGGATTTTCTCGGTTGAAGGAAGGAAATTATTGAATGGTATGAAGAAATAGAGGATGTGTTATGTATTGATTTTGAAGAAACTTGATTTGGGAATAGGAGATCAATATTCTAAGAAAGTAGAAGAGTTGTTGAAAAAAATTGAGGACATCATTTTTATGATGTACATGATGGATTACACCCTATTATAAGTATCAGTCAATGTATGGTTCTACTTCAAGGAGAAATTTTACCAAAAAAATTACCACACTAAATGACATATGCAGAGAATGAGGAATTGAATATGAAAGTGCAAGAATTATTGATGAAAGGACTTATCAAAGGAAATGTGAGTCCTTGTGTGTTACATGTAGTATTGGTACCTAATAAGAATGGAGAATGGAAAATCTTTATCGATTGTAGTTGTTAGTAAATATATTTTCCTTCTTTGAAAATCCTTCACTAATAACTCTGAAATGCCCAAACTGAAAGACAAACTCTAAAACCAATAGTTGAGTCACTTGCAATTATTTTGTCAAGTGCTCTCTAAATTTTGAAATGAAGGTACAGCTCCCTCCTTTTGATTTACAATAAATTATTTTTGAATATGCCTTTAACCAGAAGGAAAAGAAGGAACACTAACATCCATTCATCAACATGATATGGATACGAACTTTGATTTAGATAACTTAAGAAGAAAAATAAATATATAGTGCACAGGCTACTGAATCGATCTTCCCATTTACAAAGAAACAAAAGGGAGATTTGATATTCAATGCATATAGGGTACATTAAACCTCAAGATTTCATGACACTTAAGACCCTCGATAAATGAGCAAGATAATGTTTTGAATGTGGTAGGAATAACCACAAGATCATTTCCTACCAAAGAAATGTAAATTCAAACCATAAGATCTAAAAATAAATTTCTCTTTATTCCAAATATGTAACCAAAATAACCATATGATCATGTTATCCTTGCATCATAAACAAGTTTACAATTAAAATGCAATTCATTTCCTTCCTTTCTCTGTTATAAATCTGAAAAATTCAAAATTTCTTCCCTTCCCTTCCGAAATGCACAGGCATGTGAAAAAGGAGAAGAAGAATCTTTACAATACATTTTCCCTCATTAAATAATTTCCCCAATGAAGTTGGTAACTCCCATAACTTCTTATCACCAATCTTTATCTTCCCAATCACATTACAATGATAATTAATTCTATTAAATAATTAATTATTTTACATTCTTTTTCAAATTTAATCCACTCCCATCAACTCATCTAATTTATTTCTTTTCACATAATAATAATTAATTCTTGTAGAATTAATCATGTGAGAGATTAATCTTCTTGTTAAATTAATTTGACATTTAGTTATTTTGTATTTAAATATATTAATATTTAACTCTTTTAAGAATTAAATATTATATAAAGTAAAATAGTTAATAAATGATTAGTTTAAAAGCATTCTTTTAATAATTTTTCACATAGTTGAGTGGGAGGGAAATACTTAGGGTTTTAAAACTCTAGATAATAGTGGCTCTGATTGGGGGCTGTGTTATGTGCCAACATGTAGAAAACTCCAGAATCTTTGGTTGTTGCTTCAGTGCTTCATTCATTGGGTTGTAGAGTCACTAATTAATATGTTCTTTTCATGTTGGTAATGTCACTCCCCAAGAATTGATTGTTCCATGTACTTGACATGGAGTATTCAACTTGACCTAGAAAACCACCACTATGTCCTCAACCTACCATTTCATTTATAGCTACTTCTCCTTTGAGCACTTTTAGACTTTGGTTTGTTTATTATTTCATTCGATCTAGGAAGGAGCTCATTTGGAAGCATTGATTGCATCTACCATTACAACTGCAAGTTCCCACACAAAGTTACCAAGAGAATCAACTATACCTTATCTATTTAACAAGGAATTCATTCATTAGTTGCAAAGCCTCTTGATCATATTTTGTTTGATCCTTTGTCATATTTTGGTTTTTTAATGCCTTCATTTGCATTAGTACTTTCTATATTTGCATTACTGCTTTCTATTCTTGTAGATGTGTGATCATGGGCATGGCCTAATTTGCAGCAATAGCAGAAGCATTTCTTTCTACGTCTAATTCTAAAGTATGAAGAGAGTTCCAATCTTGCTCCAAATTCCTTTTTAGATGGTCCATGGTGCTTTCACCCTCCAATTCACTCAGAATGCTTCCATCTATAGAGTCAAGTCTAGAATCATTTCTATCAATTGATACACTCTTATGCAGCATCTGTAAACCTTCTATAAACCTCAAAGTTTGAGAAGGTTTATACTCATCTAAAATACTCATACCTACCACCATACCATGGATAGCAAGGGAATCAATCCAATTTAATTTTTTAGCATAAAGGCACTCTGGTGATAATTTGACCTCTTTCTGAGATTTGTTGATATAACTATATTACTAATCATATAGTTTAAACTATGTGTATGATCATGTTTTATTCAACAAGATGTGCTTCAAAAAGTATTCTGTGCATATTTGGACTAGTCACAACATAGACCAAAATATGAGTCTCCTATAATTACAAAAATGGTTGCAACACTTCCTCACTTGGCTCCTCCATGCTTTATGACTTTTTGGAATCTCAATTTTTCAATGTGACAACATCACATATCTTTCAATCATTGAGAGGATTATTCATGTCTTTTCCTAAACAATAGAATTTGTGGCACACAAGAATTTCTTATCTCTATCACAGGATCTAAAGGTGTAGCATTTCAAGTCACCATAGTAATCATAATTTGTAAAGTAGAGATCACCACGATGTTATTAGCAGTCACTCCCTATGAATCTAATCGAGGCTCAATATCCCATTGTCCAATAGCTAGATGGTGGGAGCATTGGATGAACCCACTACCCATTTCAAAAACTTTCTATGTAAGTCTACCATATTCATTACTAGCAGGCATTTTCATAAACTTTGTGTTATCCTGTAACTCTTTGATTTTGACCTAATTACTATAGTGCGCTCTATTTCCTAAGATCATTTGTAGCCTTTTTGAATTTGATGCTCCCAAAATGCATGGAGCCAAATGATTCTTCTTTTAGCACCTTGTTTATCTCAAGTTTTAATGCCCTATTTGAGGTTCACACCTCAATATCTACACATTGTATTGTGCTATGGATCTTGATGTTTAACTTGGCTACCCTTTATTCTTTCCTTAGTGATTCAATTGAGCTCAAATGTCTTCTCCTTTGGTGATTTTGTGGAATTTTGGAGTGGAATCATTCTTCTATTATTATTTCATCAAAAACAATGAGATTCTATACAACTATCATCCCATCAGTCATGCAAGAGCACCAACTATTATTCTCGATTCATCTGGATTGGACAATCGAGCCTTAGTATGAGTCATCATTTGATAGGAATTAAGATATATAGGGCATTTCAATGTGTGAATTTTGTGCCACAATGGTCAATCATGTATGAGGCTAGTAATATATTAAGCTCATAAAATATTCACAAAATGCTTATTTCATCATAATTAGGAAAGACTCTGCATCCAATTCAAAAGTTTCTTAAAATGCTCAAGTACAATTGTCATAGTTATGAGATCATAGTCTAATTTAAGATACCTCTGCAAGCCTATGTGTCACAACATAATTGTTAGATAATTTGATTTATCTCCTAAGGGAATTGATTGATGAAATAATTTGAAGGAAAGTGAGTACATTCAAGATCCCTGCTATTCACAACACTTTTGAGGAGAGACTATTAATCTTGGCAATGTGATTTCAAATTCATGTCCTCACAATCACATAGGCCTTCATGATTATAAAGAATATAATGAGAGTGAGCTAATTGCAAGATTTCCAATCACCTATATTTGAGAAGATTCATCTATTTTGTTAATTAGAAGGGGATACCATAACCATGATTCTATATTTAATATGCATGTGAACTTCTAATTAATCTTTTGCCATAAGTAACATTCAAAACTAAGTGTACTTGAATTTGCATATCAAAATTTGAACTTGAACTTGAATCTAAAGCTTGAACTATGCATCTAAACCTTCAAAGTTTGAATTGACATTTGAACCTACATGCTAAGATTTAAAATTGAACCTTGAGTTTGAGCTTGGATTTGAACCTTGACTCACTGAATTTGCAAACTTGATTAAGTTACAGAAGACTAAAGAACAGTAATAAAATTTAAATATAACTTTATGATAAGGACCTCTGGCATTAAATATTTTCAAAAGCTCCAGCACCTCCAAATAAAAATATAGAAAATTTTAAATCTTGTGGGAATCAAATTTTGAAAAATTTCCTTGGAAAATATGTTCGCTTCTCAAATGAAAAGAACCACCTGGTGTTGGCAGCTTTAGTTAGTGAAAATAGATGAATGAATGATGTTGACAATCAATAAAGAGAGCTTTAATTTCTTGAAATATTTCAAAACATGGATTGACTCAAGGAGAGGGAAAGTTTCAAAGCTGAGATAGTCTTTATTGAAGGGAAACAACAAACAAAAGAAAATAACAATAAAGCAAACCAAATTCTAAAATAGGGCAGTTATTTACAATGAAAGGGTGAAAGGGAAGAAAATGTTAAATGTGACCATTTACAGGTTGAATAAAATATGAGCCCTTTCAAACTAACTTTTGATAGAATAGAAGTGGATTTGCAAATGATAAACTAAAAACAATCAAAGTGTAGGATTTTTCTTGTTAAAATGGCAAGGTAAGGGTGGAAAAATAAACACAAATTCAAGAGTTTTCTAATGAATAACATGAATTTCTTCATAATGAAATGTGAAACCAACCTCTTTCATATCATTTTTCACAATTGTATTTAAGATTCCAACAAACTTTTACATATCTTGATCCTTTGACTACTGCATTGGTTCCTCCAAAGGTGATGTTGAGGGGAGAGCTATAGGGCGTTGGAAAAAAATGGATCCTTTTCTTCTTCTTGGCTATCATTTGATTCCCCTTCGACATCATTTCACCCTTAAAATTTTCCTAAATGTTATATTAATTCATTTAATATTTCCTTTGACATTATAATTAATTATTTATTAATTAATTATAATTGTCATATTCTTCTACTTATTTAATTGAATTTATTTAATTAAATAGATTCATTTTCCTAATGTATTTAAATTTAATTTAAATGCATACCCATTAATGTATTAAATTCATTTAATGCATAGTGCTCCATAAATCCCCTGTTAAATAAATTATAATTTATTTAATTCCCTCCACCTTATTAAATTATATAATCCTATGATTAAGTTAAATATTATTGAATTTAATCCTAATCTCATCCTAAAACCTAGTCTACACCCATCACTCTCATCCTTCTAAGCCTACCCATTAATTAAATCCCACTTTATTATCCTAAACCTCTTTTAGTCACCTCTTTAGAAACTAAGTGGTTGCACACAAGGCTCAAGGAGGCTTCTCTCATTAAACTCTCCAAAAAGGTACTCTTACACCTTTTTCCC
The DNA here is from genome assembly GCA_028749045.1 of Cupressus sempervirens. NCBI lineage: Eukaryota > Viridiplantae > Streptophyta > Pinopsida > Cupressales > Cupressaceae > Cupressus > Cupressus sempervirens. The sequence goes on along the minus strand of CM053790.1, from coordinate 50,788,767 downwards.
CCACTCCTTTCCCCAAGGTTTCTTAGATGTGTGTGAGAACACCTTAAGCCTTTCAACCATAAAGGCTCTTTTTGACTTTTGTATGGCTTGTCCTTTAGCTCATGCGTCTCCCTTGTGGTAGCTATGTGGATGCCACATAGATGCCACCTCCTCAAGGCCCCCATCAAGCCTATAAATAGAGCCCTTGTCTAAAGCATTTTTCATCTCCCTCATTTTGCATTGTTATCATGCTAGTAGAGTTCTAGATCTTTTAGAGATTTCATACATTGTTACTAACCTTTGGTAGTTGCTAGTTCATATTCATTTGCATTGTTAACTTAGTTTATTTATTGCATCCACATTCACCTTACTTGAGTATTTTGAACATGCTTGTATCCATAGCCATTGTTTGAAACACTCTCACATTTGCATTGTTAACTTAGTTTATTTCATGCATCCACATTCACCTTCCTTGAGCATTTTGAACATGGTTGTATCCATAGCCATTGTTTGAAACACTCTCTTCATATCTAGGTAGTTCACATACTTTGCAATTCATTTTTAAAAATATTGAGATTCAATAGTTGTGTTTGGGAGAGCACATCCACATCCCTCCAATCTAAATCACACCAACAAGGCCTCTTATGGGCACCCTTTGTTGAGCTTCTTTGAGGTTGCATGAAGACATTTTTTCAAGTGTATTGAGTTGTAAAACTCAAGCATAGTGTTAGTTTTATTTTGCTTGCTTTTGGATATTTGATATACATAGTTGTATTTTTCTTACTTTTGGATATTTGATATACATGTGTAACTAGCATTTGCTTATTTATGTGTGCTCCTGATAGGTTAGATTCTCTTGCATACATTTTACCTCTATTATTGATCACAAGAATAGTCATGAAAGTGGAATGAAAAAAGGATATGGGAAGGAGGGTACAAAATAGGGATAAAAACAAAATTTTCATCCATTCTTTGGAAATCCACATGCCCTCACTTCCTTTTTACAATAGCATTCATGCCATCTTTCCATTTCCACACATCCTTTTCCACCATATTTCCTTCCATTTTCCTATCCTTGGTATGGGGCATTTGAACTCATTTGAAACATGGTCCTTGGCTCCCCATTGTCCTATACCAGATCCTTTGGTCCCCCATATTATTCCTCTATTCAAATATCCCCACCCCTCTCATCCATTTACCATTCCTTGGATCACCCTTGTCAATGGTCCCGATCTAATCATTTTCATCAATTCAATTAATTCATTTATCCTCTACTCTAATCATATTCTCTTCTTCTAATAATTTTATACAAATGAATTTCCATAATCAATTCCTTCATTTTTCCATCTATTTTGATCAAATTTCTAGTCTTCCATTAAGCAAACTTTCCTCTAGAGAACATTTATCACTTGCTTTCTTGCATTCCCCTTTCATTCCAATTCAGTTCTTCCATCATCTAATTACATCTTGTCCAAATTCTTCTAATTCATCATCTAATTTCATGACACTAATCTTCAACCCATCAAACTAAGCTTATCAAAATAGTGATTACAAACAATCTTACACAAATTCACACTACGACTAAATGTTTTGAGAACCTTGTTCCTTTCACAAAATTGCCAGTGAACAATCACAAACATTTCAATACAATTCAAATGAACTATCAATTTTTTCTTTATAGGATGAATCCTTCCTACACTGGCTTTACAAATTCACCATCAAAATAAAGTTCATGTCAAGCACTATGGACTGAATGACTACTTGGTCATAAGGTCTTTTTTTTTGTTGAATTTATCTTTGTGTATCAGAAATAGCCTTCTCAAATGTGCCTCGATCTTCAATATCTCGGTATCATTTGAATGACTTAACATGATTCCATTTGTCATTTTACGATATGATCTATTTTCATGATTCTTTAGCACATATCTGTCAGTTTTTGAGTTATGGTTATGCATTGCTCACTAGAGGCAACAGGTTAGCACACTTTTCACCAAGATCCCTAACAAGACTTTGGGTGTGCCCAGACCTCTCTAGTGTGTATATGTCATTTTTTCCATCATGACTATGAAACCTACATCTATGTTCCTAAAGTCTCTATGTTTTTTGAGAGTTTAGTCCATGCAAAGGAACCTTGTCATCTATGCTACTATAGCATTTGATGCATAACTCCTCTTGCAATATCAAACTAGGGCATGTTCTCCCATATTAACACAACTAAATCCCTCAGTATCATGTAGTTACGATGCATTTAGATTCATTATCCAGTTCACCCTGCTTCATTTTGATCTTACCAACAAGTCATGCAAGGCCTTCTTTTATGCCTTTTTCCTTCCATTTTTCTTCCTGTGTCTATTTTTGAGAAAATGGGGCAAAATATATTCCTGTTTCACCCCATTTCCTCAAGGAGCACCCTCCTCCCCTGGTGTCACTATGACACAGCTCCTAGGACTCCTATCCTCTCTGAGGCAACCTATATTTTATTTTCTTTGATATAATGTCATCCCGACATCACATCAAAGAGGGGCAAAATGTAGACACTTAAAATTATCCTAAATGCTATATTAATTCATTCAATATTTCCTTTGACATTATAATTAACTAGCATATCTAAAAATTTAATTAAAATTTTGTATAAAATAAGCCAAGAGATATCCAATTTCAAAAAATATAAACTTTTATAATCAAAATATCCAATTTTGGTTTTTTTTATGCTAATTAGATGATGTTACTATTAGTATTAGGGTTGACTTGTAGGATACATGGTCTAGAAAGATATACATGGTTTATGAAAAATTAAATTATAATATATATAGTATTGTAATAAAAATGTGTGTTAGTTCATAGGTTAGAAACTACTAAACATTCAAAAAAATTACAATGAAGGTGAACTTTTTAACCCTGCATTAAATATTTTAATATTTATTAATTTCTAAAAATGATGTTATTCTTATAGATAAAAATATTGTTTTGATATGAAACAATAGAATAAATAAATAAAGAAATTCATATAAAAGAGTTGTTTGCCAATTTTTGGACTTTATTTCTTTATTTTTCTTTTGGTATTTTTCTTAAAAATCAAGTTGTAAAATTATTGTAATTATTGTTTTTTTTTTTAGTTTCTTCATATACTCAATAATTTTCAAACATTTATTATTACTATAATAAAAAAAATCTTAATTTTTCTTTCTAAATTGAAGGTTTTATTAGATTGTTGAGAAATTTTTCTATTGTATATTTTTCAAAAATCAACTGAAAATGAAAATAATGTATTGAAAATCAAATTTTATGATTTTTTAAGTTTCTATTATGATTCTCCCACTCTTTAAAATAATAACTAAATTCAATTCATATTTAATTATTGCCTATACTATGTGCAATATACAACAATACAAATGCTAAAAAATTTCACAAAGAAATTTTAGAATTATTTTGTTTTTAAAGAAATAATAGGATGATTGGTTATCATGTTTTTTTATTAATTTAATATATTATCACTTCATAAAACGGGCAGATGAATGTCAATTTTTTTTAATTGTCAAAAAAGTTTACATTGATGAATGCTTCCACTATAGAAAGCCTCTCTACTTAATTATTTATCAAGTAATTATATTTTTCATATTCTTCTACTTATTTAATTGAATTTATTTAATTAAATAGGTTCATTTTCCTAATGTATTTAATTTTAATTTTAATACATATCCTCTAATGTATTAAATTCATTTAATGCATAGTGCTCCATAAATCCCCTTTTAAATAAATTCTAATTTATTTAATTCCCTCCACTTCATTAAATTCTCTAATCCTATAATTAAGTTAAATCTTATTTAATTTAATCCTAATCCCATCCTAAAACCTAGTCTACACCCATTAATCTCATCCTTCTAGGCCTATCCATTAATTAAATCCCACTTTATTATCCTAAACCTCTTTTAATCACCTCTTTAGCAACTAAGTGGTTGCTCACACATGTGGGAGAAACACAAGGCTCAAGGAGTCTCCTCTCATTAAACTGTCCAAAAAGGTACTCTTACACCTTTGTTCCCCACTCCTTTCCTCAAGGTTTCTCACACATCTATGAGCACACCTTGAGCCTCTCAACCATAAAGGCTCTTTTTGACTTTTGTATGAATTTTCCTTTAGCCCATGTGTCTCCCTTGTGGCACCTATGTAGATGTCACATAGATGCCACCTCCTCAAGGCCCCCATCAAGCCTATAAATAGAGCCCTTCTCTCAAGCATTTTTCATCTCCTTCTTTTTGTATTGTTATCATGCTAGTATAGTTCTAGAGCTTTTAGAGATTTCATGCATTGTTACTAACCTTTGGTAGTTGCTAGTTCATTTGCATTTGCATTGTTAACTTAGCTTATTTATTATATCCACATGCACCTTCCTTGAGTGTTTTGAATATGGTTGCATCCATAGCCATTATTTGAAACACTCTCTTCATATCTAGTTAGTTCACATGCTTTGCATTTCATCTTTAAATGTATTGAGATTCAATAGTTGTGTTTGGGAGAGCACATCCACATCCCTCCAATCTAAAGCACACCAACAAGGCCTCTTATGGGTGCCTTTTTTTGAGCTACTTTGAGGTTGCATGAGGACATTTCTTTTCGGTTGTATTGATTTGTAAAACTTAAGCATAGTGTTAGTTGTATTTTTCTTGCTTTTGGATATTGGATATACATTTGCAACTAACATTTTCTTGTTTAGGCATGTTCCCGACAGGTTATGTTTTCTTGCATACAATTTCCATAAGTACTATAAGATTTATTTGCCTTGACCTTTTCCCTTGTCTTTGACGGTGTTCTTGTAGGAAAAAGAATGGTACATTAGGCATGCTACCTAATATGAGTACCATTTTATAACAAGGGGGATTTTTTCACATCCATCAAAGAGCGAGAAGATACATAATGTGCTTTAGTTTGCTTCCGATAATCTTGGTCATATTGGCTTAAAAGGAGTAGACTATGTTGAGATGCATTCTCTACTAATCAAAAAATTATAGTAGTTAAAGGGACTATGATTCATGGGATGAATTTTAATGTGAACCAAGGATATCTAGACTATAAAATTCCTAACTACATGAATACTTGTTGAACTAGGGAGCATGATAGATCATTAGAGGAAACCTTAGACAAAGAGAGGGACTAGATAGAGGATATGTTTTAGGGAGTTTTTACACCTTATTGGAAAGAACTTTGACAAGGAATTCAAAAGGTTAGTCTTTCTTCATGGTGAAGAAGTTCCAAGAGAAATCCTTGTAATAGATTATTATCTATAAGAGATAAGTTTAAAGTGAAAACAATATTCTCTTATGTGATTCATGGTTGAGATCATGAAAAAATCACATGATAGTATATGTGGTGACTTCATGTGTGTTTCGGTCTATCCCATGTGTACATCATGAGGAAGTGACAAATTCCAAATGATTATCACTTGTATTTGTAGAAGTTATTAGAAGGTGAAAATCTCACAATAACTTAAGTCTTGATTTACTTTTTATGTAAATGTTGAAACATATCGTGATGGACTATATCTTGTAAATCAACAACTAAGTGTTAGATTTTATTCACTTGATGTTCTATGACTTGTTTGTATAGATATATGATATATATTTGGTAAATATTATATGTTTATATTTTGCAAGCCATTATCTTATTGAGTATTTAGTAAATATCATGTGTTGATATTTTGGAGACCAATACTCGTGATATCATATATGATATCAAATCTTATTGAGTAGTTGGTGAATATCATGTATTGATATTTGACATACCGATAATCATGATATAAAATGTGATATCAAAATTATGGATATCTTTTGATCAAATATATTCTTAAAATTTGGCATTCCTAGTATTATAAATCATGTAATATCTATATGTGTTTATCCTCCCTAGCTAAGAGGGAGTGTCAAGATGTTTTGTAAATTTTGTCAAATAAATCCTACAAGACTAAAATGTTGAAGATATATAAGTTTGTTATCTCTCTCTCTCTCTCTCTCTCTCTCTCTCTCTCTCTCTCTCTCTCTATATATATATATATATATATATATATATATAGATGTCTAAAATATTTTTAAGAGAATTAATATAATCTATGGTTGTGTGATTAATCATTATTTTTATATTCACCTTAATGAAAAGACATGTCCCTTCTTTCTATTTTCCTCATTCCCAAATATAAATGTAAGTGATATTGTTGCATTTGAAATATACAAAAATTATAGGTAGTATTATTTTATTTGCAACAATCTTATGACTTTAAGAGATTAATTTTATTTGAGTGTCCTAAAGAGGTACAAATGGAAAAGGAAAATTAGGATTGTCACCCATAAGGATCATTTCTAGGAAAACATAGTGAGAGAAAAAGTAGAAATTAAATCATAGATATAAACCCATCAATTTTGATGTGTATGACAAAACTAGAAGAGGTGATAAAAATATTCAAAATGATGAAAAAAAGAGCAATGAGAATCTAAAATTCCTAGATGGTGAAGAAAAGAACCCAAAGGTAATCCCTAAAATGAAATACACCACATAAAATGTACAATTTTAGGCTTTGTTATGCCTAACCCTATGGTAATAGAATGCAATTTCTATGTAAAATGAGAGGATTATAAATTTGAATGATGATTAAAAACATCCACATGAGTAAATGGTGTAGCATCCACTAATATCCTTAAAATGGCATATATCACTGAAAATTAGTGTTTGTGTACTATCTCCAATCCTTCCACCATGGTGTGAGACTTGTTAGCCATTACTTATGCAAATTTTCTATAGGTAAAAAGAGAAAAAGTGGCTCAAACATGTCTCTATCTTGACTTGTTAGTTTGAATTGGACCAAAGAATCCTTTCAAATGCAAGATACTATAGATCTACAAAAAAATCTCTTGGGGTTTGATTGCAAATCCTATTGAAATGCAGAGAATCCACTCCTAGAGTTTGAGTAGAGGTAATCCTTGCATATGAATGAGGGGTGGCCACCAAAGTTATGTTGATTAAATGAAAGGTCATCTATAAAAATAGATCCATGTTGTCTCAACCAAGGCTTGGAAGTCTCTCATGTGTGTCAAATACTTATTGCGATAAAAGGCATTAGATTTGAACAAGCTCCCTCATAAGTATGAGAGTTTGAAATCCAATATCTCTCTAAGTTGGGTGATGTGGAGGATAACCTAATGAAATATAGTGTCATAGGAGAATTTTCCAAACCTCATTTCCTAAAACATGAGGAATCATCCATTTAACATAAAGAGCTTGTCCTTGATTGTGAACAAAGATGAGCTCCAAGCAACTAGAATTTCATGGGAGACAACAATACTCCCAAGAAACATGGTGAAATCCATGAATTTGAGTGTCAGATGCTTGAAGGAAATTAGTAGTAGGTTCTCTAGCTTTTTGAAAGTTATTTTAAAGAAGACTAGAAGGAAGAATAACATACATGAGTCATTACTAGGATTTTAGAAAAAGAAAAAAAAATTAGCCAAAGAAAGAGGCTTGGTTATCTAGTAAGTTATCTTGGATTATATTTTGGAGAGGAAAACATTCCAAATTTTTTTGTTGATCCATGAAAGGAAAATGGAATTCCCCAGAAATGGAAAGCCTAGCATAATCAATCCACTTGCAATCATAATATAATAGCCATCAAGGTGGGGGTTGGAATAATTGGTGGTAGAAGAGGGTCTTATGCCACTGAATGGTGGAGATGAAAGTTAAACAAAATGTCTCAATAAAATTAATATCTTGACAAAAAATTCCTCATCTTCTATAAGAGTTAAAAATAATCATCAGCAATGTCCCCATTAACAAGCTAAGAAGTGCAATCAAGTAAGGAAATGATATGAACTCTTCCAACAGAAATGATAGAGGCTAGAAAATAGCTAAAGCCTTCAATAGCTAAAACATTAAAAGATGGGACAAGAGGGCATCCTTGATAGATAGATCAGTGCAAACCAAAATTGGAAGACTGAGAGCCATTGATGGTCATACAGGCATGGTGTTAGTTAAAACCATTTTAACAGAAGCCATAAAATGAGGGCCAAAACTAATAGAAAAGGAAATAGAAATAATAGGTCATTCAATTCAAGAATAGGCTTTTCTAAAGTCATTTTTTAACAAAATATCATGTTCAATAGATTAACGAACCTATTCCATTCCTTCCCAAACAACAATTATGTTGTCAAGGATATACTATGAGTGAATAAAATAGTTTCTTCAGGACAAAAAATTAAGGAGATGATATATTTTTAAAGCCAAAGCCTCAACAATAATTTTATAAGAAATGTTGTGAAAAGTAAGTAGATTCAAATTACCAAGTGATTTTTATGTTCCCTTTATTTATTTTTGGGCTTAAGGTGCATGAATGAAAATCTTCTAACTAAACATTGTAAAGCTCTAACCCAACACAATCACTAAGAGATTACTAAAATCCATATGGAAAACCATCATAGCTAGGGGATTTGTTATCAATCATGGAAAAGGAAGCCTCCCTAAGGTCTTCAATATACTAAGTATGATTGTAGAAGGTTCATTAAAAATATGATACACGATGAGGGACATAAGCTAAATAATCCACTAAAGATATATGATAAGATGAAGTGTGGACCTGAGTATTAAAAAATTTCCTATAATGAGAAACAAAAGCTTGGAGAATATCTAGGCATTCAGTAAGAGATGAATTCCCTTTTTTACTCCTTCTAATGTTTGAGGTGGAAGGTCTTGGGTGCACTGAAGAGAAAATTTATTTACTAGCACGATCTTCCACTTTCAACCAATGCAAATATGTTGTTAGTTGTGCTTCTTTGGATGCATAAGTTTCGGTTATCTATTTTACATAATAAAGTTGTACAACCTTAAATTGTAAATTATTTGAAAAAGGTTGATATGTCAAGTTATTAGCTATCACACACAAATACTTGGTGGTTTTTAGATAGGACTGAGGGTGGAAGATATCCAATTTTTTTTTGGTAAAAGAAAAAGAAAAGTAGAGGTGCAAATAATAGCATCATTCTACTGAGAAATCCAACATGTGCTAAGGTGAGTAGGCCTAGATTGAAGGTTCCAAACATGCCTTATATGAGCCAAGGTAGAAAATTATTTAAACAATTATGTATTAAATGAAAAGGGGGATTTGATGGGGTGTAGCAATTGAGCACACCATTCAATGGAAAATTTTATGGGAAAATATCAGGTATATAAAAAAATAACAAGAGTTACTTTGTCCCAAAAATAAAAATGGACTAAGAAGATATCATGGCATAATAAGGGTGCTTAGATAGCCTATCAAATCCATATCTAAAATTACTTCAATTGTGTCTTGAAGTATGTGCAAGATGATAGTTGATATTGGGGTCATAAAGGTTCAATTTATTGCATATGTAAAAATAGGCTTCTCTCTCACTAGTTGTCCAACAAAATACTAAAATATAATCCTTATAAGAGGAACCTCAACCATATAAATCATGAAAGATAACCCAAGTAGTTGGTGTTAATGGTTTATCTAGGCACCTCCACAAGTATTCTTTTTCCACAATATAATTCAGAGCATTGAGATTAACAAGTATAAAGTGTTGATTATTTATAATAAAAGGAATCAAGACTAGTCGATACAAGGGGTCCCCAACATGTTGTAAAATTGTGTTATGCAAATTTGGTGCTAGAAAGATAACCACCCATCATCTACTAAATTCATGTAATGAGGAGAAAACTAAGTTGTGAGACCAAATAACAATACAAGTTCTTGTGAGTAGGAAACAAACTATATTAATCTCCTACAAACACAAAACATCTATATGAGGGAATTGATGGTCAACATCTCTAACATTATATTGATGAGGGAGTTCAATAATTCCCCTCACATTTCTAGAAATAATATTCATCATAAACCATCATACATGGTTTCTTCATCCTATAATGAGGAGAAACTATTATGTAAGAGGTTGAATCTTACAAGAAAATTGGGCAAAGGTCTCCTAGAAAAATTTGTCATTTCTGTAACATTCCATCATCAATCTCATCATGCTTAGGAGGATTGCTAAAATGATGGCACAAAGTTTTTACATTATCCTAGGGAGTTGGAGGAGGAACCTTGGGCTTCATAGAAACATTAGGACCAATGGTTGAAACATCTATAGAGACTTTTTCTTTAAATAGGTTTTAAAGAAACCTTAATGACTTTGGAAAGAGGTGGAATAACTGTAGAAGGAGAAGCCTTCTTTCGCTTGGATATGGTGGTTTTTTCCCCTTAGAGATCATATTTTTTCAAGTAACATCATCTTTTGGAACCTCGGGTCCTTTCAAAACAATTAGCTCCTTAGGAGGAGGCATGGTCTTGTTGATGACCAAAGGGTAATCCTTTATCTTATGGTCCACTAAGTGACAATGAATCAAGTGTTTGGTAAATTAAAATTCATGATTTTTTAGGTAAATCATTTCCCACCCCCTAAGTGACAATGAAATAAAAATTTTGGTAAATTCAAAACCATGACTTTTTGGTTTAATCATTGCCCACCAATCTGAAGTTCAATTGACTCTTCAAGGTCCTAAATCAATTTCTACACAAACCCTATTATGAGAAAAAGAATAAAACAAAGGTTAGATTCTATGCATACTACTCTACCATGAGTTTTGACATTATTTTACAAAAAGGGTCAGCAAGGAAAAGGAAAACAAAAAAATCCACCTAAATGGGTACTTTAATTTTTTTATCATTGGAGATAGAAAAGTCGCATGGCCAATGTTGGAAAATAAGGAGGGAAGTATGAACAACCCAGAGACCATGATTAAGAACTCCATCAACATGAAAAATTCCCAAAATGGAACAAAAAATCTTTTAGTGATATTTTAGACATCATCTAGGCAAACATAATGAGGGAGCCAAGATTTGGAAACCAAATCCTTTAGCACATTTTTAGAAGGCACTCTACCCAGAAAGTAACCAATTAAATTTTATGTTAGTCATAGAGTCTATCAAAATTTAGAAATGGAAAATAAAATTTAGAGAGGGATATGACTTACCTCATAAAATACCTTATGGATGAATTTCCTAGGATGCTTGCTCAATGAACCAATGAACACTTGTTAGAATTTTAGGTGACTCTACAGCACCCTTAGGATCAAATGAAAGACCAAGATAATTTCCACATGAGATTGGAAAGATAATTGCATTAAGATACAAGAATGATATTGTTAGAGTAAATAATTAATTTACTAATTATTTATTCTATTTACTTAAGCTTACTTAGGTAAATGCATTTATTTATTAGTTGTAGTCTAGGAGTTTGTTATAAGTTGTTGACAATACAGGAGTTTTTTCTCTCCTAAGTCATACTTATCCTCTCACATTGTTCGAGGACTTTCCACCTCAAGTGGATGTATGCTTAGTTGTCACACTTATCTCCTAGTGTCTTCTAGCTTCTTCTAGGAGATTCCTAGAGTCCTTTATATTCGAGCTCCCTCATTATATCAACATCACTTCTAGCATATTGTAAATACATATTTTCTCATTTTCAATATCTTGTGGTCTCTCATGTCCATTTAGGGTTTTTCCCTTGCTCCACGCTCTTCTCTCCTTGGCTTCTCTTTGACATGTTTTTGCATGCAGGTGATCTTGGGCATCTTCAAAGTTCGCTTTCATCAACTCCAACATGGTATCAGAGCCTCTTTGTTGCTGCTTTGTTGAAGAATTTTTGAAGCCATGATTCGGAGACAAAAACCTTAGTTTTTTTGTGCTTTTTTCTTCAAATCAGGGGAACAACAATTTTTCAGAGCACTTTCAGCCCAAACGGATGCTACCATTGGATTCAGAAGGTTGTTTGCAATCAGGATTCATATAAAACTTTCTCATTTTGGAGACAAAGCTCCCAGAGGCAAAAAAAATTTAGTTACAGGGCTTTCCGTATGACTATATGGATGATTCGACGTTCAAAATTTTTCAAAAAAATTTAAATCAGGCTACACCGTCGGGCGGCCACCACCGCACCACTCAACAGCCACCCATGCCTGGCCTCCTCGCAACTCCTCTTACGGCTCAACACTACAGAACCACCTCAGCCCAATTTCGGTGGCACAACCAGAATTCACTGCTCCTCCACCATGGAGCCACCTATTTCTCTTCTCAGCCAACTTCCTGTGCCTCTTCTTTAGTGCACCACCGGCATCTGCGCTGCCCTTTATCAGTGTTGCTTGTCTGTATCATCGGACCTCTCACTGCCTGCATGGCACTTCTAACACCTATTTCCTATTACTTTATGTGGGTGCTCCTGCACCATACTCCTGGGGACAATAGAATCCAAGTCCCTTGGATTGTTCTTCCTCTTTCGTGCCTTCCAATTCTTTGGTATTTGTGGTTTGTACTCTTGACCAGTATCCAAATCAACTTTTATATTTTCATAAACCTCTTCCACATAAGAACTTAGATAGAACTCCTACAAACTTGCAATAAATGGATTAGAAAAAGAAATTGGGACCTCATCATATATGAATTCATCAATTTGGTTCACTTTAGGAACCTTTGCAACCTTTTTATCAATGTCCTTATGCTGCAATATCTCCATGCTTGGAGACAAATTCATCACTATTTGATCCTTATCTATCCTTGTAGTTTCATCACAAGACTTCTTCCTTGCTGCAACTATTATCTTTTTGATAGGCCATACCACTTTCTTTCTTAACCTCAAATGCCATCTCTTGGTTCCATCAAGAACCAACATGTCCACCTCTTTTTCATCTTTATGAACCTTTTCATCACAAGGCTCATCAACAATTACCACTTCAACCTCTTTCCTATCTTCAAGAACCTTTTTATCATTAGGTTCAGCAACAACTATTTGTTGCAAACTTTCCATATCAGCATCTATTTGTTCATTTTTTCCTTCCAATGGACAAATCTTCTCTTCAATGGAAATTGATTTCTCTATTCCATCTTCACAAGCTTTTGTAATCTCAAAGGATTGTTTCTCTAGATCACTATTTTCTTTTTCCATATTTTTATTCAACTCCTCTTTTAGTCTTGCTAAATTTTCTTCCCTTGTTCCTATTTTAGGAGACATTTCCCTAGTAGGAGGCTTCTTTAGTTCTTTACTAGGTTACCTCTTTTTGGGGGAGGGTTTTTCCCATGTGGTTTTCTCTCATGATCAGAAAATTTAGTGAGACTAAAAGAGGAGTTGAAGAAAAATATGGAAAAAGAAAATAGTGATATGAAAAGTTTGCAACAAATAGTTGTTGTTGAACCTAATGATAAAAGGGTTCTTGAAGATATGAAAGAGGTTGAAATGGTAATTTTTGATGAGCCTTGTGATGAAAAGCTTCATAAAGATGAAAAAGAGGTGGATATGTTGGTTCTTGATGGAACCAAGAGATGGCATTTGAGGTTAAGAAAGAAAGTGGTATGGCCTATCAAAAAGATAATAGTTGTAGCAAGGAAGAAGTCTTGTGATGAAACTACGAGGATAGATAAGGATCAAATAGTGATGAATTTGTCTCCAAGCATGGAGATATTGCAACATAAGGACATTGATAAAAAGGATGCAAAGGTTCCTAAAGTGAACCAAATTGATGAATTCATATATGATGAGGTCCCATTTTCTTTTTCTAATCCATTTATTGCAAGTTTGTAGGAGTTCTATCTAAGTTCTTATGTGGAAGAGGTTTATGAAAATATGAAAGTTGATTTGGATACTGGTCAAGAGTACAAACCACAAATACCAAAGAATTGGAAGGCACGAAAGAGGAAGGCCAATCCAAGGGACTTGGATTCTATTGTCCCTAGGAGTATGGTGCAGGAGCACCCACATAAAGTATTTAGGTCATAGTTTTATATAAAGTATTTAGGTCAAAATTTTATATAAAGTATTTAGGTCAAGTTTTATGTATTTATGTCAAGTTTTATGCACAAGTCGACTTGAGAAATTTATCTTGATTTCATCATTAGGATAAGATAATTCTCTTGGGATTTGTACAGATCATTGTGGGGTCATTCTTCCCCATTCTATATCAATCTAGAGTATTCTATAGACTATTTTTCCTATTTTGCAATAATCTAGAATTTTTCGTAGATCATCTCAGCAAGTATAAGTAGAGTTTTAGGTTTAGGTTTAGGTCAAGTTGGAGAGAAAAGTTTTTGGATACAAATTATGGGGAGAAGAAATATGTAGGAGAGCCAATGTATGTATTGTTCATTTGATAAATTAAATAGTAGAATTTTATTGTCTCTCTTGCTGAAACACCTTGCATTCAATAAGATAAATTCTTCTATTTAATTTATCAAATGAACAATACATACACTGGCTCTCCTACAGATTTCTTCTCCCCATAATTTGTATCCAGAAACTTTTCTCTCCAACTTGACCTAAACCTAAACCTAAAACTTGACTTATACTTGCTGAGACGATCTACGAAAAATTCTAGATTATTGTAAAATAGGAAAAATAGTCTATAGAATACTCTAGATTGATATAGAATGGGGAAAAATGACCCCACAATGATCTATGCAAATCCTAAGAGAATTATCTTCTCCTAATGATGAAATCAAGATAAATTTCTCAAGTCGGCTCGTGCATAAAACTTTACCTAAATACATAAAACTTGACCTAAATACTTTATATAAAACTTTGACCTAAATACTTTTTATAAAATTATGACCTAAAAAGTACAATGAGGGAGCTCAAATATAAAGAGCTTAAGGAATCTTCTATTAGAATCTAGAAGATGCTAGGAGATAAGTGTGACAACTAAGCATACATCCACATGAAGTGGAAAGTCCTCAAACAAGGTGAGAGGATATGTATGACTTAGAGAGAACAAACTCTTGTATTGTCAACAACTTATACAAACTCCTAGACTACAACTAATAAATAAAATACATTTACCTAAGTAAGCTTAAGTAAATAGAATAAATAATTAATTATTAATTATTTACTCTAATACCCCCCCTTAAGTACAACTTAGGGAAATGCCTTAAGCTCACAAAACTAAGAAATTTAGAAATGTAGAATGGGTCCCGGCAACAAGGCCATGTTAGGTACCCATGTACAAATGCAAAAGATCTGAAACTGGGGAAAGAGAGAAAACCACGTGGGAGGAGATAAGTGTGACAACTAAGTGCATGTTGCTTCTTGCATGACCATGTGATGGGATCGGAGCCAAGGCAAAAGACAAAGCCAAAAGTAGACTTTCGATCATCAAAATCACCGGCCCAATCTAAGTCAGTGTAGCCAAAAATGTGTGGAGTCCCCATAATGTAATGAATTCCATACATGAGTGTGCCCTAAATGTAGTGCAGAATACACTTGGTAGCTTGCCAATGACTCTCACGAGGGTCCTGAGAAAATTGAGAGACTAGGCCAATCACAAAAGAAAGATCAAGGTAGGTGTGTGTCAAGTACAACAAGCTGCCAACCAACTGTCGATACAAAGTAGCATCCACTATAGATGAAGAGTAGGAGGTAGACAAAGTAACACCTGACTGAAATGGTGTAAAATCCATCAGAAAGAAAATTGTTGATCTAAAGAACCTCCAAGGAAGAAGAAGGCATGAACCGATCATGTCTATATGGTAGATGATCCATCTCACCAAAATGCATAGGTAGCCAGCCACTGCAATCACCTTTTATATAGGATCAACCACTAAGTACATAGTTTAAACTATCAAACCATTGAACCAAGGATGCATTAGAATAACAACATAACCCCCTCTTAATGCAGACAACATGTGATGACAGGCAACTAAGAAGGTGGGCCAAATTCTCCTACAAACGAACCAAGAATGACGATAGAGGAAGAGGTACAAACACCTATAAAGACATGGTCACACTGACGCTGCATGGGGCTAATGTCGTGGAGGTTTTCTTGAATATGTTGGAGTTGATGAATTTCAACTCCAAAGATGCCCAAGATCACCTACATGTGAAACCTGTCAAAGGGAAGCCAAGGAAGGAAGAGCATGGAGCAAGGGGAAAACCCTAAATGGACATGAGAGAGAGAATATTGCAACACAAAAAATATGTATTTACAATATGTTGAATAAGATGTTATTGATACAATGAGGAAGCCCAAATATAAAGAGCTCCAGGAATCTCTTAGAACAAGCTAGAAGACTCTAGGAGATAAGTATGACAACTAAGCATACATCCACATGAGGTGGAAAGTCCTCGAACAATGTGAGAGGATAAGTATGACTTAGGAGAGAAAAAACTCCCATATTGTCAACAACTTATAACTAACTCCTAGACTACAACTAATGAAATGCATTTACCTAAGTAAATAAAATAAATAATTAACAATTAATTATTTACTCTAACACCCCCCCCCCCTTAAGTGCAACTTAGGGAAATGCCTTAAGCTCACAAAACTAAGAAATGCAAAATGGGTTCTAGCAATGAGGCCATGTTAGGTACCCATGTATAATGCAAAAAAATGCAACCTCTAAAAATAGGGAAAGAGAGAAAACCGCGTGGGAAAAACCCTCCTCCAAAAAGAGGTAACCTAGTGAAGAACTAAAGAAGCCTCCAACTAGGGAAATGTCCCCTAAAATAGGAACAAGGAGTGATCATGAAGAAGCATCACTGAAGCATGAAGAAGTTGCAAAATCTACCATCAGAAAGAAAACCGGTGATCTAAAGAACTTCCATCAAAGAAGAAGGCATGAATTGAGCATGTCTATATGGTAGATGATCCATCTTTATCGAAATGCATAGGTAGCCAGCCACTGCAATCACCTTGTATATAGGATCAACCACTGAATACATAGCTCACACTATCGAACCATCAAACCAAGGATGCATCAAAACAATAGCATAACCCCCCCTTAATGCAAATAGGGTGTGATGATAGGCAACTGAGAAGGTGGGCCAAAGTCTCCTGCAAACAAACCAAGAACAACAAGAGAGGGAAAGAAGTACTGACACCTATAAAGACATATTCAAACTAACTCTGCATGGGACTAATGTTGTGGAAGGGACACTCACTTGACAAAGGGAGAATGCCTAAAATAGCTAACAGCTATCCCCCCCATGGTACTTTATAAAAATAGTGCATGTACAACTGACTCAAAACAACATTCATGACCCTCGAAATGCAAAGGTGACACTTTATCTCAGTGCGATACATAAAAGTGCTTCAAAATGATAGCTACAATGATCAAAACCAAAAACAAGCTGCAATAAAATAAAGTATAGCCTAAAAAAAAGGAAACCATGCTAGGAAAATGATCCTTGGGCCTAAAACACTCAAGATATCCACCATATATCAAAAATTTTAAAATTATGATAGAAAGAGCATGGGCCAAAAACTAAGGAAAAGGACCACATTTCTGAAAAGATGACAAAACCATCTTTCCAAAAATATAAAGTTTTTAAAAAATTGACATGGGATGCAAAAGATATGCATGTTGAAGTCAAAAATAGAACTTCAGACTTCAACTAAAAAAATAGGCAACAAAAATGCATCAAAACCTAAAAATACCTACACCAATGTCTCTGTCTTGGAACCAGCTTTTTGGTGCTTCTTTCAGATCAGAAAAATACCTCTGTATGCTCAAGTTATGGAGAAAAAACCAAGAGTGGGTCAAAATGACCTAGGAGAGGTGCAAGGGCTAAGATGTTGATGATGTGACGGGTGTCATGGTAGGTCCATGTGGTACCCATGCCATGTCTCATGCCCATAGATATTAACTGGGAACTCATTGGTGTTGATGTGGAGGTCCCTGCTGACTGTGTCAAAATTCCAACATGGTGTAGATGTAGACAACATCACGCAATAGCTGCAAAAATAGACATGTAGCTGGCAGAGTGCGAGTTGCAAAAGCCGATGGCAGTGGTGAGATCGAGTTCCTATTCCAGCTATGTGATGATAAAATCTAATGACAACAGCTATGTTGAAGAGAAAATCCACATAAGGTGGAAAGTCCTCGAACAATGTGAGAGGATAAGTATGAGTTAGGAGAGAACAAACTCTCATATTGATGAAATCCAACTTCAAAGACACCCAAGATCACCTGCATGCAAAAACTCTTCAAAGGGAAGCCAAGGAGAGAAGAGTGTGGAGCAACGGAAAAACCCTAAATAGACATGAGAGACAATATGCAAACACAAGAAAATATTTATTTACAATATGCTAAATATCTTGTTGTTGTGATACAATGAGGGAGCCTGAATATAAAGAGCTCCAAGAATCTTCTAGAACAAGCTAGAAGATGCTAGGAGATAAGTGTGACAACTGAGCATACATCCACATTAGGTGGAAAGTCCTCAAACAATGTAAGAGGATAAGTATGACTTAGGAGAGAACAAACTCCCATATTGTCAACAACTTATAACTAACTCCTAGACTACAACTAATAAATAAAATGCATTTACCTAAGTAAGCTAAGGTAAATAGAATAAATAATTAGTAAATTAATAATTTACTCTAACATCCCCCCTTAAGTGCAACTTAGAGAAATGCCTTAAGCTCACAAAACTAAGACATGCAGAATGGGTCCTGGCAACAAGGCCATGTTAGGTACCCATGTACAATGCAACAAAATGAAACCTCTGAAAATGGAGAAAAAGAGAAAACCACGTGGGAAAAACCCTCTCCCAAAATAAGGTAAGAACCTAGTGAAGAAATGAAGAAGCCTCCAACTAGGGGAATGTCCCCTAAAATAAGAACAAGAAAGTGATCATGAAGAGCATCACTAAAGCATGAAGACCCTCAAATTTGCCATCAAAAAAAAAAATTGCTATTCTGAATAACCTCCATGGATGTAGAAGGCACAAACCAAGTGTGTCTATATGGTAGATGATCCATCTCACCGAAATGCATAGGTAGCCAGCCACTACAATTTCCTTGTATATAGGATCAACCATTGAATACATAGTTCACACTATCAAACCATCAAACCATAGATGCATTAGAACAACAGCATAACCCCCCCTTAATGCAGATGGGGTGAGATGACAAGCAACTGAGACAGTGGGCCAAAGTCTCCTATAAACAAACCAAGAATGACGAGAGAGGGATAGAGGTACAAACACCTATAAAGACACGATCACACTGACGCTATATGGGCTAATGTTGTGGAAGGGACACTCACTTGACAAAGGGAGAATGCCTAAAATAGAAAACAACTATCCCCCCCATGGTGCTTTATAAAAATAGTGCATGTACAACTAACTCAAAAATAATGTTCACGACCCCTAGAATGCAAAAGTGGCACTTTATCTTAGTGCGATACATAAAAGTGCTTCAAAATGATAGCTACAATGATCAAAACTAAAAAAAAGCTGATACAAAATAAAGTACAGCCTAAAACAAAGGAAACCATGCCACAAAAATGATCCTCGGGCCCAAAACACTCAAGATATCCACCATATAGAAAAATGTCAAAAATATGATAGAAAGAGCATGGGCCAAAATCTAAAGAAAAGGACCACATTTTTTAAAAGTACACAGAACCAAATTTTTAGAAATATAAAGTTTTCAAGAAATTGACATGGGACACAAAAGATATGTTTGCCGGAATCAAAAACACAACTTCATATTTCAATTTAAAAAATGGACAAAAAACACATCAAAACCTAAAAATACCTACACCAATGTCTCTATCCCGAAACCAACTTTTTGATGCTTCTTTTGGATCAAAAAAATACCTCTGTATGCTCAAGTTATGGCCAAAAAATAAGAGTAGGTCAAAAAGTACCCTAAAGGAGAGTGTAAGAAGGTGTGCTAATGTAGTGTTGATGCCATGCTGACGTTAGCATTTCACTAGCTTAAATATGATGACTAAACCATTGTCGACGCAAAAAAGAATGCCACATGGCAAAATTGACATGGCAGGAGTGACATGGCGGGTCCATGTGGCACCTAGGCCATGTTTCACCCCTGCACTGGCTGACTATCCAATAGAGCATTGACGCAGTCTATAGAGGTGGTGGAGCGTAGAGTCTAGTGGAACCATCGGTTGAGCAGCATCAGAAGCGGCAGTCTAGAGGTGTCACAGGAAGGAGCACGCTACGAGTGACACTAGTACATTTGACCCCATTTTTAGACCAAAATTTTTGACCATCTAAAAAAGTGGGGTCAAATTGGTCATTTTATGCAGGCAATGTATATAATTTTTTTAACTAGAAGCCTGTGTTGGTCAAAATTTTGACCAACATGAACTTACACTTTCCCAAAATTAAAAACAAGGTCTTTGTCGTGCCCTAATTTTAGTCTTACATAATTGGAAGAAAGGTTGTACGGTTAATGTTTTTCATATACTGCATTTTGTGGCGCCATTACATGCAGAGGAAGGGTTTGAAGATTACATGCCATTAGCATTTTACTGTGTGAGTTCCAGCAGCATTTGGCAGCTTTAGTGCAACCTCTACCAGAATAGTAAGGTTCTATCTCTATTATATCTCCTTCTTTTCGTTGTTCAGCACATCATCTTCAATGTGGTTGGAATTCGTAACATATAATTTTCCTCAGGGGCTCCCACCTTACATGCCTTGCATGGATGTTCTGTTTATTGGTTTGGGAGTTTTCTTTTCACTGCTAGACACCTCTATTTTAAGTTGTGATCTTCTAGCCATTGGCTAGCTTCATGGTGGATTCCCCAACTACGAGTTTGATGCTTTGGATTGGCATGAAAGGTTTTCCAAAGCTTTAAGAGATGCAAGCTTTGATTCAAGTTGCCTCAATTTTAGGATGTCAACTAAAGCCTCTATTACATGTGCATCAATTAATGACTCTCTACGGCTGCCATCAAGATCAAATTTTGCAAGAGCTTTTTCCATTTCCAATTTCGATTCAGCTAACCCCCTGCAAAGGCGATCAACCACTGGCTTGCACCAGTTTTCCATCACCATAGCTTTAATGTTTTTCGGAGAGTCTGCCAGTTCATCTAACATTTGTTCAATTTCTATTCCCCTGTTTAAGCATCCATCACCTACATCATAATGCAAAAAGCTATTGAGATAGCTGATAATGGATTCTTTGCTTCTCACAATTACATAATAATTTCTATTCAACACTTATCCATAAAATGAGAATTTGCCAGTTCAAACAAGCCTTCAAGCAATTGTGATACTGGTGGCCCCACTATATTGGCTTCTCTTTTGACTATAGCTCCTCAATTATTCAGTGCCTCTTTTCCCTATGTTTCACTTTTAATTTTTTTCATAAAAATTAAGCTTGTAGAGTCTTCAAGAAACCATTTAGCCAATGGGTGAAAGAATGGCAAAATTATAGAAAAGAGAGTTCAAAATAATTCACACAATTAAAACTATGCTAGAGTTTGTGTAAACTGATACAACAATTATGTACCCCATTTTCTTCAATATAGATTCTATTCACAAATAAAACTTATCTACATCAATTGTACCCTTGTTTATCCAATGTGCTCACAAGTTTGAACCTCTTCACATTGATGCTGGTGGCATTCACACCAGATCACTTAATGCTAATAAAGTTACAGACCCTTGCCAGTGTAGTCATGGGTTTTGTCTCTTTTAATATGTGTAGAGAATCCTCTTTCATTAGATAACAACACTCTTATGATCTCAAATCAACCCATCAATGTAGAGCAATTAGTCAGACCCTAGAGTGGGTCCGGCTATATGTAACAGATCACCGAGTTGGGATAACTCATCATCCTATTGAAGATATAATGTAGGGTGAAGGCTTGGATAATTTTGTTGATGCTCTTGTTTTAAAACAGGAAATGGATGCAATTGCATCTTTTACTAATACCTCTTGATACTGGTAAATTCTTCTCATAAATTTCATGACCAAGCTATAATTTTCAATAGTTCCAGCAATGTCTTGAGGATCAAATCAATTGCTTGGCACTAACTCGTACAATTCCACATTTTAAAGTTTTTGTAGCATTTATTGTATCACTAAATATTTACACTTTAATCAGTTAGCTTTGATGTTATGTTAATAATGGCATCAACTATGGTCTTATTATTTATATTTCTGTCCTTGGAGACTTGAAAATGGAGGAAATGGAAATACTCTTTAAGATATAGGAAAATATAGTAAATAACTCTCCTGGAAACCCATTTCATGTCTTCAAGCACACAAATAATTTGATAACATTCACTTCTATCAGTAAACCACCTATATATGTAGATAGAAGTGAGAAAAATAAAATCAAAGGCCCCAAACCAACACTTTCTTATTCATAGGCAGATCTATGTGACCAGATTCTCTATAAGCCCTTTAGAAGAGGAAACACTTAGTTTCAACCATGGAACTAGACTAGGGAATGTACAGTGAGACAGGACTAGACCAAAAAAGCCAACAATCCATAGAATCAGAACATTACAAAGCAACAACCTCCGAACATGGAGAAATTTGATGCAGTTGTTCAAGATTATTGGCACTTGCAATAAATGCTTTTCTATAAAAATTTAAACATGGAGAAGGTTAATATGGCATTCTTCTGTGGACCAAAAGGGGCATCCTTCTTACTTAAATTTAAATGGTGGTGGAGTTTAGGGCAGTAAACATATGATAGTCCTCAATACAGGAAAAAAACCTTAATCTAGTAGTATCCAGCCAAGCATATCTTACATCAATATAACTTCAAATTTTAGGGGATGACTACCAAGTTATTACACAAAAAGTTCCAAGAATTTTGATATATATAAAATATATAGATTTCTTCACTAAAACAAAACTAGGACAGAGAACTCCTCAACAAAAAATATGCCAGACAATAATCTAGACTGTAAAATCATTGTATGTGGGGAGTGTTGATGTGTGTTTTATGACCATATTAACCATAGAATAAAATATTGGAGTATCTTATCCTCTCTTGATCAAAATTCCATGCATGCTAAGGTTGCAAGTAAGATCACACAAGTAATTTCCAATGTTCCTTGTAGGTTGCATAGGCTCAATGGTAAATGTGATATGTTGTAGGTTATGATCCAACAGTAGGTTATGTTCCCTATAGGTTTTCTAACAGTGTTATAGAACTAATTAACATCATTAGTTACATCTTGGGGTTTGATCCAATTTTCATTCATTCTTAATCCTTGCAATTATCTTTTTCAAACCCAATTTCCATTTCTTTTCTTTTTTTCTCTTCAATGTTAGTTTGTGTGAGTTTTGATGTTTTTTCTTCTTCTTCCTCATTTTCATATTTTAACTTAAAAATTTCCTACCTTTATCTATCTTCTTTTTTTCTATGACCTTAGCTTTCTTGGGTCTTGGGCCTTATGTGATGTAGAGAATCTACTCAGTGATTCAAATTTGCATGTTTCATTATTCTTCTTTGCAAAAATCAAGTAGAGATTCACAAGAACTTTTAATTTGTTGATGACAATAATGTCTCCAATACAATACAATAGCTTAATTGTCTCACTCCTTTTCCAAATGTTGAATTGAGACTTAAAATATTTTGAACTTCGAGTAGTCAAAATTTAAATGCACTAAATGACAGTAAACAGATTGTAATGCAACTGACTACTTAGAACATCTTTCTATAATTGTTTCCCATCAAACAATAAACTCTTTCAGCAAAGTCCATTTCAAATTCATTACATCCTGTAATTCTATCAGTATAATATAACCATTAAGATTTTCAATGGCATGGCTTCTTCAATGACATATCTATGCAAAATGGATTGCTCTCAAGTCCCTCTGAATAGTGTCACTGTCATTACAAACACACATTCAATTTACATATTGTGACCAATCTAAAAATCCCTTCAATACAGTCTAACATCCATACGAATTACAAATGATATTTGTTCCCTTTTTAATTGTGACTGTGGCAACAAGTCTCTCGGAAACATTCAACCATCTTCCATGATCTGGCTACACTCAATCCAATATGCACAGACTGGTTTGTCTAGAACTGTTTTGGGTTTCAATGCATAAGAATGTTTAAGACTTAATCATTGCTTAATCAATTTTAAAGAGAAACCCGATGTATCACACTAGACTGTTGTTGTTCCCAAATTGAGACTATTTAAATTCGATGTAGAACTAAAACCAAATCTTGAAAAAGAAACCGGTATCATAAAGCATACCCCAATTTCATATTCAAACATTTAACTTCTTGAAACCAATAACCGATACCAAGAATTGACTTGGAGCAAAACAAAATTGAGATCTTTGAAATTGTATTGTAATTGGTGATGACTTCAATCACAACTCTCTTTTAACATTTGTTAAACTATTTCATACTCATCGTGACCAGCCACCAAGGTAAGAATAGAGAAATTATAGATAGATTTAGTATCTTCAAACCAAATTAGCACAATTAGCGCAAGTTTTGAATACAATATAGTTCCATAAAATTTGTTTACTCCATCTATGATGATTCAAAAATTTAAGAACATAGAAATGTGCATAAGAACAATGAAGAAACAAAAGATCTGAACAGAATTAAATTCTACCATTATTCCATTCCTAATTACATTGTTTCTCCACTTTCCTTGATTCTCAAATCTTCTCATACTACTACTATTTAGAAAAATTATATATATTCCTCTTGGGTTTCTTTAATTACATATATCTAAAGATATTCAAAAGAAGGTAACCCAATAACTAATTCTTAAAACTGACTTTTAACTTCCCACACCCGACTCATTATAATTCTAAATATATTAAAGATACTAGTAAAGTATCTTGGAGTTTATTCAAAACTCTTAACTTATAACCCCCAATTACATCATTAAATTAACTATATAAAACTAAGACTCATCCCAACATTATTAAAATAATCATTTAAAGTGCATTAGAATCCCAGATCTTGAAAATAATTGGAATCTCTAGATGCCCTTGTATCATTATGTCTTTGCCTTCTTCCTTGTAGCTCTTGTAGGTCCCTATTTAGCTAGTTTTTCTAGCTTAGTAGTAGGAGGAGTCCGATCTCCTTGTAACCTTGTGAGGTTGAGGAGTAACCTCAACTTTTATTGCCAAAATATTAGGTGTGTCTACCACCTCTACACTCTTCGTAATTTTTTCCTTGATTGGTTTTATGCTTGTGCTTCCCAATTGAACCTTTATTGAAACTTTGCTTCCCTTCTTCATCACTTCCCATTATTCTTTGATAATGCCCTCCTTTTTTCTAATATTTTCCACAAATTTCTCTACCTTCATTTTTCTAGATCATTTGTATAATTATTCCCTTCTCTAAATTTCTCATTATAAGTCCCACATATTTATGCTTCCATATCTCTAGGTGAGACCAACATAACCTCAGCATGTTTTTCAAGAAATTCTTGGCTAACCTCATAACCAAGAATGGTGAATAAATATCTCTCTAGGATCAATAACCTCCATGCATGCCAAATTAGTTTCAACCATAAAGCAATTTATATTTGTATACTTCTCCACAACTAACCTAGGTATTGTATGCATATATTTCATCTCTATTTGAAATCCCTTGAACAAACCAAGTAGATCACCAATAATGTCACCTTTGTATTACATGTGGTAGTGCTCAGTTACCAAATCATTTTTTGGTACATAATTAGTCGAAGCATGTGGGTGCATGTTTCTTTTCTTCATTACAAACACAAACATTTTAGTTTAATCCAATGGCTTTGCTCAATCATTTATTGCTTAATCGTTTAATGTTTAATGCTAATCATATGAGCCCTTTAATATCTAACGCCATAGAATTTTAGGGCCGCCAGCCGGCATCCCCACATTCCATATCAAATCATTTGAACATAGGGAGATCTCCAGAAAATAAATGATTTTAGAGATAACTAAAATAAATGTGAGTACTTCAAACTTATCATAAGAAGGAAATCACTTATTATTTTCTTTTTTACGTTATGGATGATTTCAACTTTCAACTTCACCAAAAGACCAATGATGCGTTGAAATATTTCACTATTTTGACTGCAATTGTAGTCAGTATATTCTAGGTTTAAATGTGTTAGATTATAGCAATTCTAATTTTTGTAGATACACTGCTGGATATTTTTTGTGTAGATATTTTGTATTCAACATTTTGATTTTGTTGATAAGTTATCCTTCTCTAATTAACATACTCTTTCAGATGGAAATAATTAACATACATTGTCTATAAATCCACATTTTGCAAACATCTATGCCTTCTAGAAATTATAGGATCATTTTAGTTACATTTGAAAACAATAATCAAGAAAAACCATATGTGCAAATATAAACATTAATCACAAAATTTCCAATTTATTTGCAGATATATTTTCCTATGAAGAAAGACCATGCTTGACAATATGAACGTTGAACAAAATGAGACAATGGTTGCATTGTGGGCTCAATTCCAAAGAAAACCTAATAAATGTTATTCTCCTTACAAAAAGTGTAAAGGGTTAAAGACTCAAAGAATTCTAATCACAACAGCCCAGAGTCATTATAGGCAACATGGTCATGTTGAAGGGGGCCATGATTTTTGTCCATTGCTAAATGTGGATTTTGTATTGGAGGAACATGGAGGTGTGAATATCCAAGCTGAGGATAACACTCTCATGGAAGAATATGATAATGTGTTAGAGGACATGATTGAAGAAGATGGTATTGGGGCAGGTGATGAAGAGGCTCACAATGATGGTACTAGTGAATCTAATAATGATGATGAAGATGGTCTTGATATACCTTTACTTGAGAAGGCACACGAACCCTTATATGAAGGCTCCCAAACAACTCTGCTCTTGGCTATAGTGTTGTTGGTGAACTTAAAGGTTATGAATGGTATATCCAATGTAGCAATGTCACGTATGCTAAGGTATGTCATTTTTGTCATCTTCAATGTTAGCATACAATTACTATTCATTATATTAACAATGCATATTTGTTGTTGTAGGTTGACTAGTGAGTTTTTGTTACCACCATCAAACATTTTGCCTCGTTCGTACCAAAAATTATCTAACATTATGGATCAGATCAGAATGAAGTGTCAAACAATACATGCATGTCACAATGATCACATTCTATATCATAAACAACATGAATTTGCAACAGAATGCCCTAATTTTCATAGTAGTAGATATCGGTCAAATCAAATAACAAAAAAAGTACCTCACAAGGTTCTTCGGTACATTCCCATTATTCCACGTCTTCAACGGTTATTCAGGTGCGCTAGCTTGGCACAATTTATGGATTACCATGCACGCAATAGAAGTCAAGATGACATTATGCGAATGCCTGCCAATGGTTCTGCATTTAAAGAGATAGAAGAAACATGGTCACATTTTAAAGAAGAACCTCGTAATCTAAAGCTTTCATTGGCAGTGGATGGTGTCAATCCATATGGAGATATGAGATATGTTTACTCAGTGTGGCCTATTTTTTTTATTAACAATAATATTCCTCCTTGGATGTCCATAAAGAGGGAGCACATAATGTTGTAAATGGTTGTGCCATGTATTTTTTTCATTTTATAGTTATCTAAATTAATTTATAAATAGTGCATGAAAATGGTCATAATAATAATGTAATGTTTATGTTTATTCAATTGCTAGGTAAATACCAAGTTAAAGATATGAACGTGTATATTGAGCCCCTAATTGATGAGTTGTTGAAGTTATGGAATGGCATCACTATGTATGACATCTCTAGACCGATAGGACATCGACAATTTCAATTCCATGCAATGCTTGTATGGACAATACATGATGCCCCTGGGCTAACTCATTTTTGTGGTATGTTATATTGTTAATATCACATATTTTTGGTCTATTATATTGCTTACACATTACTATCAAATGTTTAAGTTGCGCATGATAATTGTACATGATCCACTTCTACATGATCTTTTAGGTCTTCAAACAAAGGGAAAATTTGCATGTCCAGTTTGTGGTCCGAAGATGAAATCTCGTCATTCAAAAACTTTAAGAAAGGAGGTCCACAATTATCATAGGTATCGAATAGCTGAAAAACATCTTTTCAATGGAAAAGAAGAGACATCATCAAGGCCACAAAGAATGACACCTCATTTATGGAAATTGGAATATGATTGACTGAATTGTCGAGGTAATATCCAATTTGTCATCCGAAGTTTAAAATTTGTATTTTGATATTGTCTTATATTTACTAATGTTGTAATTGATGCTTGTGAAGGTCATCAAGGCACCAATGACCAACTTCCTAGAGGAATGAAAAGTTATCCTACTCAATTTAGTAGGTTACCATACTACAAGGATCTCCTAATTGCGCATTTGTTTGATGCTATGCATATTGGAAAGAATGTAATAGAGACACTATGGAAAATGTTGGATGGAAGGTGTGATAGAGAACAAATTGCCAAAATTTGTACCGACATTTATGAATCCAATCATGCACTAAAAGCTTCCATTGAATCAAATAGCAATGGAGACTACATAAATACAAGTGCCCTTCCTTGGTTATTAACGAAGCAACAAAGTGATGCATTAAAAGGAGTCATAAAAAAAAAAAAATTTCCAATAGGATTTGCTGCAAATATAAGCACTCTTCTATCAAAGAAAGGTGATTTTGGGCCAGGGCTGAAAACACATGATTGGCATACCTTCATCAAGGTAAGTCATGTTCTCTATTTACAGTATATTTGAAAGATTGAATGTACTACCTATTGCATTATTTAATAATATATTGAAATGATCATTTTTAATGATTGCAGTTCATCCTACCTCTATCCCTTCCACAACAGTTTGACAACAGTATTAAACAAATTATATATGATCTTGGAAAATACACGAGATTAGAAGTGTTTTTTCTTAGATTTGTAGCTTTTTCTCTTAAATCTATTGTAAAATTTTATTTGAAATCTCGTTTATCTTATTTTGCATGTTGAATCTCTTTTAGGTGGTTATCATCTAAAGAAATTGACAAAAAAGATATAAAATATTGGAAGAGAAAAATTTCACTGCTTATGTGTGAAATGCAAAAGTGCTTACCTCCAACCTTTTTCAATGCTCAAGAACACTACCTCATACATCAAGTTGAGGAGATTGAATTGTGTGGACCTGTACAAGCTAGATCAATGTGGATGGTTGAGAGACACTTGAAATTTATGAAGGGCTTGGTTCGAAAAAGAGCACGTCCTAAGGGTTCTATGATAGAGGGATATATGATATACAAGACCATGGTGTACATTACTGAATATCTTCCAAAGTTTGCAGCAGATATCTATGTAGATCGCATTTGGGATCCCAACTCTAATGACAAATTCGAAGGGGAGTACCTGACGAGGAAAGGTAGAATGAGGAGGTTGAGAGGTAATTATAAGTTTTTTTTTTAAAGTTTAATAATTATTATTCATCATCAATATATATAAGTTTTTTGTAACTAGTGTAATTGTTTTCTTTATAGTTGGTCGTGAGTGGGATGCACTACACTTGTATATTGCAAACAATCTTGATTGGATGACAGTATGGATTGAACAGTCTCAAGAAAATGGTCGCTCATTAACATGGGATGGTGTTGTATCATTGGTTAAAGAAGCTCATCATAATGGAGATCCCAATGTTACACAAATGGTATTGATATAATATATGTCTTAAGAGATACAAAGGTATGCATAAGGTTACTAATCATCACACATAAGTTTAATATCAACTCACAAATCAATGCAAATAATCTTGAAATGTTTGAATAATTGCAGGTCAAACACCACAAAGCTATGTACTACCATGGCTATAAATTTTGCACAAAAAAGTTAGATGAAACGAAGAAAATGTGTGATTCCGGGATAAGTGTTGTCTTTGCGGTCACCAATATTTCATCTAGAACTGACATACATCCTCAACAATCTAAAAATCGATACTATGGAATTTTGGATGATATACTTGAGTGCAACTTTAATTCATTCAAAATAGTTCTATTTGTCATCAAATGGTTCAGGTTACGACTGAATCAAAATGATCCTGATAGGACTGTTATTGAACATGATAGTGGATTTACTATGATTAATACAAGGTCATTTGAGCTAGTCGGAGATGAGCCCTATGTTCTTCCAAGCCAATGCGAGCAAGTGTTTTATTTTGGTGTTCCACACAAACTAGGTTGGTCATTTTTTGTTAGACATGACCCAAGAGGAAGGTTGGTAAAGTATAATGTGATCGAAGAAGAAGAAATTGAAGAATTAGAAGAGGAAGTAAATGATTATCAGGAACAACAATTACCCAGTGATGAAGATGAAGAAGATGGTGATGATTTTGGTCATGCTAATGATAATGGTGATAATGATGATGATGATGTTGATGACGATCATGATCATGGTGATGATGGTCATGATGATAATGGTGATAAATATGATGATGATGGCAATGAAGATGGTGGTGGTGACGACGATGATCAAAGTGACAAGTATGATGATGGTGATGATGATGATGATGATGACATGGATGAAGATCATGATGATCAATGAAATGTCCAGCTAGGATCAATGTCAACTATGATGGGGTCTTGTATGACCAAACTTTTTTTTCTAAACCATATGTGCACATATAAACATTAAGTAGAACATGTCAAATATTTTTTTAAATATACACATTAGTTACACTAAATTTTTAACTAAAGACAAATGATTTACATATACAATCTACTTTATTATTAATATTTTTTTTTGGTAAGTATATTACTTTAATTTCGCTACTGATTTCTAAGACTTACTAATTTTTTTCACAGGGCGATATGGATGCACCATCTCAGACACCTTCAGTACAGGTAAACATTAAATATTGTAAATTTTAATGTTAATACGGAAACAAATGTCATATTATTATGTTCTTTTCTTTATGTCTTTGGATTTGTTTTGATGAAATTTTATTGATATTTGATGTCACAAATGATAGGAAAAAGCTATAATGACCGTTGATCAAATGCGATCTGAAATACGGGCTTCATATCTACATAACATTGCCCTTAGTACTGACCCTGTGTTCATCACCCAAAAAATCAAGCAAAGATACATTGATGAACTTGTTAACATTATCATCGAGGCTGACAGAAGTGAGGAGAAAGAGGCACTGAGAACAGAATTGCGCTGTAGAATCCAATCTTTGCAGGTAAGCAATAATTCAACTAAAGCAATAATAGAAGTTCAATAGATATGAATATTTTATACTATCTTATGGATCATGATCTCTAATTTTATGTGTACTTGTATAGACATTTGTGCCATTTGTGACATCACATGGTGAACATGGTGATGGTCATTGCGCACAACCTTCATGTAAGTAGCACTTTGTTTGTTTTCATCAACATTATAACACTTACTTTTTTTTTGTGGACATTTGTAGCTAGTATTCCATTTGATCTTTATCCATAGAAAATGTCTTTGCTAACAATATTGTATTCTTCAGCTCATGATGAAGTGCGGACTCCTCCTTCAGTTGTCGATCCACTATTGCCTAGTGCATCATCAGCAACAAGGGGCATGTAGACATCCTCATCTATGCCCACTAGAATTGGTAAAACCTTGTTTTACTATATTTTGTAATGTATTTGTACAAGTTGATGAACAATGAAGTAGCATATCAGTGCTTAAATGATGTCTATAGAATCTTGCATACACACAAACACATGCATACACACACCATGCATACATACATACATGCATATTTTGCATTCGTGTGAAGACCCTGCTTAGATGCAATGATTGCTATATGTTCCATTCATGAGAGATGAATTCTTCTAAACTAACTACTCATAAAATCCTTATAAACTATTGCAAAATCTTATTGTTAAAAATAGAACATGCAGTCTAGGACATGCAATCCTTAATAGAATGCAAGGAAAAAACATTTTTGCTAGTCAATTTCTTCAATTTGATTATACCCATAAGTGTGTTTTAATTCATTTGGTGTCTACTTTAATTGTCATGATGTTTTAGTTGATAAACCAGTAGAGAGCAGTAATGCTGAAGTTGATCCATTTCCTGGAGCAGTTCGTGTGATTAGTACTGGTTCATATGAAGGGACATTATTGCTGAATAAGAAAACTATGTTTCCGTTAAAAGAACGAAAGCTTCCAGGTGCTTTAAAATTGTTTTTATTTAAAGTGTAAATTTAATTTATTTTTATATTACTCGTTTTGGACTGATAAATCCTTTATGTTTTTGTAGGTAATAATGTTTTCTTTCACCATCTTTTTCATATGACATTGAGACTATTCGGACCCACCATACGTAAAAGGTACGTAGTTTCATATCATTGCTACATAATTTTTCTTTCCTTCCATTTATTGTAATATATTAAAGTTATTGATCTAACAATCTATTTGTTTTTAAAAAGGTAGAGTTTACAAGCCGTGGAATTAAAAAATCAGCTCATTGCATCTTTTGACGAGAAATTTGGAAAAAACATTTTTGACAATGGCCTACTTTTGAAAAGAGCAGCAAAGCATATAAAGACTGTGAGGGATCAATATAGAAGGGCTCTTAAGGATAACCCAAAGTATGACCATCCTGTTATGATTCCACCAATGGAGTGGAATGAAATAGTAGAAGATGCAAAGGAGAAAAGGCTATGTGAAGATAGAGATAATGAAGCAACACAGGGCAAAAAGAGGTATGTCATGATAGTATTAAGTACATTGTAATCATGCACTAATTATTCATATTTGTAAATATATAATCTAAGATGTTTGAAATTGTTCATAGATTGCAGGACACATACGTGGCTACAAAAGCAAGACTAGAAAAGTTTGGCCAACAAAAACTTGGCTCTGGTGGCTATATGAATCTCCAGTCTCGAGTTGTAAGTAGGAGCAATGATATGAAATAATTTTTTTAAATATAATGTTGCAAACAATTTTGTCTAGTGAAAGCATACATACGAAACTGATGATATTAAGCAAAAAATACAGGGCACAGAATTCAATGTGGAGGTCACAGAGAGATGAGCATGCACAAGATAATAGTTGTTGGGTCTGTGGATCAAAAGATGGTGCTCAAGACTATGAGAAAAATAGGAAGAAGAGCAGAGTTATGGCCATTGAATCATTATCAGCCTGGTCACATCACCACTTCTATATAGACCAAAGTTTATAATAATTATAGAAAGCACAGATACATTGGGAGTTTTGGGTATTTCAAGCTTGCAAATGAAGATGAGATTTCAAATAGACGCACTTTCATGTAAGTCAGAGCAAAACCCAATAAAGTAACTCAAACCCTATTTTATGTTTCATCCTAACCAATATTGATAAAATGTGCTGATGGATAATCTTGTTGCAGTTTTATGTTAAGGTCACTTGCTAGATCTTTTCACCTTCCAAAGAAGAAAATAATCAAAGGTTCCAATGTTTAATGCATTATTGCAAATTTATCATCTTTAATGAATTCCCAACCCAAGTAGTCTATTACACAGCCCCACCTTTGACAATTTTCTGAATACTATGATCATTATGCTTAACATGGGCTAGTGATATTTTTAATAGTTGTAAATGCTTATTCTTGAGCATATTCTAATTGGAAAATCTCAATGAAAAAATACAAGTGATTTGTAGATTTTGATTATAAAATTTATTTTTGTATAAGGAGTTTAAATTAAATTTTCCAAACCAGTCAGACAAGCTAATTATTTTGTCATGTTATTACAGTTTTGGTTCATAGATAAATTTTATGAAATCATCTCCTAATACCAAGCGGAAAAGTTGATTTTATTAGAAGGAATAGACCAATACTTTGGGAATAGACCATTACTTTGGGACATTGTCAGCGGCCTTCAAGAGGTGACTTGGTGGGGTAGATTGGTGAGCCTACATAGAGAGGCCAACTTGGTGAGACGAGATGGTGAGTCAACTTGGTGAGATGACCTAGAGAGCTAACTTGGTGAGAGGACTTAAGGAGTTAATCCTTATTGACTGAAAATCAGTGGTTAATTGTCTGCAAATTTGGTTGGAGACAACTCCTTGTGTTTTTCTAGTGCTTGGACCAATTTAGTTGCCTCTTTGTCAGTAGTCTTTGATTGTTACCAAGCCGAGCGCTACATTTGTCTAATTTCACTGTCATGTTTATGGTGACTCACTACAAGTTATTTTCTCTATTTTTTATTTGTATCTTGAATCCTTCTCCCCAATCATCAACCTCAATGTGGTTCCACTATCTTTTATCCCTGCCTTATGTTAGTATTGTTTGATGTTTTAATTTTGTAGCTTCTATTGTTAGTATTGTTTGATGTTTTAATTATTTTCTTCATGTATTTTCTCAATGTAGGGGGTACTTCATGATGAAACCACAGTGGCAGTAAAGAAACTTTCTTCCAAATCATTCCAAGGACAAGAAGAATTTTCCACAAAGAAACTTTTCATTAGTCATGTGTAGCATTAGAACCTTGTAGCATTAAAAGGGTGGTGTGTGAAGGAGAAAGAGAGAGTACTAGTTGGCCGACACTCCAAGCTTCTCCAAGAGACACACTGCACAGATAGCTTCAGTTGCAAAGAGTTCACAGGTCAAAGACACCATGCTGTGACAAATTAACAGTAGCTAGTGTACGTTGGAGTAACTGGGAGTTAGGAGCCCCAAACTGAAATCATTAAAGACATGTCGTAAACAGCAGCATAGTTCCTCTGTTATCTGCGATTTATACCAGGTTCTCTTTATCATTTGTTTGTGTTGGTAACTTGTGTTGATTAGTTTCTTGGGATACAGTCGATGATTGCTCCTTCATGGTTTTGGATAGATTAAATGTTGTATGAGCTCTGCTGTAGTGGAGAATGATAAAAATTCAGAACTGTTATCTCTTGAGTTTTCATATTGTTTGCACATTCCTTTGGTCTTGTTACTATGTTCCCATGAGTGATTTCTTACAGTAGTATCCAAGCTTAAGACTTGGGTTACATGCTAACTATTTGAAAAATTACTTCTAGCCCAAACTTGATCTCCTTGATCAGAGCAAGCAAGGATTATTACACTATTCCTGATATTAGTTATTCACATTTCAATTTTATGAGTTTCATTGGTACATTCAGCATTACAAATTTGATTCTCATATTTAGAATTGGCTTAGTTTGATGAAGTTTTAGTACTGCCATTTCTTTCCAACATATTATCTAAAATTCAAACTAGAAGAATCACTGAAAAATCCCACAAGAAACTGCATAACAGTGAGGCTTAGTCATTGTCAAAGTGTTTGATGAAATGTCAAACAACTAAATTGGAAAGGAAATTGGTTCTTATTGAAGCCATACCCAGTTGGGGTTATTACATACCATTGATCTTTATGCAGTTTTGATAGTTTGCTTGACCACTTAGAACATTTTCATTGATTGTTCTATATGGCTCATTTGATATTCACTGTTTCAAATCATAGAGTAAGGTAGTTCATTTTCTTGTTTGAATACTTAGAAATTATTTGATATTACCTCGTTGAAAAGGCTTATTTGCCTTCCATTCTGAATGGATAGATCTGATATGTATCAGTCATTGTAAAGAAGTAAAAGTTGTGCTTTCATTTTCATAATCTAAATTGAGATAAGATTGATTTGTTCATAAGGCTTTTGAATTTTTTGTTTAAATGTAGACCTAAGTCTTTGAGTGTATATACAAAGTTCAAGCACATGCATATGCACGTGTGTTTCCTTTTATTGGTGATAACATTTCCTTTTGCATATTGTGTTTTGGATCAGATATAAATATCTGATCTACTTAGTTTTATCTATGGGTTGAACTTTTACAAGATGTTGCAATTGATTGTCAATTTTCCTAAATGTCTTATATTATTGCTTTTAGTTATCAATTAACATCAATCTTCTAAAATATATCTAGGTTTCCATGTTGAAGGGAAGAGTAAATATTGTTGGTGGCACACCAAGCAAGTATTATGGTAATCATAACTCTAATGCAATTATATTGGAGTTTGGGTTATGAGCAGACTTTCTAAGTCTTGATAGTAAGATTTAGATAGGAAAAATGAGCAGGAGACAGGAAAAAAATTTAAAAACTAAAGCCAAAAGGCTAAGACACTAAAAGGCACCTTTACAACTCTAATCTGCCATTTAAGGATACTTCTGCTTTTTGTTTTAATGCCATGGATTTTAACTTCTATGTGCCTAAGCTGATATTGCTAAATGATTATAAATATTCTAGTCCACCCTATAGTTGAATGGTTGGGAATGGGCTTAGTAGAGGTCAAATACCACATATGAGGCTCTCAATGCAATAAGCGATGAGGCTGGGATCATGCCCTAGGCAACTTTGGCAGAATGGGTACTTTTCAATCCTTTACTCTTAGGCCCTTAGTCTAAAAGGTAAACTTTTGTGAAATGGGTACATTTGAATCCTTAACTCTTAGGCTCTAAATCTTAAAAGGACAACATTGGCAAAATTTCTTTTGTTCAATCTCTCACTCTTAGTTGAAGAGATTATCTTAGAGTTGTGCTTCTAAATGAGGTTGCAAAAATGACTTGGGTATGGAAAGCCCTCTATTAAGAAAACCAAAAATGGTAATAGATGGAAAGTAACCATGCACTTGAAAATTTACTATCAACTTTTGCCTCACACTTTGTAATCTATCATTATGAAAAGACTGTGATAAAAAGGTTGCCAAAAAAAGCCATATGTATACACAAGATGCTAAATGAATGGTGGAACCACAGAAACCTAAGGAAACAGCTGATGACCAATTGAGGAAGAGTGGGAATATAAAATATGTTAAAAGAATGGTAAATATTGTAAAAAATGTTATGAAGAGGATATGAAGAGAAGAAATCATTTATTGTGCATGTATACTGAACTAAAAGGAGAAATCATCTATATCTCCATCATGTAATCTCAGTCTTTATATCCATTTTGTAATCTCAATCTTGTTAGTTTATGTTTCCATTATTTATTTTTACACTTTGTTCCAGTGTATTATTTGCAACATAGCAATCTCCTTATTATTTCCCCACCATATCATGTTTTAGTATTTTACCACTTTTCATGTTCTTTGATTTTTCTTTTTATAATCTCTTGTTCTCTTTTAATCGGTTATCATTTATTTGCTTTGGTTTTTCTACCCCCTTTATCATTTTGCCTCTTCATTGATTCTAATGCCAAGTATCTCTGCCCTTCTAAAAGTTGGAATGATCACTAAAACATATATAAGCCTTTTCAAAAGGTAGTTTTATAGGTTGGAAGCAAGTTATTGCACAAGATTGAATGCCAAAGCTGAGTTTTTGACAGATTTCATGTTGTTTGTAATCTTCAATCATGTAAATAGTCATTAGTTCTAAAATTTCTTTGTAAATAAGGGTTAGTAATATGTATTAGCTTTTTTTTTTATAGGTTTTGATTGCATTTTATTGAGCCTCATATGTATTTTCTTCAAGGTCATTGAATGCTACCTGTTTTCCTTCATAACTTGGCAGTTTTTACAAAATACAGTCTATCTCTATTTTCGACAGCTAAAAATTGATGAAACCTTGGGGAAAAGAAGTAGATTCATTGTACTTTACAATGCAAAAGGTTGGAGCTAAAAACATTCAGTTTGTGAATTTTACCAACAAGCCCTAGGCGGGTTGACAGTAAATCCGGCTAGAAATGAATGGCTTAGAAAAAAAAATTGAACAATTTTTTAGTGTTTTATTTTCTCAAAAAGGGTTTGGAATATATTAATATCTTATTGGGACTGACCAAATGAAGATAAGTTACAAAAAAGGTTTTTTTTTAAAAGTTTGCAACACTACTTTCGTTGCTGGGTCATTGGGGATGGGAATCTGGATAACCAGGTCGTCCTGGTAAAAAATTTTGCGCAGTAGCCCCCTAACAAATTTGCTGGCCATTTCAGGTACCATCCGCTTTGTTTCTCTAATTTGGGAATGGAAAAATGGTCATCCTATGTCCCCATACCTTATTACACTTGTTTATTCAAGAACCTATTGGTAGTTATTGGCTAATCTCTGTTATATTTGTTTGAAAATTTTATCTGATAAATGGAGGGATTTACTATGTAGTCTTTGATGTTCCAGTTATCACAATGAGTAGCACATCTTAGCAGGCTTATTAGGAGTAAAAGTTCATTTTTAGTATTAATTTTGTTATTCCCATTCTGTTCTTTTGGTTTAGGCCGGCATCAATTTTATTGAATTCTATTTTATTATTGTTTACTTGATACAAATCAACATTCAAAATTTCAAATAGAATCCTCTTCTGTAGATTTCCCATTTTTGTTTTGATTTAGTTTGGTGTTATTAAGGAAGCACTGCCTTATAGTTATTGATTGCTCATATTCTAAGCTTGGCTTTGGAAGAATTGTGCTTCATTGACTAGACAGTTCAGATCTCTGTTGAACAACTCACCAATTTTTCTCGACTTGGGAGTACTCCCAAATCAAAATGAGAGTCTAATTACTCTTGAAAAAACTTTCCAAGAAGTTGTTGAAAAACATGTGACAATTTTTTTACTACAAAACTCCCAAGTAAATGCAAAAATTTGAGATTTTTTCTTGCAATGAAAAGAAACAAGATTTTTATTGGCAGTACAGGTTTTTGAGACCTTCATTTGGGCTTGGCTGCCCTTTGTAATGTCCCTGATATGGAGCCAAGGAATTATAGGACTATAAAATGAACAATTAAGTACAAGGGAAAGAGCTTAAATTACAAATTTGGACTCTTAATTTCCCAAGGTTAGAAAATTAATTGAATAGTAAGGGAATGAATGAATATTCAAATAATAGCCTAAAAAGCTTAAGTCCTGGCAATTATTATTTTAATTGCTCATTATGTCGATTGGTGGGACCATGCCTTTCATTACAATGTTATGGCAACTAGGAAGTGTTGTTTTGATAATTAAAATCTTTGAATAAAACTTTGGGAATTATCTTAGTTGCCAATAGAAATCACATCTTCTTGTCATCCAAGATGGAAATCACAGATTTTTGCCTCAAATGTTTTTTTTTTCCTTTTAAGTTAGCAATTGGAGTTGGGAAAATCATCTATCTATCTATAAATTTTGCTTTGCAAGTTTAGATACTTCTTTTCTAGGATGAAACCCTCGAAAAACTAAGGATTGACACAAACCCAAGTTGATAATTAAAATCTATGAATAAAACATTGGGAATTATCTTAGTTGCCAATAGAAATCACTTCTTTTTGGCATTTTGCCTTTAATGTTTTTCTTTTCTTTAAGTTAGCCATTGGAGTTGGGAAAATCATCTATCTATCTATGAATTTTTGGGAAAGGATTGCAATAACAATTTCCAGACAGAATAGGTCAAACAATTCCCAATTTTCAAGGCGCTATTGAAGAATCAATTTGAAAAGAAATTGCTGCATGTTTGACCTATTCCTACTACAGGTAAAGCCACTATTTTTTCAGCCAGCTGGGCATTGCCAGTGGATTCTTGGAGTTCACTGAATGATAAATAAGTAGGTGCAGGTTGGTATGTTGCAGCTTTCACATCTTATATCTCTATGTTTACCCCTTGTATTAGTCACTTAAAAAATTCAGTAATTCTGCCAGAATATTTCCAGCTAGTAGAAGTAATTGACTATTTTGCCAACAAGGGTATTATCATTAAGAAATGTCTGCATGATGCATAAATCCTTCATGATTGTAAAAAATGGGTTTTGTTTGAGATAGTTTTATGAATTTTTAATATTCCAAGTAAGAACTATTAGAAGGAATATTTCACCCATTGCCCTCAGACCCCTACAAGGTGCACTATTCCTTGATCCCATATTGGGGTCCCCACTCCCAAATCCAAATAAATTTTTTGATTACAAGGGGACAACAGGGAATATGGATAGAACTCTTGAGCGTGCCTGCTAAGATGTTATTATTGCACAACTTGCTAATAATCTCTTTAGATGAGACAACTTCTACATTTGATATGGCTAATGAAAGTGGCCTTATAATTCTTAACTCATTTATAGCTATTTTTTGGTCAATGATATATATTAAATTCTATTTCTGCTTTATATATGATGAAAAATTGTAGTACGCAAAAAGAATTTAGTAATGTGTGTTTTTGAGGAATAACATTTCTATATATGAAAATTTTCAGGAAAATTGCTGAGTTTTTTGCAGAGTCCTATGTTTTTAAATATTTGACCTACCAAGTTATTCTCAAGTCCAAGTTTTTCAAGTTTCAACTATGTTAGTGAAATAGGATCGATTAAGCTATCTGAAAGTGTCTTCTTAGATTGTTTGAGAGACGTCTCCTCTTTTGAATCAGCTCCTCACTAAGGATGGTTCAAGTGGGAATGAAATATTTTTTATTATTTCTCCCCCACAAAGTAAAATTCACACTTTTATATCATCAAAAAATTTTGTATCGCATTAAATATTCTTGTTCTTTTTTAATCATTTCTTTTTAACATTTTTGTGTTGTCATTATCTATGTCAGTGAGATTAGCTAGGTGAAAGTCATCTATAGCTTGATGCGTAAAGACCTTTTTTCTTGCAATCATTTTAATGAAACTCAAGATGTAAAATACATGTAATATGTTATTCTAAAATTTCCTATTGATTTTTATAATAATTTGGTAGTGGACAATGTGCATTTGAAACAGCAAATCAGGTTGCACACGTGAACTGCGAGAATTGTTGCAAAACACTTATGTATCCATTTGGAGCACCTTTTGTAAAATGTGCCCTCTGTCATTTTGTGACAGCGGTTGGAGTAAGTTAATTTTGAAATTTTAATTATGTAATTTGTATTTGAGCAATTTTTTCACTTTGAAACAAGTTTCGTTGCGATGCTAGGTGTTTTGTTGTAGCAATCACATTTCTCAAGACCTTGTTATGTTTGAGACTCATTGATTATTGCATGTTGATCTATTGTTTTTGCTGTTTGTGCATGTTTGTTATCCATGTGACTATTTTTCCTATTTCATTCCTCACTGCTAGGTCATTTTCTTATAATAGATGAACAATATGAGGATGCCTCTTCCTGCACAAAGGCCTCCTACAGCATCTATGACACCCCCATCTTCTAGCTCACTGGTGAGTTTTACTTACGATTATGTTTAGTATTTGTTCAGTGATGAGCTATGAACTGTGTTGTTGGACACTCATGCATTATGATATCCATTGGCTTCAGGTCCTGGATTTGGTTAAATATGAGCATTGCAGTTGACAATTTCTGAATTCTATCAATTTTGGACATATCATTTTTTATTACTTTGGAGGCATTTCCCAGCTTTCTCATTTTTAATTATGTTTAGTTTGCCATGTTTTAAAAGTTTTTTTAGTACATGCATCTGCAACTACACCAAATTTTCATATATATATATATATATATATATATATATATATATATATATATATATATATATATATATATATATATATATATATATATATATATATATATATATATATATATATATATATATATATATATATATATATATATATATATATATATATATATATATATATATATATATATATATATATATATAGCTTTGCAAACTATGATTTAGTTGACAAGAGCATAGGTCTGGAATTGTTGTATTCACTTTTTTAAGACGCTAAAGGTATGAATATTTCCATTGTGATTTGAATGCTGATTTATCTTCTCTACAACAAGCATGGTGTAATTTAGTCCTATGGAGTTGCTAATGTTGGCAATGCATTGTACACTACTAAAACTATGTACATGCACCCAAGGTAGGGGGTTTTAGGGCGGGTGCGTGCACCCAGGTTACACTGAAAAGTTTAAGTTAAGCAACAACAATTCATAAAATGAAACATCAAGGATTTAGAAAATGAAACAAGAAGAATTTTAGAAATGAAATAACTATAGGAAAATGAAACAACAAAAAATGGAAAACTAAGAACTTTAAAACACTGGACATTCATTTGAAAATTAGGAAAATAAATAAAATCATTTATAAACCCTACCGTTTGCTTAAAAATTCTTTTCAACAAGGTGACAAATCTTCCTCCTCTTCTGCTTGCTCCTTGTCACTCCTCTTTGACATGCAATTACTTTTTGATCTGGCAAATATGAAAAGAACCATAAAAAAAAAAAATTGCAGATTTGTGGTGCTATTTACCATGAGATGAGTTGGCAAAATTTGTTGATTCCCACTGAGAAAACTGTGAATTTCTTCCACTGATTTGATCCATGAGTCTCTGGCAGGAAAAATCACACTTCCAGCAAGAACTTTATGTGTTTGTAAACTATGGACCTAAATTGATATAGCTCTGTTCAAACAATCTTAGCTTCTAATCTAAACTTTTGTTCTATACTCAATAAACTGGCTGTATGGTAGCACATTTTCTGATTAGCACTCATAGCTTTTACCAACAGATCATTAGATGTGTTGATAATTTATTTTGAGTATTTCGTTAAATTTTATATCAATTTTTTGCTAGTTTCTTGTTGAAGAATATGGCTTATCCTATTTTGTCAGAGATAATTACAAGAAAGGACTGATTAAGAAATAATTGTGTACAATATATTGAATTACCATTTTGGTCTTTGATTGTGCTATGATTCCAATCATTGATCAAGAATATTTCTTACATTCATGCTAGTGATTAAGATTTTTCTGTAATATATTTGGAACCTAAATGGTAATAGTACTAAATGAATGTTTAATTTTACTATTTAATAGGTATAAACATGGTATCTGTCTAAATGGAGCTGATTGTCAATATAGGCACCAAAAGATGCCTCCTCCACTCCTCCTGTAGAAGAAGTTTTCCAGAAACTTCAGCAGTGGGCGA
Source organism: Cupressus sempervirens (assembly GCA_028749045.1). Lineage (NCBI taxonomy): Eukaryota > Viridiplantae > Streptophyta > Pinopsida > Cupressales > Cupressaceae > Cupressus > Cupressus sempervirens. Next base: position 50,746,220 of record CM053790.1, on the reverse strand, counting down.
CAGTGAAAAATGGTTCCTACCCAAATAGATATCCTCAGCACACGCAAAACAATTATTATTATCCAGCAAAAAAGGCTCAAGCTTCACCTAGTGCTTCTCAAAGACTACTAGGAAGTTCACCTTCAGGTGACAAGCCCAAGAATCAGGAGCAAGAAAGGTGACAACGTGTACCACAGTATCAGACAAATCAGAGTCAAGGCCAGCCAGTGAACCCTTCAGCAAATGGATTCTCAAATCAACTGAATGTTGTATCTATTGCGTTGCCACTACCACAAGGAATTTCTAGGTTCATTGACATGACTTAGTGCATGGTTGTTCTTCTATGGGACTATTGTATTGCAATTTAATTCCTAAGTCTGTGATGTATGCGTACTTAATTGTTTGTTTCCTTTCCTCAAGTGATGTTGGGGGTGTGCCATTGGAATTGGTTGTTAGAATTATATTGGTGCTCGATGTATACATTTCAGCTTTAGAAGTTCTTATATGTACCAATTTCATTTTCTGTGCTTCATTTAAATGTACATGGATACCAATCAATATGAAGATATTGTAAATTTTGTTGTCTGAGCATTATAAGCTTTTCCTTTTAAATAATAGTTATACAGCTACCAAATCTGATGTCTATGAAACTTCTGAGTAATTTAGTCTATTCCAAGAAGTTTTATTATCAGAGCGACAGAGTTGATTGCAACTCATTCTACCATATTGAGAATAAGTGTGGGCATTAGGTTCTTTTTTTTGTAACTCGTAAGCCTGCCTTTGGTCTAGAGAGATTTCCATTCTATATACATTTGATCACATCATTACATTGAATTTCCTTTTGGTAATTGGGCGGTGTGGGTGGTAAAAATCATTCTTCTTTTAGAAGCTCTCATATAATTCTCTTAAATATTGGTTATTTTGAGGCAATATTAATTATTGTTTTTGATTAAGACTATATTGATTATTGTTATAGCAAGCATTTCATACTATTTATTAATGGGTGTAACATTGTGATTATATCATGCAACCATGGCTGAGTATGTCTTCTGTTTATTATGAGTAGCAGTAAAGATATCTATTTTATGCTTCTTTTCTATTCCTCTGTGTCCTCAAATGTATTAAAAATAGCTGAGGGCACTCTTAAGTATACTTCATAGGCTTTCTCTAGTGCATTGGTTTTATTTGAGTTAGTATCACTAACAAATAGCTTCATAGTTGTTATTAATATTATGACTTATTGACATTAGTGGTCAAAAGCATTGCAGGATATAGCAAAGATCTTTGTAGAGCCACAAAACCCTTATTTTTGGGAAATGTGTTGTACAGGCAGTATCAAAGGTCTAAACTAGCAAAACCCTTTACATAGTCCAAATGGGTATCCTAAATTGTTGTTTGTCTTGTAGGTTGTTAAGAAAGTTTGCAAGATAATGATCAAAAACCTACATAGGAGGGCTAATTACAAAAAGGGTTGCAAAGAAATATACAGCTAGTTTGGAAAGCGATTGGAAAAAGGAGTTTGGAATTGTTTTTTTTGGTCATTCTAGGCCCAAATAAGTTACTCAAGAGTATGAACATCTCCTACAATGCTAGATAGAACAAGTACAAGACTTGGCAAAACAAAACTTAACAACCATGTTTACACACAAGATAAGATAAGTTTGTGACTTGGTGAGTTGACCTAGGGGGCAGACTTGGTGAGCGAACATAAAGAATCGACTTGGTGAGCGTACTTGAATTGTCAGCTTGGCGAGCTAACTAGGGGAGTCAGCCTAGCGAGCTAACATGGCAAGTCAACTTAAAGTGGTGAGTTGGTGGGGCAAGTGGGGGTGACTTGGTGAGCTGACCTGGAGAGTTGGCCTAGGGGGCGGACTTGGTGAGTGAACTTAGAGAGTCGACTTGGTAAGCATACTTCAATTGTCAGCTTGGCGAGCTGACTTTGGGAGCCGGCCTGACGATCTAACATGGTGAGTGGGCTTAAAGTGGTAACTTGGTGGGGCAAGTTGGCAAGCTGACTTAGCGAGGCCACTTAGAGACATGACATGGCAAGCTAACTTGGTGAGAAAGCTCGATGAGTGGACCTAAAGATTGACCTTGATGAGGCACTTTGGTGGGGTGATTTGATGATCAAACTCAAAGAGTCAACTTGGTGAGTATACTTGAACAGTTGACTTGGTGGGGAAAGTTGGCAAGCCGATTTAGCAAGTCCACTTGGTGAGGCGAGATGCTGAGTCAACTTGGTGCGGCGACTTGGCGAGCTAACTTGGTGAGTGGACTTAACGACTAACCTTGATGAGGCGCTTTGGTGGTGTGACTTGATGAGCGAACTTAAAGAGTCAACTTTGTGAGCGTACTCGAACAGTCAACTTGGTGACATGACTTGGTGGGCTGGCTTGGCGAGCCAACCTGGCATGCGTACTTGAACAGTAGACTTGGTGAGCTGACTGAAAGAGTCAACTCACTGAGGTGACTAGGTGGGAGTGACTTGGCGAGCTGACCTGGAGAGTGACAATTCATATTCTACAAATTTGAGATGTTGGAACTTTTGTGGATGTGCAAGCCATTGGAACGTACTGTAGGGAGGATGATGAACTTATTCTCAACTATCAGACTTAGGCAAGTGATACAAATTGTAGAATCTTAACATATGGTTGTTCAAATTTTGTATCTCCTAAATGATTTCCTTTTAGCATATAACTTGTTGTGCATAGTTTCCAAGTTTTCTTATTGTATCGGGCATATTAATGAAGAAGCATATTAGTTACTGTCGATATTTTTTTAGGCATTCTATAAAATAGTTCACATGCCTTGCGTATGATATGAGATTTTGCATGCATCCTGCACTCTCTCATTCGGCTGATGATGGATTACGGAGAGTGATCTGAAATGATGATGCTAAAACACACACAATCAAATCCAAAATGAACTTGCATTACAAATGGATTGTGGAAATCTGGTATTGTTGATTTTGCATGCATGTCTACCAGGACAATCACAACTTAAACATATGTTTAAGTTGTGATTGTCCTGGTAGACATGCATGCAAAATCAACAATACCAGATTTCCACAATCCATTTGTAATGCAAGTTCATTTTGGATTTGATTGTGTGTGTTTTAGCATCATCATTTCAGATCACTCTCCGTAATCCATCATCAGCAGAATGAGAGAGTGCAGGATGCATGCAAAATCTCATATCATACGCAAGGCATCTGAACTATTTTATAGAATGCCAAAAAAATTTTACACACACGCGTTGGTAGAAATTTCTACCTTCATTGCTCAAAATTTCTACCTTCAATGGTCAAAATTTTTGACCTTCATTGGTCAAAATTTCTACCTTCAATGGTCAAAATTTTTTACCTTCATTGGTCAAAATTTCTACCTTCAATGGTCAAAATTTTTGACCTTCATTGGTCAAAAATTCTACCTCCAATGGTCAAAATTTTTAGCCTTCATTGGTCAAAATTTCCACCTTCAATGGTCAAAATTTGCGATCTTCATTGGTCAAAATTTCTACTTTTTTTTATCAAGATTTTCTACCTTCTTTGGTCAAAATTTCTACCTTGTTTGGTCGAAATTTCGACCAATTCCTGACAAAACTTGCACAATGGCTATGGACGTTTTTCGACCAAAGTATTGGTCAAAATTTTGACTGGAAAAATTCTGACCAATGGATTGGTCAACTTTGGTCAAATTTTGGTCAAAAAGTGGGTCAAAATTTTGACCAATAATGGTCGAAAAATGGTCTCAAATGTACTGGTGTGACGAAGGAGGCAAGGTGTGGGAGAGGCGACGCAGTCGTGGTCCACTGGTGCTACCGTCGGCTGTGATGATGCATAGGCCACACGGTGGTGCTGCATCCTAAAAATTATTTCTTTTAATTTTTTTGATGCATGAATTGTCTGTACAGCTATACGGAAGGGCTTGCAAGCAAAAAAAAAATTGCCTCCCAGAGCTCTATCTCCAAAATCAACAAGTTTTATATGAATCCTGACTGCAAACAGCCTTCCAGATCCAATGGCAACATCTGTTTGGGTTGAAAGTGCTCCAAAAATTTGTTGTTCCCCATATTTAAAAAAAAATACACAAATAAACTAGGGTTTGTGATTTCAAATCATGGCTTCAAAAAAACTTTCAACAAAGCAGCAGCAGGGAGGCTCTGATACCATGTTGGAGTTGATGAAATCCAACTCCGAAGATGCCCAAGATCACCTGGATGCAAAAACCTATCAAAGAGAAGCCAAGGAGAGGTGCATGCAAGGTCTAATCAAATCAAAACCCCTTTCTTGGTTTGATAGTGTGAACTATGTATTTAGTGGTTGATCCTATGTACAAGGCGATTGTAGTGGCTAGCTACCTATGCATTTCAGTGGGATGGATCATCTACCATATAAACACGCTCGGTTCATATCTTCTTCTTCCATGGAGGTTCTTCAGATTAGCAATTTTGTTTCTGATGGAAAATTTTCTGGCTTCTTCATGCTTCAGTGATGCTTCTTCATGATCACTCCTTGTTCCTATTTTAGGGAACATTTCCCTAGTTGGAGGCTTCTTTAGTTCTTCACTAAGTTACCTCTTTTTGGGGGAGGTTTTTTCCCACATGGTTTTCTCTCTTTCCCCATTTTCAAAAGTTGCATTTTGTTGCATTGTACATGGGTACCTAACATGGCCTTGCTACTGGGACCCATTTTGCATTTCTTAGTTTTGTGAGCTTAAGGTATTTCCCTAAGTTGCACTTAAGGGGGGTGTTAGAGTAAATAATTAATTGTTAATTATTTATTTTATTTACTTAAGCTTACTTAGGTAAATGCATTTCATTAGTTGTAGTCTAGGAGTTAGTTATAAGTTGTTGACAATACGGGAGTTTGTTCTCTCCTAAGTCATACTTATCCTCTCACATTGTTAAAGGACTTTCTACCTCATGTGGATGTATTCTTAGTTGTCACACTTATCTCCTAGTGTCTTCTAACTCCTAGACTATAATAAATAAATAAGATGCATTTACCTAAGTAAGCTTAAGTTAATAGAATAAATAATTAGTAAATTAATTATTTACTCTAACACCACCCTTAAGTGCAACTTAGGGAAATGTCTTAAGCTCACAAAACTAAGAAATACATAATGGGTCCTAGTAATAAGGCCATGTTAGGTACCCATGTACAATGCAAGAAGATGCAACCTCTAAAAATGGGGAAAGAGAGAAAACCACATGGGAAAAACCCTCCCCCAAAAAGAGGTAATTAAAATATAAAAAAATCAACTCAAAGAGATAAACCCATATAAGTTTTTTTGTTTACGGTTGAGAAATTTATCTTGACTTCGTCATTAGGATAAGATAATTCTCTTGGGATTTGTACAGATCATTATGGGGTCGTTCTTCCCCATTCTATATCAATCTAGAATATTTTATAGACTATTTTTCCTATTTTGCAATAATCTAAAAAATTCCGTAGACCATCTCAGCAAGTATAAGTAGAGTTTTAGGTTTAGGTTTAGGTCAAGTTGGAGAGCAAAGTTTTTGGGTGCTTCTTTTGGATAAAAAAATACCTCTGTATGCTCAAGTTATGGCCAAAAAATTGAGGGTAGGTCAAAAAAGACCTAGGAGAGGTGCAAGAAGGTGCTGATGTAGGATGACATCATGCTGATGTTAGCAATCTACTATCTTAAAATTGACGGTTTGGAGGTCATCGATGCAAAAAAAGTGCCACATGGCAATTGGCTAACATGGCATCCCTTCCACATGTCACGTGTTGGATGCACTACAAATGTTGACTGGGCCTTAAAAATTTGACTGTGCAAAATCCACGTGTCACTTAGTCTGCTACTGACTGTATCAAGCAGAGGTTGAGCTATCCATGGGTGGAAAGAACTGGAGGAGCCACAAAAACAAGCATCACCACTGGGAGGAGGTGGCACCGGGGTGGTGCGTAGGTGGCGGTTAGGCTACGATGCTGCCACAACGACGGAGCCTGTGAAGGCCGCTGCGGGCTGGGAATTGGTAGGGAAGCGATGGCACGGTGGCAGCCACTAGGTGGCATGATGGTGGGCACCCAGTGGTGTGCCTAAATTATTATTGTTTTTAATTTTTTTTGCTCCGAAATTCTGTACAGTCCATACGGCAGCTACGAGGAGGCCAAAAAAAAAATTTGAATGCCCTATCACCAAAAATGAAAAGTTTTATATGAATCCTTACTGCAAATAGTCTTCCGGATCCAATGGCAATGTCCATTTGGGTTGAAAGTGCTCTGAAAAATTTTTGTCCCCCTGATTTGGAGAAAAAATGCACAAATAAACTAGGGTTTGTGACTCCAAATCACGGCTTCAAAAATTGTTCAACAAAGTAGCAGAAGGGAGTCTCTGATACCATGTTGGAGTTGATAAAATCCAACTCCGCAGTCACCAAGATCACCTACATGCAAATAGCTTGCTGAAGAGAAACTGAAGGAGCAAGAGCTTGAAGCAAAAAATGCAAGAGAAAATATTTCACAATAGAAAAATGAAATTGCTATGTGAATGGATATCTTGAGTGTTTTAGGCCCAAGTATCATTTTCCTAGCATAGTTTCCTTTATTTTGAGCTATACTTTATTTTGTATCAGCTTGTTTTAAGTTTTGATCATTGTAGCTATAATTTTGAAGCACTTTTATGTATTTCACTAAGATAAAGTGCCACTCTTGCATTCCAGGCATCATGAATGTTGTTTTTGAGTTAGTTGTACATGCACTATTTTCATAAAGCACCTTGGGGGGATAATTGTTTGCTATTTTAGGCATTCTCCCTTTGTCAAGTAAGTGTCCCTTCCACAAAATTAGCCTCATGCAGAGTTAGTTTGATCGAGTCTTTATAGGTGTTTGTACCTCTTTCTCTCTCTTGTCGTTCTTGGTTCGTTTGCAGGAGACTTTGGCTCACCTTCTTAGTTGCCTATCATCACACCCTGTTTGCATTAAGGGGGGTTATGATGTTGTTCTAATGCATCCATGGTTTGATGGTTCGATAGTGTGAGCTATGTATTTAGTGGTTGATCCTATATACAAGGCGATTGTAGTGGCTAGCTACCTATGCATTTTGGTGAGATGGATCATCTACCATATAGACACGCTCAAATCGTGCCTTCTTCTTCCTTGGTGGTTCTTCAGACTAGTAGTTGCAGTTCTCTTTCTGATGACAGATTTGCAACTTCTTCATGCTTTAGTGATGCTCTTCATGATCACTCATGTTCCTATTTTAGGGGACATTCCCCTAGTTGGAGGCTTCTTCAGTTCTTCACTAGGTTCTTACCTCTTTTTGAGGGAGGGCTTTTTCCACGTGGTTTTCTCTCTTTCCCCATTTTTAGATTGCATCTTTTGCATTGTACATGGGTACCTAACATGGCCTCATTGTCGAGACCCATTCTACATTCTGCATTTCATCTTAGTTTTGTGAGCTTAAGAAATTTCCCTAAGTTGCACTTAAGGGTGGGCGTTAGAGTAAATAATTAATTTACTAATTATTTATTCTATTTACTTAAGCTTACTTAGGTAAATCTATTTATTTATTAGTTGTAGTCTAGGAGTTTGTTATAAGTTGTTGACAATACGGGAGTTTGTTCTCTCCTAAGTCATACTTATCCTCTCACATTGTTCGAGGACTTTCCACCTCAAGTGGATGTATGCTTAGTTGTCACACTTATCTCCTAGCATCTTGTAGCTTCTTCTAAGAGATTCTTGGAGTCCTTTATATTCGAGCTCCCTCATTGTATCAACATCACTTCTAGCTTATTGTAAATACATATTTTCTCATTTGCAATATATTGTGGTCTCTCATATCCATTTAGGGTTTTTCCCTTGCTTCATGCTCTTTTCTCCTTGGCTTCTCTTTGATAGGTTTTCGCATGCAGGTGATCTTGGGCATCTTCGGAGTTGGCTTTCATCAACTCCAACATGGTGTCAGACCTTGACCTAAATATAATAAAACATAATGAAAATACAATGAAGGAAAATATCCTAAACAAACTAAGGAGATAAACCTCCCTGTTGCTGCTTCGTTAAAATATTTTTGAAGCTGTGATTTGAAGTTACAAACTCTAGTTTGTTTGTGCATTTTTTTTTCAAATCAGGGGAACAGTGATTTTTCAAAGCACTTTCAACCCAAACGAACACTACCATTGGATCTGGAAGGCCATTTGCAGTTAGGATTCATATAAAACTTTTTGATTTTGGAGACAGAGCTCTGAAAGGCAAAAAAAAAAATTATTTTAGGGCTTTTCATACAGTCATACAGACGATTTTGGCAAAAAAAAATTTAAAAATATTTTTGAGCGCTTTGCCCAGCGCCCACCAGGCAGCCACCCGCGTGCCACCTAGACGCTGCCATCACCGGTAGCGTAGCTGCTTCTCGACTGCCGCTCTGCAGCCCCCACCGCTTGACCAATGCTCTACCTGAGTGCCACCTCCTCCTAGCAGTGACGCCTGTTTCCAACGCTCTACCAGTTCCTGCACTCATCCTTTGCCCAATTACCATTGTCAGCACCCCTGTCAGCATCTACATTGGCAGTTTGTGTACAGTTGGTCATTTGTCAACATTCGCAGTCCAGTTAGTGTTTTGATTTGACAACATAGCGCATAGTTAATAGATAGTACTGCAAAATCAGCCTGGGGACACCTCAGCTCATAGGTCAATGCCACTTCGCATAGGGTGGGGGTGATATGTGGCTTGGGTGCCACGTGGCACCTTGCCATGTGGACCCGACATGTCACCTTTTGCTACATGGCATGCCATGTGGCCTCTTTTTGTGCTGACAGGCTCTGGGCCATCAATTTTAGTGACATGAATTGTCAGTACTACATCTTAGCCCTTGCACCTCTCCAGGGTCAATTTTTGACCTATCTTCAATTTTTTTGCCGTAAGTTGAGCATACAGAGGTATTTTTCCAATCTAAAAGAAGTGTCAGAAAGCTAGTTCTAAGATAGAGATATTGGTGTAGGTATTTTTAGGTTTTGATGCTTTTTTGTTGCCCTTTTTTAGTCAAAGTCTAAAGTTTAGTTTTTGACTCTGGCATGCATATCTTTTGCGTCCCATGTCAATTTTTTGAAAACTTTATATTTTTGGAAAGCTAGTTCTGTCACCTTTTTAGAAATGTGGTCTTTTTTTTGAGTTTTTGGCCCATTCTATTTCTATCATATTTTTAGCATTTTTGCTATATGGTGGATATCTTGAGTGTTTTAGGCCTGAGGATCATTTTCTTGGCATGGTTTCCTTTGTTTTAGGCTGTACTTTCTTTTGTATCAACTTTTTTTTAGTTTTGATCATTGTAGCTATCATTTTGAAGCACTTTTATGTGTCACACTGAGACAAAGGGCCACTCTTGCATTCTGGGGGTCATGAACGTTGTTTTGAGTCAGTTGTACATGCACTATTTTCATAAAGCACCATGGGGGGGATAGTTTTTTGTTGTTTTAGGCCTTCTCCCTTTGTCAAGTGAGTGTCCCTTCCATGACATTAGCCCCATGCAGCATCGTTGTGACCATGTCTTTGTACTTCTTCCTCTCTCATCATTCTTGGTTCATCTGTAGGAGACTTTGGCCCACCTTCTCAATTGCCTATCATCACACCCCGTCTGCATAAAGGGGAGGTTATATTGTTATTCTAATGCATCCATGGTTCGATGGTTCGATAGTGTGAAGTATGTATTCAGTGGTTGATCCTATACACAAGGCAATTACAATGGCTGGCTACCAATGCATTTCAATGAGATGGATCATCTACCATATAGACACACTCAGTTCGTGCCTTCTTCTTCCTTGGAGGTTCTTCAGATCAGAAATTTTCTTTCAGTTTGGAAAATTTGCGGCTTCTTCATGCTTCAGTGATGCTCTTCATGATCACTCATTGTTCTTGTTTTAGGGGACATTCCCTGGTTGGAAGCTTCTTCAATTCTTCACTAGGTTACCTCTTTTTGGAGGAGGGTTTTTCCCACATGATTTTCTCTCTTTCTCAATTTTCAGACGTTACATCTTTTGCATTATACATGGGTACCTAACATGGCCTCGTTGTTGGGACCCATTCTACATTCTGCATTTCATCTTAATTTTGTGAGCTTAAGGAATTTCCCTAAGTTTCACTTAAGGGGGGGTGTTAAAGTAAATAATTAATTTACTAATTATTTATTCTATTTACTTAAGCTTACTTAGGTAAATGCATTTATTTATTAGTTTTAGTCTAGGAGTTTATTTTAAGTTGTTGACAATACGGGAATTTGTTCTCTTCTAAGTCATATTTATCCTCTCACATTGTTCAAGGACTTTCCACCTCAAGTGGATGTATGCTTAGTTGTCACACTTATCTCCTAGTGTCTTTTAGCTTCTTCTAGGAGATTCCTGGAGTCCTTTATATTCGGGCTCCCTCATTGTATCAACATCACTTCTAGCATATTGTAAATACATATTTTCTCATTTTCAATATCTTGTGATCTCCCATGTCTGTTTATGATTTTTCCCTTACTTCATGCTCTTCTCTCCTTGGCTTCTCTTTGATAGGTTTTTGCATGCAAGTGATCTTGGGCATCTTCGGAGTTGGCTTTCATCAACTCCAATAGATATTAGTCATAATGGACATCAATATGTTACATGGAAATTTCCTTGATTGATCAAAGTGTACATAATAGACCTCATTATATATGAAAGGCGATAAGAGAAAATGATAAGGAGAAGATAACCTATCACCTACACAATGTAGAATCACATATTTACCAAAGGAAGAACATCCTCCATTATCAAATGAAATATGTTAAATTATTAAGATGATAATATGATATGTGCACTAAAGGTGGATAAAGATAACAACTATCACCACCTAGAGGGGAGTTTGCCTACACTATTTTCTTACTGAGGTGCAAACTAATAGGTGTCTCCATGACAAACTATTGTCCAATGCATTATCCTAACTAAGCTTAAATAAATTTTAATTAGAGAATATTTAATTACACCAACCCTCCTCCCACCCTTACCCACCCCCCCCCACCCCCCCCCCCCCCAACTGCAACTTAGGGGAATGCACTTAAACACACAATGCAAGATGGACTCGACCACTAGGCCATATTCGATACACATGTACAATATGTGATGCAATACATTAAATGCAATATCTCATAAAGAATAGAAGAGGGAAAGCCTCATGGAAAAACCTTCCCCCAAAAAAAGAGATTTAAAAAATACAATATAAATAGATGGATGGAGTACTCAAGAGTCCCCAAGAAATACATACATCATGTATATACAAATATTAAACCCCTCATAAGAGGGATAGTTGTAGACATGATTCCCCCCTCCCTCCAAAATGAAGAATCTCCAATGTTTTTGAAGTGTACTACAAACAAAAGAGAATCCAATACTAAAAGTAGCATGTCTTCCCTTAAATAAATCAAATAATAAAGAAAATAATCCATGTGAAAATGGAAGAATGAGGAAGGAAGTCTCCATCTAGGCATCTCTAAAGACTGAATAAGTATCTCCAAATGCAAAGATTGCATCACAGCATCAAGATAACCTTTGAGATGTGACAAACCAAGTGAAGTTGAAGAGTTAGAAATCCCAATCTCCAAAGAAGATGAAGAAGTATCTCCAACTATGATGCAACCTTAAAATAGAAAAGAAACCCCCTCAAGTATGTCTCCCAAGTCTGAAATATGAGATTCCATAAACAATGAACCAATATCTTGAAAATAGGAATCCCAATCAATAAGACAAATGGATACCTCTTGTAATGACTCATTAGAATCATCAAAGATGTGAATCTCAACTAGAAATGTAGGAGTTGTATGTAGGAAGAGTCACTAGACCATATTTTCTCTCAATATGTTTAAATTATTCAATCTCCTCTTATATATAATCATCATAGGAAATATTATTTGCATCATCAGTCAAAATAATGGAAATTGAAGTAGGATCATTTAGAAAAGGAGGAACATGTAGATCTCTAAAAATATCATAAATAATTGTCCAAATTATGTTTAGACACTAAATACCTCTCAACTTGGGGTAGATAGCATTAAAGAGACACAAATTGATGCTACTACTTATCAAAATTATATATAATATAAGAATTATTTTATCCCTAAAGATATTGTTCCTCCTGTTACTTTGGCTAAGGCATGAACCCATAAAGATGAGGCAAGAGATTAAGCCATCTACAGTATATTATTATTCCTTTTTCCCATGACTCATAATTATCCTTAGTCAAAAGTGTTATCATAGTATGTGTTTCATAAACCATGATTACATCAATGATACACTTATCACATCACATAATGAGATCAACAAATGGGTATACCCCACAATCAAGCTATAGTAGACATAGATCATTATGCAAAGGACCAAACTAACGTAGGTACATTACAATTGCAAAAATAAGCCAAATTATGAAATTACAATTTCTAATCATAGTCAATAAATTGAATATCTAGAAAATATAGGAAACAAATTATGCACTTTCAAAAAAAAATTGCACCTAAAAAGGAGTTCATATGAGCCCAAATGAGCCCTTGGAAGTTAGAAAAATTATGATTTGAATTTTATTTTTTTTAAATAAGGATTAGAGACCCAAAATCACCCACACCACTATGTATATCATGACATTCTACCACAAAACAAAAAATAAATTGCTCAAAAAAGGAGTCTAAATGAGTGAGATATCGTTGTTTGAAAATCATCTCTGAAATTAATTTTTCTGAGTCATCATTTTTACACTTTTAAAATTCAAATGGCTCTAGGTTTGGCCTTAGATGTCTAATTTGGATGAAACAAAAGTCAATTTAGGGATTTTTGGACCTCCTTAATATGATATTGACCTCTGGTTTTCACTATCAAGCTCCAATTTTAACCTGTGATAAAAAGTCACAAAATATGAAACCCCAAATTTCCTCCAAATAGATTATGTAATGGCGATGCCCAAATTGTCAAATTTTGCACCTATGACTAAATCAAGTCAGATATTTTTGAGAAGAGGTCTTCACACCTTGAGAGATCTGATACCATGATAGAATTTCTCTAATACCATGTTAGAGCTATAGGTGACTCTACAACACCCCCAGGATCAAATAAAAGACCAAGATATCTTCCATGAGAGATTGGAAAGACAATTGCATTAAGAAGCAAGACTGATATTATTGATGATGAACATGAATAGATTATATAGGCATTACCTCAATTTATCAAAATGTACATAATAATCATTCTTATATAGGAAAGATGAGAAGAGAAAATGAGAAGGAGAAGATAACCTATCGCCTACACAAGGTTGGATCACATGTCCACTAGGTGGGTCGTCCTCCATTATGCATTGAAGTATGTGCAATGATAAGGATGATAATGTGATATGTGCACTAAAGGTAAATAAAGATAACAACTATCACCACCTAGAGTGGAATTCTCTTCTCCCATGTGCTTAACTAGGTACAAATTACTAGGTATCTCAATGAAAAACTACTATGCAATGCATTATCCTAAGTAAGATTTAAATAAATGTAATTAGTGAATATTTGATTACACAAACAACACTTCTAGAAAAAACTTCGACAATAGAAATTTTTGATCCAAATGTAAGAAAATGCTTTGACACTAAATTTGTTGAGGCCAAAAAGAGTGGCTAGGGAAAATCTTGCAATAAATGCAAAATGACTGGATAGGAAGAGGGCAACAGTACAACCTACTTAAAGAAATCCCAAAATTGTATATGAATGTTATCACACAAGTAGTTGTAGAGCTCACTCAATTTTTCTATTTTTTAGTATTGTATATCTAAAAAAATTTATTCTTAAATTTTTTAATCTTTATATATGTTCAAAACTTTCTAGAAACGAAATCACAAAATTAATGAAATTATATTCAGATTTATCAACATTTCTCTTTATCTATATGAAGATTGGATAATAATTTATAATTCAAAATATAATTTTGAAATTTGGATAATAATTTATAATTTAAAATATAATTTTGAAATTTATTTATTTATTTATTTATTTATTTATTTATTTTGGTAATAAGGGTATATTTTATTATTATATAAAGATTCTTGCAAAAGTATAGTATAAGGGTCTAATTTCAACTTCCATATAGGACCCTATTGTAACTACAAACATCGATCACCTTTAACTACCATTATATAAGATTCTCTTAATAGGCTTATAATCATTAACCTCGTATGTAATTTTAAAACCAAATCACTCTTCCTACATATTGGATATGTTGACATCATCACCCACGCTCGTAACATTCTTCATCACTATGCAAAACCTGTCACCTTATGTTTTTCTTGTTAAACTAGAGGTTTTCAAAACCACCCTCAACTACCTTCCTTCTATGGTTCTTTTCCTTTTTGGTTGGATCATTAATGTCCCCAAAACCTAGACACCCACTTCTAGTTTTTTCATGAATTCATTGCCAAAAAACCACCAATCATTTACCTTCATGTCATTACTTGTCATCAGCAAAACAAATCTTTCATCAAAAAAAAAAGTGGGATCGCACACTAGAGATTGATTATTTGGATAGGCTACACACACCACCATCCTCCTTTAGTGTAGAATTGCAAACCGATGCCTCTGTAGTGGGGCAAAAAAAAATTCCACTACCCTACACCCAATGTTCACTTGAAACAAGAAAATCTCCTCCTTCAATTATTCCCATGCTTCAAAAATTTCAATTTTATAAGCTCTCTTGTCAATTTTCTTTGGAAACCATAAAAAGATAAGCACCCAACTACATTTCCATCATCTTTATTAGCAAAGCATTCACTATATTTAAACTTGTAACTTGAGAAAGCCAATTCTAGTAGCAAATCAAGATCCACTCTTAGGTCTTTTGGAAAAAAATCCTCCAAAACCCAATTCACCACCGAGGTGTCTTCATTCAGCCCTAGCCCCCACACCATTATCATGGTTGCAATATTTTCTTGAACCTTCCAGTGATGGGTTAACTCTTGGATAAGATTCCCTAGCATTCACTGCACAAGCTTCATCACCCCTTCCATTGGGCATAACAACAATAGTTTTAATTGCTTCTCTATCACTAGCCCAAGAAGAGCCTTATGTGGCCTATTCATTTTGAAGGTTAATGTCAAGTCCATGGTTGTTTTTCACTCGCCTTCTCAACACTAGTTCCCCTATATAAAAAAATCTTCCTTCCTTTTTAAAGGAAAATTTCATAGTAATTTGGCAGTCTTTTCATTGTCAACATCACATCATTCTTTTACCATCATCTTTGTTTCCCAAATTAAAAATTGCCCATTATTAAACCTTGATGTCCTTCTAACCACATCATTCATCATCACCTCCATCTATGTACAACTTTCATGATTACTCATCACTCTTTTTTTAAAAAATAGATTGTGCTCTCCTTATTTATTATTTATTAAAACCAATCAAATAAATCTAAAAATCTTCAAATAAGAAATTTGTCCAACAAACACATAATTCAAATTGCCCCCCACCGACCTCTTGGAAACTTGCAACCCATTTTGACTAAAATAATTCTTCCACATTTCCTTCTCCAAATATATGACTAAGTTTGAAATCCAGAAAGCCTTCTAAATTTGTTATGATTTCCTTCAGATAATTGTTCGGATGCCAAGCATGAATCATATTCAAATAAATAGCTTCAACTAGCACTAATGAATCACCTTATAAATGAAGCCTTTGAACCCCCATATTTCTTGCAAATTTAACCACCAATAGAGTTGTCTTTATCTCAACAATATTGTCAGCCAATCCATTAATCAAATCCCTCCCTAGGATAAAGTTTCCCCAAACTAATTTCCAACAATAACACCAGCCCCTAATGGACTTGGGTTCCCCTTCACATATCCATCAAAATTTTCTTTGATCCAACCTTCACTAGGTGTCATCCAAGTAACTATTTTCCTTAACTCGACATTATGTTTCTCGCACCTCCCACCCCTTAAGAATCTTACTCGTATGCTAGGCCATTGCTTCTGAATAACTCTATCATTTTTGTGGAATCTACTCTCCTAGATCCATTTTAAAAAGAAATTGCACTCATTACTTCCTCAATAGATTGATCAACCCTCCATAATAATATTTCAATTATTTCATCCTTCTCTTGAAAAATGTGCCCATTCCTCTCCTTCCAAATATCCCATATCACAATAGAGGGAATAATCTTCCATACACTTGAATGCATTTAACCTTTTTTCAGCCTGTGGCGAAATAGAAAAAAAATCTTTTAAAGTTGATATCCACGAGCCTTATCATCCCAATTTACCCTACACCATTTTTGAACAATTTGATGCCATATCATAATTTAAAAGTAAATGATTTACTGACTCTTCATGTTGATAAAACACATCACACATATAGTTGAGCCTTGAAAGCCAATTATTTTCCTCCTTTACCCTGTTAGAATCCTTCCTTACACTACTAGCCAAGGAAAGGCTCTTGCCTTTGGGAGATAGTCCTTATGCCAACACAAATCTCCTACCTCAAATGTTTCTGGCATGCCCCTAGAGATCAATCCATAACCCAACTTGATTGAATATTTTCTTGAAGAAAAAACATGCCAATGTACTTTATCTTCTCTATTAATCAAGTATGCCTCCCTATTCTTAAAAATATTTCTCAAAGTAACATGATGTTGTTCTTAAAGCCAATCAACTCTCCAATCCTTCCATCTCCACTCCCTCCCTAATAAACCTTGAATCTCAACAATATAGCTCCTCGCCTTAACACCCCATCTTTCACATAAAATCCCTTTAAGATTTGCATCCCTCACAACCTCATCTAGAACTGGATATCCATTCTAGTAGTCCTCCCACAAATCTGCCTTCTTACTATTCTCTATTGTCCAAGAGATATGGTCAATAATTACATGCTTACAAGACACAATAAAAGTTTAGATTGCTTACCCATTCAAATTGCTCCTTATTATCAAAATTATTCCTTCTTCAACTAAATC
Source organism: Cupressus sempervirens (assembly GCA_028749045.1). Taxonomy (NCBI): domain Eukaryota; kingdom Viridiplantae; phylum Streptophyta; class Pinopsida; order Cupressales; family Cupressaceae; genus Cupressus; species Cupressus sempervirens. The sequence goes on along the minus strand of CM053790.1, from coordinate 50,729,296 downwards.
TAAATATTTTTCTCTTAGGACTCTCATCCATAACTATTTTGGGACTTTATACATGTTCCATACTACCTTTGCTCCAAGAGAAATGTTCATCATACTCTAGTCCCTTAACCCTTCTCCTCCTTTATCTTTTAGCTTGTATATTCTCTCCCACGCTAGCTATGGAAATTTTCTTCCTCCTCTGAACCATTCCAAAAAAAATCCTCATCTTTTGTTCCACCATTTTGATCACTTTTTTTCAGAATACTTGGCACATAATTTTAAAAATAGGGACTGTAAACACAACAGATTTCAACATTAGAATATGACCTATTGAGGTCAACCATCGACCCTATTGGAATACTTTTAGAATAACTTAATAGGGGGTGAATCAGTTATCCAAGGTCCAGATGTATAAACAAAACTTTTCACAGCTTAGTGAACCCATAAAACATTTATCTTTATGCATGCATCCCATAAGACTATGCAATCACTTAAAACTTGTAGTACTATCAAATCAACTTGTAGAAATGTAAACATGAAACATAACAGATTCATCAAGACACTTGACACAATGATTTATGTGGAAACCCAATTTGGGAAAAACCACCAGTAACATGTAACTCTTTTTCAATCTTCTAAAGTGATGCCTTGCGAAAGGCTAACCCTATTAAAATTTACCATACACATTGTTAAATGTGACCTTATTAAAGGATTTCAATCACCCTAATAGGATTGAGCCTTGTTAGAGGACTTTATACCATTCATTTGGAATTTCACTTGATTAAAGGATTTATAAATGATTGTTAGGTCAGCCTTAATCTGAAGGATTTACCCTAGACTGATACAATTGTTAGAGAGTAATAGTAAGGCTTGATCTAATAATAATTTACAATTTCATTTGGAGATTATAGATCATTTTTTCATTCCTCCATTCTGCTTGTCCTTCATTTTTTTTTAGCTCTGACGACTTGTTCACCCTTCAAGCATTCATATCCTTAAGCCTTCTTGCTTAACATGCCAATGTAGTCACTTCTCTTAGGTCACTTGATGAAGCAAAACCCTTGACTACTTGTCTTCCTTAATTTTTCACACATCACCTCTTTTTCTTCTGACCAGTCATTCCTATAAATGGGAAATTAATATCTTTTTCCTGCTCATTTTTCATCATCCAATTTAGGGTTAGGATAGATTAGGTAGGATACAATGAATATATCTCAAATTCCATATTTCTTTTATAAAAAATTTATTGAATCCTCTTTAAATTCACCTAAAAATGGTTTGCCTTGAATTATGTGCCACCAACTCATCAATCTTATCTTCCATCTTGTTCACAAATTCTAAGAAAATAAACTTGTCAACGTAGACTCATCGAATTCATGATCTTTTAAAATAATGTAGCCACTCAAAATTATTTAGCTTCTGATGCTTAGCACGTACTATGTTGCTCTAATGTAGGAGCATCCTAGGTTGCACTATTATCCCGCATGTTTTCAGTTTTTACTTTGCTACTGAAATTGCATTTTTTGGTTTTTGGGCTCCCATTGTGATACATGTAACTAATTTTTCTTAATGATTTAGAGGCTGTTCACCTCAAGGATCAAAGAGGGCCTAGAGTTCTATCTATGGTCTAGAGCACAAGTTTTAACTCCTCGTGATATAGGAGATATGATAATTCTCCCAGAGTATCAATTTCTAGTAGCTCTGGGCGATAGTTTTTTGTGTCTAACTTTCAGAGTGGATGTACACTTTTCCTTGATTAATTAGCCCTTTTGCATTTAAGGTTTTGTAGAGGACCTAGGGTAATACCTTTAGTTCAAAGTGAAAATCCTAATTCAATTGGAGCTAGGATATATCGTGATTTTTCTCAAACATCAATTTATGGATATTTTAATTGTTGTTGTAGGCTGACTTATGGTCTTCTGGGCCAAATTGTGACTTATATTGGTATAAGTAGGGTCCTTATGGATTCTTTTATTCATTAAGTAGAGATTAGAGAGATTTAGATCTTTAGAGAGAGGATTGCATAGCAGAACTGGAAAGTGCAAATTTGCGGTTAAATCTTGGATTTGAATGTATTTGTATCTAGTCGTAATCCAGAAGGCCTTACAACTTGGCATGTATGTTGATCATTTTTTGAATCAATAAAAATATTTTTTTTTCCTCTTTATGGTGTTGTTATCTTTTGTGTTCCTTCTATTGTGTTAACTCTTACAAGGTGGTTCGGATAGCTGAGTGTGCCCTTGGCCCTAGTTTATTTGGTCCTTCCTTGCATCAAGTGGTATCAAAGCTTTTGGTTAATCATTGCGGTGATTGGATCATGTAGAACCATGATTCAAATTTGGTTATAGGGTGGAAAATCTACAAATTTGACCTATAACTTGCAGAGCATTATGATCTTGTAGAAACCTTATTTGCAAAGATGATTCATGGTAGAGGAAATGCTAATAATGTTATATTGGATCAACTGAGACAAATTGTAGCCAAATTAGATGCTGTGGAGACAACCCAGAGGAGAGGAACACATCTTAATGATGTAGGTGGTGATGAAGTAGTAGCACCAAACCATAATCCAAAACTTGAAGAATATCAAGATCAGGAAAGATTGTTGAGAGTTTTGTCTAGGGAAAATTTAAAGCCTATTGTAGAAGTTGTTCCTTATGATGGAAAATTGGATACCAATGTTCTACTAAATTGGATCTCAAATATGGAGAATTTATTTGAGTGTGATTTCATTGCTAATAACAAGAAGGTGAAGATTGCAGTTACTAGGTTGAAAGGTCATGCTTCACTATGGTGGGAGCATTTGTAAATTGATAGACAAAGGAGAGGAAAGGAGAAGATTAGAACTTGGCTGAAGATGGTGAACAAGGTAAAGAAAAAATTCCTTCCTACTGATTACCAAGTTAGTTTGTTGAGAAAGATGCAAAATTTGAGACAAAAGGACATGACTCTGAAAGAGTATATTGAGGAATTCTATAGATTGGACATCAGATCTAGACATGTGGATGATGATGTTGAGAAAATTGTAAGGTACATAAATGGATTGAGATCTAGAAGTCAATATGAAATAACTTTTGTGAAGTTGGAAAGTGTGGAAGAAGCATATCAATATGCCTTGAAAGTTAAGGAGATTTTGACAAAGGAGCATGAACAAATACAAAGAGGTAGAGGTGGTAGATTCTAGAGAGGCAAAGGTAGATTTTATGGAGAAGGTAGTAGATCTGATAGTTCTATGTAGGATACAGAAAAATCTAAATGGAAGAATAATGACAAAGACAAGATCAATTGAAAAGGTGGTAATTCAAACTGAGGAGGTACTGGATCTTGCCGAGGAATAGGCAATTCTTATCGTAGAGGTGGTTTCTGTGGTAATTGTTTCAGATGTGGTAAAGAAGAGCATAGATCTTTTGAATGTAGATCTTTTGAAAGTGGGAAGAATAATAGAAATGTTGTGATTCAAGAAGACATTGAGAGTTCACCAAGTGGACCTAAGGCTGGAGAAAATTTGATGGTGAAAAGAACCTTATGTAATAAAGAAAGTGATAAGGAACATTTTCTTAGAAGAAGTCTTTTCAAGACCAAATGTAAGATGGCTGGAAAATGTTGCAAGGTGATCATTAATAGTGGAAGTTCTAAAAAATTGGCATCAAAAGAGTTGGTTACAAAGTTCCATTTGTAGAGGCTGAAACATCCCAAACCTTATCATGTTTCATGGATCAGAGATGAGCATAAGATATTGGTAAGTGAGCAATGCCTTGTGAAGTTCAAAATTGGACATTACTTTGATGAAGTTTTGTGTGATATTATGCCTATGGTTTTTTGTCATATTTTGTTGGGTGGACCTTGGAAATATGATAGATATGTTGTACATGATGGAAGATTGAATCAATATGCTCTTTTGGTAAATGGGAAGAAGCAAATATTGCTGCCTTTGATTGAAAGTCTAGATGAGGTTAGTACTGCAATAAAAGCTTGCATGGTTAATGGAAAGCAATTTGAAAAGGAAGTAAAGAAGAATGAAGCCTATTTTTCTATAGTTCCTAGAGGACCAAGTGTTGGTAACAATGATCATTTGATAGTAGAAGTTGGTAATGATAGAATGACAACAAAAATTGCAAAATTGTTGAATGAATACAAAGAAATTGTTGTTGAGGATATTCCTAATTGTTTACCTCCAGTAAGAAGTATAAGTCATTGTATGCATCTAATTCCTAGAGCTAGTTTGTCAAACAAAGCACCATATAGATTGAAACCTATAGAGAATGAAGAACTTAATAGGCAAGTACATGAGGTTCTACAAAAGGGATCAATTAGAGAAAGTTTAAGTCCATGTGTTGTACCTATCGTATTAGCACCTAAAAATAATGGAGAATGGAGAATGTGTATTGATTCCACAGCTATTAACAAAATCATACTGAAATATAGTTTTGTATGCCAAGGATGGATGACATAATGGATCGTTTGAGTGGAGCAAAGTATTTTACCAAGATTGATTTGAAGAGTGGCTATCATCATATCAGAATTAGAGAAGGTGATGAATGAAAGACTGCTTTCAAAACAAAAGATGGTTTGTATGAATGGTTGGTTATGCCTTTTGGTTTGACTAATGCACCTAGTACTTTCATAAGATTGATGAATGAAGTTTTGAAAAGATTTTTGAGTAAGTTTGTGATTGTTTATTTGGGTGACATTCTAATGTTCAGTAAGAGTAAGGAAGAACAAATTGAGCATATTAGACAAGTATTGTAGAGGTTGAAAGAGGAAAAGTTGTTGATTAATCTGAAAAGGTGTTCTTTTATGCAAAAAGAGATTGTGTATTTGGGATTTTTGATTTCATCTAATGGGTTGAAGATGGATCTTAAGAAGCTTAAAGCAATTTTGGAATGACCTACACCTGAGAATGTGGGTGAGGTAAGATCATTTCATGGTTTGGCTAGTTTTTACAAAAAGTTAATAAAAAAATTCAGTGTTGTTTGTAATGCTATGATTGGGACAATGAGAGGAGATAAAAATGAATACAAGTGGACACATGGAGCTAATAAGAGTTTTGAGACTTTGAAATAAAAGGTTTTTGAATTACCTGTATTGGCTTTGCCTGATTTCAACAAAGTATTTTATGTTGAATGTGATGCAAGTGGTAATGCAATAGGAGTTGTATTAAGTAAAGAAGGTAAACCTGTTGCTTTCTTTAGTGAAAATTTGAATGATGCTAAAAAGAACTATTTTTTGTATGATCAATAATGTTGTGCTATTTTTCAAGTATTGAAGAAGTGGAGACATTATTTGATTCCTAAGCAGTTTGTGTTGTATATTGATCATAAAGCTTTACAATACTTGGGAAGTCAACATAAATTGAACCAAAGATATATAAAGTGGGTTGAGTACTTGTAGAATTTTACATTTTTCATTAAGCACAAGAGTGGAGTTGCTAATGCATTCAATAGAATACATTATTTTTTGATTGAAATGAAGGTTGAAGTTCTTAGTTTTGATGAAATGAGAGAGTTGTATGATGTTGATCCTGATTTTTCTGATAGATCACATAAGTAAGTATGATGATTATTTCATTCAAGAAGGCATGTTGTTCAAAGGTATTTAATTGTGTATTCCTAGAAGTTCTATGAGGTTGAATCTAATTAAGGAAAAGCATAGTGGTGGATTGGCTGGACATTTTGTAATTGATAAGACATTGAGTTTTCTAAGAGAGAAGTATTATTGGCTACAAATGTATAAGGATGTTCAAATATTTGTAAAGATTTGTGGAGTTTGTCAAGTTGCAAAAGTAGTGAGTCGAAATATTGATTTGTATACACCTATTACTATTCCTGAGAGACCTTGGAGTGACATTAGTATGGATTTTTTTCTTGAATTTCCTAAGATAGTGAAGGGGTATGATTTCATATTTGTTGTAGTGGACAAATTTTCTAAGATGGCTCATTTCATACCATGTTAGAAGACATCAGATGCTGAGCATATTACTAAACTTTTCTTTAAAGAGATTGTTAGATTGCATAGATTACCAAGAAGTATTATTTCAGACAAGGATAGTAAGTTTGTTAGTTATTTTTGGAAGACTTTGTGGAAGAAGATGGGTACTGAGTTGAAGTTTAGCTCTACATTCCATCCACAGGCAGATGGACAAACAGAGGTTGTGAATAGAAGCTTGGGTAATTTTTTGAGATCTTTAGTTTAGAATAAACCAAGTAATTGGGAGCTGGTATTGGCACAATTTGAATTTGCATATAATAATTTTGTAAATAAGAGTGCAGGGAAGACACCTTTTGAGATTATTACTAGAATAAAGCCTAGAGGTATATCAAATTTAAGAGATATTGTTGGTGAAGAAAAGAGAAGTGTTCCAAGAGAAGAATTTGTTTATTTTATGAAATCTCTACATAAGGAGGTATAGTTGAGGTTAGAATAAAGTAATCAAAAGTATAAGGAGAATTTTGATTAATCTAGAAGACATCATGATTTTCAAGTTGGTGATGAGGTGATGGTTCATCTAAAGAAAGGAAGATTTGTAGTTGGAACATACAATAAGTTGAAGATGAAGAAGTTTTGACCTTGTAAAATCTTGAAGAAGTTTGATAGTGGTAATGCTCCTGAAGTTGAGTTACTTGATGACATAGATATACCTTCTATATTCAATATTGTTGATTTGTATAAGTGTCATGAGTTAGATGATGAATTTTTTGTAAAGAGGACTATCCTAAGAAGTAGATTGAAGAAGTTGAATAGATATTGGATCAAAGAATTGGTAAGAACATGAGGGGAAAAGATTATTATGAATACCTGGTGAAGTGGAAGAAAGACCTATGGAAGATGCTTCATGGATTTCTCAATCTGAGTTGGATTCAGCTCAAATTGTGATATCTCAATGATTCAAGAGAATCATTATTCCCAACCCTATTTTTCTAATGCAGAAGCATCCTAGGTTACACTACTATCCTGCATGTTTTTTAGTTTTTACTTTATTGTTGAAACTAGGTTTTGCTGAAATGGCATTTTTCAATTTTTGGGTGCCTATTGTGAGCCATGTAACTATTTTTTATTAATGAGTTAGAGGTTGCACACTTCAATTATTGAAGAGGGACTAGATTACTATCTATGATCCAGAGTGCAAGTTCTAACTCCTAATGAGTTAGGAGATATGGTAATTCTCCCAAAGTATCAATTTCTAGCAGTTCTGCATGACAATTTTATGTGTCTAACTTTCAGAGTGGATATGCACATTTCCTTGATGAATCGGCCTTTTTTCATTTAAGGGTTTGTAGAGGACCTAGAGTACTACCTTCAGTTCAAAGCACAAGTCCTAATTCAATCAGAGGAGATATCATAATTTTTCTCAGATATCAATTTTTGGACATTTAATTGTTGTTGCAGGCTAACTTGTGGCATTTAATTTATGTATTTATATTTAATTGTCTTCTAGGCCAACTTGTGGCTTAGATTGGCATAAGTAGGGGTCTTTTGGAGTCTTTCATTCATTAAGTAGAGATTAGAGAGATTTAGAGTTTTAGAGAGAGGATTGCAAAGTAGAACTAGAAAGTTCATATTTGCAGCTAGATCTTGGATTTGATTGTATTTGTATCTGGCCGTAACCCAAAAGGCCTTACAACTGAGCATATATGTTGATCATTTTCTAAATCAATAAAAATATCTTATTTCCTCTCTATGATTTTGTTCTCTTTTGTGTTGCTTCTATTGTGTTAACTCTTGCAAGGTGGTTCGGATAGCTAGGTGTGGCTTTGGCCCTAGTTCATTTGGTCCTTCCTTGCATCATGCTCGACATCCTCTATGAAATCACTTGACATGAACTAAAGATTATTGGTGCTTGGCATCAACTAAACTTTACTGGACATCCACTGTTCTGCTTGGCATACACTAGAATAAACTTTTACTCGGCTTCAACTAAAATTTTGCTTGGCTTGCACTGACTTTTTTGGGCACCTACTATCCATTCACTCAGGCTTTGGAGACAAATTTTGTGTAACTTGTTCTTCTAAACTTTCTTAGTGTAACCAGCCTTTGTAACCTTAAGTAGATTATCAATGCATCATGTTATCACTATCTTAACTAATTCTTGTACTTCTTTACATAAGCATAACTCAACCTTCCCTTTACGTTCTATTGTTACATCTTTTGATCAAATCCTCTTCATCAATCGATTAAGTGATAGTACTTGAATCATATAAGCAGTTATCTTACCAACAAATAGCAAGTTTGACATCAGTGAAAAAGCAATGATTGAAACATGAAATCTTCTTCAACAATATCCTTCTTGTAATCTAATCACAACAATCTCCCTCAATAATTATCTTTTTTAGTTTGATCTCAACAATATCCATCTTTGGCATTGATGGCAAACCAAACTAATCAACCAAACTGACTAAGTTAAAATAGTAAGACAATACCAAAAAGAAAAATAATTCCTTTTATTGAAATTTCTCCCTCAATCAGCAACTTCGAACTTTTAAATATGTTGCAAAATTCTTTTAAGTCATCCTTATAACTCCCTCTTACTAGGTAAATGTTAGGATTTCTCCCTCTTTAGTAAATCTCCTAATCAGCAATCTCTCCCTCTACGATCCATTTAATATTTCTCCCTCTGATCAGCAATTCTTGATGATAAATCCATTCCTCTTTCTTGGCAATTATCTCTTGATATCTTCCTCTTGATCAGCAATCTCTCCCTCTTTGATAATAATTCCAAAGACTTGTCATCTTAACGTGCAGATAGAAGCTTTTTCAGTTTCTTCAATTTCTCCCTCTATCACCTTTCTTGTGACTAATTTGAAGTTTTAGCTCTTTGATTATTTTATGCACTTCCTAAAGTAAGATCCTCTGCATCAATTTGTAACATATGAAAATCATTTTTTCAGATGTAGGGCACTTTTATTGTTTCTTAGATAGATTTAGATAGGGTTATCACCCCTAGTTTACCTCTTAGATACTCATGAGCATCCTTAGGTAATTTTTTTGTGAAGATATGAGTAATTTGTTCTTTTGTGTTGACATATTCCATCTTTGCCTCTTTATCTTGAACTAACTCTCTCAAGTAATGATACTTGATTGCAATGTGCTTTGTTTTGGTGTGCATCATAGGATTTTTTGATATATTGATAGCACTTGTATTATCACAATAAAGTGTTACTGGTTCTATGATATCTTCCTTCATTCCTTTGACTAGATGTTTGATCCATACAATGTTTGTATAATTCATAGCAGCAGAAACTTATTTAGCTTTAGCAGTAGATTGTGAGGTACAATTTTGTTTCTTGCTAGTCCATGTAACTAGCCTCTTGTCTAAAAAAAATGCTCCTCCACTGGTGCATTTTCTATTATCAATTTTTTCAGCCCAATCAACATTAGTGTAGGCTCTCAATTCAAATTTCTCATTTTTCTTATAGTATAGACCAAACTCCTCTATTCCTTTAGGATATCTCATTATTCTCTTTATAGCATCAAATAATTCTCCCTAGGATTAATAGAGAATCTTGCAACTATCCCTATAGATAATGCAATGCTAGGTCTGTTATGTAATACATATTGTAATTTGTCAATCATAGACCTATATAGTGTTTGATTCACTTTAGCTAAATCATCATTCTTTGACAACCTATGTCCTGACACCATAGGTGTACTTACTGGTTTTGAATCCTCCAATCCAAAAGTTTTTAGTATTTCTTTGACATAATTTAACTGAGTGATGTATATACCATATTTCATCTAATATACTTTCAAACCCACAAAGAATTTTATATCCAAATGTAGACATTTCAAATTCTTTCTTCCTTTCATTTTCAAAAGCTTTACATAAGGCATCTTGACCTCCAAATATGATATCATCATCAAAAATTTTAGATAACAAAATATCTTTGCCTTTCTCTTTCATTGTGTAGATATTTTTGTTATCATCAATCCTTTCAGATCAAATCTTCACAAGATACTTATGAAGTCTCTCATACCATGCTCTTGGTGCTTGGTTTAAACCATATAGAGCTTTATGTAATTTTCATACCATATTCTTATTGTTAACATCAACAAAACCTTCTGGTTGTTCTATGAAAACTTCTTCCTCTAACATGTCATTCGAAGATGCAGATTTAACATCTATTTGATAAACTTTGAAACCTTTGTATGCAAAATAAGCAAGTAAAGTTCTTATTATTTCCAATCTAGCAACAAGGGAAAATTTCTCTCCATAATCAATTCCTTCTTCTTGTGCATATCCTTTGTAGACTAATCTTTCTTTGTTCCTTATTACTTCACCATTTTCATCTAGCTTGTTTCCAAATACCCAATTGATGCCAATCACATTCTTGTCTTCTGGTCTAGGAACTAGAGTCCATGTCTTGTTTTTCTCAATTTGTTTGATCTCTTCTTCCATGGCCTTACTCTGATCTTCATCTTCTAATGCATCTTTTACTAATTTTGGTTCCTTAATACTTAGCAAACACATATCATTTCTCAATTTGTTTCTTGTCATTGGTCTAGCATCTTTATCTCCAATAATTTTTGTAGCAGGATGATGTCTTTTGATATATTTAGACAATCTTGATTCAGCTCTTGTTTCTTCATTTGATCTTTCAGTTTTAGAATCATTTTGTACATTTATGTTAGGTAACTTGGAATCTCTACTAATCTCAGCATCAAAAAGAGCTTCTTCTTCATTCTATAACTTAGTATCTAAATGTATCTCAGTTCTTCAATGCAACTTAGATTCATCATCTATGACTTGGAAATTATTGACACTTGTTGTTGGTTTGTGGCTTGATTTGTAGCATCTTCTTCAATAGGCATACCTTCATAAGAGTATACAAATTATTTTCATTCTTTTGGTTCTTTCATAAGTTTGGATTCATATACTTCTGTATATTTATCAAAATTCACATTTGCACTTTGTACAACTTTGTTAGTGTTAGTATTCAAACACTTATAAGCTTTACTTCTTGTAGAATAACCTATCAAGTTTACCATTCCTGAAATCCTTAAGAATGTAACATTTTCTTCCAAATACCTTAAAGTATTTTATATTGGGTGAGTATCCATACCATAACTCAAAAGGCATTGAATTATTACCTTTCTTGACTTGTACATGGTTTAAGGTATAGATAGTTGTACTTATAGCTTCTCTCCAATATTTCAAAGCAACATTTTTCTCCATCATGAGTGTTCTAGCACAGTCCATTACAAATCAGTTCCTTCTTTCAGCAATTCCATTTTGTGGAGGGGTTTTAGGGACAGATGTTTATCTTTTGATTCCTCTATCATTGCAAAATATTTCAAACTCATTTGATGTAAATTCTTCTCCTCTGTCAAATCTTAAACACTTCATATTCTTACCTATTTCCTTCTCAACTCTTGCTAAGTACCACTTAAATATTTGGAGAGCATCAAATTTATTTTTTAGAAACATGGTTGTCATCATTCTAGAGTATTCACCAATAAGTAGACTAATATACTTATCTCCTTTGTAGCTTTACACATTGATTGGTCCACATAAGTCAATATGAACAATCTCTAATATCTCTTTAGAGGTATGAGTTTTACTCTTAAAACTTGACTTTGTCATTTTGCCTAATTGACATTGTTTCCACATTATGTTATCAAGCTTCTTCAACTTAGGTAGTGTTCTAAGCTTTCTCATGTTACTGATACTAACTAGGTTATCAAAATTGACATGACATAACCTTTTGTGCCACAGCCATACATTATCAAATTTTACAACTAGACAAGTAGCATTGTCTATATCAAGATAGAATAGATTACTTCTAGTCTAATCACCTTTTCCAATTAGTCTTCCATTTGTGCCATGTATCTTAGCAACCTTGTTTTTGAATTCAACCTTACATCCCAAATTATTCAATTGTGACACACTAAAGAGATTATAGTTAAGTCCTTCAACATAGTAAGCATTGTCACATAAAATCTTATCTGTGAGCTTGATAGAACATTTTCCTTTTATCAAACATGGCGCATCATTACCAAATCTTACACTATTTCCACCATAACAATTCAATGTAATGAACTTACTTTTGTCTCCAGTCATGTGATATGAACACCCACTGTCAATGATCCATCTATCATTCTTGTTCACACAAGTCACAAGTGCAATTGCCCCATTTTCATTAGATTCATCTTTCATTGTAACATACACCACTTCATCATCACATTCATTAGATGTTTCCTCTTCAACAATTTAGCATGACTTTTTTCCTTTTTCTTTGTAGTCCTTGTTGTGTTTATCTCTTCTATATTTTTATTTTTCACCACTCTATAGTTCTTATTCTCTGGACATCTAGCAAAAATATGACCAACCTCATTGCAATTGAAACATATGATAGGTAACTTACCTTTGAACTTGAATTTACCTTTGTAGAATCTTCTTTCTAGTAGTGCTTCAAGTTGTTCAATATTCTCCTCATATGTATCACTGTCACTGGACACATATTTTATATTTTTCTTCTTCTTCTTCTCATCAAGTTCCTTCAATGACACTTTAGCTTTGAAAGCAGATTCAATACTTTTAGGTATGTAATCATCAAAGTTAGATAGCTCAAAAGTAGTGAATCTACTTACATCTAAGACTTTCAACTTTGGCTCTAAGAACATTGGTGTCTCCTGAATAGATGGCAGCTAGGGCATCCCACATTTTCTTTTGGTGTAGAGGCACCTCACCATTGGAGAAATGTTACAAGTTCCATAAAATGTTTGCAGACATTTTGCATTTTTAGAGAACCATGTGATGAAATGGTCTAAATGATTAAATTATCATTGAAATGTGTTAGAAAATGGTTTAAATTACCATTTTAATTTATTTAAAAATGGATTAAATGTCATCCATAGTGGTTAGTTGTTGGTTTTTATAACCTAACCAAGAATACATCTCTTTAAAGAAAGAGATTTGCATGTAAGGAGATAGAGAGGGAATCGAAAGTCGGGAGATAAGTTAGAGAATATGAAGAGAGTAAAATCGTGTAAAGGATAGAATCAGTTATCTAGTCTTTGACCAGAGAGCCATGCATTTGATGTATATAGTTTGTGGTTTAATGAATTTTGGTCTTTCTAGTTAGTTTGAAGGTTATTGTCTCTCCCTCTCTTTTCTTTTAGTTTTTTTGTGGCATTAAGTTTGATAAAGGCTACGATTGAAAGAATTATTTTTTTATAATGTTAGAAGACTTCATGTTTTTGTTAAAGAAAACAAAGTTGAAAGAATTGGGTTTTCATGAGTCGACTATGAGCAAGATTGAGAGAGCCATTCATTTTTAATTGCTGAAATATGTATGACAGAAAAAGGGTCTAGGTATGGGACACATAAATTTTAAAATGAATTGTTGGATTTCCTTCAGTTTTGGATATGATTTTCCAAACCTAATTATGCCCATCTTCACCAAAGTGATCGAGAAGTTTTGCTCTAGTTCAAAAGACATACCTCCCTAAGTATGGGTTTATCTAGTAGATAGCAAGAAGGTGTATTCTTGGCTATTTGTTTTAAGATTTTTGTCTAATGGATTTAATGGATGGGGAAGTCTATGGAAATGGTCTAGAAGAATGTTAAGGGTATAAACTGAAGGTTCATAGTTTGATGGATGTTACATTAGAGTGGTATCAAAGCAAGTGAAAGGTCTGGGCAGGATAAAGATTTGGGTTTTAAGTTTGCTAATGAGTTTTGGTTGCAAGGTGTATGTCCACTAGCTGCAAGTAGGAAAATATGGAGATCTATCATGGGGCCATAGAAGATGGTCCAGTTGCATGCCAAAATACTTAGGGCGAGAGGAAAGAAATGACTCCTAGGTGAGGCATATTGGTGGTAGAAGAAGCATTGGAGAGTGGATTGAAGTAGTACCTTGAGCAGCAACCAGCCAGTACTCTATTGATGAGAGTCACTTCTAGCATTAGAGTGTGTAGTGGAAGCATGAGCACACATTGTCCAGGTATTTCAATTGGGACATGGAAACTTTTGAAGTCAGGAAGTATGGTGCAGAGGCACCTCACCATTGGAGACATATTACAAGTTCCACAAAATGTTTGCAGACATTTTGCATTTTTAGAGAATCATGTGATGAAATGGTCTAAATTATTAAAATATCATTGTAATATGTTAGAAAATGGTTTAAATAACCATTGTGATGGATTTAAAAATGGACTAAATGTCATCCATAGTGGTTAGTGGTTGGTTTTTATAACTAACCAAGAATACATCTATTTAAAGAAAGAGATTTGTGTGTAAGGAGATAGAGAGGGAATCGATAGTGGGGAGATAAGTTAGAGAATAGAAAGAGAGTAAAATATTGTAAAGGATAAAATCAACTCTCTCATCTTTGACCAAAGAGCCATGCATTTTATGTATATAGTTTTTGGTTTAATGTATTTTGGTCTTTCTAGTTAATGTGAAGCTTATCGTCTCTCCCTCTCTTTTCTTTTAGTTTTGTTGTGGCATTAAGTTTGATAAAGGCAGTGATTGGAAGAATGATTTTTTTATAATTTTAGAAGACTCCATGTTTTTTAAAGAAAAAAAAGTGGAAAGAATCAAGTTTTAATGAGTTGACTGTGAACAAGATTGAGAGAGCCATTCATTCCTAATTGCTGAAATATGTATGAAAAGAAAATGGTCTCAGTATGGGACACATAATTTTAAACGAACCGTTGGATTTCCTTTAGTTTTGGATATGATTTTCCAAACCTAATTATGCCCATCTTCACCAAAGTGATCGAAAAGTTCTACTCTAGTTGAAAAGATATACCTCCCTGAGTACAAGTCTATCTAGGAGAGAGCAAGAAGGTGTATTCTTGGCTTTTTTTTTTTAAGAGTTTTTCCTAATGGATTTACTGGACGGGAAAGTCTATGGAAATGGTCTAGAAGGATATTAAGGATGTAAACTAAAGGTCCATAGTTCAATGGCTGTTACATCATCTTTACACTGTCAAGACCTTTAACATCATTAAATTTAGCATAACTTAGGGCAGAGGCAATCTCCAACATTGCTTGGTTATTTTCTTTCTTCTTTTTCATATCCTCAGCAATTGGGGCTCCAACAGGGTCAACATGCTCGGTACTAATGGTAGATTGTGCATGATATCCAAGTCCTCCAAGGTGTAGCTTCATCAAATTTTTCCATGCAAGAAAGTTATCTCTATTGAGCTTTGGCACTTCTCTCTTTGACATATTGATCTTTGTGCTTCTAGTATCTTCAAACTAGTCCTCTTAACCAGATGGCTCTAATGCCAATTATTGGAATACTTTTAGAATAACTGAGAGGGGGGGTTGTATCAGTTATCCCAGGTCTAGATGTATAAACAAAACTTTTCACATCTTAGTGAACCCATAAAACATTTATCCTCATGCATGCATCCATAAGACTATGTAATCACTTAAAACTTGTAGGTTACTATCAAATCAACTTGCAAAAATGTAAACATGAAATGTAACAGATTCATCAACACACTTGACACAATTATTTAGGTGGAAGCCCAATATGGTAAAACCACTAGTAATTTGCTACTCTTTTTTCACTCTTTGAAAGTGATGCCCTGTGAAAAGCCAACCCTGATAAAGGTTACAATACACACTGTTAAATGTGACCTTGTTAAAAGATTTCAATCACCCTATTAGGAGTGAGCCTTGTTAGAGTACTTTAGACCATTCACTTGGAATGTCACCCAGTTAAAGGATTTACAAATGACTATTAAGTCAACCTTAATTCAAAGGATTTACCCTAGACTAATACAGTTGTTAGAAAGTAACAGTAAGGCTTGATTTGATAACAACTTACAACTTTATTTGCAGATTACAGATCATTGTTTCAATCCTCTATTCTACTTGGCCTTTATACTTTTCAGCTCTGATGGTTTGTTCACCCTTCAAGCATTCATATCCTTAACCCTTCTTGTTTAACATGCCAATGCAGTCACTTCTCTTAGGTCACTTGATGGAGCAAAACCCTTGACTCATTATCTTTCTTAAGTTCTTCTACATCACCTCTTTTGCTTCTGACCAATCATTCCTATAAATAGGAAATTAAGATCTTTTTCCCACTCATTTTTCATCGTCTAATTTAGGGTTAGGATGGATTAGGTAGGATACAATGAATCTATTCCACATTCCATATTTCTTCTAGAAATTTCTACTTGAATCCTCTTTAAATTTTCCTTAAAATGGTTTACCTTGAGTTCTATGCCACCATCTCATCAATCTTATCTTCCACCTAGTTCAAAAATTCCAAGAAAATAAAATTATTAGCTCAAATTCATCAAATTTATGATCTTTTTAAATAATGTAGCCACTCAGAATTATTTAGCTTTTGATGCTCAGCATCCTTTGTGAAATCACTCAGCATGAAATAAAGTTTACTGCTGCTTGGCATCAACTAAACTTTACTCAGCATCCATTTTTTTGCTCGACATACACTAGAATAAACTTTTACTTGGCTTCAACCAATTTTTTGCTCAGCTTGCACTGGCTTTTCTTGGCACCTACTATCCATTCGGTCAGGCTTTGGAGACAAACTTTGTGCAACTTGTTCTTCTAAACTTTCTTAGTGTAACTAGCCTTTTTAACCTTAAGTAGATTATTAATGCATCATGTTATCACTTTCTTAACTAATTCTTGTACTTATTTACATAATCATAACTCAACATTCCCTCTAGGTGCTATTGTTACATCTTTTGATCAAATCCTCTTCATCAATCAACTAAGTGATAGTACTTGAATCATATAAGAAGTTGTCTTACCAGCAAATAGCAGGTTTAACATCAATAACAAAACAATGATTGAAACATGCAATATTCTTCAACAATCTCCTTGTAATCTAATCACAACAATCTCCCTCAATAATGATCTTTTTTAGTCTGATCTCAACACAACCCTTTGATTATCTAAAAAAAATTCCACCAGTCCCTTCCATAATTCAGCTTTTTCCTTCCCTAGAATAAAGGAATCCCAAATACCTACTCAATAAAGAACCATTCCTAATATTTAAAATTCTACTCATAGCTCTTTGTTTACATAGATAGTTATTGAAAAAGAAAATTTTTGACTTGTTCCAATTAATATTTTTCTTTGATACCTTCCCATATAAATATAAAGTCCTCTTCATCACCCTACCTATCTTTTAGAAGCTTCACCTATTTGAAAGGTGTCATCAACAAATTGAAGATCAGAAACAGCCTCCACCCCTTCAGCTACCTTTACACCCTTCTTGGAGCCATCCACCCTTCTCTAAGTAACCAATCTTCTCAACACCTTAGATAATAAGATAAATAGAAAAGTGGAAGAGGTCCTCTTGTATTATCCCTTTCTCTACCTCAAAAAACCATTGAGGGTGCCCATTAACCAAAATGGAGAGGTGAGGAGAAGACATACATCTATTCACAAAATTCACCCATAATTGATCAAATCCAAACCTTTCTAAAACTTTCAAAAGAAAACCCATGTCCACCTCATCATAAACCCACTTAATTTCAAGTTTAACCATCATCTTTTTCTAACTGCTTTAACCAAATGAAGTGTGGATCATCTCATGTGCTATGATCACCTCCTCATTAATAGAGCAACTGGGAGAGAAATCACTTTTTCATTTGGCATCACATCATTCAAAACTAGCTTTAATTTTTTTGCTATTAACATTTCTATTATTTTATATAAAGTATAACAAAGAGAAATAGGCCTAAAATCCTTGAAGTTATCCACCCATCCTTTTTAGGCACCAAAGCAATAAAAGTATTATTCAAGTCCTTCAACATAACGCCTCCATTTCTTGACTCCTCAACCATTTCCCAAATTTCTCCTATAAATAAATCCTAAAAGGATCAAAAGAAACATGTTGGGAAGCCATCATGATAAGGTTTTTTGTCTTTTCCTAAACCCCATAAAACCTTCTTCACTTCCTCCATGGACACCTCTTCCATAAGAATCTTCACACATTTCCCATTTAATAAGGCCATCTCTTCCTCATTAATCTTTTTCCATCTTGGATTAGTCTTCCTTTATCATTTTCAATTTGTTATGTGCTCCCCTTATCTTTACTGAGTTATGAAAAAACTTGGTATTTTGGTCCCCATCATGTAGCCATGTCTCCCTTGATTTTTGCCTCCAAAAAATCTCTTCTGTAGAAAGAACTTCTTCATATTCCTTGTTGAGGACTTTTTCTTCCTCATAATTCTCTTCCTACATCCCATTCTTAATAACCTTATCATTTAGTTTCCTCAAGGATTCTTCAAACTTTAGTTTCCTCTAAAAAATATTCTGGAAATGTTCTCTATTCCATACTTTCAACTTTTCTTTAAAATATTGTAGCTTCTTAAAAAGAATAAAAGCCTTATTCCCTTCAAAATTTAGGGTAGCAGACCACCAATCCTTTATCAACTCCTAAAAACCATCACCTCTCAACCCCATAGCTTCAAACTTGAAATGACGTCTATCCAAAGAAGAATCCTCATGTAAATGAAGACATGTCAGGAATGATCTGAACCATTGTTGGTGTAAATAAGTATTTACTATTTACACTTAAGTTTACTTAGGTTAATGCATATTTTTATTATTAGTCACCTAGGAGTATGCGTACTCCTATGAGTTGTCATGTTGACAACACATGAATTCACACCTCTTTTATGCACATGGTGTCTACAACATAGGAGTTAGCACACTAATTAAGCACATGGTGTCTACAACATCTCCACTTGAGATACACCTCATCATTCTTATCCACTCATCTGGAATGATGGATAAGACGTGTGCTTAGTTGTCAATTTATCTTATCTCATGGATCCTTCTAGAGACATTCTAGCTGATTCCTGAGAGGCCTTTATATGCACACACACTCCTAGTGTATTTGTACATACAATATAGAGTAATGTATGAGGACATACTATGATTAATTGATCATATTCTTTTTTTGGTCTACAGTTGTGCTTATGTTTGAGTTCTATGATCTTGGGTGAACCTTGCCCTAAGAAAAAATTTTACATGGTATTAGAGCTCTTGGAGAATCTCTCTTCACAAAGCCATTCGAGATCATCTTCTTGCTTCATCACCTCGGCCCGAATCTAGAGTATCATTGTTATTGGGAGTGTCTAAAGTCAGATCTGACCTTGCCATTATGTCTAGAACGTTGATTCAGTGAAAATTGGCTATAAATTTGGCTACCCTAGCCTAAAGTTGATCATGAGGCAAAAAAATTTCAAATCGGCACCCAGAGGCCCCGATTTGAAAATTGGGTATGGTCATTTTGTAGATCTAATTCATTATTTTTTGGATCCATAATTATATTTGTCTCTACATTATTTTTGGAATATTTTCAACAAAAAAAATTAGGCTAGGCAAGCTTGCAAAGAAATTTTTTTTGCAGAACGGGGCAGTCACTTCCCAGCCCTACACTTGCACAAAATATTCTCTCAATATTCCATTTCGGTAAGCATATTTCACAATTTTTGGCATTTAAATCTAGACCAGCCAAATTCAGCAGCATTCCCTACCATTTATGGCGTACACTCAACTTTACCGACCAAGCCACCAACACTACATGGCGGCCTAACCCCAATAACAGCGTGGACTACTTTATTTTGTGTTGCGTAGATTTTTTATTTTGAATACCACAAAGGCTTTGTATTCCCATCAATGTGGGAAAAAACAATTTGAAAGCTTTTGGCCCACAAAAAGGTTTCTGACTCATAGATTAAACTCTAGATCTGCTTTTTTGCTAACGTCAGCCGAACACAGGGTTAAATTTGATGATCATCTAACTGTCATTTTTAGGTAATTTATAACTACTGCAATGGTCATTTGATCATCAAATTTAAGCACATAGTTTTCCTTCTAGACCCCTCTTCAGATGCATTTTTGATTTGGCAATTTGACTTTGCAAGGCCATAACTCAGACATCCAAACTCCAATTTAGGTGCAATTTTTTTTTTTTTTTGAGTAGAAATTCCTAAAATTTTCAGTGGTGGCATTCTTTTTTGGCTTTGGTGCAAGGATTATTCATAAACTGTGTCTTTTGGTGACTACATTTGTCCAATATTACATTTTGGAAATTGAAATGCTTCGTACGGGCTCATCTGGAATCAAAAAGAGGTTCTAGATTTTTGGAAGTACCTAATTTTTTGTCTACTTTCTAGATCTATAGTCAAATTATAGGGTTATGTGGACAGAAATATCACTTTTAGAACTAGGACCTTTTCTACATTGTATTGCTTTCATTTCTTTTCAAAATTGTTGTATATCTCAACTACAGTGCTTAGTTCTAGATTTAGGTCTCAAAAGGTAGCTGTAATAGGAAAAATTAGAAGTCCACTTTGACAAGTGGCCTATTGTACACACACTACATATAAAGTGCCAAAGCATCTTTTTCAAGGGGGTTCTTTTGATTGAGTGAAAAGTGGGGGTGTGTATTATGTTTTGTGTCTCTCTTGTGTGCTCTTTTATGTTCTACATCATGGGTTCACCTAAATGTCCACCTCTAACTTCATGCAATTATTCTACATGGAAAGATATTGCTTGGAGTAGATTAATGGAAAAAGGTTATAGTCTTTATGTTGATGGTACAATTCCCAAACCCACTAATGCTAGAGAACTCGTTAATTGGAAAACACAAGACCTACAAGCTTTAGGAGTTATCAAGAATTATGTACATAGAGATCTCTTTTTTCACATTGCCAATTGTATGGAATCCAAACCAACTTGGGACAAACTTGCAACATTGTATGGTAAGGTGGATGAGGAAAATGGATTTTAGATTGAGGTCAATCTACTTCTACTAGATCCAAAGAACTTTGACACAATTCAGGATTACATCACCAAAGAAAATGAGTATAGGGCACTACTTAAAGACTATGGAAATCCCATGAAGGATGAAAAGTTGATTCATCACATCTTGAAGAGGCTACCTTTAGAGTATGCTTCATTTTTTTTGAGTTTTAATACTCACAAGTTAACCATGGGAAGTGCTTACCAGAAGCCTACTTTTGATGCTTTTACAGAGATGTTGATTGTTGAATAATCTCACTTGATGGATTGAGGACTTCTCACAACATCAAAGACCAAAGCCTTGGTGGTTAGTGATGAGCACCAATCAAGTCAAGGAGGGAAAATTTCTAGCAACAACAAGAAGAAGTAGTGGAAGCAAAAATCATAGTCTAAGACACAGGAATCCTCCTCACAAAAAGGCAGTTCTTCTTCCAACAAAAAAGGAAATAGTGAAAAGAAGGACAAACTTTTTTGTGCATATTGAAAAAATCCAAATCATGATGAGCATCATTGCAAGATTAAAAGAATCGATGAGTTAGAAAATCTACTCAAGAAGAACAAAATTCAAACGCTAGGTACTTCCAACGATTCAACTCCACCCACTTCAAAGCAAAAATGGTAAGCACTTATGGAAAACTCATGTTCTTCTATAGAATTGATACTTGACTCAGGTGCCTCTTATTATATGGGTTCTTCAAAGGGAGACTTTTCTTCATTAACGCAATCATAGGTACCGCACATTTTCATGGGAGATGATACTAAAATGGAAGTCGAAGGAAAAGGACATGTGGAAGTGGAAAATGGGGAATTCAAAGATGTTCTCTACATTCCAAAACTTAGCTCTAATCTCCTCTCAATCTACCAAATCACTAATCTTGGAGATGGTCACCAAGTTGAGTTCCTTCCAGATTCAGTGATGGTGCGTAGTCTTAGAGATGATTCATTGGTTGCAGTGGGGAAAGTCAATAATGACAAGAGGCTTTATTCCTTCTCCCACTTTGTGCCCAAGTCTCCTTCTCAAGCCTTGTTGACTCACTCTAATTCACAAACTACATTATGGCATGAGTGGTTTGGTCATCTAGCCTTCTACTACCTTCAGCAACTTTGCTTCAAACACATGGTCAAAGGTCTACCTAACATCAACTTTTCTAAGGGTGAATGTTCATCATGTTCAATGGATATGCATCTCAAGGAGAAGTATGATAAAGGAAAGTCTTCATGAGCACTAGTTGTTCTCCAATTAGTTCACATGATTTTAGTAGGACCATTTGCAGTGACATCAATTGGCCAAGGCTTCTACATCCTTACTTTTGTTGATGACTTTTCACAATTCACATGGGTCTACTTTCTTCATCACAAGAGTGAATTGGTTGACAAGCTTCAAGCCTTTAAGACTCATGTTAAACACAAATCGAGGAAATCCATCAAGGTTCTATGAATGGACAACAAACATAGATATGTGGACCAAAGACTTAAGGACTTTTGAAAACTTGAGGGAATTGATCTTCAGAATCCACTGGCATTCAATCCACATAAGACAGATGTTACAACACTGAGGATTAGGACTCTCAAATCCATGGAAAGTTGCATTATAAAGGCCAAGTCTCTTGATCCTACATTAGAAGTCAAAGCTATCAGTAGTGCCACTCACATACTTAATAGGTCTCCTCATAATGCCTTAGATGGGAAGACTCCTTTTGAGGCATGGTGTGGTAGAAAACTAGTTGTGAGTCATTTTAGAGTCTTTGGTTGTCCAGCATGGGAAAAGCTATCTTCTATGGGTTGCAAGGCATCGGCACCTAGGCCTTGTACTTTCATCAAATATGAAGACAAAATGAAGGCATGTTGACTTATGGATCCAGAGACACGTGAGAATTTTGTGGAGAAGGATGTACACTTTGAGGAAAGTTCACCCAGCTTATCCTCTAACCCTCTCCGTGCTTCATATACTATGGAAACTGATAGTGACACTAGCAATAGAGCTTTGATAGATTCAGACACATGGGGTTCTATTGACAATTGCAGCGAGAGGTCACGACATCAATCCAGTCCACATGCATACAGTTCCATAGTGAAAGCTCCAGTACAATAGGGTACATGTTGTCTTTTAGCTCCAACTTCAGTCGGTGACTTCTTGGAAGACATTGCAGGTTTGTTCATGGAGTCACACACCGCAAACTTGGGAGGCAGTCTTAATGATTTGCATCTTCTCTTTGATGAGATGATCCCTCTACAATTGTTGTGATGGCTTACTGTGACCCTCATGTCCATTCTCTACATGATTAATCTTCACAATTTGGTGTGATTATGGATACTTATGTACAGAAATTGGAGGAGGTCTCTTTATCAATTAGGGAGACAGTTCTGGAACAGGTTCTACAGACACTTGAGTAGGTTTTAGTGCCACCATACATCTTCAGGGTTGTACCTTCACCTTTTTTTCTTCCAAAGGGGAGGAACGTCATTCTACACTCTTGGACCATCTTCTACCTTGGAGAAGCTTTCACTGATTGGCATTCTCCCATTGGGGCGGGGGGGGTGGTGGGGGGGACTACCTTGTCTCTCTTCCTCTTCTTTCTTATGGAGGGAACTTTTTCCTCTTATGAGGTTTTTTCCTTCTCATTCTTCTCACTTGTATATACTAGATGTATGTCATAATGGGGGGGGGTCTTAATTACTCCATCCATCCATGCATCCCTTTTCATCTCTCTTTTTTGGGGAGGTTTTTTTCCATGAGGTTTTCCCTCTCTCTCCACTTTATGAGAGATTGCATATCATTATGTACATGGGTACCTAATATGGCCTAGTAGCCGGGACCCATTATGCATTTCATCCTAGTTCTTGTGAACTTAAGTGCATTTCCTTAAATTGCACTTAAGAGGGGGTGTCGGTGTAAATAAGTATTTACTATTTACACTTAAGTTTACTTAGGTTAATGTATATTTTTATTATTAGTCACCTAGGAATATGCATACTATTGTGCATTGTCATGTTAACAACACAGGAGTTTGCACCTCTTTTATGCAAATGGTGTCTACAATACAGGAGTTAGCACACTAATTAAGCACATGGTGTTTTCAACATCTCCAGTTGAGATACACCTTATCATTCTTATCCACTCATCTAGAATGATGGATAAGACATGTGCTTAGTTTTCATGCTTATCTTATCTCCTGGATCCTTCTAGAGACATTCTAGGTGCTACCTAAGAGGCCTTAATATATAGGCACTCCTAGTGTGTTTGTACATACAATACAGAGCAATGTATGAGGACATACTTTGATTAATTGATCATACACTTTTTTTGGTCTACAATTGTGCTTGTGTTCGAGTTCTACGATCTTGGGTGAATCTTTCCCTAAGGCAAATTCTTACAACCATGAATTGGTGGGATATTAGCTTCCCAAGTCCAAAAAAGCAAGCATAATCCCTGCCAACATGAATCTGTCAAATTCTCAACAATATTAACAAACCCTGCCCTTCTATTTGTCCAAGTGAAACCTCCTCTTTTGAAGGGGATCTCAAGCATGCCATTATCAATCACAAATTTTGTAAAGTCAACCTAACTTGAGGATCTCCAACCCTATAATGCCCCACCAAGGGATCCAAAAGAATTAACCTAAAGTTTTACTAATTTTACCAGACATTTTTTTTAAAGAATAATAACATACACATCAATCATAAAGTAGCAAGAGCCATAACATACAATCATACATAAGCAAACATAATAGTTACATTCCTTAAGGATCCCAAGACATTGAATCACATTTAAATTTAAATAAAGATAAGTCTAATTAATAACACATCCATATGAAAGTACAACTACAAGTCTTATCCACTTAAATAATATACATTTGTTCTAAATGCCACTTGGCAATAAAATTTAGAATGCTCAATCATCCACTGTAAATGTCATAGGGTATAAAAGGCTAAAAGAATATACATATATAAAAATAGATTACATCATCCCTTTTGGATGCATGAAACAAAGTAAAATACAATAAGTGAAATCATCCATCATAAAGATATAATCATCCATCATAAAGATTTAACCATCCATCATAATATACAAAGATAGAATGAAAGGAAATGCAGACAAAGAACTCCAGCCATGGCATCAACAGACGGATCTCAATGGTAAGAGTAAAAAGCATTACCACCCGACCTCATGGTAACCCAAAAAGGTCCACTCCCATCGCACTAAGGAGATAGTCTAAAGTCCCAAATAGGATATCAATCCCAAAATCAAAAGAAATCTCTATGTCAAGGAAACCCTAAAATTAATCTAACTCAAAAGATCCAAGATAAATAGACATCTAGACCCAGAGGCACACAAAGACACATAGGGAATCCACTATGTAAGCGAGAAAGTCTCATCACATGAATCAATGCTAGAGTTACCCTGGCAATCTAACTTGACTCCAGCCCCCTAGTGACTCTATGTGGCACTAGTATCCTTTCGTACTGACAAGGCATACTAACGATGCATGGTTGTAACCAAGCATTCTCTTTATTCCCATCCTAATCTATACTAGCACTCGAGGCATGGGCGAGAACAAACAAAGACTCTTATTAGGTTCATTTTATTCCCATTTAGTGTAGTGTTTTCACTTATTAAATAACTTACAATGGGTTACCCTGGCAGCCACTTTGGGCTCCGGCCTCCATTGCAAGCCACTTTTCAACATTACGTATAGATAACCTACCCTAAGCTCATAAAATCATAAATCAAAGAATCACAAATTTCACTTCAGCCCTATACAAGTGATTGGAAAGCATTAAAAGATAATTCACAATAACAAATCAGTTCTTGACAAGCAACTGGAAAGCATCCCAAAAATAACTGATCGAAGACACAAAAAGGTTAAGTCAAATATGTCTTAACATTCACCTCAGCTTCACACAAGAACACTAGAAAGCAATAACGAACAATAAATCCAAACTCATCATAGAGCATACCAGACACATTACCATGGTTGAGTTTAAAAAATCAAGATCAATTTCATCATAAACCACAAACACATAACTCTCAAGCCTCTGGTAGACATCCTAGAACTGGTCAACACTCTAGTCCACCCAAACCCAAAGCATAGACAACATACAAATAACAGTGTAGGTTTCATAGTTTGGTTTGATTTTGAAAACACATATTTGAGTCAACACTAAGGTTTAAATATTTGTTTCAATGTAAGTTTGGGAATACCTAAGATTTATATTTTAACCCTTACTATTTAACCCATTTCTTGTTTTAAAACAAAGTGCACAATTACTCTTATATTATGAAATTTAATCGTTCACAATTAAATATCATCAGATGATTAAAATATTTATCACCAATGAATTATTATAATAATGGTTTACCATTAATAAAAATCATGACGATTTTATTACTAATCAAAATTATTAAATAATTTTATATATATATAAGAAATAACTTATATATTATTAACTAATATTTTATTATAAATTATTATCTTATTTAAACTAAAATTATTAAAATTATTTATAACAAACTATTTTAAATATTAATTTAAACTTTATTTAATTTATAATTAATAATTTAAAAATTTTGAAAACAAACCTACCATACCATCGCAGGCGACTTTATTACAGTCGCAGGCGGGTCCACTGTCATGGCAACTCTACTATCGTGATAGCAGGGTCTACCATGGCAGTACCTCTATTACATGGCAGTAGGGCTTGTCATGCGGCTCATTAAAAGGCCACCAAAGGGAGGTGGGGATTTGGTGAACTCGACTCCCTCTAAATTTTTTTAATTAAAAAAAAAAATTATAACAAACAAATAGCCCACCTCCACTAAATTTTTTTATATAATTTTTTTATCAATATTGTGAATTTAATCTGACATGAAAACTCCAAGTAATCAATCGATTTTATAATCTAAAATTTATATTTCGTTCAAAACCCTTCCTAATATAATTTTCAATTTTAAATCTATTGAAAAAGGGTTCTAGAGATATTTTAATATTTCACGTATATAGAAGAAATCAACATGCATACCTAAGATTTCAAATTGAAATATTGAAAGATTCATCACAAGAAAATCTGGATAAACAGTTCACAGTCACAAAGAAGATAGAAATATTTAAATGACATAATTAACTGGGTGAACAAAACACAAGAATCTACCTCGTTCTGACGCTAAAATTGCAAACACCCAAAAGATTTGTCAGAGAAATTTCTTCTCTCAAAACCTTCTCTCTAAAAATTCCTTCTCCAAAATTTGCGGTTCCTTCCTAGAACTTTTGTCCTTTGAAAATGAACCCTCAATTGTTGATAAGGAGTTCTCTCCTAAATTCGGGGCAATAATTGTGCGATCACCCGAGAGGACTCCTTGATCACCACCCTTTAACTCTTTATTAACTTTTCTTTTATGGCTTTATGCACACTTTATGCAATTAAAATATCTTTATTAAATTTACTTGCTTTATCTTTTTAATTAATTTATTATATTTTAATCTCATGCATATTTTATGCTATTAAAATATCTTTATTAAATTTAATTGCTTTATTTTTTTAATTAATTTATTATATTTTAATCTCATGCATACTTTATGCAATATTATATAACTTTTAATAAATTGATATCTTCTTTTCACTCTTTAATTTATTTTCGAAGTGTTTCATTGATAAAATATTTGTCAACTCAAGTAATAATAATATTTAGCATTTATTTAAAAATGATCTCCTAAATATATTATTACGCTCTAAAATTAAACTATAATTTTTTTAATTTAATTATTTTATTTAATTAATTTCCCAATTAATTAAATATAATTAAATATTAAAATATCGTAACAATTTTCCATTGAACTAAATCATTAAAAAATCACCAAAGACCTATAGGACAAAATATGAAAACCCATCATAGAAAAACACATATAATATCAAACTAAAGGGTTATAATCATGAATTTACATCATACAACACATTCGAAAGGTAATCATCTCATATGCTTGTTCTAATTTTCTAGGACAATTGGCTTAAAGGTTTAGGTTTTGGACTCAAGAATTCATCTACCCTCTCTTACCATTGAGATAATGCTATAGGGTATGCTCATCCTAGCAATTCAGGGAAGTCAATACCCGGTCCCTGGAATCTGCATAAAATCTATGCATGTACAAACTCATATATACTAAACTAAATAGGCAATGGTAAGAAGTGGTGCATCGTGTAGATCCCAACTAGTAGATGACTATGACTCCCTTCCTTAACCACATTAGAAACATCATACATAAAGAAAATACACATGCACACCATACACATGCAGTATGGGGTAAGTATCCATAAGAAAACACGTATAACAATCCATCTAACTAATCATCATCAAATATCTGAAATCACTATAATAATCATCATCAAATATCTGAAATCACTATAATAATCATCATCATCATGCATACATGAAGTAAATAGTACCAAGTAGTCTCATCATAAAATCAACTGAATGTGAAAAAATATTTGATAATTTGAAAGATAATGCTACTAATAATCAAGCATAAACCAGCCTAAAAGAGTTCGGCAATGATAACAAAATGTAAACTAGGAGTAGGCACTACAAACCCCTTCCACCCTTTTTTTTGCAAATGATTTAGGATTGCATTAAAATCACCTCCTGAGACTACAATTTTCTCTTCTAACACTTGTAGCAACCCTAAAAGAGACTACCATAAAGCTTGTTTCTCATGATCCTAAGTGGGTCCATAAACATTAATCACATTAAACTCTACTCACAATTGTTTAGAACCTACCTTCAACCATTGCCAATGTTGATCCTGTTGCATCACAACTAAGGTAATCAACTCCTCTTACCACAAAACTCCTAAACCCCCTAAAGCTCCTTGAGTTTCCATCCATGAACACTTTCACTTACTAAATTTCCTATTCATCATTTAAAAATCCTCCTGTTTGATCTTTTTTTCCTATGAAGAACCACATTTGACCTCACTTGATCAAAACCATGCTTGGTCAAGTGGATCTTGTCAAGGGCATTGTAGCCCCTGACATTCAATGAAAGGAGCTTCATCTCTTCTAGGAAGAGACATAGCCTCTTCTCAATATCAGCTTACTCTGACCTTTTTCACTTCCTGCCATTTGGATCAAAGATTTGTTAGCTTTACGACCTCACTTCTTCTTTTCACCCACCTTGATCTTTTGATCATTTCCATCTATTTGTGACAATGTTCTCTTTTCACATAGCACCACATCTTTCGAAAGACCAAGAAAGTCTCCCTTGGGTTCATCCTCCATATCCATCTCTGAATCTGATTCCACCAAAGCTCCACTAGAGTCTCTTACATGGTTAAAGGATCCCTCTAGATTTTTTATTCGCCAAATTTCAATATCTCTTATAGGAGCATTCTCTTGTCACTCTTGAATTTGAAAATGCCTCTGACTCCTTCCACTCCTTGCATCGAAGCACATCTCTACTTTGTCCAGCCTCAGGATCTAAAACCTCTTTTGGGGTTCTCAATGGACTTTCTTGTATTCCATCCTCTATTTGCTTTTGGGCAATCATCAAGTCAATTTCATTATATCTGGACTTAGCTGAAATTGTCCCACTTAGTCCTTCTTCCCAAACAACAACATCCTCATGCACTTCCTTCACTTCATCTAGTCTATCCACCAAGGTTTCCTCAAATTTTGAGGATGCATCACAAAAATTCTGTAACCTTCCTATCATCATATCCTCTTAGAAAGTATCTTGCATATCATTAGCCATCTCAATATGATGTTTATTCACTATAGCACATTCCCATTCTTCTACCACCTCTAACTTTTCTTTGCAAAAAGCTTCCTTTTGATGGGAAATATTTTTTGAAAGATCAATTGCCCTCAATAGAAGCTTATCCTCTTCCAACTCCTTCCCTTCCCCCTAATGATAAAAAATGTCTGACCTGTGATCCTTTCTTAAGCAACTCGCACACACAAATAGCACCTCCTCTATAGAAAGGTTCTATCTCCAAACTCTTGTTGAAGAATGAAGTTCAACCATCTCTGATAAAGGTTGGCATGCATTCTATTGAATGCATAAATAGGGAAACATTTGTAGAGAGGCCCTATCAACCATCTCTATAGCTCTTAACAAAGAACCTAGAATTTATTCCCTATGAGTTGATAAGAATCCTTGTTCAAATATTCCATAGGGAGATTGTGTAACCCTATTAATATAGGATGTTTGAATGACCCTCCTTTTTGGGTCACAATTTCACTCTCACTGCTTCAAATAAAAGCATTTTCCCTCCAAAAAGTAGGGGCTACGATTCAAAAGGAAATCCCTAACATGAACATTGTCCACGGTCACTATGTGAAACCCATTTTCTAAGGTTTTAAAACCTCTGACACATCCTTGGTTCTCATCACACCAGTTCTTTACCTTCCTTATAGTCGATAATTTCCCACCCCATTTAAGAAAAAAAGTGTGAATTTTTAGAAATATTACCATTTCCATCCAAGATTGATATTCTACTTTTAGGCTACTGAAAATGCATCTCACCTCTTTTGGTTATATGTTTGTTTCCTACACTTGCTTCTCCACAACATTAGGTCTCCAAAACTTTTGTCCCACTGTGATAAAGTCCACTTGTCCACCCAGATCAATTGAAATAAATTGTTGCATTGGATGATTCTTTTGTTGATCATCCTAACCTCTTCCAAACCCATTCAGAGTGATCCCTGAACTATTTGTTTGATTCCTCCTTCTCCTCTCCTGAATCCTGCACCAACCCACAAAAGATTGTCTACTTCAATTTGACAAAGGCCACCAAGGTTTCCATTGAGTTGTGTAGGAAAATCCTAGGTACCTTCAAAATTGGCCATGGATCTCTACTTGGAAATCCTTTTTGTAAGTGTCATGAGAAGAGTTGACATAGCCCTGCTTAAACCCTAAACCCCGTCGCTCCACCATCACTCAACTTTTTACAAAGTTGGGCGAAAAATATTAGAAATATAATCAAACATAGTATTATATATTTGATTGTTATTAGATTGTTTCTTTGGTCCATTGCCTTCAAAACCTCCTTCAATATATTACAATATTAATGACATATATTTAAAATATTCCTTTAACTGTCTTAATTACAGGAAAATGGAACAATATTCTATTTGATGAGCATATTGTAAATTTAAAATTTAATTTTTTTGAGATTATAAGATTTTAAAATTATTCATTTTTTTAAAGAACATTAATTTTCAAATTTTGAAATTTAATATTATTTGTAAAATTTATTGAGTTTGGATTTTTAAATAATTTTAATAATATAAGGAATTTGTGAAATATAAATAAAATAAGTTTGATAACAATGTCTACCAATTTAAAAGTTGCATAAAGTGAAATAATGATTTTCACTAAATTTGTTTCAAAATATATTTGTCTTCTATAAATACATGTCCTAAAATAATTTTTTGGCTACAGTATTCTTTTTTTAATTAGTTGCATGAAAAGTAAGTATATTTATAGAATATGATGGTTCTAATGTAAGACATGAATGAATACACTAAATCATGTGAACAAGAGTATCAAGAAAAATATGGAAAGAGTATTACATTGATGTATATGATGAAGGAAATATTATCATGAGTAATATTTCAAAGGTGATGCTATACTATGCTCAAGCACATCACTAACACCTCCAAAAAAAGAAACGATAACAAAACAAGGCACATGGATAATTGGAGTGAGTATCCACAATTTAATTAAAAGTCTATATGTGCATTATTATCAAGTACACAACTACATGAGTAATCTCTATCAGTGATCACTAAAGTAAATGTATAATCGTAGGCCTTGTCTGGTTGTTCTTTACAGATTACAACCCTTTAGCCTTGATTTTTGTTGGTTAAATTTGCACAAACAAGAAATTTTCAAAGACCCTTTTGAAAAAAAAATGTTAAATTGAAAAAGTCAAGCTATCCTCAATCAACTCACTAACAAATTAGCTTTATGACTTGGATCAGAGCATTCAAAAATAAGAGTACAATGAACCTAGGTTAATATGATCCTCTAATGATGATACAAATTCCTCTTATTCATTTTTATTAGTTGACTTAAGAATATGTTTAATATCTATAATCTGGGAGATTTTAGAATAAATAGAAGGATATCCATAAACACAACCTCCAAGCACACAAATTGCTAATTTGGTGATCATGAATTAATATACAGGGATCCATGACAAATAGAATTCACGAGTTGAATTCAAACAAGGATGTGTCACATATAAGATAGTGATTTCACTTTGGACACCTACTCACATTATTTCCATTTGGAAAGAAATATTCAGTGGTTGGCTTATATTGGCATGTAGAAATCCTTTAGGAAATGATGTCACTTTCTCTCACATCATTTTTTATTAAGGGTTAAAATAGGTTTCAAGGGGACCTAAAACCCCATAAGGTTTGAAAAAGATATAGCAATAAAGCCCTAAAATGGATCAAAGCAACCTTACAGAAAAGCCATAAAATAAGCCAACATCACACAAACCTAACCACCAAACCAAAAGAGACAATTAGATAAAAAATAGAAAAAGTGAAGACCCAATATGCCCGAAGGGAACAAAACCCCTCATCTAGTAAAAACAAGGAAAACACTAGTATTTTCCTTTTTCTCTCTTTTTCTCCAAGTGAAGCATCATGTTGAAATGAGAAGATGATTTCTTATTATGTTTTCAATAACAGGGATCCACTCTTCTAAGCAATGAGATCACCTTCTCTGATTCCAAAATAAGCTTATCTTCCTTAGTAGATCCAACAACCAGTACTGAGCCAGCAACTACAAAACCAACAGAAGACAAAGTAGCAATTGCAAGACTAGCACTAGTAGAAAAACCAGTATAAAAAACATCCTCTAGCACAGGGGGACCCACAATAGCAGCAAGGGAATTGAGGGACACATCCACGGATTGAAGACCACCAATTATTACAGGGCATCCATGAGAATAACCAATATGCTCAACAAGAATAGAACCAGTGTCATTTCCAATAGCAGCATCATCCAAACCTGCCATATCATTACTTCTAGCAACACAAGTTGTGTTAATCAAAGTAGGAATAGTCAGGATAGGCTCAACAATGGGAGAAACGTGTGCACCCTTCTTAGGATTGCTCTTGCATTGTTTCCACTAATTCATTTTGACATTTGACAATCAAATTTAGTATCATATAATCCTTGTCTCCTTTGTTATCTTCAAGTGATCTTTAGCAAAGCTAACTCGACATTTCAAGTCTTTGGATGGAAAATTTTGTCCTAGTGAGGACACTTTGTTATACAAGTTTCATAGAATATGGTCAGGTTTAATGGGCTTTCACTAATAGATTGCAAAATCATGGAGGAGATTTACATTGGCTCTAATGTAAAAAGGTTATCCACTGCTAATTAAGGATGGGGATATGTTAAATTTTTGGGATGGGCCTTGGTCTAAGATAAATTTGTTATGTGGTTGAAGCATTAAGACTATGGAAAACATAATTAACTAATATATAATGGTTATTTATGTTTGTATTATAACAACATCCTAACAAGGGGGGTTGACCCTTACATAACCACAACATAAATGAAGAGGTGTCGGTAGAAATAGAAAACAAAAAGGTCACGAAAGGAACATTAACAACGAACTAGCTACAAGACTAGAAACCCACATTAAGTGTGGGTAGACAATACACCTACAACATAGAGTAGAGAAGTTGAAAAATATTTCTTCCTTCATCGATGAACAACTATCTAGGCAGTACAATCAGAAGGATCACCACCATAAAGGGCATAATCCATAATATCATTAGGGATGGTGTGCTGACATTGTTGGACCATTGGAGAGAGAGAGGGAGAGAGAGAGAGAGGGAGAGAGAGGGGCGGGGAGAGAAAGAGGGGGGGGGGGGGGAGGGAGAGAGAGAGAGAGAGAGAGAGAGAGAGAGAGAGAGAGAGAGAGAGAGAGAGAGAGAGAGAGAGAGAGAGAGAGTTTACCAACCTCAGTAGTCCTAGTATGGAGGAAATTAGGAATGACAACAATCAGAGAAGAGTTCACACTATCAGAGGTGGCTAACTCAGCAACATGAGTTGGATTCAATGGATCCAAGGGGCGAGCATCATCAGAAATGTCCTAAGATGAAGAGTTAGAGGCCAGGACAATCAAATGGTCAATATTTGCATCCTTCCACTAGTGGCAGTACCCTTGCAACGTGAAATTAAACAATCAATTGTTGTTTGACCAATAGAGGAGCACCACCTAGGGAGGGCATCAAAATCTAATGATTGGGTCGAAGGCCTATCCCCAACCATGAGAATCACATTTCCTGAGAAGGAATTAAAGATGTCTATATCAACTAGGATATGGGCTAAAGTAGAACGACTCATTGCAGCAGTAAGCTCATCCACCTTTAAGAAATAGCTAAAAGAGTTCCATGTAGCCTCAAAGCAAGAGTTCTCCCACACTGGACGCACATTGAGTCGTTTAGTAAGAGGGTTAAAGGAATTTGTTTAGCATTTAGCTGAGAGATAGTGATTCCCCTAAACCCATAGTTTTCTCAATATCAAATCATGTTCCTTATCGAAATTAAAAGCAACAATGAATAAAAAAAACTTGCACAAGGAAATAGCTTGATGTTATTAGTAACTAGCAATCTCTAAGAAACTGACACCCAGTGATGTAGATTAGGAAGCAATGGCTAGTAACTAATAAATCTACGTATTTGTCCACAATATTGGTAGAACTCGTCATTTCCCACCATGTCTAGGTCACATACCACTAAGAAATAGTCTTGGCACAAATAATGGATACTTTTTTTATTAAAACATACCTTAAAATATTATTCATTCTTTTAATTGTTATCTTTATTTATTTTTTACAATAAAAATCTTGAACTCAACACTATATGTTTACCAGCATCTTTATTCTTTTGGCTATCGTCTACTTTCTAAATTCCCAATCAAGATACATTATTTCTTATCAAAAGTGGTAAAATAAAATATCCCTTACTTATTAATTGATGGTCCGACTAAAAGGGTTTTCTAATGAATGATTCATAAGGCACAACATTTGGTCAATATTTTGCAAATGGGGTTGCAAGTAGAGTGGGTTTAACCATGGAGAAAACTTTGTAGTTAAGCTCGGTCAAGCTAGAATAGTACTAGGATGGGTGACATCCCAAGAAGTCTCAGCGCTTCTCCTCTGTATCACCTAGATCCAATGAGTGTTACCATTCATTCTCATGATAGATGGATTTGTGCGAGCCACTACTTATGTAATATGGATCAATGAGTTTGATTCAAAAGGTATAACGAAGTTAAGTCTTTGATAGCAACATAACAATTTAACTTCTTGTGGAAAATATCCCCTACTCATCAACTAATGAGCTTAAGGGGCTTTCTAATGAATGGTTCATAAGGCACAACACTTGGTAAAAGTTTTACGATGGAGTTACAAGAAAAGTAGATTTAACCATTGACAAAATTTTGTACTTAAGCGCACTCAAGCTGAAATAGTACTGTGATAGATTACCTCCTAAATTCTTGCTTTACTCTTTGAACATTACATAAATCCAAAGAATGTTAAATGTTCCTTTCATTCTCTGAAAAATAAATTCAATAAAAACTACACTTAAATTATAAAAACTACACATAAATTATAAGAGAAATATCGCAACAAACTCATCCTCTTTGTCATCACGCTAACACTACGCTGATTGCGGGTTCCTTTCGCTCCCGGTAGAAAAAACACCAGAAGAAACAGATAATTTTGTACAGAATTTATGGGTGACATTTTGTTTCAACAAATTCAGGGATATCTATTGCCATCAGAATTCGCGTCACTTTCTGAAAAAATTGCGAATCGTGGATTGTTTTTTAACAGCGTGGATTTCTAATGGTGAAATTGTCCCTTTTTGTATCTATATTCTTCTCGTATCGCACCAGCTTTTCCTTCACATGGAGTAACTTATTTCTGACGATTTTTAAAACAATTGTCCATCAAAATCGTGAACGGAGGGCTTGCAACCCTATTTTCGGACATTTTTCTAATAATCGGGGGGTTTCTCTAGTGTCTAAACGTTTACGTTTTTTTTAATAAAATTAGGGACGGCTAGTGCAAAAGATTTTTAAATTAAAGCGGCATATATGCGGCTGGAAGATTTTGTTAGTTGCTGCCGACGCTAACACATTTGTTCAGTCCAATAAAAAACGAAAACAATAATTTGCTTAACCAATAAAATTTAAGGATTTTTTAAGAGAGCCTTTTTATTTTTCTAGATTTCACTTTTCTTTTAATATTATATACACTTTAGGGTTATGGATTGTTTTCTAATACGATGGTCTCAATTGGAGTTTTGGATGAAGATCAATGATGGACACTTTTATACAGTTTTTTGATGAATAGGTGACTTTTTCTATTAATAAAATATACTTAGTTTGCAATTCACAAAAAAGGATACAAGATCACCCACCCGCAGCCGGAATCAGAAACTATTGATCAAAAAAGGCAACCTCAGGCTGCCAAAGTAGTGTCAGTCGAGGGTGGTGAATCATCTTTATCTTGAAAATCCCAATCATCTTTAGGATTGGGGGGCGGGCTGGGAACAGTCCAGTCATTGTCACCAGTAGCAGCAACAGTGGCAACTTCCGCATCTTTAACCTTTAGCCGCGGAGGAGAAATCGCCACGTCCAAGCGAGGCCACTTCCTCGAGTGTGCATGATGAGAACCAAGAGGAGGAGCCGGGGACCAACCAATGCCACCACGAGGTGGGGAAGCTGAGCGATGCCTCCATCCGCCATCACCGCTGGGAGAGCGGCAGCAGGAAGCCTAGGAGTGCGGGGTGTGCGAGTGGCAGTCGGAGGAGTGTCACCGAAGACAATGGCCACGAGGGGTCTCCACTTAGGCATATGGAGGAACTCTGGCGATTACCCCAATGATTGAGCAGCTCCTGCAGGTGAGCAGCTTCGAGTGCAACTTTATTAGCTTGCCATTCAGGTACTCCCTCGCCAAGACTCAAGGGGCCAGTGCTCTGTGTTTTTACAAATGTGGCATCTTTATGACAGTTTTTAATTCATATGAGTTTTGAGCTTTAGATAATCACAATATTCTTTAGGAATCTTAAAGACAAGATTCATTAGTGTTGATAGATACTTGATCTTGATGCAATATTTCTTCTTCTACATTCTCCATGAATTTCTCTTTTCTAAATTTTTTTTCTACTATTTCGAAACAGTTATTATTAATATAAATATAATATTTCACCAAAATATATATATTCTATTGACTCTGTCAAAAATTAGTAAGGGAGAAACTCTGTCAAAAATTAGTAAGGAAGAAAATTATTTTTCTCAACCGAAACTTATATACATAAATATATGTTTGCAATTAATATTGCTTTTTTTATCAAGATGGAAGACTACCAAGAAGTTGCTTCTTGATCAAGATGGAAGGCTTGGCTTATAGGTTCGTATGGTGATGTTGTCACCCTGGCAACTTCAGTTTTCCCCGTCTCTTGCTGGAAAAAACTGGGAACCAGTCATAATTGCCTAACCAATTGTAATGTAGCAAAAACATATCCCCCAAAATGGTAGCGGCAGTTGCAGAAAGAGACTCAGAACTCGGAAGCAGCAGTAGCAAAGCTAACAATGACCAACATTAACCGACATTAGCTGATATTACAACTGATAAAAATACTTTTTCTCTCATTTGATACTTTTTAAATGTGGAACCATTGATAAGACAGGTGCACTGTATGTCACCTACCTAATTTGTATGGAAGTTGATTTAATGGTTTGGTTTCCATGTGTAATACTTCTCGTAATAGAATTTTTGTTTTGAAATGGCTTTAGAAGATGTGCAAGGTCGTTGCTGGGACATTTGAGATGTTGCGCAACATTTTGCACGAAGCTTAAGATTGTGTGCTATAACTGCACTAATTCATGAAGTTGTATTTGTGGTGTGGAACTGAAACATATTTATTTGTGGAGCTGTGCAACATGGTTCCTAGCATTGCATACATGACGTACATCCAAGGTTTGTGCATGAGTGTGTGATATTTTTTCAAATGGACAACACATTTCCAAGCACTATGCGAGTGGCATATGAAGCAAGGAATTGTATGCATGTGCATGATATGGTTTTTGCCATTGCACATATGACAAACAGTGCAAGGGGTTGTACGTAGGGTTCTGCAGATTTTAGACATTATGTGGCATTCTACTCGACTTTTGTTCTTTTTGTTTGTTTGTACTAATGTGTATAGGTGCAGGTCTGGTGCAAATCTTAGACACATTTGTGGAGCTGTCTAGCATGATTGATACAAAGGGATGTGCAAAGCTGTATTCAATATCTTTTGAACTGTGCACAATGACTCCAAGCAATATGTCCAAATGCATGACATGGTTGCTGGCACTCTGTATATGGAGCTGCAATTATGTGGGATGGGATTTTGCACTATTGTCTAGTTAATGGCCATCCTTAAACATCATACATTAAACATCATACATTAAGGAAGAATTTAAGTTTGGAAAAATGAGTCAACTCTGATTATTTAACACTTTTAGCTTATAAATCAAGTCTTAGTGTAAACATAATACATTAAGGCAAATTTTAAATTTGGAAAAATAAGTCAACTTTGACTATTCTAACACTTTTAGCTTATAAATCAAGCCTTAATGTGTGATGTTTAAGCCGTCTGGTAGTTGATTGGGCCTATCATACACACTTCAATGCTAAAATAAACTAAAATTATATATAAAGACATAAAAATGTATGTATCTAAATGAATATATATGAAAAAATTAAGCTAAAGTTATACATATAGACATAAGTATGTATGTATGTATGTATGCATGTATGTATATATATGAAAAAATTTAAGAAACTCTTGTAACCATTTAAAACAATGTGGAAAGAGCAATGTGTATCAATCTAAATAAATGCAATGTTGTAATCAACATTACACAATAATATTAGTACTAAGAAAGATCACCTTTTCCAGTGTGTTAATCTTGCAACAGGTGGTGACAAAGACCATCAACATGTCAACAAATTGCCACCGACCAACAATGAGGTGCTCAAATTCATTTCAAGACTATTGTGAAACTTCCTTCTGCAGTCAAGCTTAAAGGCTGATTTGTGAGGAATCATTTCAATCCCACCCTTGATCATACAGAAGCTGATTTGAGCCCTTCAACTAAAGCTCCTCTATTTGGTTTTCTCACAAGCATGGTGACAGGAAGCTTCTCCCCTTCTAGAGTACCAGAAATAGAAGTATATTCTCTACTACTAAATCTTTGAGTCATTGGTTGTCCTTTCATGATTTTAGTTTACATGTCCTTCCTATTTCTACATGCACAACATTGATTGTACATACACTTTCTTTTGCTTACAGGTAGTTTCTTCTTTTGCATGT
This sequence comes from Cupressus sempervirens, assembly GCA_028749045.1. Taxonomy (NCBI): domain Eukaryota; kingdom Viridiplantae; phylum Streptophyta; class Pinopsida; order Cupressales; family Cupressaceae; genus Cupressus; species Cupressus sempervirens. The sequence goes on along the minus strand of CM053790.1, from coordinate 50,690,172 downwards.
TTGTATACATGTGGAAAGTTGGAAACAAAGGTTCGCAAAGAGGGGCACGTGGACTCTCTCACCAAATAAATGCAATCTTTTAGGGTGATGATCACATGATATGCAAAGACTTCAAAACATTAAAGGGAGTGCAATTGACAAATTTTATGAAAATACTGGAAAAGCTGCCCTAAAATGGGACAAAACTTAAGACATCGCTGAAATTTATAAAGATTCATCTTTTGAATTTTTTTTGTATTCTTCAAAAGTTTTATATTAGAAGAATCATAATTTAAAGAAATAAAATATACATAATATAAATTTGAAATAAATTTTTTTGATGTATTTATATAGCAGCCAAAAAAGGGGGCTAACCCCGTGGTACATCAGGTTGGAGACTAGTCAAAAGTTACCCCCTACTATCTAACCAATCCCTTTTCTAGTCATACAAAACATCAAAAACATATTAACATTTAACCCTCTAGTATTAACCTTCAAAATACTAGTATCCACTTTACTAGGTCCTTAACATTAATACTATGCCAAAAAATGGTCTAGCAAACAATATTACAAACGTTGCTTATAATACTATTATCCATAACATCTAAAAATACCACTAAGGGTATAGAGTTCATAGTTAAACATAACATTAAACAAAATAAAGAAAAATCAAGCACAGAGGCTAACTCCCTTCCTTCTCCTACAAGTCATCCCCCTTCTTTTCATTAGGATCCTCCATGGATGGTTTCTTAGCCTCCTCCTTGACAGATTTCTCCAACAGAATCTTGAGCTAATCATCTACCAGGAAGTTATAGATGGAGTGGTTGATCTCACTCTCTTTTCCCTCATCCTTCTTGTCCTTTCTTACCTGCAAAAAATAAAGTGTGGTGGTCGTTGAGTGCATGACTTTAGTGGAGAACTCCACTAGGGTTTCAAATTTTCTGCACGGGGCTTCTTGGTTTTTGGACAAGTCATGCATCAAATTATCAAGTTTGTCCAATTGGATTTTTCTTTGATCCTACCCATGGCTATGACACCCCTTCTTCCCCTTGCTCTTAGTTGCATCCTTTCTTGGGGAAGTAATATCTTTCCCCCAAACTTTTATCCAAGGATGAGTTAGCTTCCAAGGTATCTGAAATGTGAGATGGGCTAGGAACCTCATGTTCCCCCTGGACCAAGGTGCATGATCTTCCTCTTTCTTTTAGTGGACCTCCTTTCACTTTCTGTGGATTCCAAACTCATCTCTTGCTTGGGGGCATCTTAAATTTTTCCATTTTAAGTCTTTTACTGGACCTCCTCGCAATTTTATTACTCCACCCAATATGTGTATCAAATTCAATAGCGCTTATTTTTTTCCTATAACTTGATGGCTTATTGTCCACCTTCTTTGAGGCCAAACCAAGGCTAGGGTCCGCAGAGACTTCAGGAGTTACGATGGCGAGGGGGTTAACCAGAAGAGACAAGTTGAGGGCAAGTTGGAATTTGTAAAGTTTGAACATGAAGGCCTGGTGTAGGATATAAAAGGATACCTTCTTCTCTATTTCTCCTAACCTTCAACACACTATCCTCCATTGAATGCAAAAATAAGGTGCAGGAAGGAAATCAGGTCTTGGTTCCTAAAATGGTTTAGAATAGAAAATGGTAATAATGCAACACTTGATGTTGATCTTCAAGAGTTATGTAGCACATGATGGCATAGCACACAATGTCCCAAGGTTTGGGTAGGTCCTCCCACTACAACATTTGGGGCAAAATTACGCTGGCAATTTGCAACAGTGGTGTAATTTATGGTCATTTTCATATTTTTTTTGCAATTGTCCCCAACGTCATCACAATACCGACATCGAAGTCGTAATTGTGACACCCTCATGAGCATAAAACAAAACAAAGAAACACGACAATCATTTTTCATTTGTTTTGATTTAGAGAGAGTTGTGCGTGAAAGAGGTGGAGAGCTATGAATGTTTTCGTGGACCTTGTGATCGATGCATTTGGTTTTTGTTCCCTCATGATCTCTAAATTTTGTTGTCTTTCCCTTGCTCTATGATTTCATTGTCGTGTTATCACCTTGCTCTTCGATTTCATTGTCGTGTCATGCCCTTTCTTTGTGATTTCATTGTCATGTTGTGTCCTTGTGATCTATGTGCCCTAGCTTTGCAATTTTCTTCAAGGGCAAGAAGGGGTACGTATGTAAGTGTTTTTTTCTTTTCCTTGTAAACATGTAAGTCTTTATATTTCCTTCTAAACATGTATCTCTTTCAAGGTGCTTATTACATAGATGATCCAGTTGCATACATAATCCAAAATCCAAATAATAAAACAATAAAACTCACTCAACCCATACTAAGTGACTTACCTCAAGATCCTGCACAAAAATAAGATCGTTTTCAAGGTGCTTATTACATATATGATCCAATTGCATACATAATCTAGAATCCAAATAATAAAACAATAAAACTCACTCAACCCATGCTAAGTGACTAACCTCAAGATCCTGCACAAAAATAATGCGGACCACGAAAAATGGGCCAAGTTCAAAAGAAATTTTACAAAAACATATCGTAGCAGATGTTTTTAGAAAGAAACAAGACATAACCAGTTAAATAGATCTAGTTGTTGATTAGTTGGGTTGATATATACATATATTTAATTGGTTTATGGCTTCTGCAAGGGTATCCTCGTGATTATATATATGTGTTTCGCGCATTTCTTTCCTGTGATATATCTTTGCATTTCATTCTCGTGCCCTTGCTCTGCGATTTGGTTGCCATGTCCTTGTGATCTTTGTGTTTCGTTGTCATGCCCTTGCTCTACAATTTTGATGTCGTGTCCTTGCTCTGCAATTTTGTTGCCATGTGTTGGAAATCTAATTGAAAAGATCATTGTGGAAAGAAGATTGATTAAAAGAGGGAGATTGTTGTTAAAAGAATGTTTTCAATCATTTTTTTGTCATTGATGTCAAACCTACTATTTGAAGCAATGAAAATTGCTTATAAGATCCAAGTATTGTCACTTAGTTGATTGATGAAGAGAATTTAATCCACAAGATGTAACAAGAGCACCTAAGGGAAAGGTTGAGATATGGTTTTGTAATGAAGTGCAAGTATCAGTTAAGACAATGGTTAAATGATGTGTTCATAACATATTTGAAGATATAGAGGCTGGCCACACTTAGAAACATTGGAGGAATAAGTTGTAACAAGGTTGACTGCAAATCTTAAACTAAATTCATCAATGGGTGTCGAGTAAGCTAGTTCAAGCCGAAAAAAATTTCAATTGGAGCCGAGAAAATTCAAAATCTAGTGTCTTCTGAGTGAACTTCAGGTGCTGAGTGAACTTCAAGTGCCAAGCAAAGTAACAAGTGTCGAGCATCAAAAAATTTTAGTAGATGTCCAGTGAATACACAGCAAGTGTCGAGCATCAGCAAAACACAGTTGATGCTGAGTAACACTGTATGTGCCAAGCACCAAAATTTCAATAGTGCCAAGTTGTTGCATTATTGGAAATGACAAAGATTCGTTGAATCTGAGCCAAAAAATTTGTTACCTTGAATTTTGTGAACCACTTGGAGGATAAGGATAATGAGTTGGTGGCACATAATTTTATGTAAATTATTTTTGAGCGAATTCAAGAGGATTCTTTATGATGCTTCTAGAAGAAACAAAATATGGGTTGGATTCAATGAATCCTACCTAATCCATACGAATTGAAATTAAAGAAGGGAAGAATCAAGCGGGAAAAGAAATTCAAGATTTCTATGTAAGGAGTCACAAACCAAGAAGCAAGAGTTGTTGGTGTGCCAAATTGTGAAGTGGTTGAAGGGTGTCAAAGAGAAGGCATCTAGGAGAAGGAAGAACAAAACATAGAGACTTTGCTTCAACAAGTGGTCATAAAGAGAGGATTGCATTGGTACATTGAGGATGGAGACTCAAGGAGATCAAGCTTGAAAGGAGGGAAAGTTGTCAGAGCTACAGAGACTGAAAGCCAGGCAAATGAAGAGCCAAAAGGTGATTTGAAATCTACAAGTTGAGTTGTATGTTGTAATCAAGTCAAAACCCCTTATTGTTACTCTCTAGCAATTGTATTAGTTAGGGTAGAAGAAAATCCTATGGACTTGGGTTAGTCTAATAGCCATTTGTAAATCTGTTAACAGGTGACATTCCAAGTGAATGTTCTAAACTCCACTAACCAGGCCCACTTCTAATAGGGTGGTTAAATCCTTTAACCAAGTCACATTTAACAGTCTGTTGTAGCCTTTAACAAGGCAAGTCTTTCACAGGACATCACTTTAGAAGAGTGAGAATTGAGTAGCATGTTACTGGTGGTTTTTCCCAAATTGGGTTTCCACGTAAATCACTGTGTTATGTGTTGATCTTTTTATGTGTTATGCTTGCATGTTGATTTATAGTAACTTGTTGAATAGAAAAGTTAAAGCTTGGATGAATGAATAAGTTTTATGGGCACACTTTACTTGATGAAAAGTTTGAATAGGACATTTGGACCTTGAATAACTAATTCACACCCCCCCCCCCCCCCTTCTCAGTTATTCTAAAGCATTTCTAACACCATGTTGTGCCCTTTTTCTACAATTTTGTTGTTGTGTTGTGCCCTTGCTCTACGATTTTTTTTCCATGCCCTATCTCTATAATTTTCTTCAAGGGTATGTAAATGTTCGTTTCTTTTCCTTCTAAATAGGTATCTCTTTATATCACATTTTGAATATGTATATTTAGAGATCTTTTTTAAGGCACTTATTACATCTTAGCTACATAACAAAAGAATTGATCCAACTACATACATATTCTAGAATCCAAATAATAATAAAATAAAACTCACTCAACCCGTGCTAAGTGACTTACATCAAGATCCTCCACAAAAATAATGCAAACCAAGAAAAGTGGGCAGAGTTCGCAAGAAATTTTACAAAAATTTATCATAACAGATATTTTTGGAAAGAAACTAGCCATAACCAATTAAATGGATCTAGTTGTTGATCAGTTGGGTTGATTAAAAATTCCTTTAGAACTATCATCAGATTAGGTACAATAAAATTGGCAATCAATTGTTCCCAACTAGTAGGATCAAATACAGTTTTCCAAGGTGATAAAATTGCATATGCAAGGAATTGAAGAATAACTTTAGTGAAGAGTTGAGTGTAAGGAGTTGAAGAAGAAATTTTTGCTTCTGTGTATATGCCATAATCATGAGGCTCATTCCCTTGCAAAAGCCTCTATCATAATGACATTTCCTCTAAACCACACAAAGGATGTTGAAGTGGTTCCCAACCTTGAAACACTCTTATAAGCATTTGATACTTGGGATCATCGCAAGGAGGCTGTGCCAATACTTGAAACACTCTTATAAGCATTTGATGATTGGATTGTAAATTCTCAAAGACACTTTCAAGTGATTCCAATGTCATAGTACCTACTGCAACACTTTCCTGGATTCTATCTTGTGGCTCCCATAATATCCTCTATGTTGTCTAGTTGTTGTTTCTATCATGCAGTCTCTTTCTAAAGCTGCTTCTCGTTCTCTTTCTAAAGCCGCTCCTTCTCCTTTGCTCTCATGCCTTAAATTTTGATTATCAAACTTCTGAATATCTACCTCTACCTTATCTAAAATAAACTTCACAGTGTGTTGTAACTCTGGTGGCATAGGTGTTTGATCATCGATAGCTTTCATTTTAGCATTCAAGTTTTCAAGATTGGTCAACATCCTCACTTGCAGACCTCTCATGTCAAGCACTTTTTGTACTATTTTAACAACACATTCTTGCTTCTGAGCTTACAATTCTTTAGATGCATTTTCTTGTAAAACATTAATTTTGTTGAATAATTATAAATTCTTAGAAAGTGCATTGGTGTTTTCATGTATGATATGTGTGTGTGTGTGTGTGTGTGTGTGTGTGTGTGTGTGTATTGTATATGTATTTATGTATGTATGTATACAAAGAGATCTTGTGGATTGTGGATTATGGATTATGGATTATAAACAAAAAAGAAAAGAAAAAACAACATTAATCATTCTCCATTTGTTTTGATTGATTATGGAGAGTTGCACACGAAAGAGGGTGGAAAGCTCTGAATGAGGGTGGAGAGCTCTAAATGTTGGTTGAGATTAGTGGAGATCTAGAATTTTGTTTTCGTTCCCTTGTGATCTTCGTGCCCTTTCTCTATGATTTTCTTCAAGGGGAGTAGAGGTACCTATGTAAATGTTTTTTTCTTTTCTTTCTAAATATGTATCTCTTGTTCATATATAATAGCTCTGGTTAGATTCAAGGACGACTAATTATGATGATTGTATGCATGTGTGCATGTATGTATGTAAATCAGTTCACTATTTGAACTATTTTACATGCATACGTACACACTTGCATAATACTTGTGTTAAATTAAATTAATCATTCATGTCTTGAATTCGTACAAGCAATTATCCTTGCATTCAATCAAATTTATTCATACCAAACTAAGAATGCAGAAATCTGTATTTATAGATTATATTATCTCTTGGTGATTGAGTAAAGATCTTGTGCATAATATTGTCAAGGTAGTGATCCGATGCATTCATATTAAGTGATAATAGGATCGAACAGATGATACATTTATGTTACTTCATACTTGTTTTATTGAACATTTTGTTTAACATAATCAGTAATACTATAATTATATAGCTACAACTAGTACTCTCTTTTCTTTATTTAATCCTATACATTTAAGACTATTATTTTCTTAAAATTAGACTGTATATTTGTTATTGTAGACACCTAAATCTGATTACATCAATAGGTAATCATATTTAGTCATCTCCTAGGATATTATTGTTTAAATATTTACTATTTAATTAATTAATCATCATCCCCTATTTAATTAATTTATTTAATTAACTATAGTCCAATTGATAAAATCAAATGATCACCCAAAATCAATTTATCAATTAAATCCATCTTCCCCTATTAAATTGAATAAATCATTAAATCTATTCAATTTAATTCCATACTCCCCATTTTATTAAATAAAACATTTAATAAAATATCTAAAATCCTAAAAGTCTTCCTAAACCTTATCCTAATCCCTAATCCAACCCATTCACCCATACTAAACTCACTTAGCCACCTAACCAACCCATCCCATCAAAGCCAAATCACTCACCACCTAACCCCCCTTCTAAGCTAATCTTAAACCTCTTATAATCATGTGCACAATCATAAACATGGGTTAAGACTTGCTAACCCAAGCCAAAGTCAACAAATATCTTCCCCTCACCCTCCAACATAAATGACCCTCAAATATCTCTTACACCTCCCTTAATGACTCTTACAAGGCATTTATGGAGCCCTTATCTCTTGAGCCTCCTTTGTTGACCATCCACCTTGCCTTCCCTTCATCCAATCACCCTTTGACAAGTGTCACCTCCCCATTGGTGCTAAACAAGCACAATCCATGTGCTCCCCTTTGAGTGCATCCTAGCCCTCCCTCACCATCTTGCCATCCTTGCATCTTGGCCCTCCATCCCTCTACCCCTTGGCCTATAAATAAAAGCCTCTCCCTTGACAAACAGAATCCACCTTTTTATGCAAAGTTATAATGCTATTTTGAGAGCTCATAAACTACCCAAATACCATTATAATGGAAAAATCACTCCATGACTCCCTTGTTTGAAACCCTCACCCATGCACACACTTGGTAAAAACCCCCATCCATTGGAAGCTTGAGCACAAAGTGAGAATACATCTCCTCCCATCAGGGACATAGCTTCATCATCATGAGAAGCACTTGAGGAGTTTACCATATTTGATCTACTTTCCTCAATTTTGTCTTCTTTGGTCCTATCTTAAGTGTTTCCATGTTTAGTATGGTTAAAGCTTTCATCTAATAGTTAGTTTTCAATTTGCACTACTAAACTAGGTGATACAGTTATCACTAAAACACAAATATAGATCTCTAATAGTTATCTTTTTAAATTTCAAGATCTCCATATTTAACATGAAGAATTTCCACTACTGGACAGTGAAATAGCCACAATTTGGGGCCACATAGCTCAGGCTTTTTCCACCAAATTATATTTTTATTATAATTTTTTCCTTCAAAAATATTATAGGAGAATATTCTTCTGATTTTCCATATATTTAATAATTTTTCAATAATCGTTTGAGGTAATTCTCTATTATGAGATAGAGACATCTATCATAAGGATGGACATGCCAATTTTGATCATCTCACTTTCAAATTTGATTCCCTTATTTAATTAATGAAACTACTTGCAACTGACACCTTGATTTTTTGCAACTTGCCCAATCATCCATTCACACAAATTAATCATCCCATATCCATAAACAACATCTAATCTTTTGTAAGTCTCTCTCCTCTAAAGACCCAATACATAGAGCCATTATCATCATGAGTAGACTCACTCTCCTCAGATGAAATTAATCGAAACTATTTATACTAGACTAAGTATGTAGAAATCTATACATACAAATTATATTATCTCTTGGTCATTGAGTAAAGATCAAATACAATTTTCCAAGGTGACAAAATTGCATATGCAGATGTATGTATGTATGTATGTACGTGTATGTGTATGTATGTATGTATTTTTGCATCTTGTTGTCGTGCCTTTGTAATGTTTGTATATGTATATTTGTATGTATGTATATACATATATACATGTGTATATACATATATATGTACATGTTTATGTGTATGTATATATGCATGTATATACATACATACACACACATATGTGTGTGTATATATACATACATACACACACACATATGTGTGTATATATACACATACATATACATAAAGAGAAGCTTCTCTAATCGTCTGTTGGGGGAAATATAAAGAGATACGTGTTTAGAAGGAAAAGAAAAGAACATTTGCATAGGTACCTCTTCTTCCCTTGAAGAAAATCACAAAGCAAGCACTACTGCATTTGAGCTCAAACACCCCAAATTACACTGTCGTTGCAAATTTTCGTCGCAATTTGACCCCAAATATTGTAGTGTTGCAAAGGGCACAGAGATGGAAACTAGATCATAGAGCAAGGGCACGGAGATCACAAGGGTACAACAATGAAATGTAGAGATCACAAGGGCATGGCAATTAAATCCTAGATCTTCACTAAACTCCACCAAGGGCACAGCAACGAAATGCAGAGATCATAAGGGCACGACAATGAAATGCAGCAATCACAAGGGCACGGCAATGAAATCTCCACCAATGTTCAGAGCTCTCCACCCTCTTTCACATGCAGATCTCCACAATGAAAACAAATGAGGAATTATTTGTCATGTTTTCTTCTTCTTTTTTTTATATCTAAAATCAACCTCACATTGTGTTGTAACTCTACCATAGGTGTTTGATCCTTGATAGCTTTCATTTCAGCATTTCAATATTCAAGTTTTCAAGTTTACTCTTCATTATATAGTCCTTTCCACTCTAAAAACTCACTCAACCTATGCTAATTGATTTAGCTCAAAATCCTGCACAAAAATAATGCAGACTAGGAAAAATGAGCAAGAAATTTTAGAAAAATACATCATAGCAGATATTTTTAGAAAGAAACAAGCCATAACCTAGTTAAGTTGGTCTAGTTGCTGATTAGTTGGGTTGATTACAAATTCCTATAGAACTGTCATCAAATTAGGTACAATAAAATGAACAATCAATTGTTCCCAACTAGCAAGATCAAATACAGTTTTCCAAGGTGATAAAATTGCATATGCAGATGTGTGTGTGTGTGTGTGTGTGTGTGTGTGTGTGTGTGTGTGTGTGTGTGTGTGTGTGTGTGTGTGTGTGTGTGTGTGTAGAGAGAGAGATCTTGTGGATTGTGGAGATCAATGGAGATCTAGGATTTTGTTGTCGTGCCTTTGTGATCACTACATTTCGTTGTCGTGCCCTTGTGATCACTATATCTCATTGTCATGCCCTTGTGATCTTTGTATATGTATGTATGTATATACATATATACATAAGTATGTGTAAATACATGTGTATATGTATGTATGTGTAAATACATGTGTATATGTATGTATGTATGTATGTGTATGTATGTATGTATGTATATAAATAGAGAGATCTTGGCACAATAGAAAAACAATAAAACTCACTCAATAGGTAGCATGGCCACAAGTATTGTCACAAGCTTTAAAACATAACTGTATAAGAAGTGAGTTAGGATGTATGTAGGTTAACCTTACATTAACTTTAAACTGCAACACAATGATTGCACCACGGTATTACAATATTTTAATTATAAAAAACTGCCTAATTCGCCTAAGTGGATGTATGATGGTGAAGAGTTGTATTAGGTAAGTAAAGTTCACCAGTGGTTATAGGAATGTAGCTACATCAAAACAATCAAAAACCATAACTACATAATCATTAGATTGAGTAGTTCAAGGGTCTTGATTTGGTGGATATGGGTATGTAGGTAGCCTATTAGGCAGAGTACACCTCCAGTGTGTAGACACTTTGGACATAATTAAGTGGCCTTGGGCATAGTTAGGCAGCACTCAACCATGTATGTATGTATGTATGTATGTATGTATGTATGTGACTATTCTCTACTTAATTTTTCAAAACACATACTGACTAGTTGGAGATTGAGCTAAAAAATTGTAAGAACGATTGTGCTAAAAGAGTTTTAAAAAAATGATTGTGCATGATAATCATCTTTTTACAATAATCATCTTTTTACGTTCTTTTTGGCATAGTTCTTCTTACATTTTATGATTTTTGGGGAGAACAAAATTTCAAACTAATTAGGTAGGTGATAAGACCTATGTCTTGTGATAAGACATGTTTCTTTATTTAATAATAATTACATAAAAACATAGATTATAATTCTATATTGATTTCAATTATTATATGCAAGTATACTGCATAGACAATTCTTTCATGTAATTTTTCCTAACCCAAGTGCATTATGAAATCTTCTAGAAGTGTTTGACATTGTGACCAAAGAGATTCCTGAATTGATATTCCTTTCCCCCAAAATGTTGCGACATAGAGATTAATCGGCATATTTCATTATGTATGTGCATTGCAAGTTGACAGCAAGCATAAAGTATTTGAAAGAGAAAAGATTATCCAAATTATACACAACTACCTTATCAAAATTAAGATTATAAGAGCTCAAATATAAAGAAGAACATAAAGATAAATTAAGAAAGAATAAACGTTTTTGATCTCGTACAACGTCAATCAATGTGGATTAAGTGAAATGGGTGGTCAATATTTTATCCACATTCTAATTGTTGATGCCCATTTAATTTACTAGCGTTGAAAACCATTTTCCCAACTGAAAATAGGAACTTTGTTTATTCCCCCCTTTTTTCTATTAATTATAAGCACAATATTAAACTTTCGACAATATCGCTTTAATGCTCTGTTAAGATGTATCTAATTTGCCTCCAAAGAAGAAACCCCATCAGATAATTTGTTGCCTAATAAGCTGAGACAAAGTCTTGATAGTGTAGGAACAAATGATATTTTCAATGGCATGGAAAATTTGAGTTGATTTTTATTTAGTTTTGGCTAATACAAACTTTTAATTCAAATCTATGGTTTTTTCCAAATGCCATGATTTCTAATGAGAAAATATAGCTGAAATATCGTATAGAAATCCTAGAATATATCTAATCTTGTTAAGAGAAAATTTGTTCATCTTTTTAAAGAGTATTTGTATTTAATGATTATTGTCTTTTGCAATGGGGTTTGAAATATGTTTACTTGTTTGTGCCTCTTAGTTATTATTATTTTTTCTATGTGCTCAAGAAATATGAGTTTTTGAAATTCCAATTTGACTTCAATTAGATTCAAGAAAATTAGCTAAGACAGGGTATTAACAATGTAGGAACATGTTGGGAAACTTAGTGAACTATCTTATTATTTGTTCTATGTTTGCCAGTAAATTTTAACTGGAATGTTTGGATCTAGTAGACTTGGTATTTTATGCCTATCTTATTAAAGGTTTAAAAGAATTCCAGATTAATAACTTGATTTAAATTCTATAGGTTTTGAATTGTACTAGCACGCTCTCCCTACTAGGATCCCAAGTATCTATTGTTGTTGTTAATTTGGTCTAGTTGTTGATTAGCTGGGTTGATTACAAATTCTTGTAGAATTGTCATTAGATTAGGTACAATAAAAGGAACAATCAGTTGTTCCCAACTAGCAAGATCAAATAAAGGTTTCCAATGTGATAAAATTGCATATGAAGATGCATCACTTGAATGCCAAGTATGAAGTGCATTCCCCAATTTATAATGAATGGTTGGATATAAAGGCTTCATATGTTGGCCCAACAATGGAAGCCAAGGATGTAACCATGCATGCATTTGCATGCTCTCCCTGTGAGGATCACAAGTATCTAATGCCATTGTTAATATGGGCATCACTATATGATCCAAAATGTAATGAAGTACTGAAGTCGGCAGTAACTTCTCCCATGTCTCCAAAAAACATAGCATATGTTCAAGGTCCCTTGGCTCCCAGGAATTTGTAGCAGCTATTCTCACTACTAGAAGAATAACTTTTGTTAAGAGTTGAGTGTAAGGAGTTGAAGAAGCAAGTTTTGAATCTGTATAAATGCCATAATCACGAGGCTCATTCCCTTGCAGAAGCCATAATCCAATTAAATGAGTCTTGTTGCTGATTACCTAGGTTGATTGCAAATTCCTGTAGAATTGTCATCAAATTAGGTACAAAAAAAGGAACATTCATCATTATTTTTTGTGCAGGATCTCGAGCTAAGTCATTTAGCATGGGTTTAGTGAGTTTTATTGTTTAATTATTTGGATTCTAGAATATGTATGCAGTTGGATCAATTTTTTTGTTGTGCTAAGATGTAATAAGCACCTTAAAAAAGATATCTTTGTATGCATACATACATACATACATACATGTATATGTATGTATGTATGTATGTGTGTATGTATGTATGTATGTATGTATATATCAATGTATGTATATGTATGTATATATGTATGTATGAATGTATGTATGTATATATCATGTGGAGATCTAGGATTTTGTTGTTGTGCCCTTGTGATCACTGCATTTCATTGTTGTGCCCTTGTGATCTCTACATCTCGTTGTCGTGCCCTTTTAATCTCTACATCTCACTCATATTATTGTACTTAATATGATGATAGTTCTATAGGAATTTTTTTATCATGCCCTTGTGATCTCTACATCCCAAGTATCTACTATTGTTGTTAATTTGGGCATCACTATATGATCTAGAATGTTATGAAGTATTGAAGTTGGTAGTAACTTCTCCCATGTCTCTAGAAAATGTAGCATAGGTTCAGGGTCCCTTGGCTCCTAGGAATTTGTAGCAACTATTCTCACTACTAGAAGAATAACTTCAATGAAGAGTTGAGTGTAAGGAGTTGAAGAAGCAAGTTTTGCTTCTATGTAAATGTCATAATCATGAGGCTCACTCCCTTGCAAAAGCCATAACCCAGTTAAATATACATATATATCAACCCAACTAATTAGCAACTAGACCCATTTAACTAGGTTATGGCTTGTTTCTTTCTAAAATATCTGCTATGGTATGTTTTTGTAAAATTTCTTGCAAACTTTGCCCATTTTTCTTGGTTTGCATTATTTTTGTGGAGGATCATGCGGTAAGTTACTTAGCACCTTAAAAAGATATCTTTGTATACATACATACATGTATCTATGTATGTATATATGTATATATATGTATGTATGCATGTGCCCGTGTGATCACTGCATTTCATTGTCATGCCCTTGTGATCTCTACATCTTGTTGTCGTGCCCTTGTGATCTCTAAATATGTATGTATGTATATACATATTTATATGTATATATATATATATGTGTATATGTATGTATGTATGTATGTATGTATATAAACAGAGAGATCTTGGCACCACAAAAAGAAAAAAAGAAAAAAAAAACTCACTCAACAGGTAGCATGACCACAGGTCCGATGGCAATGCCTATTGGTAAGTAGATTCATCTTTCTTTCTCTCATTTTTCATGTGTTTATTTAACTTGAAATATTATTTTTTAGGGGGCATTTTCTAATATTGGATTCATTTTATGCATGAAGCAGTGAGGACATTCTTGGATGTACCCGTGTGATGAATTGCATGTGAGCAATGAAGATGAACTTCCCCTAAGAGTAATAGGAGCCGATGAGGACATTCCAGGTACTTTAAAGATTGATCATTTCTTAAAGATTTTAGATGTTAACTGCGAATTTAGATGTTGGGGGGTGGCATGGGGGCCGGGGGGGAACTGGGGCCAAATGAGCTTCCACCTTCACATGGTTAGCCCTGATTAGTAAAGAATATTAAACTATTCTTGAAACCAAGTGAAGCTCAATATTAACCTATGATTAAATCATAGTTATTCAACATTTTTTGCCAATTTATTTTTATTAATACAGCATCACATCACAATTGTGACAGTTGGTCATCGATCGCATAGCATTCCCACCACAAGCTCATCCCAATTGCGACAAAGATTTATGACGGCTTACCGTGTGACCCATAACATTTCTGTCTCACAAACGTCGCAATTTTGACAATGTCTTCGATAGATTTTTGTCGCAATTCTTACGGTGAAAATGAATGGTTTGCCAGAAACGTAGCCCAATTTATGACATCTATAGTCAATGTAATTGCAATAGTAACCTTTGTCGTCACAACTTGCGATAGCAAAAGTCTGACACCCATCCAACGGTAGCCAATTCTGACTGATGTCAATTGGGTGATAGGTTACTTTTGTAATTGTGACAACCTACCATCACAACCTAATGTAGCCCAATTTATGACATCTATAGTCAATGCAATTGTGACAGTAACCTTTGTCGTCACAACTTGCGATAGCAAAAGTCTAACACCCATCCAACGGTAGCCAATTCTGACTGATGTCAATTGGGTGATAGGTTACTTTTTTAATTGTGACAACCTACCATCACAATTCGGGCCCAAATGCAGTAGTTTCCCTAGAAAAGCCACCCCTCATGCAAACAAGCTCCTCCTTAGAGTGGAAAAAAATTCTCATACTCACTTCATCAGAAACCCTGGCCTGCTTGTGCCAATTCCTACCCTCGAGAGACAACCCACCAACCGTTGTAATGAGTTCCTCCATTATTTTGAACACCCCCCATTAACGTGCACCTTCCTATTATTCCAAGTATTGACGAATTGTAGGGATACATGTTCAATGCCCTCCATGAATGGCAACAATCCACCTTCAGGTAGATAAACCCACATTGCCTCACTCTTCCTAATATAGTCTCTAATCTTATCTGGTTTAATGCGGTCATTGGCACCCATGTCTTCACCAAGTTCAATCACTAAATCTTCAATGTTCTCCAACATCCCCTTGTCACAGAATTGGAAGCCAAGGTCATTTAAGGTATAATGCTAACAATGAATCTGAAAAAGCAATCGATTCTCATCATAAAATCACTAGGCTTCACATTTTCCAATCCTCATCCAGCTTGAACACGTGTGAACTATACCTTTCCCATCCAAGTTAATCGTTGTTAGTTGTGTATTGATTGTATCATAAGGGAATTTTCATTATTATTATACACAACTCTCGCCTTTGTCAAATTTAATGTTTTGACTAAATCCGCGTGGATCATCCTCTCACCATCGCAATAAATGCTCATGGTGATGGATCCCCAAATTAACATATACACCAAATCCTTCCAAGTCTCAACTTTATGATTTTTCACTCTTAGGTTCTCCCACTCACCAGGATTCACATCAATATGCCATTTGTTGTACTTCATTACATTACACTAGAACACATTCTCTTTCCACCATCATTTGTGTGGATGGTGGGATTTGTTTGCCATCATCCCATTCCTTTATTCCTTCAACATTATGACCCACTTTGGCCAGGTCATCCACAACATTGTTGCCTTTCAGATATATGTGCTCCACGTGGACTTCAAGTAGCTCATTCAACATGTTGGATATGAAATAAATGTCAATAGTTATTAATTATTATAAATTTATTTATCTTGGAAGGTAAAATATAATATTTTCTCATAACAATTATATATATAGAAATTGAAATAAAAATTAATGGTTACTAATTGTTATAAAATATGATTCATTAGCTTGTGTTTATCATTACACCACCATGTTTTAATAGGTTCTTTGTAATATTCTATATTAAAGGAATAAATGTCTATTTATTTGTCTATGGTAACATTGAAAGTTATAAAAGTAATCATTCGTTTATAATTAATTATACTTATCAAAAATCACAACTAAAAGAAATATTCTCTTTCCTACTTGAACAACACCTCAACTTCAATTCCAACTTCATCTATATAATGGAGGTGATAAATGCCTCCAACCATACACAACATAGGGACATAACTTTGGGAAATGGGATGTACCAAACTATACTTGTTTAATCTTCCCTCTTTTATTATGGATAGTCGAATTTCTTGTGTGAAAGATTAAGGTGTTTAAAAATTACTATATTAATAAATAGTTCAAACTTCCAATTATTTTCCAAAATTTTAAGACAATTTTACATTATTTTCTTATAAAAAATTACCAATTTCAACTTATCTTTTATAAATAGATCGCTTAATAGCTTAGGATTTAAAGATTTAAGATTAACAATAATACAAACAAGAATTTTCTCTTAAGATTTTAAATTTAATTGTTACTATATATATGTAACAATAAAATATTTAATATGTCTTTACGTTTTCAAAAGACGGGACCGAAATGTAAATCTTGAGGCGTGGTTTTCTTTACCTGTTGTTCGCCCATTCTTTTTTAGGCTGTCCTTTTTTGTTTGGTTCTCCTGGCTTTTTTGGCTTGTTATTCTTTGTAGTTTGACATGGTTCACGACAAATTGTCTATTTCTTTTGTAACCATGGGGTTTCAGGCACCTAGTCAAAACCTATTTTGGTGGTAGAAGTGAATTGTGTTATCCATGAGGCCACCTAGCCACCTGATCACCTTATTGTGGTTGGCAACCTATTTCACCTTTGGACTATTGTATTTTTTGTCTAGACTTCATTGAAAATATTTAGATTTGTAAAGGGTTTTAGGAACCCTTCAAAATCTATTTACCTAATCAAAAACAATAAAATAGTTAATCTTGCTAAACACTACAATGTAGTTTTTAGCTCCTATCTAAATATTTGGCCAAAGATAATAATCTTTACAAATTTAAAGTTCTCCATGACATCTAACATTCCATTATTTCAAGTTTGCAGTTAAATATACAACTTGACCCAACACTTACCTTGAAATGCACCACACTGAAGGTAGGAACTTTGGCGCTTGCACCCCTTGTTTTTTGGGTAGTGTCTAGGGTTTGGCAATGAGATTCTATCTTATGTGATAATTACATTATCGACTATCATTTGTCTAGATTATTTAGAGTTTGGATTTGTCTAGAGTTTGGATTTATGTTGGATGTTAAAGCAATTTAAAGAAGTGTCATATTTCTCAATGTTAAACAGGTCGGTAAGGTTTAGGACAAAGGATCCAATATCTAAACATGTTCATGTTCTAATGGTTTTCATAGTAGACAGTGTCTTTACCTTACTATGTCTACTTTCACTTTAGTTAAAAACATATTGCTAACAAAAAATAGTATGTTAGCATATATGTTACATAATTGTATTAATATGATTAAGTAATTTACAAACACTTACAATTAGCTAACATATATGGTAACATACTATTATTTATTAGTCAATTAATGTTTTCAGTTGCTCTACGTCAATTAATTGTTATTCAAAAAGTTCTTTTTTTTTCTAAAGTTTAAAAAGGTTCATTTTTAAATTCTTTTTTCAGTCATTAATTTTTAATTACTGATTGGTCACTAGTAATTTTCCTAGGGGTATAATTATATTTTTAATCTGAAAAATAACAAAAATAAGGATAGACTGAAGCAAGTGACTACAATAAATATTATTAAGATAAGGCATTGTCATATTTAAGTATGACTTCACTATGTACAATAAAATGGCTACTGAAAAATAAAATAAACATTTACCTTAGACAAAACAAATGTATTAAATGTTCAGATATGACAAATTAGAAAACATAAATTCTTATCCAATGAGGGATGAATAATAAATCCTTATATGATATAAATCTTATATAAAATCTATGGAGTATTTAGTGTCAATGTTTTTACTTCGTAGAACATGTGCAAAAAGAAGCTGTGGATGCTCATAAGAAAGATTTTATATTTATTTAAAAACAAAATTCATATTAAGTTTTTTTTTTGGTTTAAAATACGTTTTATAGATAATCTAAATATTTTCTTTATTAACAAATTCATTTTGATTAATATAGAGATTAATACTATTTATAAATATATTTGTAATTAATAATCATAAGTTAATGGTAAAAAATAATATTAATATAAAGTTTTCACTAATTTTTCTCTTAATTCTATATTTTATATTTAATTAATTTTTAAATTATAAATCATTATTTATATTTTGACTATATTAATGTTAATATATTTAAACAATTTATATACATCTATTTTTTTCTTTTCAATTTGTGTTAATTTTTTTTACACTATCATATTGATAAGCATAAAATAGATAAAATTAATTATATATTTGAAAAAAAAATTAGATGATATTTTTAAAATTTATATTAATCATAATATAATTAATAATTCTATATTAATTTCTATGAAATTAGTACACATACAAGTCTCCAATTGTTGAAAAATCTTAACGCTCTTATTTTTATTTTTTTCACTAATAGTTATATTATACAAATCAATAGATTTAATTTAACTAAAAGACAAATATAAAACATTATATTAATATGTAAATCTTATCATAATTTATAACTTTTCACAATAAATATACTTTTTAACATTAAATTAACTAACTATTTGTATATATGATTTTTTGTTCTGATAAGCTTTAAATACTATTAATAAATATATTTATATAGTTTAAAATTTATATAATCTTATTAGGAGTTCCTATTACAAAAATAAGATTTAGTATTTGTAAAATATTAATGTGGTTTAAGCATTAGTATAAAGATAATTGACAATTATTTTGAGTTATAAATAATATAATATTTACATGATAATAATAAAATCTATTATAATATAAATCTATTACTTAGCAACTATTCATACAAGCAATCACAACTTCATGTTGGAGAATTCTCACAATCATTGTCTAGAGAAAATTGGAGGTGGATGATATTTCCTTGTTCACTCAAAACCCTAATCCAAACTTTTCAAACATTTAACAAATGTTTACTCACTAAGTTATGTTATAAGTATAGAACATCTTCTATCTTCTATAAAATGCATATCTATAATCTATGTACTACAAGGCAGGGACTAGCTCTTCCAGAGCTCTTGTTAGCAATGTGTTTTTTACTAAGTGCAAATAAGTTGCTAAATAGACAGTGTCATCACAAATTGATTTAATATCTAATTTTTTGACAACATTGTACCAATAGTTATGATTGTAAAGTTATTTTTGCTAATGATGACTACCTATAATTGAATGGAATGTGTCACTTGTTCTAAAAACACTTAAGCATGTGAGGTCATTTTGTGACCAAAAATTGCGACCAAGTTTTTTAAATGGGAAAATTTTTGTTTTTTTTTTATAACTAGCCCGTGTTGGTCGCAATTGCGACCAATTAGTTTTGTCGGAATTGCGACACATAGGGAAGCATAAAACAAAAAAAAAAGGGCAAAACATTTCATTTGGCTTTTTTCGCGAGGTTCATTTGGCTTTGGCACGAGCGAGGGTCTCCATCAACATTGGCTCTACTACAGATCATTTTCATTTGGCTTTGGCGCAAGGGTCTCCATCAACATTGGCGCGAGGGCACGTCTGATCTGGTGCGTTTGATTGTAGAAATTTTGAGGGCACGTCTGAAATTTTGAGGAGTTCCATGTGATTCCATTACTATTACCATGTTTGTGGTTTGGAGCAGCAGTTAATGGATTCCTAATTTCTAATTAGGAATATCTGTTTGGGTGCATTTCATTTCTATTTCCATTTGAAATTGCTTTCAAACAGTCTATTGCATTATGCTTTGACATCAGTTGATGGGTTTATGATAGTTTGCATTCATATTAATTGGTTATTGTATAAAATTAAAGTTGGCTCAATGTTTTGATTTGTATAGGCATAACATTCCACTTATTCTCATTTGTGAAGGAACTCCAACCGATCACAGTACCATTTTTATCACTAACCATTTATATCAGATAGTGATAAAAATGGTCAGTGGGTCATTCAAAACAGCGGCTTTTCAAAGAAATAGCTTTTATCTCTGAATTTTTGATATTTTACTTGAATTAGATGGTTGCATAGGCATTTATAGGAAGCCAAACAACATTACATAAATCTTTGAAGAGATTGCTTCTCATAGTATTGGGGAACAAATGAGTTGGGTGGCAGGCCACAACACTCATAGTTGAATGCCATTTACACCACACATCTTTTTCCAAATCTTTTATTCAACAAGACCACATCACACACCATAATAAAAATGGACCTTCCTGAAACTTATTCAATATCTCAATTATATAGCCCATGCAAGACATCGTTTAACATCATAGTCAAAATGGTCATCATATGGTCACTCTTTCAACTTATTACTGTATACTATGGGTATGTCTATTGAGGGAATGATTGGAAAATTGCACAGAAAAATGTAAAAAATTGTATAAAACATGGGTGAATACATAAATCTTAAAATGGTGAAACTAAGGGTAGAGATTTTAGGGAGTCAAAGAGATGTTTAGTGACATGATTAGCTTCCAGCATAGATCAGATTACATAATTAGGGATAAGGATTGTAGTCTGTAACTCTTTTTTGGGGCATCCTTTTTATGATATGCAGTCTATCATCTCATTAGATTCTTCACTCATACTATGCGACTTTCCACAAACTTCCTATTTGGATTATGTTCATGATCTCAACTATTAGGGGAAACTCTGCACACTCTGTCTTCTCTCGACTATGTAGGGTTCTAGAATTTTGAACACTTTTGATCTCCTTACGGCTTGAAGAGCCTTATCTTTATCAGGTCTTATTCCTTTGAAATGGATGTCGTATGAATTGACACTGAGTTTCTTATCAAATGCAATTGGCTACTTTGCATAATTCACACTAATAGAAATAGCAACACCAACTACTTGTTACTCTGCAAGGAAAAAGTGAGCATCTTTTGCACCCCTATCACAACTTTCATGCAATCTTTTGTGTCTGTTACAAAGTGCACTCCACATTTAATGATTCGTCTTGATAGAAGTCCTCTCCTTGGAAAATAATTTTTCATTCTTGAATAGGGCTTGACTATTCTATTTATCCCAGGAATGCCATGTAAAACTCTTTGCCATATACTGACATATTCAGGTTGTATTGTGTTTTTTAATGGACATTTTTAATGGATTTCTACCAAGTCACTACTTTAAGAATATGCTCTCTTTCGTCAAAATTACTTTCTAGGATAGTTACTAAACTTTTTATGTCAATACTTCAGTTAGAAATATGCTTTCTTTTTCAGCAACACAAAATTTTCCTTGTCTTCATAATTTTGTAAAGTTCTATGATGCTCATCTTGCAAAATCAACCTTGACATTTTTAAAAATTCATTGAAACATAGTGCATATTCCTTGTTTCTTGTATCATATTTCATTATTCCACAAATTTTTTCTCATGATCAAATCATACAATTACATAGCCTGACAGTTCCTTAAATCAAATTAGCATACATATAGAAAAAATGCATGGAGATGGCAGGTTGTGAAAGCAATCATATAGGGCTGCAACGTGGGCGGCCTGTATTAATCCTTGAAACCTGCCATCTAATTCGTGTCATTTTATCTGGAGAAATCTTTAATTCCACCACCTATTCAGAATTTGTAACTGCATGCCAATCAGGACAAAACAAAATTCTTAATAGAAAGTAAGGTCACTATGGTAACATTTCTCAATGCCAATTTTATAAATTCAATTGTGTTTATTTTTAATTTTAAGACTTTAGACTACTCATTTGTTTTTTCAATTTAAGATTTCCAAACACTTCAGTCATTCAAGTTCCTCAGTATAGCCACCCAACATAGACACAAATCTATAAGTACAATGGACCAGTGAAAATTTGAACCTTGATGACAGCATCACCTATCTATTTTGACCCAGCTCTAAATAGATCACCACAATGTCAATTAATATTTACTTTAATATATTTTTATTATAGTAATATATTATAAGAAAAAAATAAATCTTTACAAAAAAAATTAATACCAAAATATTTCTTATGAAAAAGATATAGGCTAGTGTAAATGTAAAAAAAATTAACTAAATTTTTCAGATGTTAAAACTAGCACATATGTGAATTTATTAGATTTATTTATATAATCTATTAATATTTTCTTTAAAATTTATCTCGACTCCAAGGAAAAAGCTAAGGAGTGAGCAAACATAAATTTGAGTGGTAAATGGATCCACCTAGGATTCTATTGGAAGCCAAAGTGGATGCCCGTATTGTTGTTCTTTTTACTAAAATAGATTCAAAATTCATAAGCTTGTATTAGATAAAAGGGAAAACTTTATACAAATTGTCAAAAACCTATGGCTATCAAATACAGGGCCTTTGATCATTTTTGCCATAAACATTCAATAGAAAAATCTCTTGTCCATAAGTTTTGGCTTCAATACACTTATAGACACCTCAATTCTGATTTATATATCTAGATTAAGAATCATGAAAATTAATTATAGTTCATAATATTTTTCTACTTTCTGAGATCTATATAATTCTGATGATGGGTGTGATTTCAAAAATTGATAAAAGCAATTTGAGACAATCAAATTAAATTGTAAATTTTTCATCTTGGAAATCTTAGATTTGAATCTATTGAAACTTAATACATAATAACAAAAACATTTATAACAAAATCTACGTGAGCTTTGAAGACAAGTGGTTCATAGTAAACTGACAAATCCTCAAAATTGAGTATAGAAAGACTTTCAGGCCACTCTCCAGACAGAATCTCTTCCACAATCTCAATCCTTTCCTCTCTTTCCAATTCCACACTTTTACTTGAACTCACATTGAATGCATATCTCACCTGACCTCTTGATTTCCTTCTCTTCCTTTCACACTGAGATACTTGTGTTGGTAATAATGGCAGTGCAGCAAATGCTACACACTTCAATTTCACTGCATTTACCAAAGACATTGGTTGTTCCTCTCTACTTTATTATACTCGATTCAATATCTCTTGCATTTTGACATTTATATAGCAAATTAAATGGGCCATACTAAAATAAATGAAAGCTAAATGGTTTCAGAATTCAGCTTCGTTTCGTGCAGATATACATTGAATCTTATCTTATATGTGGGTCCATTTTAAGACACATGTCTATACATTGGCAAAGATTTGGAATGCCTTGGCACATTCCTCTGAATTATTGTGTAGTGGATAAGATGGACTAAGCTATTGAAAGAGATTGATGGTAAATTCTATGGACTCTGATTTGCATGAAACAACTGCGTATTACAAGTGGCTTCTACAATGGAGGACAAACTGTTTTTGACTCTTGGAAAACAACTGGCTTCTATCATGGAAAGTGGGGAAGCTAAATTTTAGGGGCTTCAAATGAAGCCAAATCTTTGAATGAAGGTCCCAAGGGGCTTCACTCGAAGCCTCCATGCCAATATTGGTGTGGGGGCTTTGAATGAATCTTAGGGCTTCATTTGAATCTGACATGTAGACCTCGTTCATACTCCTAATAACCGATCGGAAAAGCTTTTAAATCCAACATTTTTTCTTTTTTGTCCCATGGTTTCATGTGTGAGTTGGTGGACTAGGGCGCTAAGAGGGAAGTCAGTAACATCATACCTTGCATCAGCATCTCCGTCTATGGTGTAGGAGCACCTAACTCTTATGAAGTACAACTCAGCAACTGTTTGACAAGCTTTAATAGTTGACATGTAATGGGTGATTGGTGTCAGGCTACTGTGTATGCATTAATCTCGGTCTTGAATGCAAAAGAAACTGTGAATTCACTAAATAGGGTCAAACTTGTTTTTGTTGACTTAATAGATTTGATTTGAGAATGATGGTCTAATGATTTGAGAGAAAGAGTTGAGAGACAGATGGAAAGAGAGATAATACAAGTGATAGAAAGATTGCTAGATAATATTCTTGAGGAAAATGTGTATTATAGTCCTTACCATGTTTTCCTTTGATCTACCAAAAGGATGGTGGCGTCCTGCAAATGGCATGGCTCTTTCTACCACTTGTATTATCTCTCTCTCCATCTGTATGTCCATTCTTTCTCTCAGATCATTTGACCAACATTCCCAAATCAAATCTTGACCCTATTTAGTGGATTCACAACATAAACTTCAAATGCTTCTCCTATCAAATATGTAGATTTCACAATAGCTAAGAAACATAATTGTAGGCATCATGGTCACATTTTTTTGGAAACGTAATTGGGTTGTGTACCCAAGCAATGTAAAGCAACTTCCACACCTTCGATTCCAAGTTGAATTCATCTGTAAGAATGATCACTTGCCAACAATTGCTGAATACATCTGTAGCTCATGAATACAAGGTCCTCCAACAAATGTATTCAACAACTGTTGGTAGGCGATCATTCCTAGCTCATGAATACAAGGTCCTCCAACAAATCTATTTAACAGATATTGGCAAGCGATCATTCCTAGCTGCTTTTGTTTTATAAGGTTTGTCTCAATCCCAATAGGTTGTAGTTTCATTTTCTAGATGCACTTCGTCGCTTGGGTATACAACTCAATTACATTGATACCAAAAAAATGTGACCATGATGCTTACAATTATATTTCTTAGTTGTTGAGTCCTAAGATCCCTTATGACCCTTTATGACCGTTTACAATCCCTAAGAATAAATCTTAGAGCTCTTAAAATGTTGTAAAGGGTCATAAGAGACTCCTAGGAAGGGCCATGATGAGCTTCCACCTTCACGTGGTTGGCCCTGTTAAGTAGAGAATGCTATAGTTTTCACAAAACAAAGAGAAGCTCAATAATTTAAGGTCTTAGTCCATAGACAAATTAAATTAGACTTATTATCCAAAACACATAAAAAACATGCACATAAACATGGTAGGCACTAAATAGAGATAGTTGGAAGAGAATTAAAAAAAAGATTAAGGATTATGTTATTTTAAGAAATATTTAAATAACAATTATAAATTGAGTTAAATCAATAAGTATTCGTTTCTACCTTTTTCAATATAAATTTAAATATTGAATGGTCTCTCCTTTATATCTTAATCCTTCAATACTCATAACTCTTTATTGCATTCATTTTGATCATTCACTAAACTTAATTAAATTATAATTATATTACATGTTATTTTAATTTTTTATATTTTTACTTTTTATTTTTATTATTGAATGTCATGTCAAAAAGGGGACATTATAGTGAGATGCATTACAATATAGCAAAATAACAAGAACATTATTGAAACAAACTGATACAACATTCAGATTATAAAATCAGACTGCTACAACAACACAAATTAACCTAACAGAAAGCATAGAATACCATACCTACAATGATCAAACATTGACCCACTGAACTACACCTCTTCTAAATAATGTAAGATGTTGATAACACGTTGATACTACCATCACACATGTCAAATTAGACTGATACACACTAAAAGCCACCCCAATCAATTGTAGCTAACATCTGGATGCACACTTATAATTGATGTCAATCAGAATACTGAAGGTCTGGAATAGGGCATAGTGGTTGCTGATACAACAGGTACAAACTCGTAGAAAGCTCACCAGATTCGCCAAATTCTACATAACTAAGACTTAGCATCAAAGGTTCTCCCTAGGCACCTCGAAACCACCAAATATTGGCCCCAAAATAGGAGCCCTTCATCTTCAAGCTCTCACATACTTGCTCCACTTGGTACAGCACCCCATAAAGGTCATCTATTCACTTTCAACTTGGACAGCCTACAATAAGGTCTTTGTATACAATTCATTTTTTGTCGGGTAAAAGCACAAACCTGTGTCACCTTTTGTGATATCTTGTATCGTTTCGGCCGGAACACTTTCGGTCGTAACGGTTTCAGCCGTAACCGATCCGACTGTACACACGTGGTAGTTTCGCGTGCCTACATGGCGTGTACCGTTTCGGCTGAAACCGGTTCGGCCGAAAGTGTTACGGCCAAAACCCAAAAAGGGAATAAAACTCCGCGCAAACCTCTAACGGCTATCATTGTTACTGTTGCGATTAATGAATGTTTGGAGAGCAGATTAAGGTTTTCGGCCGTAACTGGTTGGTGGCTTTTCCCTCCCTATTTTTTAATAGTTTTTAAACGTATTTTTTGATTAGTAGATGTTAATCGTACTTAAAATAGTTGTTTTTTACGTATTTTGTGAGTGGAATGCTTTAAATTATTTATTTTTAATATGTTTAAATTATTTTAATTATTTTAGATTATTTAAGAATGGTATTTAAATTAATTTGTTAGCAAAAATGTAGTTAAACATGATATAAAAACGTAGAAAAACATTAATTAAAAGTGTAGAAAAATATTAGAGTAAAATATAAAAAAACATTAGTTAAAAGTGTAGAAAAACATTAGGTTAAAATATACAAAAAATTAGGTTAAAATATACAAAAATATACCTTCTAACATAACCTTATATTAACTACAATCATAACCCATACCACATTCTGACCATAACATAGGCCCTCTACTAACCAAATGAACCACACTTAGATATTGATGATGTTCATTTTAACAACTAGTTATTGTTAGGTAATAATGATTCTTACATTACCAAATGACACATAATGACCTCATGATACATTTCTAAGTATTTTTATCCATATATATGTTAAGGGGACCTAGGGACTCCTACTAGGTCATTACGTCTGTTATAGGTTGTAATAGGTATTCATATGTTTACTAGCACATAATAGGTATTGTCAGGTAATAATGAGTCTTACATTACCAAACAACACATTACATGATCACTTATGTCAACTGCATTTTTCAATACCTTATCCATACATGTGTGTCTTAAGGGGACATAGGAGTCGTAATAGGTCATACTATTTTTTATAGGTTAGATAATAAATCTTAATATGTATTATTAGGATATAATAGGTCTTATTAGGTAATGATGATTCTTACATTACCATATGACACATAACAACCTCATGATACATTTTTAGGTATTTTTATCCATATA
This sequence comes from Cupressus sempervirens, assembly GCA_028749045.1. NCBI lineage: Eukaryota > Viridiplantae > Streptophyta > Pinopsida > Cupressales > Cupressaceae > Cupressus > Cupressus sempervirens. The sequence goes on along the minus strand of CM053790.1, from coordinate 50,662,929 downwards.
TATGTTAAGGGGACCTAGGGACTCCTACTAGGTCATTACGTCTGTTATAGGTTGTAATAGGTATTCATATGTTTACTAGCACATAATAGGTATTGTCAGGTAATAATGAGTCTTACATTACCAAACAACACATTACTTGATCACTTATGTCAACTGCATTTTTCAATACATTATCCATACATGTGTGTCTTAAGGGGACATAGGAGTCGTAATAGGTCATACTATTTTTTATAGGTTAGATAATAAATCTTAATATGTATTATTAGTATATAATAGGTCTTATTAGGTAATGATTATTCTTACATTACCATATGACACATAACGACCTCATGATATATTTTTAGGTATTTTTATCCATATATATGTTAAGGGGACCTAGGGACTCCTACTAGGTCATTACGTCTGTTATAGGTTGTAATAGGTACATTCATATGTTTATGAGCACATAATAGGTATTGTCAGGTAATAATAAGTCTTACATTACCAAACAACACATTACTTGATCACTTATGTCAACTGCGTTTTTCAATACCTTATCCATACATGTGTGTCTTAAGGGGACATAGGAGTCGTAATAGGTCATACTATTTTTTATAGGTTCTAATAAATATTAATATGTATTATTAGGATATAATAGGCCTTATTAGGTAATGATGATTCTTACATTACCAAATGACACATAACGACCTCATGATACATTTTTAGGTATTTTTATCCATATATATGTTAAGGGGACCTAGGGACTCCTACTAGGTCATTACGTCTGTTATAGGTTGTAATAGGTACATTCATATGTTTACGAGCACATAATAGGTATTGTCAGGTAATAATAAGTCTTACATTACCAAACAACACATTACTTGATCACTTATGTCAACTGCATTTTTCAATACCTTATCCATACATGTGTGTCTTAAGGGGACATAGGAGTCGTAATAGGTCATACTATTTTTTATAGGTTCTAATAAATCTTGATATGTATTATTAGGATATAATAGGTCTTATTAGGTAATGATGATTCTTACATTACCAAATGACACATAACGACCTCATGATACATTTTTTAGGTATTTTTATCCATATATATGTTAAGGGGACCTAGGGACTCCTACTAGGTCATTACATCTGTTATAGGTTGTAATAGGTATTCATATGTTTACTAGCACATAATAGGTATTCTTAGGTAATTATGAGTCTTACATTACCAAACAACACATTACTTGATCACTTACGTCAACTGCATTTTTCAATACGTTATCCATACATGTGTGTCTTAAGGGGACATAGGAGTCGTAATAGGACCTCATGATACATTTCTAGGTATTTTTATCCATATATATGTTTTAAGGGGACCTAGGGACTCCTACTAGGTCATTACGTCTGTTATAGGTTGTAATAGGTATTCATATGTTTAAACTAGCACATAATAGACTGACCTTACTATCAACCTTAATAAAACTATATCCCATTTACTTTATTAACATTCTTAACTCTAATTCAAACTAGTAAATTAAGTCATGAGTTCTAAATTGTAAATTAACATTTGCTAACTAAACTCATTTACTTATCTAGTAACAAATTTTTCTATCCCTATGTCCTAACTGTCATCTACACTCTGGGCCATAATCATCAAAGCATTTACATCAAAATTTAGATTTTAGTCAAGAATTATATTTTTTTATTGCATGTATGTACATGTGTGCACTTAGTTATCATTTAATCAAGAAATTTTATTTTATTTTTATTGCATATACATGTACATGTACGAATATTTATTTTTCACATTTGCATGAGCACGTTACAATGTACATTAGATATGGTCTCTAAGATAATTTATTTTAAAATACATATGTATGTTACATGATTGTTCATTTAGCACCATACATTTAATGTTGTGTATTTATATGTACATGTGTTTCAAATTAAATTTAACTTTTAATTATTTTAATTTAAATAGACTTGTATGTTTATATTTGTATATATATATTGCATGTGCAGATCTCTAGATATTTATCACTCAGATTGTAGCTTCACATTCATATTCTCATATTTATTTTCATATATACACTATGGCATCCGGTTCTGCGGATCGTGCTCCTGCATCCTCAGGGGATGCCAGTGTTCGTGGTGGGGGTCAGAGTGTTGAGTCTGGTACAGCACGTAGAGCGACCTCCACCCATGATAGACAGCAGTTATTTAGAGATATAGTGGCGAGATTATCTCATGCTATGCAGGTTTTGGATAGCTCGCTTTCCACTTCTACCACCCTCCCTAATAGGGAGAAGGTTATAGCGATGCGAGAGGAGTTATTTCATATGATTCAGACAGTTGAATCATACAACACTTTTGATGATATGAGCATTGATACATTTTATTCTTCTTTATCTCGCAGTGTCACTGGCACTGTGAAGTACACACAGATTGATACTGAGGTTTCCACCGGCATGGTGAAAACCATGTTTCCATCTTATGCACATCGTCGCAGAGTCAGAGGCTACTCTGCGACGAAGTGTACTGATCCACTCATTGCACCATTGATATATCCTTGTTGGTTGGCTACTCATCATAGATGGCCACAGAAGGATGAGTTCCCCTTATATTTCTGCAAACAATTGTTTGTAGAATTTCATTTACACTATGATGTTGACTATACAGATTATCCATAGCATGTTGGGTAGGGTCAGAGGAGACTTTCTGATAGATTTAGACCCGCAGACACTCCTGCACCCGTTAAAAAATGGGCAATGGTGGGTCCAAACCTTTTGGTTATGCCGAGAGGTCCACAGATGGCTACTGCAAGTGAGAGTGTTCCTGATGACACAATTAGGACACAGATTATTTGAGCATCGCCACCGTCGCCACACAATTACATGAGATTTCTTATGATCGATGTAGTTGATATATGCTACGGTCTCAAGGTACTGCTCCCACAGCTACATCATCTAGCACACCTGTTGATGATGATTATGGAGTTGCAGACATACCTTCTCCTGTAGACATTTCTGCAGTCTTAGAGGTGGATGCATTGCATCGTTTGGCATCATATTTAGCATCTGATCTTTTAGATGCATATCAAGCATTATCTACACTCTCAGGTATTCCACTTCATGACATGAGCTCTCAGATTAGTCATATTTTGTCATGTACAGCAGTCCCAGAGGATTCACACAGGCAGGAGGACATTCCTGCACCTTCTACTACTCCTACTGCTATACAGGCCCAGGCTACAGCACCAGCCCCAGCTACTCAGGACCCTACAGCACCCCCCCCCCCCCCCCCCCCTACTCAAGATCTCAGTGGCACCATACAGCCTGTTCTATTTACTTCCATGCTTTCAGATCAGGGCCGCACTATTGACTTGGATGCTGATACTATTTTTTCATTACATGATTTAGATATCAGTCAGATCGGCAGAGCATTACATAATGCTACGGTAAATATCTCTATATGTTTAGATTTATTTTTATTATAGTAAATAATATGTCTATATGTTTAAATTAATGTATATGTGTGTGTTTGTGTATGTGTTATAGGGTTTGACTGATAGTATGTTACGTTTTGCTGATCTGCAGACAGTGCCTACAGATCCTACATGTCGTGAGTCCCAGGTATACATTACAATTTATATATATATATATATATATTTGATTTATATACATGTAGATCTTGATATAATTTGTCTGTACACATAATTAAATGGCTCACTTGTTATCATTTGACACAGGGTTCAGGTGTAGTTGATAGACCCTTTTGGGGACAAGGCCCAGGATCAAGAGGGGGGATGTAGCTGATTAGATCATATGTGGCCTTTTATTTTACTACACACATGTTATGTCTAGATACATATTTATATGGACGGTTTGATGTTTTATATGTTATTTCCATATGCATACATTTTATATCCAGACACTTTGATGTCTTATATGTTATTTTCAGATACATGGTTTATATGGACACTTTGATGTTTTATATGTTATTTCTAGATACGTGTTTATATCATGGACACTAAATGATGTTTTATATGTTATTTTGAGATACATGCTTATATGGAGATTTTGATGTTTTATATATGTTATTTCCAGACATTTGATCTACATGATCTATTTTTATACATTTAATATGGGTACATTATATTCTCCAGATATATGCACATGTATGTTATTGATCTTTTAATGTAGACGTCTATTTTATTGATCTTTTGATGTCTTCATCTTTTATGTAACTTATGTATGTGTTATGCACATGTTTCTATATATGTTATTCATATTTTCAATATTCAAGTTTACATGTATATATATAGTTATTCATCTTAATGCCTTAATCTGAGTGTAATTAACTATATAATTTTAATGGTCAATGTACATAACAATATAACATATATTTAATGACATGTCTTAATTAACTATATTTAGTCTAATTATATTTAATGTAGATCATGTATTAACTATATTTAATGACATGCCTTAATTAACTATAATTAACTATATTAAATCTAATTATATTTAATGTCTTAATAATTAAGTCTATTTAATGACTTAATTAACTCTATTTAATGACATGCCTTAATTAACTATAATTAACTATATTTAACCTAATTAACTATAACTAACTATATTTAATCCTATTAACTATATTTAATCTAATTATATTTAATATCTTACTAATTAACTCTATTTAATGACTTAATTAGTTACTCTATTTAATGACATGTCTTAATTAACTATAATTAACTATATTTAACCTAATTAACTATAACTAACTATATTTAATCTAATTATATTTAATGTCTTAATAATTAACTCTATTTAATGACATGCACCTTAATTAACTATATTTAACCTTTAAATTAACTATATTTAATCTAATTATATTTAATGTCTTAATAATTAACTCTATTTAATAACTTAATTAACTATATTTAATGACATACATTCTTAATTAACTATAATTAACAACATTTAATTAATAAAATATAATGTACATGTAATTATATGTAACATAGTTCATATAACATATACATGTAATCTTAACATAACGATTATATACAAACATAAAGAATGTATCATATAAGAACATATAAAGATTATATGTACACATACAAATACATACAAATACTAAAAAGGTTGTCTTAAGGGGAGGTCCTAAGAGACCTGGTCTTAAATGAGATATCCATGTCGAATTTAAATAAAAATAACAATACATGTCTAATTTTGCATATGCAAGATAAATGATCCAATGTACAAAAAATTATATAAAACAAATATCCTATCAATATTAAATATGAAAGTATAAGAGCTATATAGGCATAACTCAACTAGAGCTCACAATAAGTACATAGGTAAACTAGAGCTCCACAAACAATGTATTGTTAGGATCCTCTCTACTTTTTATTATCTCTAGAAGTTTTTCATGTTCTTCAATAGGAAATTTCCACTTTTGATTTCCACGACATCCTTTTCTTTGTACTGCTTCAAATTGTAATTTGGTTGCTATAACATGGTTGCTATAGTGTAAAACCTTTTCTCCAGGCTTGTATTCAATAAATTCAATACCACTACCAATTACCCTTGTTTGTTGATAATATGTTCCTTCAATAACAACTGATCCAATTGGATACGACTGTTCATCAGCATCTATAGTTCCTTCTAGCAACTTGTGTTTTGCTTTTGTGCATCTTAAAAGATAATAGTCCACATTTTTTGCATTATCTGGTAAGGCTTGAACTGCAAAAATATCTCCTACATGTATATAAAAAGAGAAATATAAATTAATTTAAAAAAAAATATACATGTATATTAAGTTATATATATGTATATATGCACACAAACCTGCCACAACTAAATCAGAAATGCACTCATAATCAGCTGAATATACAGGATCATGAATGTCAATGTCAATGTCAACATCTTCAAAAGGAGGCTTTCTAACTATCTCCTTCAAATCCCAATGTGAAACATATCCATTCTCAATATTTTCACATGCACTCACTAAATTGTCCTTAATGCAATCATCACAAAAACATGTTTTCTCTCTTACTTTAAGTACTGGAGGTCTATGGTTTCCTGTAGTCATCACTTGAAGTAAACTTCTAATTCCAGGAATCGTTTGACAATTGTAAGGATTAGATCGATCTATATCTGTTACAAATACAAAAACTAATTGTCATATTTCAAAATAAATATTTAATTAAAAACTCAACTTGATTTGAAAAAGACATTAAAAATAAATATAATTTAGTTCACCTTTCACCTCCCAAGTAACGCTTATTGTATTCAGTATCTCGAGTAGCAAAATGAACTTTGCACCATTCAACAATATGATTTGCACTCTCTATCCTATTCCCTGTATGTACATAAAATATGCATGTATATATAAAATTTAAAACATATGCTATTAGAGTATTAAACATGTACATTTAAAAAATGCATATATTTACCTGCAAGTTCATGTTGTCGAAGTGCACATTTTATACATGCTCCTGCTCCATCATGCTCCCCTTTTCCGTGTCCACTTTCAAAAAAATTCCATAAAAACTTAACATTGGTTCTAGCATGTTGCATTGCTAACCAATTAAATGCTTTTGCAGATTTGAATTGTCCTGTGAACGTGAAACATGATAAGTATCTACAATTATCCAAGTACATATATTAAATAGAAATAGACATGTCCAAATAAATACAAGTTAAAATAAAGTTAAATAAATGTGTAGTTATTTGGTGTATACTAACCTGCACATCCATCAGACCAAATCCAGTGCTCTGAAACATTTATTCCACGATTTCTGAGATCTTCAGAGAACATTGCAAAACAATGAGCCACATAACTCCTGTCATGAACTTTATCATTGCTAATATAGAAATGAACCTCTTTGATGATGATGCGTTCATTTTCATCCAATCTTTCTATCTGATCCACCTCAAATTGTGCATGTCTATAGGTCACTTGCACAAATATTGCAACTTGTTCAGAATGATAATATTGGCTTTGGAGCTCTGTATGAGGTGCAAATGTATAATTCTCAGAAAAATCTACAATTGAAAGTATACAACCAGGTGGAAAACAATTTTTGGAATCACGAAACTGTTTAGCTTGCCATCGTGCACCATGACAATGTTGGATATGTGGATATATCAATGGACGGAACTTGGCCATGAACTCATCATAATGCAATTCACTCTCCTTCAATACAATTTTTCTAGATTCATCCTCTCTATTATTTTGGTATGTCTCATATTCATATCTCATCCATGAAACTGGTGTGGATTCATTAATATTCTCAACTTGCATAATTTGAGAAAATTTGTGTAAATCTGCACAAACTTCACACTGATTTTTGATGCATTGCACTTTGAATTCATCTGAATCTTCTAATTTATCACATAATATGGACCTCACAAATTGTGTTGTACTGCTAGGGATGACCAAATTAGGATCAAGTATTGCCATAACTTTTTTAAATGATTTCAAGTGTAGACCAAATTGAACATGATTTCTACAACAACAAGTTTCTCGCATCTTATTTATGCGTACAAAGGAAGGACGTAAACTCTCAAACATTCTTTGACATATTTTGACATTTGAAAATTCTTGTTTGAATGCTTCAAAAAGTTCACTTTGAGTTATATCTATGAAATGTTTTGGATGTTCAATTTTGTCCCCTGTTTCTTGATCTTTAATTTGTATAGTATCACGCCTGTTGGAAGAAACACGAGAATGTGTGGTCCAAAATTCAATAACTTGTCTTTTTACTTCTTCAGAAATCCTGTCTTTTCGAGGAACTCTACAAATAGTCACCCAGTTATTCTCAATGTTATCATCTAGCATATTTCTCCTCTTGATGTATCTCTAGAAAGTTCTTCTAGATATATGTAGTACATCAGAAATTGCACGCACCTATTTTCTATGTGTCAATTTTCTACTAGATATAGTAGTCATCAATGCTCTACGTGCATTACTCAAATCACCTCCTCGAGTTGTGTTGTCAATTTTGTTATAAGCATTTTGCAAATTTTCAACTATTGTTTTATTAATATTATGAGCATGGTTTTTCCTGTTATCAACACCCAACAACTCTAAGACAAGTCTCATATCTCTTCTCCTAAATAACTTGACAAATAATTGTGCCTGTCCAAATATACTTTTATCCTTGAAATATTCATCCCACATGTTCTAACAATGCTTTTTGATAGTGTTATCATTTATCATATCTTTAGATAGAATTTGGTTAAAAAGTAGTTCTTCATCCAAATCCATCAATTTTTTTATGCTTTCTAATTTGTCTCTATCAATAGAACTGCCAATTTCTTCCTCTTCATTACTTTCATTTTCTTCATGAATCTCATCATGTTCAGGAATTTCAGTAGGTTGGTTTTGAGCATGTTTTGTATGGCCTTTTATTTTGTCATCTCTTTTTCTATCATATTTCCTTGATCTTTTCCTTTTACTACCCATTGAATAATTCAACCTATAGAAAAAAAAAATTTTAAAAATTAGATTTTACTAAATATCAGCTAATGGTTCAATATATAATACATAAAAATAAAAATAATTAGAAGAGAAAAAAAGCACCTTCAAATTATTCGATCTTTTGCAATATTGATTAAATCCGCAAAACAGTTGTTGAAAATTGCTTCAAAATTAATTGTTTTTTGCAAATCTTCTTTCAATTTTCGTTGTCCCTGTATATTTAATTATTTAAAAAAGACAAAACAATATTTTTTTATATCAAAAGTCACACTAACCGCTAGTGGTTTCTCAAGCCGACTAGGGGTTTCGGTCGTAACTGTTCTGGCCGAAACTGTTACGGCCGAAACAGTTCCGACCGTAACTGTCTATGTGGCAGCCTATGTGGCAGCCAAATAAGCAAAAATTAGAACTTCTGTAAACATCTCACTTTGAAGGCCAATTTGACCTACTAAATTGAAGTATCTTTTAAAACTAAAAATATACTTTAGTAGTTCTCGGAGTCACGATTATGATTGTATAATTTTTTTAAAGTTTTGATTATGAATAATATGTTATAATTTAAAAATATTACAAGTAGGTATCTTAAGATTCAGGAAGATATCTATTCAAAAATAAGAAAAAAATAGTAAATCATGTTAAATTTTTTTTTTTTTAATGGTGCACTAGAGGAGAGAGTCTTCTTCAAGAATATGTAATTTTTTTTTTAAAATATGTAGATTTGATGGAAAATGTTTGACGGGAGAAAAAAACTGTCTATTTCTGATAACTTTGACTTTGACCAGTTATAACTTCAAAAATATTAGCCAAATTTTTATTTTTATTTTTCGGTGCACCAGGTATACATGTTAACTCTAACATATTCCAAAATCAAACCAAAATATGAAGATTTGCATATATTTGTTTGACGGGAAAAAAAACTCTATATTTTTAGTATTTTTTAAAAATTAAAATTAAAAAATACACTTTAAAAATTCAAAAATAAATAAAATTTTCACTCAATTTAAATTAAAAAAATTATAGACATAAACTTCATCCAATTTTACACATTTCATTAGTTTACATCATCTTCAAATTCTAAGCACAAATGCCACTTTTATTTCGTTAAAGTTGAAGACTTTAAATTCTGATATCACTTCTCCTTTATAAAAGGTGACACAGGTTTGTGCTTTTACCCTGTCGTTTCATTATATGGTTTGAACAAGTGTGGAAAAAAATCATATTTTTATTATGAATTTTTTGTTCACCAATCTATGTTAAACTAATCAGCAAGGTCACTTTCCTAATACTTTATGAACTGGATGTTATTCGCAAGGTCAGTTTCCTAATACTCACTATAGTACTTGCTATTCAATTGAGATAGACACGGCTCATTAGTTTTTTTGTATTCTCTTTGGATTTTGTTAAAGAAGATAGCTAAATGCTATATGATGAACTAAAAGTTCTGTGGTGTCAACAGGCTTGTGCATCTCCTGAGCCAAATTACCAGCCCCAGTGACATTTGTTGTTGTTCAAAAGCGGCACCATACTAGACTATTTGCAAATAACCATGCAGATAGGCATTCTATAGATAGACTTGGGAACATCTTGCCAAGTCTTCAGTACATAATAAAGCAACTAAATTTCATAAATTATTTTTTTGATAGTCGATTTGTTTAAATATTGCCCATCAAAAATTACTTAGTACATCTCATCTTTTTTCTGCACAGGAGCTTGCAGTTCTGAAGAATCTGATAGCGAAGAATTTGAAGAAGATATTGTAGCAAAGGTATATTTGGTGTTCTTTTTTAAGTGAAGATGTGATTGAAAATTTTGTATATTGTCATATTTCACTTGCAGAAAGGTCAAATTGTAAATAGAGGTGAAGTTGTATGGATTCAAGTTTCTTCTTCATTATTTATAATGCCCTTGATTCCTCCTTTGTAGCTGTAAAAATACTTTTTAATTTTCACTTTTCCAGATACCCTATACCAGGTTCTTCAAGATTCCAAAATATCTTGGGCTGACCCCACTCCAGCATGTCCTAACTCCTAGTTGGTTCAGAGACCTAACTCCTTTTTATATGTGTCTTCCTCTTACTACTCCATCTGCAGGTTGCAAAAAAATCATCCTTCTTCCACCAACGAGTAATTCCATTCAAGAAAGACCATGTCTGACGATATCAATGCACAAAAAAATAGGGAGGCAATTGCTAGACTGCGGTCTAACTTAAAAAGAAAAGGTGATGGAAAATGTTATTGTCCCTGCAAAATGTGTAAGGGCTTAAAGACTCGAAGATATCTAATCACAACAGCTGAGCAACATTGTAGGCAACATGGTCACATTGAAGGGGGAAACGAGTATCGCCCATTGGTATGTATTTTAATAGTTTATAAATTACATGAGACATGATTTGACGATGACATCATGGTCATGGTTAATATAAGGTCATCATTTTCATATAGGTCAACATCCCTGAGTTTCATGTTATGGACCATGACAATTCGAAGAATGCGGTTTTCCAAACGAGGGAACATGGAGGTGTGAATATTGAAGTAGAAGGTAATGATACCATGGAAGAAGATCAGGATGATGAAGATCACGATGATCAAGATGATAATGATGATGATGATGATGGTGATGATGATGTAGAGTTTGATGTACCTTTACTTGAGAAGGCAGAGCAGCCCCTATATGAAGGCTCCAAAACAACTCTTCTTGCCGCTGTATTGCTATTGGTGAACTTGAAGGTAATGAATGGTTTATCCAATGTAGCAATGACATGTATATTAAGATATGCCACCTTCTTTCATTATTTTACTCGTAGTTCCCTTACAATTAACATTGGGTTCGTGTAGCAATTAATATTCTTTAAATTAAGAAATTATATTTTTGGTCGTAGGTTGATAGGTGAGTGTTTGTTACCACCATCAAACATTCTACCTCACTCGTACCGAGAATTATCTGCCATCATGAAAGATATTGGAATGGAGTATCAAACAATAGATGCATGTCCGAACGATCATATTATATATTATAAATAGCATGAATTTGCAACACAATGCCCTACTTGTCATATCAGTAGATATCAATCAGATCGATTAACAAAAAAGGTGCCTCGCAAGGTTCTTCGGCATATTCCCATTATTCCATGTCTGCAACGATTATTCAAGTGCAATAGCTTGGCACAATTTATGGATTACCATGCACACAATAGAAGTCAAGATGACATTATGCGAATGCCTGCAGATGGTTCGGCATTTAAGGAAATAGAGAAAAAATGGCCACACTTTAAAGAAGAACCTCGTAATCTCAAGCTTTCATTGGCAGCAGACGGTGTCAATCCTTATGGAGAGATGAGATCTACTTACTCGGTGTGGCCTGTTTTTGTTATCAACAATAACATACCTCCTTGGTTGTCCATAAAGAGAGAGCACATAATGTTGACACTGATTGTTCCAGGTATTTTTTGATTTAGTGGTCATCTAAATTAATTTATTATTACTAATCCATCAAATGGTCAAAATAATTATGTAATGTTTTTGCTCATTCAACTAGGTAAGTACCAAGTCAAAGATATCAACGTATATATTGAACCCCTTATCGACGAGTTGGTGGTGTTATGGAATGGGGTTACTATGTATTACATTTGTAGACCAATAGGACAAAGACAATTTCATGCAATGCAATGCTTGTATGGACAATACATGATGCCCCTGGGCTAACACATTTTTGTGGTATGTTCTCTTCTTGACAGCTCTTTTTTGGTATGTCAAAGTTAACACATTTAATCCAATTATACACGATCTTGTAGGTCTTCAGACAAAGGGTAAATTTGTGTGTCCATTTTGTGGTCCAAAGATGAAATCTTGTCATTCAAAAAGTTTAAGAAAGCAGGTGTTTGATGAGAATAGACACTTTCTACACAGAAATCATAAGTACCAAATTACCGAAAAACATCTTTTCAATGGTCTAGAAGAGACTACATCAAAGCCACAGAGAATGACACCTCGCCTATGGAAGTTGGCATACAATAAAATAAATCATCGAGGTCATGTCATTCCATTTGATGCTTTTTTTTTCAAATTTATATTTTGCTATTGTGTTTTGTTTACTGATGGTTGTGAAGGTCGTCAAGACATCAATGTCCAACTTCCAAAAGGACTAAAAATTTATCCTACACAATTTACTAGGTTTTCGTACTACGAGCAACTCTCGATTGTGCATTTGTTTGATCCTATGCATATTGGAAAGAATGTAGCACAGACATTATGGAAAATCTTGGATGGAAGGCGTGACAAAGATCAAATTGTCAAAACTTGTAGTGACATTGAAGAATCCAACCATGCAATGAAAAATGGTATTCGACCAAATAACAATGGAGACCGGATTGATACAAGTGCCCTTAGTTGGTTATTGTCAGAGCAGCAGAGCAACGCTATAAAAGAAGTCATAAAAAAATACGATTTCACACAGGATTTGCTACGAACATAAACAATGTCATATCAAATAAAAGTGAATTTGGGCCAAGGTTGAAAACACACGATTGGCATACATTTATTAAGGTAATTCATGTTATTTTTTATTCACTATATATTTATATACTGCATGTAGTTTCAATTGCATTCTTTTATAAAATATTGACAAGATCATTTTACAAATATTGCAGTACGTTCTACCTCTATCTCTCCCACACCACTTTGCCAACAATGTCAAACAGGTTATATATGATCTTGGAAAATACATGAGGTGGTTGTCATCTAAAGAATTCAATAAAGAAGATATAAAATATTGGAAAAGAAAAATTCCTCTTCTAATGTGTGAAATGCAAAAGTGTCTACCTCCAAGTTTTTTCAATGCACAAGAACACTACCTCATACATCAAGTTGAGGAGATTGAATTGTGTGAACCTGTGCCAACTAGGTCAATGTGGATGGTTGAGAGGCACTTTAAATTTTTGAAAGGCTTGGTTCGACAAAGAGCACATCCCGAGGGTTCTATGGTGGAAGGATATATGGTATACCAGACCATGGTGTACATTACTAAATATCTTCCTAAGTTTGCAGCAAACATCCATGTAGATCATATTTGGGATTGAAACTCAATTAACAAATTCGAAGGGGAGTACTTGATGGGCAAAGGTAGATCGAGGAAAGTGAGAGGTAAATCTAAGATTTTATTGTAGTTAATTAATTCATATAAATCTTCAATATAAGTTATTTTTAATTGGTGTATTTATTTGAAACAGGTGGTCGGGAGTGGGATGCAATACATTTGTATATTGTGAACAATCTTGATTGGATGACGGAATGGATTGAACGATGTCAACAAAATGGTTGCTCATTAACATGGGAAGGTGTTGCTACATTGGTTACAGAAGCTCATCGTAATGGAGATTCCAATGTTATGCCGATGGTAGTTGATCTAGTAAATGGTTTAAGAGGTGGAGAGGTATGTAGAAATTTATTAATGATCATAACTTGACGTATGTTTCGTATCAACTCACGATGCAAATAATTTACACAGACTTCAAAAATTGTAGGTCAAGCACCACAAAGTTATGTACTATCATGGCCACAAATTCTGCATAAAAAGGTTGGATGACACAAAGAAAACTTGTGATTCTAGGATAACTGCAGTTTTCGAGGTCACCAATATATCATCTAGAAGCAACATACATCCTCAACAATCTCAAAATCAATACTATGGCATCTTGGATGATATAATTGAGTGTGAATTTAACACCTTCAAAGTAGTTCTATTCGTCGTCAAATGGTACAAGTTACGACTAAATCAAAATGATCCAGATAGAACGGTTATTCAACATGATAATGGATTTACAATGATCAATACAAGGTCGTTTGAGCCAGTTGGAGATGAGCCCTATGTTCTTCCAAGCCAATGTGAGCAAGTGTTTTACTCAGAGGTTCCAAATAAATAAGGTTGGTCATTTGTTGTTAGACATGATCCAAGAGGAAGGCCGATAAAGTATAATGTTATGGAAGAAGAAGATATTGAAGATGATGAAGAAGCAGATGATGAAGATCAAGATGATGGTGATGACGATGATGGTGATGGTGATGGTCATGATGGTGATGATGATGATGATGGCGATGGTGATGGTGGCGATGATGATGGTGATGATGGCGATGATGATGGCGATGATGATGGTGATGATGGCGATGATGATGATGATGATGATGATGATGATGATGAAGATAATCAATGACTACAAACATCGTCACCCCTTCTGTTGACAATCTTGCATTCCATATATAAGGTAAATTTGTTCATGTTTATGATGTTGCATATTGTTCATGTTGTCTTCTAAGTTATTTGTAGCATAAATGTATCATGTAATTTTTAGCGAACTTAAGATAAATTATTAACATATGCAAGAAATTTGATTATATATTTATTGTGTTCATTTCTAATGATTACAACATATGTTATTTATAGTTACCAATGTTTATGTTGTGTCTGATTATGACCCTTTTTGCAAATAGTCAATTGACTATAGGTACATCATCACCCCTTCTGTTGACATGTTTGCGATGTTGCCTATAGTTCATGTTGTCTTCTAAGTTATTTGTAGCAAACGTGTATCATGTAATTTTTAGCTAACTTAAGGTAAATGATTAACATATTCAAGAAATTTGATTACATATTTATTGTGTTCATTTCTAATGATTACAACATAGGTTATTTATAATTACCAATGTTTATATTATGTCTGATTGTCAACCTTTTTGCAAACAGTCAATTGACTACAGGAGATTTGACCTGTTTGGCTTGGATTGTGCACAGTGACATGGATCAGCAGGTATAAGTCAATAAATAGACATAATTTTCTTATATTCTTCTTTTTTATCATTGAGCACGTATGTTATAAATAGACATTATATAATCATATAATGTATATATAGACAAAGAAGGTCCGTATAGAAATATAATTGTATAATCACTTTCAACTTACTACATTTTATATATGTCACTTTCACTTTCCATTTGATGGATTGCAGGACCCACCAAATAGGTACCTGTCAGATCTATCTACATCGAATGAGGGAAATGAGGAAATGGTAGATGAAATCTCTACATGTACTACGGCTAAAAGAGGGAGATCAACTAGAGGTCAAAAGAATAGAAAAAAATTTGATAAACGCATGCAATTTTCCCTTGCTAATGGGGGGTCATGTTCTTATGATGATGAGACCAAAGGCGACATCAAAGTGCCCTTTCGGTACTCACACATTGAGAAAGAATGGATACCCAATGAGCTACCTCCAATTAACAAAGATTTTTGTGTTAATGAGAGGATATATCGCATTGCTCCATCCTCATTACATGGTTTGGGCCTATTTTCCATGGATGGGATAAAGGTATGTTACAACAAAGTTGTCGAATTGTTCAAGTATGTCGGTCCATGTTACAATTACAATGATTGGATGTGGATTGTTCGATATAAAAAAAGTATGTGTAGGTATGGGGTATCAGCTAATTATATACAACGGAAATTAAATGATCAAAGTAAAATATTTGCTATGTACATTGATGGGAGACCAAAAGCAATAGGTAATATTGCAGGTTTTATAGATAGTACGCGACCTGCTTCAACTAGTAAGCAACCCAATTGGATATTTGAGGCGCATGAGGGGAATGAAGTTTTTGTTTGTGCAATAAAATCAATAAGTGCAGGGGAAGAACTGCTAATTGATTACCATTTAAATCACATAGATACAAACAATGTTACTATCATGAGGGGTGTAAGTACTATTTACCATTTTGTTAATAAGTTTTTTTTTGCTGTCTATTGCTTTCAATTAGCTGAATTTTTTATGTTTAATCTTTGTGACAGGATGATATGGATCTGACAGATGATAGAGGTCAGCAGGATGCTACTCCCACCCCTTCTTCAGCGAGGGTAAACCTTTTTGAAATTGTACAAATTAGATAGTTGAAAAATGTTATATTATTACGTTATTTTATTTACAGTTTTTGAGTTTTTATGATAGTTTTACTGATATTCCTCTCACAATTTGATGTTCAGGATAAGGGTAAAGCAGTAGCAGTGACCACCGAGCCACTAGCTATGCATTCTGATGAGGCTGATATTGTTGATACTCCCAATTTTATAAAAATGTTGAAAAAAAAAATTAGGCAAATTAATTTAGAAGCAATGAAAATTTTGGATGAGGCAAATATGGAACCCAAGGAGATGAGGAAGAGGCTATCAGAATTGAAAGTGCAAGCTCAGCGTTATGAAGTAAGCTCCAATGAATATTTAGTTATAACAAAAGTTCAATAAAGATTTATATTTTATAATCTTTTATGTTGTGAAGTAAAATATGTAATATGTGCAAAAATACTTTATTGATGCAATTTTTTTAAAGAGTTGTACGAAACTTTAACTACTAAATTCTTGTTATACATGAATTTTTGGGAATTGATCCAGAATGTGGTCAAGGACAACACGGTGAGGGTGGTAGTAGCAGAGTTCCGGCTGCAACTGGTAAAATAATCTTTTAGTTGACAAGTTAGAAGGAATTTTTTATGTCTTTGCTAACAATGTATTGTTCAAGTCATCTAGTGCAGGAGACTCCTACGAGGTTGACGGATGCTCGTACAAGATTGCCGACTGCAATGTCGGCAACAAGGGGACACCCAGCTGGTAAATCCTTGTTTTGCTATATTTGGTTTTGTGTTAATTATGAGTTGATAATATGTACTTTAATCTTGGGATGCATCACATAGTGTATTTTTTTTTTGTGGGAGGAGATGCACCATCTGGTACATCGCCAAATGCAGATCATAGTACATCTATTGGTGATAATTCACCGTCATTTCTTGGAGCTACCCGTGTTTCTAGCACCGAATCTATGGAGACATCATTATTGATTGACCATAATGAATTAATGCCTTTGAAATGTCCTAAGCTTCCAGGTACTTTAAATAAATTTATTTTTATTGTAATAAGGATTTTCTTGCAAGATGTAAACATGATAGGAAGTGGTGAATGCAAGGGCTTTTGATGTGGAGTGATGCCTCATGACCTTTAGTGTGTCGTATTGTGCAAGTTGTTTAATTATTCTGGAATTGCTTTTTATTAGGGGTTTGGTAGGATCGTCTGAATTATCAATGACCTTTTGTCTATACCAGTAATTCTCTAGTTTAGTAATTTGGTACATTGAAATTTCATGCTTTGAATAGAAGATACTAACTAATTTTTCTACAGAGAACCAAAAGTGGGAGTCTTCTTTCATATGATTCATTTTAATGGTTTTTACTATTAATTATCCCATGACATTTTTTGTAAGAAACGATACATTTTATAGGAGGCTTTATGACCTCACGCTACGAAGATTCGGGCCCACCATACGTACTAGGTTGTTGTACATCATAACTGAACTAATTTTATCCCACTATTTTTTTTCATATCATTAATTGGTGTAACATTTTTCCTTTCATTCGAGTCTTTTCTTATACTAGCTATATCTAACAATTTTGTGTTTTTTCTTAAAAGGTGGAACTACCAATCTCAAAAATTAAAAGATGAGCTCATCAAAGATATAGAGCATGAGTTTGGTAGTAACATTTTTTATCGTAAGAAATTGTTACAAAAAGTTGCCAGACATCTTAAGGTTGTGAGGGACACATATAGAAAGAGCCTCGTCCACAACCCGAAGTACGAGCGTCCTCCCTTTGTTTCAGTTAGGGACTGGAATGAGTTCATTTTGGATGCACAGGAGAAAGGGAAACGTCCGCCAAAAGAAAGTGTGCTAGCAAATCCAAAAAGGTATGCAATAGTATTAACTACTAGTACATTAATGAGCAAATTTAGGGTTCAACTTCAGTATCAACAATTTCAACTAGCTCAATTTAATCTATCTATTGATGAAAGGTATGTAAGTCATATGATGACACAATTTCTTATAAATCTCAATCTCAATCTGGGCATAAATCCTACATAAGATATATTGACAAAATGAAGCCCTTTATTCATATTTAGTGACAAATTTTAGAGCCTATGTCTCCTATGGGTTCTTTTCTCAAATTTTATCTTCGCTGAACTCAAACTCTAATTCAACTAAGAAATTCCTACTCAAAGTTGTGACAACCGAATCTTGTGATATGATGTACCATGTTAGATTTTGAGTCATAAAAATAGGCAACGCCTTGACCACTATACTTGTTGACTTTTCGTTTCTTTTACAATAATTGCTCGCTATCTTGAGTTTCCTATCCCCTGTTTTCTTTTGGGTCATGTGTGCATCAAATCTGCACTTAACCTGCATCTAAATCCTGATGAAATCCATCATTGAAGATATCAAATCCCATATTCTGTAGTATTCTGTTAACTATGATAATAGTATATAATGTTGTCATTAGTGATTGTTATTTTATACTGTCATCAATTCCATTTTGTGCTTTGTTGCATATCAAAAAAGAAGTGCATATACATTATACATCAGATTTAAGTGTGAAGCATCACAAAATCTAATCTCTATCTTTAGATAACAATGTAGTCTGAGAATCCTAAAGAATTTAAAGCTGAGCATTTCCACCACATCTAAAATCCATTCTTCTTTTTTAGTATTTTTCGTTGTTGTTGAAGCTTTGATCACATGGATTATGTGTCTATACCCAACCAATAGATTATCCTTTTTAGGGAATCCCTGCTTTTTCTCTTGTGGAAACTGTAAAGATGGAAACTCATTAAGAGATTTTTCCTGATATCACCCTGTTTCCAATCTTTCTCTTTCGTTCCTTAGCTCTTTGCAAGCTCACAAAAGGCGTATCAGCTTTGGTAACATGTTAATTATTTGTGTGTAGACTAATTCAAAGACATATATCAATGAAGTAAAGAGACAAAGTACCAAGCCTAACACATCTACCTTGGGGGAGCACTCTTAAAATACAACATAATGTACAAAAAAATTCACGGTGTGTACAAATGAATTTTCATGTGATTTGAACCTTCACCTGCACCTCTTGTTCCTTCACATTCTCATCCTTTTGAATTCAATATTTCTCGCTATGTTGTTTTGTCAAAATCCCTAAAATAGGAGTTATTTCTCCAACATACTACCACGCATAATCCTCAATTTTGGTATTTAAATTTTGTTATTGTAAATATAGGTATGTAATTCATATGCTGACACAATTGCTTATAAATCTCAATCTCAATCTGGGTATAAATCCTACATAAGATATATTGACAAATGAAGATATATTGACAAATGAAGCTTCTAATATGTTCTCTCTGTGACCAAAGGCACTCACCCTTATAAAACCTTCACCTGCGGGTCCAAACCCAGTTCCTGGAGTTGTAACTATATGTTCTTTCTCAAAGATCTCAGTAAAAATATCCCATGAATTTTGACCAGGAAATCGAACCCATACATATGGCGCATTTTTTCCTCCAAAGACATCAAACCCAAGTGAAGTAAATGTTTCCACAATGATTCTAGTATTCTCTTTATATCATCTAACATATTTCAAACTTTTCATAAGTTGCAGGACACATCAAAGGCAACAAAGGCGAGGCTGGAAAAGGTTGGGCAGCGCAAACTTGGCTCTGGGGGAATATTCGAAAATCAAAGCACGCATTGTAAGTAGCAATAAATGAATTGCAAAGAAAAATTATTTATAAAATGCAAATAATTTTTTAATTAATAAAAAAATGCAGGGCGTTGATTTTAATCTAGAGGCCACAGAAGAACACACAAAAATTGCCTTCAAGCAAGGCTATGCAGCGGTGGCTGAACGCCTACGGCAAGCTTCCATTGCCCCAACCGAACAGTCTCCTGCATCATGTGCACAGGTAAATATGCCAAAAAATATATTAGAAATTGAATACTTGAGCAACAATTTATTTGATAATAATGTGCATGACATTGCAATGCAGCCTGTTAATCCTGACACAGATCATACGCAGCATCATGAAGCCCCTGATGTGCATCGTATCGTCGATGGAGGTGCTCAATTGTTATTTAAAACTATTTATGTAATTATTAATACAATTTAACATCTTTAATTGAACTTGGTGTAACCTTTTTGTGTTGAGGATATAGAATCATGTCGTGCTGAACGAGTGCTAGAGGATGTTCAGACTGATCAGCAGGTAGATCATGTGGCACATTCAGGTAAAGAAAATCTATGTTTTGTTCTATTAAATTAATTTTTTGATTTATAGTTCTTTTACTTAAATAAAAACTCATAATTCACTAATATAAAATGGTGGGAATTTAACCTCATGAAGTACTTGTTATTGCAGCGGACCCCCCTTTGGTGCAGCGGCCTCATGGTGTTCTTGAACGGATGAGGAGGAGACATGTGTTAGAACCAATAGAGGAGGGGGATCCTAACGAGGACATTGATATTCCTCTTAGAAATTTTATGAAAAAAAGAAATGGCAAGAAAGCAAAAAAGAGATGATTATTCATGAATGACTTACTCTTGAATATTGTGTTAATGAATTATTCATGGATGACTTACTCTTGAATGTTGCGTGTTAATGAATTATTCGTGAATGTTGTGTGTTTATGAATTTTATGTGTTAATGAATGTTATCATGTGATTATAATGATTGAATTTTCTATTTCAAAAATAGATGAATTAAATGTTATTAATTAAATGTTAATGGGGAATTTAGAGTGATGTTAGGGGGGGGGGGGGGGGGAGGGGCCAAATGAGCTTCCACCTTCACGTGGTTGGCCCTGTTAAGTAGAGAATATTTAACTATTCTCGAAACCAAGTGAAGCTCAAACTTTAAAGATAAGCTTATAGTTAATAGTGACAACCAATTAGCAAGTCGAAATGAAGTTCTTCGTTACAGGTACCTTTTTAGTTTTTAAAGCACTTTAATATTGTATAGTTTTTTTCTCTTAAGTTAAAGTATTCTTTTACTATAACAACATAATTTATGACCATTTTAGTAACTATTCTAACATCTCTTTATGACAAATCCTATTTTTCAGATGTTGAGCATGGCTGCAGTTGTGCAATTGGTGTTTCAGAGTATTAGTGTGGTTTATAGGGACATAGGAACATCACCACTTTATGTGTATGCAAGTACTTTTCCTGATGGTATCAAACATCTTGATGACGTTCTTGAGGCTTTGTCTTTGATCATATATTCTCTCACTCTTTTGCCCCTCATCAAATACGTCTTCATTGTATTGTGGCCCAATGATAATGGAGATGGTAAGATTATAACAGCTCTAGTTTCACTTTGTCTTTAGGTCAAAGTTTGATCTTTTTGATGTGAAAACATGTGTTCTAAGTTTAAAGGGACGATTTTTTTTGCAGGTGGAACATTTTCTCTTTATTCTTTGATTTTCCGCCATGCAAATGTCAGCATGATACCCAATCACCGGGAAGAAGACAGGAAACTCTCCTCATATACACTTGAAGTTGCAGGTAGACAGCCCAATAGATCCATTAGGATAAAGGAAGCTCTTGAACAAAGTAACTTTGCCAAGAGATGTTTTTTAATACTAGCCCTTGTGGGGACTTGTATGGTTATAGGAGATGGCGTCCTCACCCCTTGCATCTCTGGTACATATTATTGTTTTTACAATATGTAATGCTTTTTATTGTTATTTTTCAATATATTGTATGCTTGTTATATCAATGTTTCAATAGTGTGATCTATTATCATATGTTAGAAATCAAATGATCTCGAAATCTACTTAATTCACAATAAATCCCTTAGATTGTACAAAATTTGTTAACTTTTCCCTTTCATTTGTTCAAGTAGTTTCACTAACACTTAATTTGTTGATATATTTTAGTTCTTTCAACAGTGGAGGGAATCAAAAGGGGGGACAAGTCGCTCAACCAAGGTGAGTTTTCGGCATTTGCTCACATTATAATATTTGAGATGGGTAGGAAGGTTATGGTGAGCAGAAAACATGAACACAAAATTAGATTGATAAACTAATGACATTTCATTCTTTGTCCTATTCCTCAATTTCATGCTTGGGTTTTATAACCCCAATTGATCTTCCTTAAAACATTATTCCATTTCTTTTATGAATTCTGAAGTCAGGAATCTCTGAAATTGTAATGACTTTGCAAGGTATCCCAGCAAATCTCAAATTCACATTCTTTTTTTTCTATCTTAAAGTCTTGCCTGTAGGAAATTGTGATCTTGTGTTGAATACACATGTTAACCTGCGAATTTATCTGACTTTCTCTTTGGACCTGCTTTTGGTGTAATCTTAGAACCCATATTGTTGTACTCGAATTTGGAAGGCGCACTGGAGATGGCATAGCTGTGAAATGCCTATGTTTGGAAAGTTGTTTGGTTTTTATCTTGATTGATGAATAGTTTGCTGTCATTATGTGGATAATGGCTTTGGTTACAGGCATCTTATCTTTCCAAAATCATACCTAATGACCGGAGAACATCCTAAAATTTTGACATGTTATATCTGATTTGGAGGAGGAAGAAGTACAAACAATTCAAAAGGTTGTCTAGAATGAGAGAGTAGTGTGCTTCCATAGTTTTCATCTATCTTATTTTTGTATATTGGAATGACTTGAATATTTTTAAATGCAGGAAGAACTGTGCCAAAAAGAACGTAAAAACCGAGATGAATTTTGAAGATTGCTGGAGGATCATAAAGCAACTGGCCTGCTTACAACAAAGACACACTTCATTTGAAGCAGGCTCTTTGCTTTATGATCCTCCAATTCTTTGATAAAGCAAAGAACTAGAGGATCATAAAGCAAAGAGCCTGCTTCAAATACATCTGGTTCACCACCCAAGGATTTGTTTGAAGATGTTGCAGAAGGGATGAAAAAGCAGGTAAGAAAGTTGCATATATTTTAATGATTTGATTGCAGGATTTAATTGCACTTTCACAATCAGGCTTGCAATCATTATTACTCAAGGCAATGTATGTTTGATTCCTTTGATGTAACCGCTTTTTGAATATGTATCTTTGGCAGTACCAGGAGGACAAATCAAACATAAAAGATGCTATGGAGTCAGGAAAGGTGTGCCTTTTGTGCTTTAAGATTTTCCATTGGATGTAAAATATATTGTAATCTTTTTGATGTAATGATTGCAGCTCGCAGTAACATCAGCATGGACTCTTGACAAGTTCAAAGCCTCCATTAGGGAACTATATGATTTGGCTGCTGCATCTGAAACAAATCTTAAGGTTTGTTTTGGTTACATTTCTAGATTTTTTGTCTCAGCTACAGAAGACTTCACAATAAAAGTATTTGGTATTTGCCTTTGAACAATGTTGTCACATATTGTTATGTTCCTAGTAACTACTATTTATACAAACAAGGATCTTATCCTTATGTTCCATATGACTCTGGTTCCTAACTGATTCGATCATTGCATCAGCTATATTATGTTTTGACTCATTTGCACTGGTAAGTAGTTGCTGGAAGTGAATCGCTATCACAAATGCATTAGTCGGTTCTCATTAGTGGATAATGGATTTTTATTAGGTTAAACTGAAACAATTGCAAATGTTGAAAGTAATGCAAGTTGTTTTGGGATATATGATTTTGTTAGGTCTTATTGACATCCTTTGTATTGCTTGCAACTTGTGTTTGAAGAAGTGATTGAACAAGTAAAGGAAAAGGAAGAGAAAGAAGCAAAAAGGAGGGAAAGGCTGGCAGATGATTTCACGGCTTTGCTTTATTCTCTGAAGGTTTACATTATTCATTTTGGAAAAAATCCTTCTAATGCAGTCTCTTTTTCCTCTACTACTTTTACACCTGGAGTAAAATTTCACAGAGTTTTGTACATTAAAAATCCTGAATATGAATGAATTTCTATTCTTATCATAAATGAATTTCTATTTATGTAACGATAAATTAGTTATATATTGTTTTTCCATTTCAGGAAATTGTTGCTTCCTCAGAATGGGAGGATTGCATACCTTTTCTCAAAGATGCGGAAGCATACAGGTAAAAGAGCCACTATCAAGAATTAATCTTATTGTGAGTAATTAAAGGTAGTTATCATGTACCTTACACTAGTAGTAGCTATAAATATATTGGATATGAATATTCAGGGCAATTAGTGATGAAAGCTTCTGTCGGGAGATATTTGATAAGTACATTGCAAATCTTCACAAAAAGGTTAAGGAAAACAAGCGCAAACGAGATGAAGAAGAGGTACATGACCTGATTATCATTTCCACTTTCATATCTAATTTTGTCAAGATCTAATTGTTGTTTAAATACCTTTTGAAAGCATATTTGGGTGAGTGTTGTACTGAGAATGCAAATTAGACCTCCTTATGAAGATAATTGTATTACTAACAAGTTATTTTAACTACTTTTACAAACTAGCCATTAGAAGTTAAATTGTTGCAAACTAGCCTTTATCAAGATCTGATATGACCTAGATGAGATGAGTTAGGATTAGTAGACTAACCAACATGAAAGGTCATTCCATGTTGAACTAGAAAAAAATAATTTTAAAATTTAATATGAGAGGCACCCACCAGATAAGATTTGGATGTTGTCTACAAGGACAACTCTTAACTATGAAATTGTTATAATATAGTGTGTTAAGATTTGGATGCCTTAGTTCAATTTCCTCTTGGTAGAGTTTCAAACATTAGCTCAATGCAATCCTTTTGGTTTAAAATTTGACAAAAAAAGTTTCTTAAAATTCTTACAAATGAAAAAAAGTTTGTAAAAGAAGCCCTCATATTTCCATACAGTGAAATTTCTTTTTAATTACAAATTAGATTAATTGAAACTGTGAACTTCACTGTACTATGACCATTTCTGCGACTTAGGATAGCCCATACATTGTGACCAGTCTTTTTCTTGTATTTGCAGCTTAAGTAGTTCACCGCCAACAATTTTTCTCTTTAGTTTTGCTATTATTAAGTTAATCCATACGACTAATTTCTTTTTATCCGAGCTTCTCTTCAAGGCTCTCATACATGAGGAAAATGGGGCAAAATTAGTGCCTTGGTTGTATTGATGTTTTCACATATTATTCACCAGACCTGATTAGAACTAACCTATGAGAACTTTCTGCCACAGCAACTTTAGTAAGCACATTATTTGTGGAGTAGATACAAGGTTCTGTCTCCAGCATTGAATGCCTCGTAGATGGAGAAGAAGTCTAGTGCCAATGTTTGTACATTCCATAGAGATTTTTGTTGTCTTGATCACATGGCACCATCATTTTTTTGTTTGAGGTATAATACAAAATGGCAACGTACAAAATGTAAGGTTGCTCAATCAAATTATATTAAGTTCCTCATTTGCAGGAATAATTTAAACAATTAATACTACAATATATTGCATTATTATTGATCAGTTTCGGAGGATGATGAAAGATTTTTAGGATAAGCAATCTATGATTCAGAACATTTTGTTGTGTCGTCATAAAAAAATCAACTCTTCAATGGGCAAGTGAACTGCAACAGTTGTCATCCTGACTATAATGATTACAAATCTATGTATACATTATGGTTAACTTCAACAAAAGTCATTCTATTGGCACAAGATTCATATACATCGGCCATTTGTGAAGCAAATATTAGCCCAAAACAGTTGGAACGCAGTCATCAATGTTAAAGCCAAAAGAAATACAAAAGTTGTCAACAACACTCTTGACATTCTCTATGTATATCCTAAACAAATGTGCTATCATCAAATGCACTTAATGATGGTGTCAGCCATTCCAATATGCATGCAGCTTTAATGTTAAATGAAGATAATTCTAATGTAACAATCAATCATTCTAGTGATTCTTTTGGCTACAACTTCTTCTAGGCTAAAATCTCTTCCTCTGTAATTAACTTCCAAATGCCTCCATAAAATCCTTCAACCTCACCTCCTGCTTCATGATGACGTTTCCTATTGATTGGAGCACGTCTCCATCGAGAACTAGAGGTATATTGATGAAGAGATATTGAATCTTATTAATATAACAACTAACTTGATAGCATTAATATACATTATGGATGAAGAGATATTGAATCTTATTATGGACCTTATCCTTGGTGGCTATGAAACGACATCTAACTTGATAGCATTAATTTTGAAGTTTCTAACTGAATGCCTTAAGGCATTGGAGCATTATTAAAGAAAACATCAAGGGATAATATTTGAATTGTAGATATTTGTAAATTATGTTGGTTTTAGACAGTTATAGTTATAGTTATATATGCGCTCTTATGATGATGTGATCGGGACTGTAAGTTTTTTTGTCACGTTTATCTGTTTGAAAAATAGATGAAATTATTGGCTTTCATTCCTGATAAATAATTATTTCCTAATTTTATTCTTCCTTGCAGGAACCAAAATTTAGACGCGCTGTGCCAATTATTGCAAAGCCTTTGCTCTCATAGGAGCCTTCTAAACTCCACAAAATTTGAGTTGTAAAGCATAATTGCTTGGTGGAAACAGGATATCGTGCACATTTCTTCCTCCTTCCCATTGTTTTGTATAAAATAAATCATTTGACGAACGAAACAATGGTGTGGAGGAAGAAATGTGCATGATACCTTGACTCTCATGCATCAAGCAATTACGCTTTATAATCAAGTTTTGTGCAGTTTTCAACGCTCCTATGAGAGCAAAGCTTTTTTTTAAAATGGGACAGCGCATCTCAATTGCGACATATGTTGGTCTCAATTGCGACCAATCTTCGTCGCAATTGAGACACCAAACTGGCAACATTTACGTCATGAGTATGGCTCCGGCGTCGAAAGAAAAGGGTTTTTCATCGAAATTTCGACTCAAAATTGGGCAAGTTTACGTCGAAATTGGGAAAATAACAGTTTAGGCTGGATAGAGAAATGGATGAAATTTGTGTCGATAAATCGACATTTATGTAGTCGAAATTTCGACGTGCAATGAATGTGGCGAAAAATTGACCAAATTTGTCGGACAATGACTTTGGTGGCTTTAGCGACCAACTTGTGTCAAAATTGAGACCTTTTTGCGTCGCAAATTAGGCCTAAATTTACTAGTGAAAATAAGCATTGTGTGACGAGCATCAGTATGGGGTCTCTAATGCACTACGATTGGTCTTGCTTTTGTTTGGACTGTTTTGAACAGCTTGACAAAAAACATGTTGATGTGGCATCATATATGATGATGTGGTCTTGAAACAAAAAGCATGTTGATGTGGCATCATATATGATGATGTGGTCTTGAAACCTTAGTCACAGGTAGGGGACATGCCAAGTAAGCTACTGTATAAAAATTAGGGTGCTCAACTATTGGGTCCTCTCCCCTAGTGGAAAATTTCAGATATATTCACAACTTCTTGTAATACCCAATACGTATAGCACATAATTTCTAATTACAACTTATGCTCGATCGGATAGATGCTAGAAAATCAAGTCCCAAAGTACCTACTTTTAAAAAAATGCAACTAATATTGTTATGCATGGCTTTTTTGTTTGCGTAGGAGTTATTTCTATGACCTAGCCCAACGCCCAACAGCCCATATCTTGGGTATCTACACGAGTTAGGGCAAAACTAATCATCCCACAGATGAGATTGTCTGCATGCAAATCGTCTCGCCTCTTAAATCTGGGAGCATATTCAAACCTAAGACCATGGAGAACTACCCACAACCTCAAGCAAACGCTTCTACCCGTGAGTTGTCATGCATTTTTTCTTAATTAATTAATATAATGTATTACATAAAAAATCAAGTATTAGATTTACAATGTGATTTTCCAAGACATCTATGGGTCCTCTAAGACATCTGTGGGTCCTCTACAATCCAAAACACCATCACACGAAGAGCACAAGTAATAGTTCACTGCCCAATCAAACAATCTACTACCACCTGAGAACAGACGAGGTGCAGACATGCAAATATACCTTTACGAAACCAAAATGCTCAATACGAACAAGCCCTCAATGTGTACAATCATTTTGACTGACAAGAAGAGCCCACTTCATGCCTCTTGATTTTTCCGCGTCCCCAAGACGACCCCTATATTGCTTGGGATTCTCCGAGACAAAGGATACCTCCCCTCTACAAGCTCTAATCTCCTTAATCTACAAATAGTCTTTAAGGTCGTTTAATCCTAGGCCACCCGATGTTTGTCGCACCTTCCTATCTCCATGAACATTCCATGGTAGAAATGGGTGAATGGGGGGCATCACTGTCTCCAACTTACAACCTATCTTCCTTCCTCGACACCAACCCAAATCCAATTCGAGCCCTTAGAATAATATTCACTAACCTCCAACATGCTCCGTCACCAACCTTCGAGTATTTGTACATGTTCCCATCTCCAAACACCATCCCAAGAACCTACATGCAATTTCAATGTTGCTCTTGTATCTCCCTTACGCCAATAAGTGGTCATCTCCAAGAACAATTGAGACTTTGTGGAGGAACTCTACATCCTCGAAAGCAAAGATATTCTTAAAATACTCTTGCAAAACCTTGCCTCAAAGATATTTTTAAAATACTCTGCAAAACCTTGCCTCAAAAGGCAATCACAACCATCGCCATATGCTAAGATAAGCTGGGCCACATTTCTCTCTACAGTTGAAAACACCACAACCTCTCAATCTCAAAATCATCTTTGAAAGCGTGAAGATTAAGGAAAGCTTCCCACAGTTTCATTCCACCTCACACAATATCAATCATCACTAAGTAAATGTTGGTTCATTAAAGCACGTAAGTATATCAACTTGCTTTGAGTTCAAATCAACAGTATATTCTTCCCTTGCATCTAGAAGAACAAGGGTGTCCATCATCCAACATCACTGGCCATGTTGGACATCTATGCTTTAAATTTTTTCAACATTGATAAACACATTTGAAATCAGCATCACAAGTCTGTCAATACACAAGTCCTCTACATTGCCTTCGATGGTTGCATTTGTTATAAGGCTAATCTTTTCACCATTGTTATACCCAAGAATGCCTCTCATCTGCAAAATTATTAGTTCCTATAGCCAATTTTCGCATGTTCCGTGCAAACGCACTACCCTTCAAATCCTTGACCAAACACCCCGCTTCAAAATTCACTTTTACCTACTTTTCTTTCACAACGCACTCTTCAAATGTGAACT
The DNA here is from genome assembly GCA_028749045.1 of Cupressus sempervirens. NCBI lineage: Eukaryota > Viridiplantae > Streptophyta > Pinopsida > Cupressales > Cupressaceae > Cupressus > Cupressus sempervirens. Next base: position 50,633,439 of record CM053790.1, on the reverse strand, counting down.
GATTAACCCGTTGGGCCCATTAACAAGCCTATTGTCATGCAGTTTTTAAATCCACGGGCTACTGTTACTAATATTCTTGAGATTATGAATAAAGGCATTCATAGATAATTGAATTAAATGGGCGAACATCCTATCATGTGGTGATAGTTGAAGGCACTATTATAGTTTTACTGATATTGGCCTCATTATCAAAATGTGCCCAAAAAATATTTATTTGTTGCATTTGTTTGGGATAAATATCTTCATCAAAAATATAATTAAAATTTTGAGACTAGGTAAGATCGCAACACCGTTATTCAATCATAATATTAAACGATAACATTGTGAGATATTATTCTTACAAGAGAGCCCAAATTAAAATCTCTTGTTTGAGCCACTGACACCTTTTAATTTACTCCCTTGCAAATTCAAGATATCCGGCAAATATAATCTACATAAATTAAAGCAGACAGAATGTTATTACTTGACAATTGAAGCTCAGGTACAGTGATATAGTCATTAGATCAAATTACAGTGCAACATAACAAATCCATGGTGTATTGTAATCTGGAACATATGACCTATTTATCGAACTATAGTCATTGTCGCTTAAATATAGACAAATCTGATATCTTAAATGATTTGAACTCTTGTAAATTCAGAATTGTTAAATAAGTATTTTAGTTTTAATTAATGTGACATTATTAAGCACAGAGATGTGTGTATCTATTGTCGTTTGTTTGATAGCAGACAACAGAAGTTTCTCCAAGGGGATCAAAGAGAAATATACCAACCAGAGGAAATACGCTTCGAGACTTGCGTATAAAACATTTATGCAAATTTGCTCATCAGTCTCCTATTACAAAAATGATTTAGTTCATATGATGTTTTATTCAACTGCAACATGCTGATTTGTTAATTTTCTACTGCCCGTCAATCAAATTGTGAAAGGAGTTAGTTATGATGAAATGAGTTGCTTAAAAAATATTCTTAATATTATATCCTAATGTAAATTGTATTTAAATCATGTATTCAGAGCTTACCTTAAATAGTGATACAATCTTACATGGCTGATACTATCTGATTGAAAGGAACTCTAATTTAGAACATTTACACCTTCAAAACCATGTTGTCTTTGAAGAACCAAAGTTCACTTTCAGGTAAATCAGAATACTTCTAGGAAGAAAACTTCATGAACACAGTAAATATGACATACATCCACACCTAGAAGGCCTGTTACAAAACATTATCAAGGTGCAGCTCAATCTTCTTAAAGAAAGATGAAAGCAAAGCAAACTGCCATACTTGAACACATGCTGGCCTCTGATCAATCTTTCATTTTAATCTTAGTGCCATGGTTGTGACCTTTATACAACATGCATAGATGCCTTTTGACTGCAAGGTGCAGTTGATAGACGATGCTTCAGGGTTGAAATTACTCTCTAACAGTTAATTCTGTTCGCGAGAAATGAAGCAACGTGGAATTTCCCCCACAATCTTGCACCAGAACTAACAGTTGTCCTGACGACAGAATTAGTGCCATCCGTCCTTTTTGCTCTCAAGGAGGGTAGCTTGTATGAAAGTTAGCAAAGCTTAAGGAATTTCACAAATGTTGTGGTATTAGGCTACAAGAACGTGAAATACTTTGTGAATATCATCCTGTAGAAGAAAATCTGTGGATCAAGATGAGATTGGTTCATAAGGATAAGAAAGCCAGGGATGTTTCAGTGCGTCACCAGCAGTAGGTCTTTTGCTTGGATTGATTTCAAGAAGGTACTCAACAAAATCAATAAATCCTTGATCCCCCATGGGAAGCCGATGTCTCAATGAAGTCTTCTTAGGTATCAAGTACTCCAGTCTGTTTGAATCCTGGAAAGAAAATAAATATGCCTCAGTAACAGTACTGCTGTTCAAATACAGTGAAATCATTCTGAAGAAATATGAAACACTACATATATCATCAACTGTCAATGTTCCAATAATGGAGTACAACTTGTCTGACGGTCTCAATATTTTTGTATGCCAAATTTTTCATTGTAACTGTAGCATTTATACCATCATGACTACAGATTACTTCATGTAAGTATAATCTTTTCTCAAAATCACAAAATATTACAATTTGAACCCCAAGAAACAGTAGCAATGTAGGTGATCTGTTTGACTTTTTATACCTATAAATTTACTCCTGCTGAGAGATGTTACTGTTAACAAATGTTTAGTTATCTAGATCTCTCGATATTAGGCAGTATGCGCTGCAAAGGAAAGCATATATTAGTAGTATACCTGATTCCGTTCATATAACATGTGATTTTTGGTAAAATACTTGTATGTATCACGCCCTTTGACAAGCATATCTTGGTCTATTGATCCAATTATTCCAACCACTCGTGCAAGCAAGGTTGCAGGGGAGTCATTTTGAAAGAGAACCTGCAAAAACAGAGCCAATGCGAATGAATTATTGGCAAAAGGATATAAAAGATCATTGCAGTATTTCATTTCATTAATTAGCCTTGACATGCTCAAATAGTTAACTTAAAATACCAACCCCATAGTTTCAAATAATGCCTTCAAGTTTTCAACCGTATTTTTACTGCATTTTTTGGGTGAACAAAAAAATAAGGCAAAAAACAATGAGCAGCTTGGACTTCGAAAAACATAGAATATGTATGGAATCAATGCCTCTGCAGCTTAAGACTTTAGAAAAAGGCTGTAAATAAATTAGCAGCACACTAAGCACTTATCTTGGGACCAGATTGCCTTATATTATTACGTTGTGAGCAGAGCTCCACATCAAAAGAAGGAATAACCACCTCATGGGGTATAAATCACACTAAATTTTAACAAAGAGGCTACATTCTCTGTATCCTGTAATTATTCTGTTCTTTTACTGTATTTAATGTCCAGAGTTCCAAATGTTCTGCATAAGTGATCTTGACCAACAAGACTGACAATTTCCATGCAAAGAAATAAAGCTTGCGATTTTCAATTCCCCTAAACCTTCAAGGATTTATTTCCCCCTGATTCAAAAAATCAACTCTAGATATATACTGTACCATTGGGATCATGTCCTTCAAGCTCATTGATGAGAAGCTGGGAGAATGAATTAGTCAAGTCAATGTACTGATGAAAAGAAACTGTTACGATAATAACTCTAGAGAGTCTCTGGTCAAGATTACAGACCTCAAATGACCTCGAAAAGTTACTTTGGCAAGTTTGCCACTTGCAGCAAACAGATGTATAAACTGCTTGCTCATCACATCAAACTCATTGACAACCAGTGAACTTGTTTTGTCAGAACCAGCAAACTCATACTAGTGAGAACTGGCATACTCATTCTGATAAAAACAGGGAATGGATTACAAAGACATTTAGTATTGATCTTCTGTTTGGTCAATTGGTTTTCATCTCAACAAAGTTCAGGGTACCAAGCGACCGCTTGGTCCCCCATACCCCCGAGCTCTCCTCCACTTCCACCAGCACCCAGCGGCATCACAGGATTTCTTCTTGTTCTGGGCCATATCCCTCGATACTCGGTTTCATCTCCACTGCTGAGCCTGGTTAGTTGGCTGCAGATGGCTGCCCCTAGCTTCCTCTTCTGTTTTCTGTTGGTGTTGTTTATGCTTCCCCGGACACCGTTTAGTGTTCCCGCTGTTGGCTTGCCTCCTTTGTTGTGTGTTGCAGTCCCTTCGACCCTCTTCCCTCTTTGTAGTCTTTTGTTGGACATTAATAAATCTATCTTATTACACATTGCCTCTCCATTTTGACAGGGGATTGGCTCTCACTGCATGGTGGCTGTATTCCATCTTCAAGGCTGACACAAGTCTGTGGAAGTTAGAGTGAGGTGATAGCATGTTGCAAGTGTAACAGAAGCTTCAAAATTGTTGTAACTTGGTATGTAACAATTGTATGTCTATACTCAAAACTTGAGATAGTGGAACAGAGAATATTTGCTCTTGTAATTTGGTATGTAAGCAATTGTACATCCATATTCAACAATTGAGATAGTTTAAGAGAATATTCACTCTCCAGAGCTGGAGTTTTCCAACCTATGTTGGGTTTTCTCAAGTGTAAACTATGTCCTGTGTTGGTTCTCTCCAGGGTAAATTATGTGTTCAATTTGTATTTTGATCCTATATTTTAGTTTAACACAAGTTGAGAAGTTATTGGGTTTTAGTTTAACGCAGGTTGAGAAGTTATTGTGTTTCCTTGATTTGTAAATGTCATTGATAATGTAAAATCCATTGTTAAATAGTTTGTTGAGTTCTTCACTGTAAATTTGCTTGCTAATAATCAATAGAGACTCGACCTTATTGATTAAAGCACTTGTTTCCTTTCGGAATTTCATTTTTGCAAGTTAGGTGTGCTGTCAACAAATTCAAGTGATTGAAATTTGGTACCTTTCAACCTATAATGGGACCAAGATAGTGATTAAGCAAAGGAAAACTGTAAAGAGAGAGAAACGACAGAAAACTAGGATTCAGAAACTTGAAGATGTTGCTTGGATTTTCACTTTTCAGTGTTAGAGGAGAAGGTTGATGACAACCTGGAAAAAATAGAAAGCATCATGCTAGTGCAAGTCCTAGTCTCCAAAATAGGACTCTTGAAAGAACACTAAGAACAAGAAAGCAGAGATGAAGTGAGGCCTCTAAGGGAAGGTTCTTCAAAGTAGAAGTAAAGATCGAAAAAAAACAGCCCTATGGTGGTGAGATTAGTCGCATATTGCCAAGAAGTTGAAACAATGTATCTCCCAAATGGAGGTCTATTTCAGATTTCATTGTCCGCAGACCAATATATTAATTTTGCAAAGTGAAGGCTCTCCAAAGATGCTCTCTTAGTATGAGTGTTATGCACTCTTGTGGGAACTCAAGAATATACCTCTCAATTCTAAGTGGAAAGACTTCAAGCATCTTCTCCTTCAGTGATTTTGACCTACATGCCATGAAGAGGAGTGAATGATGCAATAGCATCACTTGAGACATGGGCCAAGACAAAGTGTGCATAAGCAAATTTGGGAAATAGGCCGTCCAAATGAGCAAAAGTTATAATTAGGAGAGAAGAGCTCATGAAATATACTGGAGGATTGTTTGATCACTTGCAGAAGCATGCACTCATCGCCAATACCCACAATCTAGATGAAGCATGTGCCCATGTGCACTGCCTCAAGCTAAGCTCCGAGGCATAGAGTTTCTATTCATTAGATGTCTGGGTATGCTGCTCTAAAACTCATGCTTTACTTTGTAAAATTCTCTACGCAAAATAAAGATTGTTGTAAAAGATGTCTAATATGATTATTTCCAAATTATTTGCTTGAAGAATCAATACAAGGCTAAGATTTATTCATAGCACACGATAGATCAAACAAGCACTGAATATTTATTTTTGATATAGCCAACATGATACGATAATAGCATGTGAGGTCAACCGGTCTCTCTAAACAGAGAACTAATGTATTCTAAACTTCTACTGCGATTTGAAACTTCTACATCTAATGTATTCCTAGGCCACTAGCTTCAAAAAAGAAAACATATTCCTGCTCTATTGCATAGAACACCAATATCATTTTACATATCAAAATATAATGCATAACAAAATATCAATACCATAACAAAAATTGGTAAGATGAATAGCATTTTAAAATGCAAATGGACAAAAGCATCATACGATACAAAGTCAACATCTTTCTGGGAAATAAATCAGCAAACCAAGATCCATTTTTTTCAATGATTCTGGAAATTTTGAAAAATTAAAATAGCTTGACTAACTTAAAAAAGAGAAAAAATTGCTGATCTTTATTAATTTTTTCACAACAATTCTAAATGTTTTCGAGTAAATCACAATAAAAACATGATCCCTGATTCATTCATATTTTTCACAGTTTAATTGCAACAAAAATGTGATTCATTGAACCTCAAAAAATGGCCCAAATTTTGGAAAAATTAATGGCGATTTGCAATTTACGATGATTCATTCATTATTTCAGCTTCGTTAGTCTGAAAGAATAGGATCGCTGAATCATAACTAAATCCCCTAAAAAGGGAAACATAAGTCCTTAAAAATTCCATAGTATTAATAAGTATTTATATTGAAATTTTGTATGTTTTCTGACAGTCACTTTCCAAAAAATAAAGAAAAAGGGCAGCAATATCTTACATTGCCAGAGCAAAGCTCAGCAAGAATGCAACCAAGTGACCAGATGTCAATCTTTTTGTCATAAGGAAGACCTAGTATAACTTCAGGTGCACGATACGAACGAGACTGCACATATGAGCAAAGATGATCTGTTTGGAAGCAACTGCTGCCAAGATCTATAACCTTCACCTCGCACCTACTGTAACTTTTAACCAGAATGTTCTCTGGCTTTAAATCACAATGAATTAGGCCAAGAGTGTGCAAAAAGTGTAATGCCTCCAGACACTGAATTGTTATTGACTGCATCACAAGCAAAAGTGCATTAAAACCAACAGGTTATCGACTATTGTATATGCAAACAACTTATATCAGTATCCACTAAAAAGCAAACCGATATATATGATATAGTTTTGGAACAACTTAACAAAAACATCTCAGAATTTCTTTAACAAACCAACCTGTAGTCTTGGCATGGTGAAATAGACCTCCCCTCCAGATTCTCTATTGAACTTGTGAAACTCATACAAGTTTGCCTTCAGAAGTTCACACACAATGAATAAATGCTCCTGCAGAAAATAAAACGCTTTCTCAAAAATCTCATGGCAACAATTTCAACAAGAATGTGAACATGACTAAGAAATAAATGATACCACAAAGTAGAATTGTCACCAAGAAGAGAAACTTTGTCAAACAAAATAATTGGAAATGAATGAGCATGATATAATATACAATCAAAACAAAATCTGATAGCTAGCCAGAATAGTTAATTTTTATACAACAATTTCCACTTTTAAAAGCTCAGAAAACTCTTGTAAGAGACCTACAACATGAAATTATGCTATGGTCACCAATATCAATATGATATTCAAAATCAATCTTTACCAGTCCAAATCAAATAAAGAATCATCTCAGATGCCTATTTGGTTCTGTAATATGGGGAAATGTTTTACTAACAAAGAAACGCTTATGGCACAAAACTCTGACTACTGCACTCTATGTAAAGTTCAATGACAGCAAACAATTCTTAACACAATAATAATGACTATTACCGAATTCCAAGAAATGTAACCATTGCCTTATGTGATCTGCATAATGCTTTTATATGTTCTCATTACAGAGAGAAGAAATAATAAAATATACTAGCACAGGTATGTTCTGTTTCTCTAGAAAACAAGCACCTTAGGGTCATGGCAACAAAGACTCTGAATTCATATACATGCATATATAAATAATTGAAATAAAAAAATACACAGCAATGAACACGGTGAATGGGAATATGGGCAATGAAGTCAAACACTGATTCCCATAAAAACCATGAAATCCAAATCTTGCATCAGAATTCAACACCCATATGCAAAGTTACCATTTGTAGCATCATTTATCAAACGAAGCTTGCACATTTAATGATAATTTCAATTTTATCTGGCACCAGTAAACAGGAAAGAAATCCAACACATTTTCCCACAATTAATCACAATAGTAATGTATGCTTTCCAGATCCAACATTCAAGAATAAACAAATAGTCAATTGTCAGTTTCACACAGAGTCTATGATAGGATGGTATGTGGATAGTTGCCAGCATTATACAAAACCATTACAGCTATTCAGAATTTTATTAGATAAGCACTATGCACTCACAACTTTCTCATTGTTGATGATTCCCTTGTTTAAAATAATCAATTGATACATAAAGAACCAAACAAGCTCGCAATGAAAGACGAATCCATCAAGAACAATATAATGAAATTAACACATTTGATATTGATCGATGACCAGAACCACTAGATGATAGTGTGAAGTACAACCTGCTAAGTTTCCACAAAGGGTTACCAAAACTTGTGTTATGAATTTCCAAGTATCACATGATCCTAAAACATAGCATAATTTTTTTAGATACCAAGCATTTTAAAGTTCAACTTGTCAATCAAGTTATATATCCCTGTGCTGTCCTATACAAAATCTTTAAGAAACAAACTTTTTTCTCAACTTGATTCAAGTGTTCTGTTTGAAAACATGAGGGTACAGTACGCATGGCATATTGGTAATGTATCATACCCATATCCATACAAGGGGAAGGGGATAGCATATCCTGCAATTCTGCCTTGTACATTTCTGTTGTCACGGTGCATTTTGTTGCTAAAATGGTTACTATTTATTAATAACTAAAATAACAAAACAATGACAAGATTGAATGTAGATGAACTTGTGTGCTTTTCATGTAGAGTGATTTAGGAATGACCTGAGCTTGACTTGCCCAAGACAGATAAACAACAAAAGCATCACAAGATAAATCCAATGATAGAAGTACTCTTGAAAAAACCATGAAAAGAAATGTAAACATTAAATAGAAATCAAAATCTGTTCCATTTCTCCAAAATACAATGTGAACCTAGGTGGACCAAAATGTAAATTACTCCACAATTGATAAACTCACAGAATAATCCAAGATCAAAAAGAATAGCCCTGCAGGAGAAAAAGCCCTTAAGACAAGAAGCAGTTGATGAAAGCAATTTTAGAGACTATGCTATAAACCTGCATTGTAACACATTTGAGGCAAAGATTTCTGTAAAACAACCAACAATGAAGTTTTCCTGAAAACAGGCTAGGGCTAAATGTCTCAGGGCAATGCAGAAGAGCAATAAGAATCTCATGTTGCCTAGATGCAAAAAACTAATGTCTCATCCGTTTAATGAGAGAATAATCAATATCCATGCATGGAGAACATTGGTGGCAACAGCCCGTTATGGGCTTTCAAGGGATTATCCATTGGTTGAGAATCACAAGAACAGGGAGGAGATAAAGATGGCAGATGGATGGTTTAGAGTTCTCTTTGACGGTGCATCAAAAGGCAATCTGGGATGCAGTGGTGCAGGGTGTGCTATCTTGGATGCAGCGAATAATGTTTTGGTTCTAGGTGTGAATGCATTACCAAAGGGATCAAATAATGTGGCTGAATGCTTGGCAGTGATTTTTGCTCTTCGAGTGGCTAAGAAATGTGGTGGTAAGAAAATTCATCTTTATGGTGATTCGCACATAATGATTAACAGCATTATCAAAGGAAAGATACATACATGGCTTTTGGATAAGTTTCTCAGGAGGATACGTAGTCTATTAGATGGATTTGAAAATTTCCATGTAAGTCACACTAGAAAGGATTAGAATGTGTTAGCAGATAAAATGGCTAACATTGGTGTGAACTTGGGAGAGCAAAAAGAGGTGATAGAAGATTTTAGAAATCTTTCAATTCCTTGAGTATGTCCCTTATTCAACTCCATGTCCGAAAGTGTCCTAGAAATGATGGGGTGAAGTGGTGGTTAGTAGATGGTGGAGGGGACGTCCATGGGCACGTGATGAAGGTTCATAACAGAGTGAGACAAGCGTAATAATCTATGTTCCCCCAAGCTTTTGAGACGAGAACAGCGAGGGACAACGAGAAAGGTTTCTGGGACAACAAAATGTTTTGCCGATTTTGGGGACAGTGGGGGTATTACGGAAGTAATTGGTAAATAATTGCTTGTTATTAACAGAGACTAAGAGGTCTATATATACAAAAGAATAAAGCAATGTTTCCTTAGGAAACTATCAAAAAGAACAGAAATATTCTATTCGAACAGATAAAGCTAAAAAAGCGAAAGCTAAATAAAGCTAACTAGACATTTACAATAGATTACCATTAACTAATAATAGACAATTATCTATTATTGTAATACCTTCCCTTAATGGTTAATCTATCTAGAACACCAAGCTGTCCTCTGAATTTGACAAACTTATCAGGACCAAGAGGCTTGGTGAGAATGTCTGCAGGCTGATCTGTGGTAGGAACATACTGCAAATCTCTAGTCCTGTCTTCAACCAGTTGTCATATGTAACGACAGTGAACATCCACATGCTTGGTTCGTTCATGGAAGACTGGATTTGGTGCTAACTAATAACACATTCATTATCAACAAACAAAGTAGTCGGTCCTTCTAGTGACATCTGCATATCCCCAAGCATTCGACGAAGCCAAACAGCTTCGCATCCTACCTTAACAGTCCCTCTGTATTCAGCCTCTATAGAGGAGAGAGAAACTACCTGCTGCTTCTTATTAGTCCATGTGACTGCACCGGATCCCAAACTGAACACATATCCAGAAGTTGACTTTTTATCATCAACAAAGCTTTGCCCAATCTGAATCTATGAATCCACTGAGTTTAGGATTAGAACTTCAAGAGTACAGAAGTCCATAATCTAAAGTGCCATTCACATAACGAAGCACATGCTTTGCTGCCATCCAATGATCAGCCTTAGGATCTGTCATAAAGCGTGAAATATAGCCGACTACAAAACTGATATCAGGCTTAGTAGCAAAGAGGTAGATGAGGTTGCCTACTAGTTACTTGTATGTAGTATCATCAACTGAAGGAGAATCAAACTTTGTTGATGACTAGAGACCTTTCTCCATAGGTGTAGATGCAAGCTTGCAATCCTGCATACAGAATTTGTCTAAGAAGGCCTTGGCATATTTGGACTGAGAGATGAATATACCAGAAGACTATTGCCAAACTTCAACACCTAGGCAATAATGCATGAGCCCAAGGTCAGTCATATCAAAAGATTGGCATAAATTTTGTTTGATTCCCTGAATCAAAGATGCCGAACTGCCAGTGATGATCAGATCATCCACATAAATAACCAGAAGGATGATGTCACTGTCAATAGTCTTGACATACACATTTGAGTTGAAGAACTCCTCTTGAAGCCTTGATCACTGAGGTACTTATCGATTTTTATGTACCATGCCCAAGGGGCCTACTTGAAGCCATAGAGGGCTTTTACCAATCTAAGAACCTGATGGTCTTTACAAACAACCTTGAAACTAGGAGGCTACGTCATGTAGACCTCTTCATGGAGATCACCATTCAAGAAAGCACTCTTGACATCCATTTAATGAACCTTCCAGCCAAACTGTGTTGCCATGGCTAGGACTAATCTGATGGTGCTCATCTTTGCAGTAGGAGCAAAAGTCTCCTCATAATCAATGCCCTGACGCTCAGAAAAGCCCTTCGCCACTAAACGAGCTTTGTATTTGTTCAAAGTACCATCCGATTTGTATTTGATTTCGTACACCCATTTGCAGCCAATGGGTTTCTTCCCTGGTGGGAAGATCAGAAAGGACCCAGATGTTGTTCTTCAGCAAGCTCTAGTGTTCAGATTGCATGGCCTATTTCCACTCTGGAATTCCTTTAGTCTCGAAATATGTTTGAGGTTCAAACACACTGTAAATGTTGGCCATGAGAGCAAAGTTAACAGAATCTGTAGTTTTGCTCTTTTTCCAAGCAGTTCTCCTATCAATGAGCTCATCATCACAAAGATCAGCAAGCGTCTTAGCCCACCACTTAGGCCGAAGGGGAGAACGACAAATATGAATATCAGAAGATTGTTGAAATAACTTAGATCGTTTCTACAAATGTACTTTCATTGCCATTGTAATTGATGATTTCCAAATGCAGATTTGGATCTCATATATGTATAATACGAAAGGAGACATGTCTCTTCAAGAGACATGAAGAGACATGTCTCTTCAAGAGACATGAAGAGACATGTCTCTATAGTTAATCACCATTTAGTTTATAAATAACTATATGCATAACTCATCTTATATATATAATATTAATATATTAACCATATATGTAATATAATATTATTATATAATAATATATAATGCATAATATATATATAATACATATTATATTACATATATCATATATATAAGATATATAATATATATTATATTACATATATAATATATATATTATATATATAAGAATCATCAATAACAATTTATCTGAAAAACATAAACACAAATTAATATATCAAATAATCAATGTTTTACTTCTACTAACGCTAAAACATTAACACTCCCTCTTTAGCAAAGGAGAAGTAAAACATCATTAGATTAGAATCAGCATCATTATGTAATCAACACAGTGTATATGAAAATCTCTTAGCAACATAAAGTATTTTCTATGATCTCTACTTGCACTTAAGCAATGTCTAGAGATGTCCATGACACATTTGCAGTTCATGATCTCTACTTGCACTTAAGCAATGTCTAAAAATGTTCATGACACACTCATGATCTCTGCTTGCACTTAAGCAATGTTTAGAGATGTTCATGATGCACATATGATCTCTACTTGCACTTAAGCAATGTCTAGAGATGCCCATAACACATTCATGATCTCTACTTGCACTTAAGCAATGTCTAGAGATGTTCATGATACACATATGATCTCTACTTGCACTTGAGCAATGTCTAGAGATGCCCATGATGACATAATAGATTTGTTACCCATGAACTCTAATTGTCCATGATATCAGGACTATCATTTGTAAGATCGTCATCTTACAAAGATTACCTTCTATTTGTTATCATGGTGTCCGACAGATTCCGACCCAAAGAACCATGATAACAGGCCTATCATATGCAAGATCGTCACCTTACAATGATTACCTTCTGTTTATATATGCCAATGAAAGATCATCACCTTTCATTACATGTCTTAAACAACAATTATATAACCAAATATAGATTGAAATCAACATATCAATTTTTTATCTTTGAAATATTTCAATTTAACATTTCCCTTTAGAACTTCTCCTCATAGAGAAGATATCATCCACAAGGGATTGCATCTCAAAATTTCTCCCTTTGAATATTGATCTTGGGATGTCAGGTCCTCTTGTTACTTCCTCAAAAACTCTCTTTTCCCAAGGATGATTGACAAACTCATCATTCCCTCATGATATACGTAGGAGTAGGCCCATCAACATCATGTAGTCACCCACGTGGATTTTTAGACTCCCTCTGAGTATCAATCTTCTAAGCTCCAACATTGCCTTCGGAGAAGTGTCATACTCCCTCTTAATGTAGAAGGATCTTATAATCTCAATCATCAAAGATACTTGCATCAAGAGCCACACTTTATCCATCTTGATCATCAAGGTCTTTGGAACTACTATCATTAGATTTAGTCTGTACAATATTTGGTAGCATATTGAAGTACCAACCTTCTTTTCCTGTAAGAATATCATCAAACATAAAGGAAAAGATCAAAGCAAATGACCTTTATAGTATGCATAGAATTACAAATAAATGAATAGATAAATGTAAAAGATATAAGTACTTATCAGCCCATTAGGATCATGGAATATCTCCTTTTCTAAGGATGGTTCAAGTGGGAATGAAACATTGTCTATTATTCCCCCCCACAATGTAAAGTTGCCACTTTTATATTATTGTACACTTTCACATTGCATCAAATTTGACGACTTCTTTATAAGTTCCAACTTGCTCTTTTATCCATTGAAGTTCCAACCATTCATTAAGCATAATACTAGAAGCTAACATAAGCTCGTCCACAATACGCCAATATCTTGATTGAGTATGATTGTGTCACTTGAATGACTCTACAACTCATACATCAAGTTTCATTTTTCATTTATCAGAGATGATCCAATTGAATTCACCACTTTCTTATGATGTACACAAGGATTAATTAAAATCACGTAGTTGCATAAATTTCAATCCTCTTAACTGCTATAATTTATCGAACACTAAAGATTCCATCACAACATGGTTTACTGCCTCTGAATCAATATGATTGAGATCATTGAAGGTTGACGAAACCATATCCTCTATTTGCTCCCTCTGACAGATGTGTCAAAATCCCTCTGAACATCAATCTTCTAAGCTTCTAAAATAAACTTCCCTTTAACAAAGTGTTAGACTCCCTCTGAATCTAATATTAATCCTCCTTTTCCTGCAAGAAATATTAATCCTCCTTTTCCTGCAAGAACATCCTTAGAGGAAAAAATCAAGACACATAACTCTTATAGTGTGTATAGAAGTAGAACTACAATGAATAGACAATTTTAATGCTCAAGGAAAATAAATACTTTACAACATCCTTGATTGTCCTCATCATCACTAACGTAGTAATTATGCATATAACATTGAATTTCTTTCACCCTTCTTATTAGACATTATAATGATCTCATAAACATCAATTATTTCTTATATATATATATATATATATATATATATATATATATATATATATATATATATATATATATATATATATATATATATATATCCAATGTACTTTCAATTATAATATACATATCACATAAATGAATAAAGCATACCTTATACCCACCTTTACCTTTGGTCCTTATAACCGTAGGCATCATTATTATTTAATGTGTGCGAGGTTAGTCTTCATTCCCTTGCATCTTTTCGCACAGGTCTCTTATTAAAATAATCTACTCTCAGTATTTCAATATGCCGATGAAGATATGACCTTCCCAATTTTCACGAAGTGAACATTCTTAGTTTCACATCGACCAATACTGAATGGAGAGAAGACTCTATGAATTGATGTGTTCGTTATTTGCAAATTTGTCACTCAACCTTCTTGTATATCACACTCTTAATGAGTCGACATGACTTTAAACAATGACTTTGGGAATGTCTCGGTCTTATGGGCCCCCATCGAATATTCAATTTTCCCTCATTACCTCTTTATTGGCATATGTTTTGAGTACATAGGTCTATTATTTCCATGTTGGTCAGGCACGGTGATTATTGGCAAAAACGTATATGCACTGTCCTTGTTGATCTACCCTAATGTTGTCGAAGACTATCATTTCCTTAGGTGGTGGCAATGCCAATATTTGTATCAAATATGCTATGTTCTTGATCTTCCTTGGTGTATATTCCCAAATTATATTCATATACAATCTGCAGTACCAAGAGAGAACGCCCTCGCAATAACTTGATTTTATTTGTGTGCATCACATTCAGTTTAATAGTTTCAAGAGTTTGACCACAAATCCATTCTTTGATAATTCTTCCAATTTTCGCATTCTGTGAGACATAATCTAAGCAAAGGAATTCTATGAAGCTATTTGCGTGTAATGTTTGTGATTCACATTCTATACACATGTCTATGCAGGCGGCTACAAATAGAAGAGTTAACAATGTCTTCCGTCCCAACAATCATGTCTCTGAGGAACAAATGTTCCATATATATTAGATCTCTTGCACAATCTTGATCCCTCTAAAGTCATATCATATTTGCAATTCGCAATGTGGACATAGCTTTATACTCCCAAATTGAAGGAGGGACAATATTTTTGGTTCATATAAACATTGATCCCTCAACATTCGTATATCTGTGCACATATTGATCATGACGATATTTGCAAATGGTCGGTTTATAACTAGGGCAAATGTTTACTCAGAGTCTCCAATGGTAATTCTCGTTGAAATATAAGCACTGTAAAGGATAGCTTGGGCCAAAATCATGTATGGAGTTTATCATCGAATGCTATGACCTTATTTCTCTTTGCAATCCTTTCTTCGCTATCACTCCTGCAATCTAGCAATAATAATTGGGGTCAGTGTGCACAGGATCCATGTGATTTCAATGTCTTTCTAGGCAAAGCAACTATTTACATTGGCAACCACCACAATTGAAATGTGTATGCAATAGAATATGCATGATCACAACTTAAGGCAGTGGACTCTCCTCTCAACATACTCTTAAACAAGGATCCCAATTAAAATTTTCTTTGACCTATGCTCACCGTGCACAAGATCTTTGTGGATATCTCTTATATGTTCCAAAGAACCGTAGATTTTGACATTAGCTTGCCATGTAACTTTAAAAAGTCTTGAAGTTTCTATTGCCCTTTTAACAAAACCATTTTTTGCATTTCTTGCACTTAGATTGAGTATGTTGTTAGTTGCAGAAACCCACTTTGGTACTGTCCATATGGATTACATGTATAAGGAATATGTCCTGCAACTTGAACTTACATCCTTCCAACCACTTAAATCAATTCGATATCTAGACCATACACCCTCTCTATGGTACTTACTGGTGACAGAGGATAGCAGAGACCTTCTGCCAGCTTGCGATCAAGCCATTTAGTGGTGAAAAAACTCTGTGCGATTATTCTGGGCCAGTGATTTCTGATATAATTGCGACCATTTCTTGTTCCCTGCTGAAACTCCAATAGCACATATTGACAATCTAAACACACAACTTGATCTGCATTGGCTTCCATTGCATTGATTCAATCCAAATATTGAACACCAATCTCTTATTATTCATTTATATATTTGCAACTAGGCTCTGATACCATGTTGAAATAACTTAGATCATTTCTGCAAATGTACTTTCATTGCCATTGTAATTGATGATTTCCAAATGCAGATTTGCATCTCATATATGTATAATATGAGAGGAGGAGACATGTCTCTTCAAAAGACATGAACAGACATGTCTCTATAGTTAATCACCATTTAGTTTATAAATAACTATATGCATAACTCATCTTATATATATAATATTAATATATTAACCATATATGTAATATAATATAATATTATTATATTATTATATAATAATATATAATGCATAATATATATAATACTTATTATATTACATATATCATATATATAAGATATATAATGCATAATATATAATATATATTATATTACATAAGAATCACCAATAACAATTTATCTGAAAAACATAAACACAAATTAATATATCAAATAATCAATGTTTTACTTCTACTGACGCTAAAACATTAATAGCTTGGTGATCAGGTTACTTATCAGAAGAATTGGGATCAAACTCAGGTGACGCATATACAAATCAAGGTGATCCTATCGGAGAAGCCGGAGGTGTCTGTACAGGGATCACTGGAATAACTGGAGCTGCAAGAGCTACTGGAGCCCTCCCATCAGATGGACCTAATGGAAGTCGAACTCCTAAATCATGAGCCTTTATAGGCCAGTCGGCTAGATTAGGAACAGGAGAAGCAAGCATGAAAGCTCCTCACTACTGCTCATCAAAGACTACATCACGACTGCAGATGAGATGTCTCAATATCGATCCAGTGGTATGCTTTGTGAATAATACTATATCCAACAAGCATGAGTTTTTACTCTTGTCATCCAACTTGGTGCATGACGCATCACTGATCCAAACAAAAGCAAGGGAGCTAAAAAACCTTCAGGTGACTGATTAAGGGCTTGCGACCTGACCAAGCCTCTTTCGGAGTTTTACCTTTAATCGCCACTGTGGGTGATTAGTTCAACAGATAAACTACAGTGTTAACTGCTTCTGTCCAAAACTTCTTCGGAACATGTCTGTGTTCGAGCAAGGATCAAGCCATCTCGGTGATTGTCCTATTCCGACGTTCAACTACACTTTTGTTTTGGCGTGTGGGGTGTGGCTAACTGGCATTTGATGCCATGTGTATGCAAGAAGCTGGAGAAAACATTAGAACAAAATTCCTCCCCATTCCCTGATCTAAGAGTAATAATAGATTTCCCAAACTCTTTTTCAACTAAAGGTTTAAACTTCTGAAATACAGGAAATGCATCTGATTTCTTTTTAAGGAAATACACCCACATTTTTCTACTAAAATCATCAACAAACAACAAAAAATACCTGGACCCAAGAACAGAAGGAGTGGCCATAGGACCGCAGATATCGGCATGTACAAGCTAAAGTACCTAAGAAGCTCGCCATGAGTCCCACTGGTGAAAGGTGTGCGATGTTGCTTCCCAGCTTGGCATGTGTCACAAACTCCAAGCTGTTGAGTCTGAATCTCTGGCAATCCAAGAACAAGCTCATCCTGAGAAAGCTGTGAGAGACAATGCACATTTATGTGCCCATATTGCTGATGCAAAAGTGTGCTGACAGAAGACCGCTGAGTAGCCATAGCTAAGTCCTGAGAATCACTAGAATCAAGAAATCTGAAAAGACCATGATCCTCAAGACCCACTACAACGGTAGACTTAGTTGCTCGACCAGTGATGGTGCACTGATGTGAACTAAAGGTGAGTGCCAAATGTGGAGAATGTTGCAACAACTGACTGACTGAGAGTAGATTTAGTTCCATCCCTAGAACGTAGTACACATCAAGGAATATGAGATTCCTCCCAATAGACTGAATCTAAATGTTTCCTTTACCGACAACTGTGTAATCTTCTCCGCCACCAAAAATAACAGTCTGAATAAGGCTAGTAGTCAGTAAACCAATTTCTGCGGTGAGTAAAATGACGAAAGGCACCTGAATCAATGTACCAAGCAGATGACTTGACATGATCTACAAGTCTTTTAGCCATGAAGGCGTAAGAGGTAGATTCCACCTGCTCAGTGTGCTTTGCACTGTTTGCTTTGGGTTGCGAACCTAAATGCTTAAACTGTGTAGCTAAGTATTTCCAACATTCAACCTTCATGTGTCCAAACTTGTGGCAGCAGTTGCATTGAATATTCTTCTTTTGAGAACCATCTGATGCTAGAGCAAAAAACTTCTGCTAAGATGGCTGTTGAAACTTGCCTTTATCCTTCTGAAATGATTTCGCAGCAAAGGCTTGCTTTGTGGAGGTGGAACTGGAGCTGCTACCGAACTGTTGTTTCCACCGATCTTGTTGAAGCAGCAGTGTGCAGAGATCAGTGAACTTTAAACCAACACCAAAAGATGTGATGTTGAGAGTCTCAATAAAATGCTTATAGGACTTTGGTAAACTCTGGAGAGTGATAACCACAATATCCTCTTCCTCCATCTTGCGACTTATGGCAAGTAACTAATCACAGATTTCCTTAATTTGATTCAGGTTGCCTGGAGCGAGGTGCGCTCATCCATGACAGTAGAAAACAATGTTTTCCAAAAAGAAGACTCTATTTTTATCGAAAGTCTCATGAAGACCTTTAAGATGTGTCCAGATCTCGGCAGCTATCTTGCCGGATGGAATCTGAGAAAGCTAATCATCAGCCACCTATAATTTGAGAAGCATCACCGCCTCTCGATTATTCAGATCGCATGTATCCTAATTAGAACTAGGAGTAGTCGGACGTTTCGTAACACCCAAAACAAGTTGATCGGTGTTCCGATATTCAAAAATCGCGATGATCTACTACTTCAAAGTGCCATAATTTCAACCATTGAATTTGGAGTTGTGCTCGAGAAGAATGTTTGTCAGAGATGCCATAGCATGTTTTTCAATGAAAAACTGTGAAAATCTGTGGAGGCACATTCTTCGAGGCAAAAAATGGAAGACCCGAAAAAAATGTAGAGTGACCCAAACGAGAGCTCGAAAAACCCAGAAGGAATATGTTGTCGTTTTCTGGATCCGCTAGCACAAAAAATGAGGCACCCAGAAAAATCAGATGGCAACCCAGTTGAGCTCTCGAAAAACCCACAAAGAATCTGTGATCAAATTTTCTTTTTGAACCCAAAAATTAGTGTTTCTAAGAAAACCCTAGCTGGCAGCCATTAAAGGTTGAAATTGCAGAAAAAAAGTGTTTTGCAGGCAAAAAAATGACTGATTTTATTCAAAAATAGAGGCATTTTGGCTGAGACAGCAGAGAGGATGAGGAAACAGCACCAAAAATGCCCCAAGAAATCACTGATTTGCAGATTTTCGATTTTTAGAAAAAACGACCAAGAAAAATATGCCTCTTTTTAAGACGAATTCGCAGAGCTATCTCTGAAACCCTAGCCGTGACTAGGTATTACGAAGCATGTAAAAGACTTCTGAAAGAATTTCAAAATTTTTTTGGAGCAGATAATTTCCAAAGAAATTATAAAAATATTTGAAAACAATTGAAGTCTAGGCTCTGATACCATATTACGGAAGTAATTGGTAAATACTTGCTTGTTATTAAGAAAGACCGAGAGGTCTATATATAAAAAAGAATAAAGCGATGTTTCCTTAGGAAACTATCAAAAAGAATAGAAATATTCTATTCTGACAAATAAAGCTAAAAAAGCAAAAACTAACTAAAGCTAACAAGATATTTACAATAGATTACTATTAACTAATAATAGACAATTATCTATTATTGTAATAGGGGGACGGCTAATTAACAATAGGAACAATTAAAATATATAGACAAACTTAAAATATTTATATGAAAACATGGATAAAGCATGTACCTATACATAATAGAACCTTAAAATATAAGAATCAGCAGAATTCATATGCTAAATTTGTGTTGCTTTGAGAGTCAACGTCTAGTTTGTTCTAGAAGTCTTAATCTAATTTGTTCTAGAAGTCAAAGTCAAAGTCCCCTAGGTGTCCCCAAATCTCTGAGACGTTTCTAGGACAAGGACCGGGATGGCTGAGAATATACCAAAGACACGTCCACGGGTAACATTGGTAATAATGAGAAGGCTTCATTCCCGGTGACACAAGCAAAAAGCAAACTTTCTAGATCGAGGCAAAGTTTAAAATTGGATTAAAATGCAGAGGTCATTGTCATTCAACAGCAAGTGGAGTTAACTGAAAAAGGGAAAAATGGAAGCAAATTTCTACCTATTGACACCTAAGAAAAAGCAAACTCTGGGGTTCTATAACGAGATTACTCCACGGCATCTTGCAGAGGTGTTTCGCATTGCAGAGGATGAGTTCCTCTAAATTCTCTAGCATTTGTTCAAAAAGGAGTCTATGGCTGAAGATTTTTATCCACACACGAATTTTGATATTTCATATATGTTTTGTGCATGGGCTTTTCTCCTGACTCAGAACAAAGAGGAGCTTACGAGGATGGTAGAATTGTGTGTGGAACCAAAATGGTGCTTGGGATATCAATGATGGCTAGACATGGTAGAAGTGGGCATTGGCTTCCATACGACTGAGGGTCATTAGAGACGAGTTGATGGGCCAAAGGATGTTATTCATTCATTCATTGTTTGAAGCACTTCAATGCCAGTTTGGAAGAGGGTGGGGGAGGCATGGTCGGCTTGGATCGAGTTGCTGCACTTTATGGCACAATGGGAGGACCAAAGGCGAATGGCAGAAGAGAGGAAGAGGAAGTTCACACCGAGTAAAGTCAGGGAACGTAATGCAAGGGATATCCCAACGGAGGTGCTGCCACCTATTCTAGGCAAGAAGGAGAGTAAGGTGGTAACAATAGGGGATGTGATGATGAATAAGACCAGAGAGGAAATGATGGAACATTGCACTTCAAATAACTAGGCAATAGTTCACTTTAAAATGAATCATTCCATAAACAGTCAAAAATAATGTTGTAATATTTGATATAATATTTGATATAATGGTCATCCTTAGTTTGCATTTAGAAATTTTCTTTTGTCTTTCATTTGGATTCTTGAATTAGTTTCATGAAGTTTCCTTTGTGTCTTTTGTGTTTCTATTCTCAATTGTTTCTGTTGTGGAAAGATCTAGTATCATCTATCCAAGGAGCCTTCATCTCCTTTGTTATAATATCAATCGACTATAAGTTCATGCTATCAGAGCCCATAGGTTAGTTTTTGGGAAAAAACATCAATTTGTAGTTTCATACATATAGTAAATTTCCACAAGTTTTTAACCATTTTATATGAAAGACGGTGAAGATCCCAGAGATTTTTTTAAAGTCTTTAGGAGAGCTTTCTACCAATTTTTAAATAAAATCCAACTATTTTAAGATCCAGGGATTTTCAGCTAGGGTTTGCGACTTCTTTCCGGCTAGGGCTCACAGCATTTATTTTTCTGTTTGTGCTGCACCAAGGGTTTTTGGATGATATTTCACTAATAATCATTGCTTTTCTGGATCACAAAGGGAGATTTTTTGGTAACATTTGCTAGATTTTTAAGTAAAATTTGCTACAGAGGTTACATTTTTTCTGGGCGTCATTTCTTGCAGGCTGGCAGCAAGTGCATTGGCCTAGGTTCTCTGCTCACAAGCCACCTTTTCCATTTTTACCTGTGTAGTGATTTGGGGAATATCACAGCATTTTTTGGTTCTGAAGGTCTACATTTTCTGCTAAATTTTTCTTGCTGCCTAAAGAATTTTTCAGCCTGGGATTTTCTGCTTGCCACATGATATTTTGATTGCAATTTTCTGCATGATGGCAGACGTTTTACAGGCTGCACTCTCACTCTTTTCAGTGGTTGCCTCTGATCTCTGCAACGTGCATCCTCTTTATTGCACAATTTTTTTTTAAAAAATCCTGGGCTTTTGATAGTGTTCTATTGACGCCTTTTTGGGGAGGCAATTTGAATGGTGTATAAGAATTTACCTGCAAAAATTGTGGGTTTCACCTGATTATTTTCCTAAACATCTCAGAGGGTTTCTTTTTATGATTTTTCACAAAAATCATATTTTCCTAATCTAAGAGGGTTATGCTCAGTTTTTCCCCAAAAATTGTAGTTTTCTTTGTCTTGAGATTCCTATTTTTTTATGGTTTTAGTGACAAAATTTTGGGGGTTTTAACCTTTGTTCTACAAAACAAGAGTTTTTGGAAATTGTTTGACAAAAACATGTGTGATTTCAGCATTGTATTGAGGGTTTGATGACTTTTCAACAAAATCATGGTGCTATTTTGCAGCAGCTTTTTCTGAAGATATTTGGCAAAATTGTGGTTTCAGCGTTTTTTGCCATTTTTTGTCAACAAAAATAAAAGCATTTTGAAGCTGGTCTCAATTTCCATCTCTGGATAACAGGAGGAATAGCTTGGTTACCCAACATCATGTTGGAAGGCACTCAGCTTGTTCTTATACTTCAGTACTTTTCAGAAAGATTGGCTGACCAAAAGTCCAACTAGGTAGGTTCTCAGCAACAAGCCCAAAGTCAAACTTCTATGTATTCATGGCCAAATGATCTGCAGATTATGTCAAGTCTTTTGTAGGGTTGTTAGAAGGATGACCAAGGGAGGGTATTAAAATAACATTGCAATATTGATAAATGGCATCCTTAGTATTTGAAAACTTTATTTTATGTCTATCATCTTTAGTTAGTTTTAGAAAGTTTCCTTTCAGTCTTTCATGTTTCTATTCCGATCATTTCCATTATGGAAAGATCATCTTATTTTCTCCTTTAAGAAGCATACATCTCCTTTGTCGATATTTTAAAAAACATCAATGTAACCATAGTTAAATCGTTAGTTTGTTCATACAGTCTCAATAAAACAATAGACACAACTACAGAAAGAAAAAGAGATCATTCACAGACTGAACCAACTCATAACTTGGTAAGCAAATCTGATATCAGTGATTCCTATATGGCCTGCCAGTATTTCTCTGAATGTATGCAATTATGATTGTGCACCTTAGCAATGGAGCACCCGGTTCTCAGTAGCATCTATCATAGACCATATCAATGACTGTTGCAGCGTATCTGACCTTACACATCAGCTCCTTGCATCTTTACTCCTGCATTCACCTTCCCGCTGTCATGAACGCTGGTCCAAGCCCTATTGCCATATAAGTATGCTTTTCTGTATCAGACAACAACAAAGGAACATCTGATTCCTAACCTTTGAGGTCGCTGATTTATGTGACTGCCTGAGCACATCCTGCAATACACAGCTCAGCACCCTGCTCCTATGATCTCTAGGAATGAGATTGATGACACTTGTGCAGGAAATTTTGTCCTGCAACCTAAGTTACCGATTCGGATGCGGATTCCGAAGCGGATACGGGATGCAGGGATTTTTTTTTTTTGGATGCGGATGCGGGAGGAAACGAGTATATATATATATAGACATATAATATATATAATATTAATATATGCAAAGAAATGCAAGAAATATACAAAAACAAATCATTTGATAATATGACTATGAATCTATGATACTTAAACCTTTATCAAAATTCAAAATATTTCAAAATTCATATAATATATCAATATCAGTATGTGCTTGTCCAACATTAGCATTTAGTCTTGACTCTTAAACAATAAGTTCAAATAGGTCATGTTCAAGATTCCAACAAAATAAAATTTAAAAACATAGTTAATGATTGAGGCTGAAAATTCAATCAATCAAAGTCTGATTCTGAATCATAGGGATTCGCAAGAAAATACACATTCTCATTATCATCTCCAACTGCTGAAAGATCATTTGAACCAAGCATGGTTCCACTTATGCTAGATGCACCACGTGCCACACTATCATCATCACCGTCTCCAACTGTAACAAGATCATGAAGTGTTGCATCCAAATCTGCACACTCAGGGGCTACATCCCAAAGCTTTGTTGCCCCTTCCTTGTAACGATCATTCTTACGTGACAAAACGCAAGTTGGTGTGGACAAAGACCAAGTCCTCAACTTTCTTGGAGCCCAACCGGTTGTGCTTCACTAAATGGATAAAGGAGTATGTACTCGAATTCCTTTCAGCAGTAGAAGAACTAGCAACCTATATAGTTGTCACAAATCATACAAATGAAAAGCAAATTAATTTTATAGAATGTGTGAAACACTAAATTCTAGAATGCAAGTGTAAACATAAAAGTTTAAAACAAATTTACAAAACAAAATAAAAAACTTACTTGTGATAGGACCTTAATTGCAAGAGGTTGAAGATGCTTGAAAGGTTGACCATACATGTACCACCATGTGATAGCTCCCATTCTATTTTGGTCCTTTAGTGCAAATGGAGAATGCCTTAACCCCGAAGCAAACAACCCAAATTCTTCCCTCACTTTTTCATGCATTTCTTCTAGTGGGAAGAGTCTTGTAAGAGCTTTGTCGCACCCCTCAGCAACCTCCTCATCTGCAAATGGTGCAACTCTACCCAGCATACCAACTACCTCCTCCCTATAGTACCTAGGAGATAAGGCATATGCAAGGAGGTGCAATGGGGTAGTCATCTTATTCCAACAATGGTGGATAATTGCTTGCACTTGTTTGCATAAGACTTCGCATTGTCTGGGGTCACTCTCATGTGCTTGTATAGAATGTTTTACCTTCTCAACCATCCCCCAAGCAAGGTGTATCTGTATCAACAAAACGGAGCATAGTCATGAGGGGCTCGGTGAAATCCAATACATATGCCACACGAGCCCACCAACTCTCACTCAAGATCAAATCCCTGATCCTTTGTGCTCTTTCTAAATTTGAGATCTTCCATACGCCCCATTGATTACCGATTACCATTTGACTTAATGCATCTTTTACCTTGAGGAGTCGTCTCATAACAATTGTATGAGATGCAAAACGGATCTCAGCAACCTAAACAAGTTAACAATATGTCTACTGACAATATAATTATAAATTTTACTTTTTAACTAAATTACAAAACCATGAAACTTGGTAATTTAAAAAAAATTTGGAGTATGTTCTAAAAATGGATTGTGACATGTGGTGGTTGGTCACAAACATCTGTATGTCCTCCCCCTCTTCATATATTTTCTTCACTCACTCTACTTCAGTGCC
Source organism: Cupressus sempervirens (assembly GCA_028749045.1). Taxonomy (NCBI): domain Eukaryota; kingdom Viridiplantae; phylum Streptophyta; class Pinopsida; order Cupressales; family Cupressaceae; genus Cupressus; species Cupressus sempervirens. The sequence continues at coordinate 50,608,096 of CM053790.1, read as the reverse complement.
AATCCTCTGCATGATCAAGTTAAGGGAGTGAACAGTGCATGGGGTCCAAAAAATATGGTCATACTGACTCTCAACTAAAGCATCCGCACCCCTGCAATTTTTGGCATTGTCTGTGACCACCTGTACCACATTCTCACTACCCACCATCTCGATGGCCTCGATGAGAATTCTAGAAATGAATTCGGAATCCTTCACTTGCCCCTCACAATCAGTAACCTTCAAAAACATTGCCCCTTTGGGGGAAACTGCAATCACATTAATCAGTGGCCAGTTTCTTGTATCCTTCCAACCATCTGACACAATAGTTAGACCCGAAGTTTTCCAAGATTTTTTTATTGGTTGAAGGTCTTTCTCTATATGTGCCTTCTCTTGTTGCAATAGAGTTGTACAAACCTTTTCATACCTCGAGCTTCTATAGTCAGCTGGTGATTCTTTGATTGCTGCAACCACTTCCTTCCAATATGGCGATCTCACCAAGTTGAAAGGAAGCCCATTCGCATAGAGGCAACGTGCAATAGCTTCATCAGCGCGGTCTCTTGCTTCCAATTTAAATGCAGTGTGCAATGAGCCTCTTTTGCGGGTTGAAATTCCCACTTCTTCCTCATCCTCTCCTGGCACAGGTACTTGCAAGAATGGGTGTTGGGAGGATGCAATTGGTTCAATGGATGTCTGTAGCTTGCTCTTTGAGGAAGGACCTTGATGGTAGCTTTTTTTTTTGATCTATTGATCAATGCATCGGCAGCTTCTTGCTCTCTTATAAATGAAAGTATTTCTGCACTAGTCATCTGAGTACCATTTTTGCCTTTGCACATTCCAAATCCTTTGCCAGCAGGGCCCATAAAATGAAGCTTCACTCGGGAATATGAGCTATTGAAAGGTTTTCCTTTGTTACTTTGACAATAATTGCACTTCCAATAGTATGAGCCACCTCCTGAAACCTATGATATCCATGTTGTATGTCTCCACTAAGGAGAACCTATATCAATTTTGAAATTATCAGTTCCTTCCCCTCCTTGGCCCCCCACTGAACTTTGACTAGCACTACCACCGGTATCCATTCTTGCCTAGTTTTTTGCAACCTATTTTATAGGAAAATTAATAAATTTTAATTAGTTCCTAACAACTATGAACATCATCGATACAAGTGGAAAGAAGTGAGAAAAACTACTAAAATAGATACCCAAAGTTGCTTCTACATATTTTTTTTTTTTAAATTTGAAAAAAAAACTTTTTAAAAAAATCTTCAAGAACTTTTAAAAAATCATCAAAAACTCTAAAAAATTCATCAAAATACTCAAGAAAAGGATTGATCACTTACCTTGAATGGTTTAAACTCCTTTGAGAAAGCTATCTCTCCCTCTTCGATCGATCCTTTTCGAAAATGCTGAACTTAGTTTCACAATGACAATGAAAACTAGAGACCAAATGAGAAGTGGCTGTAGGTGCAAAGAAAGTTCCAAAATGAGTTGTGAATGCTTCAATATTCACCTTTAGGGTCGTTTTAGGGTTTCATAGTAAAAAAAAAACCTTAAAAAGACATCACACCACATGTCTTATTGGTAACTTAAGTCATAAAAAATGTTTGTTATTGTTTTTTTTTGCTTGAAAGGCCGTTGGGCCCGCGGATGCTCCTAGATGTGTCCGGAAGCCCTACGGGTGCTGGCCGGAAGCCAGCCGCAGGCTCCCAGCTTCTAGATGCATCCGGGAGCCTGCAGTTGGCTTTCGGCCAGCACTGCAAGGCTTCCGGATGCATCAAGCATCCGTCTGCCTCCAATGCAAAAGAAAAGCCAACTGGGACGAATCGGTATCCTAGCCTACAACAAAGCTCTATCCAAGTTTGCATTTGGAAAGGAAGTTCATTTAATGCATCTAAGCATGTACTCTTCCATGCCTAATCTTTGATTTAATCCCCTGTATAAATTGAACGTGCCAAAGTTGGCCTCAAGTACAAACCAACCCAAAGTTGGTTTAGAGTAAGTTGGCCCAAGCACATTCACTTAATAAATTATTTGAGGATAGCACCAAAGTTCACCATAGGGTAAATAACCGCTGAGTTCATAAAAAAGTTGGCTTAGGTGAGAACCGTACGGTCAAGAAGCGTCAGCATTGATGAAATTATTAATAATTGCATTATTTATAATTTCAATTTGTTTCTTATTTAAAACTTTATTTATTTATTAAATTATTAATTATTGAAGCTGGTTGACCCAGCCATAAATGAGGAACATTACAAGCTCAGAAGTATGAAACATAAGAATTTGGTTCACCTTAATACCTGTTCAAAATGCTGAAATCATAAATCTATGAAAAATGACAAATACCAGCAAGAATCCCTATGGAAAGTTTATTTTTTATTTCAATCAATTTTCGACAGTGGACAATATAAAGGCAGATAGCTTTGGCCATGGCAAAGAGTGCAAATGCTAATTATTACCTTTTTTGAGTTGACCATTCCAATATTCATAAAAATCCATTAATATCATCTAAACTTAAGGACCAAAAGACGACTTGTGTTCTATATTTGAAATCAATTTCACCCTATTCAGCAGATAGATGTTAATTATAGGTTAAATTTTACTGGTCATGAAGAAAGAGGCCAGGTTGCAACACAGCTGTTGATCAAGAACATGTACATTGATACATGTTGGTTGACACCAGAAAATATCAACTTAACCTCTCTTTTTTCACAGTTAGAATGCAAGGATTGATTTTTTCAGTGGATTGTCAAGTAACATTGGAATTAAAAAGAACATTCACATCCGCACGCAAAAATCTTTATTTAGAAAAGAAAATGTCACAGAGGATAAGCACTAGCAAGAATAAGAATTTGCTACAGACATAATTCTACAGTTCACAAGTTTTCTCTTCCAAGCTAACAAGAAAATTAGAAACACAAATATATTACACTACCAAAAAATCCCAAGCACCCAACTCCCATTTATTAGTTAGCAAGATTCCAAGTGCAACTGCATTATGCAATATCCTCAAGGGTAAAAAAGATATTAATCACAAGAATGAGTTTGGATATGTAACACCTAATCTCTCTTTGTTGAAGAGGAAAATATCAATGACGCCTACAGGTAATTCTTATCCTCGTCTTTGTGATTTCTAATTGGTTAGATGACTTGTGGCACATTCCATTGTCCCATTCAATCCTGAGTTGAATGCCAAGGTAAAACCTATAATGAAGTGAACCTTGAAACAAATGAGACATCCCTGCCCAATTTAGCCACTCACCAAATTGCATTTTAGTATTTTAAATTTAAAACAAACGCCCACTTCAAATGGGGTATTCTGATAGCATTAACAAATCTGCTCCTATAAGAAAATATAATATTTAGATAGCCCTGATCAGAAAACAATAGTTTTGCAAGTTCTCATAGACAAAAAATATATCATTGGCAGTTAAGAGGTATTGCTTCTAGATTACTCAGTAAAAGTTTTTTACTTCAAGAAACCCAATTAAAAGATTGATGTTTCTACTTGATGAATTGCAATTCAAATTATATCAACAGCTTCTACTATGAGCCATGGGAGAAACTTACCCGATAGTAAAAGTAATCATACAAGCGTAGGATATGGTACTTGTCAGCAGGATCGTGCTTGTTTACATATTTAAGAAGCTTTATCTCGTCAAGACTCTGATCGAAGAAATCCTTGTTATTTTTTATGATCTTCATGCAAACATCCATGCCTGTGTGCAAGTCATGAGCTTGTATTGCTTTGCTAAATGCAGCTGAGCCCAAATACTCAGTAACATGGTAGCGCCCAGCAATCACTGAGTTCAGAACAACATGAAAGTTTTTATCTTCTTCAAATCCAGTCCTGGGGAAAAAATAAAGAATAATGATAGCATGAGGTTATTTAAAGAATATTCATACAGTAATAGAAACCCCCTCTTGCACAGCCCCCATCCATCCACCAAATAACTTCACATAGTTCTAAACTAAATCACCAAAAATAATATCTTCTCTTTACAGGATTTTCTCAAAATCAAACGATGAGGAAATCAAATTTTTAAGTTGTGTCCTCTAAATTTATAAAAATTACAATGTCCCTCCAATGATGGAGCATAAAAATTCAAATATCTAAGCAACAATCTTATGAACAAATTTCGTACTTTTTAAGAATCCTATAGATTAATAAAAGGTAAACAAATGAATCTCACCTATTTTTCCTGTGCACTATCTTCAGTGTAAACGTTTCAAACTCATCCTCCTGTGCCCTTATCTGTCGAACTTGTTCTTGAACAGCAGCAGCCTCTTCATCATCTATTACTCCCGCTTCTTCATCTTCCTTGGGATCATTCAAATTTTCCTCTGTATCCCTTTTCTGTAGTTCTTGTTCACCAAGTTCATAATTAGAATATGTAGAAGCAGTGGAATGTGCAGATCGTTGCAAATTAGCTTGTTTCTCATCCCTTGAGCTTAAAACAGGTGAAGATTCATTGCTCTTGCGCCTCCATGGTGCAAAAATATCATCACGTTCAACGATTTCATTGCCATAGTCATCCATGTCCTCATAAAGTGTCATATTCCCCTTGGTTGACCAAAGGGATTTTCCAGACTCTGCCTTCGACCCAACCATATCACCAGTGCTAGAAGGAGATGGAAAAGAGAATCCTCCAAAATCAAGACCGCCACTTTCAGCATCCCTTCCTTTGACAACATGCTTGACAGTGTCTTGATCTTCACAGCTGCTATGCCCAGCTTGACTATTGCCATTATTCCTGCGATCAGACCAAGAACCATAATTCCTGCTAGTTAAGAGATCCTCGTTCTCATCCACAGCATCATATTTAGAAGAATCCTGACATGTCAAAGTTTCCTTGGCTTTCTCTGACCGTTCACGAGAGCTCCTACTTCGGTCATATCTAACTTGCTTAGACCCACAAATACCAATTTCTCGATCATGGAAATATTCTATGTCTCCCTCACTGCTCCCCCCAACCAGGCTTTCCCTCATTTCACTTCCAAAATCAGCTACATCACTATGAATTCCAATACCAATAGACCTCACTGACCCATGTTGATCATCATCAATGCCAAAATCTTCAGGCCGTGGCCGTTCAAGATCATTGACAGCCCTCTCACCACCTAACATTACAAGCTCATTGTTTTGTGTAACAAAACCTTGCCATACAGGTTCTTGTCTCATCAGTGCCAACTCCTCTTCATCCATTAACTGCCCATCATACTGAGCTATTAAGTCGCTGTCCTCATTCGTTCCATACATTCCAGTTGTAGACCGTCCAACTGGGTCCTCTGAACCAGCTATTTGTTCAATATTTTTTGACTGAAAGTATTGTTCTCCTGAGAAGTATGAATCTTCTTCCACAAAAGATTGATCATCATCCTCATCTTTCCCAGCGTCCCTCTCCTGCTGATCAGGAATGCTCCCATGTCCAGTTCCTTTCTCATTGTCACTAGGATAATCTATCTCATGAGCTAAAAACCAGGCCTCCTCTTCTATAGGCTGTCTGATATATCCAAGATCATCATCATCCTCATATTCATCTGAATCCCAATACTCATTTGGATAATCAATAGATTCACTTAAGCCATCTCCAATTGCAGCATTACCAGAAACAAGTTCTGAAGCATCTTCAGCAATACCTTGGCTTACAGACAATCGACTACTTCCTATCATACGCTTTCCGCCTATGTAACAAACAGTAAACTAACATCAAAGATGAGGCCAACAATGGGTTACTCTATAAGTGATCAGTAAAAGACTAATAATACATGGTATTAATTAAGTCATTTTTTAAAATTTTTAAACATCTAAAAAATCTACATAGTGCTATTTCTGTGGCAGGTTAAACAAACATAACACAAGTTGTTCCAATGAAAATAATGCTTGGGCCTAATAAAATAACACGTAAACAAACCAGATGGCAAAACTGAAAACTGAAAAGGCAAATTTTGAAACCCAAACCTGAATTGGTGATTTCCTGACCAACAGGTACATCCAGAAATGATCCTAATAGAAATGTGCCCTCCATGTTTGTAGCCTTTGTACTTGATACTGCTTGGTCTGATTTCTCTCCCCTATCAAGACCTTCTTGCAGAAAGGTGAGATTCTTCTCCTCAGACTTTAGCCTTACAGGAGGCAACCTTGGGAGCCCTTCCGAAGGCTTTTCTGGAGTGACCATGATTTCCAAAGTCTCCAACTTTTCTTGCTCGGTATTTTCTTGAGCCTTCAAAATGTGTAAATCAGCCCTTTCTTTTGCCAACACTGACTCTTTCCACACTACTTGTCTGTTAACTTCTTTGCCACTATTACCTGCTTGTTCAAGATTCAGAGTTTGCAATGGTTGTCCAAGGTTAGCAGGATTGCTAATTAATGGATATGGGAAAGCTGTTTTATTCCGTCCTCCTTTCCATGGATCAAGGGATATTGTCCTGCAATCCTCTGGTTTCAAAGGTATATTTTCAGGTAACGGATCATAAAAGGATAAAATATCCTGCTTCACCTGTTCACTCCTTGTGCCTCCTGAAGGGAAGTGAATGACAGCTTCCGGACCTTGGGCAAATCTGGACTGCTCAGCAAACATTCCTTCTTCAGCAGTAGCATTTTTCCCTTCACACCACAAGTCTCTCTGTTCACGTCTAATAAAAACACTCCTCTCTCCAAGTGACAGCATACTTCTGTCTCCATCTGAATCTAGAATCCTAGCACTACCTTTGCCATTCTTTTCTGACATAGGATTTGATGGGTATGGAACAAGCTCTTCCTCATAGAAAGACCCACTAGGAGCTTTCTTTCCATTCCTCATCTCCATTGTTGTCCGAACTTTCACTGGCAATCCCTGAACCTCACTGTTGGACCCTGTCGCAATTTCGTCCTTTTCCATGTCCACAAACTTTTTTGCATTGTGAATCTTGTTTTTGTTTAAACCCTCTGAAGGTCCTAGATTCTGAATGTGTCCAGCACCCGAATTCTCTGCATATTTGTCTGGATGGAATATATTTTCAGCCCTTGCAGAGGCCTCCTGAAACATGACTGCTGTATCACTTGTTCCAGCTGAATCATATAGTGTCCTTTGGGCATTCCGTACAAGCTGCTGTTTGCTCTCAACATTAACTGGACTGTTTCTTCCATTTTTGTGCTCTTCCCCATGTCCATGTTTAATGGGATTACATTCCACCTCCTTGACTATAAGTTCCGTGTCTGTCACATTATCTTGGAAGGAACTTCCATCAGCCACAGACCGACTATTCATAATTTCCCCTTTATGGCAATATTCTTCATCAAAAGCAATGCCTTCAGATACAAATTTTGACTTTTCATCTTTGTTCTGAAAGCATTGAAATTCTGCTCCCTGTCGTCCACGACTTTCCTTGCCTTCATCAGCATTCTCTTCTCTGCTCCCTGCTAGAGACAAGTTACCAGTAAAAGACAGGGGAAGAGCACCATTTGAGCCCTGCCGGTTGACCAATTCCCCTCGCAATGCTGCTTCAGCCTTTGTAAAATGGTGCCTTCGCAGGTAGTCCAATATAACATTCACAGTGTCTGCCATTGACACCCTTGCCCCTGTCCTGCCCTGGTCTATAGCTTAAGTGGTCAATATTATGATAACATCTGCAATAACTGCACATCAAAAACATATATAGACAACGTTCAACAAAAAAATCATGCAAACTGAAATAGCATTATGGAATCTAACTGAAATGAATAGTCAATATAACAAACATTGAAACTCAAAGAATCAACCTACTAAATAATTACCAGAACAAAACAACTCCATAATCCTGCCCCCATGTCCACAGCATCAATCTTCTCAAATAATTGTTATTGTTTCAAATATATTAATAACATTGACATGAAAGTATGAAACAATCACATCTGAGCAATCTTGGTGCAGTTTGGAGGCTTGGACGCTAAGATAAAGTAGATCCCAATTCCTACTACCTACATGAAAAGAAGTTGGGGAAAAAGATATCAGTCTGGCCTTACAAATTAGCGTCTTTCTAAAACAAAGCCTAACACATTAAATTTGGTAAATTCTTATTCATATTCACATCTAAAAACCATCTGCACAACCTGTGCAATTGTACCAGACAGTAACTAATTTTCAAAAAGGATACAAATATTTCTGGTCTCACAAATCAAAGATTAGAGGAACTCACCAACCACGGGAACAGAAAAACTAGAGAAAAAAGTTTTAAGAGATTAGGAAAACCTCATCACAACAATTTAGAGAAGGAACCATAGAAATAAAGAAGATTAGGAATCATGGCAGACTGCCCTGCACCGGGGAGCATAAATATCAAATTCTTTCTTGTAAATTTACCTCGGAAAACCAACAGCCAGAGAAGTATAACACACAATTGGTACTTATTAATGCTAACAATCAACAATCATAATGAAGAAATTTAAATGTGTACAGAAAAGAAATCCTTCCACCATATCAGTTTTGCAAGGCAAAACAAAAATAAAGATTAGAAGTCATAGCAGAATGGCATGCACCATCGCATTGAAGCAGCAGAAAATGAAGATTGCTGCTTCTATATTAGCTTATTTAATATTAAGCCATAAGACACTGTACATACTGTGGACTTGGCTAACAAAATTATCAAAGATCAAAAAAAAATTCATTATATCTATAAATAATATATCAAAAACAAAGAAAACTATAAACCATGGCAAACTAGCAGCCCATACTAATACATCAGGGCAATGAAAAATGAAGATTATTCTTCCAAGAGCCAAACTCGAGACAAAATACAGAAAATGCCAGTGATCTGAAGATGAAATATAGACTGTCATTTTGGCAAGGGAAAATCATATTGGAATGACCTTTTCTATTGCAAGGCAGTGAAATACAGAGATTATCTTCTGCATTCGTCTTACCAGAACCACAGAGAAACACAGTCATTGCAATTAATGTTAAAGATTCATGAACAAAAGTTCATTGCAACAACGTGGCAAACAAGGAAAACAAAATCATCACAACAGTGATTTAGTAAACAAAAATCACAGTCAATTTGCCAACAAAAATCACAGTCGATTTGCCAACAAAAATCACAGTCGATTTGCCAACAATATTGTATCGAGGTGCCAAATAGTGAAAGATTTTTTCAGATTTTTTTTTCTCAAGTTATTTTCTAAAGCTCTAAGGGTGGTTCACATGTAAGGCACAATGTCTCGTAAATGTAGCAGAGTGATTTTTAGATTGCTTTTTCAAAACTGAAGACTACTACAGCCAAATGTATCTTATTAAAGCTGTCAACAATATACATACTGAGCACGTAGCTTGAAAAATGGCAAAGATCCATAAATGAAATTGCCAGTCCCTAAACAAAAATGGATACAAAGCTTCACTAAGTAGTAAGAATTTACAAATTTGCAGTCTATCAGTAGACATTTCATGTATCCAGTATGCAGATATAACTGAAACCGTAAAACTTACAAATTAATTCACCCATTGACAATATCACACAAGATTTCAATAGAAGTTTCTGTGCCTTGGAAAGATTATTACTTCTAAATTTATGTTATGGCAAGCATATTCCGCAAACGCAAAAGGATCTGCCGCTTAACAGAACAGCAAAACCAATAATAAACCTACGCTCTCAATTGCTCACTTCACGTATCCAAAGCTCAAAGCGCAAAATTTACATTTTAATTCAGCGAAACAAAATATCAGGCAAGGTATCAGTGCAAAAAATAGTGTCCTCGGTAAGTGTGATAGCTACCTGCTAGGGTTACGGCAGCATTTGCAGCACAGTTGTTATCTTCAGGCACGCCCTCCAACGGTATTGTAAGAGCCAAGGAAGAAGTAAAATATGTATATGTGTCAAGATAAAAACGACTTCCAGCGATTCGACCTCGTGACCATTGCCAGGCGTTTCAAAGCTCAGATCGCAAGCAAAAGACAGCCGGCCTTAAAAATATCTGTTTAAAATGCGAGATCGGTAATGCAGGTGGGTTTTTGTAAATCTAACCCCGCCATAGAGTTAGAAAGTAACCCTAGTTCAAAATTGGATATCGATTTCTTTTATTTTTAATGTTTCCCTGGATTGATCAGCAATAAATTTGTGACTTACCGGTCACGGGTTCGAGTCTTCGTCTTTGTCCCAGGTTTTGCTTGTTCCTGTGGATGAAAAGAGGGACCCCAAAAAGGCAAAAAAGTAGCCCCAAAAACGCTCAAGAACAGTGAATCGGAGCCAGTGATTAGAAAAGAATTTACAGTGCTCGTGGACTGAAAATATGGAGTAGGTCTTATTGGATCGATTTCTGGACCTCGCGATTGCGATAATTATTTTTTAGTTGTGGTATACATTCTGTGTATATGCCCAAGCATTTTTATTTTTTTTAATTGTTTGTTTTTAAATTCTTGTTTTGTTTTTGCTGTTGTTATGTGATTCTCCTATTATTCTGCAACAAAAGGAGATGACATGGACCATTTTGCTTAAATGAATTGGTCCAATGGCGGGATGCCACGTATTACACTCTAACTTTTACGTTTCACAGTTGGGAAAATATAGAATTCCAAGGTGGAAACAATTAAAGATTAGAAAACCATCAAATTAAACCTATTATTTTGAGCAGGCTATAATGCGATCACGTCTAAAAGGTCTGGTGTAAAGAGGATATTCATGAGTATATGCACACTAACATGTGGGAGATAACCTAAACTTGTATAAGGAGATAACCTATCTTTTTCTCCCTCTTTTTTAATTTAAAAAAATTAAGAGTTTGTTAGATAAAGTTTAATTTAACTTTGTGAGAAATTTATGTATATATTAGTATTGCTTGAAAATTTTATATTATAAAAAAAGGGCTGAAAAAGTCTTATTTAAAATCTTACCTAAAAATACAAAATATTAATTATATTTATCATTCTTGTGTATCATAAGGAGGAATAATCTAATTTATCAAATTGTATTCAATGAGATGACTTTATTTGGTGTTATTTAAAGTGTTGTCTTTTCGCATGATCTTTTGATAGATGGATGAGATTTGATTTAGTCATGAATTAACTTTTGGAATTGAAATTAGGAGTGGATTTTTCAACAACATGATGTTTTGAGGGTTTGAAAAGGGAAGCCTTGTGTATTGAATTAGTGCAAGGTTAGTCAACTCGTAGTTAATTTTTTTGCATCATAAAAAATTTTGATGCCTCCACGTCATTTCCTATGGGGGAAACACATACTTTTGATCAAAATTGTAATGATGAAAATTGCACACCCGCACTCTTTTCCCTTATTTATTGGGTATGTTTTGATTGAAGTGTCATGAATTTATAATCAACTTACAAGTGACATAATTGCATGTAAAATTGGCAGAGGTTAAACCATATTATGGTCTTTTTATCATCAACCCTCAAATTTTGTTACTAATCCTTGGATCCATTATTCGTCATAATGAATCGAATCTACAATTATGGACTTGACCTAGACCACTTTCACAATAGGCGATCTCATCCATTTATTTTACAAGCAATTATAAGCCAAATTGATGCATAATCTATTGATTTACGTACTTGGATATTGTATTTGAGGAAATTCACTCATTCTTTTAAATATGGACTAAAACTTATTGAGCACACCTAGAGTTTGATTTGTGGAAGTGGATGAAAATTTGGCAAACAATTAAAGATCAATTCATCTTCTAGGTTCAATGCATGATTATTTCACTTAATCATGAAATGTACCTATTAGGGATTTGACTAAGGAAAACATGACCCTAGCAGACAAACAAGACCCTCAAAGTTGTTTATGGACACCACTTGTACTTACAACAAGTAGACATGAAAGTCTAGACGAGTGAATATTGATAATCCATACTTAACAATTTAAATTTATGTGGGTTGCATCATTTAAAGTATGCATTCAAGTTCAAGCCTGCATAAATGGATCTACACATAATATTGTGTAATCAAATGTGCAGGTTAATGAAATGAGGGCAGAATTTAACAACAATAACAAATGTCTTATGAATACTCAAACAATCTCATGACCCTTCATTTTCCTTTTTTTTAATTAATTAAATTGTATCAAATTTATATTTTTTGTATGAAGACAATTTGAATTTTTGCATTTAAAATACATATTATAGTCATTTGCAATTGTATCTAACTTTTTTTTTTAAGCAAATGCTACCACAACAATATATATTCTTATCTTGTAGCTAATACATGAATCCATAGCTCCACTTTGGAAAATCTATTGAGGGAATGTCATACTTTTAGAATCTATCAATTCAAACAATAGAGTGAACAAGAGGAATTATAATTGATTGCATTTATTTACAATGGAGGAGAGTGGCAGTTACAAAGGAGGTTAAACATGCATGCCTCATAAGATATAGGTAATTAAACTTGAGGCAAGATACGAGGTACTTAACATGATGAGTGATTTCAGTTATTTCATGATGATAGTTAGATGGATGATTTATATGCAGTTTCTATGGTTACTTACCCCATACTTGCATGTGTATGTTGTACTTGTATGATTTACTTTATATGTTTGACATTTCTAATATGGTTGAGGAAGGGATTCGTAGTCACCAGCTTTTCGGGATCTACACAATTCACCACTCCTCGCCATTATCTATTTAGTTTAGATTTATGTGAATATGTACATGCTCAACTTTTATGCAGATTATAAGTACTGGGTATCAACTTCCTTGAATTGCTAGGATGAGTGTACCCTATCACAGTATCTCAATGGTAAAAGAGGGGAGATAATTCTTGAGTCCAAATCCTAACCCTAAGCCAATTGTCCTAGAAAGTAGGGCAAGTATTTGAGTTATTTACCCTTCTAAATTTATCACAGTAGTTTCTCTTTGTATGTCTCTATGTCTCTTTTTCAAGGATGAAGGTTGATGATTGTCATAGTCTAGCCAAACATACTAAATTGGACATCACCTATGTACATAACATGATGATGGGTTTAGAAACTAGAGGTGCAATGTCTACCCCTAGTTTACTTTTCATGTGTTATTGTCGAATTCTTTTGGTCCAAAATATATAAATTATTATTCTAATTATGATCACAGGCAGTTATATATATTCTTATCTTGTAGCTAATACATGAATCCATAGCTCCACTTTGGAAAATCTATTAAGGGAATGTCATACTTTTAGAATCTATCAATTCAAACAATAAAGTGAACAAGAGGAATTAGAATTGATTGCATTTATTTACAATGGAGGAGAGTGGTAGTTACAAAGGAGGTTAAACATGCATGTCTCATAAGATATAGGTGATTAAACTTGAGGCAAGATAAGAGGAACCACATTAGTGGCCTCTATGAAAGGGACAATGGCAATTTTTTAAGAAGGAAGAGCCTTCTCTATCATAGGCACAAAATATATAAAAGATTTTCTTACGTAGATCTTTTTACAAATCGGGATTGTCGTTGCACCAAAAGATTGACCTTTTAATGCCCTATACAACCACTAGACTTATAGAACATAGGAGGCGGTTAAGCCATGTCATGAATCCCTAAGGGGAATGTTGGTTGTTAGTCCAATAATCCTCGTCAACATTACCTGAGGAGATTCAAACATGTGACCAAGCTCTAATACCATTTTTTGTGAACCAGGGTTATCATTACACAAAAAGATCAACCTTTGAATGTCTGATATGACCACTAGACTTATAGAATACAATAGACAATTAAACCATGCCATGAATTGCAAAGACAAATGTTGGTGGTTAGTCCAATAGATTTTTGGTTGTAGAAATTGGTTATGAATCCCTCTTTGAACTTTCTCTTAGAGGGTAGATGAGATACCTTCCAATCAATTGTAGCCAACCTAAGAACCTTAGAAAGCTAGGATGAAGGTTGATGATTGTCATAGTCTAGCCAAACATACTAAATTGGACATCACCTATGTACATAACATGATGATGGGTTTAGAAACTAGAGGTGCAATGTCTACCCCTAGTTTACTTTTCATGTGTTATTGTCAAATTCTTTTGGTCCAATTTTGTGGTTATGTTTTATGATTAGTGGTACATGGTTACCACATTGGATTGGATGTTATTTCATACTTAGTTTATATAGTTCATGAACTACTTGACACTCAATTATTTCATGTGTTCATGATTATTCTTTCGATGATGATACATGTATGTTTATACAGTGATTTCAGTTATTTCATGATGATAGTTAGATGGATGACTTATATGCAGTTTCTATGGCTACTTACCCCATACTTGCATGTGTATGTTGTACTTGTATGCTTTATATTATATGTTTGACATTTCTAATATGGTTGAGGGAGGGATTAGTAGTCACCAGCTTGTTGGGATCCACAAAATTCACCACTCCCCACCATTAACTGTTTAGTTTAGATTTATATGTATATGTACATGCTCGACTTTCATGTGTTCATGATTTCATGATTATTCTGATTATTATCTTCTAACTAATACCTTTATTAACTTTAATGCCCTATACAACCACTAGACTCATAGAATAAATAAATAATTTTAAAATATTTAATTAAAATTCTAATTTTGGCATAATTATTCATAATTATATTTATTTTATTAGTGGCCTCTATGAAAGGGACAGTAGCAATTTTTGAAGAAGGAAGAGCCTTCTCTATCACAGGCACAAAATATATAAAAGATTTTCTTAAGTAGATCTTTTTACAAATCGAGATTGTCGTTGCACCAAAAGATTGACCTTTTAATGCCCTATACAACCACTAGACTTATAGAACATAGGAGGCGGTTAAGCCATGTCATGAATCCCTAAGAGGAATGTTGGTTGTTAGTCCAATAATCCCCATCAACATTACCTGAGGAGATTCAAACATGTGACCAAGCTTTGATACCATTTTTTGTGAACTAGGGTTGTCATTACACAAAAAGATCAACCTTTGAATGTCTGATATGACCACTAGACTTATAGAATACAATAGACAGTTAAACCATGCCATGAATTGCAAAGATAAATGTTGGTGGTTAGTCCAATAGATTTTTGGCTGTAGAAATTGGTTATGAATCCCTCTTTGAACTTTCTCTTAGAGGGTAGATGAGATACCTTCCAATCAATTGTAGCCAACCTAAGAACCTTAGAAAGCTAGGATGAAGGTTGATGATTGTCATAGTCTAGCCAAACATACTAAATTGGGCATCGCCTATGTACATAACATGATGATGGGTTTAGAAACTAGAGGTGCAATGTTTACCCCTAGTTTACTTTTCATGTGTTATTGTCAAATTCTTTTGGTCCAATTTTGTGGTTATGTTTTATGATTAGTGGTACATGGTTACCAGATTGGATTGGATGTTATTTCATACTTAGTTTATATAGTTCATGAACTACTTGACACTCAATTATTTCATGTGTTCATGATTATTCTTTCGATGATGATACATGTATGTTTATATAGTGATTTCAGTTATTTCATGATGATAGTTAGATGGATGATTTATATGCAGTTTCTATGGCTACTTGCCGCAAACTTGCATGTGTATGTTGTACTTGTATGCTTTATATTATATGTTTGACATTTCTAATATGGTTGAGGGAGGGATTAGTAGTCACCAACTTGTTGGGATCCACAAAATTCACCACTCCCCGCCATTAACTATTTAGTTTAGATTTATATGTATATGTACATGCTTGACTTTCATGTGTTCATGATTTCATGATTATTCTGATTATTATCTTCTAACTAATACCTTTATTAACTTTAATGCCCTATACAACCACTAGACTCATAGAATAAATAATTAATTTTAAAATATTTAATTAAAATTCTAATTTTGGCATAATTATTCATAATTATATTTATTTTATTAGTGGCCTCTATGAAAGGGACGGTGGCAATTTTTGAAGAAGGAAGAGCCTTCTCTATCATAGGCACAAAATATATAAAAGATTTTCTTAAGTAGATCTTTTTACAAATCGAGATTGTCGTTGCACCAAAAGATTGACCTTTTAATGCCCTATACAACCACTAGACTTATAAAACATAGGAGGCGGTTAAGCCATGTCATGAATCCTTGAGAGGAATGTTGGTTGTTAGTCCAATAATCCCCATCAACATTACCTGAGGAGATTCAAACATGTGACCAAGCTCTGATACCATTTTTTGTGAATCAGGGTTGTCATTACACAAAATGATCAACTTTTGAATGTCTGATATGACCACTAGACTTATAGAATACAATAGACAGTTAAACCATGCCATGAATTGCAAAGATAAATGTTGGTGGTTAGTCCAATAGATTTTTGGCTGCAGAAATTGGTTATGAATCCCTCTTTGAACTTTCTCTTAGAGGGTAGATGAGATACCTTCCAATCAATTGTAGCCAACCTAAGAACCTTAGAAAGCTAGGATGAAGGTTGATGATTGTCATAGTCTAGCCAAATATACTAAATTGGACATCGCCTATGTACATAACGTGATGATGGGTTTAGAAACTAGAGGTGCAATGTCTACCCCTAGTTTACTTTTCATGTGGTATTGTCGAATTCTTTTGGTCCAATTTTGTGGTTATGTTTTATGATTAGTGGTACATGGTTACTAGATTGGATTGGATGTTATTTCATACTTAGTTTATATAGTTCATGAACTACTTGACACTCAATTATTTCATGTGTTCATGATTATTCTTTCGATGATGATACATGTATGTTTATACAGTGATTTCAGTTATTTGATGATGATAGTTAGATGGATGATTTATATGCAGTTTCTATGGCTACTTGCCCCATACTTGCATGTGTATGTTGTACTTGTGTGCTTTATATTATATGTTTGACATTTCTAATATGGTTGAGGGAGGGATTAGTAGTCACCAGCTTGTTGGGATCCACAAAATTCACCACTCCCCGCCATTAACTATTTAGTTTAGATTTATATGCATATGTACATGCTCAACTTTCATGTGTTCATGATTTCATGATTATTCTGATTATTATCTTCTAGCTAATACCTTTATTAACTTTAATGCCCTATACAACCACTAGACTCATAGAATAAATGAATAATTTTAAAATATTTAATTAAAAATCTAATTTTGGCATAATTATTCATAATTATATTTATTTTATTAGTGGCCTCTATGAAAGGGACGGTGGCAATTTTTGAAGAAGGAAGAGCCTTCTCTATCACAGACACAAAATATATAAAAGATTTTCTTAAGTAGATCTTTTTACAAATCGGGATTGTCGTTGCACCAAAAGATTGACCTTTTAATGCCCTATACAACCACTAGACTTATAGAACATAGGAGGCGGTTAAGCCATGTCATGAATCCCTAAGAGGAATGTTGGTTGTTAGTCCAATAATCCCCATCAACATTACCTGAGGAGATTCAAACATGTGACCAAGCTCTGATACCATTTTTTGTGAACCAGGGTTGTCATTACACAAAAAGATCAACCTTTGAATGTCTGATATGACCACTAGACTTATAGAATACAATAGACAGTTAAACCATGCCATGAATTGCAAAGACAAATGTTGGTGGTTAGTCCAATAGATTTTTGGTTGTAGAAATTGGTTATGAATCCCTCTTTGAACTTTCTCTTAGAGGGTAGATGAGATACCTTCCAATCAATTGTAGCCAACCTGAGAACCTTAGAAAGCTAGGATGAAGGTTGATGATTTTCATAGTCTAGCCAAACATACTAAATTGGACATCACCTATGTACATAACATGATGATGGGTTTAGAAACTAGAGGTGCAATGTCTACCCCTAGTTTACTTTTCATGTGTTATTGTCAAATTCTTTTGGTCCAATTTTGTGGTTATGTTTTATGATTAGTGGTACATGGTTACCAGATTGGATTGGATGTTATTTCATACTTAGTTTATCTAGTTCATGAACTACTTGACACTCAATTATTTCATGTGTTCATGATTATTCTTTCGATGATGATACATGTATGTTTATACAATGATTTTAGTTATTTCATGATGATAGTTAGATGGATGATTTATATGCAATTTCTATGGCTACTTACCCCATACTTGCATGTGTATGTTGTACTTGTATGCTTTATATTATATGTTTGACATTTCTAATATGGCTGAGGGAGGGATTAGTAGTCACCAGCTTGTTGGGATCCACAAAATTCACCACTCCCCGCCATTAACTGTTTAGTTTAGATTTATATGTATATGTACATGCTCAACTTTCATGTGTTCATGATTATTCTGATTATTATCTTCTAGTTAATACCTTTATTAACTTTAATGCCCTATACAACCACTAGACTCATAGAATAAATAAATAATTTTAAAATATTTAATTAAAAATCTAATTTTGGCATAATTATTCATAATTATATTTATTTTATTAGTGGCCTCTATGAAAGGGACGGTGGCAATTTTTGAAGAAGGAAGAGCCTTCTCTATCACAGACACAAAATATATAAAAGATTTTCTTAAGTAGATCTTTTTACAAATCGGGATTGTCGTTGCACCAAAAGATTGACCTTTTAATGCCCTATACAACCACTAGACTTATAGAACATAGGAGGCGGTTAAGCCATGTCATGAATCCCTAAGAGGAATGTTGGTTGTTAGTCCAATAATCCCCATCAACATTACCTGAGGAGATTCAAACATGTGACCAAGCTCTGATACCATTTTTTGTGAACCAAGGTTGTCATTACACAAAAAGATCAACCTTTGAATGTCTGATATGACCACTAGACTTATAGAATTGATGGGGACACAACCCAACAACCAGAATAGACACAATAGAAAGGGGAAATTATATTAACTGAGAAAATAAGCTGGTACAAACAGTGCAGAGAAAATAAACTCCAAAACATGCCTTGCGGGCTTACAATAGCATAAATCTGGAGAATATTTCTCCTTTTAGCACCTCCTCTCAAGCTCCAATCCGAACTGCCTTTTACAATGCCAGAAATCTCCTTAAATAGACCCCGAAGGGTTAAGGACTAGGAGTACATTCTAGAAAGTGCTAGTAGGCATCCACCGACAAAATAGAAGGTTCCAGAAGTTGCGTTAGAAGTCGGTGCAATTCTAGAAGAATCCAGAAACGGTAGCCGAACTTCCGGGAGGCATAACTTTTGAACCGTAACTCCGATTGACGAACCGTTTACATTTTCGAAAAGCTCTCGAAGCGCTCTATAGCCCTATAGACAAGCTTCGCTCGTCCCCCATTTTTCGACCCTTTTCGAGGTCATTTAATGCCCCAAACCTGACTTTGAAGCATTCTTAGGGGGTCTCCAAAACTCGAAAAACTGCAATAAATTTCAAACCGTGGGGCCTTTTGACCTGATTCTTTTTCTGGAATGCTCTAAATCTCGACTACATTCATCTGGCCAAGTCACACCTTCTAGGTCACCAAAATGATGGTCAAATTGCATGCTCCTATTTTTTTGGGATTTTTAAATACACTGCTAGTTGAACTATGAGAGTTGGAACCTTTATTTGAGCCAAATGGGTATCCAAAAATGCAAAGACATAAAATAGAAACTAAGTCTAAGTACATTTTTTTTGGGTGACACAGGATTGCCCTTATACCTCTAGATGCTCCTGCATCAGACACCCAGGGTAGATTGAAAAGTGACCCTGTCACTTTATGGATGGTAGAGGAAATCCCAAATGGGAAACCTCAGCTGCCGAAATCCAAGTTGAGTCTTCGATCGGTCGTTCTTTCCATTTGACCAAATACTCTTCATACTGCCTATTTCTGGTACTCCTACCCACACGATGATCAAGAATGTCTTCTATCTCCTCCTTCTTAGAAGCAGGAATTGGACATGGCTCTAAAACCAGCTCCTCATCAGTACCATCATCATGATACTCTGTCAAATCTGCAATGTTGAAAATGGGAGAAATGTGAATACCATCTGGTAGCTCCACCTCATATGCATTTCCTGAGTTATGTTTCTTCAAAATTTTGCAGGGGCCAAATTTCTTCATTTTCAGCTTGTTGTAAGTACCAACTGGAAATCTTTCTTTTCGTAAGTGCACCATGACAAGATCCCCTACTTGGAATTCCTTATGTCTTCTCCTTTGATCAACCCTAGCTTTATACTCTTGATTCATCTTGATAATGTGTGCTTGGACCTCCTCATGTAGACGCTTGATGTGTTCAGCAAAATCCTCAACTTCAGCACTTGTTCTCTCCCCTTGTTCTATCTTTCTCAATTCTGGTGCAGTCCTTGGGCTATTTCCATATACAATTTGAAATGGTGATTTTCCAGTACTCCTATTTACAGAGTTATTATAAGCAAACTCTGCCTGTGGTAGAATCAAATCCCATCCCTTAGGCTTATCTCCAACTAAACATCTCAGCAAATTGCCCAGACTTCTATTTACCACTTCTGTTTGGCCATCAGTCTGTGGGTGATGCGTAGAACTGAATTTCAAGTCTGTTCTCAACTTCTTCCACAATGTCCTCCAGAAATACCCCACAAATTTAGTATCTCGGTCAGAAACTATACTCCTTGGAAGACCATGTAGTCTTACCACCTCTTTGAAAAACAAGTCTGCAATATGGACAGCATCATGAGTTTTATGGCATGGAATGAAATGTGCCATTTTGGAGAACCTATCAACCACCACGAATACTGAGTCATTACCCCTTTGTGTCCTTGGCAATCCAAGAACAAAATCCATACTTATGTCCTCCCATGGCCTTGATGGAACAGGCAATGGCTGATATAGGCCAGTATTTTGACTAAACCCCTTGGCAACTTGACAAACCTGGAAACTCTGTACAAACTTCTTCACATCCTGTGTAATTTGAGGCCAAAAATAATGTTCTCTAAGAATGGCAATGGTCTTATCCCGACCAAAATGTCCTGCCATCCCTCCACTATGTTTCTCCTTAATCAGATTTTCCCTCATGGAACTCCTTGGAATGCACAATTGACTACCTTTGAACAACATGCCATCCTGAATCAAATAGTCTAACCACTTGGTTCTATCTACAGCAACAGGTTCTTTACAAGCTTTCCATGCTTCAGCAAAATCAGGATCCTTGGGGTACAAATTCTTGAGTTCATCAAACCCAACTACTTCAACCTGCATTGTTGTAAGCAACAATTGTCTCCTACTTAATGCATCTGCAACCCTGTTAGATTTTCCACTTCTATGCTTCAACACAAATGTATAACTCTGCAAGAATTCTACCCACTTCATATGCCTCTGATTCAATTTACCTTGGCTATTTAGGTACTGTAATGCCTGATGATCAGTATACAAAACAAATTCCTTTGGCAATAAATAATGCCTCCATTTCTTTAAGGCCTGAACTATCGCATAGAACTCTTGATCATAAACAGAATACTTCTTCTTTGCATCATTCAATTTTTCACTAAAATATGCAATAGGCTTACCTTCTTGGCTTAATACAGCCCCAATAGCGCTACCACTAGCATCACAGTCCACCTGGAATACTTTTCTGAAATCTGGAAGTGCCAACACAGGCTGTTCAGTCACCTTCTTCTTCAACAATTCAAAACTTCTCGCAGCTGCTGCAGTCCATTTGAACTCTTTTCTATCCCCTCTTATTGTATCAGTTAGGGGTGCACATATGCCACTGAAATTCTTAATAAACTTCCTGTAAAAACCAACCAGACCATGAAATGATCTTACCTCAGTAGCAGACCTTGGAGTAGGCCATTCCAAGATGGCTTTTACCTTCTCTGGATCCATTTTGAGACCTTCAGGTGATATAACAAATCCCAAATAGACTAACTCCCTTTTTGCAAAGACACACTTCTTTAGATTAATTAACAATTTCTCTTCCCTTAGCCTTTCAAAGACACTACGAATATGCAGTAAATGTTCTTCCAAAGTCTTGCTGAAAATTAAAATATCATCCAAATAGACAATAACAAATTTTCCCAAGAACTTCTTAAGTACCTCATTCATGAGCCGCATGAAGGTGCTTGGGGCGTTCGTCAATCCAAAGGGCATGACTAACCACTCATAAAGACCCTCCTTGGTCTTGAAGGCTGTTTTCCACTCATCTCCTTCTCGAATCCGTATCTGATGATAGCCACTCTTCAGATCTATCTTTGTGAAGTACTGAGCTCCACTCAAGCAGTCCATAAGATCATCCATCCTTGGTAAAGGAAATCGGTACTTGATGGTTATCCTATTTATAGCTCGAGAATCTGTACACATCCTCCACTCTCCATCCTTCTTTGGTGCAAGTACTACAGGTACTGCACATGGACTCAGGCTCTCTCGAATCAAGCCCTTCCTCAACAGCTCCTGAACCTGTCTATTTAGCTCCTCTGTTTCAGTAGGAGTCATCCTGTGAGTAGCCTTGTTAGGCGAACTAGCTCCTGGAATCAGATCTATCTGATGACTGATTTGCCTTACTGGTGGCAATCCATCTGGAACATTATCAGAGATAATATCTCCAAATTCTCCTAGTAAATCTGAAACTTCAAATGGTATTTCACTACTACCTTCTTTATCTTTCCTAGGAATCAAAGCATAGCACATACGCTGATGTTTCATGCCATCTAAAAACTTCCTTCCATCAACAAGACAAATCCTAGCACTGCTACATACCTTTTCACCTTCCTTTTTCATGGGCTTCAATTTGTGGCGAACTCCATCCTTTGTCAGAGAGTATGTGTTCGCATGTCCATCAAACTGCCATGGTCTACCCAACAATAGATGGCAAACATCCATCGAAATAACATCACAGAGAACTTCATCATGGTAACTCCCAATTTTGAATTTTACTAAACATTGTTCACTTACCAGGACCTTATGATCATCTTTTACCCAAGAAATCCGATAGGGCTGGGGATGTTTCTCTCTCTTGAGCTTCAGCTTAGAGACCATCTCTTCTGATACCAGGTTATCAGTGCTACCACCATCAATGATCACATCACAACATTTATCCTCACACTTGCATCTGGTACGAAACAGACTCCTCCGTTGCCCTGGTTCATTCTCACCACTTAGTAGGACTCTTTCATTTACCAAGGCCTCTCCTCTTTCTGCATCCTCTGAATGTGATGATTATGCATCCTCATCCACATGAGCAACCCTAGCTTGGCCCTCAGCTCTCTTATCTGTCCTTCCTTGTCGTTGAGGGCATTCAAAGGCACGATGACCTTCTTCATTGCAATGGAAACAGGTACCACGGAAGCCTCCTCTTCCTTGTCCACGTCCTCTACCTCTTCCTCTTTGATTTCCAAAGTCTTGATCACGGGAGCGTTTGAAACCCTCATTCCTCTGGTTCCTGCTAGTACCCTCATCTTCATTTTTCTTTTGAGTTTCATTGCGGCCTCCAGATGATCTACCGCTTCCCCTTCCTCCTTGACCGCGCCCTCTTTGTCTTCCTTCAAACCTTTTACTCAGCTTCTCTTCAACTCGTAGGGCAAACTGGTATGCTTCTTCAACACTGGTCATTCTTACCAGACTTAGTTCCTCCTGGATGCTAGGTCGTAACCCACTGATATAACGAGCAACCTTCTCCTTATTTGCTTCTGCATGCCCCACTCTAATCAGGAGTCGGTAAAACTCCTCTGTATATTCTTGGACTGATCTTCCTGCTTGCTTTAACCCATGCATCTTCTTAAACAGATCAAGCTGGTAGTCCACAGGAATGAACTGCTTCTTCAATTTGTCCACCATGCGATCCCATCTTGTGATCTTCTCCTTTCCTCTTCTAAGTCTTTCCAGTTGAATCTCTTGCCACCAGATTTTGGCATGGCCTTTTAGTTTGTCCTTTGCAAACTTAACCCTATCTGGGTCCCTTATATCCTCATATTCAAAGTATTCGTCCAATTCATTGATCCAATCGATCAACTCATCTGGTTTCAAATTTCCCGAAAATATACCCACTTCAATTGTAGGTCTTTTCCCAAACCTAGAAATGGCCCTAAAAAGCCTTTCCTCTACAGTATTCAGAACTTCCCCGTCAACTTCCATTACTTCTTCTTCATTGTCATCCTCACTATTGTCATCTGCAGCAATATTTGCTCCTCTACGAAGCTCCTCTTGCAATGCTTGTACCTGTCTCTGGAGGGCTCTAACCTCCTCAGGATCAACAGCTCTGGCCCTTCCACCACGCTCTCTTCGTGGAGGCATCTTCTAACTCGAACCCACAACCACACAGTCCTGGTGCAAACTGCCTCACAGTCGGCGCTCTGTCTACACACTCAGGAGAACCGGCTCTGATACCACTTGATGGGGACACAACCCAACAACCAGAATAGACACAATAGAAAGGGGAAATTATATTAACTGAGAAAATAAGCTGGTACAAACAGTGCAGAGAAAATAAACTCCAAAACATGCCCTGTGGGCTTACAATAGCATAAATCTGGAGAATATTTCTCCTTTTAGCACCTCCTCTCAAGCTCCAATCCGAACTGCCTTTTACAATGCCAGAAATCTCCTTAAATAGACCCCGAAGGGTTAAGGACTAGGAGTACATTCTAGAAAGTGCTAGTAGGCATCCACCAACAAAATAGAAGGTTCCAGAAGTTGCGTTAGAAGTCGGTGCAATTCTAGAAGAATCCATAAACGGTAGCCGAACTTTCGGGAGGCATAACTTTTGAACCGTAACTCCGATTGACGAACCGTTTACATTTTCGGAAAGCTCTCGAAGCGCTCTATAGCCCTATGGACAAGCTTTGCTCGTCCCCCATTTTTCAACCCTTTTCGAGGTCATTTAATGCCCCAAACCTGACTTTGAAGCATTCTTAGGGGGTCTCCAAAACCCGAAAAACTGCAATAAATTTCAAACCGCGGGGCCTTTTGACCTGATTCTTTTTTTGGAATGCTCTAAATCTCGACTACATTCATCTGGCCAAGTCACACCTTCTAGGTCACCAAAATGATGGTCAAATTGCATGCTCCTATTTTTTCGGGATTTTTAAATGCACTGCTAGTTGAACTATGAGAGTTGGAACCTTTATTTGAGCCAAATGGGTATCCAAAAATGCAAAGACATAAAATAGAAACTAAGTCTAAGTACATTTTTTTTGGGTGACACAGGATTGCCCTTATACCTCTGGATGCTCCTGCATCAAGAATACAATAGACAATTAAACCATGCCATGAATTGCAAAGACAAATGTTGGTGTTTAGTCCAATAGATTTTTGGTTGTAGAAATTGGTTATGAATCCCTCTTTGAACTTTCTCTTAGAGGGTAGATGAGATACCTTCCAATCAATTGTAGTAGACCTAAGAACCTTAGAAAGCTAGGATGAAGGTTGATGATTGTCATAGTCTAGCCAAACATACTAAATTGGACATCACCTATGTACATAACATGATGATGGGTTTAGAAACTAGAGGTGCAATGTCTACCCCTAGTTTACTTTTCATGTGTTATTGTCGAATTATTTTGGTCCAATTTTGTGGTTATGTTTTATGATTAGTGGTCCATGGTTACTGGATTGGATTGGATGTTATTTCATATTTAGTTTATATAGTTGATGAACTACTTGACACTCAATTATTTCATGTGTTCATGATTATTCTTTCGATGATGATACATGTATGTTTATACAGTGATTTCAGTTATTTGATGATGATAGTTAGATGGATGATTTATATGCAGTTTCTATGGGGTATACTTGCATTTGTATGTTGTACTTGTATGCTTTACTTTATATGTTTGACATTTCTAATATGGTTGAGGGAGGGATTCGTAGTCACCAGCTTGTCGGGATCTACAAATTCACCACTCCCTGCCATTATCTATTTAGTTTAGATTTATATGTATATGTACATGCTCGACTTTTATGCAAATTATAGGTACTGGGTATCAACTTCCCTGAATTGCCAAGATGAGCGTGCCCTATCACAGTATCTCAATGGTAAAAGAGGGGAGATAATTCTTGAGTCCAAATCCTAACCCTAAGGCAATTGTCCTAGAAAGTAGGGCAAGTATTTGAGTTATTTACCCTTTTGAATTTGTCAAGTGACGTGAATTCATGATTTTGACCCTTGAGTTTGATTTAGTACTTTGTCTTTCAGATGGGTTTTCTTATTTAGTTTGTGGGTCTCTTGTGATTTTCAGTTATAATTAAATCAAATAAAAATATTATTGAAAATTTTATAAATAAAAAATAATTTAAGATTGTATTTAATTAATTAAGAAATTAATTAAATAAAATATTTAATTAAAATTCTAATTTTGGCATAATTATATTTATTTTATTTTATAATAATTTTTTTAAGAGTTCCATTTTAATAATAAACTCTAAATATTATTATTAGTTGAATTAATAAATATATTATTAAAGATGTCTTGTTATTTAATAAAACAAAGAGAGAAAATAAATTTAATAAAGTTTATTTTAATTAAATGCAAAAAGTTGCACAAAATTAAAATAAAGAAAAATAATAAAGAAAAGGGTTTGAGTGATTGCAAAACTGGAACCCCAAATAGAGAAAGCTCTTTATTAAGAAATTAGAGCTCATTACTCCACACACAAGTTTGAAGGAGCAAATTTTGAGAAAAGGAATTTTCGAGGAAATGGGAAATTCTTGCAATCTCCAAGCATTTGTTTGGTTAGAATCAGATTGAGGTAGGATTGTTGTTTGAATTTATCACAATAGTTTCTCTTTGTATGTCTCTTTGTCTTCTTCGTGCTTGTTTGAGAATCTTGTTTTGGAAATGGCTCTGTTTGAAACCCTTGTTGGTGAAATCATTGTTCCTCGTTTCAAAAATGTTTGTAGTTGAAATCAATATGAAACCCTTGTATGAGAAATCTTGATTTTCCTTATTGAATACTCTTATTGGAAAATGGATTATTTTAGAAAATTAAAATTGGGATGGGTGTTTAGAAAAGAAAACTAAATTTAAGTATTAATTTTGATTGTTTCTATTTTGTTGCCCTATCAAATCTATGAGTGAGAAAACTTATAAACACACACAACCCATGCACACACACACACATACATTAATTGTTAAGTAACATTGATTAGTTTCTACATATGTAATTATATGTTTTCGGGTTTTTAGCTACTCTCTGATGGGAATGTAAGCATTGTAATGCTAATGCCTACCCCTAGTTGACTTTGTTTATTGTATTATTAGATTATTTTAGGCTTGTTTTATGTTTATGTTTATGATTATCGGTACTTGGTTACCAAATTAGATTAAATGTATTTCATATTCAGTTGATTTATGTAATGAGTTAATTATCTAATGTGTTCAGGATTATTTCTATGATGATATATGTATGTTCATACATAGATTTTAGTTACTGCATGATGTTAGTTGGATGAATGATTTATATACATTTTCTATGATTACTTATCCCATACTTGCATGTGTATGGTGTACATGTATGTTTTACTTTATGATTGGCATTCCTGATGTGGTTGAGTGAGGGAGTTGTAGTCACTTGCTACTTGGGATCCACACGATGTACCACTCTCCGCCATTGTCTGTTTAGTTTAGAAAATATGAGTATGTACATGCGTGGATTTTATGTAGATTGTAGGTATCGAGTATCGACTTTTTTGAATTGCCAGGATGAGTGTACCCTGTCCTAATATCTCAATGGTATAAGTGGGGAGATAACTCTTGAGTCCAAATCCTAAACTTAAGCCAATTGTCTTAAAAAGTAGGGCAAGTATCTAAGTTGTCTACCCTTCTGAATTCGTCAAGTGATGTAAATTTGTGATTTTAACCCTTGAGTTTGACCTAGTTTAATGTGTTTTATTATGGGTTTTCATTTTTAGTCTTCTGGGTCATTGGTGATTTTCTGTTATAATTAAATCAAATTAAAATAATAGTTAATGATTTAATTTAATAGAAATTTTATAAGGAAAATTTGATATTTAATTATATATAATTAATTGAGAAATTAATTAAGTAAAAGAATTAAATTTAAAGATATAGTTAAAGTCTAATTTTGGGAATAATAATATATTTAGGAGTTCATTTTTAAATAAATGTTTCTTTTTCTTTTTATCAATAAATGAATGAAGCCTAGATTAATTAGTATTATTTGTTGAAATTAATTATTATTGCATGTTAAGCGAAGGTAGATTTGAATCTAAGACCTCCCACATGAGAGGCTCACAAGTTACCATTGCATTGTAGGCTTTTGCCTAAATATTATTATCACTCAAGTTAATAAATATTTTTATCAAAAAATGTCTCAAGAATTAATTAAAGAGAGAAAGAAAATTATTTAATAAAGATATTTAATTAAATTGCAAAAGTTGGTGCATGAAAATTAAAATATAATAAAGTAATTAAGGAAAAGGGATTTCGCGTGATTGTATAATCGAAGCCCTAATTTGGGGGAAAACTCTTTATCAAAAAATTAGAGTTCATTTCTTGATAATTGGGATTTGGAGGAGCAAATTCTCAGAGAAGAGGGTTTTCAAAAGAAAAAGAATTTGTTCGCAATCTCCATGCATCTGTTGTTTAGCTTCAGATATAAGTAGGATCTTGTGGGTTTTGTGTAGTACTTCTTTCATTGAAAATATATGTCTTCTTCATGTTTGAATAAAATTGTTTTCAAATTTCAATTGGGTTGAAACCCTTGTCTGTGAATTTATCATTCTACATTTGATAAACATCTGTGTATGAATTAAAAATTAGAAACTCTTGTTTTGTAAATTTAGAGATTGTATTTTGTTTTGGGTAGGGTTTGGTAAATTTTAGAGGTTCGTGATTTGATTGAATAAAATTGGGATAAGGGTTTGGAAAGTTTATGTTTTTAGTAGGTTTCCATTTTTTGAAAATTTTTGTTTTTAGTAGGTTTCCACTTTTGGAAAGTTTGCATTTTTAGCAAGTTTTTGTTTCAGGAAAGTTTTCATTTTTTGCAGGTTTCCATTTCAGAAAAGATTTTATTTTTAGCAAGTTTCAATTTTTTCAAAGTTTCTATTTTTAGTAGGTTTCTATTTTGGGAAAGTTTTCATTTTTAGTAGGTTTCCATCTCAAGAAAGTTTCCATTTTTAGTAGGTTTTCGTTTGAAGAAAAAATTTCATTTTTAGTAGGTTTCCATTTCGAGAAAGTTTTTTCCAAAGTTTAATAAATATAAAATTATTTTGGTAATAATTGATAATAATAATTATTGATGATTTTAGTAAGTATTGTTAAAAAAATTAATTTACTTATTTAAAATTTTGATTTATTGCTTTATTATTTAAATATAATTTTAAAGTAAATTGAAAATTAAAAGAATTAATTGAGAGAATTAATATTTTCTTTTATAAGCTTGGATGTGTTTATATGGTTCAAATATATGAAAATGATCTGTAATACTAGGGAATTTTTATTATTCAAAAACCTTGGTAATTATAATACTTTGAGAAGACAAAAACGTGAACCCTGATTGTAATAAAAAAAATAATAAATTCTAATACTTGGAAATGAGAACTAAAACCCTGTTTGTATACTAAACTCTTATATTTGAAGAAAACCTAACGAACTATGAAAACAAATGTTTAAAATACTCTAATGAGATGTGTGTGGTTTTAAATGTGGGATTTTATGTTAAACAACTTTTTATGATTTGTTGGGTGTTGAGACTCATGTGGACTCAAGAACTTTAGTGAATCTGTAATACTTGAAAATGAAAATGAAAACTTGAAACCATAGTGAAAATTGAACTTTTATGTTTTCAAAACTTAATGAATTATGAAAGTTACTTTTGTGTGTACTTTATACGACATATGTTTACTATTGTTGGGTTCAGCTTTTGACTTGGTACTTTGACCAATCCGGATGTTTACCAAAGGCTTGGAAAGTTTGTTTTATGATAATGTTATGTATCCAATCTTTAATACCCGACCATGGTAATGTGTCATGTGTGTTCTATGATGAGTTTGATCTATTGGTGGTAATTGCTTTCTAATGTTCTTGTGTGAAATTGAGGTGAATGGTGTGATTTATCTGATATAACCTTTGAGTCTTCAATCAGTTATCTTTGGATTGCTTCCTAGTTGCTTGCATAGGACTGAGGTGATTATGTGATTTGTTTTTATTGATTTCATGTTATGTCATGGTTTGGTTTATGTTTACTTGACTTTGTATCAATCATGTTAGGATGATCATATTGATGAATGATTTATGGGTGTATGTGACCTATTGCTTTAACTGAGATTAGGGTAGGTTATCTGTATGTCATGTTGGGAAGTGGCTTGCAATGGAGGTCGAGGCCCTAAAGATGTTGTCAGGTAACCCATTGTAGGCTATTTTAATAAGTGATAATATTTCATTAAATGGGTTACAATAAATTAATAAGAGAAGGTGCCACATAAAGTCACTAGGGGGTCTAGAGTCCTAAGCGACTACCAAGGTAACCTTAGAGTTGACTTGTTAATATGCCTTATCTGTATGAAAGGATATTGATGTCACATAGAGACACTAGGGGCCCAGAGTCCATAGTAGCTACCCAAGTAACCTTAGAGTTGGCTCATGTGATGACAGTTGCCCACTTGCATAGTAGATTTCCTACGTGTCATTGTTGCCTTTGGGATTAGTTGATACTTATGTCTTGGTCCCCTTTGAGATAGTTTGCTTTCAAGTGATTCCTTGAACCTAGATGTTGGTTATGACTTATTTTTTGATATCCGTATGAGACTTGAGTTTATTTCCTCAGCACGGTGAGACTGGGCCATTTAGGTTCCACGAGGTCAGGTGGTAGTGCATTTTTCTTATAACATTGAGATCTGACCATTGGATATCATTACTAGATGTGTTTGTGCAAATGTACCTTTCTTTTTTATCATATAATTTTTGATGGATGGTTATTCTCTATTCTATTGTACTTTATTATAAGAGATCTTGTGAGATGTATTTATTTTATGATGTATATTTTTTTAGCCTTTCATTCCATGTGACTTGTACAATGGATGATTGTGCCTTCTGATTATTTCCAAGTGGCATCATGTAATTGTATATTATTTAAATGGAATCATACTTTTAGTTATTCCATGATGTGGAATTGTTATGTGTTAGATTTAATATTAATAAACTTAAATGTGATTCAATGTCATGGGACCCTTAGGAGATGTAATCTGTTTATGATGGTTGTTATGTATGTGAGTTAATGCTTCCACTATATTTTATCTCTTGTTGTTATTGCTTATGATGTATTATCTATTGTTGTTTATTATCTTTATCTTAAAAAAAATGTTTGACAAACTTAGTTAAACTCTAGGTTAATTTCTTTTGGGTTCCCTGGTGGGGCATTACAAGTGTTCTATTATGTTTCCAAAGCCAGTATGATTTGTGCTCCATTCAAAGTGTTTATGCATTAATGAAACCTAGGAGTAATGTTAAAAGGAATTAATTTGAGCCCTTTATGGTGAATCCATGTTCGAAAACTCATCTCAAGTTATCTAATTGAAATAAAGGGTAAATGTAGTAGAGTATTTCTTCCTCTGGAAAGTGTTAATTTAAGAGGGTTTTCCATCTACAGGGAATATAAGAGGCTACTTCTTTAAAGACTTTAAAAATAAAGAGCTACATGAATGTAATATGAGAATATTCCATAGAGATATCGAAAACATGCTTTTAGTAAAGTCAGTCATAAAGGTGCAATTATGATATATAGAAAATCAAATGTTGGATGCTTAATGCAGAGATTAAGAAAATAAAGTGCCCAAGGTATCAAAGGATCGTTCCTCACATTGCGATCCTGAATCAAAGGAAAGATAAGCTTACAGAAAGATGGATCTGCGCTCTCTCCTCCACACATATTAAGTTATCATATAAATCCTCACTTTGGATCCTGAAGTA
Organism: Cupressus sempervirens; assembly: GCA_028749045.1. Taxonomy (NCBI): domain Eukaryota; kingdom Viridiplantae; phylum Streptophyta; class Pinopsida; order Cupressales; family Cupressaceae; genus Cupressus; species Cupressus sempervirens. The sequence continues at coordinate 50,576,436 of CM053790.1, read as the reverse complement.
AACAAGGCACTTTCCATTAAACTAAAAACCCTTGTTTCAGTAAGTGGCTTTTAGTGATACAATTTCACTTTAAGAGAGGTAATATGGCTTTTGGATTTATGAATCTTTATATGCATAGAAACATAAAGTTTTAAATAGCTATTGATTATTGATATTGCAAATCCTACCATTATGATCGTTGGTTGTGCTTAATTTCATTCATGTGGCGCCAACATTCGAATTTCTGCATCTATTTCATCAAAGTTACCTCAAAATTGTTTCTTCATTGTTTTAATGGCTATTTATCAAGAATTGCATCCTATGTGAAATCATAGTAAATGTTAATCAAAGCAGTTAGTTTTGATAGACTTATAGGCTTGGATTATGAATTAAAATATCTTATTGATACTTCATTCAAGTTCTACGACTTGGGTGATCTTTACAGATGGCTTAATTGTCAGCCCATTCACCTGATTACACAAAAACTGAAAGAGAGTGGATTGGTGGAAGTTGTCAGATTTCCCATGGTTGTGTAAGCTCCAAAGCTGGTTAGAGAATGCATCGAAATATATGATCCGGAGACAAAGAAAATCTTGCTTCCTAATCAATCTACCCTTCTTTCAATAAACAAGGCCTTGATGTAGTTTGCATTTGGCGTGCCTGTGAAGGAGGAATATTGTGATATTGATTTCAAATCCTCTACATCCATGTTTAATGAAAAGAAAACTTTGATAAGAAAAGATATGAAGACCTGGTTCCAAACACCTCACTCAAAGAAGAGCAAGATGCCAAAAATGCTCTTTGGGACTAATTTGAAGAAAGAATTCATTGATATCCTGGCCTTACTACTGAGATTGAAGGGAAAAGAAAAAAAATTGGAATTCATTGAGCATCACTTCTTCTTGGTAAAGTCATATATGCTGAAGGACTGTAGATCGATTGGGCCAAAATCATATGCGACGAGCTTGCCTCATGGTTGAATTCAGCTAGAGGATTCAATAAGTTTTACATGTCTTTGTATTTAATCTACACCTTGGCTATGCATAACTTATGGTCGAGTCTTCCCAAGATTGAAGACTACGATGAAAATGCAAAGGTGTATGAATTCTTCCCACACCTTCAGTTGTAGAGGAGCTTTGAGGAGTATGTGAATGTGAACAATGCCTTCACTATGAGATTGTGTTGGGAATTACAAGGCTTTCCAAGCGAAGATTTTCACCAAAAGAAATTTTGGCTATTAGCCAATTCAGATGCTCTTTCATCCAACTTATGAGTTTCTCCTACTTACAAATCGATGCTTTTGATGGTTTTCCGAAAAGACTTCTTAGGTACCTGCAAGATAACGTTGTTCTTGTCAAATTGCGTCAGCAAATACTCGAAGTGAACACCTTGTGTTCAAATGTAAAGAAGATAGTTGGGATTTCCTTCCCCACAGTGGTTGGACCCTATTCATGTGCCTCTAGATCTAATGCTCAAAATCTAGTTAAGAGTTTTGAAAGTAAAATCAAGTTGATTTATTATGAGGTAATTAGGTCTGAGTATGACCCTATCAACTTCATGAGGAATCAATTGAAGCTGGGATATGCCCATAGACACATTCTAGATATTGAATATTTTTAGGCTGGATGTCTCAATGAATATCAAACCCACGAGAAGTGTTGGTCCCGGCTGACACTTGATGAAATTAAATTATATAATGAGTCTATTGATGTTTTTGATCTTATAGATGATGGCTTCTATATGCATTCCTCATCTTACGAGCATATTAAAGGAACTCCCATTGTGTATACCCCACTTGCAGGTCCTGTCATCGATATAATGGAGGTCCTAATGCACGTGATCATTAAGAGGATTGACAAATGGGTAGAGTGCACTCAAGTGAGAAAGAGGAGAATGAGAAGCACATGCTCCACTAGTGGAGTGACTTCTAGAGTTACTCAATCAACTACGAAAACCTCCACCACTACTGCCACTTCAAAATTTATGGGCCCAACCCAGTCTATTAGCTAACGAGGAGACCAAACCCTAGAGAAGTGACACAAGGAGGGAAACAAGAACTAGGGTCAAAGGCACACCCAATAATCCAAACCACCTTGCAAAGTTAACACAACAAAAGCAAGCACACAAAGATAGAGAACAACACACTTTTATTGATTCATCAAATTATCAACATACATGCCTAGCTGTAAGGCCTTCTAGATCATGACCAGATACAAAGTACATTCAAGATCCATGATCCAACTTCAAATTCACACTCCCAGACACATATGCCACAAACTTTTGAAACCCTCTAAGTTATGCTCTAAGTCTAAGCCTAAAAACCTTATTTATACTTGCCAAAATGACTTATAGAAGATTCTATAACATTACATAACAAAAAGGCCAACCTTAAAATGGTTTGCACACATCCCAAGACAAGATCCTATCATAAAAGTTACAATTAGATTTAAACGCATAAGTTGGCTCCCAAAACATAGACAACTTGGAAAAAGAAGGAACCAAAATGCTGACAGTCGACATCAATAGGTTCACTCGACACATGAAGGAACACTCGGCCCATACTGGATAACTCAGCACACACTAGATATCTCGGCACACACTAGATAACTCAACACATACTAGATAAATCGATCAATACTGCAGAGTGAGATTGGATAACACGCTAATTCAGATGTTAACATGACATGGGATAATTGCAACTTGGATGATACTACAAAATTACTGGCACTCGACAATTGTTGCAACTCAACAATGATTGCAACTTGACAACAACTAGTAGAATAAATACAACTAAGCAGGATAACACATCAACTTAGGATGCTCCAACATTAGACAACCAAGGTAGAAAGAAATGATATTCCTAAATCATTGAGATGTCACAACCTGAGTTGAATCCAACTCAGATTGAGAAATCCTTGTAGCATCTACAACTAGCTTGTTCTTCCGCTTCACCAAATTTTCATAGTAATATTTTCTTCTTATGCTTTTACTGACTCTCTAATCCAATATCTACTCAACCTCTTCAATCTATTTCTTAGGATAATTATCAGCTACAACAACTTCATCATCTAACTCATGATACTTATACAGATCGACAACATTGAATATAGGAGATATATCCATGTCATCAGGTAACTCAACTTCATAAGAATTTCCACTATCAAACTTCTTCAAGATCTTATAAGGTCCAAACTTCTTCATCTTTAGCTTACTATATGTTCCAACAGGAAAGCTGCCTTTCTTCAAATGAACCATCATCTCGTCACCAACTTCAAAAACATGATGTCTTCTAGACTTATCAACATTCTCCTTGTACTTCTGATTACTTTGTTTCAAATTTAACTTCACTTCCTTATGCAAAGACTCCATAAAATCAATGAATTCTTCTCTTGCAACACTTCTCTTCTCTTCACTAGCAACATCCCTTAAATTTGATACTCCTCTAGGCTTCATTCCAGTAACAATATCAAAAGGTTTTTTCCCTGTACATTCACATAATTATTATATGCAAACTCAACTTGTGCCCATACCATCTCCTAATTACATGGTTCATCTCCAACTAAACATCTCAAAAAAAATCCAATCTTCTATTAACAACCTCTTTCTATCTATCAATCTATAGATGGAATGTAGAACTAAACTTCAACTCAATACCCATCTTCTTCCACAAGTTCTCCAAAAATAATCAACAAACTTACTGTCTTTGTTAGAAATAATACTTCTTGGTAATCCATGCAATCTAACAATCTCTTTGAAGAAAAGTTTAGCAACATGCTCAGCATCTGATGTCTTCTTTTATGGTATAAAATGAGCCATTTTAGAAAATCTTTCCACAACAACAAATATAGAATCATACCCCTTTGTTGTTTTAGGCACTCTGAGAACACAATCCATATTGATGTCACTCCAAGGTTTCTTAGGAATAAAAATAGGTGTATACAATCTAGTATTCTGACTTACTCCTTTTGCAACTTGACAAAATCCACAACTCTTCACAAACTTCTAAACATCCTTATACGTCTGTGGCCAATAATACTTCTCCTTCAACAAACTCATTGTCTTATCAATTCCAAAATGTCCAACCAATCCACTACTATGCTTTTCCTCAAATAGATTAAGTCTCGTAGAACTCCTAGAGATACACAACTAAATTCTTTTGAACAACATACCTTCTTGAATGAAATACTCATCATACTTACTTATGTGATTTGTTAGATTTGGTGCTCTACACTCTCCCCATGCCTCAAAAAAATCAAGGTCAATATCATACAACTCTTTCATTTCATCAAAACCAAGAACTTCAACGTTTATCTCAGTCAACAAAGAATGTCTTCTACTCAATGCATTGACAACTTGGTTAGTAACTCCACTCTTATGCTTAATCACAAATGTAAAAGTCTGCAAATACTCAACCCACTTCATATGACTTTGATTAAATTTATGTTGACTTCCCAAGTACTGTAAAGTTTTATGATTAGTATACAACATAAACTCCTTAGGAATCAAATGATGTCTCCACTTTTTCAAAGCTTGAACAATAGCATAAAACTCTTGATCATACACATAATATTTCATTTTATCATCATTCAACTTCTCACTAAAGAAAGCAACAGGTTTATCTTCTTGACTCAATACAACTCCTATTGCACTACCACTTCCATCACATTCAACTTGAAATGCCTTATTAAAAATCAGGCAAAGCCAATATAGGTAACTCAATAACCTTTTGTTTCAATGTCTTAAAACTCTTATCAGCTCCATGTGTCTACTTGAATTTGTATTTATCTCCTCGCATTGTCTCAGTCATAGCATTACAAAAAGCACTAAAATTCTTTATAAACTTCCTGTAAAAACTAGACAAACCATGAAATGATCTTACCTCACCCACATTCTCAGATGTAGCCCTTTCCAAAATTGCTTTAACCTTCTTAGGATCCATTCTCAAACCATTAGTTGAAATCATAAATCCCAAATACACAATCTCCTCTTGCATGAAAGAACGCTTTTTAAGATTAATTATCAACTTCTCCTCTTTCAATCTCTACAATACTTGTCTAACATGCTCAAAATGTTCTTCCTTATTCTTACTAAATATTTGAATGTCATCCAAATAAACAATCACAAGCTTACCAAGAAATCTTTACAGAACTTCATTCATCAATCTCATGAAAGTACTAGGTGCATTAGTCAAACAAAAAGGTATAACCAACCATTCATACAAACCATCTTTTGTCTTGAAAGCAGTCTTTTATTCATCACCTTCTCTGGTTCTAATTTGATGATAGCCACTCTTCAAATCAATCTTGGTAAAATATTTTGGTTCACTCAAACAATGCATTATGTCATCCATCCTCGGCATAGGAAACCTATATTTCACTATGATCTTGTTAATAGCATTGGAATCAATACACATTCTCCATTCTCCATTCTTTTTAGGTGCTAATATAGTAGGTACAACACATGGACTCAAACTTTCTTTGATCAAATCTTTCTGCAACAACTCATGTACTTGTCTGTTAAGTTCTTCATTCTTTGTAGGTGTCAACCTATATGGTGCTTTTTTTTGGAAAACTAGCTCTAGGAATCAAATCCACTCAATGAATTATACTTCTTACTAGCGGTAAACTATCAGGTATATTGTTACATCCCAATATTTGACCTAATTTGAAATATAGTTGTTGAGGTTCATGGGAAGTCAGTTGGCAATTTAATTTGTTATAATCTAGCGAAATGGTAAGATAGTTAGTCATTATGATTTCAAGTGAAGATGACATGTTAGTTGATCATTAATCATGAATTCATGAAATTAAGATGGTTAATTGTTGTGATTGTTTAAATAATTTACTATGATAATATAATTTAACAATGGAGAATTTCCTTGTAGGGAGCCTGTTAGTGGGGTGGAAACATTGTCAGAAAAGAATTAGGTAGGAGCATTACCATCACTAGGTAGATGGGTAGAGGACCTAGCGACATGGAACATAATACATCTGCAAGACCCGCATGAGTTATTTAATAAATAATTTAATTAAAATAATTAAGTTAAAATATAAAACATATCTCAAAGGATTTTAATTTATCTTTCATCATATTATTGTTTTTAATTATTTATATATGTGCATTCAAATAAAAAAATGATTTGGCATCTTTATATTTTAATAATTTAAGTGATGCTTTCATGTACATATAAGATTATAATACTATTGGAATTATAATAACAATTGAATTATTATAATTTTCAAATTATAATCTTCCAATTATTCTTTCCAGCTTCTTATTTTTCTTTTATTCTTTTCTCTCTTCGTAGTTGATTTAATAATTGGAATGTGAATGGTCGTCTTGGGAATTCAAATGGATTTCTTTTAAACTGAAGGTAGTTAGAGATTCAAAGTCATCTTTTTAACAAAATCTCGATGGTCGCATTTGATATAACCTATTTTTCCTCTCTACATTTGGCAGCCTTCTCTTTCTCTACATATACGTTTACACAAAAGGAGGAGAACTTCTAAATTTATTTTGTAGTGGAACATGGCTCCAGTGCATACTGACACTCAACAATGGGTAGATAAATATCAACCGAGGCAAGTGAAAGATGTTGCTCACCCAGAAGAAGTTGTTAGGGAACTCTCCAATACTCTTGAGATTGGTTGCACCAAAACTATATAAATCAAGAGTTTTAGAGCTTAATGCTAGTGATGATCATGGTATTAATGTCGTTTGTACAAAAGTTGAAGACCTCGCAGCAGTGGCAGTAGGTTCTAGTAGTACTAGTAGTGGTTATTTTTGTCCACCCTTCAAAATCATCATACTAGATGAGGCAAATTTAATGACAAAAGATGCTCAGAAACCCTTGAGACGTACCATGGAGACACACTCTTAAGTTATAAGATTTTTTTTCATTTGTAACTACGTTAGCAGGATTATTGAGCCACTTGCTTCTAGATGTGCCAAGTTTTGATTCAAACCATTGGTTAAAGATATCATGACTAATTGAATATTACACATCTGCAAAGAGGAGGCCCTTCACCTTGATTTAGATGCCTTGAAAACTCTGGGGTCAGTTCTGAAGGTGATCTTAGTCAATTAATAACTTTCTTGCAGAGTGCAGCTCAATTGTATGAATCATCTATTTCTAGCAACAACATCATTAGTGTTTCAAGGGGTTGTTTAAACAATTTTTGACACCAGGTAATGTATTGTAATTCTTGATTCATTTGTCTCTGAGTATAATACCTATCTTCAGTCAGTACATAATGATAGGTCAGAGAACAAATCAAATATGTTCCAACTCTTTTTTTTACTGATTGGATATCCACCCTTAATGGCTAGGCATAATAGTTGAGAACATTATATATACTAGTTGTTGGTTTCTTGTTATGCATAAGAGATCAATCTTTGAGTATCCTTGAGAATACATCATTTATGAATTCAAATAGTAGTGATAAAAAACTTAATTGAATATGTAAATCAACATCAATGCACATGCTATCACAATTTTTCGAACAAATTCATAATACTATTAACACCAAGGAATTCATCGGCCGAGAAGCCATGAAATGGTGAAGAGGTGGAGTTAATCTGCAAGAACATAGAAGAGAAATCAGTTATATTTAAAATACTTAATTAAACCTTCAATTTCAAAATCTTTAAAGAACATAATTATGTAATGACTGATTGTGAAATGCTAGATGCATGTTTTTTTTGACAGAACTGATTGTTCTGAGGATTCCTACACCTAGGACTCACCTGGCTATGAAGCCAAGGAGATGGGTGATGAGGTGAAAGAAAGGAATCATCAATAATATGAATCAGTATCAAATATGACTGAACAACATTTATCATTTTTAATATGAATAAAATAATAGCTCATGCATATTCCTATTATTGTGATCTCCTGTTACCAAGTCGTATAGTGAATTAATTACTAGGAAGCCCAATGGATAGCAAGATGTCCCCTGTCTATTCTAGGTAGGGAGGGCCTTTCTCTTAAAGATCGTGTGGGGATAAGTTGTGGTCCAAGGTTGGGTGGTTAAGCCCATGACAATGTTTCACCTCTCCCCAAGATGTCAGTTGTGAGTCAGACAGAGATAAGCTATCTAATTAATTGTTTAATGGAAATAGGTAATATAACTTTTATTTATGAGGAGGCAAGATTAAATTGAGTTATTTCATTGTTACTATTATTTTACACCTAGATATAAGAGATAGATTCATGGATTGCTTTTCATTTATATGAATATCCAATATAAGCATATTTCTAATCTTGATTTACTGTCATAGTTAAGTAATCAGAAGGAAAGGAATTTGAAGCCCTAATTAATTGAGAGATGACTGGAACCCTAAATGATATAGTGGTATCAGAAGCCCTACTGAATCTGTGGTAGCAAAAGTCATAATTGAATCAGTGGTATCAGAAGCCCTAATTGAATCTGTGGTAGCAAAAGCCCTATTTGAATCAATGGTATAAGAAGCCCTAAATGAACCGATGGTCAACAATGTCTTAATTATTATAATGGTATACGAAGCCCTAATTTTAAATATAGTGTTATTTAATTATGATCATCATTTGATTTTGATATAGCAGTTTTTAGATGATAGTCGGCATGTGTAATTGTTATAGTGTATTTATGGACTAACCTGAGTGGTTGTAGAAGCATCCCTAGTTTGATTTTGATCTCATTTTTTCGAGGTATGTGGTTTTCAATTTATATAGTAATTTCATTTGATGGTATTTCAAGTTTTTAGTTAAGAAAATTTGTCTAATTTTAACAGTAAATCTTATTCACATGAACATGAATGATACAACTATCTTCCTATGAAACAAACTAATAGTTGTATTTGTAGACACCTAAAAACCTTTAGAAAATAAAGTATTTTTATTTTCTGAAAAAGTCCTGATGACATCATCATTTATTAATTAATTAATTTTCATGCCATTAAATCCCTTTATCTTAATTAAAAATATTTAATTAAGGAATCCCTCCCAAAAATGTTTAAATCTTATTTAAACATTATTTCCTTATTTATTAATTATTTAATTAATAAATTGACCAAAAATTCTAAAATAAATAAAAAATTTATTTTTTGCCCAAAACTTGGCCAATTTCCTTATGACCAATAACCTCTTCCAAAATCTTCTAATCCTTCTTTAATTTCGATTAAAGGCTAATCCCATCATTTCCTACCCCTAATCCCAACTCAAAATATTTAATTAAGATTAAATATTAATCCTCATGTTTATTAAAAAAGTTTTAATAAATATCTCCTCAACCCAAACCCTTGAAATAAATAAAACTTTATTTATTTCCTAAAAATCTAATTTATCCTCATCCTAAGAAGTTCTAGACTCTTCTAGAAAGTCTTCATCCTCATCCTAGGAAATTCTAGACTATTCTAGAAAGTCTTTATCCTCATCCAAAGCCTAGAATCTTCTAGAAGATGTCTTTAACCCTAATCCTCATCCCCTCCTAACCTTGTCACATTCCCTAAACATGGGTTAAAACTTACTAACCCAAGCCAAAGTTAACAAATATCTCCTCCTTCACCCACCCTCATTAAATGCCATCCACTTGCCTATCCCTAAGCTAATCCTAAACCATCCTAATCCATCCTCTAATCATTTGCACAAGCCTAAACAAGCTTAAAACCTTCCTAATCAAGTCCAAGTCGAAATTGCTCTCATCACCCTCAAAATATCTCAACCATAAAACTTTATGAAGTCCACTAGGTCATAAATGACTCTTACAAGCCCTTTTATTGCTCTTACAAGTCATTATGAGGGTCTTTATGAAGATTTTATCCCTTGAGCCTCCTTTGTTGACTCATCCTTCCCCTTTCCTCCATCCTCTCACCATGTGACATGTGTCACTCCTTGATTGGCTATAAGGAAGCACAATCCATGTGCTCTCTTCTCATGCAATCTGAGCCCTCCATGAGCTTTTTCCCATCCTTGCATCTTAGCCCTCAATCCCTCAAGCCTCTTGCTTATAAATTGGATCCTTCCCCTTTGCAAAATAACACAATCCATGAAGTAAAGTCATAATGCCATTTTGAGAAGCCATTTTACATCAAAACCATACACTCACACCCAAATTCCAACTCCATTTGAAGCCCTTTTTGAAGCATAAGCTTGAGCATACATCCTATCTATTTAGACAAAGCTACTCAACAAGAGAGCTTCTCATTGAGAGAGCCCATTAATGGCTCATATTTTCAATTGAGAGCTCATCTTAGTCTATCTTGAAGTTTATGAATTTTTTTTAGTTTGTAGAAGCTTTATTTAAATTTGGTTTCTATTAGCATACTAACATTGCTCATATACATTTTGGCACGCCCGGTGGGACCCCGCATGGGTCATCTTCATTAGCTTTTTTAGTCAAGTTTTGTATGTCATTTGCTGATTTTGGCTAATTTTGACTTATTTTTGTGATTGGTAGGATTGTATAAATTGGTTTTGTAGGTCCACATGAGCATGAAAAAGACAAAGGAACTCATAATCTATCTCATAGTGTTTGCAGATTTTTCAAGCTTATAGGTGGACAAAGAACTTAAAATTCTTCTTCCTCTTCTTGTCTATATTCTTCTTATTCCATCTACTTCTTCTTCTTCTTCTTGTGAGAGATCTTGGCCATTTTTTTTTTAAGGAAGCAAAATCATACACACTTCTTTTTAGTGCTTAAAATGAACCCCTAAATCATACTTAAATCCATTGAAAAATAAAAAATTTGCAAAAAAGAAAAAATCTTTTAACAAGTGAAACTAAACCAATCTAATCATTTGCATCCTTGCAACATCAAGGTTTTATATGCATTCATGCAAAATTAGGAACACTTCATTTTTTGGGAATTTAAAAAGAACTTCAAATTTCCATTTCAAAAGGTTCAAAATCAACACTAAGTGCACACTAAAGTTCTTTTAAAAAATCTCATGAAAACTAAGAGTCCTAAATGGTTGCCAAAAATTGTCCTAAAAGCTTTGTTATTTGTTCCAAACAAATGTCTTATTGCAAAATCTTGAATGTTTCTTAAGTTTTTCATGCATCAAAACAATCTAGGAATATCATTTTTGGGCTTAAAATATGCAAACTAGAACACAAAATTTTGAATGAAAACCAAAGTCCAAAGAGTCATTTTCACTTTTGAGTCCAAAACAATCTTGAATGATCTAAGGTTAAAACAAAGCACTTCAAAGCTCTTAAAACAACACACAAAATCTCAATCTTGAATGCTCAAAGGAAAAAACTTGAATATTTAATCACTTGTCTTTGAATGCATGTTGCTAAAATCACTCTTGAGTGCCATGGATTAAAATCAAGTTTTTTTTTTTATGAATGCATGATTAAAACAACAAAATCCAATCTTGAATGCCATAGATCAAATAATCATCTTTTGGGGCATAAAAAGAATCCACATTTTTGAAATCTTCTAAGTTATAAAAACTAATAAAGACGCTTTGAGTAAGTTTTTAGTTGGACTCACCCTCTTTAATCACCCATCAATTTAACCATTGGTTGCAATCTCAGTGCCATCTATGGGGATGGGTCTACCTAAGAGGGTGTTAAGTGCTCCACAAAGATCAAACTCCACTCACTTGGGTCTTTAGTGGTTTTTCTAAGTTAGAAAATTTCTTGAATGTGCATTAATCTTGCTCACACTTCGTTTGGGCATAAAAAATGGACGAATCTTGACGTGGAGGGCTTCCGGGCACGCGCTTGGCAATCGAGTTTCACACATCTTTGTTTTGGGCTTAAAAAAAACTCACACTCAATCTTGAATGCCTAACAATCAATGAACATTGCATGGTTTGGATGCATTTTCAATAACGCTCGCATTTTTTATGTTGACGATCTCTCGACTTTCATTATGCTAATGATGCTGTCAAATTGGAATGAACATTGTATGCCATAATCACAAGTGTCTTCAATCATAGCTTACAAAATCTAAATCATCAATTGGAATAAACACGTGTTTTTTAAAGCCCAAGATCATGTATGTGGTCTTGTTTTACACTTTTTAGGAGGCCTGCTTGGGGATTTCATCACCCCTTGGGACGACCTCAACTCCAGCGTTCCGACGGAGTATAAAGATCGGGAGGTGAATCCAAAGACACTTCTCTTGGGATCAAAATTTTGTCACTCGGGCTAAGCCTCAAGGAACTTTATACCCTTGAGAAGTGAAAGAGGAGAAGTGGGTTACCGCTCCTCTCGGCTGTGTGACATATTTTTGGTTTCATCTACGGATTTGGGCCTCACATACCTTGCGTATATCGAGGACTCCCTAGCTATAACAAATTCCATCCTTGTAGAAAGCTTCCTAGGATGTTGGTGTGTTTGACGTGCTTGCTCAAAACTTTTGTCTGCTTATTTGTTCATAGCTTTTGAATGATTGTTTGCCAACTTTGGTCAAAATCCCAAAAAAGCAAAAATCTCCCAGCTCAAGGCATACTTAGCGTAGTCACTGCCTCATCAAAAAATCATCCAAGCTCCCTCGCTGCAACCGAATCTATCTAGTTCCTTGCTTTAGAAAAATCCCAAATCCAAAGTCTCTCCAAATCATCCCCCCCTAGCCAGCTAGAAACCCAATCCAAAATCACACCCAAGCCTTTAGAGAGTTGTTGTCATTTTGCTAGAATTTGTTATCCAATCAATCCGATCAATCCACCAGCCTCACCACGGTTATCCTTTTGATAGAGCTTTGTCTAGGGTAATCTAGCTTTGTCACCTGTTATCCCTCATCACCTTGAGCTAAAGGTTGGGATCTACAAGTGATCAATCTTGTGTCATGCCCATAGGATCATTAGTCTATTCTTAAGTTGACACAATCTCCACCAATCCAGCGCATAGGAAAGCAAAACTCTCACTTTTTGACAGCATGCCCTTAAAGTCTTCCATCTACAAGAAAGCCAAAAATCTCCAGCCAATCCTCCTTAGGTCTGTCATGCAACTTTGACTCTCCCTAGGAAATCTTTCATCAGCCAATCCAAAATCTGTGCTTAACCCAAATCCAACCATGAGCTTCCATGTTCATCCATACGCAAGACCCCATCCCCATCAAACTCATCATCAAAGCATGAAGTACCAATCCTATCATGATGTGTTTGGTCGCATTGTCCTTGCTCCCGCCACCTCCTATTCCAATGATGATGAAAATCCTGTTGACTATGACGGGTATATTGAAAGCCTTAGAAACATTCCCCCAAGCATCCCCCAAAATCCAAGAGTTATTCCAAACTATCTAGTCATGCCATCTGATATTCCAGCTTCCCCTCCATCACCCCATCAACCAAGCTTCCAATCTTCCACCCCCATCACACTAGCTATTCCTGTCAATCCACCTCCACCTTCGACACACGAGTCTCCAAGGAATCTCCTAGAGGAAATACAAGAAAAGTTTCCTCCAACAGTCGATAAGCCATGTCATCTAATCCAACCATGTGAAGTAGTCAGTGATGAAGCTTCCCCATCTATAATATCACCTCCATCTACCATAGCTATCATCCCCATACCATCCATCAAATTGCTTAAAATCCTTCCACTTCCCGCAAGCATCAAAATCCCACCACCTGTCAAATCCCTCCAAATCCTATCCACATCGCCTCCAAGCATTTCCCAAATCTCTCGTAATGACCCTTATGCATCCATCTTCTACTCACCCATCTCCACTACTGAATCTCCCATCTATCCATCCGCTGCCTTTGAAGAATCCATCCCTTCACCTCCTATCGCACCATCCACTCCAAACCAATCCTATCAAGATCCTGCCCAAAAGCATGTTGACATCCCCCAAAGCATAAATGAAGATATCATCGTACCATGTCTTCCATCCATAGTGCAGTCACCATCTCCTCCATTTCCAAAACCTCGAGCCATATCTCCTCCACTACAAGATATCTTGTCATCCCACCAGCTACATCAAGATCCTATCCTTCCATCTCCCCCGCTCCATGCTTCCATCTTACCACCTATCCAAGCTATTCCACCATCTATAATCTACCCTCTTGGTTCACTTACATTCATCCATGGTGGCCCTCTCTTAGCAGAAGAATTAAGAACAGTATTTCCCCATTGCAATACACCTAATAAATCACTTCTACCATTTTTTGCAAGCAAAAAGTTTCCTCAGCTTGTTCAAATGCTCAATCGATGGCATTATCAAGGTCAAGGTTTAGGACCACAAGAGCAAGGAATCAGAGAGCCTATTATTGCACAAAAAAATCTAGGATTTCATGGTCTTGGATATGTATCCAAAGGCTCACCATCTAAAGGTGTTGGTACACCACACCCCCAAACCAAGCCTATCTCCAAGCCCACCATGCCAACATCCCATCACTCCTTCAAGAAATCTTATGTCATCCCCCCTCCACCATCTTTGCAACCCTAAACAACTTACCATATCCCCCCTTCATCCACTAAATCCATTTTGGGTCCCTATGTCCCAAAATCTACCATCCTCCATCCTCCTATCAGCCATCATAAAAATCCTATTCCATCCATTCCTATGCAAGATCAACAAAGGCACATATCAGGGAACATCATCCATCATCATCCCCCTACATGCTCTTTCATATCCTCTCCATCTCACAAAGTTTCTCCTAACCATCTTCCCAAAGCTTACCATAGCAATGTGAATGCCAACTTCAAAATGCATAAAGCTAAAAATTCACATCCTAGGCAATCATATGTCTATTCTAAAAGACATACTCCAAAAAGGAAAAATCCAATCAAAGAATGCAAAACAATGCAACGGCCTATGAAAAGAAAATCCAAAACCATGTGGATCCCCAAGAAAAAAGTTGAAACCCAATGCATAATGGCATCCACCATTGCTAATCCCCCATCTAGTGACTCATGTCTTCCATCTCCTAACCCCATCTTGGGTGCCTATATCCCCAAGCACGCTTCCACAAATCCTCCATCACGCCCGCATCTACCATCTATCCCCCATATGCTCTTTTCACACCCGTTCCAACATGTGCCGATGTTGCTCTTGCAAGCATCCCCATCTCATGCTCCTTTCCAGCATTTTCATCCCTCCATCTCCTACCATCAATCCCATCTAATCCGATCTATTGCATAAATCACACATCCAGTGTACCAACAGCTACCAAAAAAATTGAACATTCCAACAGCCAGTGAAAAATCCCAAAAAAGCCAAAATAGCTGAAGAAAGCCAAAATCATTCTAGCTAAGTCCAAAGTCAAAAAGTCAAAAAGAAAAGAAAAGAAAAATAAAGCGTCCACTGGTGAAAACTTGGCAATTCAAGCGCCTTGGACAAGTACCATGATGAAAACTTGGCAAACAAGCGTCATGCGTAATCCCGCCATCCCCAACTTAGCCTATCACCCTCATGCTTTTGGTCATCTCTTGACATCCAACTCCATCTTCCAATCTATCCACCTATCTTCCATCCTCCAGCTTCCATCTCACACCATCCACTAATCTTATGCAGCTTCAGCCAATCATCTCAGCTATCATCCATCTCCCTAGCCCCTTCAGCTTTTTCCATCCTAGCTTCAATCCTATCACATCCATCATAAGACCTCCTTCCGCATGTTATCTTCTAATTGGCGGCACTATATTCCTTGGAGATCTTGTCTTGTCCATCCTCCCTTGTCATTGGTATCTAGCTCTAGGCTATCCTCATGCAAACCCAATGTCATCTCTTTATATCCATCATAATCCTAGCTATCTACCATCCTATCCAGCCATCTCATCCTGCTCCTCTAGCTATCCTTGGTCACAAAATCTCTCATCATCATTGGATGCATCCTGCCAAATCCATATCTTTTGCTATCACCCCACCCTTAGCTTTCGCATCTTGCACAACATCAAACCATCCCGCTATCCTATCATCCTGAGCTTTTGCCTGCTTGTAACTATCTTGGTTCGTTAGCTTGTACCCATACTTGATTAGCTCACTTGTAAATATCTTGGTCCATCAGCTTGTACATCCTCTTTAGCTTAGTACCATTGTATCTATCCAGCGTTCGTGTCAGTTCGTCCTTGATCAGCATCTTGCACCCATCTCACATCTTGGTTAGCTATTCCAACGTATCCTTTAGCTAGATTTCCTATCACCCAAGTGTTATCTTTCTTAGTTCAGCTTGCCAGATGCATCAATCATCCAAATCCACCAGCTTAGGTACTCTCCGATAGGTCCTTGCAGGATATAGCTTTCCTCATGTCTGATCTTGGTCCGTTAGTACCTCGTCCTACCCATCTCGTTGGCAAACGGTTCTCTTTTGGATTTTCACTTTCTTTTGATTTGGGATCTTCCCTTTTGGGTCTTGAAGTATCTTTTCCAAGCAATCTCCTTGTTCCCTCCTCAAGGTTGCCACGATCTTCCATATCATGGTATGCTGCGAATGGGGCAATTAGAGCGTAAGGTCTTGATCAGGTCTTTCGTTTGTTTTTCTTTTCTGCTTGTGGGTTCTCCAATGTCGTTTCCACACTGCTTCCTCTAGGATTCATGTGTGATGTTGGGGCAATCCTTGCCTGTTTGTTTTGAGTTAGTTTGTCAATCCTTTGGACGGTTGGTGAAAAGGCCTTGATGTTCTTGGTAACCTTGGCAATTAACCAACAGTCCTATAGCAAATCTAGTGCTCAACTACATGGTGGTACTTCTCTTTGAAGTATCCCCCCCGCTCAAAAAGTTTCAATGGTTTTCCTTCATCTCCATTATCCCCCATCCATATCCAACATACGTCTCTCCTACCCCAGCTTATGCATCAGTATCTCTTTGAATCACTCATCACTCTTAGCTTTAGGGATCCACAATCCTAGTCTTAGGGATCCACCAATCCAAATCAATCCACCAAGCCTCATCTTTCGAGATCCACAATCCTAGTCCTAGGGATCTCCGGAACCCATCTTCCACCAATCTGACTCTTTGAAATCCTATTGCATCAGCTTTATAATCCCCTCATCCATCTCCCTATCCTGGATTCCTTTTTATAGCGCTCCGCTCCTTCATCCTCCACCTTCCCTAAAGTCTTAAGCTTGCTTCCTCTTGTGCATCTGATTCTCCTTTATCATTCTCCCATAGTGAGAGTTTGAGCTAATTCAGCCCCTTCTCTTTGCCAATCTGAGTCTCCTTGCTCATCTCGGATTCTTGTACTTTTCAAAAAGCCATCGAGCCTCGCTTTCTCTCCTCGCTATCTTCTTGAGGGGGCATCTCACAGTCCATTCTCTCCTCTTCTGCTCTAGCCTTGGGCATCTTATTTTCTTATCTTTGATGCCATGCCACTTGTGGCACCACATCAAAGAGGGGCAAAATGTAGACACCTAAAAACCTTTAGAAAATAAAGTATTTTTATTTTCTGAAAAAGTCCTGATGACATCATCATTTATTAATTAATTAATTTTCATGCCATTAAATCCCTTTATCTTAATTAAAAATATTTAATTAAGGAATCCCTCCCAAAAATGTTTAAATCTTATTTAAACATTATTTCTTTATTTATTAATTATTTAATTAATAAATTGACCAAAAATTCTAAAATAAATAAAAAATTTATTTTTTGCCCAAAACTTGGCCAATTTCCTTATGACCAATAACCTCTTCCAAAATCTTCTAATCCTTCTTTAATTTCGATTAAAGGCTAATCCCATCATTTCCTACCCCTAATCCCAACTCAAAATATTTAATTAAGATTAAATATTAATCCTCATGTTTATTAAAAAAGTTTTAATAAATATCTCCTCAACCCAAACCCTTGAAATAAATAAAACTTTATTTATTTCCTAAAAATCTAATTTATCCTCATCCTAAGAAGTTCTAGACTCTTCTAGAAAGTCTTCATCCTCATCCTAGGAAATTCTAGACTATTCTAGAAAGTCTTTATCCTCATCCAAAGCCTAGACTCTTCTAGAAGATGTCTTTAACCCTAATCCTAATCCCCTCCTAACCTTGTCACATTCCCTAAACATGGGTTAAAACTTACTAACCCAAGCCAAAGTTAACAAATATCTCCTCCTTCACCCACCCTCATTAAATGCCATCCACTTGCCTATCCCTAAGCTAATCCTAAACCATCCTAATCCATCCTCTAATCATTTGCACAAGCCTAAACAAGCTTAAAACCTTCCTAATCAAGTCCAAGTCGAAATTGCTCTCATCACCCTCAAAATATCTCAACCATAAAACTTTATGAAGTCCACTAGGTCATAAATGACTCTTACAAGCCCTTTTATTGCTCTTACAAGTCATTATGAGGGTCTTTATGAAGATTTTATCCCTTGAGCCTCCTTTGTTGACTCATCCTTCCCCTTTCCTCCATCCTCTCACCATGTGACATGTGTCACTCCTTGATTGGCTATAAGGAAGCACAATCCATGTGCTCTCTTCTCATGCAATCTAAGCCCTCCATGAGCTTTTTCCCATCCTTGCATCTTAGCCCTCAATCCCTCAAGCCTCTTGCCTATAAATTGGATCCTTCCCCTTTGCAAAATAACACAATCCATGAAGTAAAGTCATAATGCCATTTTGAGAAGCCATTTTACATCAAAACCATACACTCACACCCAAATTCCAACTCCATTTGAAGCCCTTTTTGAAGCATAATCTTGAGCATACATCCTATCTATTTAGACAAAGCTACTCAACAAGAGAGCTTCTCATTGAGAGAGCCCATTAATGGCTCATATTTTCAATTGAGAGCTCATCTTAGTCTATCTTGAAGTTTATGAATTTTTTTTAGTTTGTAGAAGCTTTATTTAAATTTGGTTTCTATTAGCATACTAACATTGCTCATATACAGTATTCATTGAGTATGTTAGATGTTAATTTAGACTTAGTAAAATTAGATGTTACATATAGTATTAGAGCACTCGGTTCAACGCTGAAACCTTGGGTCCAATACTATTTTTGAAAAAAATTTGAAATGTAAATGATGGAAAAGATCTATTTTGCATAACGGATATTGCAATCAAAATTGGAAAATCGCACTGGAAAAAATTCAGAATAGCCGAGGAGGCTGAAATGATATAAAATGGACAAATGTATAAACTATAATATCATAAAGATGAAACGAAATTAAAAAGATAAAAAAAGGATTGACAAGTCGAGTGGTGGAGATCAAGTTCGTAGATCCAATTTGAAATCCTTGGCCAGGGTAGATATGGGCAAATGTGCCGAACATGTGATCTTTGTTGATTGTCTAGACGATTTAGTTATTTTGGAGAATAACTGTTGGGACTTTAACCCATTGGGTTGCTTTGATGGCCGAACAAATAAACATTCTGAGGAAGCCATTCTAAAAGGTTAGAATATGTGAGGAATGAGCATGGTTCAAGGCCGAGTCTTGCACAATGCAAACACAGTTTATATAATCTTGATAAAAAAATAATCAAATCCATCATGATGGCTAAATAATTCTTTATCCAATTAATGACAAATGTAAATTGTTACCTATTTGAACTTGAACTGAATGAAAACAAAACTATGAATCATGATCCTTTCTGATGTTGATTAAAAGACAAGATCATTTTGTGCTCTCGTATGGAGTAAACACACTTGCATAATTGGAACTATCAATGCTTGTTTGTAGATGTAAACTTTGGCAAAATGGGTATGGAAGCCTGAATCATAGAAATGGAAAAGATGAATTTCCAAATATTTGCAGATGAATGATGAGAATACTCATAGAATTTTATGAATTGTTTTAGATGTTTATGATGTTGATTTGATGTATGATGATCTTGCATAGTATATCATGTTTTTACCCTCTGACACATTGTTATACATGTTTAATATACATGCAATGTTGACTTTACGTATTGAGCTATTGTATATTGCTTTGGAGATGAAGTGTATATTCTATCATGAAATGATGAAATGCTATTGTGATGAGATGGGTAAAGAGGCCAAGGTTACATAAACAGAAAAACATGGATCTAATAATCCTTTTCAAGTGATCTATAAGTTTACTAGGACAATCTACCCATTAATAAGTGCCTTATGCCAAATGGAACATGAAATAGAATCAACTCAACTGATGCTAAGATGACCACCATTACAATAAAGTGAACTCAGGTGAGTACGTGTTTAATTTTATGTTACTATGCAAATATCCTTCTAGAAAATTTAAAGTAAGAATGGATCTTGAGTTTCGATTATGATTTTGATTCTAACCCAATTGAGAAAAGAGATGATATCACAATGTTATATATACATATATATATATATACATACATATATATATATATATACATACATATATATATATACATACATATATATATATACATACATATATATATATATATATACATACATATATATATACATACATACATGTATGTATGTACATACATACATACATGTATGTATGTATGTAGATATACATGTATGTATGTATGTATGTATGTATGTATGTATGTATGTACATACATATATATATGTATGTATATACATACATATATATATGTATGTATATACATACATATATATATGTATGTATATACATACATATATATATATATATATATATATATATATATATATATATATATATATATATATATATATATATATATATATATGTATAGTATTTGGAATATTTTTTTAGTGTCTAATTTTCATAGATCATCAAGGATGATGAACCACAAGGGGAATGGTATGTTACATCCCAACATTTTACCTAATTTGAAATATAGCCATTGAGGTTCATAGGAAATTAGTTGGCAGTTTAATTTTTTATAATCTAGCGAAATGGTAAGATAGTTAATCGTTATGTTTCAAGGGAAGATGACATGTTAGTTGATCATTAATCACGAATTCATGAAATTAAAAAGATGGTTAACTATTGTGATTATTTAAATAATTTATTATGATAATATAATTTAACGATGGAGAATTTCCTTGTAGGGAGCCTATTAGTGGGGTGGAAACATTGTTAGAAAAGAATTAGGCAGGAGCATCACCATCATTGGGCAGACGGGTAGATTACCTAGCGACTTGGAACATAATACATCTGCAGAACCCGCATGAGTTATTTAATAATTAATTAAATTAAAATAATTGAGTTAAAATATAAAACATATCTCAAAGGATTTTAATTTATCTTTCATCATATTGTTTTTTAAATTATTTATATACGTGCATTCAAATAAAAAATGATTTGGCATCTTTATATTCTAATAATTTAATCAAGTGATGCTTTCACGTAGATATAAGATTATAATAATATTCAAATTATAATAACAATTGAATTATTATAAATTTTGAATTATAATCTTCCAATTCTTCTTTCCAACTTCTTATTTTTCTTTTATTCTTTTCTCTCTTCATAATTGATTTAATAATTGGAATCCGACTGGTCATCTTGGGAATTCGAATGGATTTCTTTTAAATTGAAGGTAGCTGGAGAGTCAAAGCCATATTTTTAATAGAATCTCGATGGTCGCATTTGATATAACCTATTTTTCCTCTCTACATTCGGTGGCCTTCTCTTTCTCTACATATATGTTTACATAAAAGGAGAATTTCTAAATTTATTTTGTAGTGGAGCATGGCTCCGGTGCATACTGGTACTCAACAATGGGTAGAGAAATATCGACTGAGGTAGGTGAAAGATGTTGCTCACCCGGAAGAAATTGTTAGGGCACTCTCTAATACTCTTGAGACTAGCTACACTAGAACTACATAATCAAGAGTTTTAGAGCTTAATGCCAGTGATGATCATGGTATTAATGTTGTTCGTACAAAAATTAAAGACCCCACAATAGTGGTAGTAGGTTCTAGTAGTACTAATAGTGGTTATTTTTGTTCACCTTTCAAAATCATCATATTGGATGAGGCAAATTTAATGATACAAGATGCTCAGAAAGCCTTATGACGTACCATTGAGACATACTCTTAAGTTACAAGACTCTGTTTCATTTGCAACTACGTTACCCAGATTATTGAGCCACTTGCTTCTAGATGTACCAAGTTTCGATTCAAACCATTGGTTAAAGATATCATGACTAATCAAATATTACACATTTGCAAAGAGGAGGCCCTTCACCTTGATTCAAATGCCTTGAAAACTTTGGGGTCAGTTATGAAGGTGATCTTAGTCGAGTAATTACTTACTTGCAGAGTGTAGCTCAATTGTATGAATCATCTATTTCCAACAACAACATCATTAGTGTCTCAGGGGGTTGTTTAAACAATTTTCGACACCAGGTAATGTATTGTAATTCTTGATTCGTTTGTCTCTGAGTATAATACCTATTTTCAGTCAATACATAATGATAGGTTAGAGAATAAATCAAATATGTTCCAACTCTTTTCTTTATTGTTTGGATATCCACCCTTAGCCAGCTAGGCATAATAATTGAGAACATTATATATACTAGTTGTTGGTTTCTTGTTATGCATAAGAGATCAATCTTTGAGTATCCTTGAGAATACATCATTTATGAATTCAAATAGTAGTGATTAAAAACTTGATTGAATATGTAAATCAACATCAATGCACATGTTATCACAATTTTTGAACAAATTCATGATACTATTAACACCGAGGAATTCATTGGCTGAGAAGCCATGAAATGGTGAAGAGGTGGAGTTAATCTACAAGAATGCGGAAGAGAAATCAGCTATGTTTAAAATAATTAATTAAACCTTCAATTTTGAAATCTTTAAAGAACATAATTATGTAATGACATATTGTGAAATGCTAGATGCATGTAAAATTGGCGGAACCCTTTGTTATGAGGATTCCTACACTTGGGACTCACCTGACTATGAAGCCAAGGAGATGGGTGATGAGGTGAAAGAGAGGAATCGTCAATAATATGAATCAATATCAAATATGACCAAACAATGTTCATCATTTTTAATATGAATAAAATAATAGCTCATGCATATTCCTATTATTGTGATCTCCTGTTGCCAAGTCGTATAGTGAGTTAATTACCAGGAAGCCTAATGGATGGCAAGATGTCCCCTATCTATTCTAGGTAGGGAGGGCCTTTCTCTTAAAGATCGTGTGGGGATAAGTTGTGGTCTAAGGTTGGGTTGTTAAGCCCCTGACAATGTTTCACCTCTCCCCAAGATGCCAGTCGTGAGTCAAACAAAGATAAGCTATGCAGTCAATTGTTTAACGAAAACAAGCAATATCATGTAATGTCCCCATTTTTTAGCAATAAAGTGGAGTTCTTAGCCTTTACGTTCTCCAAAGGCTAAGCGAAGCATAAGAGGATATTAAATTAAATTCCTATAAATTCATTAAATAAATTAAAATTAAAAGGTGGCTCTATATTTAATGAATTTAATTAATTATTGTATTACAAGGGAGAAGCTTCTAGAGTGTGTATTAATTATTGGAAAGGGGGAAGCCTCTAGTAATTTAATTTTTTAGAAGCATAATTAATTATTGTATTGCAAGGGAGGAGTTTCTAGAGAGTGCATTATTGGAAGGGGGAAGCTTCTAGTACTCGCAATTAATTAATATTTGATTTCCTTCTAGAAGGGTGTAGGGAAAGTATAAATAGAGGTGGGAGCTTCATTGTTTAGCATCAGATGATTGTGAATTGCATTTGAAAAAAGCTTGGAGGTGTGAGTTAGAGATTTGATCTTGGCATTAGAGGACGTTCATCCTCTCTTGTAACATTCTAAACATCATTCCCTTGGGGTTTGGGCTTTGGAATTCATTGATATGTATTTGATTTTATTAGTTTGAGAACTAATAGTATTTCAGAAGGTGAAAAAGATGTAGCTACAAGCGAACCATATGCACTCATGCCAATTGTATCAACAATAGGTGCAACCACACCAAAATATATGGACATAGGAACAACACTAACTGTTACAACATAAAATTGAATAGGATTTGTAGTTGATAAAAACTCATAATCATCAACATGTGCGCCATCATTAGAACACAAATCAACAACTGCATGCATACTGCTAAACTCCTCATTGGATGGTTCAACTGACATAGAAGTGGCTACTGATATGATAGTTTCCTCGCATTCTCCAACTATCACTGCATCGCCATCCCTTAACAAAGCGTCATATATGGACTCCTGACTCTGCACACATGACTCAACACTAGATTTTGCATCAATAATATTAGAGCATAAACCCACATCTATTGATTCCATTGAAACACCCACATCACCAACATCATAGTTGGGTGGCTCTATAAGTGTCTCGATCCCACCTAAGGAATCAATTACCTCCTGCATTGGAGCAACACCATGAGATCTCACATACAAATATTTAATGTTGATGCCCATCTGTATAGCTATTAGCTGGAACATCATATCCATTCGCCTATTTTGCTCTTATTGCATCATATCCATTCGCCTATTTTGCTCCTATTGCATCTGTTGCCCCTCCTCTAATGTACCCAATAACCTGAACATCACATTTTCCTAATCTGGACTAATATACATTTTGTCAAACACTTTTCCCTCTATCCAGCTATCCCAAATTCTCTATAAGACCTCCATAGGATGGCAAGACTTATAGCTCTTATACCACTGTAATGGGTAGCTTTGATACCACTGTAATGGGCACTTGTTGCATGCTCAAACATAAATGCTTAAGATCTCCATAGGATGGCAGCACTTATAGCTCTGATACCACTGTAATGGGCACCCTGGAAATGCCCAAGAACTAAACTAATTGCTGAAAGTGATTTTAATGTCTTTGCATAGGTTTCAATCCACATAACATGAGCAAGAAGGAATTTATGCAAATTGAAGATTGAACCACTGCTGAAATAATATTAGTTCTCAAGATGATAAAATCAAATACATAGTAATTTATTCCAAAGGCCAAAGCCCAAGAGAATGACGTCTAGAATGTTACAAGAGAGGATGAACATCCTCTAATGCCAAGACCAAATCTCTAACTCACACCTCCAAGCTTTTATCAAATGCAATTCACAATCATCCAATGTTAAATAATGAAGCTCCCACCTCTATTTATACTTTCCCTACACCCTTCTAGAAGGAAATCAAATATTAATTAATTGTGAGTACTAGAAGCTTCCCCCTTCCAATAATTAATGCACTCTCTAAAAACTCCTCCCTTGCAATACAATAATTAATTATGCTTCTAGAAAATTAAATTACTAGAGGCTTCCCCCTTTCCAATAATTAATACACACTCTAGAAGCTTCTCCCTTGTAATACAATAATTAATTTAATTAATTAAACATAAAGTCACCTTTTAATTTTAATTTATTTAATGACTTTATAGGAAATTAATTTGATTTCCTCTTATGCTGCACTTAGCCTTTGGAGAATGTGAAGGCTAAGAACTCCACTTAGTTGCTAAAAAATGGGGACATTATAGTCAGCCCTCCTTGAAATTGCTTGTCCTCAAGCAATTAAGTAACACAATGAACTCCAACCTCCACTTGGATCCCAAATGAAGTAGTATGTGACATCCTTGTGGACATTAAACAACTACAAATCAACAACATCAAGATCAACCACATGTCCTGTAGCCTAGCACCCAAAACTTGCGCTGATGATGTAGAAGTTTGAATGTCACCAGAAGGCAACTCTGCATAATATCTATGAAATCTCTTCTTTCTTGTATCCACCCATGTAATATATATTGGATTGGAATGATGATCATCACTAACATGAATTGAAAAAGATCTAGCTATAGGTGAACCATATGCACTCATGCTAACTGTGTCAACAATAGGTGTAGCCGCATCAAAATATATGGACATAGGACCAACACTAACTGCTGCAATAGAAAACTAAACCGAGTCTATGGTTGATGAAAACTCATAATCAACATGTGTTCCATCATTAGAACACACATCAACCATTGCATGCATACTGCCAAACTTCTCGTTGGATGGTTCAACTGACACAAAAGTGGTTGTTGATATTATAGTATCCTTGCATTCTCCTAATCCCACTATTGCTACATCACTATCCCTTGATAAAGCCTCATATGTGGACTCTTGACTCTGCACACATGACTCAATGCCATATTACAAATCAATAGTACTATAGCGTAAACCCACATCTACTGACTCTGTTGAAAAACCCACATCAACAACATCATAGCTGGGTGGCTCTATACATGCCTCAATCCCACCTGAGGAATCAACTACCTTCTGCATTGGAGCAACATACAAATCATCAATATTAATGCCCATATGTCTAGCCATAAGTTGCAACATCATATCTATTCACCTATTCTGCTCTTGATGCATCATATCCATTCGTCTATTATGCCCCTGTTGCATATGTTGCCCCTCCTTTAATGTACCTAGTAACTTGAGCATTACATTTTCCTGATCTAGATCGATATACATTTTGTCAAACACTTCTCTCTTTATTTGGCTATTCCAAATTCTCTATAAGACCTCTACAGGATGGTAGGACTTATAGCTCTGATACCACTATAATAGGCAGCTCTGATACCACTATAATGGGCACCTATCAGTTATAACTTCGTGAAACACTTTACAAGCAAGCTCTAATACCACTGTAATGGGCAACTCTAATACCACTATAATGGGCATTTCTATGGTGTGGAAAGTATAAATAGAGGTGGGAGCTTCATTGTTTAGCATTAAATGATTGTGAATTGCATTTGATAAAAACTTGGAGGTGTGAGTTAGAGATTTGATCTTGGCATTAGAGGATGTTCATCCTCTCTTGTAAAATTCTAGATATCACTCCCTTGGGGTTTGGCCTTTGGAATACATTACTATGTATTTGATTTTATCATTTTGAGAACTAAAATTATTTCAGCTGCAGTTCAATCTTCAATTTGCATAAATTCCTTCTTGCTCATGTTATGTGGATTGAAACCTATGCAGAGACATTAAAATCACTTTCAACAATTGGTTTAGTTCTTGGGCATTTCTAGGGTGCCCATTACAGTGGTATTAGAGCTATAAGTCCTGCCATCTTGTGAAGGTCTTATAGGGAAATTGGGATAGCCAGATAGAGGGAAAAGTGTTTGACAAAATGTATATTGATCCAAATCAGGATAATGTAATGTTCAAGTTACTGGGTACATTAGAGGAGGGGCAACATATGCAACTAGAGCAAACTAGGTGGATGGATATGATGCAACAAGAGTGGAATAGGTGAATGAATGTGATGCAATAGGAGCATAATAGGTGAATGGATATGATGTTGTAGCTTATGGCTAGACAGATGGGCATCAATATTGATGATTTGTATGTTGCTCTAGTGCAAGAGGTAGTTGAATCCTCGTGTGGGATCGAGACACATATAGAGCCACCCAACTATGATGTTGGTGATGTGGGTATTTCAATGGAGTCAATAGATGTGGGTCTATGCTCTAGTATTATTGATTCACAATCTGGTGTTGAGTCATGTGTGCTAAGTCAAGAGTCTACATATGAGGCTTTGTCGGGGGATGGTGATGCAACAATAGTGGGATTAGGAGAATGCAAGGATATTGTCATATCAGCAACCACTTATGTTTCAGTTGAACCATCCAATGAGGAGTTTAGCAGTATGCATGCAGTAGTTGATGTATGTTCTAATGATGGTGCACACGTTGATGATTATGAGTTTTCATTAACTACAAATCTAGTTTAGTTTTCTGTTGCAACAATTAGTGTTGTTCCTATGTCCATATATTTCGATGTGGCTACAACTAGTGTTGATACAATTAGCATGAGTGCATATGGTTTGCTTGTAGCTACATCTTTTTCAATGCATGTTGGTGATGATCAAGATTCCAATCCAATATATATTATGTGGGTGGAACGAGGAAGAAGAGTTTTCATAGATACTCTATAGAGTTGCCTTCTAGTGACATTCCGACATCTAAATTCAACACAAGTTTTGGGTGCTAGGCTATAGGACATGTGGTTGGTCTTGATGATGCTAGTTTATAGTTGGTTTAGTGTCCACAGAGATGTCACGTACTACTTCATTTGGAATCTAGGTGGAGGTTGGAGTTCATTGTATTGTTGGATTGCTTAAGAACAAACAATTTCAAGGAGGGCGGACTGTAATGTCCCAATCTTTTTAGCGACTAAGTGGAGTTCTTAGCCTTCACATTCTCTAAAGGCTAAGTGGAGCATAAGAGGAAATTAAATTAATTTCCTATAAAGTCATTAAATAGACTAAAAAATTAAAAGGTAACTTTATATTTAATTAATTAAATTAATTATTACATTACAAGGGAGAAGCTTCTAGAGTGTGTATTAATTATTGGAAAGGGGGAAGCCTCTAGTAATTTAATTTTCTAGAAGCACAATTAATTATTGTATTGCAAGGGAGGAGTTTCTAGAGAGTGCATTAATTATTGGAAGGGGGAAGCTTCTAGTACTTGCAATTAATTAATATTTGATTTCCTTCTAGAAGGGTGTAGGAAAAGTATAAATAGAGGTGGGAGCTTCATTGTTTAGCATCAGATAATTGTGAATTGTATTTGATAAAAGCTTGGAGGTGTGAGTTAGAGATTTGGTCCTAGCATTAAAGGACGTTCATCCTCTCTTGTAACATTCTAAACGTCATTCCCTTGGAGTTTGGCCTTTGGAATACATTACTATGTATTTGATTTTATCATTTTGAAAACTAATATTATTTCAACAGCGGTTCAATCTTCAATTTGCATAAATTCCTTCTTGCTCATGTTATATGAATTGGAACCTATGCAAAGACATTAAAATCACTTTCAGCAATTGGTTTAGTTCTTGGGCATTTCCAGGGTGCCCATTACAATGGTATTAGAGCCCATTACAATGGTATCAGAGTCCATTACAGTGGTATCAAAGCTGCCCATTATAGTGGTATCAGAGCTATAAGTCCTGCCATCTTGTGGTGATCTTAAGCATTTATGTTTGAGCATGCGACAAGTGCCCATTACAGTGGTATCAGAACTTGCTTACAGAGTGTTTCATAAAGTTATAACCAGTAGGTGCACATTACATATCACTTTTATTTATGAGGAGGTAAGATTAAATTGAGTTATTTCATTATTATTTTACACCTAGATATGAGAGATAGATTCATGGATTGCTTTTCATTTATATGAATATCAAATATAAGCATATTCCTAATCTTGAGATACTGTCACAGTTAAGTAATCGGAAGGAAAGGAATCTGAAGCCATAATTGATTGAGAGATGACTGGAACCCTAAATGATATAGTGGTATCATAAGCCCTAATTGAATCCATGGTAGTGGAAGCCCTAATTGAATCAGTGGTATTAGAAGCCCTAATTGAATCCATGGTAGCAAAAGCCCTATTTGAATCAATGGTATTAGAAACCCTAAATGAACCGATGGTAAACGATGCCCTAATTATTACAGTGTTATATGAAGCCTTGATTTTAAATATAGTGGTATTTAATTGTGATCATCATTTGATTTTGATATAGCAATTTTTAGATGATAGTCAGCATGTGTAATTGTTGTAGTGTATTTATGGACTAACCCGGGTGGTTGCAGAAGCATCCCTAGTTTGATTTCGATCTCAGTTTTTCGAGGTATGTGTTTTCAATTTTTGTAGTAATTTCATTTGATGGTATTTCAAATTTTTAGTTAAAAAATTTTGTCTAATTGATTTTAACAATAAATCTTATTCGCATGAACATGGATGATATAATTGCCTTCCTATGAAACAAAGTAATAACTATATTCATTGAGTATGTTAGATGTTAATTTAGACCCAAGAAAACTACATGTTACATACATCCTCAACAACAATATCTTTATACTCATCAACAATTCTCTAATTTCCACTAGTGTTTGGTTAGCACTACCAGTTTTTGTTGTCACTCGATCATTACCAAAACTCGGTCCTCTAGGAATTATGGCAAAAAATATATGATTCTTCTTTACTTCTTTTTCAATTTTCTTTCCATTAACCATGCAAACTTGAATAGTAGTAGAGTTAACCACTTGAATAGCAGTATAGTTAACCACATCTTGACTTTCAATCAAAGGCAACAATATTTTATTTCTCCCATTTACTCAAAGAGTATATTGATTCAATCTTCCATCATGTATAACATACCTATCATATTGCCAAGGTCTATCCAATAGAACATGAAAACAATCCATTGGCATAATATCACAAATAACTTCATCAAAATAATATCCAATCTTGAACTTCACAATGCATTGCTCACTTACCAATATCTTATGCTCATCTTTAATCCATGAAACATGTTAGGGTTTACGATGCTTCAACATTTGCAATTGCAACTTTGTAACCAACTCTTATGATGCCAAATTTGTAAAGCTTCCACTATCAATGATCACCTTGCAACATTTTCTAGCCATCTTACATCTGGTCTTGAAAAGACTTCTCCTTATGATAGGTTCCTCATCACTTCCCCTATTACATAAAGTTCTTCTCACCATCAGATTTTCTCTAGCCTTAGGTCCACTTGATGAACTCTCAATGTCTCCTTGAATCACAACATTTATGTTACCTTGCCCACTTTCAGAGGATCTACATTCAAAAGATCTATGCCCTTCTTTACCACATCTGAAACAATTACTACGAAAACCACCTCTAGAATAAGAATTACCTCTTCTTCAGTAAGAACCAGTACCTCCTTGATATGAACTACCACCTTTCCACTCGATCTTGTCTTTGTCATCTTTCTTCCATTCAAATTTTCCTTTATCCTGTACAGAACTATCAGATCTGTCACTTTCACCATAAGTGTTGGAATTATAGATGAAGTAACTAAGACCGGGGGGGGGGGGGGGGTGAATCAATTACTTTAAAACAAATCCTGATCCCTTAGATATCTTAAATAACTAGTTACTGCTATCACTCGGTAAACACATCACTAAAATGTTGTAACTCGGTAGATTAACTTGTTACTGATCTTTAAGCATTCAAAATTATTACCATGCATGCAAAAGTAACTAACATGAACACAAGAGACACTAGATTTAACGTGGAAACCTAATATGGGAAAAACCACCAAATAACTAGCTATCAATTTTCACTCTTCTGAAGTGAGCCCTATTAGGAGCCAACCCTGTTAAAGGTTACAATACACACTGTTAGGTGTGACCCTGTTAGAGGATTTAATCACCCTATTAAAAGTGGCATTGCTAGAGGTCTTTAGAACAATTCAACTAAACTATCACCTTGTTAGAGGATTTACAAAATGGTTGTTAAACCAAATCTATTAAGAGATTTTGAAATCACTACTACAATGGTTGGAAAGTAACAATGAATTGACCTGAATATGATGCAACTGAATTTGTTGATTACAGATCTCTATTCTGCACCATTAGATCCTCCTCGATCAAATATAGCTTTTCTGCTCCTCAATGATCTTTGATCATCCTTCAAAATTTGCTTTCACAATAATTAGTCCTTCACATTCATATCACATCAAATCCATCACACAATTAGAATTCACAACTTGACCTCTTACATATACCATTCAGATTATCAAGTCAGCTCATTCACAAATTACATTTACCAATAAACCATACATTAGTCGACTACAAATATTACATTAAACAAATAAACTTTATTTCAAAAAACAATGAAATCCTTCATTGGCCAACCCTGCTCGGTAAGCACTACTTCCATAAATAATTTCCTGAGTTAACCATCTCAACATGGTTAATACTACAAAATCTGCAAAATCCTTTGGTTGCTGAGTGAACTCGGTAAGAACTGAATTTCCTTCGCTGTCTATGAGAGCTCGGTAAGAACTGTCTCTACCGTATTTCCCTTTGATGACCGAGTGAGCTCGGTAACAACTAAATTTCTTTGATTAACCTTGAAAGCTCAGTAACAACTTTTTGCACAAGGTAAAGCTAGAAAATTCTCGGTAGACATTGTAAACCTTCTTTGCTAACCTTCTGAGCTTGGTAGACTATGTCTTTTGCCTTGCTGACCAACTGAGCTCAGTAGACTCTATCTAATAACTGATATGACATTTGTGTAACATCAAAGACAACACACAATTGAACAATTATATCCAACAATATCCCTCTTTGGCATTAATGGCAACACAAAATGTCATAGTAGAATGGAATTTGAGAACTAGTCTTTTTTGACATAATGCTTCTTATATTTCATTACAGTAATCTCCCTCTTTCATAGTAATCTCTACCTCTTACACAAACTCTCTTTTTCTTGCAAATTTCAGAAAGATATGACAGTAAACTCTCCCTCTTTGACAACACATGCCAAAGACAACATAGCTCAAACTTAAATGAAATTCAATATACCTTAAGTACTAATTCATATGCAATGTCTTCATTACTTTGCTGCATCAACTGATAGATCTTCAATTCTGTTTCTGTTGATGCATCACTAAAACTGTATTTTAGTGAGCTTCAGATAGGGGAATGACCCCTAACTTACCTCTTAGATACAATAATGCATCCTTAGGTAAAGGCTTTGTGAATATGTCAGCAATTTTTTCCTTTGTATGGACATATTCCAATCTGATTTCCTTATCCTACACCAATTCTTTGACAAAGTGATACGTTCTAGCAATATGCTTGGTTTTTGAATGCATCACTGGATTCTTAGATATGTTGATTGCACTTGTGTTATCACAAAACATAACAACAGGTTCTTTGATTTCTTGCTTCGTACCTTCCAATAACCGTTTGAACCAAACAATGTTTGAACAATTTACTGCTGTTGCAACATATTCAACCTCTATTGTGGACTGAGATGTACAATTATGCGTTTTACTTGTTTAAGAAATCAATCTCTTTCCAACAAAGAAAGCTCCTCCACTTGTACTTTTTCTATCATCAACATTCACTGCCCAATCTACATCAGTGAACACTTTGAAATTTATATTTCTTCCAAGTTTATTCCATAATCCATAATCTTTAGTTCCTTTCAAATATCTCATGATCCTTTTGATTTCCATCATGTGATTTTCTTTTGGTTTTGCTGACAATCTTGCTACAATTCCTACTACAAGGGCAATGTCTGGTCTTGTATGTACTACATACTGCAACTTTCCAATCATAGATCTATACAATGTCTGATCCACTCCCTTTGATTCATCATCCTTGGTAAGTTTCAATCCAGTACACATAGGAGTCCTAACTAGTTTGCAGTCTTCCATACCAAAATTTGTAAGTATCTCCTTGATGTATTTAGATTGAGTGATGTAGATGCCATTCTTACTCTGATGAATTTGAAGACCAATAAAGAATTTGATCTCACCAAACATTGACATTTCAAATTCCTTGTTCATTTGTTCTGAAAATTCTTTACAAAGATCATCATTTCCTATGAACAAAGTATCATCTACAAATATGTCTGCCAAAACAATCTTATTATCTGGTCTTTCCTTTATGTACACACCATTGTTATCATTAGTTCTTTGAAAACCAATCTAAATAAGATAGTTATGTAGTCTTTCATACCATGCTCTATGGGCTTGTTTTAGACCATACAATGCTTTATGTAATTTGTAGACCATGTCCTTCTTGTCTGGATCAACAAAACCTTTAGACTGTTCAATGTAAACCTCTTCATCCAGTATACAATTGAGAAATACTGACTTGACATCCATCTAATAAAATTTGAATCCTTTGTATGCAACATATGCAAGTAAGGTTCTGACACCTTCCAATCTTGCAATAGGAGCAAAAGTCTCTCCATAGTCTACACCTTCTTCTTGAGAGTATCCTTTGCATACCAGTCTAGCTTTGTTCCTTGACACCTTACCATCTTCATTTAACTTATTTCTGAATACCCACTTAGTTCCAATGACATTTTTGTCTTTAGGCCTAGGTACAAGAGTCCATGTTTTGTTTTTCTCTATCTGTTCTATCTTTTCATTTGTAGCTTCAATCCAACTTTCATTTTCTAATGCATCTTTGACATTTCTAGTTTCAAAATCAATAAGTAAACAAGTGTCTTTCAACTTACTTCTTGTCATTGTTCCTTTAGATTTATCTCCAATGATCTGATCTGGTGCATGATGCTTCCTGACATACTTGGCTCACATATACTCCTTGCCTTTTGAATGACTTGCATTGTTATCCTTCTATGCTTCAAGTTCTAGTTCTAGTTTAGGTTGCTCGGGCTCAGTAGCTGTTGATTTGGTAGCTTCTGTTTGCAACTCGGGTTCTTACAACTCAATAGGCATTAGCTCGGTTTGGACTTCATGCAACTCGGTTACAGAAGACTCTAGAGTAGAAGATTTATGAATGGCAGGTGTACCTGGCACTATATCAAGTTCAATGAAAACAAATCTCATGTAGTCTTTAGGTTCCCTTTTGCTTTCTTCTTCAGTTCTTTCTATAAACTCATCAACTTTTACATGTGCACTTTCTATGACTTTGTGAGTAGACAAATTCAAACATCTATATGCTTTACTTTTGCAAGAATATCCCAAAAATATTCTTTCATCACCCTTCACATCAAATTTACCTTTTCTAAATTCTTTCAAAACGTAACATTTGCTTCCAAATACTTTTAGGTAACTTACATTGGGTTTGTACCCATACCATAACTTATAGGGGGTTTTGAATGAGTCCTTCAGCTATACTTGATTCAAGGTATGAATTGCAATGCTAATAGCTTCCTTCCAGTATTTGATAGCATTGTTGTTTTCAATCATTAAGGTTCTTGCACAGTCCATGATAGATCTATTCCTTCTTTCAGCTATTCCATTTTGTTCAGGAGTTCTAGGTGTTGAAACCTATCTTTTGATTCCCATTTCAATACAAAAGTTATTGAACTCATTTGAAATGAATTCACTACCTCTGTTTGACCTCAAACATTTTAGTCTTTTGCTTGTTTCCTTCTCTACTCTGGCCAAATACCATTTGAACTTTTTAAATGCTTTTGATTTCTCTCTTAGGTACATGACAGTCATCATTCTTGAGTAATCATCAACAAAAAGAATGAAGAAATTTTCACCAGTATAACTTTTAATGCCAATAGGTCCATACAAATCAGTATGCACAATTTCTAAAATTTCTTCAGACTGATAGTTCTTGCTTTTAAAGCTAGTCTTTCCCATCTTGCCAATTTGACAATTCTTGCATAGACCAACCTCAGGTTTCTTTATGTTAGGAATGCCTCTTACTTTCTTGAATTTACTTATTTTTACCAAGTTATCAAAGTTTACATGACACAACCTCCTATGCCATAACCAACTTTCTTCAACTTGAGCAATAAAACATGAACATTCACCAAGTTCAAGATAAAACAAGTTACCTTTTGTTTGAGTGCCTGATCCAATCAGCTTTCCTTTGCCATCCAGTAGTCTTGCTTTTCCATGCATGAATTCCACTTTGAATCCATTATTGAGTAGCTATGCCACACTTAACAGATTGTGTTTTAGTCCTTCTACCCAATATACATTATCACATACAAGTTTTTTGGTTAGAGTTATTCTTCCTTTTCCTTTTATGCAACAAGGTTCATTATTACCAAACCTCACACTGCCACCATCATAGTCTTCAAAATGTTCAAACTTAGTTTTATCACCAGTCATGTGATGAGAACAACCAATATCTATAATCCATGTATCATTTTTGCTTACATGAGAAATGAGTGCCATTTCTTCATCATTATCAGACTCATCCTTTACAGCAATGTAAACAATTTCATCTTCTTCTTCATCATCAAAATCATTAAAATTTTTAGCCATGAAACATGTTTTCGTACCTTTATCCTTGAATGATTTGAAGTTTTTCTTGCCATTGCACTTGTGACTTTTCTTCTCATCCTTGTTCTGCTTATTTGGGCACCAAGCAACAATATGTCCAATTTCTTCCCAAGAAAAATATATTAGAGTAACTTTACCTTTGTATTTCCTTTTGCCTCTTGAATATTTCCTTGTTAGCAGAGCTTCAATCACCTCAAGATCACTGTTTAAACTCTGTTATGATTCTTCATCACTATCTGACTGAGGATCCTTTATCTTCTTGCCTTTCTCCTTGAGTGAAAGATTAGCTTCAAATGCTTATTCAATGTTCTTGGCAGCTGGAACATAATTATCATAGTTGTCTAGCTTGAATGCAGTTAATCTTCCATCTATGGCCTCTAAATTTATCTTATGATTTGCTTCACATCTTCTTTCTTGAATTGCAAAAACTCTGATTGCATAAATAGGAAGTAGAGTTCTAAGAACTTTACTTATAATTGTCTCTTCTTTAATATCTCCTCCAGATGCTTTGATTGCACTAATACTTGCTTTAACTCTTTCAACATATTTTGCTATGTTTTCATCCTCTCTCATCCTCATCTGATCAAATTGTCCTCTCAAACTTTTAGCTTTGGATCTTCTTACATTATCATCACCTCCATAGATCTCTTTCAACTTGTTCCACATTTCAAAGGTAGTTTTGCAATCCTTAATATCATCAAATTCTTCATAACTTAGAGCAGATGCAATATCTATCATCATGTTGTTGTGAGTCTTCGTTTTAGCAATATCATTGACAAATAATGTACCAGCAGGTTTTGCATATTTTTGATCAAGGTACTTTAGCTGTGAATCACCAATAGAATCCAAATGAAGTCTCATCGATCCCTGCCATGCTGAGAAGTTATCCCTGT
The DNA here is from genome assembly GCA_028749045.1 of Cupressus sempervirens. NCBI lineage: Eukaryota > Viridiplantae > Streptophyta > Pinopsida > Cupressales > Cupressaceae > Cupressus > Cupressus sempervirens. The sequence continues at coordinate 50,539,975 of CM053790.1, read as the reverse complement.
TAAGTCTTGGAATTTCCCTCTTGTAAGACATCTTGATCTTTAACTTAGATCCTTGAAATCTTTTCCTGCAAGCACCAAGAGCTATGATACCAATTGTTGGAATTATAGATGAAGTAATTGAGGGGTGGGGGAGGGGGGGTGAATCAGTTACTTCAAAAACAAATCCTGATCCCTTAGATGTCTTAAATAACTAGTTACTGCTATCACTCGGTAAACACATCACTAAAATGTTGTAACTCGATATATTAACTTGTTACTGATCTTTAAGCATTCAAAATTATTAGCATGCATGCAAAAGTAAATAACATGAACACAAGAGACATCAGATTTAATGTGAAAATCCAATATGGGAAAAACCACCAAGTAACTAGCTACCAATTTTCACTCTTCTAAAGTGAGCCCTGTTAGGAGCCAACCCTATTAAACGTTACAATACACACTGTTAGGTGTGACCCTGTTAGAGGATTTAATCACCTTGTTAAGAGTGGCCTTGCTAGAGGTCTTTAGAACAATTCAATTGAACTGTCAGCTTGTTAGAGGATTTACAAAATGGCTATTAAACCAACTTTGTTAAGAGATTTTGAAATCATTGCTGCAATGGTTATAAAGTAACAATGAATTGACCTGAATATTATGCAACTAAATTTGTTGATTACAGATCTCTATTCTACACCATTAGATCCTCCTCGATCAAATTTAGCTTTGCTACTCCTCAATGATCTCTGATCATCCTTCAAAATTTTCTTTCACAATAATCAGTCCTCCTTCACATTCGCATCGCATCAAATCCATCACACACTTAGAATTCACAACTTGACCTCTTATATATACCATTTAGATTATCAAGTCGGCTCATTCACAAGTTACATTTACCAATAAACCATACATCAATTGGCTACAAATATTACATTAAACAAATAAACTTTATTTCACAAAACAATGAAATCCTTCATTGGCCAACCTTGCTCCATAAGCACTGCTTCCAGAAACAATTTCTTGAGTTAACCATCTCAACTCGATTAATACTACAAAATCTACAAAATTCTTTGGCTACCAAGTGAACTCAATAAGAACTAAATTTCCTTCGTTGTCCATGAGAGCTCGATAAGAATTGTCTCTGCCATATTTCCTTTTGATGATCGAGTGAGCTCAGTAACAACTGAATTTCCTTAATTAACCTTGAAAGCTTGGTAACAACTGTTTGCACAAGGTAAAGCCAAAGAACGCTTAGTAGACACTGTAAACCTTCTTTGTTAACCTTCTGAGCTTGGTAGACTCTGTCTTTTGCCTTGTTGACCAACTGAGCTTAGTAGACTCTATCTGATAACCGATATGACATTTGTGTAACATCAAAGACAACACACAATTGAACAATTGTATCCAACAATGAGATCTACCTCTGCCTCTCTAGAATCTACCACCTCTACCTCTTTGTCTTTATTCATGCTTTTTTGTTAAGATTTCCTTAGTTTTCAAGGCATATTGATATGCTTCTTCCACACTCTCCAATTTCACAAAACTTATTTCATCCTAGATTCTAGATCTCAATCCATTTAAATATCTTGCAATTTTCTCAACATCATCATCCACATGTCCATATCTGATGTCTAATCTATAAAATTTCTCAGTATACTTTTTCATAGTCATGTCTCTTTGTCTCAAGTTTTGCATCTTTCTCAATAAGCTAATTTGGCAATTAATAGGAAGGAATTTGTTCTTTACCTTGTTTACCATTTTCACCCAAGTTATGATATTTTCCTTTCCTCTCCTTTGTCTATCAGTTTGCAAATGCTCCCACCATAGTGAAGCATGACCTTTCAGCATAGTAACTACAAGTTTCACCTTCCTATTATTAGGAATATTTTCATACTCAAAAAACTTCTCCATAATAGAGATCCAATCCAACACAACATTGGTGTCCAATTTTCCATCATAAGGAACAACTTATACAATAGGTTTCATGTGCCTTAGACAATAGTCTCAACAATCTTTCTTCATCTTGATCTTCTTCAAGTTTTGGATTAGGGTTTGGTGTCACTGCTTCATCATCAATCACATCATCAAGATGCACTTCTCTCTTTTGGGTTATCTCTATAACATCTAGTTTGGTTGTAATTTGTCTTAGTGTATCCAACATGGCATTATCTGTATTTCCTCTAGCTCGAACCATCTTTACAAATTAGGTTCTTGCGAGATCATAACCCTCTATAAGTTATAAGACAAATCCGTAGATTTGCAACCCTACAACTAGATTTATATCAAGGTTATGCATGATCCAATCTCCATAAGGATGAACCTCGAGCTTTGATACCACCTAACACAAGGATGGAAAGAAGAACTAGGGCCAAAGGCATACACACAACAATCCAAACTACCTTGCAGAGTTAACACAATAGAAGAAAACACACAAAGAGAACAACACCAAAGAGAGAGAACAACACACTTTTATTGATTCATCATATTATCAGCATACATGCCCAATTATAAGGCCGTCGGGGTTGCAGGGCCAGATACAAAATACATTCAAGATCCATGATCTAGCTTCAAAATTACACTCCCAAACACATTTGCCACAAACTTTCAAAACCCTCTAAGTTCTGCTCTAACTCTAAGCATAACACCCTATTTATACTTGCAAAAGATTCTAGAACATTACATAATAGAAATCTTGACCTTAAAAAGGTCTACACACATCCCAAGATAAAATCTTATCATAAAAGTCATGATCATAACTAATCATGTAAGTCAGCTCCCAAAACATAAATAACTCGGCAAAAGAAGGAACCAAAATGTTGACGCTTGGCATAAATAGGTTCACTCAGTACATGAAGGAACACTTGACCCATACTAGATAACTCAACACACACTGGATAGCTCAACACACACTAGATAGCTCGACACATATTGGATAATCAATCAATACTATAGAGTGAGATGGGAGAACATACTAATCTAAATTTTAACATGGCGTGGGATATCTACAACTTGGATGATACTAAAAAAATACTAGCACTTGACAATTGCTGCAACTTGACAATGACTGCAACTCAAAAACAACTAGCAAAACGAACACAAATGAGTATGATAACATGTCAGCCCAAGATGCTCCTACATCAAGAAGAATGTTCCAATTACCCCTACTTATAGAGGAGGATCTCTTCTAGATACAAGAAAAGTTGGGGAGATGGAGAAGGAGAAAGAAAAGGAAAAAGAGCAGGAGCAAGTGAAGTCAGTAGCTAAGTTTGTCTCCCCTATCCAGGTCATCAATCTTGATGGTGACACTAATCTCATGAATGGACAAGAATATGATGCATCCCAGCAAGGGGATACTTTGACCCTCTTAGTAACCAAAGTCAAATTACTTTCCCCACTATTTCTTAGAGCAAGTAGACTCCCCCAATGGCAAGAAAACTCTTTAATCCCACTGCCTTGCAATCAGTGATCAATATCCTCTCAATCGAGTCATGGTTGGAGGAGACCATCAATCAAAAGAAGTGGAGATAAGAAGAATCCATCCAATCCAAGGACCTTATCACTCAGGCAAATTCTTCTCAGTCACAATCGAAGAAGACAAAGAAGTAAAAGTCCATGGTAGCATTGGCCATTGATCCCTCTACTGGCCACTTGTTGATGGAGATGACAGAGCCTTAGACGGAGGGCAAGTTCCATGAGCTCTCTACCGATGACTTTCAAATTAGAATGATGAAAATTGGTATTCATGTTCATGATTCCATGACAAATGTATGGAAATCTACCAATGAAAATATAAAAGATAGATTGGAGGAGTTGAGGTCAAAGAAAGAGGTACTCAAGGCCTCAAACAAAGAACTACTGGACTACATCAAATCTACACTTGGAAGCACTTCAACTAGAACATTTGACCCAAATGTAGAAGAGAATAATAACTTGTTTTTAAAGCGGGAACATGAAAGACAATTTGGTCAAATTGGTAGATCATGGATTGATTAGATGAAGGCACAAGGTCCCCCACTCATTGAGAATTTGGGAAACCTACTATTAGATGCTCACAAGTTAAGGAAGGTAATCAAACTACCATACAAAATGCAACAGATAGACTGATAGAGAAATTGACAATGTTGCAACAAGTGATCAATATGAAGACCCACGTTGCCATCTTCCATGGGTTACTTAAAACATGTCAAGAGCCATTGTTTCATTGGAAATGATCTTTCGAGTTTATAGTGGAAAGCTCTGCAAGATCTGCAAATGAGCTTAAAGATGTACATGACCTAGTGCAGAAGGTTATAGAGAAGCTTTTTGAACACTTGAAAGTGTTGCACATAGAGTCATATGTATCTTGCAATGGCTGACTGGTAGACATTGAGAAGATGAAGATCAAGGTCCTAGCTTTTTTTGATGAGGCCACTGATCCACTCAACTTCTAGATGTCAAAGATCTAGGAGCTTTCATCAACAGACTCCATCTTAACACAAGCATTGGAGAAGTTTCAATCAAAAGTCATCATATTGGATGAGTTGACAAAGATGCATGACTACTGGATGATTCAAGCTAACAATATCAAATCCTAGGTGTCGACGAGTTAGATAAAGCAATGAATGCAATGAAAGCTTATAGAGATGAGATAGTGATTCCAAAGAAAGCATGATGCTCTAATATTCTCTCAAACATCTATCATTCTCTCTCTTCTATCTCATTTCTCTGTTGTCACCATTTTTGGCATTTCCTTAGCAGGCTTAAACTTTGTAATGGACGATGACTTAATCAAATCATATTTTTAGCTTCCTCCATTTAGAGATGCTCTGCATTATAATCATCAAATGTAATTGGCCATTTTGAAAAGGCCTATATATGTAACTTTTGAGAAGTAAATAGGATTGACAAAGTTATTTGTGAGAGAATCCCTATAGATGGGACCATTTTGTGTGACTTTAAGTCTACTTATTAATTTTTTTATTAATTTATTTATTGTATGATGTTTGGAATGAATGTGCTATAACTAAAAATTGAATGATCACAAGTAAACTTGGCTTTATTTCTTTCATCTTAGTGGATCGTAAGCTTTACTTTCCTTAGCATAAGCATCATTCTTTTCCTTGTGTTGTGCACTATAGCTCATGTGTATTTAGTTCATCATATGAGGAGTCTAGATTTTGATTAATGAAGTAGCTAAACAGGTGACAATTCGGGTATTGTCAAATCTTAGTTAATTCAACAATCCAGGAATTACCTATTTAGTCATCCCCTCTCCTCTCATGTTGTTGTAGCTAGTTTTGCATGTTTCCATCTTTGCATTCAAGTTAGAGTAGATTGCATAATAGATGTTAGTCTCCTTTTTGAAAATTGCCTAGGTTGTTTGAAGTGTTGAACAATCTAGTTGCTAGCCTCTTCTACTCTTTGGTTAAGAGCATACCCCAAAAAACTTAAAAACAAAATTCATTGCAAATCTTGCATTTTAAAGGGATTTGTACCTTTCAATTTAGGGGTATTTGATAGATCACTACACTAACCCATTTTGTTGTTAGCTTCTTTGTTTTCCATTAGCCATTGGGCACTTTGAGAGTCAAGGTATAAACCAAAGAATTAAGGAAGACAAACTATTAAACAACACATACTTAGCCAACAAGAATTTCAAGGTACATCAAATGGATGTCAAATCTTCTTTTTAAAATGGTATACTTGAGGAAGAAGTGTATATTGAACAACCTAGAGGATTTGTGGATAATTGAACAAAGCCCTTTATAGATTGAAATACACCCCAAGAGCATGATATGAATGATTGCATAACTATTTGGTAAAGTTTGCTTTTGAAAGGACAAATGATAACAATAATCTATATTTGAAGAATGGTAAGAACAATGAAGTAGTGCTATCTGAAATATTTGTTGATGATATTATATTTGGAGGAAGAGAAGCATTATGCAAATCATTTGCTAATGAAATGAAGAAGGAATTTGAAATGTCTATGTTTGGTGAAATCAAATTCTTTGTTGGATTACAAGTATGTAAAATAAAGTTTGATATTTTTATTACTCAATCTAAATACATCAAGGAGACACTAAAGACTTATGGCATGGAAGATTCAAGGCCAATGAGTACACCTATGTCTAGATGATCTAAGCTATCTAAGAATGATGATTCTGTTGAAGTGAACCAGACTCTATATAGATCCATGACTGGAAAACTACAATATGTTATTGATATTCACTTACTTTATTTGACTTACTTTATTTGACATCTCTTGCTCTCTCATCCTGATGATGGATCACGTAGTGTGATTCGAAACGTTGATGGTAAAAATCTCCACACAATCTAATCCAGAAACTTATTTACATAAATAGGATAGTTGCTAGATTTTTATAAAATCTTAAAGAGAATCATAGGATGGTTGTGAAAAGGATAATGAGATATCTGAAAGGTATAAAAGATGTGGATTGTATGACAAGAAAAGTGATAGATTTGAATTGAAGGTATTCACTAAATCATATTGGGTAGGAAATATTGATGATAGAAAATACACTAGTGGGGGTGAATTCTTTCTAGCAAAGAGACTGGTGTCATGGACAAGCAAGAAGCAAAATTGTATTTTCCAATCAACAGCTGAAACCAAGTATGTGGCAGCTGCAGTAAACTGTTCAAATATCATGTGGATAAAGCAATTACCAAAATGTATGAGAGAAGAATTTATAGATCCAATCGATATCTACTATGATAACACAAGTGCTATCAACATTTAAAAGAATCCAGTGATGCACAGTAAGACAAAGTACATTGCTATCAAGTATCACTATACTTGAGGGAACTTGTTTAAGAGAAAGAAGTGAAGCTAGAATATGTGCACACTAAAGAACAAATTGTTGGCATATTCACTAAAGCCTCACCTAAAGATGCTCATAAATATCTTAAAGGTAAATTAGGGGTGATTCCCCTAAACAAGGATACTTAAGGAGATAAGGTGCATTGAATTAAATGTGCTAAATACAAGACTAATTTGGGAAATGCTTAAGGTGTATAGTCAAGTAAAACATTTCATATCAGTCATAGAAAGATGATAGAAATCAGCCAGACATGCAAATATCTACATAATTTAGATGTACGAAGAAGTTTGAAGCTCAAAAAGTTAAGTGTCTTTGGCATCATTGTCAAAGAGGGAGAGTATAAGAAAGAGGGAGAGTATAAGAAAGAGGGAGATTATACACAAAGAGGGAGATATAGAAGAGTTCAGAGAAGGAGAAAATAAAGAAAAAAGAGAGAGATGTATCCAAGAGGGAGATCTATCATTTCAAAGGGAGAAAATAAAAAAAGAGAATGAGAATGACAGTAAAAATCTTTTGGTTGTATCATGACTAAGCTATTGATAGTATTGAGATGTTTAATATGTTTCCATCAATGCCAAAGAGGGAGATTTTTGGAAACATACAATTAGAACAATTGTTATTTTGTCATTGGTGTTAAATCTATTGATGGGACATATTTCTACCTAATTTAAATGTCATATCTATTTTATTGATGAAGAGGATTTGAGAAATTTCTCATAACAATAGCACCAAGAGGAAAGGTTGAGTTATGAAAAGGATATTTCAATGGACATTTGAGTAGATAGACTTTGATAAAGTAAAGTGATTATTTACATCAAGAAAGTTAAGCTAAGTTGAGCAATAGAGTAAAAAGTTAAGGAATGTCGAGTAATGCTAGTTTCAATTGAGCCAAAGTTAGTGACAAGAAAATCTAGTGTTGATCGAGCACCAGTATCGACCAAGCAAGATTGTCGATGTTGAGCCAAAAGAGTTATAGTGACTAAGTAATTCAGTGATGACCGAGTGTGAGAATTTAGAGATTGCTAAGTAATAGTGTTGAGAATGAATTTGAGGAAATCATGAGAACTAGCTGACTCAATTGATTTCTTGGGAGATGTAAACCATTTTGAAGATGAGATTGATGAGTTGGATCATTCAATTCAAGACAAGGATCAGGTAAAGATCTAATAGATAGATTCCAAAGAAGTTTTTAGAGGATGACTAAGAAGATGAACAGATACAATGAATCATATTGAACCTGATCATAAACCCTAAGATCTATGATGATCTTGGAAAATGGTAAAGCAAGAATTGCCTATTTAAAGAGGTAAAAAGATGAAAAAATTGGCATGAGGCTGTGTGGTGCACATGAGAAAGGCATACAAACAAATGTGGAGCAGAGACACACAAGGGTGAGCACAAGAGTGTGTGAGTGAATGCGAAGATAAAGGAGATAACTTGCATAGATGTTGCTAATATTGATAAGTGAATCTAACGAAATAGCTTAAGTCTTGGTGAAGAAAGAAGGTTGATTGCTTGAAGGGTTGCCAAGCAAATCAAGAACATAGATGACAATGTGGAACTTATTAGTAAGTCAACATAAGGACCAAACATAGATATGAACTTATAAAGTGAGTTGTAATCATACAGATCAAAACCTACTATTTTCTTTCTAATCATTGTAAATAGTTTGTATTGAAATCCTTTTAACAGAGGTTGACCTAATAGTCATTTGAAAGACTTAATAGTTTGTGTAAATCCTTTGACAAGGTGACATTCTAAATGGAAAGATCAAAGTCCTCTAACAAGGCCACTCCTAACAGGGTGATTAACTCCTTTATCAAGGTCACATTTAACAATGTCTATTGTAAACCTTTAATAGGGTTGGCTCCTAATAGGGCTCACTTCGAAAGAGTGAAAAAGTGGTGACATGTTGTGGGTGGTTTTTCCAAAATTGGGTTTCCATGCAAAATCCTAGTGTCAAAGCTATGTTGAATGCTTTATGTGTTTTAAATTTGATAATGTTTTCATGAAGCAAAGCATGATATGTTTGAGATAATAATTTTATTATCACAGTAGAGACCGAGCAATAATAGGATAAGCAGAACAATGAATGTTTGTGTTTAATTATTCAAATGGTACTTAAGGACCTTGAGTAACTAATTCACCCCCCACCCCTCTTAGTTATTCTAAAAATTTCTAACATATCCTTTGCATGTCAATCCATCTTTCTTTCTTGTGACTTACTCTTTTTCGTTCAGCTTGTTCTTGAATACCTACTTTGTTCCAATAGTATTCTTATCCTTTGGTTAAGGCACAAATGTCCAGGTTTTGTTCTTCTCTATCTATTCAATTTCTTAATTCATTTCTTGAATCCAATCTTCATTCACTAAAGCATCTTTTACTAATTTAGGTTCAACCTTAGAAAGTAAACATTTATCACTTCTAAGTCTTTTCCTTGTCATAACTCCTTGAGTCCTTCAAATGATTTGTTCAAGTGCATGGCGTCTTCTCACATATTTGGCTAACGTAGGTTCTCTCCTTATTTCTTCTTGGATAAGTGCATCTTGAAAATTTATTTCAAGTTCATTTTTGTATCTTAGGTTCAGGGTTAGGTTTAGGTTCTTCTTGCTCGACATTATCTTGGTGATGGTATCTACTACATGTCTCTCGACATCATTATGTTGATGCTCAACACCTACGATATGTTGCTTGACAGTTTGCTATTGTAGCTTGGCATTCACTGTTCATTGTTGCTTAGTAGCTTTTTTTTATAAGTAGGAAATAATTCCCATAACAAGTCAAATTTTGATATTGCTATCAAGATTTAAGTGTGTAGTTTTTTTGTCAAACTCATTGACCCATATTTCATGAGTAGTGATTCAACAAAAATCCATCTCTCATGAGAATAAATATAAAACTTAGCTTTTTTTTCTTGCTCAGATAGGGTGCAGGGAACACCTTCATCCACATAAATAAATGTGTTGTAATCTTTAGGTTCTATCTTGCATTCAACTTCATTAGTTTATGCATATTCATCAACTTTCACATTTGCACTTTCCACAAGTTTGTTAGTGTTAGATTTTAAACACTTATAAACTTTTCTCTTTGTAGAATATAGTAGGAACATGCCTTTATCACTTTTAGCATCAAATTTTCCATTTCTATTATCTTTCAATATATAACATTTGCCTCCAAAACTTTAAAATACTTCACATTAGATGCATACCCACACCGAAATTCAAAGGGTGTAACATTTGTACCTTTGTTGACTTGTACTATGTTCAAAGTATAAACTATTACACTTACAACTTCTCTCCAATATTTCTGTGACACATTCTTCTTCATCACCAATGTTCTAGCACAATCCATGATTGATCTATTTCTTCTTTTAGCCATTCCATTTTGGGGAGGGATCCTAGGTGCTAACTGTAGACACCTAAAAATCCTTTAGAAAATAATATTTTTATTTTCTGAAAAAAATCCCTGATGACATCATCATTAACTAATTAATTAATTAATTAATTAATTTTTATGCCATTAAATCCCTTTATCTTAATTAAAAATATTTAATTAAGAAATCTCTCCCAAAAATGTTTAAATCTTATTTAAACATTATTTCCTTATTTATTAATTATTTAATTAATAAATTGACCAAAAATCCTAAAATAAATAAAAAAATTATTTTTTGCCCAAAACTTGGCCAATTTCCTTATGACCAATAACCTCTTCCAAAATCTTCTAATCCTTCTTTAAATTCGATTAAAGGCTAATCCCATCATTTCCTACCCCTAATCCCAACTCAAAATATTTAATTAAGATTAAATATTAATCCTCATGTTTATTAAAAGAGTTTTAATAAATATCTCCTCAACCCAAACCCTTGAAATAAATAAAACTTTATTTATTTCCTAAAAATCTAATTTATCCTCATCCTAAGAAGTTCTAGACTCTTCTAGAAAGTCTTCATCCTAAGAAATTCTAGACTATTCTAGAAAGTCTTTATCCTCATCCAAAGTCTAGACTCTTCTAGAAGATGTCTTTAAACCTAATCCTAATCCCCTCCTAACCTTGTCACATTCCCTAAACATGGGTTAAGAATTACTAACCCAAGCCAAAGTTAACAAATATCTCCTCTTTCACCCACCCTCATTAAATGCCATCCACTTGCCTATCCCTAAGCTAATCCTAAACCATCCTAATCCATCCTCTAATCATTTGCACAAGCCTAAACAAGCTTAAAACCTTCCTAATCAAGTCCAAGTCGAAATTGCTCTCATCACCCTCAAAATATCTCAACCATAAAACTTTATGAAGCCCACTAGGCCATAAATGACTCTTCCAAGCCCTTTTATTGCTCTTACAAGTCATTATGAGAGTCTTTATGAAGATTTTATCCCTTGAGCCTCCTTTTTTGACTCATACTTCCCCTTTCCTCCATCCTCTCACCATGTGACATGTGTCACTCTTTGATTGGCTGTAAAGAAGCACAATCCATGTGCTCTCCTCTCACGCAATTTGATCCCTCCATGAGCTTTTTCCCATCCTTGCATCTTAGCCCTCAATCCCTCAAGCCTCTTGCCTATAAATTGGATCCTTCCCCTTTGCAAAACAACACAACCCATGAAGTAAAGTCATAATGCCATTTTACATCAAAACCATACACTCACACCCAAATTCCAACTCTATTTGAAGCCCTTTTTGAAGCATAAGCTTGAGCATACATCCTATCTATTTAGACAAAGCTACTCAACAAGAGAGCTTCTTATTGAGAGAGTCCATTAATGGCTCATATTCTCAATTGAGAGCTCATCTTAGTCTATCTTGAAGTTTATGAATTTTGTCTAGTTTGTAGAAGCTTTATTTAAATTTGGTTTCTATTAGCATACTAACATTGCTCATATACATTTTGGCACGCCCGGTGGGACCCCGCATGGGTCATCTTCATTAGCTTTTTTAGTCAAGTTTTGTATGTCATTTGCTGATTTTGGCTAATTTTGACTTATTTTTGTGATTGGTAGGATTGTATAAATTGGTTTTGTAGGTCCACATGAGCATGAAGAAGACAAAGGAACTCATAGTCTATCTCATAGTATTTGCAGATTTTTCAAGCTTATAGGTGGACAAAGCACTTGGAATTCTTCTTCCTCTTCTTGTCTATATTCTTCTTATTCCATCTACTTCTTCTTCTTCTTCTTGTGGGAGATCTTGGCCATTTTTTTTTTTAAGGAAGCAAAATCATACACACTTCTTTTTAGTGCTTAAAATGAACCCCCAAATCATACTTAAATCTATTAAAAAATTAACAATTTGCAAAAAAGAAAAAATCTTTTAACAAGTGAAACTAAACCAATCTAATCATTTGCATCCTTGCAACATCAAGGTTTTAGATGCATTCATGCAAAGTTAGGAACACTTCATTTTTGGGAATTTAAAAAGAACTTCAAGTTTCCATTTCAAAAGGTTCAAAATCAACACTAAGTGCACACTAAAATCTAAATCAAACTCAAAGCATCAATCAAGGATAAAATGAACCTCATTTGCAAATATTTTAAAGTTCTTTTAAAAATCTCATGAAAACTAAGAGTTCTAAATGGTTGCCAAAATTGTCCTAAAAAGCTTTGTTATTTTTTTCAAACAAATGTCTTGTTGCAAAATCTTGAATGTTTCGTAGGTTTTTCATGCATCAAAACAATCTAGGAATATCATTTTTGGGCTTAAAACATGCAAACTAGAACACAAAATCTTGAATGAAAAGAAAAGTCCAAAGAGTCATTTTCACTTTTGAGTCCAAAACAATCTTGAATGATCTAAGGTTAAAACAAAGCACTTCAAAGTTCTTAAAACAACACACAAAATCTCAATCTTGAATGTTCAAAGGAAAAAAAACTTGAATGTTTAATCACTTGTCTTTGAATGCATGTTGCTAAAATCACTCTTGAGTGCCATGGATTAAAATCAAGTTTGTTTTTTTTAGGAATGCTTGATTAAAACAAACTCACACTCAATCTTGAATGCCTAACAATCAATGAACATCGCATGGTCTTGACGCATTTTCAATGGTGCTCGCATTTCTTATGTTGACAATCTCTCGACTTCCATTATGCTGACGACGCTATCAAGTTGGAATGAACATTGTATGCCATAATCACAAGTGTCTTCAATAATAGCTTACAAAATCTAAATCATCAATTGGAAAAGAACTCTGCTTTTTTAGCCCAAGGTCATCTGAATCTTCTCTCCCCTTGTCGCCTTTGCAGCCCATCTTGGGTGCATAAGACTAGGATCCAAAACCTTGTTTTTAGTTTTAGGAGGCCTGCTTGGGGATTTCATCACCCCTTGGACGACCTCAACTCTAGCGTTCCGACAGAGTATAAAGATCGGGAGGTGAATCCAAAGACACCTCTCTTGGGATCAAAATTTTGTCACTCGGGCTAAGCCTCAAGGAACTTTATACCCTTGAGAAGTGAAAGAGGAGAAGTGGGTTACTGCTCCTCTCGGCTGTGTGATATCTTTTTGGTTTCATCTACGGATTTGGGCCTCATGTACCTTGCGTATATTGAGGACTCCCTACCTAAACCAAATTTCATCCTTGTAGAAAGCTTCCTAGGATGTTGGTGTGTTTGACATGCTTGCTGAAAACTTTTGTCTGCTTGTTTGTTCATAGCTTTTGAATGAATGTTTACCAATTTTGGTCGAAATCTCAGAAAAGTAGAAATCTCCCAGCTCAAGGCATACTTAGCGTAGTCATTGCCTTATCAGAAAATCATCCAAGCTCCCCCGTTGCAACCAAATCTATCTAGTTCTTTGCCTTAGAACAATACCAAATCCAAAGTCCATCCAAATCATCCCCCCAGCTAGCTAGCAACCCAATCCAAAATCACCCAAGCCTTTAAAGAGTTGTTGTCACTTTGCCAAAATTTTCTATCCAATCAATCTATCCTACCAATCAACCAATCTCAACAAGGTTATCCCTCTGATAGAGCATTGTCTAGGGTAATCTAGCTTTGTCACTTGCATCCCTCATCACCTTGAGATAAAGGTTGGGATCCACAAGTGGTCAATCTCGTGTCATGCCCATAGGATCATTAGTCTATCCTCAAGTTGACACAGCCACCACCAAATCCAGTGCATAGGAAAGCAAAACTCTCACTTTTTGACAGCATGCCCTTGAAGTCTTCCATCCACAGGAAAGCCAAAAATCTCCAGCCAATCCTCCTTAGGTCTGTCATGCAACTTTGACTCTCCCTAGGAAATCTTTCATCAGCCAATCCAAAATCTGTGCTTAACCCAAATCCGACCATGAGCTTTCGTGTTCATCCATATGTAAGACCCCATCGCCATCAAACTCATCATCAAAGCATGAAGTACCAATCCTATCATGATGTGTTTGGTCGCATTGTCCTTGCTCCCGCTACCTCCTATTCCAATGATGATGAAAATCTTGTTGACTATGACGGGTATATTGAAAGCCTTAAAAACATTCCCCCAAGCATCCCCCAAAATCCAAGAGTTATTCCAAACTATCTAGTCATGCCATCTGATATTCCAGCTTCCCCTCCATTACCCCATCAACCAAGCTTCCAATCTTCCACCCCCATCACACTAGCTATTCCTGTCAATCCACCTCCACCTTCGACACACGAGTCTCCAAGGAATCTCTTAGAGGAAATACAAGAAAAGTTGCCTCCAATAGTTGATAAGCCATGTCATCTAATCCAACCATGTGAAGTAGTCAGTGATGAAGCTTCCCCATCTATAATATCACCTCCATCTCCCATAGCTATCATCCCCATACCATCCATCAAATTGCTTAAAATCCTTCCACTTCCCGCAAGCATCAAAATCCCACCACCTGTCAAATCCCTCCAAATCCTATCCACATCGCCTCCAAGCATTTCCCAAATCTCTTGTAATGACCCTTATGCATCCATCTTCTACTCACCCATCTCCACTACTAAATATCCCATCTATCCATCCGCTTCCTTTGAAGAATCCATCCCTTCACCTCCTATCGCACCATCCACTCCAAAACAATCCTATCAAGATCCTGCCCAAAAGCATGTTGACATCCCCCAAAGCATAAATGAAGATATCATCGTACCATGTCTTCCATCCATAGTGCAGTCACCATCTCCTCCATCTCCAAAACCTCAAGCCATATCTCCTCCACTACAAGATATCTTGTCATCCCACCAACTACATCAAGATCCTATCCTTCCATCTCCCCCGCTCCATGCTTCCATCTTACCACCTATCCAAGCTATTCCACCATCTATAATCTACCCTCTTGGTTCACTTACATTCATCCACGGTGGCCCTCTCTCAGCAGAAGAATTAAGAACAGTATCTCCCCATTGCAATACACCTAATAAATCACTTCTACCATTTTCTGCAAGCAAAAAGTTTCCTCAGCTTGTTCAAATGCTCAATCGATGGAATTATCAAGGTCAAGGTTTAGGACCACAAGAGCAAGGAATCAGAGAGCCTATTATTGCACAAAAAAATCTAAGATTTCATGGTCTTGGATATGTATCCAAAGGCTCACCATCTAAAGGTGTTGGTACACCACACCCCCAAACCAAGCCTATCTCCAAGCCCACCATGCCAGCCTCCCATCACTCCTTCAAGAAATCTTATGTCATCCCCCCTCCACCATCTTTGCAACCCAAAACAACCTACCATATCCCCCCTTCATCCACTAAATCCATTTTGGGTCCCTATGTCCCAAAATCTACCATCCTCCATCCTCCTATTAGCCATCATAAAAATCCTATTCCATCCATTCCTATGCAAGATCAACAAAGGCACATATTAGGGCACATCATCCATCATCATCCCCCTATATGCTCTTTCGTATCCTCTCCATCTCACAAAGCTTCTCCTAACCATCTTCCCAAAGCTTACCACAACAATGTGAATGCCAACTTCAAAATGCATAAAGCTAAAAATCCACATCCTAGGCAATCATATGTCTATTCTAAAAGACATACTCCAAAAAGGCAAAATCCAATCAAAGAATGCAAAACAATGCAAAAGCCTATGAAAAGAAAATCCAAAACCATGTGGATCCCCAAGAAAAAAGTTGAAACCCAATGCATAATGGCATCCACCATTGCTAATCCCCCATCTAGTGACTCATGTCCCCCATCTTCTAACTCCATCTTGGGTGCCTATATCCCCAAGCACGCTTCCACAAATCCTCCATCACGCTCGCATCTACCATCTATCCCCCATATGCTCTTTTCACACCCGTTCCAACATGTGCCAATGTTGCTCTTGCAAGCATCCCCATCTCATGCTCCTTTCCAGCATTTTCATCCCTCCATCTCCTACCATCAATCCCATCTAATCCGATCTATTGCATAAATCACACATCTAGTGTACCAACAACTAGCAACAAAATTGAACATTCCAACAGCCAGTGAAAAATCCCAAAAAAGCCAAAATCGCTGAAGAAAGCCAAAATCATTCCAGCTAAGTCCAAAGTCAAAAAGTCAAAAAAAGAAAAGAAAAATAAAGTGTCCACTGGTGAAAACTTGGCAATTCAAGCACCTTGGACAAGTACCATGATGAAAACTTGGCAAACAAGCGTCATGTGTAATCCCGCCATCCCCAGCTTAGCCTATCACCCTCATGCTTTTGGTCATCTCTTGAAATCCACCTCCATCTTCCAATCTATCTACCTATCCTCCATCCTCCAGCTTCCATCTCACACCATCCACTTATCTCCTATAGCTTTAGCCAACCATCCCAGCTATCATCCATCTCCCTAGCGCCTTCAGCTTTTTCCATCCTAGCTTCAATCCTATCACATCCATCATAAGATCTCCTTCTACATGTTATCTTCTGATTGGGGGCACTATATTCCTTGGAGATCTTGTCTTGTCCATCCTCCATTGTCATTGGTATCTAGCTCTAGGCTATCCTCATGCAAACCCAATGTCATCTCTTTATATCCATCATAATCCTAGCTATCTACCATCCTATCCAACCATCTCATCCTGCTCCTCTAGCTACCCTTGGTCACAAAATCTCTCATCATCATTGGATGCATCCTGCCAAATCCATATCTTTCGCTCTCACCCCACCCTTAGCTTTTGCATCTTGCACAACATCGAACCATCCCGCTATCCTATCATCCTGAGCTTTTTCCTGCTTGTAACTATCTTGGTCCGTTAGCTTGTACCATATCTTGATTAGCTCACTTGTAAATATCTTGGTCTGTCAGCTTGTACATCCTCTTTAGCTTAGTACCATTGCATCTATCCAGCGTTCATGTCAGTTCATCCTTGATCAGCATCTTGCACCCATTGCACATCTTGGTTAGCTATTCCAATGAATCCTTTAGCTAGATTTCCTATCACCAAAGTGTTATCTTTCTTAGTTCAGCTTGCCAGACGCATCACTCATCCAAATCCACCAGCTTAGGTGCTCTCCGATAGGTCCTTGCAGGATATAGCTTTCCTCATGTCTGATCTTGGTCCGTTAGTACCTTGTCCTACCCATCTCGTTGGCAAACGAATCTCTTTTGGATTTTCACTTTCTTTTGATTTGGGATCTTCCCTTTTGGGTCTTGAAGTATCTTTTCCAAGCAATCTCCTTGTTCCCTCCTCAAGGTTGCCACGATCTTCCATATCATGGTATACTGTGAATGGGGCAATCAGAGCGTAAGGTCTTGATCATGTCTTTTGTTTGTTTTTCTTTTCTGCTTGTGGGTTACCCAGTGTCGGTTCCACTCTGATTCTTTCGAGATTCATGTGTGATGCTGGGGCAATCCTTGCATGTTTGTTTTGAGTCAGTCCGTCAGTCCTCTGGATAGTTGGCGAAAAGGCCTTGATGTTCTTGGTAACCTTGGCAATTAACCAATAGTCCTAATGCAAATCTAGTGCTCAACTACATGGTGGTACTTCTCTTTGAAGTATCCCCCTGCTCAAAAAGCTTCAATGGTTTTCCTTCATCTCCATTATCCCCCATCCATATCCAGCATCCATCTCTCCTACCCCAACTTATGCATCAGTATCTCTTTGAATCACTCATCACTCTTAGCTTTAGGGATCCACAATCCTAGTCTTAGGGATCCACCAATCCAAATCAATCCACCAAGCCTCATCTTTCGAGATCCACAATCCTAGTCCTAGGGATCTCCGAAACCCATCTTCTGCCAATCTAACTCTTTGAAATCCTGTTGCATCAGCTTTATAATCCCCTCATCCATCTCCCTATCCTGGATTCTTTTTTATAGCGCTCCGCTCCTTCATCCTCTGCCTTCCCTAAAGTCTTAAGCTTGCTTCCCCTTGTGCATCTGATTCTCCTTTATCATTCTCCCATAGTGAGAGTTTGAGCTAATTTAGCCCCTTCTCTTTGCCAATCTGAGTTTCCTTGCTCATCTGAGATTCTTGTACATTTCAAGAAGCCACCGAGCCTCGCTTTCTCTCCCCACTACCTTCTTGAGGGGGCATCTCATAGTCCATTCTCTCCTCTTCTGCTCTAGCCTTGGGCATCTTATTTTCTTATCTTTGATGCCATGTCACTTGCGACATCACATCAAAGAGGGGCAAAATGTAGACACCTAAAAATCCTTTAGAAAATAATATTTTTATTTTCTGAAAAAAATCCCTGATGACATCATTATTTATTAATTAATTAATTAATTAATTTTTATGCCATTAAATCCCTTTATCTTAATTAAAAATATTTAATTAAGAAATCTCTCCCAAAAATGTTTAAATCTTATTTAAACATTATTTCCTTATTTATTAATTATTTAATTAATAAATTGACCAAAAATCCTAAAATAAATAAAAAATTTATTTTTTGCCCAAAACTTGGCCAATTTCCTTATGACCAATAACCTCTTCCAAAATCTTCTAATCCTTCTTTAAATTCGATTAAAGGCTAATCCCATCATTTCCTACCCCTAATCCCAACTCAAAATATTTAATTAAGATTAAATATTAATCCTCATGTTTATTAAAAGAGTTTTAATAAATATCTCCTCAACCCAAACCCTTGAAATAAATAAAACTTTATTTATTTCCTAAAAATCTAATTTATCCTCATCCTAAGAAGTTCTAGACTCTTCTAGAAAGTCTTCATCCTAGGAAATTCTAGACTATTCTAGAAAGTCTTTATCCTCATCCAAAGTCTAGACTCTTCTAGAAGATGTCTTTAAACCTAATCCTAATCCCCTCCTAACCTTGTCACATTCCCTAAACATGGGTTAAGAATTACTAACCCAAGCCAAAGTTAACAAATATCTCCTCCTTCACCCACCCTCATTAAATGCCATCCACTTGCCTATCCCTAAGCTAATCCTAAACCATCCTAATCCATCCTCTAATCATTTGCACAAGCCTAAATAAGCTTAAAACCTTCCTAATCAAGTCCAAGTCGAAATTGCTCTCATCACCCTCAAAATATCTCAACCATAAAACTTTATGAAGCCCACTAGGCCATAAATGACTCTTCCAAGCCCTTTTATTGCTCTTACAAGTCATTATGAGGGTCTTTATGAAGATTTTATCCCTTGAGCCTCCTTTTTTGACTCATCCTTCCCCTTTCCTCTATCCTCTCACCATGTGACATGTGTCACTCCTTGATTGGCTGTAAAGAAGCACAATCCATGTGCTCTCCTCTCACGCAATTTGATCCCTCCATGAGCTTTTTCCCATCCTTGCATCTTAGCCCTCAATCCCTCAAGCCTCTTGCCTATAAATTGGATCCTTCCCCTTTGCAAAACAACACAACCCATGAAGTAAAGTCATAATGCCATTTTGAGAAGCCATTTTACATCAAAACCATACACTCACACCCAAATTCCAACTCCATTTGAAACCCTTTTTGAAGCATAAGCTTGAGCATACATCCTATCTATTTAGACAAAGCTACTCAACAAGAGAGCTTCTTATTGAGAGAGTCCATTAATGGCTCATATTCTCAATTGAGAGCTCATCTTAGTCTATCTTGAAGTTTATGAATTTTGTTTAGTTTGTAGAAGCTTTATTTAAATTTGGTTTCTATTAGCATACTAACATTGGTCATATACACTAACATCTTCCTTTTGATTCATCTATCATTAGATAATACGTTAAATTCATTATAGATATACTCTCCTCCTCTATTAGATTTTAAGCACTTCACATTCTTACATGATTCCTTTTCAACTCTGGTCAAATACCACTTAAACAACTAAAAAGCATAAGATTTTTCTTTAAGAAATATTATAGTCATCATTCTAGAGTAGTCATCAACCAATATAATGAAATATTTATCTCCATAGTAGCTTTGTACTCCAATAGGTCCACAAATGATAGTATGAACCAATTCCAAAATATCATTAGATGTATAGGTCTTGCTCTTGAAACTAGACTTAGTCATTTTTCCCAATTGACATTGTTTACACATAGAATTATCAAGTTTCTTCAATTTTGGAAATCCTCTTACTCTTTTCATCATACTAATGCTTACCAAATTAAAAAAAATTCACATGACATGACCTCCTATGCCATAAACATGTATCTTCATTTTGTGTAAAGAAACATGTCTGATTAGATAAATCTAAATACAACAAGTTACCTCATATTTGATCACCACTTCTAATCAATTCATCAGTAGCACCAAATATCTTGGCCTTTCTGTGATGGAATTCAAATTTGTATCGTGATTTGTTCAACTATGAAATACTCAACAAGTTATAGTTAAGTCCTTCAACCTAATAAATATTGTCACATTTGATTTTGTCAGTCAATTGTATTTGTCTTTTACCTTTCACCAGACATGGTGCATCATTACCAAACTTAACACAACTACCTTTGTATGGTTCCATAGTTTCAAACACACTTTTATCACTAGTCATGTGATGTGAACAACCACTATCAATTATCCATCTATCACCTTTACTCACGTGAGATTAATGCAGATTTCTCATCTTCATCATAATCTTCTTTCATAACAACATAGACAAATTGTTCATCATTACTGTTAGACTTATTTCGCTTTCTTCTTCAGCAAAGTAATAAGATTTCTTACCTTTATCTTTGTAGTCGTTGTTTCTCCTATTGTCCCGGTTATCTCTTCTTCATTTGTACTTTCTTTTCTTTTTCTCATCCTTGTCATCTCTATCAGGACACCTTGCAACAATATGACCAACTTTGTTACATGATATATATTTTTTATAGGAAGTTTACCTTTGTATTTTCCTCTACCACTTGAAAGTCTTCTTGCCATCAGTGCTTCAAGATCATCAAGTTCATCACTAGAAGCATCATTGTCACTATTTACACACTTTTTTCCCCCCTTTCTTACTGATAAAAAATTGAAATTTAAAATCATATTCAATATAAGTAGGAGTGAAATTATCAAAATTTGACATTTCAAAGTAGTAAGCCTACCAATCACACCTTCCAAAGTTAGGTTATTACCAGGGGTACATATTAGTTCTTATATTGTGGAAACTCTAATAGCATAAATAGGAAGTAGAGTTCTCAATACCTTTTTTATCACAATCTCATCATCAATATTTCCATTTTCTCCTCTTACAACATTTACCATCTCTTTGATTCTTCCATAATATTGAACAATATTCCCACCTTCCATCATTCTCATTTCATCAAACTTACCTCTCAATCTTTTTTCTCTCAAAACATTTGTGTCTCTTCCATAGATAGTTTGTAGTGTATCCCATACTTTCTTAGCAATATTGAAATCCTTTGTCATCAAATTTGACATAGCTAAGGGCTAATACAATCTCCAACATAGCCTGGTTGTGTTCTTGCTTCTCTTTCATCTACTGAGCTAACAAAGGAACTATTGCTATTGTCACATATGAATTTTCTATATAATATATTACACCATCTCCAATTCCTACTAGATGTGACTTTGTCAAACTCTATCATGCAAGGCAGTTCTCTTTGTTCAACTTTGGATCTTCTTTTTTTACATCCTGATCTTTAGCTCCAAGTGCCTTTACACTTTTCTCTACAAGTATCAATTCTTTGATACCAATTGTTAGAATGATTTAGAATAATTGAGAGGGAGGAAAATCAATTATCTTGAGGTCACATTATATCAATTAAAATTTTAAACACTTAAAATAATTCAAATCTAAACATTCAATAGCTTGGTCTCTGTAGCAAATAATCAATCACATAAACTTGTAGTCAACTGTTCTAATAATTATCAAACTTGCAGAATGTAAAACATTAACAATAAAACATCTGAAATGACATCCACACAAGTATGACATCAGGATTTAATGTGGAAACCCAATTTGGGAAAAGTCACTAGTAACATGTCACCAATTTTTTACTCTTTTGAAGTAAGCTCTATTAGGAGTCAATCATGTTAAAGTTTACACAATACACCATTAAATGTGACCTTGTTAAGGGATTTAATTACCTTTTTAGGAGTGGCCTTGTTAGAGGAATTAAGAACATTCCATTAGAATGTCACATTGATTAAAGAATTTACATATGACTATTAGGTCAACCTTGATTAAAGGATTTCGATACTAATACAATGGTTAGAAAGTAACAAGTTTGATCTGATAAATACAACTCACTTTGCAAATGCAGATCATAACTTGATTCACATGTTGATCCACTCACTAGCATCCATTATCATCTCTATCTCTAATCTACCTAGAAACCCTTCAAGCAATCGCTCTTCAACTCTTCACAATTCTTCTTAGCCTCCTGCTCAAGTTCGCCAATCAATAGCATCAACAACTACTCCAACCTTAGTAGGTCTTCACCAACTTTGCTAACCTCTATAATCTTAGCATTTATACCTCCTTAAATAGATAATTCTGATCTTTTTTCACTTAAACACCATCGTAGATCTTAGGGTTTGGTCAAATTCATCAAATCCTTCTAACATTTCGTCTCCTATGTTCTCTTATTGAAAATTCTCCAAACATCACCTTGAATTCTTGCATAGAAATGCTCAAAAATAATTTCTCATGAATTAAATGATCAAGCTCATCCATCCTTATCTTCCACATGCTTTACATATTCCAAGAGATCAATTGTATTGACTAGAAATCATAATTTCCTCATCTTCTGTTAAATGTTGTCTTTCGACCAACACTGTGTTTTGACACTTGGTCATCCCTAGATTGCTTGATCACTACTAACTTTTCTTTTCAACATATATACTCACACTCAGTCAATACTAATGCTTAGTCGAGATTATATTTTCTTGGATAATACCAGCACTCAGTAGACACTAACATCACTCATCATAAACTTGAAGTTCCTTAATCTTCTTCTCTTTTGCTCGGTCAAGCCAATGCATTTGGTCATTCTTTGATCACTTCCTTTAGGCTTTAGTATAACTATCTTCTTTTGGGCTTCACTACAACTATCTTCTTCACTAGTAGCATGATTAAACAATTACTTTATTTTGTCAAATTCTAAATAATCAAATGGCAATTGTAGTTCCTCATAACTCAACCTTTCCTCTAGGTCCTTTTGTTATGTCCATCTCCTCAAATCCTCTTCATCAATCATCTTGCTATGGCACTCAAATCAGATTGCATTTTCTTACTAATAAAGTTTGACATCAATGACAACATAATAATTGTCTCAATTGTAGTTTCCAACAACTTGTACAACTTTACCACATTGATTGATTGAATCACTATGCTATTTTCTCCCCTTAAGGACTATTCCAACAACATCAATTCATACATAATATATTCAATAAATAGAATGGAATGATGCACCAACATCTTCTTCTACTTTATATTGGGTGGGGGAATGACTCCTAACCTACCTCTTAGATACTCAATTTTATCCTTAGGTAATGGCTTTAATAATATATTTGCTACATGTTCATTGGTTGGCACATATTCCAACCTTATCTATGTACTTTTATACCAAGTGTATTTCTATAAAATATCACTTTCTTAGAAAAAAAATACATGACAAGAAAATGAGGTCATCAGCAAATCAAGGGCACACTACGGGTCAAATTGGCCCATGAGGGATGCACTATGATCTTGATTGATTAGGGGCATACTATGCCCCTTAGCTAGGTCCTAAAATCTCTGGGATCCCTTTAGGAACCCAAAACAGGTCTCATTTCAAATTAGGTAGAGAGTCTAAGATATATACATTTCAGTCTAGAGAGAAGATTCCAAGTGGATAGATGAAGGGAAAGGAGTACCTAGGAGGATATATCCTACATTGAGATTAATTCCATGAAAATATAAGCTTTAAAGAGGATCTATTAGGTTTTACCCCAATTTCACTTAGGAGAAAGGATAAAAAGGGAAGAAAGAAGGAAGGGTACAAATGAACAATGAAATCACCTTAAATGGGTGCTAAAATCATCATTAAATTGAGGTACTTCTAATTTAAGATCGTACATTTAGTCCCCACTTTAGTGAGAGTGTGGGTCAGCCCACACTTACGGTAAAGTAGAGAGAAGAAGAAGAGAAGAATTTGGAAAAACACAACAAGATAGAACATCATTTGGTCAAAGGGAATAAGGCCCTGAGACCAAGGATCCTAAATCCACATTCATACATTAGGGTGCAAAGAAAAACAAAGCTAAAAATACACAACAAGGGGATTAGTACTAAACAAAGCCAAATCAACCAGTGAAAGAAAATTAATTGAAGAAATGTCTCATCCACTAATATAATATTTGGAAAGCTATTATAAGAGCATAATTAATGACATAAGAAATGCAAGAGAAAAATCATTAATCAACATAACTGCTAGATCCATCTCTTCAAGCATGAAAGAAAAAAGAGAGAATAGAGAGGAAAAAGTGATTACCTTGCCCAATAGAGTGCCCACCCCACTGTAAATCACCAAGAGAGTTGTTGAAAAAGATGACATTTAATAGTCTAACAAGGTGGTAACTTGCTAGTCAACCCACCAAAGTTCCATCCATAGATGAATATCCATTGAATCACCATGTCATGTTTATGTGTAAAAAAATGTGTTACTTGTGTATGGGACTTATCAAGTTATATTTTAATACACTACTTATATTGGAACTTATCAAGTTGTATTGTAATCTATTTCTTATATTCGGACTTAGCAAGTTGTTATGCATTACCCAAATATAAGATTTAGCAATATATGTATCTATATGCATTACCTGTGTATGGGACTTAGCAAATTGTTATGCACTATCCACATACAATATTTAGCATATGTGTTTGTGTGTGCAAAAGAGAGATGACATAACAATTCATAGATTTTAGAATAACTTAGAAAGCATACCAAGCATCTAGGTTTAAAGTATTCTAAGGTATGCTCAGAATCCATATTTTCTACCCATGAGAGTAGAGACTATGTACAAAGAGGATACCTACTTCATGCAATAAGGAGATATCCTTAAAGCAAAAATGAAGATTACATTCATAGTGAAGATTTGTAACTCTTAAAATATAAGAACATAGACAAATTGTGACAAGGATAGATCCCTTATAGAAAGAGGATCCTCAAATGGAAGAAATCTTAATAACATCCACCTAAGAGGAGTGCTTGATTAAATTAACATCTACAAGAAAAGGAAAAGGTGAAGAAGAAAAATAATGCATATATTCAACCCCTTATGTAGGTGGAATAGTGATCCTTGGATGAAGGATTATAGTCTCCAAGAAAGGGAAAGTGTATATAATGGACATAGTTTTACTTGATAAAGAAGAGGTGATGACTTAGGCATGCACCTCTTGTAAAAGAGAGAATCCATAGCCAAGAAATCATTCTTCATAAAAAAAGAGCAATGTCACATAATAAAAAACTTCCACATAATTTAAAGAAATTAGATCCCTAAAAGGAGAGATATAGAATATACAACGTTTCTTGCCCTCCACTTATGAGACATGAAAAGAGATCTTTGGTAGATTATATAACAAAATCTTAGTAGATATAAGGATGAATCGTAAGCAAAAACTAATAGCCATGCACAAAATGCAAAAAACCTATATGCAAAAAGAAGGATATAGTGCTACACCATAGATGGGATAACGACATAGGATAATCAGTTCTAAACAATGTAAGATTCTATAAAAGATATCATAGATGGAGTAAGTAGATTATCATTAAATGATAAGCATTGAAATCCAAAGTATGAAAAGACATTTGCTAGGAAAAAATTGTGACCATGCATGTAACAAAGCAATACATACCCATAGATAATAATGTTCCATAAAACAATCCAAATCTAAAGAGAAATAAAATAAAGAGATGAAAGGATACCGTATTATGCCTACTCAGTTACCACAAAAAGAAATAACAAAGGGATAACATATCCTAGAGAGAAGAGAGAAAGAAAAACCAACACAAGACCTAAATGGTAGATTATTTATTATAGAATACAAATTCATAATAGACATTGGATGCATTGAAGAGGGGAAGGATACATTATGTCTCCCTAAGTGGCTTCAATTCATACTAGAGATATGCAAGAAAACATAAGAATGCAAGAAAAGATGTCATCATATAAAAGGAAAACAAATTAGCAAAGGGAGATAATGAATACCATGATATGAATTCATAGGATTTCAAGATTGAGATGTTCCATCCCAAAAGATCCCACAATAGTGTATCATATTTTATAATCTAAGTGGGAGAGTGAAAAATTAATATCTACTAATGATTTTCAATTTTGTCAATTGTAGAGAACACATAGTAAATAATTCAATGATTATTAAAGTAAACTCCCATATAATTTTCTATGAAGATTCATGTTGTAATTAAAATAATTATTGTTATTATTATTTATTGGGTGATATTATTTCATTCTATGCAACTTCTATTAGAAATTAAAGAATTTATAATTTACTTCAGTCATCAAATTACTAATAATTATTAGTAATGACCATAAACTAATATAAATTAAGTAGAATGATTGATCTCACTCTTCACCAACTCAAGTTAGAATGTAAAATTATTGAGCACCTAATATTGGACAATTGAAATGATTTTATTAAACCTCACAAAGACCAATTGAACTTAAACGAAACCAAGATTTACTTCCCTTTTACCTTATAAGTATATTTTTTAATATGAATTATTTCTGTAAAATCTCAATGTAAAGAAATATTTTTATCATCAATAATCTCTACTTGAAATCAATAGCAGTAGTGATAAAAAAATCCAAAAATTATAGTAATAATCTTTACAATATGAAATATTATTTCATCCCCCTAAACTAAGGAGTAACATTTCATTACAAGTCTATCTTTATACCTTTATGACTAATCATATGCTCTAAATTCTTGTTGAAAACCTATTTATATTTAATAATTTTCATTATGTCAAAACAAATATTAGATTCTAATTCTTACATTTCCCTAGACAATCATAATCATACATGACCTCTATCCAAGATTCATATCCTTAAATGTGTATTTGTGTGTGTGTGTGTGTACACACACACACACACACACACATCTATATATGATCCATATATGTATATGTATATATATAAATGTATATACATACGTACATATATGTATCTATGCATATATATACATACACACATACACACACACACACACACACACACACACACACACATATGTATGTATATATATGTGTGTATGTATATATATGCATACATACATATATGTATGTATGTATATGTATATACACATATATGTATATGTATATACACATATATGTATATGTATATACACATATATGTATATGTATATATACATATATGTATGTATGTATATACATACACACATGCAATATATATATATATTCACACACACATATATATAAATGTACATATATACATACATATACATACACACATATGTATGTATGTACATATATACATACATACATATACACATATACATATATACATATATATACATACATATACATATATATACATATATAAATATATATACATATATAAATATATATACATATATAAATATATATACATATATAAATATATAAATATATACATATACATATATACATATATAAATATATATACATATACATATATATACATATATATGTATATATGTACACACACACACACACACACACACACACACACACACACACACACACACACACACACACACACACACAATATATTCTCATAAAATTAGATTTACCATCACTATTAGATTTAAAAAATACACAACTATTCCTTTAGTGGAATCCAACCATCATTCAAGGATGTATGATAAGATGCTTCTCCTCATGTCACATTTTCAATCTTCTGTACAACATTATTTTCCTCTACATTCCCCTATCCAACCTATTATTTGTATGTAAATGAATCTTCTCGCTCCTCTATTTTAATTTGAAAATATACAACCACCTTATATTTTTCTTCAAATCTATCTAAAATGAAAGAACATTGATTTACTTATAAATCACCTCTCAAGGATAAAATATTTTCAAGGTTTCTTTTAACATTCTCATCATGTGTAATTATAGGAAAACATTATAAATCCAAAGAGTCTAATGTGGTAAAAAAACCTGCTTTCACTTTTCCACACATTGTACGATATAGTACCAAATAGAGGATAACATATCTATTAACTATGAAACAAATAATACTTACAAACACAATGTGAAAGCATTGGAGCACCACTTAACATGCTTCTAGCTTTGTCCACTAATATTTTGTTAAATCATTGTTATGATGTCATTTTATCATTGTGTACATGCACTTGTGAACGATCTAGTTGAACTGTTGATGAAGCAGTCAGTTAAGCAGTAGATGTAGCAGTTGGTTTAGCTTGTCAGATGCATGCAGAGAGTTGGTTATCGTTTATCACCTAAGGAAAATTTGGCTTCAGGTGGGCCCCTCCACTATTTCAACTACGGATCCTAGCACAACAAATAGCTCTATTAGTAGTTTTTGAATGGTGTTGGCATATAGAATCATTTGGCCTTCATCAAGGAATCATCGCTACCAATCTCTTCTCAACTATATCAAGCTATCTATAGGCAACTATAGTTGTACAGATAGAATGACACAACCAACCAATCCACCACCCTGTTGCGACCCCTCTTTTTCTATGGCCAGCAGGCACTGTGACTTATATCTCATGATACCCATATTTATGTAAGGTAGGGAAACATGGTTCACTAGCCCATGCATGAAAGCTAAGAATATTATGCCTATTTTCCATTTATATTAGAAGGAGAGTAATCCACTTGGATCAATACCTTTGGGAATAAGGTTTATTCAATTGTCCTTCACGATGGGTTGAATATGACTATTTAATTTTGCAAGATGAATAAAAGACCTTGGAAAAAAATTATGACAAAATAATTACTTTCAATTTGCATGATAGAACAAGAAAATGACTACATACATTCCATAATCTATTTTAGAAAGTATAGACAACAATTGAATTTTAATTTTAATTTGGCGTAGAATTGGTGACACCCAGACAAGAAAGGTGACCCACACCCATGACTTAGTTAAGTAGGGCAACTAGGTCTCACCTATTTCAAATATAATGAAAAGCATTATGTATCTCTCTTAAAGATCAATTTGTATGTATCTATATCCATTTTATACATGTTATGTACACAGACAAAAGAGAGACAAATTTGGGTTGAAAGGGGATTTCCTAGTTGAAAGCATAATTTTGGATTTAATCTTGAAATTGGAATTTACTTGAAATATAATTTAAAATGTGTTGATATGGAACCAAGGTTAGCTCTACAAATCGAAATGACTTATATCTTGTTGATGCAAATATTTTGATGTAATTAATTTTTTTTAATTTTTTGGTCGGTAATAAGTTATTTATTTATTTATATTGTAATAAAATATGAACATTACATAAGTACTTACAAGCTTCTTTAAAGCTATCCTCTTTACATACTTCTACCTAGTAAGATCCCTATACATTCCATGCTTCCCACGCTATATCCCTCAACTCCTAAACATGGTACACCCACCCTAAAAACATCTTAGCCTTTCATAATTTGGCTTTTTCAAATACATCAATAAGACACAAAAAGATACACATCAGTGACGTTCCAAAATTTCACTTTTTTCTTTGTCGGTTGATCCTCTTTTTTCATGGCCGTCGTCCCCATGCATTTTGTTCTTCATTCTCCAGCCAACACTAAATTGCCATCAGATTTTTATATTCATTCTTGTTGGTCAGCTTCACTTTCTCGCTCCCTTTCCCTTCACAAAAAATTCAAATCCTTTACCTTTAGACACATCCATCGATTTATCATCATAAAATCTAGACAAAATTGCCATGCCTCCCCTTTTGCTTCCTTGGTCTTCCACCCTCACCAAGAGTTTCTCTTTAACCATACCCCTTATCCTCCTTGCAATGACACTCCTCCTCTTCATAGGGTGGTTTATGAAGAAACCTTTGACCCTCTGCCCACTCTCCTCCACGAAGCTCTCAATTTCGATCCTCAACTTTGCCCATGCCTATTTTACTTTCTCTTTATACAATTCTTTATCCACTCCTGTTGGCCACCAAAAATAACACACTCTCCCTTTTCTCAAACCTTCCTCATAGTCTTTGTAGCACTCACTATAGTCAAATCCTTTGCCTGGCCAGGCCCACTCTAAAAGGGACTCTATCCCCCCACTAAATCATCAAGGAACAAATTTTTTGACCACCCACTTCACTTCTTCAATCAGACATGCATTTTCCAGTCCCCACGCCATTACAATGGCTATAATATCCATGTTGATCTTCCAGTGATGCATGGAGTTTTGGAAAATTTCACTAACTGTCTCTTTCACAGTCACTATAACTCCTGAAGTTGGGCATTTCAATAGTTGTTTTAGTTGTTTATCCTGCACCAATCCAAAAAGGGCTTTTTATTGTCGCTTTGTTTGAAAGGTATATGTTGCCTCCATCTTCTATCAAATTCATCACTTTCACTACTACAATTTATTGTTTTAGATAGTTTTATTTCCTTCACATAAGAATTTATTAAGTTTTCTGACTACCTTTCTCTTTAAGCCACTATCCCATCATTTCACCACACACTTTAGACCGGCCAATTGCCGTCTTTTCTCATTATGAGAGTCATAATTGGTGATTTGCACAATCTTTCCCCCTCCTATACTGACAGTCCTTTATATCCTTCTGACATCAGTTGTCACTCCTTCCTTACTCATCAACTTCGGTCTGTCTTAAAAAGGTTTACATTTAAACCCCATTAACTTCATCAACCTCCAAAATATCCCAACAACTACATAATTCATAAATTGGTCTTCCATCCTCTATTAAACTAGCCACCCACTTTGAAAAAGCATCTACCTCCCCATTTTCTTCCCTAAGCACATGACAAACTTTAAACTCCTCAAAATCCTTTAATTCCTCCATTATAGATTTATAAAAAAATTTAAGGTGCCATGCATGGATTGAATTTTTACTAACCACTTGCACCACAACCATTGAGTCTCCTTTCAAGATAATTTTCCTCCCTCCACATCTTTTAATACATTACAAAGCTAACAAAGAAACTTGAAACTCTTCCTCATTATTTGTTTCATCTTTCAATTTTAGTGCTCCACAAGCCACTATATTCCCTGCATTGTCTTTTACAATGCATCCCGCTCTTGAGTTCCTCAGATTTCCTTTTGAGGCTCCATCAAAATTTACTTTTAACCAACCCAAATCTTGGGCCTCCCACTTTTCCTCCTCCCTTTTCCTAGCTTTAGAGTTAGCCTTTCCCATATCTTCAGCCTTATCCATTTTAATCCCTAGCCATCGATTCTGAATTATCATATCTGCTTTTGTGAACACACAATCTGATAGGTTTTTCCTAAAGACTATTGCATTCATCACTTCTTCAATGGAATGGTCAATTCGGTCTAAAAGTTTCTTTAAAGACTCTGATCTATCTTGAAAAATTCTCCTATTTCATTCTTTCCAAACCTCCCATATCACAATTGAGGGGCGAATTCTCCATATACATTCTAAACAATTCCTTTTTCCTCCCCTTGGCCATGAAATGAAAAAGACCTTAAGAGAGGGACTCCATGGGCCTTCCCAACCAAGTTTTTCTTGAATGTGCCTCCAACAATTTGCTGCGACCTCAAAATTAAGCAATAAGTGATCCACATTTTCCTCATCCTTTCCACACATAAAACATTTTGTAGGGCCCTGAAAACCAAATTTTCATCTTCTCTCCCCTGTAAGATTCTTCCTTGAATTTCTAACCATGCAAATGTGCCTACCTTTGGGAGAATTTCCTTACTCTAGTACAAATCCTTTGCCTCAAAACACTCATCCACCCTAGAATCCAGAATTTCATATCCCAATTTAACTGAGTATTTCCTTGATGCTAGTACACACCAACTGATCTTGTCCTCTTTATTTAATATGCACACCTTTCTACCCTTAAAGATTTTCTTAAGAGTGTTTTGTTGTCTTTCCAACAGACCCTCCACTCTCCAATCTTTCCATTGCTAGCTTTTTTCAAAAATCCCTTCACATTCTACTAAATAGTTTCTAAGATTCCTGCCCCATCTTTCACACAAGAATTTTTTCAAATCTTCATCACCACATTCCTCTTCTAAAGATTTATTTCCATTCCATGAATCCTCCCAAAAATTTTCCCTCTTGCCATTTCCTATGACCTAAGAGATATGGTTAGTAATGATATGTCTACAAGATAAATAAAATTCCATATTGCTGAGCCTCCTATCAAAATTTGGATAGTTAAAATTTGTAAATTCTTAGTAAAATCCAAATATTTAGCCTTTGGAATCCTCATCCATAATTGCTCATCATCATTTTCCAATTGCCACACCAATATAGCCCCTAAGGCTATATTCATTGTATTCTAGTCTCTAATACCAGCCCCTCCATACTTTTTAAGCCTACACATTTTCTCTCATTTTAGTAAAGGTCACTTTTTTTCCTCACCTACCCCACTTTAGAAAAATATCTTCATTTTCCTTTCCACTAAATTTATCACCTTCTTAGGAATTTTTAAACACATCATTGAAAAAATCAGTACTCTTGAAACCACATATTTTAACATTAGAATCTGACCAGCTGAAGTTAGCCACTTACCTTTCCAACCTTCCATTCTTCTGAGGCATTTCTCCACCAATCCCTTCCAAACTTCTCCTTTGTTCTATCCTTGGAATAAGGGGATTCCTAAATATTTACTTGGGAGAGCTCCTTGCCTTATACCTAAAATTCTTCCTATAGCTCTTCTCTTTGAGAGGTGGGTATTAAAGAAAAAACTTTAGACTTTACCCAACTTATTTTTTTGTCCTGACACCTTCCCATAAATTTCTAGAGTTTTTTTCATAACTCTAGCTTCCCTCTCAAAAGCTTCTCCTATAAGGAAAGTGTCATCTACAAACAGTAAATGTGAAATAGGGTCCACACCCCTTGCAACTTTAACCCCTTTCTATTGGCCCTTATCCCTCTTATCTATAATCAATATTCCTAGCACTTCAGCCAAAATTATGAATAGAAAAGGGGATAAAGGATCACCTTGTCTTATTTCTTTATCTAATTCAAAAAAACCTTGGGGGCTTCCATTAACCAAAACCAAGAACCTTACTGAATTTAAACAACCTTGAACCCATCTAATCCATTCCTCTTTGAACCCAATTTTTTTTAGAAATTTAAATAAAAAGACTCTATTTACCTCATCATAGGCTTGTTTTATATCCAACTTAACCATCATTTTGCTTAGTTTATTTGTTTTGACTGAATGAATCATTTCATATGCTATTATCACCCCTTCAAAAATTGATCTTCCAGGTGCAAATCCACTCTGCTCTTCTGATATTACACTATTTAGCACCTCTTTTAGTTTGTTAGCCACCATCTTTGATATGATTTTATACACAATATTGCATAAAGATATTGGTCTAAAATCATCAAAAGAGTTACATTCCTCCTTTTTAGGAACCAACACAATTAAGGTGTTATTTAAATCCTTAAGAACAAATCCCCCTCTTCTTGACTCCTCCACCATTTCCCAGATTTCATCTTCAATACACTCCCAAATAAGTCTGAAGAAACTCCTTGTGAAACCATCAGATCCTAGACTCTTATTTTTTCGTAAGCCCCATAGTGCTTGTTTTACTTCTTTTGAAACTACAACATTTAACTTTTTATTTTTCTCATTCGTAATGCACTTTTGAATACTTTCTAGCACCTCCTCATCTAATTCCTCCTACCCATCCTCTATCTGACCTCTATCCTTGAAGAAATTAACTGCTGCCTTTTTTATCAGGGTTGGATCATTTATGATCTCACCATCACCATTTTTTATTGAGAAGATCTTGTTGTGAGCCTTTCTGATTTTAACTAAATTATGAAAAAACTTTGTATTCCTATCTCCCTCTTTTAGCCACATTTCCCTAGATTTTTGCCTCCAAAACAATTCTTCTCCTAAAAGGGTCTCATCATACTCTTTTTTAAGCCTCTTTTCCTTTTTAAAACCTTCCTCATTCATTCCTTCTTCAATCATCTTATCATTTAAGATTTTAAAATCTGCTTCCAATTCTTCTTTCCTTTTAAAAATGTTTTGAAAAGATTCCCTATTCCACAACTTCAATTTTTTTTTGATGAACTGAAGCTTCTTAAAAATATTAAAAGCCATATTACCTTCCCTCTTTGGAGCTTCTTGACACCAACTTTCCACCATTTCCTTAAAACCATCTACCCTCATCCACATTGCTTCAAATTTAAAAGGACAACAGTCTAGAGTTAGCTCCTCCTATAATCTTACACTAATGGGAAAGTGGTCAGATCCATGAATAGGAAAGATCTCAGTATCCATCGACCTATGCATTTTGGTCCAATCCCCCATAGTAAAAACCTATCCAAGTTTTTAGCAATATTGACATAATCTTGCCTCCTATTGTTCCATGTGAATTCACCCTGTTTAAAAGGCATATTAATTAGCCCATTATCCATAACAAAGGAGGAAAAGTCTTCCTATGAGGTAGACCTCCATCCCTTACCCCCTTTCTTTTCCTCTGGGTATAAGATTGCATTGAAGTCTCCCCCTATAATGGTAATCTCCTCATGTAAAATTTCTAGCAAATTTGTAAGTGTTTTCCACAAATCTCTTTTCTTTCTACTTTGAGTTGGGCCATAAACATTAATGACATTTAAGTCATATCTCAATTGTTTTGAGGAAATCTTTAACCACTGCCAATTCTTTCCTGACTGCATTTGAACTCCCTTTATTGTTTCTTTGTTCCATAGGACACCTAAACCCCTTGAAGCTCCTTCACCTACTTCCCAAATGCTCTCCCATCTACAAAACTTACTTCTCACTCTTCCCACATCTTCCAAATTTACCTTCATTTCTTGCAAGAACATTATATCCAGTTTTGCTTGCTCCAGGCCTCTCTTGACCAAGCAGATTTTGTTAGGGGCATTGCATCCCCTGACATTCCATGAGAGGATCTTCATCCCTTCTGGGAGGGGTTCCTACCCCTTCCCAATTTCAGTTTACTCTACCCTCTTACACTTCCTACTATCTGAATCAAAGCATTTATTGTTCTTCTACCTCTCTTTTGACTCTCACCAAATGAAGCTTTATGTTTTTTACTCTCTAACTTCTCAATGGTTCTTTTTTCTTTCAGGATCAGGTTTTCCTCCACTCCAAAAAATTCTTCATCCTCTACATCATCCCCTTCTTCCTCCATCCCATTTAGACTCTCCTTAGAGCTTGATTCCCCTGATTTCCCTTTCAAATTCTTGATTGGGGAAATTTCAATATCCTTAAACATCTCCTCAATCCCCCCTTCCATATCCCCATCCTGCCCTGTTAAATACCCTTCATTTTCCTCCCATTCTCTATTTTCTTCTCCTGATTTCTCAACCCTCAGTTCATTATGGCACTCCCTCTCTTGAGGTTCTCGATTAACTACCTCTTCCTTGTTAATCCCATTTACATTTTTATCTGCACCCCCACTTGACAACCTCTCTTCTTCCATTGACCTAGTCCAAACATTCACTCCAATATCATCATTCACCCACCTTAACCCTCCTTGCTCTGCCACTTCAACCACCTATTTTTGCCTACTCTCCATTTTTGCTTCCGTCCAAGTTTCCTATCTCTACATCTAAAACTTGAACATCTTTTAAAAACGTATTTTCCCTCCAACCATCTTCATGATAGTTGTTTGCTCTCTTTTTTTCCATCATAACATTCTCTATGTCTACAATATCCCTCTTCCATCTGCCATCATTCCCATCCTTTTGCCCCTTCAAATTCCTTGCTATCTTTGTTTCCCTTCTAAGAAGCTTTTCCTCTTCCTTATCTTTATTATGCCCCTCTTGTTTGCATTCTTCAGAGTTATGTTCCTCATAAAGATAGAACTCACATACCTTTAATCCTTCCTCTATTGACACTGGTTGTCTCCATACATTCCCATCAATAAAGATTTCAATCAATTTTGGGATTGGATGGCAATCCTTCCACATTATGTACACCCTAGGAAACATTTGCAAAGTTACA
Organism: Cupressus sempervirens; assembly: GCA_028749045.1. Lineage (NCBI taxonomy): Eukaryota > Viridiplantae > Streptophyta > Pinopsida > Cupressales > Cupressaceae > Cupressus > Cupressus sempervirens. The sequence goes on along the minus strand of CM053790.1, from coordinate 50,503,758 downwards.
TTGTCTACCATTTTTATTGCTTTTATATATGTTTCTAGTTTATTACCTATCTCTCTGTAACATTGATCCTACTAGTAGTTTTGGGGGAAATTCCTTAACACTATCCATATAGGGATTTCCTTTATTACCTCCTTTGTTGGGTTGAAAATTTTGGTCCATTTCTTTAAATAGAACCCATATCCATCCATAAAATAAGGGCCACTATTCTTAATCCAATATCTATCTTATGCTATATCCACTGTGACCATACAGAAACCATTCTCCAAAGATTTGAAATCCTTCACTTCCACCCACTTCTCATCACACCATTCTTTCACCTTCTCTATTTCAAAATCTAGCCCTCCCCACTTTAGAAATAGAGCATTTTTTTTCAAGAAAATCACATCTCTCCTTTATCACACATTTGTCTATCACTACATTCTCCACTATGCAACACATCCACTACTGATCCCTAACTCTTTGTTGCTCTAGATTTACCACTTCTTGTGGTTTCCTCATTTTTGTTGCTATATTTTCAAAATCCACCTTCCCATGCAAATTCATCAATATAAATCTTTGCACCAGGTGTATTCTTCCTCCATATTCATTCTATTTGGCTCACCCATCTTGCCATTTGTCTCCATTATTTTGGCCCACTTTCTTCCATTGAAAACTATCTCCGAGTTCTATGGCCACTTTGCCATCTCCCATTCCTGTTACCCCAATAAAACCTTCCCTCATGCTTCCTAAATGGTTCCCAACCCTTATTAGCCCTTCCAAACCAACCAAAGTTTCTCCTATTATCTTGAAACCCTCTTTGGTTTCCTCTCCTCCATTGCTCCACCATGGCATCCCTAGCGATCAGATTTTATTCAATGTAATGAAAAATGTTGATGCAATAACATGAATCCATAATATCTAATAGGAAGATCATGAACATATGATTTTACGAATGTTTTTGTATCTCACCACAAAGAAAGATTCAAATGAGAATGCTTTGAATGTTTGGGTGTTTAATTGAAACTTGTGTCTATACAAATGAGGGAGGTAAACTTGACTTTATACTTGTCTATAGTATTTTGGGATGTGAATTTTGGAGCAACTTGACACAAGTTTTAATTTCATACCCCCATAAGATAATTAATGCACATTTAAGATTTGGGGCCAAGCAAGATGAAGTGGGTTGCCCAAGGTGACCTAATTCAAGGGTCAAATTTCAAATTGGGACTTAGGTTCCAAAATGCTAGGGGGAGTTTAATTTCTTGTTGGAATTGAGTTGGATTCATGGGATCAAGTATGATAATTCATACATGCTAAAATAGGTCAGAGGGAGAAAGAAATTGCATAGGAATTTAATTTATATTCCTACATTTAGCCCTTCACTTTAGTGGGAGTATGATATTATGCACTTATGGTAAAGTAGAATAAATTGAGATGTGCACACATGCAAAATACTGGAAAGAGCTAGGACATCACTAAGTTCAAGGGAACAAACCCACAAATATAAGAATATTGCTAGGTAAACCATGTCCAATGTAATAATCAAACTTAGCATCAATAGTATCAACAAGATAGGGTTCATTATTAGGTTGAGTTGGATTGAAATTCAAAGATGCCAAATTAGCATCCATGCATGTTTTGAGCAAGAAGTTTGAGTGTAGAATTTATTATTTTTATATTTTCTATGAAAGTAGAGTATGAATTATAATGATCCAATTCATCCTCTTTGGGAGGAGATGGTATATTTATTTACATTGGAGAGAGGATGAAGAAATTGAGAATGATTAATATTTCATATTTATTCTATCACCAACTTCTGTAATATGCACTACCTTGTTGTAGATAAATTTGAATCTTTGATGAAGAGTAGAAGGGACAACCTGCATTGCATAAAGCTGAGGACTACCTTGAAGAAGGTTGTATATGAGATTATTGGGTATATCTATCAAAATATTTAGAATAACTGAGATGGGGAGGGCGGGGGTGGGCGTTGAATTAGTTATCCAAGGTCCAGATCTACTAATTGAATAAACAAACACTTAATCAACTTTAGATCTTATCATTCCATAGCTTGGTCTCTACAGTCAACTATTAGCAACATCAACTAGTTGTCCACTATCCTAAAATAATAGGCTTGCATAATGTAAACATTAAATAGTAAAGCAACAACATCCACACAAGTATGACACTAGGATTTAATGTGGAAACCGAATTTGGGAAAAAACACCAGCAACATGTCACCAATTTTCACTCTTATGAGGTGAACTATGTTAGGAACCATTTCTGTTAAAGGTTTACAAAGCACATTGTTAAATGTGGCCTTGTTAAAGGATTTAATCACCCTATTAGGAGTGGCCTTGTTAGAGGACTTTAGAATATTCCATTAGAATGTCACACTGTTAAAGTATTTACATATGATTTTTAGGTCAACCTTGATTAAAGGATTTCAAATACTATTTATAATGCTTAGAAAGTAACAATGGGGTTTTGATCTGTCAAGTAAAACTCACTTTGCATGTACATATCTCAATTTGGCTCTAATGCATCGATTCACTCTCTGGCCTCCATTCTCATCCTTGTCTCTAATTTTCTTGGCAACCCTTGAAGAAATCACTCTTCACCTCTTCTCAACCTTCTACTTTCATTCATTAGTCAATAACATTGGTAGCAAGTCCAACCTTCAAACTTTGTGGAGCATCTTGAAAGTTTTCCTTTGTGCCTCTTTAAATAGGTAATTCTGATCTTTTTTCTGCTTAAACATCATTGTAGATCTTAGGGTTTATGATTAAATCTACCACATACAATGAATCTAATCACTATTTAGTTTATTCTCTTCTTTTCTAGAAACTTCTCTTGGAATTCATTCCTTAGGATGTTTACCTAATCCTCTTTTGGCATTAAATGATCCAACTCATCAATTCTTATCTCCAACATTCTTTCCATATCCCAAGAAATCAACTTAGTCAGCTGAAAATTATGATTTCTTGTAAAATGTTAAAATGTTATTCCTCAACCAACACTAAGTTTTGACACTCAGTCATCTCTGGGTTACTTGGTCATTACTAAATATCTTTCTCGACATATATACTATCACTCAGTCACTACTGATGCTCAGTCAACACTAATTCTAAGCTTGGTTGACACTAGCATCACTCAACATAAAATTTAAGTTCTTTAATCTTCTATTTTGTTACTCGGTCAAGCCTATGTAGTTGATCTATCTTTGATCACATCTTCAGAGCTTTAGCATTACTACATTCTTTCTTGTAAAATGAATTAAACATTCCATTTATCTTGTCAAAGTCCAACTATTCAAGTGTCCATTTGTAGTTTCATCTTTATAAGTCAACCTTTCCTCTAGATACTTTTGTTATGAACAACTTCTCAAATCCTCTTCATCAATCAAATAGATACGACACTTAGATCATATAACGAATTGTCTCACCAATAGTTTTGACATCAATGAAAACACAACAATTGTTCCAATTCTAGTTTCCAACAATCTCCCTATTTGGCATTGATGGCAACACCTCTAGTTACCATGCAATCCAAAACTTTTACTGACTTGAGAAACTCCCTCTATGTATTAGATCTTCATAAGTTCTCTCTTTCAAATCAAATCTAGCAATACTTCAAGTAAGTCTTATGCGCTCCCTCTTACTAATCTCTCCCTTTTTTTTGGGTCTTGTAATAGCTTTCACTATCTCCTCCTTCATTTTGATCTTTCTTCTTCTGAATAACCTTCAATCTATTGGATAACCTCTCTTTCTATCTTATGGTAACTGGATAATCACTATCTCCCTCTTTGAAAACAATGCCAAAGAAATTTCAACTTATGCATCTTTTTCATGTAGATACTTTCATGTCAAGTTTGAATTCTTCATCGGCCATCTTTTTATGACCAACCCATTATTCTATTCTTCTTCTTCACTACTACCTATTGACCCTATGGTAAGACATATTGTCAATTAGTGACAAACCACTTAAGCTGTCCAATAAGGTCAGTTAATAGTACAATCAAGATCTACAAAAGGGAGTAGATTTTAGTGTAGTCTGAGGAGATGAAGGTTTACTGTGTTAACAGAGATCACAATATAAATTGAGCCATTCAATATTGTTAGTGGAAAACAAGCCTCATGTGTGAACCGAGTTCATAGAATTAACCAAGCTCTTTATGTAAATTGAGCTAGCTATATCACCCGAGTTTCACAATGTTATCTGAGCATCTAGTGCTAACTGAGAAAGAGTATCACTCGAGCTCATTGTATTGCCCGAGTGTTAGCAAAAGATCAAAAACATTATATTTTCTGAGCATCAGTTCTTGAGCCAATTTAAATGAATAATTAATTATTATGAAGATATCTCTTGTGGGAGTTAACTTGGTATAGAGTTATTGTTTGAAGGGTATATAAGAAAGACAAATTAATTTGTCTAATTATGTATTTTGGAAGAGTAGAAGATACATGATTATTTTGGAGACAAGAAGTATGGAGAAAAGTATGTAATCAAGCTACAAGACAGTATACAGGGAAGAGTAGCGACTCATCCATCATAGTTAGGTAATCATATTATTCAAAAAATCTTATTCAAAAAATCAAATTGTAAAGAAGAGATCAACTTGTTGATTCATTCTAACAAGTGCATCAGTCAAATCCTCTAACCAAGTGGACCTAACAATCTTATGCTAAGTATCTTAACAGAGAACATACTTTATTGTATTGTAAAATCCTTTTGCAAGGTGAACCTAGCAATCGTTCATACTCCTAATAGAGTAGATCACCATAAGTGATCAATTGTAACCCCTAACATGCCAACTTTATTACTACAATAGTGAAGCATTGTGGGTGTCATCCTCATCCCAGTTTTATCTTCTACTTGGAGACTCTCTAGGTTACCATATCTTGTGCCAAAGTGTTATGGTGTAGATTTATTTGTGTTGATGCATGAAAGTATATTAGATAACCTAAAGAAGTAAAATTAATCTAAGAAAAGTTTTATTGGTTCTTGATTCACCCCCCTCCTCCCCCCCTCCAGTCACTTGCTTGTCATTAAATTTCCAACCCTACCTTAGGAATCTCCTAAAGTAGAACTGTCTACATCAATTTGTAAGATATTATAATTAGCACATTTGATGCAAAGCTTTACTTCAACTTAAGTAGCTTTTTCTAAGAGAATTACCTACAATTTACCTCTAATATATTCATGATAATCTTTAGGTAAATCTTTAGTGAATATGTTAGCTATTTTCTCTTTCATGTTCACATTTCTAATTTCACTTCTTTCAATTGAACTAACTCTCTCAAGCAATGATACTTGATAGCAATATGCATCATTTTTGTGTGCATTACAGGATTCTTTGATATGTTAATAGCACTTGCATTATCACAATAGATTATCACTGGAGCTATGATCTCTTCCTTCATACCTTTCAATGATTACTTGATCCATATGATATTTGAACAATTCACTACTACCACCACATACTCATCTTCAGATGTTGACTGGGAAATATGGTTTTGCTTCTTTCTTGTCCATGAGATTAGTCTCTTTCCTAGAAAGAATGCACCTCCACTTGTGCTCAACCTATCATCAACATTTCGTACCCAATAAAAATGAGTGAATACCTTCAGTTCAAACCTATCATTCTTATTGTAATACAATCTATAGTCTTCAATTCCTTTTAGATATCTTAGTATTCTTTTTATTGCGATCATATGATTTTCCTTAGGACTTGCAAAAAATCTTGCAACTATCCCAACTACTAATGCAATATCAGGTCTTCTATGGACAACATATTGTAGTTTACTAATCATTGATCTGTATCATGTCTGGTTCACATCAATAGAATCATCATTCTTAGATAATTTGTGCCATGTAACCATAGGTGTACTAATTGGTCTTGAATCTTCCATTCCACAAGTTTTTAGTATCTTCTTGATATATTTGGACTAAGTAATGAAGATACCTTGCTTCATTTGATATACTTGTAAGCCAAAAAAGAAATTAACCTCACCAAACATTGACATTTCAAATTCCTTCTTCATTCCATTAGCATATGATTTTCATAATGCTTCCTTGCCTCCAAATATGATATCATCAACAAAATTTTCAGATAGCAATACCTTATTATTCTTACTAGTTTTCAAGTATAGATTGTCATTACTATTTCTTCTTGCAAATCCAATCTTTGTCAAATAGTTATGCAATATTTCATACCATGCTCTAGGGCTTGTTTCAAACTATATAAAGCTTTGTGAAACTTACACACCGTATTTTTCTTTGTAAGATCCACAAATCCTTCAGGCTTCTCTATGTATATTTCTTCTTCAAGTATCTCATTCAAAAATGCAGATTTGATATCCATCTAATATACCTTAAATCCTTTATAAGAAGAATATACAAGAAGTGTTCTAACTCCTTCTAGTCTTGCTATAGGAGAAAATATTTCGCCATAATCAACACTTTCTTCTTGTGCATATCCTTTGCATACCAATCTAGACTTGTTTCTTGTGACCTCACCATTTTTATTCAACTTGTTCCTAAATATCCACTTTGTTCCTATAACATTTTTGTCTTTGGTCTAGGTACTATGGTCCATGTTTTATTATTTTATACCTATTCAATTTCTTCATTCATTACTTGTATCCAATCTTCATTCTCCAAAGTATCTTTCACAAATTTGGGATCGAACTCACAAAGTAAGAATGTATCACTTATGATTCTTTAACTTGTCATAGCACTAGACTCTTTGTCTGCAATGATATGTTCAAGTGCATGATGTCTTCTTATATATTTTGCTAATACATGATATTTTCTTCTTTGTTCTTCGATAGGTTCATCTTGAAAGGTTATTTCAAGCTCTCTCTCTCTCTCTCTCTCTCTCTCTCTCTCTCTCTCTCTCTCTCTCTCTCTCTCTCTCTCTCTCTCTCTCTCTCTCTCTCTCTCTCTCTCTCTCGTTTAGGCTATGGTTCATTTTTTGCATGCTCAATTCCATGTTTCTCGACACCCACAATCTATTTCTCAAAAGTTTCCTATTGCAACTTAACATTCCCAATCTGTTGTGGATTTGCAGCTTCATTTTCTTGATAAGGTGTGGTGCTAGGAGCACTCCCATTCACATATATGAATAAAATATAGTGTTTAGGTTCTATTTTGCACTCGATTTCATTCTTTTATGTATACTCATCAAATTTCACATTTGCACTTTCCACAACTTTGTTAGTGTTAGAGTTCAAACACTTATAAGCTTTTCTCTTAGTGGAGTAACCTAGCAATATGGCTTCATCAATTTTAGCTTCAAGTTTTCCATTTTTATTATCCTTAAGTATGTAACATTTTCTTCCAAAAAAATAAAATACTTCACATTAGGAGCATAACCATATCATAATTGAAAAGGTGTAACATTTGTACCTTTCTTGACTTGTACTCCAATCAGGGTATAAACAACTGTACTTACAACTTCTCTCCAGTATTTTTGTGACACATTTTTCTTAATCATCAATTTTCGAGCACATTCCATGTTTGATCTATTTCCTTTTTTAGCTATTCCATTTTGAGGAGGGGTCCTAGGTTCATACATCCATCTTTTTCTTTTATCACTACAGAATATGTTGAACTCATTGGAAATGAATTCAATACCTCTGTCAAATCTCAAGCATTTTAGACTCTTCCCTTTCTCCTTTTCAACTCTAGCAAAATACGACTTAAATAACCAAAAAGCATCAATTTTTCCTTTGAGAAATATCACAGTCATCATTCTAGAATAGTCATCAACAAATAGAATGAAATATTTGTCTCCACAATAGCTTTGAACACCAATAGTTCCACATAGGTCAATATGAACCAATTCCAAAATATCATTAGATGAGTATGTCCTACTCTTAAAACTAGACTATGCCATTTTCCCCAATTGACATTGCTTACACATAACATTATTAGGTTTCTTTAGTTTTGGCAAACCTCTTACTCTTTTCATTTTTCTAATGGTAACCAAATTATCAAATTTTATATGACATAACATCTTGTGCCATAACCAAATATCTTCATGTTGTGCAAACAAATATATCTCATCAGATAAATCTAGATATAACAAGTTACCTCTTGTTTAATTACCACTTCCCATCAGTTTACCATCAACATCAAATATTTTGGTGTTTCTGTGATGGAATTCAAATTTGTACCATAATTTATTTAATTGTGAAATACTCAATAGATTATAGTTAAGTCCTTCAAATCAATAAACATTGACACATTTGATCTTATTAGTTAGTTGTATTGATCCTTTAACCTTCACATGACATGGAACATCATTACCAAATTTAACACAGCTACCCTTGTATGGTCCAATGTTCTCAAATTTACTTCTATCACCAGTCATGTGATTAGAACAACCACCATCACTTTTATTTATAAAAGAGATCAATGCAATTTTCTCATCTTCACTAGAATCTTCTTTCATAGCATTACAGACTAATTCTTCAATAATATAACAAGATTTCCTATCTTTATCTTTGTAGTCCTTGTTCTTCTTGTTGTCTCAATCATCTCTTCTTCCTTTGTACTTTCTTTCCTTCCTTGCATCCTTTTCTTCTCTGTCAGGACATCTTGCAACAATATGACCAACTTTTTTGCATGAAAAATAGATCATAGGAAGTTTTCCTTTATATTTTCCTTTGCCTCTTCCATCTCTCCTAGCCATTAATGCCTCAAGTTCATCATCAAAAGTACTAGTTGTGATTTAAAATCATAGTCAATAGTAGTAGGAGTGTAATTGTCAAAATTAGACATCTCAAAAGCAGCAATCCTACTAATCACACTTTCTAGAGTTAGGGTATTACCTAGTGTACATCTTAGTTCTTGTATTGTAGAAACCCTAATATCATGAATAGGAAGTATAGTTCTCAATACCTTGCTTATTACTATTTCATTCTCAATCTTTCCTTTAGCTCCTCTAATAACATTGAAAACCTCTTTTATTCTTGCACAATATTGAACTATGTTCTTACCTTCTGACATTCTTATTTCATCAAATTTTCCTCTCAAGCTTTCTAATTTGGCTCTCATGACATTATCATCTCCTCCATAGATGGTCTTTGGTTTATCCCACATTTCCTTTACATTCTTGCAATCTTTTATGTCATCAAACTCAACATAGATTAGTGTTGAAGAAATCTCCAACATTTCCTAATTGGGATTTTACTTTTCTTTCAATTGTTGAGCAGTCAGAGGGACTATTACAATAGTCACATATGTATTGTCCACAAAATCTAGTGCAACATCACCAATACCATCTATATATAGCCTCAATAATCTTTGCAATGTAGGAAAAATCTCTTTGTTTTTCTTTGGCAACTCCTTTCTATACATCATGATCTTTATCTCTGAGTACCTTTAAACTTCTCTCTACAAGAACCAATGCTTTGATAACAATTATTAGAATATTTAGAATAACTAGGAAGGTGGGGCGGGGGGAATCAATTATGCAAGGTCCATATATACCAATTGAACAAACAAACACTTAATCAACTTCATATCTTATCATTCCATAGCTCAATCTCTACAGTCAACTATTAGCACCATCAACTAGTTGTCCACTGTCCTAAAATAAAAAAAACTACCAGAATGTAAACATTAATCAGTAAAACAATAACATCCACACAAGTTTGACAGTAGGATTTAACATGGGAATCCGATTTGGGAAAAACCACCAACAACATGTCACCAATTTTCACTCTTATGAAATGATCTCTATTAGGATCCAACCTTATTAAAGGCTTACAAAAAACACTATTAAATGTGACCTTGTTAAAGGATTTAATCACCTTGTTAGGAGTGGCCTTGTTAGAGGACTTTATAACATTCCATTAGAATGTCACCCTGTTAAAGGATTGAGATATGATTGTTAGGTCAACCTTGATTAAAGGATTTCAAATACTGTTTATAATGGTTAAAAAGTAATAGCAGGGTTTTGATTTGTTAACTAAAACTCACTTTGCATATAGAGATCTTAGTTTATCTCTAATGCACTGATTCACTATGTGGCCTCCATTCTCATCTCTATCTTTGATTCGCTTGTCAACCCTTCAAGAAATCACTCTTCACCTCTTCTCAACCTTTTTCTTTGATTCGCCAATCAATAAATTTAGTAACTACCCTGACATCAAACTCTATGGAACATCTTGAAAGTTCACCTTTGCACCTCCTTAAATAGGTAATTCTGATCTTTTTCTGCTTAAACATCACCATAGATCTTAGTTTTTATGATTAGATTCACCACATACAATGAATTTGATTGCCATTTAGTTTATTCTCTTATTTTGTAGAAACTTCTCTTGGAATCCATTCCTTAGGTCATTTACCTAATCCTCTCCTGGCATCAAATGATACAATTCATTGATCCTTATCTTCAACATGATTTCCATATCCCAAGAAATCAACTTAGTCAACTAGAAATTATGATTTCTCATAAATTGTTAAAATGTTGTTCCTTGACTAACACTAAGTTTGACACTCGATCATCATTGAGTTACTTGTTCATTACTGAATATATTGATCAACATATATTCAGTCACTCGATCATTAGTGATGCTCGATCAACAATAATTCTACCCAACTTATTCTGGCACTTAGTCAACACTAGCATCACTCAACATAAACTTTAAGTTCTTTAATCTTTTGCTCTATTACTTGGTCAAGCCTATGCATTTGATATGTCTTTGATCACATGTTCAGAGCTTTTGCATTACTGTATTCTCTCCTTGCAACATGATTTAAACAGTCAATTTATCTTGTCAAAGTCCAACTAATCAAGTACCCATAACTCAACCTTTCCTCTAGATACTTTTGTTATGAACAACTTCTCAAATCCTCTTCATCAATCAAATAGATATGACACTTAGATCAGATAGAAACCTATCTCACCGATAGGTTTGACATCAATGCCAACACAAAAATTGTTCCAATTGTAGTTTCCAACAATATCGTGAATAAGATTGAGTATAATATCATCTTCTACTTTAATAGGAAATGTGATTGTACATAAAGATAGTTTACCAATATTATCAAATCCATGAATAGAAATAGAATTAGGTTGGGCAAGAGAAGCACCCACATTATTTTATGGAACAAGCCAATGGTAGACACATTAAGAACCAAAATATTATCAACTAAGTATGTATTATAGCATTACTATTGATAAGAACAAAATAAGAGGGGATCCTATTGTTTTTGAACCGCTAAAGAGGGTAACTCATATTGGTGAAACTTAATTTTTATATTTTCTTCAAGAACAATTATTGTTTCATTTTACCTAGTAGGATGGGATGTAACAAGTTTTTGCAAAGATTCTTGTATTTTTTCATTATGTTTAGTTGAATTTTTAATTAAGTATTAGAGTGAGATATTGGTTAAATTATCATAAATTTCTTCAACAAGACCATACTCCTTACAAACATTTTGTGAAGGATGAGATATATCTCAATGAAGGTGGACAAAAAACTTACACCTCTCATTACTCAAAGCATGAATGGTATTGAATTTATTAGGATTTTAATTCTCAAATTTTTTCATTGTAGAAGGGATGGCATAAAAGGACATCATCATATTCTTCCAAACTGTCTTTATGAGTAGAGTGGACATTAAGAGTGTTAAAAAGAAAGTTCGTAATTAATGTCTTGTATCTAGGGATAAGGTTATCAAAATAAATAGAAGATGAAGTGTCATTAAATAACTTGTTCATCATATCAATATCTTGTACCAAAATATTATCCTCTTTCACCAAGGCACCCTCATGGTGGAGGGACATATTAAGAGAATAATCAACATCATTTTCCAATGGTTCATCCCGAAGAGGGAGATCATTGATAGAAGTGTTAAAATAATCTTCTTGCATCAATATGTCCTCATGGATAGGAGAGTCTTCAAAAGAGGGATGAGTGAAAGAATGGAATGTAGGTCACTATCACCTCTATGAAATATATGCATTATGATTTTTAACTAATATAATTGAAATAATCCATTCTTAATGAAAACATGTCCTAACTGCATGGAATAATATTCAATTTTAAAGTTTGTTTTCACTAATGAGAATGTATAAATAATGAATGAAAGGATCTATATTTTTATGAATTAAAAAGTGAATGATCAACAATAAGGTTCATGTAAAATTAGATCTATATTTCTCTATATATCCAAATCATAGTTAAGATTCAAGGAGTTAGGTTCACAAAAATGTAAGGTTGGTGAACTAGATCTCAAAATGGATGAAATATACTAACATAAACAAAATGAAATTGTAAGTGTGAGGCAATTACGTTTATATAAATTAGATATAGACATCCAAACCATAAATAAGAAAGATTTAAGATGTCTTAGGTTCACCAAAATGTAATGAAAGTAAAATAGGGTTTGCTTGCCTATGCATACAAATAAGGAATCTTAAACCTATTTCCCATTTACATTGAATGAAGACTAGTCAACTTTCCTCAAGATATTTCGCAAAAAGGTGAACTTAATCGTTACTTGTGATGAATTGAAGATGACTATGAGATTGTGTAAGATTAATGCAATATCCAAGGAAAAATATGATGAAATATTAACTTTGAACATACATGATATAACAAAAAATGACTATGCATATTTTTGACATAATATTTGGAAAGAACTTGAACAATAATTGAGTTATGATTCAAATTTGGGGCAAAATCAAGGAGGGAAACATACTCTTGGGACTCAGTCAATCAGGATGACTGGGTCCAAGCTATTTTAGAGCTAACAAAGACATTTTCTATCTCTCTTAATGCTTAGTTTGTATCTAACTCCATGCATTCACCACATGACCTATGCAAAGAAAATATTTTTTTTGGTTGTAAGGGTTTTTGCCTAGGTCAAACCCTGGTCTTAAATTAACCTTAGGATTAAAATATTTGAAAGTGCGTTAATATGTAGCTGATGTTAGATATGATAATTGAATTGTTTTATACCTTATTAATGCAATTCTCTTTGGATGCGATCATAATTATTTTAGAAAGTAAAGTCCACCAATATAACTGAGAGGGAGGATGAATCAGTTATGTGCTTAAAACAACTTTTAATAAATTTATCGAATCTAAAACTTGGAATCAAAAGATGGAAAAACCATAGAAATATAGCCAAACACAATAACACTAGATTTTTTAAGTAGGGAAACACATGATAGGAGGGAAAACTCAAATGGGAATGATACCTATAGGATGATGTACTAATATATTGGTTTCTTATGAAAGGATAGTCTCTGTTAGGAGCCAATGAACTACATTTAGTACATATGAGTCCCTATTAGGAGACTTTGAATCTTTATCATGAGATTCCAAACTTGTTCGGAGTTAATAGGAAGACAACTGAACCCATTTTCCAAATTGTTTCATGTCTTTCTTTACTAAACAATCCTTAGGATATCATATCCAAGTACATGAACTAACTAAACAATAACTCTTTTTCTAATACATTTCATTTGAAGCTCACAATACATCCTCAATGTCAATCTCTGCTCAGATCTTAGCCGTGTTGGCATAAAGTTATTTGCCATTAGTGACAACACTTTTCTCACAGTATTAACCGAGTAAAGAAGAACTCAGTGTTAACCGAGTTCAGTCGGTTAACATAGAACTCAGTGTTAACCGAGTTCAGTCGGTTAACTAAGAACTCAGCATTAACCGAGTTCGGTCGGTTAATTAAGAACTCAGTATTAACCGAGTAAAGACGGATGCAGTGTTAACCGAGTTCGGTCGGTTAACATAGGACTCAGTGTTAACCGAGCTCAGTCGGTAAACAAAGAAGTTTGTTCTACCGAGTTTGTTTTGCTATTCGGCCGACTCAGTTAAATTTTGTCTACTTTTATTTAGCCGACCATTGCATGTAATTTTAACCAGGATGGTATATATATGTAATGTATTGTATCATTCTAGATGTATGGGAAATATATGAAGTATGTGAAGAATGTGTGCGAAAGCATGTAAAGCTGAATTTTGAAGGTTTTCAGCAAAGTCAGCATTGGAGCAGAAAAGTTTTATCTGTCATATCAAGGACAATCAGAGCGTAGCAGATCTTATCAGCAATCAGTTGTATTCAGATCCACTGTTTCATTCTAACAGGTGAATCAGTTTTTATAAATCCTTTAACAGGGTAGACTTAACAGTCTTTGTACTAAATCTCCTAACAGAGTGCATACTTATGAAGTATGTTTCAAATCCTTTAACAAGGTGGATATAACAATCCTTTATGCTCCTAACAGGGCAGATCACCAGAAGTGATCATTGTATGCCTTAACTGGCTAACTTCCTACTGCAGTAAAGAAGATTTGTGGGTTTCATCCCCACCCCAGTTTTACTTTCTATTTTGGAAGGTTTCTGGGTCACCAAAATCTCTGTGCTTATGTGTTATGAATATCTACATACTGCAGATTAGGTGATTAGATATTTTACTGATTGATTTAAGATTTTATGTTTACTGATTCACCCCTCCCCTCTCAGTAAACTGTTATATCTTGAATATTTCCAACAAGCCGAATTTGTATTCAAACTTGCATAAACAATAAACATTCACATTGGATCACATTGATAATAACAACAAAGGAAACAAACTTTCTTTTATACCAAGTCCTAAAACAAGTATTGGGTTAGTCTTAAGGCTTCATCAATTTACAAATGAATAGTATACAATCACACTAATATATTACATTATGTAGCACCTCTCTCATTTGATTTCTATAAGTCATCTAGATGGATGCAACCTTGATGATCTTTCTTGGTGAGTGATCATGATTGGGACCATGAGTGGCCTACACGCTTGAGGTGATTGGATTTAGTTTACTTTTTCAATTGCTTTGTTTATGCTTATGGCCTATTCATGAGATTATGATGTGTTAGATGGTTCATTGAGGTTTGTGCTAGTGGTTACTAGGATCAATGAGGTATTATGATGTTGTTCCATGATTACCTAGAGATGTGTGCAAAGATTTCACTGTGTACTATTATCTTGCTACACGAGGCTAGGTTCTTGTAGTAGTGGTTAGTCATGTATATGACTGTGTTTGCTTATGTGTTTTAAGTGCCTTTTCATGTTGTGTAATCAACCATTATTAAATATTTAAATAATTAGAAATGGAGTGCCCATGTTGGATTCATTGGTTAGATGTTGCGGATATTTACCTTATTATATTTTGTTCCAAGAGGTACTTGTTACTCATGTTATGTTTTACATTTGAGATGACTTGAGGGTCAGATGTTATACTTTGATTTTAGTATCATAGACGTTAGACTACTATGATGTTCAGTTGATCATTTTTTCATGATGATACCATTTTGAGATGACAATATGTTTTATGATGATACCTGGTTATCCATATTTGGACATATCTCTGATTATGTTATGTGATGGATTTAATGCTATGGTTATTTACTTCATTCTTACTTCATTATGCTATATGTGAACATGAGTAATGTAAATGGATTATTTTAGTATAATTAAATAAATGGTTAAATTAGGCATTTAATGCATTTATTACTTCAGCTATGATATTATATGCAATTGTGCTTGATTGTGTATTTTAGTGTACATGATTTATATCCATGGCAGTGGCACATGGAGTTAGTGATTCAGCTATTCATATTTGACCAATGTCATTCCTTTATGGTCGACATACATTATTTAATTATTTAATTAAACCTTCCAGTGATTTGATAAATCCAGACTCATTTGCATTATGTGAATAGACCAATAAGTGTGTCTGTGCATTTAGAGTTTCTCATTGTTGCAAAAGTTGTTAAGGAAATTTTTGTGATTTTGGGTTTTTGGGCTTTAATTTTATTTGAATTTAATTTCTAGTAGCTTTTCCATAGATGAATTCCTATTACTAGGAATAGCCTATTTTCATTTGGGTTGATTCAGGGTTTAACTAGGTTGGCTAGTTATTTGCCCTAATTGATTATTCACTTGAAAAGTGAATAAGTATCAAAAGAAGAATTTAATTCCTCACTTCTCACTTTTGAAATAGAAAGTTTGAGAGTAAAACCCAAAATTTTTTGCATGAGGATTTACTATTTTGTTCGTTGTGGGAGTTATGGGCATGGGACCATCACAAGATTGGTCTCGTTGGATCCAGCTTGGGGAGACCTTAGATTGCCATGATTTTTGGCTACTTCTACGAGGTTCTCATCTTATGGTTCAGATTCTTGTTTTGCCCCTTTTGGCTGAGGTAGGGCTCTCCTATTTTATTGTTACAACTTCATTTCTACTTTTGTTTTTGGTATTTGTTCATTACGAGGCTAAAAACTACTGTTCCCCTCTATTTTTGTATGCTAGCTCTACCTGTTTAGGCGGGTATGAGCATTTTCCTATTTTCTAGGAAGGGGGTTTGGGGTTTTGCATTGTTATGCTAGCTGTTTTTGCATACAAACTCCAAACCCAAATTTTATTTGATATTTGTGGCTTTTGTGACTTAAGACCAAATGGGTTTTAATTTTGAAGTTTTTGAGTTTTGGGGTTTTTTACCTTGGTTTGTGTGCCACCCAATTTTCTCAGGTTTTCTTGGCATGAGGTTGGTCATAGACTTAAATTATTCGTAGGATGTCAGTCAGACCATTGTTACACTTTTATGTTGTATTCAGATGCGTGTCCCATCCATAATCCCAACTTTGTGTTTGGTTAAGTGATGTTTTTACCTAGTGTTATTGTTTCCTTTGGACCTTTGTTTTTATTTCATGGACACTAGGATTCATGTAGAATCCATACTCCCAGATTGAGGTCAGTTGACTGAGTTCATGATGTTGGGTCTTGTTGCATCATTGGAATTTATGTAGAATCCATACTCTTGGATTGAGGTTGGTTGAAGTGAGTCCATGATGCATGGTTTTATTGTTCTTGGGGATTTTTGTAGAATCCATCCTCTTGAGCCTATTTTGATTGAGTGATATTTTGCTTGTTTTATCATCCATTCCTTGTGTTATGATCTTCATGATGGTGGTGCACCACACATGAGTATGTACGCATACATTTGTCAGGTGACTTGCAAGGCCCGATCTTTCGAGAGTTATGATCATTGGGGTTGGGTTAGGAATATGCATGCCTACAGACACTCATCATTGGATGAGCATGGGTAGGGTAGGGTAGCATATGGAGAGGGATTCTTTTCCATAGCCCGATGTCAATTTCCCAAGGGTTGGCGTGCAAAAGTTTTAATCAAGCGATAACTAAATAAAATGTGTGAGTGGTAATAAAACTTAAGATAATAAAATGTATGTGTGGGGCCCTTTGTTGAGGAGTTGAAATGCATGATCCAAGCTTGAGATTTTGGATGCCAAGTGACTCTCCATGATGTTAGCCACTACATAGTATCCTATTGAGTGTGTGAGCAGGACCTGTAGCTTATGCATCCTCTATGTTCTTGGTTTTAGTCATCATACTGTATGGCATAAGTGTTAGCCATGGATGTTGTGCTTTATGTGTGTTTGTGGTTGGATTATTATCTCCATCAGTACAATAGGAGTGGGCCTATGGGTTTCATGTGGTGGGGAGGCATAGCTACCTTCACCACTATTGGGGACCGATGTACAAAGACAATTTTTTGTCCTAGTGCAACCATTGCTGGATTTTTTCACTTGGTACTTCAGGTTTCGGAGTATGCTTTCTTGTGATTTATGCTTTCATTGGAATGCTTGGATATCATGTTTAGATGATGTTAGTTATTTTACTTAGTCCTATATTATGATTTTTATCATATGATTAGATGATGTGATTTTATTAGTTGGAATGTCTATTGCTTTACTAGTTAGCATGTTATATTTCCTATTCATATGATGTTTAGCATATGATTAGATGATGTGATTAGCTTTGATGGAGTATCTATTTCTTATTGGATTAGATTGTTAGATTTCCTATTCTTATGATGTTATTATGCTTTAGTAGTGACATCCTCATAAGACAACTTTGACTATTTAGTTGGCAGTTTGGGATGTTACGCGTGGGGGATGACTAGGGCCTTTGAGGTCTCATGGTGCTATTATGGTTGGGAGGAATCACAAACTTACTTTTTTATTTTAGTACTTTGCGATGTTGCTTCTGTACACTGTGATGTTACCTTTAGCACTTCTATTATTGCTTTTTTAGATGGCTAGATGTAGTTTCATCTAGTAGTTATTGTTTCGAGTGTCCATGCCTTGACTGTGGATCCGGTACTCCCTGGTGTGGAGATCTTGACTTCTTGTTTTATCCCCTTGTTTGTCCTTGGAATATTTATTTATTTTCCTCAGCAACCACATTAGCATTGGGTGATACTTTAAAGTATTGCACACCCAAAGAAGAAGAATTGTGTGATACTAAAAAGTATTGCATGCCCATAGGAAAACTATTGTGTGATACTTTGAAGTATCGTACACCAAATGGAGGAAGGTCCTATGATACTTGTGAAGTATCGTATGCCTTCTTAAGAAGTGTCATATAGACCCTAAATGTATCGTACACCTTCATTAGAAAGTTCATATGATACTAGAAAGTGTTGCACAGTGGTGGAATAAAGTATCACCTAGGTATTTGGAAAAACCTGTTCGGGCAGACAACAGGCACTTTTTGGTTTGACTAGAAGTTTTTGAGAGGTGTTTTGACTACCCTCTATGGTGTCCTTGAATACCTTGGAATTGGATTTTGAATTTAGAATGTTTTGGATTCTGAATCATTTGCATTCTTCTATGGTTTGTCATTTTTGTTTGGTGGCGGCGTTTGGAGATTTGTTGGTTGCTGGGTTTGTTGGTGAAGTCTTCCATTGCAATCTTTGTGATCCCTATGTGATTTTGTCATGTGCATTCATAATTGTAAAAAAATATATATCTTGGATTGTATTGGCTCCTTGTTCCAAGGATCTCTAGGTGGGGCATTACATCTAGTATTAGAGCCCATGTTTAAACATTGGGATCTCTGCGTATATGTTGCCCATATGGTTGCTATTGTGTTGTGTGAGTGTGAGGGTATTGGTTGGAGCTCATGATTTTTTTCGCTTTGGTATCTATTGTGATGGACTTCCTTGTCCAGTAGATGCGACTAGAGTAGTTTGAGAAAAAGGAAGTGAGTCTTTCCTCATTTTTAGATGGAATTGATGTGCCTTTGTTTGGCTGGTTACTTGTGTGACCCTTTGGATGGAACCACTGATTAGAGTCCATGTGTTGGCTTTGAGTGCCTCTTTTTTTTCTCCTTGTGGAGTAAGGTGCATTGTTTCCTTGTTTTCTCCTATTTTTTGTTAGTGTAGTTTTTAAATTTTCTAGCGGGTTATTTATTTTTCCCTATATTACTAGATTTTTTCTACACTTTATTAATCTTGCTTAGGTTAATAAAGCATGTCTTATTAGGTGAATGGTTGTGAGGTGTCACCTTCCTACATGTGAGCATCCGTTAGCTATCTTGAGAAGATACTTTTCTATCTTTAGTCTGATAGATGGTTGCTCCTCATTGGTTGGTGTTGCCACCTCCTCCCTCTTTCTAGCCTATATAAGCATGATACCTGACTTGTATTTGCATCTTTTGTTTTTGCATCCTCTTAATGCTATTTTACTTCTAGCATTTGCATTACTCTCTTGGAGACTAACTCTGTGTTGCTATTTTGATTTTGTATCATTTGCATTCATAGTTTAGATATCTATTATTTGCACTAGTTTTTTGCGTTATTAATTTTTTTAGATTCTAATGTGGTATCAGAGTCATTCTATGTGCAAGAATAGATTTAGTTTTCTTATTTGAGAGATTCTGGGGGGGGGGGGAGGGTGGGGGGGCTAATAAATCTTAGTGTAGGTTTTTGAAAAACTCAGTATGCTCTTCTCTTGCATCTTTAGATGATCTTGAGAATTAGAAAAGTTTGACAAAAATGTTTTTGATCTTTGGGGTTTACACGTGTTTTATGAAATCTGGGTGATTGCATCATTTCTGGTTATACTGACAACATTTTTGGTTGCTTTGACGTGTCTAAGAGGCTCGAGAATTTTTTTTTGGCTTTCATTTCACTGAGATCGGCGATCATCATACAAATTGTGAAACTGGGGTTTCAATCTCAAATTTGACAACCAACTTAAGTATTTGGTGCTTTCAATCAATATTGCAAGTTCGAGCATGCCATTGATTGACTTAGATAGCTGATTCAACCTTTGCATGTCATCTTTTTTTTGTTGGGGTCATTTCTTGGTTGCTGGGGCCATTTTTTGTCATTAAAGGCATCTGATTTACACTACAACTACATCTTTTGTACATCAGCAATAAAAGCACTTTCTGGGTTTTGTTCGCAGCACCAAAAAACCATCTAGGTATCTTTTAATTTTGCATGTAATCTATATATTTTGCAGAATTGAGCACGAAAAGATACAACCATACCCCTCTTCATTGGTAGTCACAGATTTGAACGCAATTTTCAAATTCTTCATTCTTGCTCATACAGACACTAATTTTGATGATTCTTGTTATGATCTTGGCTTTTTTTTTGTGCTCTATTCACTAGTGCAGTCATTTTTTAATTTTCATGTATAATATTTTTAAAAATTGCAGATTCTCGGCCATGACTTTGCATAGTTCTCATTTTGGAAACTTTGGAGGATCATAAATTTCTCATACGACCTCGTATCAAGTTGATTCTTTTTTTTGAAAGTGCATAATTTTTTGAGTAGATTACAGTGGTGCTATTTGTTTCCTTGAGTATTGTGCCCAAGTTTCACTTTTAGCATATGCTTTTTGTGAGGGTTTTGTAATGCATTGAAATCAAGACCACTTAGTATTTCTTCGTAGTGGTAGTTGTAGATGCACTAAAATAAAGTGCTAAATCATATTTCTTTGGGGGAGGGGGAGGGGGGGGGGGGGGGTTGGCGTTGTCGTGGCTAGGTTCTCTTCTTTTTAGAATTTCTTCTCTGCATTTCTTCATCATGGATCAAACAAATATGCCCATCCTAACTCTATACAATTACTTTGAGTGAAAATCACACATGAAAATTCACTTAAAGTAAGCTGGATTAAATAGGATAACTATGGGACTTGAAACTAAACTTGATAAATATGAAGATAAGCTTAAGTGGTTTAACAAATGTGATGAGGCATATGGAACATTATGCTTGTCTATTTCTCCTGACTCACTATTTCACATTGAGTCTTTGGATATACCATATGAAATATGGACAGAGCTAGAAATACTATTTCCCACACAAGATTCAATGTGGGGTCATATGTTGGAAAATGAACTAATTAGTTTAAGTCCAAGCAATTTCAACACAATCCAGGATTTCTTCACTAAATTGGAATCACTAAGGTTGTAGTTAAAACAATGTGGAATTGAAAAGAAAGATGAACAATTGATTCTTAGTATTCTCTCCAAGCTAAGTTCAGAATACTCTGTGTTTGTCTCTACCTTCTATGCTATTAAGGGTGCACTTGGTACTTAATTCACCATGCCATCTTTAGGTGATTTTGCTGTCAATCTCACTCAAAAATAGGACAAGCTAATCTAGATGGGGCACTCTTAAGTCCTCCAAGTCACATGCCTTGGCTGCCAACCAAGGTACAAAAGAAAAAAAAAGGACAAAGTAGTAACAACAATAGTAAGGATGAGAAACAAAACAATAGCAAGGAGAAGAAGGATTAGATATCAGTTGCTTCAAAAGAAACTATTGACACCCCATCTTCCAAGGGCAATAAGCCTAATAAAGAAAAAATTGTAAAGGACCCAGTCATGATTAACATAAATGTTTGAAGAAACAAATTGATCACTTGACACACATTCTTGAGAAGAATAACATCAATGTTCCTGAGTCTATCAAACAAAGTTCTAATTAAGGGTCTAACAAGGAAAAAGAAAACAACAAGAGGAAAGGAAAGGGAAAGGTCCTTGTTGCCATTGCTTCCTCACCATCCATTTGGGTTCTTGATTCAGGTGCTTCACACCACATGGCTTCATCTAAGGAAGAACTTGCATCCTTGGAGCTGTGTACTATGCCTTCTATTTTGATGGGTGATGAAACTCCTATTGAAGTGTGTGGGAGAGGGTTTGTTGATGTGGGGTATGGCACATTCCATGATGTTCTTTGTGTACCCTCATTATAAACTAATCTCCTATCAGTATACTAGATCACTCACATAGGTTCAGGCAAGTAGGTTGAGTTCACTCCTAATTCAATGGAGATTTGTGAGTTGCACAGTGATTCTATAGTTGCAGTTGGGAGAGCAGATTATCAATCACAACTCTATCTATTTTCTCGCTCTGTTCTTGATCCTCCTTCAACTATTTTTCTTACTCACTCTAATGATGTGAGTAAATTATGGCATGAACAGTTTGGCCATCTTAACTTTCGCTACTTGCATCAGCTCAACTAGTAGAGCATGGTCACAGGGTTGCCTTTAGTTCAATTCTCAGGCAGTGTTTGCCAAGGTTGCATTCTTGGTAAGCATCCTAAGCAAAATTTTGAGAAAGCTAAGGCATGGAGAGCTTCACAGATACTAGAGTTAGTTCACAATGATTTGGCTGGTCCATTTCAACATCCTTCTTTTAGCAAGGCCCAATATGTCCTCACATTCATTGATGAATTTTCTCGATATACTTGGGTGTACTTTTTCAAACAAAAGTTAGCAGTATTTGATCATTTTTAGGACTTCAAAACTTTTGTAGAGAAGCAATCCGAGAAAGCCATCAAAGTTTTGCACACAGACAATGGTGATGAGTATGTCAACCATTGGTTTGAGAGATTTTGCACTTCAGAGGGGATTGATTTGCAGCATTCAATTCCATACAATCCTCAAAAAAATGGTGTTGCACAATGGAAGAATAGATCCTTGAAGGAAATGGCAAATTGCATGATTCACTCTAGATCTCTTGCACCACAATATTGGATAGAGGCCATTAACTATGCTTGTTATATCTAGAATCATGTTCCTCACCGAGCTTTGAAGAGAGTTACTCCTTTTGAAGCTTGGAGAAATCGAAAACCATCAGTTAAGCACTTTCAAGTTTTTGGCTCTCCTACATGGGCCCACATTCCTATAGAAAAGTGCAAAGCCTTGGATATGCAGAGAAAACCTTGTATATTTGTAGGTTATCTTGATGGTGTGAAGGGTTATCGGTTGCTCCACCCTACTACACATATGTTGTTCATTGAGAGGAGTGTTCAGTTTGAGGAGGGGTCTTCAAGCTCACTTTCTATCACTTCTCTAACTCCTACTTTGATACTAGAGTCATTTGGAATACATGACAGATCTTCTGATGAGTTAGAGATTCACCTAAGTAGTCTTCTACCTTCACTTTTGATGTAGAGAGTGATTCAAAGAACTCACCTCCTTCCTCTACTAGTCATCATTTAGAGGTTAATGATTCCCCTCCATATTCTCCATCTTCTGGTTGACTTCGGGCTAGACAGACCTTGTAGTTTGCAGGTGATTGGGTTGGGGATCCATCAAACACCAGGCGAACTCATTCACAATTTCAAGATGCTCTACATGTCTTCATTGCTATTGCCTCAAATCCATAATCCTTTCATGAGGCTTTTGGTATTCCTGAGTGGGATACAACTATGCAAGAAGAGTATAGTTCCTTGATGAGGAACCACACTTGGGATCTTGTACCTCTTCCTAAAGGAAGAAAACTTGTTCGATGTAAGTGGATCTATCAAAATTTTGTTGTTGCAGATGGGTCAGTTGACAAGCATAAGGCTTGCTTGGTCATTAAAGGATTCTTCCAAGTTCCTAGGATTGACTACTCTGAGACTTTTGTGCCAGTTGCCCAAATGAATTCCATTTGACTTGTTCTTTCCATTGCTACAACTAATCGTTGGGAAGTACATTAGATTGATGTGAAGAGTGCTTTTCTTCATAGTGACCTTTATGAGGAGATATACATGGAGTAGCCACAAGGTTTATTTTAGGATTCTTCACTTGTGTGACATCTTCAAAAGTCTCTCTATGGCCTCAAACAAGCTCCTCAGGCCTATTATGCCAAGATGGACTCCTTCATTCTTTCAATTGGGTTCACTCAGTGCCATTTTGATCCTAATGTCTACATTCTACAATAGGGTGATTCACTCCTATTTTTGGTTTTGTATGTTGATGACTTGCTGATCATAGGAAGTTCTTCACCCACCATTAAGGCTATCAAAGTTTCCCTTCAGGATAGTTTTTTGATGACTAACTTGGGCTTGTTGCATTATTTTCTCAAGATTGAGATCTTTCAGTCTCTTTCTGGGATCACCATCACACAATCCAAGTATGCTCTAGATTTACTCTTGAGGTTTCATATGGTTGACTGTAAGCCTGCTCTAACTCCTTTCCTTTTCGAAGTCAAACTTGAGGCTTAGTGTTCTTCTCCACTTGTTCATGGCACCTTGTATTGCCAACTTGTTGGGAGTTTCATTTATTTGACTCATACGAGACCTGATATCTCATATGCTATAGGCATGGTCTCTCGATTCATGTAGGAGTCTCATGAGCTACACTAGAAAGCAGCCAAGAAAATCCTTCACTGCATTCAGGGTTCTCACAGTTATGGGATTCAATATTCAGCAGCCATTGATCTTGATTTGGTGGGACACATAGATTCAGATTGGGTGGGTGATTCTCAGGATCACAAGTCTACTTCAAGTTACAACTTATCACTTGGTTCAGGTCCTATTTGTTGCTCAAGCAAAAAGCAGTTTGCTATTGCTCTATCTTCTACCAAGGTTGAGTATCGAGGGGCTGTAAAAGTAGCTATTGAGGCCATTTCGCTTCAACATCTTCTCACTAAGTTTGGCATCCAAATCAGATGACCATCAATCATATTTTGTGATAGCCAGAGTGCCATTCAGATCTCACAGAACCTGGTCTATCATCAATGGACCAAACACATAGAGATCCACATGCACTACATTCAAGAGCTCATCCATGGTTATGTCATCAACCTTTGCTATTTTTTGACTTCCAAGAAAGTTGTTGATATCTTCACCAAACCCTTCACTGAGATAAATTTATTTCATTTTCGAGCTTTTCTGGGGGTGCGAGATGCTTCATCTTTTTTGGGGGGGGGGGGGCTCTTCCTCTCACTTAGAGTCTTGGTTTTTTTTGGGGGTCTCTTTTCTCTCTCTTTTGGGGGAATTTTATGTACATGGGTACCTCATCAAGCCTGACTTGTTGGGACCCATTTCTACATCCACCTAAGCTTTGCTTATGGGGGGGGTGTTAGTGTAGTTTTTTAATTTCCTAGTGGGTTATTTATTTTTCCCTATATTACTAGGTTTTTCCTACACTTTTATTAATCTCACTTAGCTTAATAAAGCATGTCTTATTAGGTGAATGGTTGTGAGGTGTCACCTTCCTACATGTGAGCATCCATTAGCTATCTTGGGAAGATACTTTTCTATCTTTAGTCTGATAGATGGTTGCTCCTTATTGGTTGGTGTTGCCACCTCCTCCCTCTTCCTAGCCTATATAAGCATGCTACCTAGCTTGTATTTGCATCTCTTGTTTTTGCATCCTCTTAATGCTATTTTTATTCCAACATTTGCATTACTCTCTTGGAGACTAACTCTGTGTTGCTATTTTTATTTTGTATCATTTGCATTCATAGTTTAGATATCTATTCTTTGCATTGGTTTTCTAGGTTATTAATCTTTTTAGAGGTTAAGAGAGACTCCCTCTAAGCCCTAATGCTTTGTAGTTATGATCTCTCTAACCTTGTATCTTCTAGAGGAGTGTCTAAGTCAAGTTTCTCATAATAGTTGGCTTAAGGTTGGAGATTGAGTTTAGTAGTAGGTTGGGTGTGGTATTCCTAGCATGTTGCTAGAGGGACATAGTATCAATAGATGCATATTACCATCTTATGAGTTGGTATACATGATTTTGTCCACTAATGATATTCTTTGCAACCTTGTGGGAAGGTGATATCTTGTCTAGTTGGATTATATAACCCGAGTTCCTAGTATTAGTTGAGCTTTTTGTACCATAGAGACTATGTGCTCCTATGCTTGGTGGTTAGTTGTGGAGAGTGTCCTTTGGAGTATATATTTCTTCCTCATCTACCTTTACTCCTCTATTCATGCTACCCATGAATGTATAAGAACATATCTTTCTTACAAACAGGTTGTAAAGAGTTTTTCATGTTATGATCTTCCTATAATGTATACCTCTCCCCTATTATCTCTAAAAGGTATTTTTCATGTATTACTCTCCCCCATTGACATAATGATAAAGGGTGTCATTATGCCAATGCTCTAAAATTTCTTTGATCCAATATGCAAAATCTCAAGTGTCCAAAGACATTGTTGAATACTATTACCAAGAGTCCTTAATGACTCATCTCAAACATAAATACTCTCCCATAGGAGAAGCATCAAGCATTCAGTCTAGACAAAAGAATAGTGCTTTGATTCATACTAGATCGATGCAACTTTGCATCAACTTCTTTGAAGAAGGTTGTGGTATAATCCCAAGCATCCCTCTCAAATACTCAAATTTATCCATAGCCAAAGGTTTTATAAATATGTCTTCTATCTTCTTCTTTGTGCTATCATACTCCAATCTGATCTCTTTCTCTACTACCTTCTCTTAGAAAGTGATAATTAAAATGTGCTTTGTCTTTGAATGTAACACTGAATTCTTTGACATGCTAACTATATTTTTGTTATTACTATACCATTTTAAAATGGAAACACTTTCCTTTTAAGACCTTTCAGTACCCATTCCATAACGACTTTCATAGGCCATGGATGGATTTCTAGTGGATGTTCTTTTTCTCCTCTTTTGCACCATATCTTCTGCTTTCAAAAATATTGCATTTGAGACCTATGGGATCCTTTTCTTACTCTTTTCTTTGGTCTAGTTTGACCAAGACAATATTTACCTTCCCTAAGTTGACATTGACCCTCCAAGTCATCCTTGTCCCATTTGATTTCAGAGTGCAGGGCCTAAAGTGTCTCAAACTTTCCAATTATTTTATTTTACTCCCTAGTCAACTTGAGTTAATTTCCTGCCTAAAAGATAATATAAAAGGAGGCTTGGGGGATTCATTTTCACGTCTCATCTCATCATAATCAAGCACTATATGCATTCTAGAACTCAAGGCATCCAAGCATTCAAGAAAACAAGCAAATCCATTACTACTGTGGAGATATCCTACATCCTTCATACAGAATTCAACATCTACAACATACAACAAGACAAAATCCTTATTGACAAGGGTTTTAAGAAAGTTGAATCCTAATATTTATCTTTTTTTAAGTCATTTAAATTTACATTCACATTTCAAGGTTGATTCCTCAATCTAGAGCTTGACCAAGGAAAGTCCTCCCCCACCAAAAGCTCAAAACTAAGTTTTTATGTATGTAGTAGTAGGATATCAAAATTTTGCACACATATCTAGAAATAAATTCCCTAGAGCTTCTTAGAGAAGTTGGTTGAACTTTGTTATAGTACCCCTGGTACACATCAACCTCACAGGAATGTAACCCTCCAGGTCACTGCAGCTTTTTTGAACAAATGATTTCTAGGTTTTGTTCCTTCATCATTTTATTCATATATTCACACTTGGATATTTAGAAACAGGCTTGGATC
This sequence comes from Cupressus sempervirens, assembly GCA_028749045.1. Lineage (NCBI taxonomy): Eukaryota > Viridiplantae > Streptophyta > Pinopsida > Cupressales > Cupressaceae > Cupressus > Cupressus sempervirens. The sequence goes on along the minus strand of CM053790.1, from coordinate 50,476,212 downwards.
CATAATTTTTGGAGCTAAAATACATCTACTACATATTTCAAGATCTATGCTATTTCACATTATCACACATGGGATACAATTTATTTCCTTATATTGCATTCCTTTTTACAATATGAATTAGATATTAACATTCCTTCATTTGGGTCTTTCTAATCTAATTTAGACCAAAAAAGGGATCATATTTGGAAATTCCCTTTATCGTGACACTTGTCTATTTGAATGGCTTAGTGGTAAAAAATGGAGTTCTACATATTATTAAAGTGTCTCTCTTTTACCCCTAAACAATCACAATCTATGATTATAGACTCAATAAACTCTATTCCAATATCCTTCAATATTTGTTTCATTCAAATTAGTTGATTACAATTATTTTCTACTGATACACGTTCTGCCTCTATTGTACTTTGTGAAATGCAATCCTATTTCTTTCTTAGCCAAGAAACCAACCTTCCTCCCAAGAAAATGCTCCACCACTGGTGCTTTTTCTATCATATACACTTCCTACCCAATCTACATCAGTGTATGCACATAATGTGAAATCATGTGATTTGTCATACCATAGCCCATAATATGAAGTTCCTCTCAAATATTTGATTTTTCTTTAGTGCTGCAAGATGTGTCTCTTTAGGATCTGCTTGAAATATTTCCATAATTCCAATTGCATTAGCTATATCAGGTCTAGTATGTGTCAATATTATAATCCTCCAGCCATAGATCTGAATCTTGTTTGTAATGCACTAGGAGATTCATCTTTACATCCTCTCACCTTAGGTGTTCCAACAAATTTACAGTTTCCCAATCCAAATCTTGTCAACAAATCCTTAAGATACTTGGTTTGTGATATAAAAATGTCATCCTTATTCTAAAAAATTTGCAATCCCAAGAAATATTTCATCTCACCAATCATACTCATCTCAAATTCTAATGTAGGAGAACCTAGTGGAGTAAGGGCAATCTTGTATCATCCAAAAATATGCTTATTATTAGTTTCTATTTAATGTGTTTGTATTTATGGATACTCATTTGGGCCAAATAAAGATTCCAATTTTCATAGTTCCACTATTGGTTTCATGGGTTAGTGTTTCTGAGCACCCCAGGATATGTGCTAATGCAGAAAATAGGTAATTTTGTAACTAAGCCATTATTATGATGAGTCAAAGGGTGTAAGTTAGAGGAACACTTGTAATTTTAATTTAATTTGGAGGTATGGTTGTGCTAACTAAGAGCACTTGGAAAACTTTCCAAAAATGTAAATGGTTTGTCAATTGGAGTCCCAGATCAAAAATTATGTCTCCCAAAAGTTGGACTACCATTTCTGGATTCTTCCAATTTCGCACCGACTTTTGACGTGTCTTCTAGAACCTTATACTTTTGTGGTGGATGCCAAATGACATATTCAAAAATGTATTCCTACTTCTAAACCTAATTCAGGTTACTTAAGGTCATTTCTTGTATTGTAAAAGTAGTTTTTGTGGAGTTTGGGAGAAGGTTTTTTCTCCAGAATATGATAACATTGTAAGCCCATAGGGCATGTAGTTGAGTCTATTTATGCTATATTGAATGTAATAACATATCATTTTTTATTATAACATTCTCCTTTTCTCACTGTGTTCATTTTGTCTTGGGTTGTGCCCTCATCAAATTCACTCTCTATCTCTTCTGAAAATATCTTGCTAGCTTCATCATTGCCTTAAAAAATGATGTCTCCCACAAATACTACAATAATTAGTAAATTATATTCATTCTTTCTTAAATATAAGTTATCATCTGTATTACCTTTCTCAAATCCCAAACTGATCAAATATTTGTCTAACCTCACATACTAAGCTCTAGGTGCTTGCTTTAGTCCATATAATGCTTTCTTCGATCTACAAATCATATCATTTTCTCCTATCAAAGAAAAGTCATCAGGTTGTTCAACGTATACCTCTTTTTCAAGTTCTCCATTAAGAAAATCTGATTTAACATCCATATGCTAAACCTTAAAAATTTTGTTAGTTGCATGATACAAAAGCACTTTGATTGCCTCCAAATTAGCAACATGTGCAAAAGTTTCTTCAAAGTCAATTACTTCTTGTTGTAAATAACCTTTGCATACCAATCTTTCTTTGTTTCTCACAACTTTACCTTCCTCATTCATCTTGTTTCTAAATACCCACTTAGTTCCAATTATGTTCTTGTTTTTAGGTCTAAGAATTAATTCTCAAGATTTGATCTTTTCCATCTGCTCAATTTCTTCAAGTTCATATCATTTATCCAAAATTCATTAGCACTCTTAGGTTCAACTTGTGATATTAAACATCATTCTTTTCTCACCTTGTTTCTTGTCATAACTCCTTTGTTTGTACTCCCAAGGTATCTTCTAAGTGTTCCCTACTCAATTTTGATTCCTGATCTTGATTCAATTCTTTGTTCTTCTCTTTATTCTTCCCTTTGTAATTCAGTTTGCAAATTAGTCTCAATTTCATAAAACAATTCATGCTCAACATTTTGATTATTATCCCTTTGATTAGTCTCTCCATTAGAATCATAATTGATTATCCTCTCTTGAATTCTAAATTTTTCATCAATTCTCACATTGACACTCTCAATAATGGTCTTCAATCTATAATTAAAACATATATATGATTTACTCTTTAATGAATATCCAAGAAACATACCTTTATTACTTCTATAATATAACTTCCCAATATCATCATCCCTTTTGATATAACACTTACTTTCAAATATTCTAAAGTATTTCATAGTAGGTCTATCTCTAAACCAAAGTTCATAAGGTGTCTTACCAGTCCCTTGTCTAATTTGTACTTTGTTCCATCTATACTCTAGTGTTCACTTCTTCTCTCCAAAAGATATGTGATACATTATTCTCAAACATCATTTCTCTAGCTGCTTCAATTACTGATTTGTTCCTTGTTTCTACTATCATATTCTATTGTAGTGTTCTAAGAGCTAAAAGTTGTCTCTTTATAGCATTATCCTCACAAAAGATGTTAAATTCATTTGAAATAAATTCTCCTCCTTTATTTGATCCGAAACACTTAATCGTCAAACTAGATTCTTTCTGAACTATACTCTTAAATATCTTGAGTTTCTCAAAAGCTTCAAACTTCTCTCTAAGAAATGTTACCCATATCATCCTAGTAAAATAATCAATAAGAAGCACATAATACCTTTCACCATGAAAACACTCATGTTCTTGTTGGACCACTCAAATCTTTGTAAACGATCTCCAACTTTGTTGAAGTAGCAATTTTTTTACTTGGAAATAAATATTTCTTCTTCTTTGCCATTACACATTCTTTGCAAATCATGTTAGAAGGTTTCACAATCTTAGGTAAATCTCTAACTGCGTGTGTTGTACCGATCTTCACAATGTTATCAAAGTTAATGTGACAAAATCTCTTATGTCATAGCCAGCTATCATCCACTTTAGCAACCAAAGATGTCATCTTAGTAGGATTCAATTGAAAAACATTACATTTGGTTCTTGTACCTATACCAATTAGTGTGTCATCTTTGTCTTTGATAATGAAAGTCTTCTCTTCAAATGGAAACTGTTATCCCTTGTCAATAGGTTGTCGAACACTTAAAAGATTTTGTTTTAATCCATCCACAAAGTAAACATCCTTAGTGTTAGTCTTTCCATCTATAACAGATCCTTTTTCTTTAACCTAACATGGTGCATATTTCCAACTCTAACTATTCCTCCATCATAACTATTGAACTTAACAAACTTGTTCATATCTCTAGTCGTATGATGAGAACATCCACTATCTATAATCCAATCAAACTTTTTTCTTTTCAACATGTGATACTAAGGGTTTTTCTCCCTTTACTTCTTATTTCTCAAGAATTTCTTCCTTAATACCAACAACTCCACCAGACCTAAGAGGAAAATAACTAACACACAATTGTATGAAGGTCTTTGAAGATTTCCATAATACTAGATTTGAAGAAGAAAGCTTGGGTTCTTGATTGAAACTTATGTATGTATAAACGAGGTGGGAGGGGAGGAAGAAGGGTGGGGGAGGGGGGCAGGAGGGGTAAACTTGCTTTTATACCCCTCCCAAGCATAGCCAAAGCGACTGATCTGAATTAAATCTTCAGATTATAATACCTGGTGTGAAACCTGCGGTATTGAAATAATAATAATAAACAACAAGATTGCCAACCAAAAACTCAGCTCCATTCTGTTCAAAATATGAGTTTATACAAAGATGGAGGATCTCAAGGGTCACTAAAATCCCCTTAGAAAACGAAAATGAAGAGTCATTAAATGTTTAATACAAAGATGGAGGATCTCAAGGGTCACTAAAATCCCCTTAGAAAACGAAAATGAAGAGTCATTAAATGTTTAATACAATTAAACTTATTCAAACAATCAAAATTATCAAAAAACTATATAAAAATTTAGGTCTACTTGGACAATGCATAACTTTCTAGTCCTAGCTCCGATTTGTAAACCGCTTACTTCGTTGGAAAGCTGGTCAAAAACTCTAGAACCAAAATTGGGACATCAAATCAAATCAAGATTGGATGTCCCCGAGGAAGATTGTCCCAGAAATGCTCCGAAGGCCTTCAAAAATGCAATTTACTGAGACATAGAAAAATACCGAAGAATTTTATTATTTTTGTATTTTTTTACTGCCAACCTGATCATTCCTCCCCCCTTGAGAGGCAATGGGCCCCATTGCATTAATCTGCTGCAACAAGTGAGGAAATTGTGCTTCAATTTGCTCCTTCGTCAACCACTTGCCTTGATGAGGATGCTGACCAGCTCGAACCACGCGATATAGAGGAATATCTTGATTTCGCAAAGTCTTTAAAATGACTTCAGTAATATGGTCACACTGGGCTGGAACAGTAGCAGATAAGTCTGTGACTTGAATATGTTTAGTAGCTTGGGAAATGTCCAACAAAGGAGCAAAATAGGGTCTCAACAATTCCACATTGAAAACTGGGTGCAGTCCCAAAAATGATGGTAAATTAAGTTCAAAAGCATTCTCACCAACTTGCTTGATAATAGTATATGGGCCATAACGAAGAGGACGAAGTTTCTTGTTTGGTCCATGAAGGCGCTCTTTCTGAAGATGTAACCATACCTTGTCACCAATCTGAAACTGATGAGGAGTGCAACATCCATTGGTGCCAATGGCTGATATCCAAGACAAACCTCAAATGGACTATGCCCTGTAGTACTATGTAGTGCACGGTTGTAGCTGTGTTGCACGTAGGGTAAGCTTTCATCCCATGTGCGAGGATGTTTTGAATGATACATCCGTAAGATATGAATGATCAATCGATTCACTACTTCTGTCTGCCCATCTGTTTGGGGGTGGAATGCTGTAGACTTTGTCAACTTTGTGTCCATTTTATCCCATAGTGTGGACCAAAATTTGCTGATGAATCTGCTATCCCTATCAGAAATAATGCTTTTGGGTAGCCCAAAATGAACCCAAACATGTTCAAAAAATAACTTCGCAGTCTCTTCTGCAGTAATCATCTTTCTACATGCCATCATAATAGCCATTTTAGAAAACCTGTCTACCACAACATATACACAATCATGTCCCTGCCTGGTGGTTGGAAGCCCTGACATAAAATCCATTGAAACAGATTGCCATGGTTTATCGGGGATAGGTAATGGTAAGTATAGACCCAACTTACGGTTTGTTGGCTTTGCAATTGCACAAGCTGCACAAGCTTGTATATATGAAATGATGTCCTGCTTCATTTTTGGCCAATAGAAATGTTTCTGAAGGATAGAAGTAGTCTTACTAATGCCAAAATGTCCTGCAACACGACTATAGTGGGCTTCCCAGATCATTTTCTTTCGTTCCTCAGTGGGTACACATATATGACCAACATGGAAAAGCAACCCATCCTGCAAGTAAAAATCATGGATATGCTTTCCTTCAACCAAACTATTATAAGTATTAGAAAAATCAGGGTCAACACCATAGAGTTGTTCCCATGTGGATGATTGATGACCACACAAATCCAACACCATTGTCAAACCTGCAATTGGAGGCCTACTCAAGCAATCTGCCACTTTGTTACTGCTTCCTTTTTTATGACGGATGTTGAGGTGAAATTGTTGTAGATAAGCTGACCATCTTTGATGCCTGTCATTCTGCAACTTCCCTTGTGTCTGCAAGAATTGAAGAGGTTTATGGTCTGTATGTATAATTGTCTCCTTTCCTAGTATGTAGTGTTTCCATTGTTTGCAAGCCTGAACAACAGCATACAACTCCTTGTCATAAGTGGGGTACCTATGTATTGTATCAGAAAAAGTTTCACTGTGATAGGCAATAGGATGCCCATGTTGCATGAGCACTGCACCGAGAGCATAATCAGACGCATCAGTTTCTATCTCAAATGATTGTTCTAGATCTGGAAGGGCCAATACTGGTGCTGAACATAATCTTTTCTTTAACTCCTCAAATGCTTGTTGTTTTTCCTCTGTCCACTAAAATTTTGCTTGTACTCCACCCCTTAATGATTGATTGAGAGACCATGATATATGTGAGAAATTAAACACAAATCTACGATAGAAGTTTGCTAAGCCCAAGAAGCTGTGAAGTTCTGTTAAATTTTTAGGAGATGGCCAATCTCGGATTATCTGAATTTTTACTGGGTCCACATGAACACCCTCAGTATCAATTATATATCCTAAGTATTGAATACTCTGTACACCAAAAGAGCACTTCTCCATGTTGGCATAAATTTTTTGTTGTTGCAGAGTTGAAAGGACTTGTTCAACATGCTGCAGATGCTCAGACCAAGTCTTGCTGAAAATAAGTATGTCATCCAAATAAACTACTACAAAGGAATCAATAAATGGTCTAAGCACATCATTCATCAACCTCATAAATGTGGCTGGGGCATTTGTTAGACCAAAAGGCATAACCAACCATTCGAACAAACCTTCCTTAGATTTGAATGCAGTCTTCCATATATCTGTTGGATCAATTGGGACTTGGTGATATCCAGATTTCAAATCAATTTTTGTAAAAAATTTAGCCCCCCTAAGTTGGTCCAATAGATCATCAATTCGAGGGATTGGATATCTATTTTTCACAGTGATTTTATTCAATGCCCTATAATCAATACAAAGTCTCCAAGTTCCATCTTTCTTTCTAGCAAGGACAATTGGACTACCACAAGGTGAAGCACTTGGACGAATGTGTCCTTTTTGAATTAACTCTTGAATCTGTCTCTTGATCTCATCATTTTCTAGAACTGATCTCCTATATATTGGCTCATGTGGTAGTGGTGTGCCTGGGATTAAATCAATAGAGTGCTTGACTTGACAGTGTGTTGGGACTCCCATTGGTGATTTAAATACACTATGATATTCTTTCAACATCTTATCCATCTGATTCTTTTGGTTTTCTGTTATGGTTACCTTAGCATGTGTATTAAGGACCACTGACTTTGTTTGTTCAGAACGAACCATGAGAAGAACAAAAGCCCCAGTTTGAGCAATCAAACGTTTGCATTGTTTAGCACTAACTAAAGAAGCAGTTTGTTTTGGACATACCTCTGGTATTCGATACCTCTTCTCGCCAAGCTTGATTGTAACACTTCGTGGCCTAGATTCATATATTCTGTGCCTTTGATACATGTAAGGCTGCCCCAATAATATGTCACATACATCCAGTGGTGCTACATCACATATCACTTCATCCTTGAAAGGCTTGATTGAATATGACAGATGACATTGTTGAGTTATTTGAATATCTTGTCCTTCATTTACCCACCCCATAGAGTATGGTTGTGGGTGTCTGGTCACTTTCAAATTCATTCGTTTGACTGTCTCCCTGGATATCAAATTCTTTTGGCTCCCACTATCAACAATAAAATGCAGAGGTTTTCCATCAACCCACATCTGTGAATGAAAAAGTCTCTCTTCATCTTCACGATGCATTACTTTAGCAGTTCCAACTATGGCATATGGGTCTGCTTCTATGATGGAGTCATTATTCTTTTGTTCAGAATTATCTGTTGGTGATGCTTCAGCTTCAGGTTCAGCTTGCTCTCTTCTTATTTCTGTAATAAGATTTTTAATATTTCGACAATCCTTTGTATTATGGGTTGGAGATTTATGCATCTCACACCACATGCCTGCATTATTCTGTGTCTTTTTTGTAGCCCACCATGTGTTCTTAGAAGAGTTTGAGTGAGGTTCCTTAGTCACATATTTTCCCCCAGATTTATTGTCACCTTCAATCTTTGGCTTATTATTTGCAAAGTAATCCTTCTTTCCTTTATTCTTCAATTTCTCCTCAATTTTTGTAGCATATTTATAAGCAGTTGCCAATGTTTCAATATTCAAAAATTCCATCTCTGTTTGAATATACCTGTGAAGTCCACTACGATATTTCAGAATTCGATGCTTCTCTGAATCCTTAATACCAAGCCTTGCTGAAAGTGCATGAAATGTATTGGTGTAGTCTTGTACAGATTGGTCCCTCTTCTGTCGAAGTAATTGCCATTCTATGTATTTCTGTTCATACTCATCCTCGGGAAGATATGCTTCTTTTATGTATTCTATGAATTCTCCCCATGTGGGTTTCTCGTCAACATATATTTCACCAGAAAATTCCCGTTGTTTATTTGCTAATTTAGTTTCCCAGGCCAATTTCACATGGGTTTCAGCTTTCAAGAGAGAAAATGTAATTTTTTCTGTATCTGAGAAGTTGTGTATAGAAAAATACCTTTCTAATTTCGATAACCAATTGTCAACAGCTTCAGCATCAATTTTTCCTTCAAAATTTGGGATGTCAAAATTTACCTGTACTTTGAAAGGAGTAGTTCCATGAAATGGTGTTTCTGATCCAGAGGATTGTTGGTTCTGGAGCATGAGTGTGAATTGACTCATCATCTCCTCTCGTTGCTTATTCAAAGCCTCTTCCAACAGCTTCATTGTATCGTCTGACATCTTCGGTCGTGTACGTCTCAAAGGTGGATATATTGACAAATCCTGTGTCTGCAATCCTAATCTTTGGTAGGATGTCCTTGTGTTAATTGGCATAAAAGGAGCGTTCCCGCTCTGATACCACTGATCTGAATTAAATCTTCAGATTATAATACCTGGTGTGAAACCTGCGGTATTGAAATAATAATAATAAACAACAAGATTGCCAACCAAAAACTCAGCTCCATTCTGTTCGAAATATGAGTTTATACAAAGATGGAGGATCTCAAGGGTCACTAAAATCCCCTTAGAAAACGAAAATGAAGAGTCATTAAATGTTTAATACAAAGATGGAGGATCTCAAGGGTCACTAAAATCCCCTTAGAAAACGAAAATGAAGAGTCATTAAATGTTTAATACAATTAAACTTATTCAAACAATCAAAATTATCAAAAAAACTATATAAAAATTTAGGTCTACTTGGACAATGCATAACTTTCTAGTCCTAGCTCCGATTTGTAAACCGCTTACTTCGTTGGAAAGCTGGTCAAAAACTCTAGAACCAAAATTGGGACATCAAATCAAATCAAGATTGGATGTCCCTGCGGAAGATTGTCCCAGAAATGCTCCGAAGGCCTTCAAAAATGCAATTTACTGAGACATAGAAAAATACCGAAGAATTTTATTATTTTTGTATTTTTTTACTGCCAACCTGATCAGCGACCTAGTCTTCTTCATGCAAGCTCACATTAGTATCTAGGGTTCAAAATGCCAAAAGGAAGCTAGAATTTTAGTCAGAATCTATCAAAATCATAGGATTAGTTACGAGATACCATACATGTTAAAAAGGGCCTACAAGAGCAATAAATGCATAGGAATTCAATTTTAACACAACAATGTCTAACAAAATTTCCAAATTATTTAGAGAATTCTTCACTTCACTTTATTCTTTGTTTGGTGAAGGGTTTCTTGTCAAAGTCATGTTGTTCATCTAACTTGATTTAGAAGCACAAATCTAAGCAAATACCTCTATGGCTAAGAACTAAGGATTAATGAATATTTATTTTTCCACATTCATATAGGCATGATCCCAATCTCATCACTAATAGTTTTTGAGGATTTTCAATCAATAAAACTTTATTACTTATGAATTCATCGAAAACTATACAACTTTACCATAGACTAAAAGAACTTGAAATTAATAAGAAATAATACTTTCTTTTATTCATATAAATTATTTAAAAAATAAATTATTAAATACTTTATATATATATATAGACCAATCATGGACAAAATAAATCTGAATTACGTTCAAAATCTTATTTCCCCCGGTGCCATTTCTAACTCTATTATGTTTTATCCATATAGCAGCAATGTTCTAAAACTTTGATTCACCTTGGTTACATGTATTTCCTTTTTCGAAGGTGACTTGCTAAATCAATGTCCTTTATGTTGTAAATTATTGATTTCAGCCTTTTCTCATGTAAATTTTGTTTGCTATCGATGGTTTGGTCCCTTGTCACTTTCCCATAAAATTATTGATACTTCAATTTGTATTTCATGTTCTTGTTACATCTACCGGTCTCATTTTCTTGCCAACTGTAAAATGTGGATGGTTTATCGAAGCGATAAGGTAGAGGGGTCGTTAAGTCGCATATATTGTTGGCATACTAAAATTCATTGAAAATGGACTTTGAACTAGACGACATTTCGTAAAATTTCATTACTTAAAATGCATCAAGATTTCTAGAGGATGTCATTTTATAAGAATAAGAATAAGAACGAGATGAGGGATAGACCCATATTAATGGAGATAAGTGGGTCTTATAATGCTAGGGTTAATTGGACCACATAAAATATTTCATACCATATGAAATTTATAGTACCAGTGTTATTAAAATTTAACTTTGTAATTTATGAGTTCAACTCATTATATCATGTTTTGTAAATAAAGATTTATGAGAACCTATTTCTTATAAAATCATATAATATATGTAGTAATTGATGTTTAAAAAGTGAAGTTTTAGATTTTTTGAGAGGTAACTCATTCTGGTATTAGTATTATTTCAATTAAAATGTACTTATTCATAGATTTTTTCTTAAAGTTTATTCCATACAAATAGTGTCAGGGCTTAAAGAATAACCCATCAACACACACTTCTATTTTTGAAGACATAAGATAAAATTGAACACCTATTAAATTCTCCTATGTAAACCAAAGGTTTCATAGATGCTATCCATTAATCTAGATATCCCAAAGGATAAAGAGTTGAAATTCAAAGTTGCAATAAATGAGTATCAAATTTGCCACATAATCCAATTTTTATACACACATGCAATACAAAGTTGGCAAAATGAAGAATTGTCCTAATCTTTGCTTTCAAGCAATTTAAATTGTCTTTGGCATTAGGAAAGAAATAACCCAACATTATTCTCAAACTATCTATGTTGAAGATAAATGGTTGTGCTCATTTACTTTTTTGAAATATTTTAAAAATGATTGCGAGTGATTTTTTTTCTTTATTTTTTTTTTTCTAAAAGATTGTATTAGTTAGACTTTCACATTATTAAAAATGAGTCATTTTTCATTTTATGCTTATAAACCTAAAAGAGATCTTCACCAAGACCTACTTGGCTAGATACTTGGTTATACAAAAATAACTAAACATGTTCAATACACATGTATACTCTCTAATAGATTTCACGATACAATAGAATTGGTCAAATTTATTATTAGCTAAGACTTGTTTATGTTCTACCATAATCATGTCAAAACCCTTCCATCAATACATATGGAAACTGATTTAGGTAAACTAGTCCCAAAAATAATTGTTTGCATGGATTTGATATATGCAATCAATAAGCAATATGATCTACATTTTGGGCGATTGAGATCAAAGAGAGCAGAAGTATTGCTTCCATTAAACAAGGATTTAATAAAAAAAGGTTTCAATGTGAACCCCCAAGAAAGTTACCAAATTTATTTCAAAGGGATATGGAGGGAACATGTTAAAGAAGGGAGAAACAATCAGATAAACTGGCTGGCAAATCATCCAACCAAGAGTTGATCAACTATTTTAAAACTTGTCCCTTTTGATGAAATTGAACTATTTGCTATCAATACTTACAAAAAATAATTCAAAGTGAGCATTGCACTATGGCAAGTCTTAGGGATAAACTAAAAATCATGTATTCCAATATATACGATGATATACAATAAATATCGAACATCAATATGTCAACAAGAGACACACAACATCAAAGTTCCTGCCACTAGTATAATGCATTTAAAATTAAGATTAGATAGAAGAATAAAAATGGAGATATCGGTATATAGAGGCATAGATATATATATCTTGGACAAGGAAGAAGGAGACAAAGGGCTAGGAATGGATGGAAAAATATATGAGGTTATCTCTAGAGGCATAATAGGAGAGAGGTAGAGAAAGATAATAGATAAAGAGAGGGCGAGAGGTAGAGCAAGATATAGAAAGTGATAAAGGGATCAAAAGAGATTACAAGAGAGGAAGAAGTATACTTCAAAGAAGTTGAAGATGCCAATTGTGTAATGCCTTGCCTAGAGATCCTTGGAAACAAGAATAAACATAGACTAACATATATATTTTTAGTTAAATTAAAGCATAAATACCATCACAGAATAATCAAAAGATCACAGTGGAAAAATTAACTAGCCAATAGTCCCATGATTCCCAAATGTTCATCACTTACTAACGCATTCATTTCCATCTGCACAAATTAATTATAAAGGGTTCATTCCTTTAATCATACTAACATTATAATCGATATTCACTTCAAATCCCAAATAGACAGCTTCTACATGGTTAATACATACAAGTTCATTTACCATTTAGAATGATATAATGATGACCCTTTTCAACATTCAAGCCCTATGCATCTTATAGGAGAAATGTTAAGGTTTAGGGAGCAACAACTCCCAAAAGGGTATCCAATCTAGAAAATCACATCCATGGAGCAAGTCAGAAAGTGCCAGTGGTTTGGGGTTTTAAGTTTCAAGACATGTGTCATATGATACTTTGCCCCAAGCTAAGTGATACAATTTTCTATTGGAGGCAATACTTCATCAATATTGTATGATCGACCATAGAACTAGCATGCAATACTTTACCAGTATCATATGATGGACCGCATAACTACTAGGTGATAAGCCTTAGCATTACATACAATGAATCACATCATTTTTCAACATGTTGACACGATATCACTTAATTTACAAAATAGGTCTAAGCTAACTTAGAAGGTAAAAAGGGAGAGAACCTCCACATCGGGGAGTATCGGATCCACAAATGTCAAGGAGTGAACATTCAAAGGAACAATACAAATCAATAACTTTACTCATACTAATCAAGGAGTAATTTTCTACTTTAAGCCATAATATACAACATCATAGTGAAACAAAAGGCACCAAGTACTATATGTGCATCAAGATTACATAGATTCTAAATAATCCATAACCATCAAGTAGTATAATAAAAAAAATCTAATATGCTAATCTTCTAATAACATCTCTAGTCCATAGTAATGACAAAGCAACATCAAGATAAAGGAATCCATTAAGTAACCCATAGGGTACACCATATCATAAAATAACATAATATTAAATGCAACAAAATAAAGCAACATAAAATAACATAATATTAAATGCAACAAAAGAAAGCATAAACCATAAGGAAACATACACTAGAAACTTGAAGAATCCAAGTGAACATCAAGCTCCAACCTCAAAACTGGAAGAAGAGACTGTCTTTGTACACTAGTCCCTAGCAGTGATATAGGTAGCTATGCCTCCCAACTATGTGGCACCCTCAGGCCCACACCTATCATGCTGATGGAGATAGGGACTTGACCACAACCATACAAGGAAATTACCCATGGCTTACACACACAAATCAAAGGATGATAACAATAATGATATGATCATGAAGGTAATGGAGTATATCAGGCCACTAGTCAGACCCACTAAAGGTACTATGTATGGACTCTAGTGGTGTGTAAGTCACATGGAATTGAGAAGCCAAGCTATATGTGGTGCAGAACTCAACTCCCTTGGAGGCCATCACATCATGTCCTCATACTAAATTTTGCATAAGACTAGTAACCATACAAACACCACACTCTTGTACCACCTCCCTTAGGATGTTTAAAAACCATACAAGTGTTCAACTATATTTCCATTGAGTTTTACTACCCATTTATTAATTTTGGTATTCACTTGTTTAAACCTATTCACATTCCATTAGAGAAACATAAAAATCAACAACAATAACTTTATACATCCAATCACTTGGTAGACATATCCAACATAAAACTTAATTCATAGATCAACTTCTTTTCAAACTATTATCAAATGATTCCTTGCATTACCGACTAATAGTAAATTTCTAGTTATTACCTAGTGACAACTTAGTTATTACTGAGTTGCAGTAAACTGTAAAAAATTTGTAAATCAACTTGCAACACAAATAACATTCACACAATTTTGACACCAGTATTTAATGCGAAAACCCTATTAAGGGAAAAACCTCCTGGGGCTAAAAACCCAAAAAGTTGACTCTTCTAAAGTGATCTCTATTAGGAGACTACCTTGTTAAAGGTTACATACACTTTGTTAAAACAACCTTGTTAGGGGATTTCACCAAAAGATCATCTAGATCTTATCACTCCCTGTCTAGGACTAAAAAGAGTGACTTGATTTAAAGGACTTACAAACACCACTAATTGATGTTACCATATATGATTTCACATACTTGTTAGGTCCACTCAGTACTTCCAAGAGTTTATGCTACAATGGTTAAATAGTAACAGTATAAAGTAATATGTTGAGAATAACAACTACCTTTGCTTGTTCAGATCTTTGTTCTTGCTCTTTCTCTATCTTTTACTCACTCGGTTGATTCTGTCTTGAACAAACTCATTTCTCTTATCTTCTCTCTATTCATTTCACTTGGATTGATACTTCTTTCTTCTCATTCAACAACTTCAATCTTCACATAAAATTTTAACACTCCAACATTATCACCTTTTGGCTAGCAACATGAGATCAACTTCCACAACCTTTCGAAATCAGCTCAACAACCTAAACTATCAATTTCTCCTCAAATAGATTTCTCAATGCTTCTAGATCCTTCCATATTTTTGCCACTTAATCAAAATTGTCAATCTTAGGCTTACAACTTAATTCCTTCATATAGTAAAACTAGACAAATATAAAATATAACTTTACATAGAACTTTGTGTCCATCCTTATCCTTCTTATATTTCCTTCAAAAAATCCTTCTTGATTTTTCTCCATTGTTTATCTTGCAACAAACTTTGAATCTTGAAATAGACCTTCTTGGACTTTCCAAATTTCCATTAAAAGTCAGCCCCAAATTTCAATTTCTCAAACTTATTCATTTGACTGTCACTCGGTAAAAATTACAATTACTCGAGAAACACCTAATTTTTTTAATAGTGACTTTCTTGGGAAACATTGTGTTCTTTCTTCCTTTGTAATTAGTTGGGAAATATTGTAGTCACTTGATGAATAAAATCTCCCTTTATTAACCTTGAGATTCAATCAAGCTTGTGTTCTTCAACATATTGCAACAAAACATGATTGTAAAATAATCAAACCAATATTACATACTCATTGTCCAACTCATTTTAAGTACCCATTGAATACCTTACATATCAACTCTAACTTAATCAAACTTTCCTCAAGTCCTCTTCATCAATCAAATCTTCTCCATCAATCAAATGATATGGTACTTTCTTAAGTTAGCATAATGTCCAACCAATTACGAATTTGACATCAATGATAATATAACAATTGATATGACTCTTTTATATATATTTATAACATCATCACCTAACAATCTCCTTGTTATCAATTACAATATTAGTTGGGGCTAGCATTCTCAAGATATTGCTTTGTCTATGTAAGCTCTCCTTTTACAATACCATTATAATTTTCAAGCTATACATATTTAATCTTTGTAGCCTTAAGTTCATATGTCACCTTGGTAAGTATGGATTTCAGATTTGCATTCTTATATCTCAAATCTAATTGAATTTTCTTCTCATCTTCCATGAAACTCATCTTAAGATTAATAATCTCAAGTTCATGTTTCAGGATCTCATTCTCCTTCTTTAGCTTAGAAACTGCATCCCTATCTTTGACCTGACCATTCGACTCATTCTTCTCAGAATTAGAAGATTCAATTTCCTTTTTCAATTTCTGAATGCAAGCTTTTTCCTCTTTTTATTTGTTCTTCAAACTATCTCTTTCTTCTATAGTTACATCAAATTCTTCAAGATCTTCCTTTAGATTCTTCTACAACTGATCTATATCTATACCAATTTTACTCAAGTTGTTAGGCCTTCTCTGAGTAACTATACTCTAATACCAATTGTTAGAAATAGGAAATATTGAGGTGGGGGGGGAGGCGAATCATTATTTTACAAACTTTTTTGAAATCTTAAGACATGCACATGCCTTTAAATTGAAAGTAAACATAGCGATAACACAATGCTACTCATAATACCATTATTTGTTAACTAGAGAGGCCCTGGCCAAGGGAAAACCCTAGTGGGGATGGTACCCACCAAATGATCCACTAATCAAAAGTATCTTGTGCAAGATATTGACCCTGTTAGGAGTCTATTACATCTGTATAGTGTCTATGTCCTTGTTAGAGGAATAGGCCTTGTTAGAAACATCAACCATGTTAGGAGTTGGTATTACAATTACAAAAGATATGCAAGATGATCCCATTGCTCAAACATGAAATTACAATAATATATTTTGTACACAAAAGAAAGAGATGCAAAAACCTTTTGATAATATTGATATCTGCAATATCTGATTTGTCATTTGTAGCTCTTTATACACAACTTCACATATACTATACTTTCTCCACTCTAACATAAAGTATATCCCAATGTCTAGAGACATCACACAACTTTTCATTTACAAATATTTCCTTTATACCAAATTATTCCATCTTATTGGCCTTTATGTCTTCACATGTGTCCCAAAATACAAAACTGGCTTTTTCCAAGTTAGGGTTAACATCTAGGATGTCGTCCCTAATTAGTTAAGTAATCATTTTGGTAAAAAATAAAAATTCCTTAACACAATTGATCACTTACTTGCCTCTGTCCTATTTTATCTATATTTGTTTTGTGTCGAACCAATGGAGTACTAATTATCACCAGACTAGAATGTCCAACCAATATCGCTTGAAAGAATAGGAAGCAAAAAACTTTCCACTCTTAAGCTCCCTATTGATCGAGTCTTGGTCATGCAAGAATAGGAAAATTTGGAGGAGGAGGTGACTGATTTATAATATGGTGGAAAATCAATTCATCATTTCCCTTCATTTTTGGTTAAGAATAGGGTCATTGAACATAGTTGAGAAAATATCTCAGGAGAGAACCAGGGAAAACAAAGAAAATAAATAGGAAGAAAGTAAAAGAGCCTATAGAGTTAGAGATTTAATCTATATATAATCTAGTTTTGCCACCATTATTATAACAATACATACATGGATGATAGGACTACTTAAACATGTGCTTGATCAATCAATCTAACACATATAAGTACTGCAAATGAAATTGGTACCAAAGTAAACAAAGTCATTTAGTTTTATCCAAGCAAAGGAGGATAATAGAAAAAAATAGCAAGATCACTATTTTGTAAGGCAAATGAAACCCATAGAAAGAACTTTAATATTTCTTTACTCAAAACACAACATATAAATACCAAACACAACTTATAAATACCAACAAGAACTGGGTGAAACAAAAGATGCTTCTAGGAAGCTAGATTGCACTGATTCTCCAAAATGGTATTACAATGTTTATGGCTAGCAAAGAGATGTAGCCATGAACAATGGAAGGCAAAAACAATGATTAAACCAAACCTTCTAAGAGTCTCTAAACTACATATTTATACATAAATATTTATAATCTTCACAAATATCTACAAATATATCCAATATACAAAATATCTATAGCTATTTCTCAAAAGAAATGTCCTTATCCATCTACCTTACTTAAACCTTGTACAAGTGGGTACTACTTGTGGTATATACATCTTTAGAAAAAAATGAAAGGAGAGAAAGGGGGAGAAAGGGGAAACGTAATTAGATATATCATTTTGATCCTAAGGTGATAACCACATGTCTCTTTATCAAGTCCTCTTGTGCCCACTTCTCAAACCACTTGGCCACTATCTTTGCCACATTCTGACTCTTGAGAACTAGGAACATCAAATCCTACATGACCACTTCAAGAAAGATGAGAGGGTGAGAACCTCCTATCAATGCCCATATTAAGGCGAGTAGTTCTATATACTTATGGCAATGCCACATGGTAACAAATGATTGACCATAAAAAAAGTTCTCACTATATTGCTTATAAATAAATAAAGAATAAAAAATTATGTTATATTTGTGCCCATAGTCATGGGTTTATTAGTTACCTTGAGGACTTGATAAGATGACTTGCATGATAGGAGGAGGGATCCCACTACTTGGCATTGTCTTGGACTTTCTGGAATGCTTCAATAATTTTGGAGACTATACCTTGATTGATCTCTTTCACACAATTAACTTAGATTTCAAACTCTTCCAATGGAAATCTTACATTTGCAATGACACTCTCCAAATGTCTCACCCCCTCTTAAGCATCATGGGAATGAAGGAAAATATTTATTAAGGCATTCATGGAATCAATGCCAAAAATCTCGGATCCCAGAATGATTTCTTCACATGCTCATTAAATTTTGTGAGAAAAGAATCCATAGGGGTGTACCCCACTTCATCCCATGGGCCAAACCCTATAATAAATTTTAAAGATTCTAAATAACCCTCCAGTCAGTTTTGGAGTTCCATGTTCTTGGGTCATAATACAATCAATGGGGCTTTATTTTCTTTATCGAGTATCCAATCAATTGGTAACAAAAATAGAAGAACGAGAGGTCATATTCATCTAGTATATCCAAATCTTCAATGACCTCATCTCCCACATGAAATATCTCATTGAGAACCTCTCTTTAATGTATAAGTTCTTTTTTTTCATTTCCCCAACCAACTAGTGTGTCGCTCGCCTTAGATCCCAAACCCAATCCTTTGAAAAATGTTACCAAGGACAAAGCCATAGAAGCTTTGAGACTAACAATCTGTGACTCTAACTTCTCTATTTTTTGTTCATATTTATAGTACCAATCTTGGATGTTGACACTGACTCCATCAAGATCTCAAAGCTCAGTGGCTAGGGTTCAATGTCCAAACGGTATATTTTTCACACTGCAGTTTGAGGGTCAAACATGTTCTTCATTACAACCATCAGGTGGGATCACCAAGGTGACTGATACTATTTCTCTAGACTCATCCTTTATTCTAAATAGAGTCCGGGTCTTCTTCTTTGGCTTGGTAGTCTAGAGAATTATTTCATCGACTAAATCCTTTAATGATATGACAGATAAAAGATCCACACATATCTTCTTCATTAGTTCCTCCACCAACCAATCATGGAGGCTATGGCCCTACGATCCTTAAAGAGATAGCTCCCTACTGCACCACATCTAATGTTTCTAGGGCCATGAGCACTTCTTGTGAAGCTTCCTCCATCTCTTGAGAAAGGTCAATCCTTTTAGAGAGATGGATTTTTTCTCCATAAGTAAATCTTGGATTTCTATCTACGATGAGTCCTCTAAGTTTGTTATATTAGAGTATTTTATGGTGGGAGAATCTTCTCCAATCTCCACAAGCTACACCCTACTACCTTCCTCAGAAAGGTTTACAAAAATTTCCTTAGGGCCTTTACTCTTTCTTTTCCTCCTCCTAGCACTATGATCGGGTGGTGACCTTAATCTTCCATCATCTCTTCCTTAGGATCTACCAAAATAGGCTTCATCCATGGGGCTTTATAGAGAATTATCAATCTTGCTAAGAGGGATGGGGATTCCTTCTGTATGTGCATGTACTATCACCCTTAGTCTCCTAGACTCTTCCATATTCTACCTTGTTTTCTCAATGATCTCGACAATATGTTTTTCTTCTATTTTTGGTTGAGCTCAAGGCTCTGTTGAGATAATGGGTGCTGTACACAATGCATAATATTGTTATATTGTATTATTTTATTTTATTATGTAATGTTGCACCCAGATAGACATGCAACATGTAAAGGTTCTCATGGTATATACTTGATGAGTTGTATTGTAACATTGTGATAATATTTCATGTAATTATTTAATATTGGGGAAAAGAATTAAATTTCCAACATTAAATGTGGGGTCAATAGGCTAGGTAGCACATGGTTTATGTAATACCACTTGGTGGTTTTGTAGAATTTTCTACTATATAAGTAGTTACAAGGGTAGTTGTTGGGAGAGAAGACACAAGGTAAAAAGGGAAAGAGTCGAGCGAGACAAGACTTGACAGGTTAGCCAAGGGAACATTTGTGAAGGTTGGAAGCATGGCATGAGATGTGTGGATTCATGCTTGTTCACATTGATTACTTGGTTGTGGCTATGGCTTTGAAGGCTTCCATGGTTGTATTGCAATGATGTTTTTGCTAAATAATATATTGTGATAGATGCTTTTGGAGGCTGGGTTTTTCCCTCAATGAGGGTTTCCCAAGTTATATCTCGTGTCACAATTTTTGTGGGTATGTTGTCTATTATCTTATATGTGAATTTCAATTGCATGTTTATTCAGATCTATTAGGAGTTATGTGAAAACAATTATATTTTTTGTTGCAAGTTTCCTTACAAGTGGTATTAGAGCTATGGTTTTATTATTGTAACCCTAGATTGAATTCATGAGAATGCATGAGAGGATAAAAGAAAGGAAAATACATATGAGTTATTTATTGTAGATCTAAGGGTTTTGGGTTTGTTGTTATGATGAGATATTGGTAGATTTTGGGCATGTGAAATTGTTGGACAAAAAGGATTTTTAGATGTTTCATTTAAATGAGAGTTTTAGGAGGGGCTTGCAGAAATGACCTCCTAGGTAAAAACAAACCTCACCATTGGATCTGAGTCGATGTTTCCATAAATTTTGATATATAATATGCCCTACTTTGGCCATGTTTAGAGGAAATGTAAGAGTTTTTTAGTTTCAACCCATGATGACTATCAAATTTGATCCGGTCGAAATATTTTGTTACAAAAAAAAATTGCAGTGAAAATGGTAAAAAGATTGTCTTAGTAAAATGACCATAACTTTCTCTCAGGATATCGGATTTCAAACTTCTTATAGGTGTTGGAAAGATAATTCAAAAAACTACAACATGGTGTAGGTTTGATTCTATGATTTTGATATTTTATCAATATTTAATAGCTCAAAATTTAGATGTTATTTATTTTGAGCACAAATTAGGGCATAACTTGGGCATATAGAGTCAATTTTTCGACCTCAAGTAGTTAACAAAAAGCTCTTGGAGATCTCTACACATTTGTTCAAATTTGGTGTAGGTTTGAGATGATTTATTTGGTGATATGTTAATCTGAATAATTTATGATATATTTTGACATTTGGTAGCATTGTGAGTTTATGACATTGTATGTTTGGAGATTTAAGATTTGATGTCATTGTATACTCAGTTCATATTTTAGATTGGTCTCATGATGATAAGGTTATCAATGTTTGGTTTGGATATATATAATGACTTATTGGAACTACAAGTTGTGCAGTGTTTTAAGAAATCTATACTTACATGTTGCATTTATAGCTTGGTTATGGGTTGTCTTTGCCTATTGATCATTCATTATTGATGCATATTTAGATTGGTGGCTTGAATTTGGGTTGTCTATGCCTTAATTCACATGATTTTCTGATTTTTCTTCATGTAGAAGGGATGAGATGTTGTTACTAGGTATAGTCATGGTGGAGGAATGTGGTTGACTATTTTATGCTAACAGGTTGGACATATTAAGAGTCAGATGCTCGGTTCATGGATATGATCATGGTGCCATGGATTCTGGCATGACATGGTTGAATATGTAGGTACATCCTTGATTTTCATTGTTTTGGATTTCTAATTTGGTTATGATGGTATATCTTCTTGGTTCAGGATCATAATTATTTGGTTTCTTTTGAGGAGCTCATGATGTGCACTTTGAGTTCTTTGATGGTTTGATGCCTTGGTTGATTCTCATAGTTAGAGGATGATTTTTTCATCATGATGTCATCGATAGCTTGGATACATGGCTTAGTAGGAGCTTGTGATAGTGATGAGGTGATAGTGCAGGATTATTTCTTGGTTTAGTTTGTATCTTCTTGCGTTTGGAGATCTTGGTTTTACTTGGTACTAACACTTTGGTTGTGTGAGTTTAGATCTATGAGATCTTCATGTAGGAGATGGATTTTAATGATGCCATAGGTGAATTGGTACCATGGTTGAGTGAGAATTTTTTGGCATTGATATGAATTAATTGAGTGTTTGCAAAAGTTGGAGGTTTGTCTTATATCCTGTTGCTATAGAAGCGTCTTTGACATTTACATGGTGCACTTGGTTATTTTCATGGTGTGTGGAGATGGTTCTTCATAGTATGTGGAGATTATTTTCTTCATGATGTGTGGAGATGGTTGCATTTTGAGAACTAATGGGGTTCTTGGTAAAGGTGTGGTTTATGCTTTCATTTGACATGTTATCCTTGGTGTTAGGATGGTTTCTTTTTTATGTCATGGTATAATCTTGATGCACATAGACTTTTGACATGTTATAGTATGTTCATATGGAGCATGTTATCTCTTTGGTTGAGATGGTTAGACCATGTTGTCATGTTTGTGTTCCTCAAGCCATGGTTGGAACTTTGACATTGATCTTGATTTAGTTTCTTGGTATTGAGTATACTGATAATAAGTTGGATACTTCATGATATTGCTATGTTTCATTTGGAGTTGGCATGGTTTGATTGGTTACATGTGTTCATGGATACTTAGAGATGGTGGTGATGTTGATTTTTCTTAGATTAGAGAAGTATTTGTTGGGACAATTGATGGTTTCAGTAGGACTTCCAAGGGGCATTCACCTGATATGGACTTAAGAGGAGATTGTTCTTAGATGAGTCTTGGTTGGAGACTTGGATATCTTGATAAGAATTTTCATTCTTCATTCTTGGTCTACTCGACGGTTTTCTACTTGAGAGGTATAGCCCATTATTTCTCTTAGGTGCATTATGTTTGTCCTTGTCTTTCATGGATATGGATCTTGAACTATGGTACATGAGTTAGTTCTAAAGGGTTCATTTGAGATATGGTTTAGCATTGGTTATCTCCATGTGCATATGTTGTTGTTATGTTGGTTAAATTTGGGAGATGATTTTATATTGGACATATTCCTTGAATTAGGAATGGTTATTCCTTGGATTAGGAATGGTTTATGAGTTTGATCTTCTTGTGAGAGGCTTACATCCATGATTAGTTATATGGTATGGTTTGGGTGTTTTTGAGGCTTCTTGGTTGGGGTTTTATGGAGGAGATAATACTTACACAATTTATATCTAGAGATGTGTGTAAAAGGACATGATACAAGTTATGATTTGCATGGTTTCTCTTTGATCTTGGTTATCTTCCTAGATGTTTGGCTTTTCTTACATTGGATTTGAGATTGGTTAGAGATTGTGATCACTAGTTTGTCCTCATGTATGTCATCTGAGAGATGACATGGTTATCCCTTTATCTCTTTCCTCTATTGGTTGTAGAGAACTTGGGAGAGCACTAGAGACTTGTTATGAGAATTGTTCTTGCATATTATTGATTTATGTATTGTGGATGTCCTTGATACTACATGGATTCACTTCTTTGAGATGTTGTGAATGAGTTGGTTATAGATTTGATATTATCTTTTGTAGTGGGAGCTTCTTGGTATATATGTGACAGATATTTCTCTTGAGGCTTGTGAATGCATGTTACAGTTGATGATGTTCATTTATGTGGCTATAGTTTGACCCAATGCAATGTATACAACAAGTGGGAGATTGTTGAGATAATGGGTGTTGCACACATCGTATAATATATTTATATTATATTATATTATTTTATTATGTAATGTTGCACCTAGATGGACGTGTAACATGTAAAGATTCCCATGGGATATACTTGATGAGTTATATTGTAACATTGTGATAATATTTCATGTAAATTATTTAATATTGGAAAAAATTTAAATTTCCAATATTAAATGTGGGGTTAATGGGTTAGGAAGCACATGGTTTTAGTACATGGTTTATGTAATACCACTTGGTGGTTTTGTGGGACTTGCTACTATATAAGTAACCACAAGGGTAGTTGTTGGGTGAGAAGATAAAAGACAAAAAGGGAAAGAGTCAAGCGGGACAAGGCCTTACAGGTTAACCAAGGGAGCATCTATGAAGGTTGGAAGCATGACATGAGATGTGTGGATTTATGCTTGTTCACATGGATTTCTTGGTTGTGGCTATGGCTTTGAAGGCTTCCATGGTTGTATTGCAATGGTGTTTTTGCTGAATAATACATGGTGATGAATGCTTTTGGAGGCTGGGTTTTTTCCTCAATGAGGGTTTCACAGGGTATATCTTGTGTTATAATTTTTGTACGTATGTTGTCTATTCTCTTGCATGTGGATTTCAATTTCATGT
Organism: Cupressus sempervirens; assembly: GCA_028749045.1. Classification (NCBI taxonomy): domain Eukaryota; kingdom Viridiplantae; phylum Streptophyta; class Pinopsida; order Cupressales; family Cupressaceae; genus Cupressus; species Cupressus sempervirens. The sequence continues at coordinate 50,451,637 of CM053790.1, read as the reverse complement.
TTATTTAGATCTATTATGGGTTATGTGGAAACAGTTATATTATTTTTTGCAAGTTTCCTTATAGGCTCACCAACCTATTGTTTTCCTTTATCTTAGTCTTGTGGTTGACAAGATGAGGATGATCCAAGATCCTTGCAGTCTTTAGGAAGAGCGACACTTTTGGGATAAACCTCATCAAGATGTTTGTAACTTAGAGTAATCACTTTCTGTGTCATCTCTTCTATTGGCATGGGCTTGTCTACATCCCAATCCATAGGTGGGAGGGCAAGAAGGCCTGACCCTAGTTTCCTTTAGTACTCCATTAGATCCTTGTAGTTTGTAAAATGCTGTGAAAAAGTGTGAAGCCTAAAATCTTCCATTTTCTTGGTAGTCATTTGACCATACTTATTCATTCATACTTCAAAATCACTAGGGGGGTTTTCTTTGTAATCCTCCATACATGTAACATGAAACTTGTTGCTGATGATTGAATTTTTGTTCTGCCTAGAGAAACCAAAATCCTACCTTCCTAGGTAAAACCTTTCAAAATTGTAGGCCAACAACTCATTTTCATCCTCCCTAGCATGAGATAGGGTACAAGAATACTCACCACAATGAATGGGAAAAGACATACACATAACCTTCTTTATTGCATAGGCCTAGTGGAATTCCAATGCATGCCTATAAAAATCTAGCAAAATCACCCGATCACTAATGGCCCGAGGAAGCATGAATAGTTTTCCACTATATTGTACCACCCTTATATACATAAATTTCAAATACTAAATGAAATAGGCCCTTATTCCTCAACCAATCTCCTTGGAGCCTTTGAGATACAACATCCTATGTCTTTCGATAGAAGAAGGGTCTTGTCAACGTTGAAATATTTGTTTACCTAGATGTAATGTTGAAAATAACTATCAAATGGTAACTATAGGTAGCACTCCCATGGAGAGAGAGTATCCTCACTCATGGTTATTATCATAACTCCATCCTCGACTAGACCCAAAATCCATGGTGTTTGCCAAGATGTAAGCCACACTAGGTACGAGGTAATCACACACATTTTGTTTCCCTATTTTTGGTCTTCCATCTTAGCCACATATTCCTACAACATTTTAAATTAATTTTTGATATTGTGTGAAATAAGCCTCTCCCAATTAAACTAAATGGTATTGGTAGTAACAATTGAAATTAAGTAATACACCCATGGGGCAAATTCACAGGCATGAGGCTCTCTGAAAATCATACATAGGCAACATAAGTAAAAACGTATTGGCTCAATAAAATTGGCCCAAGATAGGGAGAGTGACAACTTCCTACTTTATTTCCTTAGCTTTTTCAACCAACTCCTATTAATAAATTCCTAGACATTCCCCTTGACAGCTGCAAATGTATTCATTGGTACCTCCCCATATGGTGCCTAGGCATTGGGGAGTTCCACATGGTGGAAGCATTGAATCACCATTTCCTTATCCACAACCACAAAAGGGTCATTTGAGACCCGTTTGATCATGTGCCTATCCCAAATGTATTGTTTTACATATATAGTTATCATTTCTAGACACTAAACAACATAAGGAAAGAACCTAGCCTATACAATATCATTATAAAAAGTCCTCATGGCAAGCAGATCTCCTTGTCACTCTCTCTATAATAGGTTTTCATGGAGCACCTAAACTCCTACTCCTTGATGTTCATATCTGTGATGTACTTTAGAGAGGTGTCAACCTTTTCATCCTGATACTTGGGAGCTAGTGATAGCTTCTTGAATTCTTTACCTTCCTTGGTGCTTCTAGAGGAAGAATCCATGTCCTGAACACCCATAGACTCGCCTGAGATACTATTGTCTCTTGTGAGTACCAAATATGCATCAATAACTCAATTAATAAATAAGATAATAAGTACAAGAGTTAAGAAAAATGTTTGTTTGGCTTTTGGATTTTAAGGCCACCCTTCCAATACTTACATCTAACTATCACAAGGAAAGCCTCCAAATCCTAGATCCAAAATGAAGTTTAAAAGTACTCAACAGAACATGGGATTTGAATAATTGTACCTTGCAAGAGATTTATCTTTACCAAATGAACAAGAGAATATAAGTCACAAAAATTTAAGAATTGTTAGTTTGTGGTGACTAATCAAGGAAGAGTACACACTCCATATTTGAGAGGAACATCTAGGAAGTATCAATATTTTGGGGGCTCTACTACTGATTTATAGGGCTATGTTGACTTAGATTTGGTAGGGGATATTGATACCAAGCAGAGTACTATAGGTTATGTATTTACTATTGGTGGGACATCAATGAGTTGAATTTCTTAGTTGTAGAAGGTAAATACTTTATCTACTACAAAGGTAGAGTATGTTGCTACTACAGAGGCAACCAAGGAGATGACTTGGCTTCAGTTCTTCATGGAAGTATTAGGAAAACCACATAGGGATAACTATTTGTTTACACATAGTTAGAGTATCATTCATCTTACAAAGAATTCTACTTTGCATTCAAAGACAAAATACATTTAGTTGTGGCACCATTTCATTCGGCCAATTTGGGATGATAGACAGTTAAAGATGGACAAAATACACACAAATGACAATTTGATAGATATATTTACAAAGGTAGTGATAAGGGATAAGTTAAACTCCTCTTCAATTGTGGTTGGTCTTCTAGATTAAACAAAATAAAGGAACGACCGGGTCTAGGATGGTTTGATCCAATGGGAGACTCATGGAGTAGCGGTATCACTACCAGATCAATTTCTAAGTCAGAGATTATTTTCTAGTGTGCAGACTGATCAGTCCCCAAGTGCGAGATTGTTAATTTGTAGTGATTGATTAGAAAAGTAGTATACACTCCATAGTTCCTCGACAAGGTTCAACGCTGGGCCAGGCCCCAAGTGGGGGTTTAAAAAAATAAATTAGGGCTACTTTATCGATATTTGTGGGCTGACATGTTGTAACTAATTTTAACCCTAAAGTAAAAAAAATACTTGTATAAAATGGCTTAGGATTAGAGATTTTCATAAGGTGTGATGCGATAGTTACTTCTTACATTGGTATTGAGCTATAAGGGATTACATATTGTCATCAGGTTGTAATAATTGGATAATAAAAATACTGAACTTGTTGTTTGCTGGAAGTAGTCTAGGAATTAGGTGAAACATGTGAAATCTTTGTGTCTTGTGTTCTCTTTTATGTGCATTATTATTTTCTAATAATGGATATATTTTTATGTAATTGTTATTTCTGCCTTGTTAATCCTAACAAGTGGTATTAGAAAGAGTTTTTTTCATTATCCTCTATAGGAAGGTCTCAGAATTGAGTGAGAGTCTTGTAGTTGAGTGAGAGTGATAGTAGGCGAGGGTAAGCTAAAGGTTAAGAAGTTTAATGGGAAAAAATTTTAGTAAAGGAAAATGCAAATGGATGACTATCTTTATCAAAAGGATTTATGATGACCATTGGAAGAAAAATCCAAGAAAATAACCGCTATGATAGATGAAGATTGGGATATTTTGGACAGAAAGCCACTTGGAAGTATTCGTTTATGCTTGGCACAATCAATAGCATTTAATATTAAGAAAGTGAAGATGACAAAAGAGTTGATGCAAATACTAGCAAGCTTGTATGAAAAGCCATTTGCTTCAAACAAGGTATTTATCATGAAGCATTTATTTAATACAAATATGACAAAAGGTGGATCTATTGTAGATCATTTAAATGAGATTAATACGATTACTAGTTAGTTGTCTTCTATAAATGTTAATTTTGATAAAGAAATTATGGATCTCTTGATTTTGTGTTCTTTGTCTAAAAGTTGAAATGACTTGGTAATGGTTGCGTTTATTATGTTGCTAGATCTAATACCCTAAAATTTGATGATGTGATTGTGTTATTTTGAGTAAGGAAACTTGTAGGAAAATCTCAGGTGGATCTAATTCAGGAAATGTTTTGAACACACAAAACAAAGGTAGAACAACCGAGAGAGGAAACAATTCTAAAAATCATGAGAAATTAAGAGGGAACTCGAAGGGGAAGAAGTCTCAATCAAGAGGACCAAGATATTGCTAACACTATGAAAAATTAGGGCATAAGAAGAAATATTCTTGGTCTTGAAGGAACAATGAAGGAGATAAACAAGAAGAGAACAAGGAGGCAAATGTGGTAAGTAATAAATTTGACGAGGATGCTTTTCTTCTTTATTTAGAAAGTGCTCATTATTCATGGGTTTTAGATTTAGGGCACTCATTTTATGCTACTCCCCATAGATGTTATTTCCTTGACTATGTCTAAGGAGATTTTGGCTTGTTTATTTGGGGGATAATGAACCTTGTCAAATTGTAGGAAAGGGAAACAAATAAGATTAAGTTGGAGAATATGAATCATTGGCTACTACAAGAGATAATGCATGTTCTAAACCTAAGTAGAAATTTAATTTCAGTAGGGAAATTGGGTGATGAGGGTTGCGTAGTTATTTTTTTATGATAAAAATTGAAAGGTTTCAAAAGGTTCCCTTTTAGTAGAAAAAGGTATAAAAGTAGGCACCTTATATATTTGTACATGTCATATTGTTCCTTCTACTTTTATTGTTTCAAAGAAAAATGAATATTCAGGAACAATTGTTGTAGTTGAGCAGGAGACCAAAAAATTGTCATAGATTCTGATATAACTCGATGACATAACAAAATTGGGCACATGAGTGAGAAAGGTATGAAATTACTTCATTTAAAAAAGGTTTTACTAGGTCTAAAATGTGTCAATATGGATTTCTATTAAAATTGTGTTTATGGAAAACAAAAGAGAGTGAGTTTTGTGAAGAGTGGGAGGGGAAAAGAAAAATGAGAAATTAGAGCTTATGCATATAGATGTACAAGAACCAACTCAAATATCTTCCCTTGGTAGCTCTCATTAATATGTTACATTCATTGATGGTGCAACTAGAAAAGTATGGGTTTATTTCCTTAGACAAAAAAATGATGTATTTCAAACTTTTAAGAAATGGAAATGATTGATTGAAAATGAGACTCGTAAAAAGTTAAAATGTCTTAGATCTAATAATGGTGGTGAGTATTGCAGAAATGAATTTGAATATTATTGCTTGACTAATGGTATTCGTAGACAGAAAAATGTTTCAAGGACTCCATAGGAAAATGGAGTGGTTAAATGCATGAACATGACAATAATGGAGTGTATAAGGAGCATGAGGTTGCATGTTGTGCTTCCCTTAAATATGTGGGTGGAGGTTGTCCATATTGTTGTGTATTTCATAAATAGAGGTCCCTCTACTTCTTTGAGTTGTTGTATTCTAGAGGAAGCATGGACTAGTAAGAAGGTGAGTTATTCTTTTCTCAAAACCTTTGGTTGTGAAGCTTTTGTACAGATATATTATGAAAATAGAACCAAGATGGAATCTATGTCAAAGAAATGTATATTTTTTGGATGTTACATTGATGAATTTGCTTATAGGCTTTGGGATTTTGAAAACCATAAAATTGTGAGAAGGAATGTCATATCCAATGAGAAAGTGTTGTACAAAAATCCATTGCAGCAATATGAGAAGAAAGAAAATGATTATGTAGTGTTGGATGATACTCAAAATGATGATGTTTGAGTAGTCCCTTATGATCTACAACAATCGCAACAAAAATTACCACACACCCTAGTGAATGTTAGATGGTCAACAAGGGTGATTAGACCTCCAAAAAAAATTTCTCCCTCTTTGTATTCTATTTTATTAATAGATGTTGGTGAAAGTGAATATTATGATGAAGTTGTGCAGGTTGATACAAAGCTTTAGTAGGAGTTTGCAATGACAGAAGAGATGGACTCCTTTATAAAAAACATGACTTGGGATTTATGTTAGTTACCTATAGGTAAAAGGGGTTTACAGAATAAATGGGTTTACAGGTTGAAAGAAGAGGATGAAGATAATACAATATTTAAAGCAAGATAGTGGTAAAGGGATTTGCACAGAAAAATGACATTGATTTTGATGAGATATTTTCTCTTGTTGTTAAAATCACTTCTATTTATACTATTTTAAGTACTGTGGCTACTAAAGATTTGTATTTTGGGAAGCTTAACATTAAACAAGCTTTCTTCATCGTCATCTAGATGAAGAGATATATATGGCACACCCACATGGATTTGTAGTCAAAGTTATGGAGAATTTAGAGTGGAGATTGAAGAAAAGTTAATATGGCTTGAAGAAAGCACCTCAGAGTTGGAAATACAATAGGGAAAGTAAAATTTAAGAGGGGGGAGGGGGTGAATCAATTCTTCAAAAATTTAACCATAAAATCATTCATCACACATCAATCTCACAATTTGCATGTAAATTGAAATAGCTAGCTAAACATCTTCATCCATAACATGAAAGCAAATGAAATTCAACACGTATATGACACAAGATATTTGGTTACCTAGAAACTCTCCAATGAGAAGGTAAAAATGGGGTAGGGATGACACCTACAAATATTCACTAGTGCAGTTGCAAAGTGTATCCAATTACAGTTACAATATTTGATCATAAATTATGATCTACCCTATGAAAGGTCTGCCTTGTTAAAGGCTTAGAAGATTGTTAGATCTTAGCCTGTTAAAATATTTCAACACTCTATTAGAAGTGTGCCTGATTAAAGGACTTAAAATTACAATGAAGTAAGAATCATGTTAAAGGATTTACAAAAACCTGCTAAGACTACTCTATTAAGAGATTTAACTGATTCACCTACTAGAGTGTCTCAACAATGATCCTACAGTTAGCACTCTACTACTAGATAATAGATCACCTCTTTGCATGTATCCTTGATCCTCTTTGATTAGATTTTTCACTTCTATCCTCTAACTTCTTTCCTCCATTCTCCTTTAACTGATTCCACAATGTATCTCAATTCACAACTCCTTAGCCACTATGAATGCTCTATTTGCGCATGTGAAATTCTCTCTCCACTTATTTAATGTTTAAGGATTTTGTTCCTTAAGAAGACCTAGGTGACTTAGGGTTAGGTATGAATCAAAAATTGTGATTGATCCATTTTGTCGCTTAATCCATCAATTTGATTGATTGGTTGCATGTACTGCATAGGGATCCTCAATATAGATTCATTCTTTTAATTTATAATCACAAAACAATCCTTACGTTGGCTCAAAAATGGTTTACATAGAGGTTTGAGCCATAACAAACAACTATGGCCAAAACTGTTTTACTCGACACTTAAAGTCTCTGATGCTCGACATCCACTATATCTTCAATGTTGTAACTCAGCCTCTGAATGACTCAGCATCAACTGTTTGCTCAACACTTGAGCGACTCAACACTTACTAGTTACTTGACACATACTGTATAACTTTCTTGACATATTCTACTTGACAACTTGTGGTGGACATACATTACTTATTCGACATGAACTAAGTTCTATCTTGTAAATGACTTAAGTGCATTGTCACTCATATTTCAAAACCAATATGAGATTAACAATCTCTCCCTTTGTCATGAGTGACAAAAACACTTGGTCATGCATGAATAACCTTAACTTATGAGCATAACTTAGATAATATCTATTCAGTACTCGACTTACATACAAAATCTCAAAACTTTAAAATTTTGCAAAACTTGTGACTTATCAATCATACCTTAAAATCTTATAACTCCCCTTGAGTTGATTGTTCTTTTTTGAATCTAAATACTCCTGCTTAGTAGATATGTTGTATTGACTCCCCCTTTGTTTGGTCTCCCCTAAAACTTATGCATTCTCTCCTTTTATCTCATTCCCCAAAACTTATGCATTCTCTCCTTTTATCTCATTCTTCCCTTTTTTGACACTTATGTTATGGTGGTACACAAATAGTGTGTTTGTCCAAGAATGATTTATGGACCTCCATTATTAGCTTTAGTGTTGCATCCCAATTGTCACATGCTACCTCTAGAGATTTGATTTGAATAGCTATCTCAATAGCAAGGTTAACTAGACCTTCATGAGTAGAAAGATGGAGATCTTTCTTCATCAATATTTATGCAAAGGCAAGTTCCTTGTGTAACACCTCCATGTGAGGGGTCAACATAGATTGAATATTGATCAATGTAGCCCAAATGTTGGCATCTTGAGCTTGCAATGCTACTAAATGACCTTGCGTTGACAACAATTGTCTAAAATGAGACTGGCTTTGACCAAGAGATTGTTGTAGGATGGTAGTGGTATTCTTCAAATCTCCCTTCAAGTGGTCAATGTGTCTTTGCACTTCTTGTGTGAACAAGGGTACATCACACAACTTGGTGTAAAGAGAGAAAATGTTCTACAACACTTTCTTCACACCATCAATTTTGGTTGCTAACTCAACCTGACCAAGTGCAATGGTACTTGATATCTTTTTAGTGACCTTGGCATGAAATTTCTTCTCAGACTATTTTAAAAATTTGGTATTTGTGTCTAGGTCTTCATCATTGATCTTCTCCACAATATTTTCTAATTGCTCAATGATTGGCTTGGCTTCATCAGGTGAAGGTAGGTTGAATGCATCAAGAAATATGTCTTTGATGTCATGAAGTGCTTGTTTCTGCCTATGCTCTATGCTGAGTAGTTCTTGGTGTTTCTTTCTAGCTAAAGCATCTTACAATATGCCCATTTGCTCTATGGAGATTGATGTAAGATCAAACTTTGGTAGTTCAATCACCTCATCTAAGTTGATATCACCATGAGATGTGACCTCATCAACCTTAGATGTGCTAGGACTAGACCTTGATGATTGCAAATGTGTAGCTTCTGCACTTGGCCTATGAATTGCTTGACTAGGAATAGGAGCAGTATTTGGTAGGGTAACCAGTGTTTGGATCGCTATCACTTCCTCTAGTTTCATATTCAAGACCAAATCTTCAGTCGTAACCTTCTCCTTTTCTGTGATCTCTTTATCACCTTGTTCTTGTGTTGTAGGTGCAGGACTGGCTTCCTCACCTGTTTGGATAGGTGTCCAATCTTTCTCAACTATTGAAACTATATGTACTAAAACATTTTGCACCAATGTGTTGATATGTGAGGCCATTGTGTCCTTTCTTTGATATACTACTATATGCATGGTAGATTGCACTTCCATAGATTGAGGGGGGGTCACTAGATAATTCTTGAGTTTTCTTTCTTGTAGATGCCAATTCTGCCTTCTCAATCTCATCCACACTCACCAATACATGATGGTTGCATAGTTTGGCCTTGGTGGTGGTATCAACCAATATATTCTTCATATCCTCCTCTGTTAAGGGATTGATGTTCTGAGTGGGGTTCTTAGAGACATTCTTGATCTTTACTATTTTTGTTTGTTGATTCTCTTTGTCAAAATGAGGTTGACTGGCACTGAACATATGTACCTCTAGTACATTTTGATCTTGTTGATTCGCTTCCTTAGCTGTAGCCTTTGTATCTACTTCTTTTACAATACCCTCCTCATGTCCTTCCCTTATAGATTCATCCTTTTTTACCTCAACTTTCTCTTGTTCAACTTTGTCTTTACCTACTTCCATAGGTGTTTGTTTGTTTGATTCATTTGTTGTTACCCCATATATCACTTTCCACAATTGGGTGCTCTTTTGGACAACATCTTCAATATTGTTCTATAAAATGTTAAAGACTCTATATTTGGGAGCAAATCTTCCCTTATACTTATTAAAGGCCTTTGTCTTGGAAAAGTTGTCCAAGTCTAGCATCACTCTTGCTAGAGTAGTCTCTCTGATATTCTTTTCAGTTGAGATACTGTATTGCCACCTTTGCTCAACTCTGTCAGATAAACTTTTGGGTAAAGAGTTTGCAATCTCAATTGGAGTTTTCTTAAAAGTTTCCATCATGGCATACACAAAATCTTCTATTTTATTCATTTCTATCTTCCCAAGTTTATTAAATTCAACATGTGCAAACCCTGATAAATCAACATTGTTCTTGATATTATCACACAAGTTGTCCAAATCAAAAGAGGGATTATGACTTACCACTTTGAATTGGTTGTTGTTTTGACTCAGTCCTCTACTCATCTAATTCAGCTGGAGCTATATATTTCCTACTTTGTCTTTGCTCAGGTTCATCTTCCTTAGTAGCTTACTAGCTCTTGCCTTTAGACTTCTAAACTTCTTGAGTCTTCTTAGCAATAGCTCTTGTGCTAGCCCTGGTGATAGGAACTGTAGGCTTTTGTTGTGAAGGTTTCACAACTTTCTTTGGTTTGCATGTTGCTAGCTTCTTTGCTTTTCTCTTTTTTTTCTTTTTTTTTGTATCAATAGGTTCTTCATCGGCTTCTTCTCCTTTGACACCAAATTCCACTTCTTCTTCTCCTTGGTTCTCACCTTGACCTTATGTGAGAGAAAGTGGTTCTTTGGAAGGTGTATCTTCTTCACCATCTTCATTATTTTCTTCTTCTTCATCTCTTTTTTCCTCTCCACCAAATTGTTCCTTGAGCTTTTTCACAATCTTGTTCTTCTTCCTCATCACAGAAGCTGTCTTCAATTCCATTGTGATTTTGGACTTGGCTACATCATAATTTCCAAATGTAGTTGCATTTTTATCTACTTCCTTTTCCAATAAAGCAGTTATGGCTGCATATGCCTCATCCACATTAATTTCATAAGGAAATGGCTTGAGCCATGTCACCCTTGGAACAACAACTTGAACATAAATGAAATCAACATCAACTAGAAACCAAACATCATTGAAATGTTTCTCTACTAGTGATACTGGAATCCTTTGTCTTTGTTTCATTGACTTCTTAAAGTCTTCAAAATAACCTATCATTATAGTCTCAAAATTATCTCCAAGTTGCTCTATGCATTCTTAGATCTGCATTGCAATAGACCTGTTGGTCTTCCAAGCAACTTTTCCAAATGACGAAAAAGTGTTTTGCACATAGAAAAATATACAAACAAGTATTGAACCAAATTTACGTTTTGCACTTTTTGTCTTTCTTATGGCTCCAAAGTTTTCTGATAACTGCTGGAGTTGTAACTCGACAAGGTCATAAGAATGGTCCTTCTTTACTATCTTATAGCCTAAATCCACAACTATACATGCTACACTATTCAATCTGCTAGATTGAAAGAACTTATATGCAATGACTTTGACTGCAAATGCAATTAGGGGATCAGTGATTATATCTATGGTCATCCCTTTCTTGTTCTACACTGCCCCTGTATTCTTTTCAATTGCCTCTTTTGCATCACTCCTCATAGACTTTCTGTCTAGGGTAGGATACCCTATTACCCTTTGAATAATCCTCTTTGTAATCTTGATAGGGCCATCTTCTAACCATATCGAGTTGTCATGTATTATAGCTGAGAACTATCTTTATCCACTTTGTCTTGAATACATTAGGAAAATCTAGGGCATAGGTCAACTCTTCTCTCTCGACAATTTTGTTTTCCTCTTTCAACACTTTGTTTTCATGCAATTTCTAGTACAAGTCTTTGATTTCCATGTCTCCTATACTTCCTACCTTACAAGTGTAGCAACACCTAACATCTTGTATCATTAAAACTTGTGGTGGTATCATAGATAATGCACCAGATGGGTCTCCTTTATATACAATGTCAACAATTACCCAAAAAATTGGTTGTTTAATCTCATTACTTATCAATTAAACATTTAAAACTTCCTTTCCTTCCTTAACCACAATATTAGAAGAGCTAGACACCATAACAACTATCTAGGGTTTGTGTAAATTCAAACAACATAGCTCGACATACAATAAACACCTTAAAAAATCTGATGTTTGGTGTCGAGTAGTAGTTGAATTTAGTATGCAAATTCTTGAATCAATTTCTCCAATTTTCCTTATTCTCTTCATGCTCTCTTCAGTCTTGAATGATTACAAATGAGTCAAAAAATGACCATATAGCCCTTGATACTTTGTAATAAATGCTCAGTGCTTACACAACTGTAAGCTCGACTCCAATAGTAATTTTGACTCACTCGGCTTTTGTGTAATTCCTACCAAGCTTGGCAACCACAACAAGCTCGACCAACACTATCACCTTTTAGAGCTCAACAACAACTAAACTTTCACTCAACAACAATAGTGAAACTCTATATGCTCGGCATTAACATGAAAACTTATAGATTTGTTCTAAGTTCTAACCAATACTTTGCATCTTACTTAATGCATATATAATATTTTTAGAACTAAATCCTTAGAACTAGTGTATAATTGAACTTTGGAATATCAATCCCACACATACCTCTTGATTGCCTAGTTAGGGGTGGTGTGATCACCTGATCCATTGGATGAAGTGATCCCATCTGAACTTGATGTGTTGCAATCTTCATTTTTCTTCCATGTCTTGTTCATCTACACTTTGACTTCTTCAACATCAACCTTTCCTTTTCATTTATTGAATTCACTACAAGGAGCTTTAGACCTTGTTGGACAATTTCTGCTAATATGACTAGTCTTCAAATAGCTAAAACATGTAGTTTGACTCAACTATCTACTGTAGTCACTTCAGAAATTTTTTCTAATACAATTTTCAGCAACATGTCCATACTTTTGACAATAGTGACAATATACCTTGTATTGTAATCCCAATTATAGGATTTGTTAGTATGGTTTACCTTAGCTTACTTGTTTGATGACCAGTTAGGCTTGATCTGCACTCATATGCTTTATGTCCATACTTCTTACAATTGTAGCAGTAACCTTCAAATCTTTGTGTGCTTGATGTCTTGGTCTTGCATTTATGTGCATGATGTCCTTGATTGTTGCATGATATTTACTCATAGATTTCTTTTTAGGGTTTTGATTTGCATTGTTGCTCCTACAAACATTTGTTGTTTGACCTATCTTTCCACAATTCTAACAAGTAGGTTTGTAGTTCTTACCTTTGTTGCTTCTTTGTTCACCACTTTTAGATGATTCTCATTTTTCAGTACTGGTGTAACCCAATCTAGTAGTATCACTGTTAGATCTAGGAGATCTCATCAATTGCTCAAGATACTTGATGGCTTCACTAGGTCTGTTGAAACTTTTAGCAATTTTTTTTCTCTTTTCAAATAATTTCTTAGTTATTCATTCTGCAACTTCAGTGTTGTGATCTCAATATCCTTTCCATTCAATTCATGGTTGGAAATCATCATTTGATTCATTGTTTCCAGTTGCATGCAAGAAATCCTATTGAGCTTTGATGTCTTTTCTTCCAGTCTGTTGATTAGTACCCTTTTGTCATCTTCAATCATAACTTTGTCTTCTTCAAGTTTCTTTTTATGCTTAGTCAGCTCACTAAGTTATACTGATTGGACTTCTTGTTCTATCTAAAGATTTTTGACCTCTTCAATTAGGGCACCATTCTTTTCTATTAGATCTACAACTGTTGCATCAAATTCATTTGTATTTCCATTTGCAAACAATTGAGTAGTGTTTATCTCTTTGTAATGTGTGTCATTCTCTTCAATAGCTATCTCTTTCCTTCTCTTCAATGAGTGCTTCAACTCATCTCTTGCTTCATTTAGTTGATGTAGACCAAGATAGATTTCAATCTTCTGATTCTCAATAGTCTTTCCCAACTTGTAGACTTCCATCTTCAAGATCTTTCCTCAAAGTTGTAAAACTTTCCTTTCCAAAGAACAAGGCTTTGACACCAATTTTTGGAAATAAAATAGGGAAAGTAAACTCTGAGAGGGAGGGGGGGTGAATTAGTCCTTACAAAATTTAACCATAAAAGCATTCACCACACATCCATCTCACAATTCACATGTAAACTAAAATAGCTATCTAAACATATTCATCCATAGCATGAAAGAAAATGACATTCAACACATATATGATACAAGATATTTGGTTACCTAGAAACCCTCCTATGAGAAGGTAAAACTTGGGTGGGGATGACACTGATAAATCTTCACTTCTGCAGTTGTAAAGTGTGTCTAATAAAGGTTACAATATTTGACCATAAACTACGATCTACCTTGTGAAAGGTTTGCCCTATTAAAGGCTAACAAGATTGTTAGATCTTACCCTGTTAAAGGATTTCAACACTTTATTAGAAGTATACCTAATTAAAGGACTTAAACTTACAATGAAGTAAGCACCCTGTTAAAGGATTTATAGCAGCTTGTTAGGACTACTTTGTGAAGAGATTTAACTGATTCACCTATTAGAATGTCTTAGCAATGATCCTGTGGTCATCGCTCTACTACTAGATCCTCTTTGATCAGATGTGTCACTTCTATCCTCTAACTTCTTTCCTCTATCTCATTTAACTGATTCTATAATGTATCTCAATTCATAACTCCTTAGCCACCATGAATGCTCTATTTGTGCATGCAAACTTCTTTCTCTGCTTATTCAATGTTTAGGGTTTTCCTTCCTTAAGAAGACCTATGTGACTTAGGGTTAGGTATGAATCAACTATTGTGATTCATCCATTTTTCTACTTAATCCACCCCTTTAACTAATTGGTTTTATGTACTACATAGGGATCCTCAATATAGATTCATTCTTATAATTTAGAATCACAAAACAATCCTTAAGTTGGCTAAAAAATGGTTTATATAGAGGTTTGCGCCATTTCAAACAATTATGTCCAAAACTATTTTTCTCATTACTTGAAGTCTCTGATGCTTAGCATCCACTATATCTTCAATGTTGTAACTCAGCCTCTGCATGACTTGGCATTAGTTGTCTACTCGACACTTGAGTGACTCAATACTTACTAGTTACTTAGCACATACTATATATCTCGCTCATCATATACTGTCTGACAACTTATGCTTAGCTTATATTACTTGTTCGACATGAACTATGTTTTATCTTGTAAATGACTTAAGTGTATTGTCACTCATATGTAAAAAATAATCTAAGATTTACACTCGACAATGGTATCTTAAATTTGATAGTTTTATGCACGAGCATGGTTATACTTGCTGTCATTCTGCCCATTATGTTTATTTTAAGAGGTTGGATGATGATAATTACATAAAATCTGATGACTACATTATTTTATGTTTATATTTTGATGATATGCTTGTAGCTGAGTCTAACATGGATCACATTAAGGGGTTAAAACAAGAGTTAGCACATTCATTTTCTATGAAGGATTTGGGGCAGAAAAAAAATCCTTGGTATGAAAATTTGTAGAGATAGGAAGAACAAAAAATTGATATTATCTCAGGATGACTATATTGAGGTGTTGCAACATTTCTCTATGGAGAATGCTTAAGTTGTCAGTACACCTTTTTCTTAGTCATTTGAAATTGACTAAGGAGATGTGTCCAAACACATAAGAAGGCAAGGATAAAATGTCCAAGGTACCTTATGCTTTAGTTGTAGCGAGCTTCATGTATGCCATGGTATGTACTAGGCCAGATATTGTAGTGGGAGTTGTTAGCCAATATCTAAGTCATCCTAGAATAGAGCCTTGAAATATAGTTAAATGGATTCTCAAATATTTGAGAGGAACATCCAATAAGTGTTTACATTTTGTGGACTCTACTACTAATTTAAAGGGCTATGTCAACTTAGATTTGGTAGGGGATTTGATACTAGTCAGAGTACTACAGGTTATGTATTTACTATTGGTGGGACAATAGTGATTTGGATTTATCAATTGCAGAAGGTGAATGCTTTATCCACTATAGAGGTAGAGAATGTTGCTACTATAGAGGAAGAAAAGGAAAAAATATGGCTTCAATTCTTCATGGAAGAATTGGGACACCCACAAAAAATTCAATTTGTTCATTTGGGTGTACTTCTTCGATTGTCCCATCCTTATGCATTTTCTCATTTTGCTTGGAGGAAAAAACACGCTCACTTCCTAATATATCACTTAGCATTTAGTTTTATCAAGTTTGAGCATGATCGATCTATTTGTTCCATTTTTATCATGAATTTTCTATTCCCTTTTCTTGCCAACTTGGTCATTTGATTAGCTTGAGGCAGGAGCAAAATTGTCGAGACTTGATGAAAGTTGGTCATTCCTTGAGTTCATACTCGTAGTTTTCACCTTACAAAAATAAGGCGAGAGGGAGCTCATAAGGTAAGTGAATGAGTACTTGAATGCCATAAAAATTATTTCCATTGAGTTATACAATGTCATTTGAAGCATACCCACCTTCTTAGAGGAGCGAGAAACTAAGTCCCCAAAAAGACCAAAACAAAACCAAAGGCCAAAATAATGAAAAGACTCAACCACACTATTTACAAGGGCCACAATAAAGGAAAAATGGAGAAGAAAAAGTATTTATAGGGTGGACCTGGAGGTACACCAAAGCGATGTTTATAAGCAACTATACATATGGTACAACCAAAGGGGAATAAACACCCTTATCCCATCTCATCATTCAAAGTAATGTTTAAGGAACTATCCATTGACAAGCAAAAAATAATCTTCTCTAATTAGTGACCTAAGATGGTATGTATTAGCTCCATAGGTTTCTGAGATTTGATGAGGGAAGTAATTCTCTTGTGGGAAAGTTGTAGGCCACAACTTGGGGTTCAAACCATCTTACTGTTATATTTCTAGAGAGACTTTGTGGAATCGATAGATGAATGTGAGTATCAAAGGCGTGCCATATGCAATGAGCCAAGTCAAAATAGAGTCTGAGACCAAGGAATTTACCATACATTTGTTTAGGTGGGGAATTGTTAGGGTCCTTAATTTTAAAATGAAAAGGTGACCATGTTAGTAAACACAAACTTTTCTATGCTAGCTTTTACATTGCACATAACTGAACGACACCAAGACTCACCAGAGAACACATAAAAAATGTTTGAGGCTTTGGTATACCCTGCTTCTAGCACAATTTATCTATTAAGGGGACTTTTTTATGTGTCCAACCAAAAAAGTAACAATTGTCACCAAATTGGAATGTTCAACCAATATTGCCTAAAAGAATGGAAAGAAAAAACTTTCCACTCTCATGCTCCTTGTAGATTGGGCCTCGCCCAAGAAAGAATAGGAAAAGTTGAACGACGAGGTGACTAATTTATAATAAGATAGGAAATTGATTCATCATTTCCCTTCATGTTTGGTTAAGCATACAGTCACTAAACATAGTTGGGAAAATATCTCAAGAGAGAGCTAGGAAAAACAAAGAAATTAAATAACAAGAAAGTAAAATAACCTATAGATTTAGAGATTTAATCTACCTACAGTATACTTTTTCCACCATTATTATAAAAAATACATGAAGGGATGATAGGACTACATAAAAATGTGCTCAATGAATCAATCTAACACATCTAAGTGCTACAAATGAAATTGGT
Organism: Cupressus sempervirens; assembly: GCA_028749045.1. NCBI lineage: Eukaryota > Viridiplantae > Streptophyta > Pinopsida > Cupressales > Cupressaceae > Cupressus > Cupressus sempervirens. The sequence goes on along the minus strand of CM053790.1, from coordinate 50,434,432 downwards.
ACCGAAGTAAACAAAGTCATTAAATTCTATCCAAGAGAAGGAAGAATATAGAAAGATCTTGCTACTTTTGAAGGAAAATAAATTCCATAACAAATAATCCAAGATTCCTTTACTCAAAACACAACTTATAAATACTAGCAAACACTAGGTGAAACAAGAGAATGGTTCCAGGAAGCTAGTTGTAGTGATTCTCCAAAAATGGTATTACAATGTGCATGACTGGCAAAGAGATGTAGTAATGAACACTAGAAGGAAAAATTAGTAATTTAACTGAGCCTTCCAAGTGTCTCTAAACTACATCTTTATACATAAATATTTATAAGCTTTACAAATATCTACAAAGATCTCCAATATACAACTACAGTTGTTTCTTGAAAGAAATTCCCTTATACATCTACCTTAAAGGAACTACCTACTATATATACATCTTTACAAAAAACTAGAAGGAGAGAAAAGAAAGAGGCAATGGGGAGAAAGGGGAAACGAAATCTAATATATCATTTTCATCCTAAGGTGGTACTCGCTTTACCAAGTCCTCATGTGCCCACTTCTCAACCCACTTGACCACTACCTCTACCACACTATAACTCTTAGGAACTAGGAACATTAAATCATGCATAGATACTTTGAGAAAGATGAGAGTATAGGAACCTCTTGTTAGTGTTCTTATTATGGTGAGTAGCTCTATATACTAGTACCACATGGTAAAAAATGATTAGTCATTAGAAACATTCCCAACATTTTCTTACAAAGAAACAAAGAATACAAAATTACTTTATCCTCAGGCTTGGAGTCATGGATTTACCAGCTACCTTGAGACCTTTACACCATGATTGGGTGAATTGAGGAAGGGGCCCACTACCTGACTTTGTCTTCGACTTTCTATAATGCCTTAATGAACTTAGAGACTGCACCTCAATTGATCTCTTTTACACAATTAAGTCATATTTCAAATTCCTCTAGCTGAATCTTACATCTCCAATGGCACTTTCTAGACATCCCACCTCTTCTTGAGCATAATAGGATCTAAGCACAATCTTAGTTAAGGCACTCATTGAATCGGTGCAAAAACTCCAAGACCTCAAAATAACTTATCCCATATTCTCATTAAATCTAGCGAGCAAAGAATCCATACACGTGTATCCCCTTTCAGCCCATGGACCGAACCCTATAATCAATTTTTTAAATTTTGAATACCCAACTAGTTCTAGAGTTCTACATTCTTGAGTCATAATATAGTCAATTGGGGACTTATTATCTTTATCTAGTACCCAATCTATTGGTAACAAAAATGGAAGAATAAGATGCCATATTCACCTAGTATATCTAAATCTTCAATGACCTCATCCCCCACCTGAAATATCTCACCGAGGGCCTCTAATTTTTGCACAAGTTTTCACTCTTCATTCCCCCAACTAACTAGGGTATCATCCATCTTAGATTCTAGATCCTCTCTTTTGAAAAACATTACTAAGATAAAGTTAGAGAATCCTTTCTTCTATTTGTGCAGACATCCAACCATCCATCGCCAAGTCATTCTCCTTTATTTTCCTTAACCTTGCTAGCTCCTCAAGGGTACCAAAGCATCCAATTATGAGGTGGTTTGAGGTGCAGTCATAATTAGTGAGGCCAACTCAGCAATAAAGCTTAATCTCTGACTTCAACTTCTCTATTTTTTGCTGAAGATTTTAGACGTTTAAAACCCTAACTTAATAATCCCTTTCTCTACATTGTTTTAATTTTGAGTTGTCTTTTATAACTCAAATTTATGGGTTTAGTGTTTAATAAAGGTGGCCATATTATTTTCTAGTAAAAAACATTTCATACTATAGTCAACACCTTACTCTTTTTTTCCTTTGGTCTTATTCACAAGCAGGACATTATCAATGTCAATTCTATATTGTAAATCAAGTGTCTCAATCTTATGCCTAGGTCTCGAGTGTATCTTCGTGAGTCTATTCCCATAGGCATAAAAATGTCTTCCAATTTAATGTTTCAAGTATTGCACATAGGGTCTTAAGTTGTGGTTCCTAAATCTAAATGTGAACTTCAATGTTACGATTAGGTCTTGAACATAATTGTATAGGTTGTAATGCCAATAAGGCATCAAGTCGTATGATGCTACAACTAAGGGAAAGAATAAGATCATAAAGTCTACTGCAAAGGTAACATTGAAATTCTTCGACGTTGTGAAAGGGTGATGTTGATTGCTAGCATAAGTTCATAGCTAGGAGAAGGATGCAATAGTTAAGGTTTCCAACTTCATGATAGACTATAAAGCGTAAGATTAGAGGATTTCTCCTTTCAATTGTTTTCAGGATCATGGGGCTATGAAGACATTAAGATTTGATGGAGCATATGATCCGAACCTTAATAGGACAAACTATATAAGATGATTTCACTAAAAGGAAAAAAAACTGATAGGAGGGTTCCAACCAATCAAAGAGTTTAATATAAAATAAAGGGAAGCTTAGTTGGCCATTAACATCACCAAATTCTAAAGTGACACTCATATTGTGAATAGTAAAGCCTTATGCATGTAGACAATAGATGGAATTAATGAAGTTGATGGAGCACATGGCTAAATAAAGACATTCCTTATGATAAAGAAGAGTACCAGTTACTGGGTTAGAAAATCTTTGAGTTGTAGAGTGTCCAAATTACCAAATTGTTGAATTATTTTTGGTGAACTTTAGGGTTAAGGAATTCATTTACAGTTAAGATGTCTGAAGCTAGAAGTGATGAGGGTCAATCCAAGGATATAGAGGTTGTCCAATTGTCAACATCAAAAGTAGTCAAAGCTAGACATAGGAGACCTAATAAGTATGCATAAGAATGGATTCAACTCTTACCTGGATCATCAAATGGTATTTCAACAAATGACCATGATTTTACTGATCCATATGGTTATTGCAGAGATGCCATATTCTTAGGGACAAATGGATATGAATTATTCATGTTCTTTTATAGTAATAGATTCAAGAAGTTGCCAGCCTAGAATTGGTGGGAATGAAATTTGGCCAAACTTATATTCCCAGAGGTGTGTGTGGATGTGGATTTGTTGAAGGCTATCATAGCTTCATACAACCCTATAATTATTTTTTCATAAGTAGGATAGGACCATACTATATACATTGGATCGTGCCTCTTTTATTGAAGTATTTGGGCTTAAAGGCCAAATGAGTGTAGAGATTGATATTTAATATTTCCAAGAGGAATTTGAGAGAAATGTTAGTTTTTATACTAGAAAAGTGATGTTGCATCATATAGCCTATGAAATCAAATTAGTGGGATACATACCAAAGAAGATGGGGAAGGTGCTCCTAGTGAATTGTTTCCACAATTATCTTGAAAATACAATCTATTGCTTGAATAAGGTGCTTGGAACTAATGGTTTAGATGTTATATATGGAGAAATCTATCTCATGACTCTCAACATTCAGGAACCATATACAATATTGAGTATAACTATGTGAGACATATTATTGAAAAAATACAAGAACAAATTGAAGCTTCCTAGAGAGGGGAATTGGGGAATTTCAAGTTCCACCATTACTCATTACTGATGCATCTAATTTTATATAAGAACATTGGCTATTTAAGCTCAGATTTCATTGACTAGACTTCATACCTTGATGGAGATTTGCTAGTTTAGCTTTGGACCCAGGTGTGGGATAGACACCATTCTTATTCTAGTTTTGTGTCATTTTTCAATAGTCTCAGTTTTGTTGCTATGAAGATGTTAGGTGCCCCACAAGTTAGGGTCCCACATACTTTGAAAAGATTGTTGAGGCCTACCTTATTGCATGATGATGTCAAATTAGACCATAAAAGGGGGGATGTGTTTTTGTTTCAAAAAATTTAGTTATGAGAGTTTTTGCTTGACCTCAACCTCCACATATATTGCGAAGATACACACCTACTAGGTTGGTGATAATAGAATTCATATGGCAGATTATTGTGATGGGTAGGGAATATTTAGGCCCTAAGTTTCAAAAAGGAACTTTCCTATGTAGCTATTTTAAAATTGGTGATTTCTCAATTGGGAAAAAGGTCGTAGATCAGATACATGATTTTTTAAGAAACTATAACCTACCCCATTCTCCTTATAGGATCTATGATCATGAGAATGTAGTGAGAAATGCTTTGAAAGAAATAAGAAATTTCACTGTCCCAAATAATGAGTCTCCCCAAGAAGAAATAATAAGAAATAATCTAATTGAGAGTGATATGGAGGAAAGGTTGAGGAAGTATGAAGATATTCAGAGGGTGGAGAAGGAATTGAAGAGGAATGATCCCACCTTCAATGGTTTTTATTTGGATATTGCTTATCCTTTCAGATTGGAGAAATGTTAAGAGAATTATGATCATTTAATGTCTCAGCTGCCACAGAGCCTAGTAGGAGAGGAGGAAAAGTGAACCCAGATTCCCCCAAACTAGATGTAGTTCTAGAGGATACGTATGATCAACCTGAAGCATCCACCTGGGTGGGAAAATAGAATAAATGACATACAATTATACATATGCCCAAGAAGGTCAAGGAGAGGACTTTGAAACTAATGCATGGGAAAAGTCAGTATTTTGCTGATATTAGGAAAAGTTTCCTACAGGAGAGGATTAAGGCAGCTAGGAGTTCTTTGATAGATCTACAGTTGACTGATATAAGACTGGATGTTGGAATCATTCAAGCTGAAAAATTCCTAGAGGATGATGAATTCATTAAATCAAAAGAATTTAAAATCTTCTCGTGTTAAGTCAAACAAAATGAATTAACACTGACATTGAAACCATGGGAGTTAGAGGAAAAGACAAAGCTTATTGACAAATTGTTGGCATATGACCCTAATAGTGAGACAGTGATGGTAAATGATGCAAGAGACCTCATACAAAGGAGTGGAATGCTACTTGTACTTGGATGGGATATGGGGACATCATTTGTGCTAGACCAAATCATAAGATAAGAGAAGTCAATTTCATATGAGGCATTCGGTGCACAGAGCTTACGTAGGGGTTCTGGTTTTAACATTGACACAAAGACACTTGATGTGTGGAGCATTGCTCCTGAATAAAACAAGCCCAGATTGATGGATGTACAAGACACAACTCAAGGCAATGTGTTATTACGAACATTGCAATCAACTACTAGTAAGGATATTTCTAGCATAATGAAACATTTTTCTTTTATGAATGAAGCCAAGGTTGATCAGATTGAGGATCAACTTGCACATACACTTAGGGAGTATATAGATACTAAGAAGTTTTTTGAAGAATAGCTTGGGGAAAGTTATGTGTTTGAATAGAGGGTTAAAGAGCTTGAGGGTAAAGTACAAGAATTGGAAAGTGAAGTTGTCTCTTTGAAGGAGCAACTCAAGGCTCAAGAGGAGAGTAGAGAAGAGGTGGGAACTTAAGAGCCTGAAGAGATAGATGAACTAGCTGCCCTAATGTTTGAAGAAAAACTAGTTGAAACTAAACATACAGTTTCTCTGATGGAGATTGAAGCACCAAGTCAAAGAAATCAATTGAAGGTGGATGTGCTAAAAAGGATGCCATCTCATATATCAGAGGTATTGAAAAGAATATCCCAACACGTTCACATTATCTTCATTTCTTTACAAAGTGTAGGACATGTGTGCAATGAGACTTTGACATGGATTTCCCCTATTTTTATTCACTAGGGTCCTTACATTCAATTATTTTAAAGACTAATTTTTTTAATGGAAAAGAAGCCATAACTGCCTGATAAAATATCCACTATGAAGGAAGCATTAGAGATTGTGAGAGAATTAATTGGGTTCTTTAAAAATAACTTGTAGATAGTTAAAGGGAAGTTGAAGATAATGAATGAGGGTATTGACATTTTCATTCCTTCCATTGTTGATGAAGTGAATAAGTTGAAAGATTGGTAAGAGTGGTCAACATCCTTTGATTATATCTCGAAGTTAGAGAAAGTTGCAACAATTTTTGATGGGAATATTAATGAAGACTCATTTTTATGATTTGATTGATGTTATGTTCAAGGTAGAGGTAGATATGAAAAAAATTGTTGCAAAATTAAAGGTCATCACAAATGCTAGGTGAAGCAAGTTCATTAATGATCTAGATGTAGTTAGAGGCATTGAATGACCAACAAAGAGAGAGATTTAAATTTGTGGGAAGTAATTGGTGAGATCAAGGCCTTGCCCATGAGAAGTAGTTCAAAGGATAGCTGATGAAGATGAATGAAAGACAAAATAGAGAAAGGGCAGGAGTCATATCAAGGTATCTTATCTTTGCATTAACTTTCTTTGGACACACCTGCACTACAAACAAAGACTGTACCTAAACATGAAGGTGACAACTATCAAATTTTGAACTACTTCCCAAATCAATCTAGTTGCAGAGAATATCTATAAAATGATATTTTGTTTTCTTTGTAACTTATTTTTTAATGAGTCATGTAATGACATGTGTCTTCCCAGATATAAAGCTTTTTGCAATCTTTTTCTATAAAAGGATTTCCAAGATTGGGAAAAAGGATTTGAAGTCTAATGATATGATAAACATTGTCATTTAAGTCGGTCCCATTTTTTTTTAATGTTAAGTCTTGAGATCAATGTCCATGAGTCTGCCCATGAGGGATCGACTCATGTAGAGAGCAGGGAAGAGCACTCTAGTAGGCAGCAGGAAGAGAGCCGTAGAGAGGTCCAAGCTGAGTCTGAAGAGGTTGGCTTAAGGCAGATGATGCAGACTATTATAGAACGTCTACCTCCTATTCAAGAATAGCCTAAAGTGCATCAGACAGAACAAGAGCATAGACCCAGATCTAGAAGTCCTCGGAAGGATCATCAGAGGTCCATTGTGTCCACTCAGATGAAGGATCTTTCAAGATCCAAGATCAAGCCTTTCAATGGGCAAGGTTCTGGTTATGTGGCCGAATAGTGGCTTATCTCTCTTGACAGGAATTTTGCCATGCAGGAGTTCGACAACAATGTTAAGGCAAGGTTTGCAATCACTAATCTAGAGAATTTTGGGGCCACTTGGTGGACGATAGAGGAGACGAAGTTGGGAATTGATATGAGCAGTGTTACTTGGGAGTTATTCCTAGAGAGTTTTCGTGAATGATTCCTACCAGAGGAATGGAAACAACAAAGGGTTGATGAATTTCATAATCTCAGACAGTACACTTTGTCAGTGACCGAGTATGAGCGTAAGTTTTATGAGCTTATGCCTTTTCAGGGTTCAATGAAAATTCAGCTCAGTTGACACAACATTTTATTAGGGGTTTGAATAACCGTATTATTGGGGGAGTTAAGGTATTTGAGCCAAAAACCCTCAAGGATGCGGTGCATCGAGCTATCCTTGTTGAGAAAAGTGTCAACCTTGGTCAAGGTGGTTTTGTAGGAGCACCAGCAGCATCAGGATCTAAAAGCAACTACAATTCAGGTGGTAACAAGAAGTTTTCTTTTTCTAAGGGGAAACAGTATCAGCAGCAGTCTCAATAGACACAACAGCAGAAGGGCTCAAATTCTCAAGCTCAAAGCAGTGGCAAAGGTTCTAACACCAAGAACAACCGCAATGCTCAACGTAATAAATAGAATCAAACCAATCAACTAGCTCAGAGTAGCCAGTCTTTTGTGAGCAGGAACAGTCGCCAGCAATCAAATGTACCACCTATGGGAAGAGGTTTTGGTAAAAATACGAAATGCTTTTCATGTGGTCAGATTGGGCATTATGCAGCTCAGTGTCCTCAGCGAGCACCTCAGTTTTTAGGACCTAGACCTACAATTTTAGAGCCTACAGTGGGTGATGCAGGTAGAGCTCATAGAGTATTTGCAGCAGTTGATCAGCGTCAGGCAGATCATCAAGGAACAGTGGTTGAAACCACAGGTGCTATTAGAGGTATATCTCTTTTAGTATTGTTTGATTTAGGAGCTACAGATTCATTTATTTCACCATCTATAGTTTCTAAGTGTAAGCTGGATGCGGTGAAGCAAGATCGTGGTTGGCAAGTGGAACTAGCCTCAGGCATTAAGGTCTCCACAAATTTTGTAGTTCATAAGTGTGGGCTTAGTTTAGGAAGCTTCAATATGGCAGTGGATCTTCGAGTCATACCCCTTGGTTCCTATGATGTGGTTTTAGGCATGGACTGGCTTGGATCTCATAGAGCCAGTATAGATTGTAGGAAGAAAATTATTTTGTGCCAGGATGACCAAGGGAATGATGTGTAGATAATTGGGATACCGAGGCCTATATCTCTGCGGATGATTTTTGCTATGCAATTGAAGCGAAGTTTCCGTAAGGGATGTCAGATATTTGTTGTTATGGTAAATGATCTTGATGAGGAAGATTCCATGAGGAAGACTTTGGATCACCCGATTTTGCAAGAGTATGCAGATTTTTTTCCAAGTGAGATTCCAGGCATGCCTTCGAAGAGGGACATTGATTTTAGTATTGATCTAATTTCTGGAGCGGAGCCTATTTCTAAAGCTCCTTATCGCATGACTACTCAAGAACTGGGTGAGCTACGTCTTCAGCTAGAGGAACTTCTGGCCAAAGGGAGCATTCGACCTAGTGTATCACCATGGGGAGCTCCAGTGCTCTTTGTGAAGAAGAAAGATGATTCTTTGTGCCTTTGTATTGACTATAAATAGTTGAATAAGGTGACTATTAAGAACAGGTATCCTTTACCTAGGATTGATGACTTATTTGATCAGATCAAGGGAGCTACGGTATTCTCCAAAATTGATCTTAAGTCAGGATACCACCAGCTTTGCATTAAGGAAGCAGATATTCACAAGATTGCTTTTCGAACTCGTTATGGGCATTATGAGTTCATAGTGGTACCTTTTGGATTGACTAATGCTCCATCGATTTTCATGAGTTTGATGAATGGTGTGTTTCGATCTTATCTGGACAGGTTTGTACTCGTGTTTCTTGATGACATATTGATACATTCTAGGACTCAGAAGGAGCATGAGGAACACATGCGATTGGTATTGCAGTTTTTAAGGGACAATCAGATTTATGCTAATGCAGCTAAGTGCGAATTCTTAAAATCGGAGATTCAACATTTAGGGCATGTTATTTCAGGTGATGGTATTTTAGTGGATCCTGCAAAGATTCAGGTGATAATAGATTGGCCGACACTGACTAATGTGTTAGAGATTCGTAGTTTCATGGGTTTAGCTGGTTATTATTGCAGATTTGTCCAGAATTTCTCTAGGATAGCACATCCTATCACTTCTCTTCAAAGGAAAGGAAAGAAGTTCGTATGGACAGAGAAATGTGAGGAAGCTTTTCAGAAGCTCAAGGAGCTTTTGACCAGTGCACCAATTCTAGCTGTACCAGATCCAAAAGGTGATTTCATGGTATGTACAGATGCTTCTCTTGAAGGGATTGGGGTAGTGTTGATGCAGAATGGATGGGTGATTGCATATGAGTCATGCAAGCTCAAGGATCATGAGTTAAATTATCCTACACATGATCTTGAGTTAGTAGCAGTAGTTCATGCTTTGACAAGGTGGAGACATTTCTTGTTGGGGCACAGGTTTGAGCTACATAGCGATCATCGTAGTCTTCAGTACATTTTCACTCAACCTAATTTGAATGCTCGCCAGAGGCAATGGATGGAGTTTCTATGCGAGTATGATTTTGAGGTTAAGTACATTCAGGGTAAGGAGAATGTGGTGGCGGATGCTTTGAGTCGCAGGAGACATGTGGTATCATCGATGACACTTAGTGTGGATTTGAGGAGTCAGATTCTTCAGGCACTTCCTACAGATTCCTGGTATCAGGAAGTGTACAGAGAGATTGATTCAGGAAGATCTTTGGAAGGTAAGTTTGCAAGTTACGTTCGAGAGTCAGATGGTCTTTTGAGACATTTGGGGAGGATTTATGTGCCATTTTCAGATGAGCTTCGCACCTTGATACTGGCAGAAGCCCATCATACATCTTACTCAACACATCCAGGGGTCAAGAAGATGCATGCTGATTTGAGACGTTTGTTCTTTTGGTCTGGGATGAAGCGGGATATTGCTGATTTTGTGGCTAGGTGCCTTGAGTGTCAGAGAGTTAAGGTAGAACATCAGCACCCGATTGGACTTTTGCAGCCTAATCTCATTCCTTCTTGGAAGTGGGATATCATCTCCATGGATTTTATTGTAGGATTACCTATGACAGTTCGACGTCATGATGCTATCATGGTCACCGTTGATCGGTTGACTAAGGTGGCACATTTTTCACCGATTAGGTTTTCCTACACAGCAGCTTCTGTAGCTAATGTCTTTATGCGTGATATTGTGAGGTTACATGGTATTCCTAGAAAGATAATTTCTAACAAGGATCCTGTACTCACATCTGCATTCTGGACATCGCTGCAGCATGAGCTTGGAGCGCAGTTAAACTTCAGTTCGACATATCATCCAGAGACTGATGGTCAGACAGATTGGGTGAATCAGGTTTTGGAGGATATGTTATGGATGTATGTGATGGATAGGCAGACACATTGGGAGGATTATCTCTACCTAGTGGAGTTTGCGTACAACAATGGATATCACAGTTCTATTGGTATGGCACCATTTTAGGCATTATATGGACGTCCTTGTTGTACACCTTTGAGTTGGAACAGTCTTGAGAATCACATCCTGTTGGGTCCTGAGATGCTTCGTGATATGGAGCAACAGGTAGTGCGTATCCGTGAGCATTTGACTATGGCACAAGATAGGCAGAAGAAGTATGCCGATGCTCATAGGACTGATAAGCAGTTTGTTGTGGGTGATAAGGTTTTCTTGAGAGTGTGATCGTGAAAGAGTCCGATCCGATATGGAAAGGGTTCTAAGCTAGCACCTCGCTTTGTGGGACCATTCAAGATTCTAGAGAGGATTGGCTCAGTTGCTTACCGTCTTGCTCTACCGCCCAGCCTAGCTCGCATTCATGATGTTTTCCATGTTTCAGTGCTTCGGCAGTATATTCCTGATATTGTACATGTTCTTGATTGGAATGAATTGTAGGTAGAGGACGAGCAGCTGGCTTTGGAGCTGGTTCATATTCTGGAGTAGTGGGAGTTGACCCTCAGGGGTCGAACCATCGAGCAGGTAAGGGTCCAATGGGACCCTACTGATGATTCTTCAGCTACTTGGGAGGATGCAGCTAGATTGAGGGAGTTATATCCCTACTTGTTTGTAGGCTTCCAGGAGTAAGCCTAACCCAAGGGGGGGTGGATGTAGTGCCTACCCTCGTTCACATCTTTTCTGGACATTGTTATTATTATCAGACTGTGATAGACTAGTTTTATGTTGATGGATTAGTGGTATTGTTTTGACACTATCAGACATTATGTTATGGATTCAGTGGTTATATGATGAGATCATTTAGATTTTACATTTCATGCATACATGATGATCATTATACTATTTTCAGTTATTATTGATGATTAGATGGATGGTTTATTATCTTATGTGTTTCATTATGGATACTTACCCCATACTTGCATGTGTATGGTGTGCATGTTTTCTTATTGTATGGCATTTCTGATGTGGTTAAGGAAGGGAGTCGTAGTCACCTGCTTAGTCGGGATCTACACGATGCACCACTTCCTGCCATTGTTTGTTTAGCTTAACATTATATATATTGTATGTACATGCATGGTTTTTCTGCAGGTTGCAGGTACTGGGTATCGACTTCCCTGAATTGCCAGGATGAGCGTACCCTATTATACTATCTCAATGATAAGAGAAGGGAGATAAATTCTTAAGTCCAAATCCCAAACCTGTAAGCCAATTGTCCTAGTGAGGTAGGACAAGTATCTGAATATTTTACCCATCGAATGTGTCGGATGACATAATTCATGATTTTTAACCCTTTAGACTGATTTTGAGTGATTTTCTCTATGATGGGTTTTCATATTTTATCTTGGAGGTCTATGGTGAATTTTCTATTAATTAAGTCTTAATAAATGGATTTAGTTAATAAATTAATTATTTGAGAAGATTAATATAAAATATCATGTTATTTGATATTTTGATTGTAATTAATTAAATGTGAATTATTGAGGAGAAATGAATTAAATAAAAGAAAATTAGAAATTAAAATTAATAATAATAATAAAGTAATAAATAAATAATAATAATAAAAGTTATAAAAGTTAAAATGAAAGTTATAAATATTTAAATAGAAATTATATAAAAAGTGAATTGGAGTTATAAGCTTGCATGGGAGTTAGCGCACTTCTCTATTTCTCAAGTGTCAACAACACGGGGGTTAGTGCATCAATTAAGCACATGGTGTCTACAACCCTATGGCTTATCTTGAAGGTTGGAAAAGACCCATGCTTAGTTGGTGACACCTTCCAGCTGTTTCTAGAAGCATTCTAGATGTTTCCTGAAAGCTCTTTATATTCAGGCATTCATAGAGGCATAGAGATAGCGTTTGGAGTGCAATTGGAGCATTGGAGGACTCGAGAATTTTGAAGATGGGAGAAGCTTGCTTTGCGGATTTTCTGAGGAGGAGCAATTTAGCATCAGAATCCGGGTAGATTCTTGTGATTTTACTTATGCTATTTTCGCATCATGCATTCCTTGTCTTCTTCGTGTCTTCCATATGTTTTCTGAGAAGTTTCATATTTATATGCATTCTCAACGTGGGTAGATTAATTGGAGAACTTTATATGCATTCTATATTGCAAATATCTTATTCTTAATTGTAGATATAATCTTTGTGAAAAACATACATGGTTATATATTCAGATCTGCATACATATACATATATATAAATATATATTTATATATATGCATATGTATACATTTATTATGAATCTATTATAAAATTTGAATATATATACATACATACATACATACATACATACATACATACATATATATATATACTGATATATATATATATATACATATATACCTATGTATATATAATGCACCGAATTGAGCGATTAATAAAATTGCAGTGGAAATTTATCAATTCGCATCGCGATTTATATCGCATGGAATAAAGTTTATATATAATATGCTGTGGGCACGTTTCGTACCCCGCACCGGCGAAAGGTAGAGGCCTGTCGTCGCAGGTCTGCGGCGACAAGGGTACTACGTATCCGCTGTCAGCGCAGTGCCTATGACCGCAAGTACTGCGTACCGCAGCATGAGTTTGGGGGGGTTTTTAATTGATGTTAATATGCAAAAAAAGATAACAATAACGTTTATGTTAAAACGTTTACATACAATTCGATTCTAATATGGTGTAAATCGAAATTGTCAATTCGATTTAATAAAAACGTAATACATATATATATATATATATATATATGTAATATGTAAATGTGTTATTTATAATTTAAGTTATTATTTGATCAATGGCTTATATTGATGGTTTATTTTCATAAGGTGACTCTTTAATAATTTTCAACTGTTTAATAATTTAAATTATTAAATAAGGAATTGATAGTTGGGTGGGGGATGTATCAAACAAATGTTATTAATTGGAAAATGGTTTTTTAAAAATTTTAATAAGGAAAACTTTCATTCAAAACAATATATGTGTTCCTCCATTCATTCTTCAGATTTGGAAACATAAACTGAGATCTCTACATTTAAACTCAACTTGTAAAACCAAAACATGTGTCTACATTGTGTATTCCTTATGCTATTGTTTTGGGTTTTGGGTTGACTAGTGTTGACTAGTATAGGACGTCTACCAGAGGCTTGGGGGTTATGTGATTGTAGTGACATGATGATGTTTTAATTTCGATCTTTATAAACCCAACCATGGTTATGTGATAGAATGCTCTATGTATTGGTTGTGATTACTGATTGTTATAGTTGAGATTCTTATGTATGAGACACTTGACTCAACCATTATTTTTGGTCATCGATCAGTTATCCTTGGTTATTTTTCTAGTCGCCATGATGGGACTGTTATGTGGATTTATTTTGATGATGTCATGATGTGACATACTTGACTTAACCATTTTTAGAGTCTTCGATCAGTTTGATTGAGATATATTTTGGTTATTGAGAACCATTGGATATTTGATTATCAGTGATGCTTCAGTTGCCAATAGAGAGCTGTTGTGTTCATGATTTTCTATGGATGTTGCTCATGGAGATTTGATGCTTTTATGCATATTTGATGATTTTATGGATTATCTTTTGTGATTTTGAGATTTATGAGTCCATGAGCATTAGGGTAGGATATCTGCATGTAGTGACGGAAAGTGGCTTGCAATGGGGGCCGGGGCCCTAAGAGGCTGCCAGGGTAACTCATTGTAAGTTGGATTAATAAGTCATAACATTCACACCTAATACTAACAGAATGAACCTAAAAATATAAGTGTTTTGTTCTCACCCATGCCTTGAGCACTTGTACAGGCTAGGATGGGAGTAGTGAGATGCATGGTTACGACCTTGCATTCCGTAGTATGCCTCGTCAGTATGAGAGGATACTAGTGGCCGCATGAAATCAGTATGGACCCGTGGAGTTTAGCTAACTGCCAGGGTAACTTGTACGTGATAATTGCGATGACACTTTCCCGCTTGGATAGTAGGTTCCTACATGTCATTGTGTGCCTCTGAGAATAGATATCAGATTTTGTGTTTGGAACCTTTGAGTTAGTATACTTTTAGGATTCCTGGACTTATAGAGATATGTACTATGTGATTTTGATAGCCTGTATGGGACTTAAGATTATCTCCTTAGCACGGTGGGAGTGGACCACTTAGGTACCACGCGGTCGGGTGGTAGTGTATTTTCCACTCTTATCATTTTGAGATTCATTGAGGCATCGTGGCTGTTGCGTCCTTCATGATGGTGGATATGTATCCTTTTTCATTAATGATTAGCATATGTTAGATGATGTTATCTTATGCTTTTATTTGCATGTTAGATTACTTTCTACATATGATGTTATATTGATTAGGAGTGACATTCCTACTATGTAATACCGATGATATCTTCGGTGATTTGGAATGTTACGCACGGAGGGATGGCTAGGATCCACGATGGTCTAATGATGCTATTGACGGTTGGGAGGAACCGTGCACTTAGTTTATTATGTTGATCTTTATGATGGATGTATATGTTCTCTATCATGTGTATCATTTGTTTATCTCTACTTTGATGTATCATGGATTAGAATAGGATGATGTACCTTATTCTATGGATGTATAATTTTGAGCTTGTCATACCCTGTGACATGTATAGTGGATGATTGAGTATTTGAGATGTAATGTATAAACATTGGACTTATCATTATTATTTCATGTGGATGTTGTACTAGATGGATTCATGTATGTAATTCAACGTTAAGGGATCTTAAAGAATGTAATCTGTTATTTAGGTTATGTTTACTTTCAGATGGACATTGCTATTGTTTCCGTTATTGTGCATAAGTTATATGTGATGTTTACTTCTATGGGAAAAAAAAGAAGAAGCTACCAAACTTAGTAAAATTCTAGGTTAATTCTTTGGATCCCTTGGCAGGGCATTACATTTGATACCATGTTGACTTAGCCTAGAAATAAATGATAACAACAATGAGGAAGGCCAAAACACATACAATAACAAAAGAAACCACCCTGGGAAAACCCTTATAGAATGAAGTGAAAAACCCAACCACACAACAAAAATTAACATTTTATTGATAATGAATGTTTAAGTGTACAATTCTTTTCACTTGAAGCAATACATATAGCACATAGAGAGGCTCTTCACATAACAATTGAAGGTCTCTTAAAATTCCCAAAACACGACTCTTTATTTTCAAATGCAACTCTTCATATTGCCATGACTCGATGCATGTCAAATGACATATGTATTTATATTCAATAGTACAATTCAATCATAAATGTCTTCTTCAGCTAAAGGTGACCATTAATGATAATAACATCCATATTTCTAGAGATAATGATTGCTATTGCAACTATAATCTCCAACACAAGTCAACCACAACAGATCAAGTGAGACACAATATTCACATCTTAGGGGTAATCATGAAACAACATCATGATATCATGTACATCCAGGTAACCAATGGCACAAACCTCAGTGAAACCATCTAATACATCATAATATCTAAATCGGGCATAAAGCATAATCAATTTGTTGATACAACAACATAAATCACATCACCCCAAGGGCATGGACCACTCATGGGTCCCAACATGATCACTCACCAAGCAGGAGCATCAAGGTTGAATCTATACAGATGACTTACAAAAATCAAATGAGAGAGGCACTACAAATAGTATGGAACTTTTAGAGGAGACAAAAATAGAAAAAAGAGTGGATTGGGATGGAAAGAGGGAAATATATATATATATATATATATATATATATATATATATATATATATATATATATATATATATATATATATATATATATATATATATATATGGAATAAAAAAAAGAGATAGATAGATGGAGAAGAAGAGAAAGAGTGAGAGAAAATGATAAAGATATAAAGAGATAGATAAGTATATATATGTGTGTGCACGCACGTGCGCACAAAGAGAGAGAGAAATTATGATAGTGTAATAAAGAGATAAAGAGAGGAGTAGGACCTATGAATAGTGTTAGGATGTGTTAGTAAGAGAGGTAGAGATGATATAATATAAATAAGGCAATTAATAGAGGCATACACAATGATATATAATAAAGAATTAATCAAAATAGAAGTATATTGATAGGGTTTCATATATATATATATATATATATAGAGAGAGAGAGAGAGAGAGAGAGAGAGAGAGAGAGAGAGAGAGAGAGAATGGATAAGTGATGTAAAAAGGGTGAGTGATACAGAGAGACATAGACATAGAAGGAGAGATGAAAAATGGTAGAGAAGGAAAGATAGGAAGTGATATACATAGGGAGGTAGGGAGGGCCTCTATATATATCCCTACCCTGTCTACCTTTATCTCTATATAAGAAGATAATAAAGCTCCATTACTAGCATGCTTATGGTATGTTTGCAATAGGAGAAAATGAGAGTCCTTAGTAAGGAGATAGAGATGGACATGGGGATGGAAGTAGGATAAAGGAGTGAGTTATCGATAGTTGTTGATTTTGGAGAAGAAAGACATATAGGTAGAAGATGAAGAAATAAACATGTGGAGAGAAAGAATGAGATATGAAAGGTAAAGATAGAATTATGAAGTAATATATGCATATATAAACAGATGGGGATTTGTAGGGATATATAGAGACAAGGAGGTAACAACATAAAGATAGAGGAAGAGATACAAGAAGAAATATAAAGTAATACAATTAAAGACATAGATAGATATAGATATAGAAGTCTAGAGAAATAAAGAATGCTAATTGAAATAAATTTCAAATTTAACAGTGAATTCAAAATTACAATAGAAAAAATAAAGATCAATCCCAATTTTGTGCCAATTTTGTGCCTTTATATGATTATCAATTTGCCTCCTAAGAAGACCACTTAAGTAGGTGTTACATGTGATATTTTTTGAATGTTGTAATTGTGTTTTTCACATAAACACTAAAATGTTTGCCAGAATTTTAGGTGCTTACAAGAGGATCACCCTTATTTGTCTTTTCTACCAAGAGGAAATAATAAAAGTCCACAAAATATTTATTCTTTTCAAAGAGGAAATAAAAAATCATTTTCTAAGGTAAGAAGCAAATATTAAGAACCTTTACAATGAGGTGAATGAATCTATTGAAAGTTACTAGCTTTTGGATAATCTTTGGTAATAAGTATTGCCATTTTAAGTTGGATAGATGTTTAAGAAGCCCAAAAATGTAATCATAATAAAAATTAATAGATAAGGAAATAACTTTTCTTATTTTTGATAGTTTATTTTCTGGATTTGATTGTGTGTGAACAATATTTGTAATCAACATTTCAGATCACACTATGTGATCCATCATCAGGATGCATTTATGCAAAAGAAGAGTAGGAGAAAAGAGATAGATTGTGGACCAAGAGTCCAATAAAAGGAGGGGGAGACATTACACAGACCAAGAACAATAACACCATAAAAGAGTTGTATATTTGAGTTATATTGTTCTTTTATCTTTTTATGTTATTGTTCTTTGTGCTTTTTGTGTTGGTTTTATTTTTTAGATTCACATTTTTAATTATTTATATTAGTATTATATAACTCTTTATGGTGTTATTGTTCTTGGTCCACGTGATTAATCCCCTTCCCCCTTTTTTTATTGGACTCTTGGTCCGCAATCTAACTCTTTTCTCCTACCTTTCTTTTACATTTGCATCCGATCATGGATCAAGTAGTCTGATCTGAAACGTTGATGACAAATATTGTTCACACACATTCAAATCTAGAAAAAAACTAACAATATTGATGAATTGTGAAAATCTAATATATCTAATTTTCTTATTTTTACTAAAAAAACATTATCTAAATTTAAATTCTTTGAAACAAAAATATTTGTATTTTCAATAAGATGGATTTTTTATTAACTTTAAATTTTAAATACTCTAAAATATAAAATATGAAACTTTTTCAATAAAAATATATAACATTTTTTTTCAATCATCTTTCTTACTGCTCAACTACTACAATGTAATCATCTCAAAAATCTCCCAATAAAAATGAAATGATTTCAATTAGACACAATTTTTTTAAAACATAAAAGAATCGACATCAACCAAATATTTCCACTCAATTGGAAAAAGAAGAAAATGTCCTTTGAACACTATTTTTGTGAAGAGTATTAACAATGATTGAAATAAAATAAACGCTAAAAGTGGGCCTCAACTTTAGTTACTACGATCATATTGACATTATTATGAAGGTTAATTTTGATTTAACACAGAACAATTCAAGGTCCAAAGTGTAGAAATTTGAACTCCTTAAATATATGTCTATTTAGAATATAGATGTCAAAGGCATTTTCAACAAACTAACGAAATAACAATTTTAATTATCGTAAGCTTACAATCCTAAACTATTGAATGTTTTCCTTTTTGTTTGATTATGTCTAATTCAAACATAATAAGAATAAAGTTTCAGATAGGTTGACTCATAAAATGGCTATGTATGAAAATGAGAAAATAATATGTTAGTGAAGTGATAATGGCCTCAAGCCTCTACATAATCTTATCTGGTTAATTTAGTGGCTGTACAAAAAGTACACGAGTGGAAAGCACTAATGGTCAATTATTCACAAGATTGAAATAATCCAACACTATATGGAATTATCATTTGTGGCATTGAATGACACAAATTGTTATAGTAGGTAGGATAAGGATAGGAACTGTTATAGTAGGTAGGATAAGGACAGAGATGTCTCATTAAAGAGAGAGTAAAACCAATAGAAGTGTGATATTGTACAAGAATGAGAGTACTTAATAATAATATAACAATCAATTATTAGTCCTTGCCATATAACGTTGGGACTAAAGTTTTCAAGATGTTAATTTCTATTAGTTGATGTCTTACTGTAAATAATTTCATTTATATTATGATCAGAGAAATATTCTTTATTAAAAGCAATTTAGCAATTAAAATTTTATTTTCTTATTGGCTTTCTCACTTTTTCTTGTTGGTCTTTTTATTTTCTTGCACAAAAATTTAGTGAAAAATAAGATTTGGTAATTGCAGACATTTGTCTATTGTTGAAGTTTCCAACAGTGTTGTTCAAATTATTAAGTGTCATTTTCATGTAGGACACCACAAATTTCTGGCAACTGATGGCAAGTGTGTCATGCATGGCAAGTGGTGGCAGATTTGTGCAGAGAAGTGAATGCATGTAATATTGATGGAAACCACATGTGCTCTCGTGTCTTCTAGGCTAGGGAAGCCATTCTAACGACATAAGAGAGAACCAATTAGTCACTCAATGTCTTTGCAACATGCAAGCTAGTCGTGTTATGCACAAATTGTTCTATGTGAAAATTTTGATGTGGGTACTTTATACAAATGAAGATGGATTTTAAACCATTCCATTTGAAAATACTCAAGTCCCATCATAATATGTAGGCTAGATATAGGAATCATGTGAGTTTGCTACTAGTATAGATGAACTCTAGCACACTCTTACTCATCCTCTGGTATTTCTTATATTCTTTCCCTGGTTTGCAAATATTTGGGGCATTTAGGTTTTTGTTTCCAAACATTTTCATGCTTCTCTTAGTAGTGATTATAGGTGCAAGATGAGCATTTTGGAATTCCTCTAGGTTTCTCAATTGTGCTCATTCAAATTTTGTCGCCCCGTACGAGATTAGGAGTCATGAGGTGTACTGCATTTCCTATCGTCATAATGTTTCCTTTGCAATCCCTATTGTTCAAAATCTTCATGGCCACTTAAATTGTAGAACTTCTATATTTAGATTATCATTGACCGTTAGGCTTATTACCTTTTTGATTTGGGGAAAAAAAATTCATAAATAAAGATAAGAAGAATTCACACATTTGTGATTTGTAGTAACCTGTTAAGAGATAGATAAAAGTTCTTGAGATAGTGAAGTATTTTGTTAAATTGATTGTGAAGGCAGGGGGTTTATGAAGAATACCTTGAGGCAGCAGGCTACAAAAAGTTCTTTGTCATTAACAGGCATCCAAGAAAAAGTGACTCTTGATGAAATGCATCTAAAAATTTGGTGAGGTTCCATGACCACTTGCGTAGGTTGCCAATCCCTGAATCACACACCGTTCTGCACTGAGAGTTACTCCATTGCAACAAATCACTCCCTATTTCACAAGTTACACTAAACATGAAAAATCTCTCTACAAAGTATCAAATTATGTATTGACTTATCATAACATTTAATTTATTTTAAATTTTCATAAAATATTTACTATTTCTTTATCAATTGTGTTATATTTTTCTATGCCTGACTTAGTGGTTTCTTTACAATACATCAAATTACCTAATGGTTTATTGAAATATCTATTTAATGTAAATTTTCAACATTTTCTTTTAAAATGTCTTTTGTTTTTTGTTGATTTGTTCAAATTTTGCCCCAACCCACTTGTGATGATATTTTAAAGGTCATCTCGGGACATATTTGTTCTCATATCAAATCTTAGGGAATCTCTTAAGAATTTTGGGTCTTTCTAAAGAGAAACAATCTATTGGCATACTAATTTGGATGTTATTAATAGTTTTAAGATTTGCACATAGTTATTAAGATTCAACTAGAGTTAACACATGTAGTCTTAAAGGATCCAGAATTGGATATTTTAAACTATTAGTAATCAGCTGAATCTTAGATTCTATTGTCTATTCACTATGACATTAGTCATATTTATTGAAAAATAATTCACACGAGTTTTAAAATCTACTCTATATTCTATTGCATAGCTTATAGTTTAATAAAAAAATCATATTTAGTGACAGAACTCAATGTATATATTGTACAACAAAATTATATTAGCCTCTCACTTTCTACCCCATTGATTCGATTGTTCAAGAATATTATGGTTACACTCAATACACATTTGAGCAGTACCACACATCCTATAAGCTTTTCTTGAAACACAAATATTTTGCAAAACACTTTGGTATATTCTCATTCAATTCCTATAAAATAAGGGACTGGATGATTGAATAGTTATACATGGTTAGCTCAAACTTGTAGAAGGCTTCCATTGAGTTGTTACAAGAGTTGTTGATGCATCAAATGATTTAGGGGTTGATGGCATGTTGGAGGCAAAGATACCTCTATGTGATATTAATTTTTCATTTTCATTTTCTCTGGGTCTTCCCAGCCTTGGGAAATTGAGGGTTTCAGGAAAGACCAAGTTATAAAAATAGAGGAATGGATGCCTTCTTTTCTTTATTATGATTTTTTTTATCTTACATTTCTTCCACCAATTGCCAGTGGGGATTTGGAAAGGATTTTTATGAAGTTTCTTTTCAACATCACAAACTCCTTTTGGAGGATGTCCTTATTCTATAATATTTTTTTCAATCTATTATTTAATTTTCTTCTATAATCTACCTTTTATCTTGTACATTAGGCAGGGACTCTTTCTCTAACAGAGCTCTTGTTAATATTTAAATTTTTTTAAAAAAGTGTATGGAATGGTTTAATATATGTTTATTTTGGGATCTTGTTACTATTATTCATCTAGAAATTGTTTTTATGAACATGATCTATTATTCTCAATTCAAGACTATTTCCATGGATGTGGATTTTACTTTGTCTTCTAAAAAATAGTATCTAAATTTTGGTCAACCAATTCCTTTTATTTTCCTACTTTTAGTTATTTAGTATACATTTTGTGAAATATAATATTATGTACTATTTAAATTGGAAGACATTAATTAACATGCATTTAACATCCACACACATTGTAATTTCACAATTCCACACTCATTCAAGAGCCATAAAGGAGTAATCAATATTGAAACATTTTCAATTTTGTTTATTAAAACAAGTAACAAATCTTCATGCATTATCCTATGGTACCTACTTGTTGTTTTTAAACTTTATTTATGGACCTTTTTTGGAGGTCAACTTATGAAAGTAGTAACTACCCTTTCTAGGTACTTTTATAAAATGTTAAAACTTAGATATTAGAAAAAGATAGATTAGATGAATATTGACCAAGCAAGCAATATAGTGAAGACACATATTATATAGGTTATATCTATATTAAAAGTATGAATATGTGACTATGGAGTTGACTTAAACTCACAAACTTTATCCCAATATAGACTACAAATTCAATTTGGGTTTTAAATCCTTTCACTAACAAATGGAGCACATTGTTTTGGGTATAATTAGTCAAGGTTCACAATCTTTGTTAAAGACATACATCTTTAGTCAATTAGCTAGGTACATTTATTTATTTAATTTATTTTGTGTAAATTGATACTTTAGTTTTGCATATGTTAGCCTATAAACTACACCATTTGTCAAATCTAGGGTGTGTGCACCAAGTTGGTGTACAAAAAAGTGGACACCTCGCCCCCAAAAAGAAATTTTTTCAATAATCCGATTGGTTTATTTAAAAGTAAATGCCGACCAGGTTCGGTATCTAGGCTTGGCCATTATACTTTTAAAAACCCGATCAGGTTATTAAATAATATAATTCAAAAAACTCAATCAAGTTTAAAAAAAATTGATCTGGTTTTGTAAAGTATATATTGTGACTACTATTTGCATTTTAGGTCATTTTTTAATACCCTCAAATGGAAGCAACAACGTGGATTGTGGAGGAAAACACCAAAACCCAATCAGGTTTAGCATAAAAATCATTTTTGATTGCATCTTCATCTATGGCACTCTGCAAATGACGTCAGTCTTCATTCTATTTGTCGTTTATGCATTTTTTTAATCAAATTTTATAATGTGGTTTTGTAATTGTTTTAATTTTTTTTAATATAGATGTATCAATGAATCCAAGAAAATGAGGGAGAGAAGAAAGACCACCTCCTACACAATCAAACCCTCCACCTATCACAACACAACCACAATACACTCCACCCATTGTGACACAACCACAAAACCCTCCACCCGTAGTGCCACAACCACAAAACCCTCCACTCAATGTTCCCATTCAACAACCACCGCCTCCTATAAACCCTTTGCACATACAATTACATCATTTAACTACTACACAAAAGGACCTCATAAGCCACCTCTCACAAAATAGTGCTAACATTACCCAAATGGTCAATAGGTTGCGGTCATCTACACTTTCTCACCACTCAACCCTAGCAAATACACTTGAACAAATGACCCAAAATGCAAATAAGGTGTCTAGGGAGGTTAGGAAATGGGATACAATGAGGTATAGATGTCATGCATTTTATGCTAATGGGTTATCATATTAGAAAGTGAAAGATAAAGACATAAAGAAAGGTACTATATGTTCTCTTTTCACCGATCCTATATCTGGCAACTCCCTATTACACACAACCAAAACTTTTCCTATTCATTAATGCACTTATGCTAGGATGAGATCATGTTTTGGGGATAGGTGGTATATGGTATTTGACCTATCACCATGTAATAATTATGAGATGCCTCTATATTTTTTGAGAAAGCTATATTGTGAGTTCATCCTTGGTGAGAAGCCAAATTACTTTGATATCTATTAGTTCCATGGTAGAGGGAGAGGCTCTGCACATGATAGACTTGGGGCTCGTAGGGTGGTACCAAAAAATAAGAGGAGACAAACAACACAAAAAAACATGCCTCATGTTGTGCTCTCATCAATTGTAAAGGAGTCTATTGATTTACATACTCTTCATGCAGTTGCATCATTGACATATATTATCATTGAGCATGGCTCGCAGTTAGGTGGTTTTCCTTCACCTATGACACCTCGACCATCCTTAGATGCACCTTTACAGTTATCACAACATGCGACAGCTCCATAATTGTCACCTATAGCACCAAGGTCATCACAACATGCGGCAACTCCATCACCATCACCTATGGCACCTCGGTCATCACAACCTACGACAACTCCATCAACATCACCTACACCACCAGTGCCATCTCCACTTGTGCCACATGCACCACTAGTGTCATCTTTTCTTGTGTCACCTGCACCACCACTGTCATCCTCACTTGTGCCACGTGCATCGTTACCATGTGCATCATTACAGTCTCCGCGACCCGATCAACATTTTTTTAATATCTGTCAACACATGTGTGATGAGATAGATATGGAGGCGTCTAAGGATGGAGTGTCATCTCATCCATGTGTACATTGTGGGAATACTTTTTATTCATACAGAGGTGGGATTTCACACTCACAAATGATTTGATGGCAATGGTCTTCGGTGGACATGATACATAGGTTTGTTTGTTTGAGTTTTGACATGATATTATTTAATCACCTAAATATTATAAAAGTAAAACAAAAATTATTTTAAAGACCACTCGAGATTGATATGTGAACAATATGCAATACAAGGTACAACAAGTAGTTCGAGAACACCACAGAGTACTCGTTCTGCTAGAGGTGTGAGGCTAGGAGCAAGATAACCCGAGGTAAAAAAATTTAAATATTCTTAAAAGTACAATAATACACTGGCTTTACAATATTGTTTCTTAATTGGTATGACACTAACAACTTGCTTATAGATCCTCTTCCATCTCCTACCATACATTGAAACCCTCCCATTCATCAAATCCATCGAATTCCCATCCACATCTCTTGCCCTTAGCATTGCCCAAACCCCATCTAATGAACCTCATGAGTTTTGACAGGATATTATTTAATCACCTAAATATTGTAAAAGTGAATTTTATTTATTTATTTTATAGAGCACTTTAGATTGATATGTTCAAACAGTATGCAATGCAAGGTGCAACAAGCAGTACCAGAACACCACACAGTATGCGTTCTACTAGAGGTGCAAGGCTAAGAGCAAGAACACCCAAGGTAAAGTTTTTAAAATATTCTTAAAAGTATAATAATACATTGGCTTTGAAATATTGTTTCTTAATTGGTATTCTTAAAAGTACAATAATACCTTTCCATCTACCATCATTGAAACCCTCCCAAATTCATCAAATCCATCCAATTCCCATCCACATATATTGCTCTTAGCATACCCAAACTCCATCTAATGAACCTCATGAGTTCACCCTCCAAATACCCATCCGCATCAAAGAACCTCCATATCACATAGGGTGTCTTGTAGGAGTGTGGAGATCATGAATCACCACTTTTATTTCTTGACAAGGTGCCAAAAGTTCATTCACATCTCTCTTTTCCTTCTCAGTCTCTTTGTTTTCAATTTAAGCCTTTTAGTCTTTTTTAGCCCCAAATTTTCCTAACTTTCAACTATCCTTCCAATATCATCCTTCAAGTCCTTCGTGTGTCTTCTTGCCCTGCTATGATCTTCTTGTTGTTATTGTGGCTTCTTTCCATTTGCAACATTATCTCATATTGATGCAGGAGCATCCTGGGTGTAAGGGCAATCTTGCATCACCCAAAAATACTTTATTTTTCAATCTTTTCTATTTTAATAAGGACTAGTAGATACGGTGGTTACTATTTATGAGAACTTGCTATTTTTAGTAAGTTTGTCATATGAGCTTGGAATGTTCTCATTTTCTACAGGAAGGTTCATTTTAGAGATATAAGCCTACCATAAAAATCTCATTGCTCCAGCTTAAGTATCATAGAAGTTATTGCAGATTTTCAGTGGAACAATTTGTAGAAAAATCTTCAAGCTCACCATTGGAGGCCTTAGAGTGCCTGGATGAGATTTGAAAACTCGACGGAAGGGCGCTATCACTATTCCAAGCCTATAGATCAAGAGCTGGCATTTCTAAAAAGTGGTGATAATAGCCAATCATAGCAACGATTCATGAGTTATGGCCTTTCGAAGTTAGGCTACCTGAAACTTCTAAAATAATTGTCAAAGATGTATTTGGCTGACTCTATATGTTTTGTTAGGGTCTGTCGGCCTAGGTATTAAGTTTGAGCATCTAGAACCTTCCCGAGCGGCATAAAACTACTTATTTAAGAAAAGCCCGAACATTGTCTAGGACAGCTCTGGGTGATAGTTCGCAGTTTGTCTTGCAAATTAATGTATTGAAGGTGCCCATGCGGGTTAGTGTATTGTACTTATGAATTATGTAATTTCGCATTTGTGGTACAAATAAGAAGTCCATATTTTTTTCTCACATTTTCTGTTGTTT
Source organism: Cupressus sempervirens (assembly GCA_028749045.1). Classification (NCBI taxonomy): domain Eukaryota; kingdom Viridiplantae; phylum Streptophyta; class Pinopsida; order Cupressales; family Cupressaceae; genus Cupressus; species Cupressus sempervirens. The sequence continues at coordinate 50,407,839 of CM053790.1, read as the reverse complement.
CTATGTTTCTGTTATGAGTCATGGTATTAAGGGGAGCACCCTGCATTACATATTTATAACAATACTCTTTATTATTTTATAGGGCTTGTCAGGGGCCGAAATTTCTCAAATTGATGATCTCACGCTTTCTACCATTAACTTTGGCCTTGAGATATATGCGGTATCATAACTTGCACACTTATCAAGTTTACAATTTGAGTTGAACTCATGATGTGTCTTATCGTTTCCTCTTATGCTATATTTGTTTCTTCTTTAGGGTACTCCACATAGCTCAAGGTCTATCAACAAAAACACTGAAACAAAAAAGGTACTAAATGTTGGAATATTAAAAATGGGAAGAGTACTTCTGAGAGGGGGGTTGAATTAGAAGTAACAAACTTTTAAACCTTTTCAAATCCTTTAAAATAAATAACTGAAAGTAAACTATATGCATGTAAACATATTAAATTTACATGGAATAAACACATGCATTAACACACATAACACCAGATTTGGTAACCCAGAAACCCTCCAGGAATAAGAAGGCAAAACTGGGATGGGGATGATACCCACAAAAATTACTACAACAATAATTGTTTAAACACTTCTGATGATCTGCCCTATGAAAGGCCTACCCTGTTAAAGACTTTACACTGTTTCAATAGTGACTTGGTTAAAGGATTTAAAAACACTTTACATGAAGTGTCACCCTGTTAGAGGATTTAGTCACCTTTTCAAAAGATCTATAAAATAACTGCTAAGTTAACCTATCAATATAGGGTTTTCATTATCTAATACAATTGCTAGAGAGTATTAGAAACCTTTGACCTGATTGCTTACAATCTTCAATTGTTGATTCCAGGCACTTGATCTATTTAGTCTAATGTGATCCTTGCTTGATATGATATTTGTTTGTACCCCTTATACTATTCTGATGAACTGGATGTGTAATTGCTACTCAATTCACTAAGTCTATGATGCCCCTATTGTTTGCTCTATTCTGCAATTTGCTATCTGTTTAGCAACTTCCTTGACTTTTCTTCAACAACTTAAAACCGTGGGGTCTAAGCCTTCTTATAAAGACTTTGTAGACTTAGGCTTAGGTATGGATCTATGATCCATATTGATGATTGGCTACATGTTGATTGCATAGGAAATGTAAAGGATTCATTCTTATCCTTATTTTCCTTCAAAATCTTTCTATGTCAGCTCCAAAAATGGTTTACATCTGAGTTTGTGAGGGCACAAACTCATATGTTGATTTTGTGTTACTCAACATATACTGGACTACTGGTGGTTGACATATATTTGATCCTGGTTTGCTCGACACCTATTGTATTCTAGCTTGCTCAGCATCAACTGTGACTTGGCACCTATATGTCACTCCACATATGTATGATGCTCGACACCTAAAGTCACTTGACACTTGTTGGAATTTTGACTCGACACCTACTGTTGCTCGGCATACATAGTGTACTCGACTTCAATATAAAAAGTAGTTAAGTGTGTTGACACTCAAATGTCAAAACCATTCTAAGACCAACACTAAATACAAGTAAAGTTTATATTTTGAAATTTATTATGAATGAATGTATATACATGTACTTAATATTGATGAATACGTGTTTACTTGTTTGTTGTATATATGTAGAAACAATTTACTTTTGTAGAGTTGATGAATGCACCTGAGACTGTCGATGTTAAGGCAATGGAAGAGGTAAAATTTCATATTTTCCTTCTTATAAATTTGAGCTTATAGTATGCATTTTTTCTATGTACATATTAAACCGTTGTGTTTACAAATGAGTACATGTTTTTTTTTTCTTTTTCAGTTTTACAATAATTATCAACGATTTGTCTTATTAACATGTGTTATTTATCTTTTACCTATTACAACACTCTTTGAGATTTCGTGCAAATCTTTTCCCATTTCAATTTGTTAGGAGTCTTGAGCATCAAAGACGGGGTCAAACACAACAGAGGCCAAATGTATGTATGTAGAGTCTTAGTTGAACCCTCTTGTAATCTCAGTTTGGATTGCTTGTGTGTGTGATAGAAATCCCTTATACCTACTCTACAGTTCTAATATTTTATCGCTTACCATAAAGGTTGCGCCTCATACCAAAATTGATTCATCAGTGGTTGTGCCTCCTGCTAGCATGGGAGCTCTAGCTCTTGATGCAATATGTTTTTTGTTTTTTTTACTGTTTTTGGAATCCCTAATGGCACTCTATGATGCTAACATTTTATCACTTACCATACAGGTTGTGCCTCATACCAGCACTGCTTCATTAGTGGTTGTACCTCTTACTAGCACGGGGGATCTAGCTTAGGCTATAGTATATTTTTGTTTTTTTACTCTATTTGGAATCACTAATGCCACTCTATAATGCTAACATTTTATCACTTACCATATATGTTGTGCCTCATACTAGCATTGCTTCATAATGGTTGTACCTCCTGCTAGCATGGGAGATCTAGCTCAAGCTGCAATACATTTTCTTGTTTTTTTACTCTATTTGGAATCCCTAATGCCACTCTATAATGCTAACATTTTATCGCTTACCATACAAGTTGTGCCTCATACCAACATTGATTCATCAGTGGTTGTGCCTCCCGTGAGCATTGATTCATCGGTAGTTGTGTTTCGCATCGTCACTTTACCTCACAATTTTATTAGGAGTCCTACCCATCAACGAAGGAGCGCATTGTCGTTATCATTCAGTCCAACTATGGGACAAGGGGATGAAGTAATGAACAACTCAACTATCCACAATTTATAACCCAATTTATAGTTATTTTCATATTACTTATAGATAAGATATTTGATAGTGTATTTTTATTTTTCTTTTGCAGACACTTGGTAAGCCACAAACTGGATCAAAGAGGCTTAATTTTGATGATCCTACATAGTCATAGATATTGATAGTGATATACATATGTAGTTGTGGTCATCACATGACATTGGCATATATTTGACTTTTGTATTGTAGATATTCAAGATTTGTATTGTGCACATTCGACATTTCTATTGTACACATTCGACATTTGTCAGGTATTCAAATTTTGTGTTTTACCGATGAGACATGACATCTTTTTCTAACTATATGATTGACATTACATGATATATTGTTCATTTTGATATACATTAAACTTGGATTTCCATCCAACTTGTTCAATGTGTGCATACAAACTTGTATTTCAGCTTACTTTCTAGAAATTAATCAAACACATGAAAGTTCTTTATTTTATATAGAAAATATAACATGTTTATCAAATTCATTATAACATGTAATCATATGTCACTTATTTTGATGTAATAAGACATGAAAAGTAAAAATATGTCATGATTTTTGTATTTGTGTCAAAGATTGCAACCTGATAGTGCTTAGAGACCCTTAGGGACACTTCCATTTAGTGTGCTTGATACCATCGGAGGGACATTGTGGCTGAAATGAGGTTGGTCCTAGGCTAAAACTGACCAACTGGAGCTAATAGAGCAGATGATTCGATCCTAGGACCAACAGTTTGAAATATACACAACCTTGCTCATTTTAACTGAGCAACATTGCAACTTTTGGCAATAGGCGAGATACACGTGTCAAATACAAACAAAGTTGAATCTCTAAAAATTGAGATGCATTGTTGTAGGCCTAGATAACATGATCCTGTAGCACCTGATAGTTCATCAATCCCTCACACAAGATTAGAGAAATGTCTGATCAAAGAATGTAGCCTGATGGTGCTTAGAGACCCTTAGGGAAGCTTCCATTCAGTGTGGTTGATACTGTTAGAGGGATGTCATGGATGAAATGAGGTTGGTCCTAGGCTAAACCTGACCAACTAGAGCTAATGAAGCAGACCATTCAATCCAAGGACCAACGATTTAAAATATACGCAACCTTGCTCATTTTAACTAAGCAAAATTGCAACTTTTGGCAATATACGAGATGTGAATGCCGAATACAAACAAAGTCAAATATATAAAAATTGAGATAGGTTATTGTAGGCCTAGATAATGCGATCCTGTAGCACTAGACAGTTTGTCAATACCTCACACGAACTCAGAGAAATGCCCGATCAAAGATTGCAGCTCAATGGTGCTTAGAGATGTTTAGTGTGATCGATATTGTCGAAGGGATGTTGTGGTTGAAAAGAGGTTGATCCTAGCCTAAACCTGACCAATCAGAGCTAACAGAGCAGATGATTCAATCCTAGGACCAATGGTTTGAAATATACACAACCTTGCTCATTTTAATTAAGCAACATTGCAACTTTTGGCAATAGGCGAGATACAGATGCCAAATCCAAAAAAAGTTGAATCTCTAAAAACTGAGATAGATTGTTGTAGGCCTAGCTAACATGATCCTATGGTACTTGACTATTTGTCACTACCTTGCATGAGCTTAGAGAAATGCCCAATCAAAGATCGCAGCCTGATAATACTTACAAACCCTTAGGGATGTTTTCGTTCAATGTGATCGATACTATCGAAGGGACATTGGGGCTAAAGAGTGGTTGGTCCTAGCCTAAAACCAACCAAACAGAGCTAAAGGAGAAGTCGTGGATTGCTAGGAAAAGCCAAAATTGCTCATTAGGTCCTAATTTGGTCAAAAGTTGCTTAATGAGCCAAAAGTTGCTGAATAGGTTAAAAGTTGTTAGGGATGGGAAACTAACGTATTATGTTACTTAATAAGTCCTGGGAATCTTAACTAGGGTCCTAGAATAGTCCTAGATGGGCCCATTTGACCAAAAGATGTCAAGAGTGAAAATTGCTAGAAAATTGTAAAGTTGCTCAAAAAGTTGCTTGAGCAACTTTTGCAATTTTTGCAAAATGTTGCAAATTGAGGTTTGGGAAGTTGTAACTACCCATGCTCAGGTATATGAGCATGGGGAACATATTTTGGAACTCATCTTCAATGCTTTGCAACTTTCTTGCCAAAAGTTGCTCAAGCAACTTTTGAAAGTTACATTTTTTGGTAACTTTTCACCAATTTGGTCAAATGACCTTCCTATCATCTCAAACTTAACCAAAAACCTTACCTATGGTAAAAACCTAACCCTAAGTCTTCATAGACCCTATTGACCTCATGATGACATCATCATCATGCCTTGTGCCAATCAGAGGGCTATTTTAAGCCTAAAAATGGGTGACATAGTGTGGCAGCAAGGACATGGTTCAAAACAACCCTATCCAAGCTTTGCATATGTTGTAGAGAAGCCAAATCAATATCCAAATCTATAATTTATTTTCCTAATGTTTTGGGAGATTGGGGAGAAAAATGCAAGGGGACAACCATCTAAATCCATATAAGTTGAAGATAATTGATTATTTTTTTAAGGATATCATCAAACCCACAAAAAAGAGTTCAAGAGACAAATTTATAATAAATTTATAACAATAATGCACAATATTATATCTCTTATCGGTTTTATATACAAAATCTTGGCTTCTAAGTATGCACATGTTTGACATCTCTTATCGGATTTTTATACAAAATATGACATCTAAATAAGCACATTTTACATGTCTTCTCTTCTTTATATATGAAATTTGGCATCTAAATATGCACATGTGACATCTCTTATTGGATTTATATACAAAATTTGGCATATAAATATGCACATGTCACATGTCTTATCGGTTTTATATACAGAATTTGGCATCTAAATATGCACATGTGACACCTCTTATCAGATTTATATACAAAATTTGACATCTACATATGCACATCACAATGAAGTTTCAACATTTTGCATAACATATATTAAAAATTTTCAAAATTATTCTACCATATGTAGAATGATTTAGCTATATAACAGACAATCAACCAAGGAAACCTTCTAGATTAGCTCTAACTCTTATTGTATCAAGTATTGCCTCGTGATTAGATTCACGTACTTTCCACAACTTCTTGTTAAGAGGCCTACCATGATACGATATCAATTGAATATTTGTTGCAACAATAAGGTTAGAGTAATGAAGAATATGTCTGTGTGTCTCAAAATCTGCAAATAACCACGTGGTAGAATTCTTGAGAGGGCACCTACCTTTAATTGTAAAGACAATTTAAAGTCAAAATTTATACATTATACATGATAAATTGACTTAAAGAGATCTTCATGGTATGGGACAAAAATATACTACCTTCTAAGTCATGTGCATGTCATAGGGACGTATCCTATTGAGTACTCAATATCCTCACCATCAATGACAATAGCTATTAGTTTCTTTTTGGGCTCAATACATTGAGATAGAAAGTAATTTGTTCCTTCATCATTATTCTCATATGTAATAACTACATATACACAACTTGCATTATATAGAAGGATAAGTTAATGGAAAAATTTAAAGTAATCTATTTTAACCAAGTATTAAATTTATAACTTAGTACTCGGTTCAACTAGGTTAGATACATGCTCAAAATCCGTTGATGCTTCAACTTGGTTGAGTTGTAGTGTTCCAAGAAGTTGATATGAATCAATTGTATTCAAAGGTCTACAAGACCATTGGTCAATCCACTCTTTTGATTCACATTCATCCTATAAATGATGCATACATGAAGAACAAAAGCATGCAAGCTTTCTAGTATGAATAGCTAGTAACATTGTATTTGAACTTCAAAATGAATGCATCTCACTTGATCCTATAAGTGTACAACATTCTTGTAAATTTTCAATGTTGGGTTCACATATCAACCAAAAATATCTAGAAACCATAGACTTACCTATATTACCTGGTCCCATCATATAATTGCACCATTACACAATTGTTTAAACATTCACCACCTTCATACTTTAATTCCTCTCTACTAAGGGCTCTTTTCACACACACTCCAACACCATCATGCTCTCCCTTTCCATGTCTTGCCTCAATAAAATTCCAAAAATGTTGCACTCCACTTGTTACATGCATCCTACTCAACCAATAAAACATCCTTACATTCTTGAATTGTATGGTGCAATTGTCTGACCGTATAATGTGATGATTGTATCTTTCATCTTTCCCTCAAATTGTCATAGAAAACTCTAAAAAATCCTTGCACAAAGTCTAATGAATGAGTTTGATCATCACTGATATAGAAGTGATACTCTCTTAATACTTTTATGTCATCCTCTGTGCTATCATGTGCATGAATAAATTCTACGTGTACAAAAATTGACACTTGTATAGAGTAGTAATACATTGGTTGCACTTCATTTTGAGGTTTTAGTGTATAGTTTTCAGTGAAGTCATCAACCAACACAATCGTACCCAAGAGAATAGTGTCCTTACACAACTTGAATTGCTCATCTAACCATCTAGCTCTATGTGTATGACTTATGTAGTCATAAACTATTTTCTCTTGAAATAATTTCATAAAATTAGCTACACATACATTAGTTTTCACTAATTCACACCTCTTTAATTCTTTTCCATCTTTAACACCATATATAACTAACTTGTACTTTCCAAGAGAAACTAGTGTCTTACCAATTTCATGTGTGCTATCTAGATGTAGGCATCTATGCAACTTTTGCAAACCACCACATTGAGGGCAAAAACCTTTCAAACACATGGTCTTATAATAAATGCAACCATCATCACATTTACATAGTACACTTGCAGTAAATTCTCTTGGTTACTTAGGAGGTAATTGTAGACCACATTCATGCAATATTTTGTTAGTATGCAAAGTACAACATATATAATGATAGACATCATAATGCATAAAAAACTCAACATGAAACCTACAACATGTAGTGTGTGTATGATGATGTAGTGTGTGTATGATGTATCTTAACATAGAATGGTTTTGTCATCTCAAAAAACCTTTGGCTGATTTTAATTTGAGAAAATCTTTGAAGAAACATTTCATAAAATTGTGTTTGAGTCATATCCAAAAAATGTTTTGCATATGGCTCACAGATTGTTTTTCCAATTTGTCTTTTGACAACTTCTTTTTGGTTTTGTGAAGCCCTTGTGTTGTCATGCCAAAAGTTTTCTATTAATGTTCTTAGTGCATCAACATAATTTTATCCTTACATGGGAGTCTACCTTGGAATGACCAAAAAGAAGTCTCATTAGAATTCTCAATTTTCTCTCGCCTCACTAAGGCTTCGAGTAACGTTGATCTACTTATCCTTAATAATTTATTTGTTTTGCTTACTATACGAGTTTTTGCCATTTCTTTTCCCATTATGGTTGATGTGAGGACCTGTCGACTTGTATTAGCATCTTTAGTACGTGCTTTGGAATTAATGGATTGGTATGCATCAAAGAGATTTCTAACAATGCATTTTTTATTACTATTTTCAAATATTCTTAACCCCAAAATTCTCATTGTCTCTCTAAATTTCAGATTTTAACCATTCCAACAAGAAGTTGGCATCTTCCACTTTGATTTAAATTTTTAAAATACTTATTCCAAATCTTTTGAACAATTCTCCTACAATTTCTTGCTGGCATTTTATCATGCATTGGCTTCAAAATATTTTCATCAATGTCAATTAGAAGCTTTGATTTTCTCTAAATTATTCTAGGAGATGTTGATGTACGTGCATGCTCTATATTTGCATTACTTACATCAATGTGCATTCATCATTTCAATTTGAGACGTTGCATTAGGGGCATCAGGTGATGTAAGTGTATTTGTCATAATCATTTCAATTGGGGTATGTTGAACATTTTCGTTTGTCAAATTAGGTGTGTTTGTGACATCAATATCAATAAGTAGATATTCAAAACTTACATTGGAGGCATTTGATGATGTACCTTCATGTAATCTCCTCATACACTCCCTTGTTTTTGCGTTTGTTGCCTCTCATTTTTCAATCATTCCTCTCTTGTTCTTTCCCATGATTGTAGATGCAAATTACCCTACAAACAATAACATGAATAAAACAAACAATAAAATACATAACTAAACAAATTTACATAATTATTTTACGCTCAATCATAAGATACTAACATAAAATAAGATGTTGGCACATGAAAAATATAAAATTTAGCATTTCCAAGCACAAAAAACCTTACACTTGCATACCTAGTATAGAAATACATGTGAAACAACAGTAGAATCTGGTGGACCACACTGCAACAACATAATAATCGTTGACATGCTGTTTTATTTACAGTTTTCAATAACCCGATTGGGTTATTGAGTTCCAACTGCATTATCCATGTGGACAAATATAACCTGATCGAGTTTTGTATTACTACTACATAAAGGTATATTGAAGGAGGGAGGGAGTGATGAAGAGAATGAAAGAGAGAGGGTGAGGCTAGGATAAAGAGATAGAAGGGGATATAGAGAGGGAGAGGGAATGAGAGAGAGAGAGAGAGAGGGAGAGAGAGGATAGGAGAAAGAGAGAGAGTGGGGATATGATAGAGAGAGAGAGAGAGAGAGAGAGAGAGAGAGAGAGAGAGAGGATGGAGAAAGGATTAGGGGATAGGAGAAAGAGAGAGAGGGTATAAGAAAAATATAGAGAGGTGTGTGTGTGTGTGTGAGTGAGTGTGTGTGTGTGTGTGTGTGTGTGTGTGAGAGAGAGAGAGAGAGAGAGAGAGAGAGGCACCTAGGTGACATCATAGGTCATCTCAACAAATTAAAGGAGATTCATGCTGGAAGCTCATCCAAACATGTTAGTTTTTCTTATTGTAATAAGTTGATCCTTGTTTGTAAGGTCAAGGAACTTGAGGTGCCATATAAGCCCAAGTTGCCTTAGTCCTAAGGATTTTTCTTTTTGATTTTTTTGGTTAATAAATTGGCTCTAAAAGTATTTTGTGAGCCATTACACCTTATTTAAGTCCTAAGTGTTTCAAATGACCAAAAGGTTAAGTTCTAGGAAGAGTTAGAGAAAAAATCACATTTTGCAAGAAAAGTTGCTGACAACTTTTTGTCAATGTTGACATTTTTTTGTTAAACATTACAAAAGGTCATGTAACTACTCAAACCAACTTGTAATCAGTTTGGAAGGATGTATTTCATATTTAATACCCTCTATGAAGTCAGAGGAGTTGTAAGGTGCACGTTCATCAAGTTTTGATACTTAATATACAAAATTTCTAAGCAATTTATTGTTGTACGGACCTGTACGGATTGGGAGACCAAATCTAGTTGGATGATTTGAATGCATTCTTAATACAATTTACATTGCATTTGGTTTCAGTTTGATTGGTTTATCTTGAAGCAAGTTAGAGAATTTTCTTTGCAAGAAGGTTTAAAAACCCTTTAAATTGAGGGTTTCAAGCAAGATGTGGCCCTAACCTACATTTATACAATTGGTTTTCAATGACCTTCTGGGATTTGCAAGGTTAGGGTATGTATTTTCAGATTTCTAAGTTATATATTTTTCTTAGGTGATCCAAGGGGTAAATGAACGTGCCTTAAAAATGTTGATTTTGTGCACAAGGCTTGGAATGAAGATGTGAAACTTCGCAAGTAGTCATTTCTTGGTGGAAAAGGTTGTGTAAGACCTTTTGCAATAGTAAACCAGTCCTAGGTACCCATCCTTGTGCATTTTCAAGTGATCCATGCTTGATTTGGCCAATTAGGCATGTGAGGCTTGCGTAGGTTCAGGGGTGTTGGAGTAGGTTGGTGAGTTGGTGCTTTGGGGATTTGTGTAACTTCTAAAAGGTTGTCCAAAAATCTATTTTTTTTGCCAAGTCTATTGGAGAAAAATCAAGTTGCTATCCCAAAACCATAAAAAAGGCTACAAGGAGAATTATGCATATTTTGAGAAAATTTGCAAAGCAAGAGTTGGGGAAGTAAACCAGTCATGGAAATCTCATCCTTGAGTGTTAATTGAAGTTTCTTAGGTGTGAATATGACCCAAGGAATAGGTTGAAGACCATTTCTCAATTTTAGCTATTTTTACCATTGTTGATCCCTAGAGTTGCTAATAGGGAAAGTTGTCTTGAAAACTTGAAGAGTTGTTTCAAAAGAATCCATTGTGCTGATACCTATTGGGAAGAGTCTTTAAAGGCTCTTGAAGATTTAAGAAGGAAAGATTGCCTTAAGTTCTTAAGTTGGGGTATTTACCAAGCTTTTGGTGTGAGCACTTTGCATCAGAGAGAGATAGAGAGAGATTAGGGGGTATGATAGAAAGAGTGAGAGAGAGATAGAGGGAATGAGTGAGAGAGAAGGGGATAGGAGAGAGAGAGAGAGAGAGAGAGAGAGAGAGAGAGAGAGAGAGAGAGAGAGAGGGGGGGGGGGGGATATGAGAGAAATAGTGAGAGAGAGAGAGAGAGAGAGAGAGAGAGAGATTAGGGATATGATAGAAAAAGTGTTTGTGTCTGTGAGACAGAGAGAGAGGGAGAGATTATGGGAGTTTATGAGATATGATAGAAAGAGTCATAGAGAAGGGGATTAGAGAGAGAGAGAGAGAGAGAGAGAGAGAGAGAGAGAGAGAGAGAGAGAGAGATTATGGGAGATCAGGGGATATGATAAAAAAGAGTTAGAGAGAAGGGGATAGGAGAAAGAGAGAGAGAGGGGATATGAGTGTGTGTGTGTGTGTGTGTGTGTGTGTGTGTGTGTGTGTGTGTGAGAGAGAGAGAGAGAGAGAGAGAGAGAGAGAGAGAGAGAAGGGGATAGGAGAAAGAGAGGGAGGGTATAGGACAAAGAGAGTATGAGAGAGATCTTGAGAGATGATGGGATGGAGATAAGAATTAAATGATATGATAGAAACGGTGAGAGAGAGAGAGAGAGAGATTAGGGGATATGATAGAAAGAGTGAGAGAGAGGTGGAGAGAATGAGTGAGAGAGAAGGGGATAGGAGAAAGAGAGAGACTAGGGGATATGATAGAAATAGTGAGAGAGAGAGAGAGATTAGGGATATAATATAAATAGTGAGAGAGATATCTAGTGGGATGTGGAGAGAGAGAGAGAGAGAGAGAGAGAGATTAGGGGATATGATAGAAAGAGTGGGAGAGAGATGGAGAGAATGCAAGAGAGAGAGATTGGGGATATGATAGAGAGACAGAGGGGGGGATGGGACAAAGAGAGGGAGGGGATAGGACAACATGAGAGAGAGAGAGAGAGAGAGAGAGAGAGAGAGAGAGAGAGAGAGAGAGAGAGAGAGAGAGGATGGGATGGAGAGAAGAATTAGAGGATATGATAGAAAGAGTGAGAGAGAGAGAAGGGGATAGGAGGGAGGGAGAGAGAGAGAGAGAGATTAGGGGATATGATAGAAAGAGTGAGAGAGAGATGGAGAGAATAAGTGAGAGAGAAGGAGATAGGAGAAAGAGAGAGAGGGGATGTGAGAGAGAGAGAGAGAGGGGAGGGGGAGAGAGATTTGGGGAAAGGATAGAGAGAGAGAGAGAGAGAGAGAGAGAGAGAGAGAGAGAGAGAGAGAGAGAAGCGGATAGAAGAAAGATGGAGGGGGGATAGGAGAGAGAGGATAGAGAGAGATTAGTGGATATCATATAAAGAATGAGAGAGAGAAGGGGATAGGAGAAAGAGAGACATGGATAGGATAAAGAGTGAAAATGAGAGAGAGGGAGAGAGAGAGAGAGAGGATGGGATGGAAACAAGGATTGGGGGATATGAGAGACACTTGTTTAGTATAATACATAACTTGATCTCTCTCTCTCTCTCTCTCTCTCTCTCTCTCTCTCTCTCTCTCACACACACACACACACACACACACACACACACACACACACACACACACACACACACACACACTCCGTCCCTCAATTTAACCTTGTGAAGTAGTAATACAAAACCCGATCGAGTTTTGGAGAACCCGATTGGGTTTTGAATGCATTTTTTTTTTCATAACCCGATCAGGTTATTTGAATCCAAAAAACTTGATTGGGTTGTGGCATGGTGATAGCCTAGGAAAATGACCCAAAGGCTTGGGAGACTGTTTTTCCTCCATTTTTTTTCCTTTAGACATTTTTTCATCTTCTAAGATGAATTATCATCTTTGTCTTCATTAGGTATGCTAATGGTGAAGTGGGTATCTCTAAAATCACCACCATAATCTTACACATCTTCTTAGCTTTCTACCATTTTCTCAATAAATTTTGACATACTTAACCAAATTCAAAATAAATTACATATTACTATTCTACACTTGATTATATACATATTGTTAAAAAAGTTTCCATTTTCAATTATTTTGATGCAAGTTATGCTCAACACATGAATAGGTACTAAAATTTCAAGATGTAGTCTATTCAATAATTCATAACAAAAAAAATACTCTTCACAAAATTACAAAAAAATACACAACTTCTACATATGAGTTTTAACTATTATCATACCAAAGGGATATGCAAGATATTAAATATAATTATGTCTTTTGTGCTGCACATGAAAATAGCTATGTTATGTTTTTTAAAAAAATCAAGAACTATTTTTCATGTGCATAGGGTTTGACCCACCTAATATTATAGATTTTGAAAAAACTCTAGTAGTTTAGAAAGTAGATTCAAAGTACTACAATTTATATGCTTTACACATCTTGTCATTTTTAGTGGATGACCCTGAAATGTCCTGTCCAAGTTCAGATTTATTTGATTTTAAAAAAAAGGTGTCCACTTATACCCCCCTTTTTGTACACCATCTTGGTGTACTCACCCTCTAAATTACTTATTCTTATGCCCATTCAATTCATTGTTTTCACATTGTTACAAAAAAGAATATTAGTTTTTCTTTCCCATTTTCTTAGCCTAGCTCTTGATTATTACCCTCCTAAAATACTTACTATCCACATGATGTACTATATCTTCTTGACTCTTCCATCCACCATATTAGGCCTACCATTACCACTCAACCAAGTTGTTTCTACACCCAACACTATATCCAATACCCTAAATAAGTGTCATACTTCTTTCATGCCATTGTCCAAATTTATCCCTCCTACCTTTCCTAATTATGAATACACACAACTAGAGCCCCTAACTATCTGTTGGAAACTACAATTAGAACAATTGTTGTGTTGTCATTGATGTCTAATCTATTGGTGAGATTGTTTCCTATTTGATCTAAATTTCATATATATTTGATTGATGAAGAGGATTTGAGAAGTTGTTCATAACAAAAGCATCTAGAGGAAAGATTGAGTTATGAAGAGGAAACTACAAATGGACATTTCATCAATTAGACTTTGACAAGACAAAGTGATTTTTTAAATCATGTTGATAGAGGAGAAGATAGTAATGTTCAAGTCTTGATAGTATAAGAAAAGATAGAGATCACTTATGCAAGTTGAACGAGCAATAGAGTAAAAGATTAAGGAATTTTGATGTACATGTTGAGTGATGCTAGTGTCAACCAAGCCACAGTAAGTGTCGAGCAAATTCAGTGTTGACCGACCATTAGTATCGACCAAGTGACAGTGTTTATGCCCAACAAGAAGTTTTATAAGTGATCGAGTAATTCAGTGATGACCGAGCATCATAACTTAATGTTGGCCGAGGAACAAGATTTTAACTATTTGCGAGGAATCGTAATTTCCAGCCGATTAAGTTGATTTCTTGGGATATGGAAAATGCGTTGAAGATAAGAATTGATGAGTTGCATCATTTAATTTCAAGAGAGGATTAGGTAAAAAATTTAAGAGATGAATTCATGGACAAGTTTCTAGAAAAGAAGAGATTTATAGAATGGCGATTAGATACAATGTATCTGATGGATCAAACCATGAACCCTAAGATTGACCATGTTGATTAAGTGGGAAAAGATAAGAACTACCTATTTAAGGATGCACAAAGACGAAATTTCAGGAATGCGTGTGTGGAAGAGTACAAAGTGTAGAAAAATGTGTGCATGTAGAAGTTCTAGAGAGTTGGAGTTGTTATTGATGTTGTTGACTGGTGAATCTAAGCAGAAGGCTTAATTGAGTTGAGAAGAAGTGAAGGGTGATTACTTGAAGAGTTTATACGCAAATATGAGATTAAGATGACAATGGAGACCAGACAGTGAATCAGTATGTGGGGCTGAATAGAGATCTGTACACATGCAAAGTGAGTTGTACTAAATAGATCAAACATGTTGTTACTTTCTAAACCTAACAGTCTATCTAAATTATTTAATCAGCTGACATTCTAATGGAATTTTCTAAAGTCTCTAATAAGGCCACTTCTAACAGGGTGATTAAATCCTTTAGCAAGGTCACATTTAACAATGTGTATTGTTACCTTTAACCGGGTTGGCTCTTAATAGAGCTCACTTTAGAAGAGTGAAAATTGGTGACATATTGCTGGTGGGTTTTCCCAAATTGGGTTTCCAAGTAAAATCTTAGTGTCAAATTTGTGTGGATGTTATTATGTTGTTTTATTGATTTAAGTTTACATTCTGCAAGTCTATTATTTATAGAACAATGGACAACCAATTAATGTTGCAAATAGATTACAATAGAGGCCGAGCAATGGAATGATAAGATTTGAAATTGTTTGAGTGTTTGTTTGTTCAATTGGTACATCTGGACCTTGGATAACTGATTCACACCCCCCACCCCCCCTCCCAATTATTCTAAATATTTTAACACTATCATTATTCACCATTTCTTCCTCTATCTTAGATGCAATAATCTACAGAAAACAATTATGAGATAAAATGGATGCAAAGCCTAATTGACTTGAGATGGCGATAAATTCAAATATGCTAGACATAAATTATTGTAGTTTGATAATGTGGCATAAGCACTATCTATGGGTTTATTGTACATTGATTTTTAATGTATAATAGTTTAGGTGACGCTCCACCTAAATCCAAGATTATATGTAGCTCTACGTATGAACTTCTTTTATAAAGATTAGTTATTAACAAAGATATATCCATACACTTCAAATAATATTCAATTAAGTGGTTACATGTGCTTTCTCTTGGTCTATATATTCATTTCATTCTCTCATCATTTTCTTAAGTGAGCCTAAGAATCAAATGAGCACATTAATGACCATAGCATCCAATTTTAGTCTTTACGCTTCAAACTCCTCAATGCATTACATCATTAAGAGTAGCAAAACTATTTCTATTAAGGAACTACTTCAACTATTTAAAGATAATGCATACTTTTTTTCTTCTTTCATGGATTTATTTGCACTTGTACAATTGTAAATTTTGAAGTACTATCTCCATATATCCATACGTATGATTTTTTAGGTAAAAATACTTCTTTAACTTCCAAAAAAAAAAAAAAATTAACTAAAATTTTCAAGGGTAATGGTGTTAAGGAAAGTGTTTATGAAGTTGTTTGTACATGTCCACTTTTCCTTCATTCAAACCAAATACATATAGGAAGTTTACTAAACTTTAGGAATATGTGGATGTTCTTCAAAGCATGTTGATTGCTAATTTACTTACACTTCCTCTCATTTGTTTTGTTAGATCCTAGTAACTAACTTCCAAGATTGTTTAATGATCAAGCATTTTGTACAACAATCATTGAGAATAACTTCTTATGATGAGGTGCAAAACATCAATTAAAAAACATGATCAAAGTTAAAGAGGTTAATGATAATTAACATCCACCAATGTCACTTGCTAATAGTCTATTACATATTAGCCCATGACTGGATACAATATTTAAACGATATTGAGACATATTGTGATGAATGAATAAAATAAGGTTGAAAAATGAATAAAGTTCGTATGAAAAAACTTTTGAGGGAAATATTAAGTCTAATTCTACTCATCCTCTTCCTTTTGACTCATTGATTTCTCTTTATGACGAGTAGATTCCATCAAAGAATCACTATGGACCACCAAATATTGTTAAAAAAAATGCAAAAATGAGAATTTTTATGTTCTTATTGATTCTACAAACATATATAACATGTGCATAAAGGATCTCTTCATATGTACAAAACAAAAACTACAATTTTATGCTCATTCAATAATCTCTTTAAGATGACAAATGAAAAGATAAGTATGGGTTTTATCCTCTTACTAGTGGATTTTAGACCAAAAACGATATCATCTTTTGGCACATCATCAATTGATTCTCTATATTACTCATAAAATAATGTATTCAACATCTAAACATTCCTTTTCTGTTGCAGAACATCACTATGTCAAATTTGTACATGAATAAGAAAAGTTAGGAAGATCCAAAGAGAAAATAAAAAATTAATTGTTGAGTTGAGTTGATTCAATTTAGATACATATGTTTTAACTCCAAAAGAAACCACATAAGAAGATGAAGAATGTAGCAATTTTTTTAAAAAAAGTAGAACCTCATAAACTTAAGTAAATTATTGTTAAAGTTCAAATGATTAAATTAAAACATCAAACAAGAAAAAAACAAGGATATCAAAGAAGCCAATGTGACATAACTACCTTGTTTTATGTGTAAAGGAATATGTAAAAATTAAATACAATTTTACAGCATACCATAATTCTATCTTTCCACCACAATAATAAGTTAAAAAGTGTAAATGTGCATGAAAAGAAACTCATACTATTATCCTTTTTGATCATGTGTTTAAACCTAGCTTGGAGAAATAGCAATTATAAATACTTGATTGAGAAGACAAGCAAAGTGGAATAATAAGAGAAATAACATGAAGATAAAGTGGATAATTAATATGAAGACGTTCTCTTCCAGAGGAGCTAAAACATAAGGTAGCACCTAATTTTTTTTCTATAAGAAGAGAAATAACATGAAGATCAAATGGATAATTAATATGAAGATGTTCTCCTCTAGAGGAGGTAAAACATAAGGTAGCACCTAATTTTTTTCTCAATGATTCATAAGCATCACAATTTAACACGTCTATATTCACCTATTCACCTATAACTTGAATCACACATTTATATTCATGATATTCAATTGTATTTTTTCATTTTGTTTTGATTTATATATTGCACCTCATTGTTTATGTTTTCTCACCCTTTCTTCCTTCTCTATTCATTTTCATACCCCTTCTCCCCCACTTAAGAGATTTGAAAAAAAAAAAAAAAAACTATTCTCATTTACAAGTTACATACTCTTTATGTAGGTATGTTTTATGTATCCTTTCCTTTGATTTTATTTCCCAATTGCCTCTATTCCTCAGCTTGGAATAACCCTTTAGTTTCATACTCTATCTTTTGCATATTACGGTTGTTCATGATTTATGATTATTACTCTTACCAATTTTCTTACTTTGTCTTATCGCCTTCCATTTAATAGTTGCTACCTACTTTCACATTTACTCTCCTTTTTCTTATATCTATTGACTTCTTTTCTATTTGTGGTGTTCATCTTACTATGATGTCTATATTATTGCATCATTCTTATTAATGTTTACTCATTGTTCATTTACATTGCTAAATCATAATTTCAAGAACCACTTGTTTAGTCTATCTTACTATATCATTCTTATAGATATTATATTTTGATCTTACATTGTCATATTGCACATCTACTTTAGTTTCCCTTACTCTAAAGACATTGTGCCTTCCCCCGCCATACATAAGGCTTTCATGTTCACATCTTTATTTTGGGTTCTTAGACTTTCATTGTCATAGGTTATATTTGTGCACACAACTTGTCAATTATAGCATTGTGGTTTTCTCTTTATATATAATTAACACCATTTCACATTAGAGGCTCATCATTCCTTATCCTCTTCCACAACATTGTCATTCCTTTATATTGGGGACATTATCTATTCCCCTCAATATTATATACTTATATTACCAAGATTATGCACTAGGGGAATCTCATCTCCCCCTACATAAATTACCTTAAGTCCTATCTACATCCACCAAAGTCCTATCACCTTACACCATGTGCATTGATGCTCTTGTACACCACATTAACTATATATCTCTTGCTCTCTTTTTATCTTGATGATGGATCATGTAGTGTGATTCGAAACATTGATGGTAAAAATCTCTACACAATCAAATCCAGAAACAAATATATTATTAACTATATATGTTTATGTAGGTCCTTGTATACTTATAGGGGTATTTTTTGCCACCGTGTCATAATTTACACTACCCATGCTAAGGAAACCCTACCTTCCTTGATGCTATCTCAAACCCACATGTACTTACCATGCTTTGCCAAACTAATTTTACTTGTTGATTATGACTAATGTATGATTTGTTGCTATTTATTTATATGATTAGATACTCAAATACTTATCTATAAATGACATTTACTTGTATGTAAATTTATTCATCCTATAGATACAAGCAATTTAAGGAGGGGGCCTACGCATATTTTCACTCACATCCATATTTTGAGCTTCCAAATAGAGACATGTGCTATACAAACTTAACAAAGTGACTAGACATATCATCGCAATTCGATATCCTTTAATGTCTAAAAATTTGCCTTCCATGCATCTTTGTGAAAGATGCATGTACTTTAAGATGCACAAGTATTTTAGGATTCACATGCACCTCAAAGTTGGGGCAAAATCTTATGGTAAAATTCACATATCCATATAATTTTGCATTTAGTTTTATGCACCCATTTTAATGAATGTCTTAATACATGTGTACTAATCAACATATATCACAATCTTATGTTAAGTTGGGCTCTTTTAGTAACCCTTACTAATTGTGTGCACACACTTTCTCAATTCTCGCATTTAGGTCCCACTTTATCCATACATATACATACATCAAGCATTCATCTCATCCATGTGTATATTGCACATATTCTAGATGTAGTTATTATGCACTTCGACGAGAACGTTAGTATAACTATCCATAATCATTTCTATGACAATGAAGTTAACCCACATGTCTAGAAATTCAAAGCCCTCTTTTATTTTAGAGCACTCAATGAGCAAACAAAACTTGAACCTTTTCACTTGGTTCATTAAAAGGAACAATAAATCTACAAGCATCATCGTAAGGTGTGTACATACAATATTCAAACCTTTCTAGATATTTAATAATATCATCAAGTCTTGAATATTAAAAAAGAGAAAAATAATTTGAAGTTTCATTAAGAAAATAGGAAAACAAAGATATATATTATATAAGATTAAATTTATACGTGAAGGAAAGTTTTTTGTCATTATATGGAAATCGCATTTCCTCAACAAAATTTGAACAATACCAAAAATCTTCATCAAAACTTTACGGTACAGGCTAATCTCCCACAAAAAAGTACCAAAGACAAATGAAAATCAAATTTTTTTGTCTACATTCACAAAAACATAGTGATTTTTCTCCAATTTTTTTTGTTGTTTTTGACTACAAACTATGCAAATCATGAAGATCAAACACTGAAATTTTCAAAAAAATCCATGATATTTTCGATCTTTTGAAAATTGGTCAATTGTACATTTTTGTGGAAGGATAACTGAATCCAAATTTTATATTTGTTAATCATCTTATTAATTATTATTAATTTTATTATTTTATTTTATTTTGATATATTTAGACCATATTTTTCTTCAATGACCTAAGGGAACAAAACAATTTGTAGAGCAAACCCTAAACTTTTGAACAAAGAAGATTCGGGAAGAGTAAAAACAATGACAGCTTGCCCTGCAGACATTAAAAATATACAATTCTGGCCTCTGATTTTGTCATACGACAGTAAGCAAAGAAACAAAATACTGCAGATTAGGCATCAGTAAGGCCAACGGTTAGAAAGTTAAGATGAAGAAAAGAGAATTGGTTCAAAGAAAATAAAGCTGATTGCATATATGTGGAAACAAAACTTTTGCCACGCCCATTTCGCCCAAAGAAGACATAAATAATGATAGAAAATCCTAGGTTTTCAGTACAAAATAGCTGTCTGGGAAAGGGACAAAAAAATTACTGTGTATACGTCGGCAGAAAAACAGTCTCCCGGCGTTTCGAACTCGCGACCATCGATTGGCGTTTCCAAAGCTGAAATCGGAGGCAAAAGGAAGCCTGCCATACAAAAATCTTTTTGTAATTCTAAGCTCGCCGGAGAGTAAAAAGGTAATCCTGCCTAAATTTAAGGTAATATAATAATATTTCTCTCCGGCCTAAATTTAGGGTACAGTTTAAACATAGCGATCACGGGTTCGAAACTCCCCGCGGTCTCAGAATTTTTTCTCTGCATCTGCCTGAAAAGGGAAATCTATTGCAAAGTACATTGAAAAGGATAGAATTTACAAAGCGTTGAAAGTCAAAGTGTGGAAGTGGGTTTCTATGATTAATTTGGGAGCCTCGTGATCGAGATGATTGCCGTTTTTTCCTTGGTGATATATATACAATGAATATACGCAAGTTCATCTTTCAAGTTATTACGTCAATGAAAGCGTGGAGTTTTCTCTTTAAATGTTTTGCGAAAATCACAAGATCTAATTTAATCATGGGATGGGGGGAAACTTGAGGAATTCATGCTTCGATGAGTGTTGATGCATTTTAGTCTACCATTTACACGTTTCTCATGATTTGTGTGATCCTCTAAATTTAAGAGTTCATAATAATAATAAAATAATAACATTGAGATGATCTGTTTGCTTGGTCTATTTTACAACTACAATGATGATGTATCTTGACATCAAGATTAGTTGTAGGGTCATTTTAGGTAATAACAATAAACTAACAATTTAGTCAAATTTTGGTAAAGTGATCTATAATTTTGTAAATATTGTGTTGCATCATTTTCTACATCGTCTTGATATATATTATTATTTATAATAATAAATAGTTAATGGGTTGGTTGACTTATTATAGATCACGTTGAAAACTTAAGTGTATATGTGCATCCAACTACTTAGATCTTGCAACACATAATACATTGGTATTACAATAATAGTACTATTATCTCCTACTTATCAATAATAGTACTATTATGTATAACAATAGGTCAATCACACAAGTAGCCAACAAGTTAAAAGTAGCTTATTGCAAAATACTATGGTAGCTTAGGAATTCGCACATGCAACTTCTTAGATCTTGCAACACAATAAATTATTGATGTTGCAATGTCTAATTATTTTGTTTTGTACATTTTATTTTAGCTCCTTACACTGTAATATAGTTATCAATCTATGTGATTTGATATGTCTCTACCACAAAATAGATTGTTAAGCACGTATATATGCTACATGCACCAAATTGATCCCCAAAACAATGCTATTAGAGCATACACTTCATATCCCATCCAATGGTATTAAAACTCATATATCTATAATGCCTTAGTTTGTATTTCCATCTATATGATGTTAAATTATAAAATGTTGGGGCCCTTCCATAAAATGCTAATTATGGAAAGTTGAGGCTTGGGATTTATGATTATGCTACTTACCTTCCTATATAATGATCCAAGATTATAGATTGATCTCCAAAGATATTAGTTAAGGATGTGCTTGAAAGAATGAATGGGGGATGCTCTACGATTATAGTGAGAAGATATGGAATTACAATGTGCATATGATAGAGAAAACATCATAAATTAATTTGTGAAGCTTCTTGAGCATATTTAACATTCTCTAAAGAGTTTGCCTCCAACTAACTCTTCAGTAGTTTTGTACCATATAAAGTGCATGCCAACTTAGACATCCCGACTTTTAAAGTCAATACATATTGTCCTATATTACTAGTTTAATCTCTTTTTACTATGCTTGACATAATAAATCCTTTTAAAATGATAATATTACCTTCACCCTTCTAAAAATTTCCTTGTTGGTGAAAAGATAGTAGCCAAACATTATGCATCCCCTAAGGATGTACTTGTATCTCTAAAACGGTTTCATAAATGATCTAAAAGAAACATTTTATGGGAACTGTGAAGATCAATGCATCAAGTTTTCACAACTATAATAGGCACTGGGTAATTTTATTTTATTTTTCAATTATTTGCTAGAGACCGATAAAATTTTATTTTTAGTGGACTTGTGAATATTGATGTTGAGATCTTGATACATCACTTACTCTATTAGTTGTACATGATCATATTAACATTTCTCTATTTTGGAGAGAACTTTGTCCCGCATTATTTTCTCCTTTTTATGAGAGATCAATTATACATAGGTACTTGATACCACATATTAGATCATCATTTGGCATTCATTTCCATAAATTTCATCTCAAATTGCATTTAAGAGGGGTGCTAGTGCAAATGATGTTATTTTCTATCTAGTTTTTAGTGGGAACCTAAATACATGTTAAATTTACTTAGGAATTGAGTTATCCTCATTTCCTAAGTATTAATTTTAGAATTTACTTATATGATGTTGCAATGTTTATCTCATTTAATATAAGTTTTCTAAGCATTTAATGTTAGAAGTAGTGGTTGTAATTGCACGAAAATAATTGACATGTTAATGCCCAATATAACCACTACACTTATAGTAGACGCAAGAGATTGGTAAACCATGTCACAAATCCCCGTGAGATATGTTGGTGCATTGCTGAAAATCCCCCTCCCAATGTTACTCGTCATGGCTTATGTGGATTCGAACTTGTGACCAAGCTTTGATACCACTTGTTAGAAGTAGTGGTTGTCATTGCACCAAAAGATCAACCCGTTAATGCCTAATACAACCACTAGACTTATAGAAAAATGAGAGTTTGTTAAACCATGTTGAATCCTCCATAGAGATATGTGCACTACCAACTTTTTATATTTGCATCATGCATTTAGTATTTGTAACATGGGTAGTTATCACATTGCATGATTAAGAATCATGCCGATATTTTATTTAATCCTACCTCTCAACTTGCATGTATACGAAAGGCCTCTTTCACATTCATATTCATATTCAACATTATTTAGTATGTCCATTATTGCTCAACTTATATTGTCATTCTCTCTTGTTTCAAAGCTATTCTGCCCTAGTGGGATTTATGGGGGTGTCAAGGAATCACCTTTCTATTTCTCTAGTGGTCATACATCCATTAGACACATGGGATTTCTCTATATATCTATCTTATACAATCCTACACAATCAAGCCAAAATCAAGTTGAAGGCCAATAAAAAAGAGTCCAAGTATCATTAACGTGTAAAAAAAAACACAAATTTTGTCACAAAGTAAAATTTAAAATCTACGATGAATTCACAATAGAAACACACCACCTAATAAATAGAATAAACAAACCAATGGTGACACTTTTTATGTTTAATTCTCAATACTAGTAGTTACTCAATCAAAAGGTGGTGTACAAAAGGCTTAAACATGCATAGCTAGATTTCTACAACACCACCAACTTGATCCTGGAAATAAATAAGCATATATCATAGATGCATATCCTAGTGCCATGAACGAGGTTACCACCATTATTTCTTCCTCAATTTTTTTCTTGAGTGAAGCAAAGAGGTTGTACCATTCAACACTACATTATGACTTTGTGAAATGTTAAAAAATGCCTCTAAATTTGTGATTCCTAAATTTTTCATTCTAGTTCACTTTTATAACTATGAATTTTATGTCCATAGATTAGAACTTGAATATGAATTTCACTATGTATTATTTAGAATTATACTTGCTTCAATGTCTTCAGTATGTATATATGAAGGTGTGATGTATATAGATACCATTGAGGTTAATACTAGGTAGGGGAATCTTCCTTGGTACCATGTTATTGTCTTTGTGTTGCTAAGCCATGGATCAAATAAAACCACAACCATGCCTAAATTTAATTTCAATGGATGTTTCTTGAAGTATAGTATATGGTTGTATCTTGAGTAGTCACCCAATTGCTCCCCTCAATTCACGAGAATGAATAAAGTTACGTCCTCAAATACACCACTATTAAATTTTGCAAATCAAATTGATTATAGATATATGTATGTTATTTAGCAATATGTGTGATGTTGATACACTTATCAACTTCAAGATTAATGTTTTTAAGTAAGTTTGATTGCAGAATTTGATCACCACTGAATTATTGAGTCTAATTGCAAACGTTAAGTAGTAGTTGTCAATTTCTAACCATAATTAATCAACCATGAGTTCAAACTATAGTAATTATTAATTCTTAACTTCCGTTGATTTCACATGAATTTGTATTGAAGACTATCATATTATGGGTTCATTATTTATTTTTTCAAACTATAATTGCATGGATTTAATACATATATCTTCAATAATTTGTCGTATAGGATTTAATTAGATTGAAGCTACAAAACATCATTTAATATCCCTCTTAGCTAGGGAGGATAAATACATGATTTGATATTATGTCAATGTTATATCAAGATTGCATAATTAAGAATATCTTTGATAAGAAGATATTCACAATTTTTAGACATAATCTCATAGTATATGGAGTAATGGCCTTAGTTCATATCAAGTCACTTGATACTCACCAATTACTCACAATGTCGATAAGGTATGTAGATATCATCTCATGACGTCATGGGTAATGACCTCTTGAATATCGAGTCACATGATATTCACCAAGTACTCAAAAATGTTCATAAGGCATGTGCAGACATGTCCTCAATAATACTTACCATATGAACATCATAATCATGGTTTGTTTAATCAAATTAATCCACCTTGCAAAATATAATCTATCATGGTTTTCTTAGACGTGTCATAAGACATCTATCATAATAAAGGATTGAGTTGTAAGATTGTCACCTTTCAATAACTTCTACAAATACAAGTGATAATCATTTGGAAATCGTCACTTCTTCATGATGTACATAGAGCCCATATAGTCATGAAATAATACTCATCAATAAAGTAATTCATTAATACAATAAACAAATATTTTGAGATTCTTCTCAGTAATTACAACATACCAAGTTTACCTCTCAAGTGTTCCACTTCCATTTTTGCAAGAGGTTCAATGAGGATGGTAAAGAGTAGTGAACTCCCTCTTAATCCAATATTTCACTTTTTTTTTTGAAGTTCTTTACAACAAAAAATTCTTTGAACCCAAGTTTGAAACATCAACTTTAGCGAAGGAAGCTTGATGTTTGAGTCTATTAGGACATCTTACTGCAGTATAACCATAGTTGTTGCATCTATAACATTGTATTTTAGAATAGTCTTTATGTTTCTTATATGTATGTTTACCATTTGAGTCCTTGCCATTTTTCCTTTTCAAATTTGTGGTGAGAATCTGAATGTCTTTATTTGTGAATTCTATATCGATTCCTCTATATATTAAATTACACTCTTCTTAAATGCAGTCAGCTTTTAGTTGTTCAAATTTGGGGAGCTTGGAACGAACACTTACTCCTTGTCTAAAGTTTTTCCATGAGATAGGGGGTCCATTTAAAGTTATCAAAGTTAACTCTTCATTATCATAGATGTGACCCATTGTTGAGAGTTGATTTCTTAATTATGTTATCCTCATTAAGTATGAGGTGATTGCCTCTCCTTTATGGATTTTAATATTAGAGAGTTGATTTTTAAGAGTAAGAATCATATTAGTATTGTTGATCTCAAATATTTTTTCCAAGGCTTTGAACATATACATAGCCTAACTTTGTGATAATAGGTAGTAGATGGGTAAAAGCACAAACTTGTGTCACCTTTTATAAAGGAGAAGTGATATCAGAATTTAAAGTCTTCAACTTTAACGAAATAAAAGTGGCATTTGTGCTTAGAATTTGAAGATGATGTAAACTAATGAAATGTGTAAAATTGGATGAAGTTTATGTCTATAATTTGTTTTAAAAAAATTGAGTGAAAATTTTATTTATTTTTGAATTTTTAAAGTGTATTTTTTAATTTTTTAAAAATACTAAAAATATAGAGTTTTTTTCCCATCAAACAAATATATGCAAATGTTCATATTTTGGTTTGATTTTGGAATATGTTAGAGTTAACATGTATATCTAGTCCACCGAAAAAGAAAAATTGAAATTTGGCTAATATTTTTGAAGTTATAACTGGTCAAAGTCAAAGTTATCAGAAATTGACAGTTTTTTTCTCCCGTCAAACTTTTTTCATCAAATCTACATATTTTTAAAAACAAATTACATATTCTTGAAGAAGACTCTCTCCTCTAGTGCAACATAAAAAAAATTAATTTTTTAACATGATTTACTATTTTTTTCTTATTTTTGAATACACATCTTCCCAAATCTTAAGATACCTACTTGTAATATTTTCAAATTATAACATATTATTCATAATAAAAATAAATAAAAAATTATATGATCATAATCAAGACTCCGAGAACTACAAAAATATATTTTTAGTTTTAAAAAAAACTTCAATTTAGTAGGTCAAATTGGCCTTCAAAGTGAGATGTTTACAGAAGTTCTGATTTTTGCTTGTTTGGCTGCCACATAGGATGCCACATAGACTGTTTCGGACGGAATAGTTACGACCGAAACGGTTTCGGTCGAAACCCCTGTCGGCAAATTAAACTGCCAGTGGTTAATGTCACTGTTTGATATATAAAAAAATTGTTTTTTCTTTTTTTTAAAATTAAATATATAGGGACAACGAAAATTGGAAGAGGATTTTCGAAAGACAATTAATTTTGAAGCAATTTTCAA
This sequence comes from Cupressus sempervirens, assembly GCA_028749045.1. Classification (NCBI taxonomy): domain Eukaryota; kingdom Viridiplantae; phylum Streptophyta; class Pinopsida; order Cupressales; family Cupressaceae; genus Cupressus; species Cupressus sempervirens. The sequence continues at coordinate 50,380,532 of CM053790.1, read as the reverse complement.
CAACTGTTCTATGGATTGAATCAATATTGCAAAGGATTGAATATTTTGAAGGTGCTTTTTTTCTCATCTAATTATTTTTATTTTTATGTATTATATATTGAACCATTAGCTAATATTTAGTGAAATCTAAATTTATTTATTTTTGTTTCTATAGATTGAAATATTCAATGGGTAGTAAAAGGAAAAGATCAAGGAAATATGATAGAAAAAGAGATGACAAAATGAAAGGCCATACAAAACATAATCAAAACCAACCTACTGAAATTCCTGAATAGGATGAGATTCATGAAGAAAATGAAAGTGTTAGTGTAGTTTTTGATTTTTCCTATTTTGCTAGGTTTTTCCTACACTTTTAATAATCTCGCTTAGGTTAATAAAGCATGTCTTATTAGGCGAATGGTTGTGAGGTGTCACCTTCCTACATGTGAGCATCCATTAGCTATCTTGGGAAGATACTTTGCTATCTTTAGTCCGATAGATGGTTGCTCCTCATTGGTTGGTGTTGCCACCTCCTCCCTCTTCCTAGCCTATATAAGCATGCTACCTGGCTTGTATTTGGATATCTCTTGTTTTTGCATCCTCTTAATGCTATTTTGCTTCGAGCATTTGCATTACTCTCTTGGAGACTAACTCTATGATGCTATTTTGATTTTGTATCATTTGCATTCATAGTTTAGATATTTACTCTTTGCACTAGTTTTCTGGGTTATTAATCTTTTCAGATTCTAACAGAAAGTAATGAAGAGGAAGAAATTGGCAGCTCTATTGATAGAGACAAATTAGAAAGCATAAAAAATTTGATGGATTTGGATGAAGAACTACTTTTTAACCAAATTCCATCTAAAGATATGATAAACGATAACACTATTAGAAAGCATTGTCAGAACATGTGGGATGAATATTTCAAGGATAAAAGTATATTTGGACAGGTACAATTATTTGTCAAGTTATTTAGGAGAAAAGATATGAGACCTGTTTTAGAGTTGTTGGGTGTTGATAATAGGAAAAGCCATGCCCATAATATTAATAAAACAATAGTTGAAAACTTGCAAAATGCTTATAACAAAATTGATAACACAACTTGAGGAGGTGATTTGAGTAATGCACGCAGAGCATTGATGACTACTATATCTAGTAGAAAATTGACATATAGAAAATAGGTACATGCAATTTTTGATGTACTACATATATCTAGAAGAACTGTCCAGAGATACATCAAGAGGAGAAATATGCTAGATGATAACATTGAGAATAACTGGGTGAATATTTGTAGAGTTCCTCGAAAAGACAAGATTTTTGAAGAAGTAAAAAGACAAGTTATTGAATTTTGGACCACACATTCTCATGTTTCTTCCAACAGGCGTGACACTATACAAATTAAAGATCAAGAAACAGGGGCCAAAATTGAACATTCAAAATATTTCATAGATATAACTCAAAGTGAATTATTTGAAGGATTCAAACAAGAATTTTCAAATGTCAAAATATGTCAGAGAATGTTTGAGAGTTTACGTCCTTCCTTTGTACGCATAAATAAGATGCATGAAACTTGTTGTTGTAGAAATCATGTTGAATTTGGTCTACACTTGCAATCATTTAAAAAAGTTATGGCGGTACTTGTTCCTAATTTGGTCATCCCTAGTAGTACAACACAATTTGTGAGGTCCATATTATGTGATAAATTAGAAGATTCAGATGAATTCAAAGTGCAATGCATCAAAAATCAGCGTGAAGATTGTGGGGATTTTCTAAAATTTTCTAAAATTATGCAAGTTGAGAATATTAATGAATCCACACCAGTTTCATGGATGCGATATGAATATGAGACATACCAAAATAATAGAGGAGATGAATCCAGAAAAATTGTATTGAAGGAGAGTGAATTGCATTATGATGAGTTCATGACCAAGTTTCGTCCATTGATATATCCACATATCCAACATTGTCATGGTGCACGATGGCAAGCTAAACAGTTTCGTGATTCTAAAAATTGTTTTCCACCTGGTTGTATACTTTCAGTTGTAGATTTTTCTGAGAATTATACATTTGCACCTCATATAGAGCTCCAAAGCCAATATTATCATTCTGAACAAGTTGCAATATTTGTGCAAGTGACCTATAGACATGCACAATTTGAGGTGGATCAGATAGAAAGATTGGATGAAAATGAACGCATCATCATCAAAGAGGTTCATTTCTATATTAGTGATGTTCGAGTTCATGACAGAAGTTATGTGGCTCATTGTTTTGCAATGTTCTCTGAAGATCTCAGAAATCGTGGAATAAATGTTTCAGAGCACTGGATTTGGTCTAATGGATGTGCAGGTTAGTATACACAAAATAGTTACACATTTATTTAACTTTATTTTAACTTATATTTATTTGGACATGTCTATTTCTATTTGATATATGTACACGGATAATTGTAGATACTTATTATGTTTCATGTTCACAAGACAATTCAAATCTGCAAAAGCATTTAATTGGTTAGCAATGCAACATGCTAGAACCAATGTTAGGTTTTTATGGAATTTCTTTGAAAGTGGATATGGAAAAGGGGAGCATGATGGAGTAGGAGCATGTATGAAACGTGCGCTCCGACAACATGAACTTGCAGGTAAATATATGCATTTTAAAAATGTGCATGTTTAATACTCTAGTAGCATATATTTTAAATTTGATATATACATGCATATTGTATGTACATATAGGGAATAGGATAGAGAGCCCAAATCAAATTGTTGAATGGTGCAAAGTTCATTTTGCTACTTGAGATACTGAATACAATAAGCGTTACTTTTGGGAGGTGAAAGGTGAACTAAGTTATATTTATTTTTAATGTATTTTTCAAATCAAGTTGAGTTTTTAATTAAATATTTATTTTGAAATATGAAAATTATTTTTTGTATTTGTAACATATATAGATCGATCTAATCCTTAGAATTGTCAAACAATTCCTGGAATTATAAGTTTACATCAAGTGATGACTACAAGAAACCATAAACTTCTAGTAATTAAAGTAAGAGAGAAAACATGTTTTTGTGATGACTGCATTAAGGACAATCTAGTGAGTGCATGTGAAAATATTGGGAATGGATATGTTTCAGATTGGGATTTGAAGGAGATAGTTAGAAAGCCTCCTTTTGAAGATGTTGACATTGACATTGACATTGACATTCATGATCCTATATATTTAGTTGATTATGAGCACATTTCTGATTTAGTTATGGCAGGTTTGTGTGCATATATACATATATATATAAATTAATATACATGTATATTTGTTTTAAAATTAATTTATATTTATCTATATTTTTATATACATGCAGGAGATATTTTTGCAGTTCAAGCCTTACCAAATAATGCAAAAAATGTGGACTATTATCTTTTAAGATGCATAAAAGCAAAACACAAGTTGCTAGAAGGAACTATAGATTTTGATCAACATTCATATCCAATTGGATCAGTTGTTATTGAAGGAACATATTATCAACAAACAAGGGTAATTGATAATGGTATTGAATTTATTGAATACAAGCCTGGAGAAAAGGTTTTACACTACAGTAATCATGTTATAGAACCAAATTACAATTTGAAGTAGTAAAAAGAAAAAGACGTCGTGGAAATCAAAAGTGGAAATTGCCTATTGAAGAACATGAAAAACTTCTAGAGATAATAAAAAGTAGAGAGGATCCTAACAATACATTGTTTGTGGAGCTCTAGTTTACCTATGTACTTTTTGTGGAGCTCTAGTTGAGCTATGCCTGTATAGCTCTTATACTTTCATATTTAATATTGACAGGATATTTGTTTTATAAATTTTTGTACATTGGATCATTTATCCTGGATATGCAAAATTAGACATGTATTGTTATTTTTATTTAAATTCAACATGGATATCTCATTTAAGACCAGGTCTCTTAGGACCTCCCCTTAAGACAATCTATTAGGACCTCCCCTTAAGACCACCTATTAGAACATCCCCTTAGTACCACCTTTTTCCTGACCTCTCCTTAAGACAACCCCTTTAGTATTTGTATGTATTTACATGTACATTGTTTATGTTTTCTTACATATGATTGTTAATGTTGTTATGTATTTATGTATATATAATCTTTATATGTTCTTATATGATACATTCTTTATGTTTGTATATAATCGTTATGTTCTTGCATGTATTAACTTTTACTAATTAAATATTGTAACATGCATTCTTTAGGTCATACTCTTTATATGTTATTACATGTATATGTTATATGAACTATGTTACATATTACATACATTATATTTTATTAATTAAATGTTGTTAATTATAGTTAATTAAGAATGTATGACATTAAATATAGTTAATTATAGTTAGATTAAATATAGTTAATTAAGACATGTCATTAAATAGAGTTAATTAAGTCATTAAATAGAGTTAATTATTAAGACATTAAATATAATTAGATTAAATATAGTTAATTATAGTTAATTAAGGCATGTCATTAAATATAGTTAATACATGATCTACATTAAATATAATTAGACTAAATGTAGTTAATTAAGACATGTCATTAAATATAGTTAATTATACTTAGATTAAATATATAGAACTTAATTATACTTATATTAAGACATGTCATTAAGTATAGTTAATTAAAATTAAATTAAGGCATTAAAAACAGTAACATGTATGTATAAACATGAATATTGAAAACATATACATATGTATATTAACTTTTATTAATTAAATGTTATAGTTCATGCATTCTTTCTAGGTGATCATAGTCTTTATATGTTCTTATGTACATGTATATGTTATATTCTTATGTACATGTACCATTAAAATTATATAGTTAATTACACTTAGATTAAGGCATTAAGATGAATAACTATACATATACATGTAAACTTGAATATTGAAAACATGAATATAAGGCATTAAGATGAATAACATATAGAAACATGTGCATAACACATACATAAGTTACACAAAAGATTAAGACATCAAAAGATCAATAAGATAGACGTGTACATTAAAAGATCAATAACATACATGTGCATATATCTGGAGAATATAATGTACCCATATCAAATGTATAAAAATAGATCATGTATCAAATGTCTGGAAATAACATATATAAAACATCAAAATCTCCATATAAACATGTATCTGGAAATAACATATAAAACATCATTTAGTGTCCATGATATAAACACGTATCTAGAAATAACATATAAAACATCAAAGTGTCCATATAAACCATGTATCTGAAAATAACATATAAGACATCAAAGTGTCTAGATATAAAATGTATGCATATGGAAATAACATATAAAACATCAAACTGTCCATATAAATATGTATCTAGACATAACATGTGTGTAATAAAATAAAAGGCCACATATGATCTAATCAACTACATCCCCCCTCCTGATCCTGGGCCTTGTCCCCAAAAGGGTCTATTAGTTGCATCTTAACCCTGTGTCAAATGATAACTTGAACCATTTAATTATGTGTACAAACAAATTATATCAAGATCTACATGTATATAGATCAAATATATATATATATATATATATAAATAAATTGTAACATACCTGGGACTCACAACGTGTAGGATCTGTCGGTGTCTGCAGATCAGCAAAACGTAACATACTATCACTCAAACCCTATAACACATACGCAAACACACACATATACATAAATTTAAATATATAGACATATTATTTACTATAATAAAAATAAATCTAAACATATAGAGATATTTAGTGTAGCATTATGTAATGCTCTACCAATTTGACTGATATCTAAATCATGTAATGAAAAAACAGTATCAGTGTCCAAGTCAATAGCGCGGCCCTGATCTAAAAGCATGGAAGTAAATAGACCAGGCTATCTGGCACTGAGATCTTGAGTAGGGGGGGGGGGTGCTATAGGGTCTTGAGTAGTTGGGGCTGGTGTTGTAGCTTGGGCCTGTGTAGCAGCAGGAGCAGTAGAAGGTGCAGGAATGTCCTCCTGCCTCTGTGAATCCTCTGGGATTTCTGTATGTGACAAAATATAACTAATCTGAGAGCTCATGTCACGAAGTGGAATCCATGAGAGTGTAGATAATGCTCGATATGCATCTAAAAGATCAGATGCTAAATATGATGCCAAACGATGCAATGCATCCACCTCTAAGACTGCAAAAATGTTTACAGGAGAAGGTATGCTTGCAACTCCATAATCATCATCAACAAGTGTTCTAGATGATGTAGCTGTGGGAGCGGTACCTCAAGATCGTACCATATATCTACCACATCAATAAGAAGAAATCTCGTGTAACTGTGTGGCGACGGTGGCGATGCTCGAAAAAATCTGTGTCTTAATTGTGTCATCAGGAACACTCTCACCTGCAGCAGCCATCTGTGGACCTCTCGGCATAACCAAAAGGTTTGGACCCACCATTGCTCGTTTGTTAATGGGCGCAGGAGTGTCTGCGGGTCTAAATCTGTCAAAAAGTCTCCCTTGACCCTGCCCAACATGCCCTGGATAATCTGTATAGTCAACATCGTAGTGTAAATGAAATTCTGCAAACAATTGTTTGTAGAAATATAGAGCGAACTCATCCTTCTGTGGCCATCTATGATGAGTATCCAACCAACGAGGATACATCAATGGTGCGACGAGTGGATTAGTACACTTCATCGCAAAGTAGCCTCTGACTCTGCGATGATCTGTATAAGATGGAAACATGGATTTCACCATGCTGGTGGAAACCTCAGTGTCAATCTGTGTGTACTTCATAGTGCCAGTGACAGTGTGAGATAAAGAAGAATAAAATGTCTCAATGCTCATATCATCAAAATGGTTGTATGATTCAACTGTCTGAATCATACAAAATAACTCCTCTCGCATCGCTGTGACCTTCTCCCTATTAGGGAGGGTGGTAGAAGAGGAAAGTGAGGTATCCAAAACTTGCATAGCACGAGATAATCTCGCAATTGTATCTCTAAATAATTGCTATCTATCATGAGTGGAGGAGGTTGATCTACGTGTTGTACCAGACTTAACACTCTGACCCCCACCAGGAACACTGGCATCCCCTGAGGATGCAGGAGCACGATCCCCAAAACCGGATGCCATAATGTATATATGAAAATAAATATGAGGATATGAATGTGAAGCTACAAGAGTGATAAATATCTAGAGATCTGCACATGCATATATATACAAATATAAACATACAAGTGTATTTAAATTAAAATAATTAAAAGTTAAATTTAATTTGAAACACATGTACATATAAATACACAACATTAAATGTATGGTGCTAAATTCAATCATGTAACATATATATGTATTTTAAAACAAATTATCTTAGAGACCATATCTAATGTACATTGTAACGTGCTCATGTAAATGTGAAAAATAAATATTCGTACATGTATGTGTATATGCAATAAAAATAAAATAAAATTTCTTGATTAAATGATAACTAAGTGTACACATGTATACATGCAATAAAAAAATATAATTCTTGACTAAATTCTAGATTTTGATGTAAATGTTTTGATGATTATGGGGAGTGTAGATGAGAGTTAGGACATAGGGATAGAAAAATTTGTTACTAGATAAGTAAATGAGTTTAGTTAGCAAATGTTAGTTCACAATTTAGAAATCATGACTTAATTTAGTAGTTTGAATTAGAGTTAAGAATGTTAATAAAGTAAATGGGATATAGTTTTATGAAGGTTGATAGTAAGGTCAATCTATTATGTGCTAGTAAACATATAAATACCTATTACAACCTATAACAGACATAATGATCTAGTAGGAGTCCCTAGGTCCCCTTAACATATATATGGATAAAAATACCTAGAAATGTATCATAAGAGATCGTTATGTGTCATTTGGTAATGTAAGAATCATCATTACCTAATAAGACCTATTATATCCTAATAATACATATTAAGACTTATTATAACCTATAAAAAATAGTATGACCTATTATGACTCCTATATCCCCTTAAGACACACATGTATGGATAACGTACTAAAAAACACAACATAAGTGATCTTAATGTGTTCTTTGGTAATGTAAGACTCATTATTACCTGACAATACCTACTATCTGCTAGTAAACATACGAATACCTATTAGAACCTATAACAAACGTAATGACCTAGTAGGAGTCCCTAGGTCCCCTTAACATATATATGGATAAAAATACCTAGAAATGTATCATAAGAGGTCGTTATGTGTCATTTAGTAATGTAAGAATCATCATTACCTAATAAGACCTATTATATCCTAATAATACATATTAAGACTTATTAGAACCTATAAAAAATAATATGACCTATTACGACTCCTATGTCCCCTTAAGACACACATGTATGGATAACATACCGAAAAATTTAATGTACAAGTGATCTTAATGTGTTGTTTGGTAATGTAAGACTCATTATTACCTAACAATACCTATTATGTGCTAGTAAACATATGAATACCTATTGGAACCTATAGCAGACATAATGACCTAGTAGGAGTCCCTAGGTCCCCTTAACATATATATGGATAAAAATACCTAGAAATGTATCATGAGGTCGTTATGTGTCATTTGGTAATGTAAGAATCATCATTACCTAATAAGACCTATTATATCCTAATAATACATATTAAGACTTATTAGAACCTATAAAAAATAGTATGACCTATTATGACTCCTCTGTCCCCTTAAGACATAGATGCATGGATAACGTACCTAAAAACATACCATTTAACTGATCTTAATGTGTTGTTTGGTAATGTAAGACTAATTATTACCTAACAATAACTAGTTGTTAAAATGAACATCATCAATATCTAAGTGTGGTTCATTCGGTTAGTAGAGGGCCTATGTTATGGTTAGAATGTGGTATGGGTTATGATTCTAGTTAATCTAGGGTTATGTTAGAAGGTGTATTTAATGTCAAAATTAATTTCATCATAAGATATTATTATTTCACCTCTAGATCTATCAGGTTATGTTAGAAACTGAACAATGTCCCCTAAAAGTTTGCTACATTTTTTACTAATATTTTTTTTACATTTTTACCTCATGTTTTTCTATATTTTTTAACTAATTTTTTTGACATTTTAACCTAATGTTTTTCTATATTTTAACCTAATGTTTTTCTATATTTTTACCTAATATTTTTCTACACTTTTAACTAATGTTTTTCTACGTTTTTATCTCATGTTTAACTACATTTTTGCTAACAAATTAATTTAAATACCATTCTAAAACAATCTAAAATAATTAAAATAATTTAAACATATTAAAAAATAAACAATTTTAAATATTCCACTCACAAAATAGATAAAAAACAACTACTTTAAGTACAATTAACATCTATTAATCAAATAACACGTTAAAAAACTATTAAAAAGTGGGGAGGAAAAAGCCACTAACTAGTTACAGCCGAAACACTTGACCTGCTCTCCAGGAATCTAGGTGAAAATGATAGCCGCAAGAGGTTTACGACGGTTTTATTGTGCCTTGGGGTTTCGGCTGTAATGGTTCCAACAGAAAGGGTTTCGGTCGGAATGGTACGAGCCACGTAGGTGCGCGGAACCGCCACGTATGTTCGGTCGTAACCATTCCAGCCGAAACTGTTTCGGCCAAAAGCCTTCCGACTGAAATGCTTAAGGATATCACAAAGGGTGACACATGTTTATGCTTCCACCCAGATGGTCTTTTACTTCTTCTACTAATAATTCCATTGTTTTGGTGTTGTCTTTTTCTCATTGACTCTTTCCATAATTCTTAATAGAATTATGAGGATTTTCCACGATTGTTTGCAACCCATACTTTCTAAGTATTAGCATCATTCGTAGTTTCCATCATCAAGTCTCGTAATGATTACCATTTTGAAAGATGAAATATTTTTTTGAAGATATTTTTGTAATTATTTTCAAAAGAAATTGGATCTGATCTTTTTCTTAAATCTACTCTGATACTATGTTAATTTTTTTATCCTAACTCACATTGCCTTCACATGAATTTGCACTAAAGACTATGATATTGTATGTTTGTTGTTTTTTTTCTTCAAACTAGAGTCACAAGGATTTAATACATACATGTGGAGTCATGACCCATCATGGATGTGACTCCATGATGGATGATATCAATGCCAGTTCATATTAACATAACAAGAGCTCTATTCGAGCTCGAGTCCCTGCCTTCTTTTGTGAGGAGAAGAAAGTAAAGTTTTAAAGAAAATAAATTATTGAGAACATAGATTAATGGTGGTTAAAACAAGAGGTTTTTAATTTGAAATATGAGTAAATAGACACATGACCAGAGATTTTTATGTATCAATATGAGAGCAGTAATGTCTATAGATTTAGCTAAGTAGAAGAACCTTGTATTGGGGCAAGGTAAAAATGCTCACCAATCTGAGATTTAAATAAGACTGTGTATTTGTTAGAAGGAAAAATTTAGGAAAATGGTTCCATCATTGTATGTTAAAAATAGTAGAAAGGAGGAAACAAATCAACCATAGAAAGATAAGTGTAACGTACGTGTGCTTAATTGATCTATTTGTAAATTTTAGCTCTTGGCTAGTGTTTCGATCTCATAGAGAATAAGTTGTAGTTTGGATTTAACTAAAAATTCATAGGAAGTTTTATTTGATCCATTGTAGAATAACTTCATTGAAAATATTTTGTGACAACATTGAGTTGATGTATTGTACTCTAAACTGCAAAGTACGAGATCTTGCCAAACCAAAATTGATCAATTCCATAAAGCATATTTGAGCAGTACCATGTTGCAATTAGTATCTAGCATATTGGTGTGGTTTTCCATATTGTTTCAGTTTATGCTAAATGTTCTTTACTATTTGTTGGGACTAATTACACCCAAAAAATGTCCTCCATCTTTTCATGGTGAGTAGCAAAATGGTAGTGGATCTTATCTTCAACATGCCAAAAAGAAATAGTACAAATATTAGGAAAACGAAGGATTGAAATGTTCAAGCCAGAGCACAATTTTTTTTGGGGAGTTCGGAGTAGATTTCTTGTAATGCAAAGATAAATGTTATTTTTATTGGGTCCTGTGACAATTCATTTATGATGTATTAAAATTTTTTGCTCATAAATTCTATAAAGTATTACAATGTTAAGAACAATAAGTTGAAGTACATTTGGTTAAACATTATTGAATACTATATACTATTACATGTGGTTAAAACTACTGATACCCAAAATTAATGCATTTATCTCAATCTTCTACTAGAGAAGCTAGAAAACTAAAAATGGTGGTTTTTCATTCTCATTGTTGTAAATTGTTTCTTGCTCTTGAAATAGAAAAAAATCTCTTTACGTGCTTCACTACAAAGGTACTTCATTTTTCTCAAGGTGATTGGTGTTTGTGAAATTGTCACAATGGAGATTATCGAAATTTATTTGAACTAGCAATATACAAACCCACAGAGACTGGCTAGAGCATTTTAGCATAATGACTACAAGATTTTATCTATGCTAGGATGGCTACTGGGTTCTCCTATCTCCAGAAATCATCTATGAGAATCATTCGGTATGGCAATTTTTAAGTTACGACTAAATGAAAAGGTCGAAATATTAGCATCAATCTAAATGGAAATGTTATGATTAGATTGTTAGTCATTTTGTCTTAGAATCTTTTATCGTCATTTATTTTACAAGATTCTAGTTTTTATGCCCTACTATTTATCTTTTCCACCAGGGAAACATTTTCAGACTCATGTTAGACCATTAATATCCTAAGTATAAATTTAATCATCCAAACCACCCTTGATAATATGAACGAAAAGATTTTGGTTGCAAAAATACAACTATAGTCAAACATAGATCATTAGTTAGCTTTATGTCTGAAACTTTGGCCATTAGTGAGTAAATTTATATCTATCATAAGTGAAGAGAAATTTGCTAATAAAAATTAAGGACATTTCTAGCCTGTTACAAAAGTTAATTTGCATCTTATTCTTCTATTAGGAAAATATAGTCCCAAGTTTCATGCATAGATGGTTGAAAGATGTGAGCATATAAATATCATCAGAATAAAGCATGCCCCTAGAATTGAGTATGAAGCAAACATTTGGGGAGACGTTAAAATGCACATGGAGACACTGTTTTTAAGTAGAAAGGGGCAGAGCATTTAAAAAAAATAAAAATCAAACATTCAAATATGACAAAGATTCATATCACATGCAACTCCTGCTCAAAGGCTCCAACTAGCACTAATGTTTTACAAATATATTGCAAAACCATGCTCCAAGCCAATCATTGTTGCAGTCTACTATAAAGCTTATTCTCAATCTACTATAAAGCTCCAGTCTACCCTCTCCTACACCACAAAAGTAAAGCTACTAGATTACATGGTTGAGAATAAGATTGGGGTTGGAGGCCTGCAACAATCATAGACTCTGCAAGTGAAACAAGATAAATTTAGGCAAAACTTTCAGTGGATTTTGAGCAACGATTAACATTAGAGTCACTCTAATTATCATATGGCTCTCAAATTTTGACAAGAATGAAATGGGATTCTATGGATTGTGTAACTCGACGGAGAAAGCTACCTACAAGTCTTGTGTGAAATTTATAAAAAAAAATGTTCGTTTGACTTAGAAACTCTAATTTACTAATTGAAGTGTTCAAAATAAATCAAATCAAATAAAAACAACATACAATGATCCCCTTCTAGTTTGAACTCAAATCTTAGAAAAATGATATTTGAAGATATAATCTGTTCATACCAAAATTTTCTTCCCTATCCTTGGAAGACATAATTAAATTGATATTGATGAGAAGAGTATTCACAAAGCATGAGGTGGAGATAACAAGGAATGTAAACAACATACTCACAAGTACACTTAGATGCATGGCTGGCACCCTTGGGAAAACTCGTTATCACATGCCTGGGGTCAAATCTCTCAATGTTAGAGATTGATTTTCACAATGGAGAGCCCAACCTATATCTTACCACCCCAATTGAAAAGAGATCAGTTAAAAAAAACTCTACTCTAAAAACAAAATATAGGCATGCATACATGCTAGGGAAAGATAATCTATTTTTGAGACCAGAAATTTGGGTAAAAGTGAATCCAAATAAGGCAACACAAACTCATACAACTCACCTACACATTTGAACCTTTTCGGGGAGCAGAAAGTTGGATGGAAACTTAATACAAAGGAAATAACATAACAGACAAATATAAAATTTCTACAGTTACTCCAAACTTTCTTTTAAAATCTACAGATTTCATTTTCTTTTCTGTGTTTGAGGCATAGAAAAAGGCAAAGGCAAGAAATCCTAATTTATTCCTTCCACCGTGAAAACATTCAATTATTTGTGTGACGGTGACAAATTACACAACCAAATCCTCTTTGATGGTTACCAGAAATTAGGGTAAATTAAAAAATGTGTATGGCGGTAAGTGACAGTTCGCGGGGAGGATAGAAGCATAGATATGTAAAGTGATTGACAGTCTTTGGACTGTACCTGAAGGGGAAAATTTTGATGGCCAAGTAGAAAGCTTGATTCCTACTTCTTTGTCGGCGTTCACCATTCTCAGTTACAGAAAGACATGGACTGCAAAACCAATTTTAAGGATAGAGAAGGTGACAGCGAGTCTTTTCTACTGCGGTACAAGTAAATTGAAGAATAATGCACTGTGCAAACGCTTTAATTAGAACCAGATAATGCCAGTGAAAACCACTGTCAACTTCACCGGGCTTATTAAACAAAATTCCTCTGTAAGCAATTCTACATGTCTTCAGCTGTTACAGACCTGCATTTCTAAAAGTCGCCTTTTGCTATGTAGGCAAATCCACTCTCACATAAAAAATAAGCTTATTAACATGTATATAAAATGCTGCAATTTAGCTGATGCGCGCCAAATGTTTGACCAAATGCGTGAACCAGACGTCTTCTCGTGGAATACCGTAATTTCAGCTTACAGAAGACATGGTTATCCCCAGGAGGTGTTAAGTCTGTTTTACCAAATGCAACAATCAAGTGTCAACCCGGACCAGTTCACCTTTGCCAGCATACTTCCAGCCTGTGCCAAAATAAGAGCTTTGGAACATGGCGTGAAAATTCATCAAATTATAGTGGAAAGCGGATATTTATCAGACGTTGTAGTTGCAAGTGCTTTAATAGATATGTATGCGAAATGCGGAAGCATACACGCAGCACGTGAACTATTTGACAAAATACCTCAGAGAAATGTGATCTCCTGGAATGCTATGCTCGCTGGATATACACAAAATAGTCTTCTTGATAAGGCTTTGGAAATTTTCAAAGATATGCCTGAAAGAGACGTGGTCTCATGGAATACACTGATTGCAGGATACGCACAAAATGGATATGCGGAGAATGCCTTGGAAACTTTTAAAGAAATGCAATTGACAAATGTAAAGCCAGATTCCACAACCTTTGTCAGCGTTCTTCCAGCCTGTGCTAGAATTGGGGATTTAAAACAAGGTATAGACATCCATCAAGCCATAATCGAAACTGGATTTTTATCAGATGTTGCAGTTGCAAGTGCCCTTGTAGATATGTATGCGAAGCGTGGAAGCATACGCATAGCACGTGAATTGTTTGACAAAATGCCTTACAAAAATGTTGTTTCATGGAGTACTATGATTGCAGGATATGTGCAAAATAGTCTTCTTGATGAGGCTTTAAAGCTCTTTGAAGAAATGCCTCACAAGGATGTGGTTTCATGGACTGCACTAATTGCTGGATATGCCCAAAATGGGTTTGCCGAAAAAGCTTTGGAAACTTTTAAACAAATGCAATTGGCAGGTATTAAGCCGGACTCCACAACCCTTGCCAGCATCCTCCCAGTCTGTGCCAAAATGGGAGCTTTAGAACAGGGTATAGATATCCACCACAGCATCATTGGAAGCAAATATTTGTCAGATGTTGCAGTCACAAGTGCCCTGGTAGACATGTATGCAAAATGTGGACGCATGGGCCTAGCACGTGAACTGTTTGACAAGATACCGCAAAAGAATGTGGTCTCATGGACTGCAATGATTGCAGGATACGCACAAAATGGTGTTCTTGATGCAGCTTCAATGCTTTTCAATGAAATGCCTCACAGAGATGTGATCTCTTGGAATGCATTGATTGCTGGATACGTGCAAAATGGGTTTGTTGAAAAGGCCATAGAAACTTTTAAGCAAATGCATTTGACGGGCATAAAGCCAGACTCAAACACCTTTGTCAGCGTCCTTCCCGCCTGTGCCAAGTTGGGTGCCTTAGGACAGGGCATGACTGTCCATCAAAGCATAATTGAAAGTGGATTTTTGTCAAATGTTGTCGTTGCAAGCGCCCTGGTAGACATGTATGCAAAATGTGGCAGTATACACATGGCAAGTGAACTTTTTGACAGAATGACTCAAAAGAGTGTTATTTCTTGGAATATTATGATTGCAGGATATGCACAAAATGGTTTTTGCAAGGATGCTCTAAAACTCTTTGAACTTATGAAGCACTCTGGAACACACCCTAATGATGTAAGCTTCGCTTGTGTTCTATTTGCCTGTGGCAATACAGGTTTAGTGGATGAGGCTTGTAAATACTTTGATGACATGACTGATTCTTACTGTATTTCACCTACAGTCGATCATTATGTGTGCATGAGTGACCTCCTTGGTCGTGCCGGCTATCTTGAGGAGACTCTAAAATTTATCATCAAAATGTCCATTAATCCTGTGGTGGCTGTTTGGACATGTTTGCTCGGTGCCTGTGGAGCATTTAAGAATATAAAATTAGGGATATTTACAGCAACTATTCTTTTTGAGATGGATCCTAACAATGTTGCAACTTATGTTCTTCTGTCAAACATCTATGCAGAAGTGGGCAGGTGGGGTGATGTTCTAATGATAAGGAATTTGATGAGGGACAGAAGAATTAAAAAAATACCTGGATGTAGTTGGGTTGAAGGCCATAAAATGGTACATGCTTTTTGTGTAGGAGAATGATCAAACACCAAGAGATATGAGGTCTATGCAAAATAGAGATATTTTGTCTTGGGAGATGAAGTAAGGTATTTCCCATATTCAAAATATCTACTATGACATGGAGGAAAATGAATTCACTGACACCATATCAGCCTTTGGAACAACTATTGGAGTCAAATTTTTATGACATTGCTCTCAGCATTCAACAGTGAATTGTGTAGATTTAATTTTGTAGTTTTTGAATCAAATTCATTAACTCATGTTTTAGGTTTTAGGAGTAGTGATTTATTAAAAACCATCTCTTAACTCATATTCATTAGTAGTTATCCATAAGAACTCGTCTCTCATGAGAATGAAGGGTACACTTAAATTTTAACACTCATTATATTTAGGTGATGCTCACAGAAGTAAAACATTAGACCTTCCAAGACAACTATTAGAATCATCAAAAACCTTTGACTATGTGATGACTGCTACAATGCATTCAGTTTATCTCCTAGACTATTGCAAGACAAACTGTATGACAGATAAAAACTGCTTCCATCATTTTAAACATGGACAATGATCTTATGTAGATGATTGGTGATGGTAAGAGAAGCTTAGAGCCAGGCTTCCACTAGAAAAAGGTACACCATGTGGTACCTGGCGAGGTAAAGAAGTTGGAACAGATTTTATTTTCAGTTTCTAAATTATTTTTTCATGCGTGAAGGTCTAGACCATTTTCTTGACTCCATAGACTCAGATATATTGTATGCGATGTATGGTAATCGATGTAGACATTGATGAATCATGATAGTATTTGTGAAAGGTCTGTTTGACTGTACCACGGAGGTCTTATGACAATTAACTCGTTTAAGGAATCCTGTATTAACAAGGTTTCTCTTATTCTATAGTTCATTACTCCTGCGTTTGTCTCATTGCATGGAGCATTCGTCAATGTAAATTCAAAATTGTATCATTTCGTACCTATGTGAGGTTCTCCATTTGATTTGATTTACAGATTCAAGATTATGTTTTCAAATTCATATGATCTGAATTTTGTCTCATTCACTATGAGGCCATCTTAAAAGCAGACAACACGTATAGTTTATTTGAAGAAGATAAGATCAATCAAATGGATGGCTTTTTTGCTAAACTCTATAGCAGAAGGTCAAAAATGGAAAATAATATGGAAACGGCTTAGTATTGTACGATTTTTTGATCCCTTGCGCTGGTTGGTCTTGTGGATGTCATTAAAAAAAATCATTTCATTTCATTCATTGTTTCAGATTTCTACTTTTGCTTCACGTTCCTTTTCTTTTAAGGGAAACAAGTTTTTCTTAATTTACTTTTTTTATTTAAAGTTGGTTTCGTTTTAATTTAAGTTTAAAAACAAATCTTTAGAATTTGTATGTGCAATATTTGCATAACGAAGAGAATTGATTGATTTTAGGAGAATAGACTTTCTATATTAATAATATTAATATTATTATATTGTAATTGTGTACGTATAGCTTGATAGGCTTCTCCTGTGATGCAGAGCATCTTGAACCCATGCACTCCCCTTCAATATGTCTTATTTTGTAACCTAACACACCATCATTCTCATGACTCTACAAGCCTTCACCACTTGTTCTTGGCCCGCTTCATGCACCTTGGCCTTCATGCTTTCAAACAAACTTTGTGAGATAGAGTTCCTCAACATGGCTTCTTTGTCTTGTAACACCATTAGAAGTGTCAGAGGACCCTTTCTAAGTTCATGCCCTTGTTGGGCTGCAACCATGAACAATTGAATAGCCCACAATAAAGGCGATTCTCCTACTTTGACATTAAAACAGGGTATTAATGAACCAACATGCCCAAGCAACTTTTTTTAACCTTGACCAAAGGGAATGAGGAATGTAGGGTCAGTGGAGTAGTATCATGAACACCCAAGGGACTTTTACCATAAACGACTTGAGTGGAAAGAACAAGTTGACTGTGACAATTTGTGAGATGGAACAGCCAGACAGTGGACCACATAATCATTCCCTTAGAATGGTATGTCTTTTATCCATAGATTTGAAGACCAACGAATTTTCAATTCAGATGCATAATTTACTTGGAGGTACATAAAATTTACAAGAAATGATTTGAAATGATGAACCAACAATGAAGTAACACAATCACAGCCTAGGACAAGAAAATGTGAATGTTAGATGCAACCCAACATTGATCAAATGGAGTTCTTAAGAATAAAAAAAGAGGCAATAATGACCATTAACTCACAACCATTTCGATGATTATATGCCAATGAACAACTTAGAATGAGAACCAAATAATTCAAAATTGTCCTAGTCACAGTTTTAAGCAATTATAACTGTAACAATGCAATCACAGTTTTAAGCAATTATAACTGTAACGATGCAATCAGACATTAAAGACTTATGAAGGAGATAGATTCAAAGCATTTGGGTCCTTTGCAATCCCATCATATCATATTTAGTCTTTAGAAATCTTCCATGGAACAATTTATAACAAATTAAGTGCATTTTGTTGTCACAGTGAACAAAAAACTTAGAACAGTCGCATTAGGGCTTGGCAGTTCTCACTCCACACAACCGTTTGATCTCCAATCAAAAGCAATAGAAAGATATATCAAAATACTAGCAGAATCCAAAATATGAGCATTTTTGAACGGTACAAAATGGAGTTATGAGCAAATCTTTTGTGGAACCCTTGGAAGTGAGTTGAGCATAGTTTTTGAAAGAAATTAGAAGATCGTCTTCTCTGATGAACGTTTGACCACCAAACTTGACCCAAATAAAATAAAACTCATTATATTTTACCCTCAAATCAATTTGGCACAAGAAACAATCATTATACAAGAGTACCGCGTGTCTGTTTGAAAAAAAAACTGTAAAATGGTATTGAATTTCTATGTTTTATCGATAAAACTTTCATCCAATCTCCAAGTCTATGCTTCCTCGACCCAAAAAGGGACATTTAAACTAATAACTGTATTCAACCAATTTGGACGTTACCCCTTTGATCAACAACTAGATTTGCCCAAATGAGAACTTTTTGTCAATATTACAAAAGTTGTTGACGACGTTTTGCAACAATTTTTGGCTCTTTAACAGCAAAGACCCCTATACGTTTCCAACTATGACAAATATGACTCAGATGGACCAAAAACACTATTTGCATGTCACCTCTACCTATTTGACTAGTTTGACTGCCCTTGACCAACCCAAGGCCTTATAGCTCAATAGGCCTTACATTTGAAATCCAAATCATGAAAATAAATTGACTATGAAAATGATATGGATGGCCTTAACATGTCTATAGTTGCATTGGTGCACCTTCACCACCCTGCAAGCTCGTTTCTGTAGGGCACGTCTAAATATTAGTAGAAAAATCAACTCGCACAGGTAAAATGTTGCCTGTCATTCGATTGCTCATCCTTCCCCATTTATGTTCCATCCTGTTTAATCTATGTCAGAATACAAAACGTGATTATCTTGTTCAGTGCAGTATAGACATGGCTTGGCAGTAATTCAATCATGAAAATGTGTTACAATTCATCTGACTGCATTTAGCTCTCAACCATTTTGAACCCCATGAAAGATGTTTCCATTTATACATTTCCTATTGTCGTTGCCTATAAATCAGGTAAACATGGTAAAATTGTAGATTCTATCAACATTTGAAAAAATAAAAAACTATCAGCTCCTACAAGATTACCTAAAGGGAACCGCATATTCATTACAACCGCTGCTTATTTAGAAGGTATTTATGTCTATCTCTTGGTTTTCCAATCCAAATACTTTAAATTAATTTGATGCAATTATTTTGGAACCGAAAGTCGACAATTGTTGTACGAATGAAGGAGCAAACAGCTAATTCAGAGTTCGGATCTTAGCGAAGATAGGAATCAACATTTCCACGGTGATTTCTCAGGCCAAACCTTGAGCTCTTCAACGATTCCTCTCATACACAAATGGATCCTGTTATTGACTTGCACGGCTAAATTTGTATTCAATGCGATTTAAAGGCTTCTGCTTAATGATACTACAGTGTCAAATCAATGGGGCGTAAAATTGTCTTGTATGCTATTGAAGGTTGTTGGTTTGTATGGTAAAACAGTAGATTTAAAATAGAGAAAGAAGGAATTTCTAGCTTGTTATTCTTAAATATTAGACGTATATTTATACAATAGATTGATCCACCAACATTTCTAAATGACTACTAATTAGATTGACAACAAACTACTTCATGATTGACAACATACACATAAACTTGACACCTAACTGAAACTTATTCACACCTAACTCAAATACATCATACCTTTATGAGGGTTATGAGGCATTTCATGCGGAGATGGTGTGTTCAATGGTGCAAAATGGTGTTTCAAAGCTGGATGATAGCTACATAACTATATCTGCAATTAGGAGCAACTTGAGGAGTCTTACTCCTCTATTATCTATTTTGAAAGTGTAATTTCCATATATTATTTTCGTTAGTTGTCACATTAAATGTGGGTGTTAGAGTTAATATTCCAAAAGTAGTAAATAAATTATTGTTGCACATGTGGCAAACCTTGTTTGAGTTGCTCATAACATAAGTTCACTTCAGGTGTGAGTCAAAGAGTTTTAGTTTGAATCATTATCCAATTGGATGTATTTGAGTTAGGTGTGAATAAGTTTCAGTTAGATGTCAAGTTTATGTGTATGTTGTCAATCATGAAGTAGTTTGTTGTCAATCTAATTAGTAGTCATTTAGGAATGTTGGTGGGTCAATCTATTGTATAAATATACATCTAGTATTTAAGAATAACAAGCTAGAAGTTACTTCTTTCTCTATTTTAAATCTATTGTTTTACCATACGAACCAACAACCTTCAATAGCATACAAGACAATTTTACGCCCCATTGATTTGAAACTGTAGTATGCATCCAATAAAATATGTTGCATCATTAAGCAAAAGCCTTTAAATCGCATTGAATACAAATTTAGCCGTGCAAGTCAATAACAAGATCCATTTGTGTATGAGAGGAATCGTTGAAGAGCTCAAGGTTTGGCTTGATAAATCACCATGGAAATGTTGATTCCTATCTTCGCTAAGATCCGAACTCTGAATTAGTTGTTTGCTCCTTCATGCGTACAACAATTGTCGACTTTTGGTCCCAAAATAATTGCATCAAATTAATTTAAAGTATTTGGATTGGAAAAACAAGAGATAGACATAAATACCTTCTAAATAAGCAGTGGTTGTAATCAATATGCGGTTCCCTTTAGGTAATCTTGTAGGAGCTGATAGTGTAACGCCCCGCCAAGGGACCCAAAAGAATTAACCTAAAGTTTTACTAAGTTTACTAAACATTTTTTTTTTTTAAAGTAAGAATGTATAACATACACATCAAACACATAGTAGCGGAAGCAATAACATGTAATCATCAACAAACATACATCACAAGTTACATTCCTTAAGGATCCCAAGACGTGGAGTCACATTTAAATTTAATTAATTCTAAGTCTAACAACTACCACATACATATGAAAGAATAATCAGAAAGTCCAATGTCCATAATATACATTTGTTTCGAATGCCTCTTGACAAATTAATTCGGAATGCTCAATCATCCACTGTACATGTCACAGGGTATGAAAGGCTTAAAAGAATATACATATATAAAGATAAAGATACATCATCCTCAATTCCATGATACAAAGTACAGTAAAATAAATGAAATTATATACCATACATGATACATCCATCCATCGTAAAAAGATAAAACATCCACCATAAAATCTAACCATTCATCATAATAATCCATGAACAGAATGAAGGTATAAGCCAATAGTAATACTCCAGCCACGGTGTCTCGGATGGATCTCAATGGTAAGAGTAAAAGCACTACCACCCGACCCCGTGGAACCTAGATGGTCCACTCCCACTGCGCTGAGGAGATAGTCTCAAGTCCCAAACGAGGTATCAAAACACAAAACACAAGTACTCTCTAAGTCTGGGAAATCCTAAAAGTATACTAACTCAAAGGTTCAACATAGATAGACATCTAGACCCAGAGGCACCACAAAGACACGTAGGAAACCTACTATGCAAGCGGGAAAGTATCATCACATGAATCACATTGGAAGTTACCCGAGCAATCCCTCAGGAATCTCGGGTCCCCAGTAATCCTGCGGCCATTAGTATCCTCTCGTACTGACGAGGCATACTATGAAATGCAAGGTCGCAACCAAGCGTTCTCTCTACCCCATCCTAGTCTGTAGTAGCACTCAAGGCATGGGAGAGAACATACAATTATCTTATTAGGTTCATTTAAGTCAGTATTTAGGTGAGATGTTTTCACTTATTAAAACAAACAACTTACAATGAGTCATCCCCAGAGCCACTTTGGGTCTCTCATCCCTCATTGCAAGCCACTTCCCAACACTACACATAGATAACCTACCCTAAGCTCATGAAATCACAAAACACAAAATATCACCTCAGCCCTATACAAGCGATTGGAAAGCATCAAATGATAATCATAATGATCAAAACAGTTCTCTATCAGCAAGTGAAGGCATCTATGATAAGTCACAATATCTAATGGTTCTCCAATGAGCAACCAATAGGTATCCCAATAATAGATCACAATACTGATCGAAGACTCCAGAATGGTCAAGTCAGAACATGTCACAACATGACATCATCAAGAACAAATCACTTTAAAACACCTCAGCTTCACACAAAGAAACTGGAAAGCAGTAATAAACAATAAAAACATCCATCATAGAGCACTCCATCACATTACTATGGTCGGGTTAAGAAAGATCGAGACCAAAACATCATAACATTACATTCACAATCCCGAGCCTCTGGTAACAACCTAAACTGGTCAACACTAGAACAAACCTCAAAACCCCAAAACACAAACAACATACATAAAACAAAACATAGGTATCAAGTTTGGTTTGATTGATAATATGCTATTGAGTTAATGTAACATTTTAGTTTTTGTTTCAATGTATGATTCTAATTCAAAAGATTTCTAGATTACCCTACAGGTTGACCCATTTACTTGTTCGAATGAAACTAGAATTACCCTCCCATCATATTTTAAAAGCAATAATTCCACAATCTAATCACTTAGTATTCATCATTAATTACCTTTAATTAAATTTAATTTTAATTAAATTAATTAATAATTATAGATCTAACACACATATTAATATCTTCATTAATTATCAATTTATTAATATATAACTAAAAGCTTATTAATAAATGGATATTTACAAAACTTCTTAAAAAATGTATTAATAGATAAATTATTACGTGTTAATAAAACTATTCATAAAACATTAATATATATATTAATAAAGTTAATATATATTAAAATGATATATATATATAACATTAAAATCTTTTAATAATTAATACAATTCAAATAATAATTAAAATTTTAATAAAAAAATTTATTTAAAAGTCGAATTGTAATCATGCATCATATAATCAAACTTTTAAAATTAAAAAAAAAATACAATAAGCGATCCCTTGAATCGTTGCGGCAGTATCATATACTGCGGGCCTGCTATCGCAGGGTACTGCTGCGTCAGCAGTACCTACTGCGACACACGGCAGTGAAAGGACGGGTGGGGGTGTGGGTCAACGACCCCCCCCCCCCGCCCCCTCCGCCCCAATATTAATATAAATTTTAATTAATTCCCTTTTTTTATATATATAAAAACTATTTTATCATAATTATAATGTTTGCAAAATAATTTTTTTTTAAAAATAAATTTATTTATTTTATAAACTTTATACATATACTACATTTTATAACCAATTCTTTTCAAATATAAATTTATTTATTTTATGAAATTAATAATAATTTATAATTTATTAAACTATAAATATATATATTTTAATTTGATCACCACATTACTTTGATAGAGGAACTATTGCCAACTATCCAAATTTTCAATTTAGAATTTTGTTTTCTTTAAAATTCGAACCCTTCCTAATTCAATCGTGTCTTCTTTAAGTTAGAAGATGAGGGTTCCTAATTAAATTTATTTATTTTATTTTATTTTTTCTTCTAAACATAATTTAACAATACATTATCGTAGATACAGAACCAAAGAACAGGAGATTCATGCAATGAAACCCAGAGACTTGATTTTAACACTCACGAAGAAGATAGGAATCTCAAATTGCATAATTTAACCAGTGATCAAAGCCCAAGACCCTACCTGGTCCTGATGCTAATACGAAGTCCCCAAAACTGTGAGAGGATTTGCTTCTCTTCAATATCTTTCCTATAATTCTCTTTCTGAAATCCCCTTCCAAAAATTGTCTCCCAAAATTCTTGTCTCTAAAATTCTTTTCCCAAATTCCTTGTCCAAATTCCTGTGTCCCAAAAAATGAACCCCCAAAGTTGTGATAAGGAGTCTTCTCCTCAAATCGGGGCACTAATTGTGCGTTCACCCGAGAAGACTCTTTGCACCACTAAGTTAACTCCCAAATTAACCCTTAATATCTTTTCTTTTATTTTGCATTCATCTTTTCATGCACATTAAGTTGAATTATTAAATAACTTTATTTAATATTCCACTTGACTTCTATTTTAAATTAATTAATTACTTTAATCTCATGTGCACTTTATGAAATTAAAATAACATTATAATTTTCTCTTATTTTATCTTTTAAATTTATTTCTTATATTTAATCTTATGCACAAGTCATGCGAACTAGAATATTTTATTAAATAATTATATTTTGACTTTTTAAATTATTTTAGAAACTTAATTGATAAAATATTTATTAACTCAAATAATAATAATATTTAGCATTTATTTAAAAATGAACTCTAAATATATTATTATTAAATTAACTAAATATTATCATGTTCTAAATTTAGACTTAAAGCTTTTATCTCCAAATTTAATTCCTTATTATTTAATTAATTAATTAAATGCCATTAAATATTAAAGTGTCATAATAATTCACATTAAATTAAATCATTAATTTAATCTTTTTAATTAAACTTAATTAATAGAAAGTACACCAAGGACTCATAAAACAACATACTAAAACCCATCATAGAAAAACACATACTAAATCAAACAAAAGGGTTATAATCACGAAATTACATCATTTGATGCATTCGGAGGGTACTAAACTCAAATACTTGTCCTAATTATCAATTAGGACAATCGGCTAAAGGGTTTAGGATTTGGACTTAAGAGTTTATCTCCCCTCTCTTACCATTGAGATAATGCGATAGGGTACGCTCATCCTAGCAATTCAGGGAAGTCGATACCAGGCACCTGCAACCTGCATAAAATTCACGCATGTACAAACACAATATTCTAAGCTAAACAGACAAAGACAGGAAGTGGTGCATCGTGTAGATTCCAACTAGCAGGTGACTACGACTCCCTTCCTTAACCACATCAGAAACACCATACATAAAGAAAACAAACACGGACACCATACACATGTAGTATGGGGTAAGTATCCATAAGAAAGCACATGTGATAATAAACCATCTAACTAATCATCATCGATAATTGAAAACATTGAATAATCATCATACATGCATGAAATATAGAATACCAAGTAATCTCATCATATAATAAACTGAGTGTAAAACAACATCTGATAATCTCTAAAATAATAATACTAATCATCAAACATAAAATTGGCCTAAAAGAGTTTGGCAAGGATGACTGAAATGCAACTTAGGGGCAGACACTACATGATAGTTTTTGTTTTTTTCAAATGTTGATAGAATCTACAATTTTACCATGTTTACCTGGTTTATAGGCAACGACAATAGGAAATGTATAAATGGAATGATGCCAAGCTTCTAGACTTTCAGATCTTCATGAACTATTGGACACCAATCAACACATGTGTGTCTCATAACCGTTGTAAAGGTATAGTTTCTCCAATCCTATAGCACTTCACACTATTCGAGCATCCATCTAGCCTCTACTACATATTTTCCTATTTTTCATAGCATTGATCTCTTCAAAATCAAACAAATTCTTCAATGAAATCCTAATCATTTGGTGATTCTTCTCTAGGTCTCATCTTCTTAACAACTTCTTCTCTAACACACACAACTTTAGAGGAAGATAGCTCTGATAACATATTGAAAAAATAGAACAACAGATTTAAAACAAAGAAAGAAGGAACTTTTAGCTTGTTATTCTTGAATAATAGATGCATATTTATACAATAGATCGAGCCACCAATATTCCTAAATAACTTCTAATTAGATTGACAACAAACTACTTCATGATTGACAACAGACACATAAAATTGACACCTAACTGAAACTTATAGACACCTAACTCAAACACATCTACAATTAGATATTGATTCAAACTAGAACTCTTTGACTCACACCTGAACTGAACTTATGTTGTCAACAACTCAAATAAGGTTTGCCACATGTGCAACACTCATTTATTTACTACTATTGGAACATTAACTCCAACTGGGAGTGCATAGGAAACATGTTCCATGGTGTTACTAGTTATCATTGTTATCATAGTGACATCGTTCGAAGGTATCAAACCAAGCAGTAGTCAAAAAACAAATTTTGCAGTCTATGTTTTCATGGTAAAATGTTGCGACATGAAATGTTCAATGAATCAGGCAATTCATCGGAAATCTTACTCTTCACGCTGCCGTTGATTTCCATTTTTGAAGATCGTGATTCAAATGTTTCAAGTGAAGAAAATTGATAGTTTTGTGAGTCAAAATTGTTGTTATTGTTGGAAGTATTAGGGTTCTGAGAGGGGGGGTGAATCAGAACACTATTAAATTCTCCCAAAATCTGAGTTCAGTAATTTTAATTTATAATTTACAGCAGTGGAGAAATCAAACTGTACTGAAATGTAAACATACTGAATAATATCAACTCACAGTAAGAAGAGACACCAATTTTGTGCCGAGTGGGAAACCCTCGAAAATCCTCACGGTTTCGTCATAGGGAGAAAAACCACTCCATGAACCTGTATTCTTTATTGAGTTCCAATTCTTTTACAATTAGCAGCTTCTACTGCTTAGGGTATTTAACCCTTTTATCAGTGTTGTAATTACAAGCTTATACACACATATAAATGTGTATGTAAGACATTTATACATGCATACAAGTCTATAATAAGACTTTTAGTCTTTACAAACTGTTCTGAAATATAAGTCTTCTTTCTTTTTTTTCTTTTTTTTTTAACTCATCCCATTTAAATTACAAATGATCTCTATATTTATAGAGATAAAATTCGAATGTAATCAGTTACATCAGCCCAACTAAACCAGTTTGGGTTGTTACACAAACTTCCTTTTAAAAATGCTGTTTGAGAGACTAACAAAACAGTTATAGTTTTCGGATTTGTTCCTGTCTCAAATCTGGTAATCATTATAAACTTCCAAACTGATCAATAGTGTTTCATTTTTATTTTTTAGATACTTGAAAATAGTTTCCATTATCTCAGACCAAATTCCTTCATTGCTATTACAAACTTTGGAGAAAACTTCATTCAATATTTCATGAAACTTTTCTATCTTTTTATAAAAAATAAAAACCGTTCCTTAAAAAAATTGCCATTTCATTTCAAAACCTGAACTGACTATGTATTTGTTTTAGGACAAATATTTGTGCATCAAACTGAGTCAAAGAATTTCTCTCAAAAACCCTTACTGCTGGAGTTTCAAATGAAGAACTTTGTGCATTCTTTTCAAATGAAGAATTCAACTGTTCTTCAAGAAAATGATTATGTCTGGGAAAAAACATACCTGACATGCTCATGAAAATACCTGTGATATTCCTTTTATGTTTCTGTCTGATCTTGCATATTGTTTCATAACGTGCCTTCTTGTTCTTTGCTTATTTCTCAAGCATCTGTACAATGGCCAAGCTCTGTATATAGCAACATAGCTCGCAGCGACAAAATCCATCAAAAGATCAATAGAAGAGAGGTCAGAAAATGACAAAACTGGTATCAATATAAACCTTAGTGAATGTATAACCACATAGTAAAAACCCAGAAGCAAGTCAACTGAACCTTGTTTTAAACTTGACAAAGCATCCTCTGCGTCTGTGAAAATACAAACTGACGGAAGAATAGAGAAGTTACTATAATTTTCAAACTGCCCACCACCTTAAGGTTTTTGCAAACATTTTTGAAGTCCGCCATACAAATATGACAAATGTCACAAAAACTGTGACGTGCATCGTAAATATTTGCGTACATCCAGACCTTAATTACTGTGCAAGTGCTACGATGATACTTTATTCTATGCCAACACTGCAGATGAAATATTGCCATGTGATAAATATATCATGTGATATATTATGGCTTACTTATCACCTATTCTTTTTGTCAAACAACATATTTATTTGGCCATCTTTTATTTACGCATTTTTCCATATTTCAAAAAGGTCATCATGGTCAACAGTTATATTTGCATTAGTCTTGAAGATTAAGTTTTATTAAAAAAATTTAAAAAGTTAATGGAGGTTCAACAATTTCATCTAGCCTTTTGGTTAAGAATCAAGAGTGTTGCGGCTTAACTCAGCAAGACTTGATTTCTGATGAACTCTTTGTGAGTCTTTCAACTTCACCAATAGACCAAGGGCCCTTTGAAATTTACCAAATTTCAAGTAAATGAACAGTGGGGACTAATCTGACTTACCCAATGTAAAAAAATCATTGTACTTAAGGTTTCATTCTTGTGCAGAATATGCTTAAGAATGATGTGACACACACGTGTTGGAATGAAAGTTAATAAGCAAAGTCCTTGTCAAATAGTTAGAGGAGTGGATGGAGATTGAAATCAAGGAAGAGTGGTAGAGATATGATAGAGAATCTTATACAAGAAGTAGAACTAACTATAAAGATAAGATAGAAATTATTATAGATAGAAGTAAAAATATAATTAAGTTACTTTAGATATTAGAATGCATAACATTTTTGCATAGAGATTTCATATAAATGTCATTGAAATATTGTCAAATATAACAACAAAAGAATAAAATATATTTTCATTTGTCAAGTTAAATATGTAATTTTATTAAAGATAACAGATTTCCACAATCCATGATATTATATTCTTGCTTTTGGGTAAGATTGTGTATGAGTTTTTGCATCAATGTTTCGGATCATACTCAATGATCCATCATCAAGATGAGAGTGCTAACATTTTATGCAAAACTCGCATCTTGATGATGGATCATTGAGTATGATCTGAAATGTTGATGCAAAAACTCACACACAATCTTACCCAAAAGTAGGAATATAATGTAATTTTATATTTATAAATTAAAAGTTTAAGAATTCTTAGTTTAAATATAAGAACTTTTAGGTGTTACTTTAGAATTAAAATATGAAATATAACTTCATTTAATAAATTACAAATAATCATTTTTTTACAAATAAAAATAAAAATGCACGCACAAAAAATAAATAGAGATCCAAGAAAATATAAATTAAATTTTAATCATTTTATAATGGATATCTATCGACTTTTTTTTAGATAGATTTATTTAAGATATCTATACTAGTATATATATTAATAATTATTTTTTGTATATATATATATATATATATATTCGATTATAATTGAAAAAAAACATATACATTAAGTCTTAAGAATAGTTGTTGTTCTTTAATACACAATTAACAATATAGAAAATCCTATTATTAAAATAAAGCAAGATTTAATGTTTGGAGGAGAAACAACTAATTGGGATTAATTAATTATTTTACAAAGAGAGAGCGAGATTTTATCTTTCGATGCTTTTATTATTTGTTTCTGAATTTACATGAATTCTGGAGACTAGAAGAACAACCAACAAGTAAATACAATATGAACATTTACGCTTGTGTTGCTTCGTCTTATTTCACGCTTCTCCCACCTCTTCTAGTTCAACTGCATTGTGGGGCAATCACAAGAACATTTTCCACGATGCCTTCCTCATGCTTCTAAAGCTCAATTTTGAGGTTCAAGTAAGCTTCCCTTCTTTCATTCAAATAGGTCTCCATATCATTCATGCCATGCTATCTTATAAAAGGAATGTAATTGAATTCCTTGACATCAACTTCATTCAATAACACTCTAAGGTTCATTTGGTTCATGGAATTGTAGAAATTGAGATTTCTACAAATCTCGATTTAGCCAAATCAAGGTTTTGCAAATCGTGATTCCTATTTTTGGGATTTTACTTGAACCATTTGTTTCACTTGGAAGATGAGTGGGAAGACAATTTTTTATGCATAAGCTTGGAGTTGCAGGAAGACTTCAAATAAAATCGTCTAATCTGTTGTGTTTACACTCCTCAAAGAGTGTAACCAGGTTTTGATTTTCAATTACTAGTTACTTTGGAAGTCTAATAACTTGGTTTTGGGTTAAAATTAGAAATCTAGTATTCTAATTCCTTTTGCCAATTTGAAACAAATGCAAAAAATTTCAAATCTAGATTATGAAAAAGTCAATTCCAGTCATCTTCCATGAGCCAAACGAGCCCTAAAATATGTGTTCCCCAACCAAGAATTGCCCATTCAAAGATTGACTCATGCCCAAAAAGATATCTTCATCGAATAATGAATTCATTACCCAACTCATCGTTTCTTCCGTCTCCATCGATAACACCATAGAGACAATATCAATGAAAGATGGGAAGTGTAGTTGAACCTCAAAATTGAGCTATCACTTCCATTTTTGTTGCACTCAACTTTACATCATTGAAACTAGTAACCAACCTAACTTTAAAAAAAACATTCCTCCAACTATCATTAATGAGCATGTCTTGCTCAGGCACTTAAATTTCCATGAGTTGTAAAGGACATAGCTATGCTCCCGATAAATCATCTCGTTGTACAGAAAAAGTATAGATAAAAGCATGATACTTAAATCCTTTTTAATGGCATGGTCATCGGATGGAAGTCCATGCCATAGACCCATCTATGGTCCTTTTGTGTCCTTCCCTAGGTGTCCTATGGGCATGTCTAACAGATGTTTCATTGAACTAACAACTGATTAGTGCATTTTTGATTAATTATGCAGTTGTACATATGCCAAGTAATGGAGTTATGGTGGAATTGTCAATGTGGACTATTTTCATATAAATTCATACCAGAAAAGGAACCTCATTTGATGTGGTTTCATGGGCCTATTAATGTTACATCAAGTCAGATAACTATTTACATACCTTTGGTTTTCCATTATTGTTACTTCATAATAGAGTTAAACATTTCAAGTGATTTAATCGTATTCATTCGAAAAAATATTTAAACATTTGTTTGATTTCATTTGTACGTTTGCATTATTAGACAAAATTGATATATCTGTTATTTATTCCTTTGACATATCTTTTCTTTTGCACTATTTCCACCTCTTATGATTAAATGTTAAATGAAGTAGCGATCACACAAACAAGAGTGATTAAAAGAATTCAATGTTAACTGAATTTGCGAACAAGCCAACATACAACCATCGAGAAAGGGACAAGCTAAGTCTCCATTGATAGAAGTGTTATTTATTCGTTCAACATATCCTTTCAACTACCTAATCGTGGGTCCCATTCTTTAATGGTAGAGATAGAATTATTATTTCTCCTTCGACGTATTGTAGGCCTCGATTGATAGAATTACTATTTGTTCCTTCAATGTATCCTATTGAATGCCTAATCGTGGATCACATTGTTTATTGTTAAAGGAACCTACATCAAAATATTTTCACACAGAACGATATAGTTTCACACCATCTTGCCCTTCCATGGAATAGTGGATCCATGAACAAAACCCTAGCTTGATACAAAACCCTACCTTGCTACGAAACCTTAGTCACCAGACTCGTCAATCAAAATGGAAGACAAATGCATAAATTGAGCTTTGTTTTTGTATCTATAAATTTAACAACAAAACTGATAGGTATTATTGATATTATTCTCACCGCATGATAACATTAAGATGTTACGGGTCATTGGGATAGTTTCATCATAAGCATTCATCGATAAAAGTGTTATTCTTTCATTCAACATATTCTTTTGATCGCCTAATCATGGGTCCAACACTTAAATGATAGAACAATGATCATGTAACAACGATCTTAGAGAAATGAACATTAAATGAATCGACAAATGTGTGAATAACATGGATTCATACCTTCACTCTCTCCAAGTATTTTATCTTTATTTTACCTACAAATGCATGATGAAAATTGCCTTGCACCGTCGCAATGTGCAAGAAAGTTCATGTCATTTAACCTGCATCCCAACAAACAATAGTGTTCTGCATCATCATGACCTTGAACAATTTGCATGAAAGTGATCCTATGAATGATCGAATGATATATTTTTATTTATATGATCATGCGTACTATTATTATCTATCATGGAGTGACCGTGTAGAGTTTAGCATGTCCCCTCTATCGTAGTTGTTCATATAAATCCAAAACTAGTGGAAGATTAGCATAGGCGACATATCTTTACACTTTTTTCTAATTTTGAAAATGATTTGGTCATGCCTTGCATGATACTTTAGGGAATATTTCAGCATGAAAAGATAGAAATAGTCTAATTCCATTCTTGCTCAACAGTTGATGCACTTGGTTTAGGACCAATCAAGAGGCTTAAAGTGTGTAATCCCACTGTTCGAAGGCACTTATAATGGCTTCTTTTGTCGCCCTTAACTGCGTGAACTATGAAAACAATATCTCACA
Source organism: Cupressus sempervirens (assembly GCA_028749045.1). NCBI lineage: Eukaryota > Viridiplantae > Streptophyta > Pinopsida > Cupressales > Cupressaceae > Cupressus > Cupressus sempervirens. Next base: position 50,347,866 of record CM053790.1, on the reverse strand, counting down.
ATAGATTCAAAACTTGTTTAGGGTGCTCGATGATATGCTTCATCTAATTTTGTCAATGGTGGAAGTGTTTGTCCCACTAAATAGATTCTAGTGTGATGGAACTATGTTTATTTCTCTATTAACTCCTCTTGTAGATATTGTCACATCTAGGAAGAAGGTTTTTGAACTGATTGTCAATTTTATAAATCCACTGAATGAGGATTATGTGGGTAATGTTATTCTTGACCTCGACAAATGATGTTTGAATAGTAGGCTCAAAAATTATTTTGATCCTTACCTATATTATCCTTCGATAGATGGGAATGTTAGTGGGACATCCAAGGAAGAGGATGATACATCGTTTGTTGAAGATGATGTTGTGTAGGTCTTGGATGAGGATGCCATTACTGAATATAAGAGATGATTTATCAGGCTTGCACTAAGGAGGTATAGAGAGGGTGTGTTGTGGGGAGATCTATTAAGATTCACAACTGAGTAATTTTCAAAATATTGGTGGCTAGATGATATGCCCACCAACACAGTGGTGGCTTGGGGAGAATTAATATCAAGCATTTATCATTTATTATGTCATAATTGGCAGTTTTGTTTTCTAGTTTGTAGGTGGTAGTTATTTTGTTTCATGTCTAACCTTTCAGTTATGTTGGAGCATTTATCCCAGTTCCTACAATTTTTATTGGGATGATGTGTTTTGTGTTTGCATGTTTTACTATCAACACATAATGTACACCTTATTTCATTTGGACAAATGTGATATTTCAATTATGTTTGCATTGTAGTATCTTTTTCGAGTTTGACTAGAAATGCTCAACTTCATTACATTTATATGTCATTTGTTGAATGTTATTGGGCGGTTAGAGTATTATCGAAAATGCGTTACCGTTTCATCCATATTTAGATAATGTTTTTGGGCAATTGAGTCATATTGAAAACACATAATAGTTTCATCTACATTTAAATTATCTAATCGAGTGGTTAGGTGAATATCAAAAATGCATGACAGTTTCATATATATATATATATATATATATATATATATATATATATATATATATATATATATATATATATATATATATATATATATATATATATATATATATATATATATATATATATATATATATATATATATATATGTATATATATGTTAGGGTTATATCGAAAATGGATAAAATTTTCATCCATGTTTTCTTTATGGTATACAACAGTTAGGTTGTATCAAAAAAACATAACAATCGTTTACATAAACTTATGGAGTGGTGACTGTGTTACATGTAGACCAATATACAATATTCATGCAACTTTTAAACTTTTACACCAATAGGAAAGAAGATATAGGAAAGGGAAGTTATAAATCATAATATTCCTAACGTCCGTAAATTAAAATATGCATTAATTCTTAATAATTACAAATAAAATAGTTTAAATACATGAAAAATATTTGTTTTCAGTCTCTATTTTCAATGTAAATATAGCTTTTAGATAATACCAATTTTTACTTTCATAAGTTTTATAAATGAAAAGATTTATTGAAATATAATTTGGAACAACATACATTATTTTCAATTCCACGACTAGGTTTTACTATGATTTTTAAATGTAATTATAGATCTTATACAATTAAATTTATAAGTCAAAGATATGATTCTTTGGCATAATGAAACAAATTCTTTGTAATGTCGATATTTTGTAAGGTGCCCAAAAATGTTACATTGTTTTGAAAAACTACACTACATTTTTGTGCTAAAACTTTTGACTATTCTATTGTGTGTTATTGTGCTTATGCATTAATTCTTAAGTGTGCTTAAAAATAAAATAGTTTAAAATCCATGACACACATCTTGTTTTCTTCTACTACACATTGTACATCAATTAGAATTGGACAAATGTACAATATATTTAAATTGATAGAAGAATTACCCCAACCTTCTTATCTAAAGATATGTACAAATTAGTATTAATGTAAGTGTAAAGCATTTTGAAAACAAAATCAAAATCAGTAATTAGCAAGCAATCAAAATATTTGTTTCTACTACACATTGTAGTATAATACCAAATAATGTGGGACAAAGTTAGAAGATGTCTTCATTGCAATCACATATTCAATACTAATCATAAATTTGAAAAAATATATAGATTATGGAACATCAACAATTTAAGAAAAACCCTACATAAAGTATGGTGCAAATGACATGAAATAAACAATTGTAAATAAATTATAGTAAAATATCATCTATGTCAACTCAAGTTGCACAACGTGATCCTCTTAAATCTCAAAGTGGGAGTGGTACTACATTGAGTAACGAAAGCTTGCGCATAATCGAGTGCAATTACATTATTTGGAAAATATTGACAGACTTGGGAAACAAAGTTCATTGATGGCACATGATGAGGTTGTGTAGTGTCTGCATGTTATTTAAATGTGCACGCTACTAAAATCCTTGTCAGCCTTCTCAGCCAAAACAAAATGGAGTGTGGTGAAATCTTTCTTTGCCTCAACATGCCCATCCTGTCTACACTTTCTTAAAGAATAAAATGCCACCCATCGAGAAATATAGTAAGATAGTGATCGTCTGCGCTATCAATGGGAACAATAAACTGCTAGTAGATAGACAATGAATTGGTGGTGGGAAACCTCTCCACTATCATCTAGATTATCTCATCTGGGAGTCATGTATGCATGCAATTTTAGGCCAGATTACACTGGACACTTGAAAAATCTACATAGATAAATAAAATGAGAGTTAGTGTTATTTGAGAAAAGGCGTTGCTTGTATATTGTAAACAAGAAGGAGTATTATAAAGTCTAAAGATACATCAATTTAGTTTGGATAGAAGAGTATGGCATTACCTCTATCGAGTTGTTCTTGTGAGACAGTACATTGTGATATAGATGGACCTTAACTACAAATTTTTACTCTTTGTTGTACATGCCAAAGAAACAAATGTCAATGTTACTAAATCACGTTACTTACAAATTTAAATATTTTACATATTTCATTACAAGTCAATTGTGCAATTTTCCCAACTGTTATACAATGTGCATTTTTGCATAATAAACATAAAATGTGGCAACATTTTCAATAAGATGCATTAAGTAAAATGGTAAGTATAAAAAATACTACTTTGGCTACAATATGCAAAATTTAATGAACATAATGTAGAATGTGCTCACTAGTTCGTACCACCCTATTGAATGTCTTCACCACTCACACTGTCAAACAAAAATTGGCGTCAACAATTTGTACATGCAGATGTCTGGCCTACTTGCCAATTATGTACATTAATTGGTTACAAAGTTTACACTGAGAATGTAACAAAAGAAACATGAGATGTTATGAAGCTTGAATGGATTTGGTGTGTGTTTCCCACAAATGAATGCCCAAATGAAGTGCTCACCAATATTTAATGAAGTAGATGGAGCATGGCCACTGACTTGAGCTACATGTATGGAGTCCTTAGTCATCCCCCTCCTATGTCCCTTAGTAGGAAACATGATTGACTGTGAAGAATAATCATCATTGAGATTTTTCATGCTGAGAGGCATGTTGTTTTAAAAATAGATTGATACAAGTATGAGAATGTGTTTCAATCATTGTTTTGTCATTGATGTTAAACCTACTACTTGCTAGTAAGAAAATTGCTTAGATGATTTGAGTACTATCATTTGTTTGATTGATGAAGAGGATTTGATCAAATGAGGTAACAATAGCACTTATATGAAAGGTTGAGTTATGATATGGAAAAGGAGTACAAGGTTCAGTTAAGATAGTGATATTATAGTGTATTGATAATCTACTCAAGGTTGCAAAGGATGGATACACTAATTAAGTTCAAAAGTGTTGGATACAATTGATAATTGCATGATTGTCTTTGATGTTACACAAATGTCATATCAGTCATCAGACAGAGTCTACCGAGCTCAGAAGGTAAGTACAGCTGTTGACAGAGTTTACCGAGCTTGCAAGGTAAACAAAGGAAGTTCAGTGTTTACCGAGCTCACTCGGTAATCAAAGGATTTGTTGCCGAAAGACAGTGTTTATCGAACTCACTCGGTAAACAAAGGATATGAGATAGGTTGTCAGTATTTACCGAGTTGACTTGGTCATTGAAGAAAAGTAGCAGACAGTGTTAACCGAGCTCACTCGATCATCGAAGAAAAGTAGCAGACAGTGTTAACCGAGCTCACTCGGTCATCAAAGGAAAGTCAGAGAAATCGGTGTTTACCGAGTTCACTCGGCGACTGAAGGATTTCACGAAATTCTCTGTATTAACCGAGCTCAGTCGGTTAACACAGGAATTATTTTCTGTGCAGTATTTACCGAGTTAAGTCGGTCAGCGAAGGATTTCTCGAAGGTTAAGTAATTAAAGTTAATTACTTTATGTAATGTATGAAGCCGACTTATAGCACAATTATTTATAATTGTAACTTGTATTTGAGCCGACTTGATAATCTGAAAGGTATATATGAAGGATCAAGTTGCGAATTCAAGTATGGAAGTATGAATGTGAAAAAGCGAGCAGATATGATTGAATATCTAATATGCGAATTATAAGGAAGATCAGAGCAAATTTTTGAAGGATCAGAGATGCAGAGTTGCATTTGATCAGAGAGGATCTAGAGGAACAGAACAGAGATCTGTATCAGCAAAGATAAGTTGTATTTATTTCAGATCACTCATTGTTACTTTCTAACAATTGTAACAGTGTTTTCAAATCTCTTAACAGAGTGGGTTTAACAGCCTTTTGTAAAATCCTCTAACAAGGTGGCAATTCAGTTGAATTGATCTAAAGACCTCTAGCAAGGCCACTCCTAGCAGGGTGATTAAATCCTCTAACAAGGTCGCACCTAACAGTGTGTTTTGTAACCTTTAACAAGGTTGGCTCCTAACAGGGCTCACTTCAGAAGAGTGAAAAATAGTAACTAGTTACATTGGTGGTTTTTCCCATATTGGGTTTCCACGTTAAATCTGGTGTCTCTTGTCTCTTGTTTCTTGTGTTTTCAGTTTGATTATATGAGTATCAGCAATGAGTATTTCCTTTGACATCTTAAGGGACTTGTGGGAAAAGTTTTTGTAGTAACTAATTCACCCCTCCCCTCTCAGTTACTCCATTCTCATTTCCAACAATTGGTATCAGAGCTTATTGGTGCTTGCAGGAAAAGATTTCAAGGATCTAAGCCAAAGATCAAGATGTCTTACAAGAGAGAAATTCCAAGACTCAACAAAAATAACTTCTCTGCATGGCAAGGATTGATGAAACTTCATTTGGCTACTATTGGTGATACAGGACTGAAATATCTTGATGAAAAATACAAAGAACCTTCCGGCACATTATCTGTCAATGATATTGCTGAAAAGAAGACTCATAACAATATGATGATAGACATTGCATCTGCACTAAGCTATGAAGAATTTGATGATATCAAGGATTGCCAAACCGCTTTTGACATGTGGAACAAGCTGAAAGAAATCTATGGAGGAGATGACAATGTGAAAAGAGCAAAAGCAGAAAGTCTAAGAGGACAATTTGACCAAATGAGAATGAGAGAGGATGAAAACATTGCAAAATATGTTGATAGAATCAAAGCATGTGTCAGTGCAATCAGGGCATCTGGAGGTGATATCAAAGAAGAGACGGTTATAAGCAAAGTTCTCAGAACCTTGCTTCCCATCTATGCAATCAGAGTTTCTGCAATTCAAGAAAGAAGGTGTGAAGCAAATCATAATATCAATTTGGAGGCTATAGTTGGAAGACTAACCGCATTTGAACTAGACAATTTTGACAACTATGTTCCAGCTTCCAAAAACACTAAATCAGCATTTGAGGCCAAACTTTCACTCAAAGATAAAGGCAAAAAGAAATCAGAGTCAGAAAGTGATGATGAATCAGACCAAAGTTTAGACAGTGATCTTGAAGTAATTGAAGCTCTACTGGCAAAGAAATACTCCAGAGGTAGAGGAAAATATAAAGATAAAGTTCCTCTAATCTGTTTTTCATGTGAAGAAATTGGTCATATTGCAGCTAGGTGCCCAAACAAGCAGAACAATGATGAAAAGAAGGGTCATAAATGGAATAGAAAGAAAGATTACAAATCATTCAAGAACAAAGGTAATAAATCATGTTTCATGGCTCACCCCATATTTCTTTGTTCCAAAAGTTAAATCCATGGATATTGCATATTTGTGAGAGTGTCTAACCATCATATCAAGCATCCATGGGGTTTAGATACCCATGATGAAAGGTATGTCATCTTTCAATGGCTGCTGCCAATAAAAGAAATTAGTTTTGTCAACTTCTTTCCATTTTATAATACTAATTGGATCATTGACATGCTTTTTTGCTCAACTAGACTGAACTCTCTTTCAAGCATTCATGACATCCTTTCGAGTGAGGAAACTATCCCTCCTCTACAACATACCTGCAAAATATGGATCGCTCATATCTTTGTCCATTACATCATCCACACTCACAATCTAAACCTTCAACATCTACATGTAACATATCAATCTAATTGATAATAGTGACATTTGGTCTAGCAAACATAACATAAACATTGAAGTTGTAATGACATCCCATTTTCTTATTAAATTCATAAGGGTGTTTCTTTGCTAGTGATTTCTTCCTATTATCTTCTAGTCCAAACAAACACCAATATCTGGACATAAAGAATAGTCAATCTGTAAAATGTAAAGGTTATGGTACAATTTCATAATAAACACAAAGTACTGATTGTCTCTGTAATCACCTAAAATACATCTCAACTCTTCTTTCCTTGTACTCTTCATGGTTGTGGTCCCTATGAGTCACATAGAAGAATGCACATTCCACATCATCTCGCTTTGATTCCCCTACAAAAAATTGTGTCAAGTCTATGTGGTGGAATTGTTCCACACAAATCTTTTACCCCATCTTTGTCATACCCAATTGTAATCCACTTAATTTCATCAATTGAAAAAGGCTTGACTCCATCACCTCCATCTTGAACTTCAAGTTGGACAAGCAAGTGCCACTTGCAATTTCTCCCCATTGCATGAGACTGCAATTTAGAAGGGGAAGTATAAAATATGGAAAGCCACATAAAAACACAGTTAGTCATATACAACTTCATGATAACTACCTTCAAAAATTGGCTATAACTGATTCAACTGATGTTTACTGCAAAATTTGTTCATCTGTAGTCATTGTAACAATAATTTTATAAGAATTCTTTGAAAGTCATATGTTTTATGGAAAATTTATTTCTCTCTATGATAGATGAACGATTGTAACAAAAAGTGTGATGACATCGATAGACATTGTATTGTGGTGCAATCTAATCAATCATCTACCATATCTTACTAGATATGGTTTAATTTTTTTATTTTCCTTCTCATCATGTTTTACCCTATGTTTAATTTAAAACCCTAGGTCCATCTTGTATCTCATATAAATCCTGAAGGGTCTATTTATTTTGATTTTCCTAACCCTTTTCCTTTTTATTTCATTCCATAGTTTGTGACTTCGTAAAAGGTATAGGGTTGTTCATTATCTAGGTTGTGAAGTAGAAAAGTCACTAGGATCGTAATATCTTAGCTCTCAGTTCAAATTTTAAAACTATTATTGTGATCTACTGATATAAACTAGTGCCTAACTTCTCAATGCATATTTGGTCAAGAATCATAGAGTGGGACCGCTACCTTGCAAGGGTTTTGATAACCATTTTTCCAAGGTAGAGATGTTGCAATTGTTCCCTTTTGTTATAACATAGTATATTCTTCATGGTTAAGTGGAAAAAGTATATAATAGTTGTGATTGGCAATAAAAGGAAGCAGGTGCAACTTCTCCACCTTAATGCAATGTACCTGGTTAACTGACACAATGTTCTGATAAAGGTAAAAAAAAATTAGGTAGTACATTGCAAGGGTAGATTTCAAATAGTAAAAAGGAAGCAAGTGTTACATTACAATAGTTAGGTTGTGTTGCCAATAATTGGTTGGAAAGTAGAGATAAACACAAAATGGTTAAGCATAACTTGGCAAGGACCAAAAGAATGTTGAGATAGATAGTGGCAAGGCCACAATATTCATGAATTGAAGGACCGTGACTCCACAAGACTCTAAGATAATTAAGGATAAAGTGTTGTGAAGAGATGAAGACAATCATTGTAATGGATGAGTATGGAATTACAACTTTTACTTTGAAAATTCAGAGCAAGTTGTGTTTGAAGGAATAGATGGGTCTAGACAATCATTTTGATGTCATTGCTATTAGAATTAAAATTGATTCCCAAATCCAAAAACTACTATTCAAGATAGGTTAGGGATAAATGTGGCTTAACACCACTAAAATATTTGATAAAAATAATGAATTAATGATTTTGAAATAAATTTGTGCATGCATAATTTAATGTCATAAATGTTGGCTCTTTTAGTCCGTTTTAGGGAGGCATTACTAAGTAGTTTGCAAATTTTTCCATTATAGAGAGTTTCCCATTTCTCAGAACCTGTAGAATTCATAGAGAAGGGATTTAGTGACAATTGTAGAAGTAAATGATTCTAAGATGATAGAACAAGGATCTCCTAATACTAACAAAGAAGTGGATGAAATTTCAATGTCATCTTGTCAAACAAGACAATGGAAAGTGAGTCAATTTATGGAAGAGTGACTAGATTTTCTACCTTGTTCTTCAAATACACATTCAGTTAATGACCATGTGTTGAGAGCCCATATGCACTATGTAGGGATGTAATAGTCCTAGACATGAATGGTTACAAATTGTTAGGGTTCTTTTATAACAACAGAGTGAAAAACCCTAGTGCTTCAAATCCATGGGAGATGAATTTAGGGAAGTTGATAGTATTAGAAGTGTTTGTTCACATGGATTTGGTGAAGGCTTACATTAAAGCATTAAAAATTGGTTCTTATTCATTCCACAAGGCTGATAGAAGTATATTATGTAGGTTGGATAGAAACACATTCATTGAAGCTTTTGGAGTCCAGGAACCAATGGGACAAGAGATTGACTTAGAGAAGCTAGAAAGAACATTTCAATCTTAGAAGGACTTATTCACAAGAAGAGTTATGCTAATTCATATCCTAAGGTGCAAGAAAAAGATGGGATGAATCCCAAAGAAAGTAGACAAGATCATTCCCCTTGAATACTTTTGTAGGTATTTTCATAATACAATATTTTGTTTGAACAAGGTTTTGGGCGTTGATGGGACAATGAATGCATATGGTGCCTCATATGTGATGTCAATAAATATACAAGACCAATTTATGAATGTGGGATATGATTTTTTTTAAAAACATAATAAATGTTGTGCATAAAAAAATTGTTGCTATTCAAAATAAAGATTTGAAAATTTTGAAGTTTCATCATTATTCATTGTTGATGCATTTATTTATGTACACAAATATTGGGCAGATCAATCCTAATTTCATTGAGAAAACTAAGGAAATGGGAGAGACGCTTCATGTGCAATTGTGGAGTAGATTATGGAACAAATTTTATCCTTATGCCAGCTCTATTTCATTTTACAATGATTTTGTGTTTCCAATAATGAGAATGATAGTGCCTAATATGGAGAGGGTTCTAAGGGCAGTACAAAAATTGCTTAGGCCTAATTTGTGTTATGATGAAGTCAAATTGAGTTATAATTGGGGGGATATGCTCTTGTTTGGGAATACTACTATCATGAGAGTATATGGATGTGTCCACCCTCCCCACATTCTACCTAGGTTTGTACCTGAAAGGTTGGGGTTTTAAAATTTTCTAGCAACTCATTCTAATAGACAAAGAGCACCTAGGCCAAAACATTAAAAGGGGGACTTTCTTGTGTAGAAGTTTCAAAATAGAAGACTTCACAATTGGAAAACAAGCCATAAATATTATTGATGCAATTCTTGGTGAATATAAGTTTCCATCTTCAATGGCTATGATTTATGATCTAGAAAATCTGGTCACGATGCCATTGAGAAACATGAGAGGGTATAAATTTCCTCAAACTAAGCCCCTATTAGAGGAGGATATCATAAGGAATGACTTGTTTGAGAATTTTTGTGTTTCGAGAGTGTCAAAATGGAAAGATATTATGAGAGTTGAGGATGAAATGAGGAGGGTTGATCCTTCCTTCCAGGGTTTTTATCATGAGGAAAATTATCTAGATAGATTTGAAACTTTCTTAAAGAATCATGTGAAAACTATGGCATAAATTCCTAAAGAAGCCTAAGGGAAAGGAGAATAGATGGTAAATCCTATGTCACCTAAACCAAATGTATTCATTGAGGAAGAGGAAGTTGAAGATGAAGATGAAGATGAAGAGGGTCCTTCAGAAACATCAACATGGACCAGAGGGAGAAAGAAAAAATAAAAGTTCATAGAAATACCTCAAAAGGAAAGAGATAAGGCTTCTCAGATATTACCTAGTAAGAGCCATTATTTTGTTGAGCTAAGGCAAAACAATTTGATAAAACAAGTAGATGAGAATGAACAAGCTCCTATTGGATTGGAAATATCATCCATACACAAGAATTCTTAGGAGATGATAATTTTTTAAAGAGTAAAGAATTCAAAAGTTTTTTGTTTAAATTGAAACATAATCAGTTATCCCTAAATTTGCAACTAGGAGATTCTGAGGAGAAGATTTCTAAAATGGTCCAGAAGTTGGAATCCTATAATCCAAATATTGAGACTCTCAATGTGGAGGAGGCTAGAAAATTGGTAAGGAGGAGTGGAATGTTATTGCTACCTAGATGGGATGTGAGTTCTTCTTTTATGCTGGACCAAATTAGGAGACATGAAAAATCAATTTATTTTGAATCTTTTGTCCTAGGAGGTTGCAAAGAAGACCAAGGTATAATATAGATTCTTAGACTATGGTTGTATGGATAATATCCCCTGAAATAGACAAACCAAATTTAGTGGAGATAAAATATACAACACAAGGGAGTGTAATTTTTTGGAATGTAGATTCTAAATCTCATGGTAAGGAAAATGGTTTATTGAGTTCAATAACAATAATGAGCATAGATAAAATGGACTAGATTCATGATCAAATTTCTCAAACATTCAGTAACTATGTTTCCATAAGAAAACCATATGAAGAGGAAATGAAAATGACTTATGTGATCGAGCAAAAAATTGCACAGTTGGAAAAAGAGATAAGGACTTTCAAAAAGGCTACCATTTCAGTGATAAGGAAGTATAGACAGATGATATGGTAGACCAACAAGTGAGCATGGACATTAATGAAAGAGGTTCAAGAAGACAGAGAAATGAATGCAATGAAGGGTGTTTTATGCCATAGGATAGATGTTTTAAGGAAAGTGCATAGCACTTTTATTTCTTTACTAGGTGTAGAGCACCAATGTTCAAAGGAACTTACATTAATAACTCCTTTGCATAAATAGTGGGGTCCATATGCTCAGTTCTTTGATAAATTAATTCCCATATTGACCCAAACAAAGGATTTGCCAAAAGAAATTATTATTCGAACTAGAAAGATGATTGGTGGGGTGAGGGAGTTAGATGGATTCTTTACTTGTAAGTTGTGATTGATATAGATTAAGATGAAGATTATTGGAGAGGGCACACATGGTTTCATACCTCCCATTATTGATAGTGATAGAAATTTAAGAGATTGGCAAGAGTATGCCACAACTTTTGAGAATATCTCGAATAATGAAAAGTGTGTAGCTTATTGCAATAGAGACGTGGATGTGTCAATTTTATATGACATTATCGATACATTATATAAAATTGAAATGGACATGAACAAGTTTATTTCTAATGTTAGAGCCATAACATATTTGAGGTGGAAAAAGACTATAGATGAACTAAATACAATTAAGGATGCCACTTGACTAGATATAGCGATTGATATTATCATCTGAGAGGTTGTAGCAGATATCAAGGCTTTGCCTAATGGATATTGTAAGTGAACAGAGCTAGAAGAAAGCATGATGAGCCAATAGAGGGAGGGTAGTCATCAAAATAGGGTATCATAAATTTGTGGTTCACCTGTTATGGATACACCTACATTATAAACATAGAACTAGTCCTGAATACATATGCTTCCAACACTTCATTTTGAAACAATCTCTAGTCTCATTTCATATTTTTTTGTCATGTATGTAACAAATAGGGTTTTTTCAAATAAAAATATGATGTTTCATTAGTCTCCCATGTATGAAGCTTGTTGCAATCCTTATGTTAGAAAAGGATTTCCAAGACTAGGATGGATGGTCCTATCAACCTAGAGAAAACCCTTCACCAAGCTCCAAAATACATACAGTTGGGAAGGTAGACTAGACTAGAACTTTGGTGCCCATTAACAATGCAGCCACCTATGCTCCTTTGGCCCCTATATGATATCAAATCTAAACAACATGATAGGTTGCAGGAGGACCATAGAAGGGAAGTATGGAAGAGAACGTGAGGATTCTACTACACCTTCAGAAGTAGCAGGCGAGGGAGGACTAGAGTTGGAGATTTCTGATCAATGATTAGAAGATGCAATTCTTGAGGAAAAGCATTAAACTTACTAGAGGGTAGATGATGAGTTAATTATTGCCTCTATTTTATGTTAATTTTAAATACTCTATTTAATACTGCCAAGACATTTGTGAACTTATGCTTAGTTGAACTTATGATTAAGTCCAGATAGAACCGTTAACCCATGGGTAGATAGTATGTCATATTTTGCCAGTATTATACATATAATGTAGTACTTCATATAACCATTAGATTGTGTGTTATAATATTTGGATTTAATTTGATTATTCTTATTTGCATAAATATTTTTGCATCACAACTAACTTGTTAGGGAAGAAGTTGAAGGATGGTCGACAACATTCAAGGAGGAACATTAAGACCTAGCTATGGTGGAAGAACCATAACAGTACCAGGAGACATGACTTCTACAAAGGAGGAGCTATTATTTTAGGAATGCATGGATGAAGTGTTGCTATATTCCCTCTGCATTTATTATTGTGTTGAATTGGTTACCCAGACTTTATTGCTTATATTATGAGCTGTTATATTTCATTCTTCTTCTTTGGAAGATTTATAGTCAGTTTATTTTCTTTCTTGTTATAGAATAAGTGTTGATCCTCTATTTATAGGGATTGGATCAATAGTTTTTGTGGTTAGAGAAAAGTTTATGGAAAAACATTGTTGACTCTCATAGTGAGTTGTTTTATAGTTTTATGTATTGTTCTTATGTAAAGAATTTTGGAATATAATGAAGTAATTCTTGGTTTACATTCTGTGTTAGTATATTAGTAGAAGCCAACCAAGGGGGCCCACTTGTGAGGTGGATTAGATTAGATTAGTGTAGATTTACTTCTAACCTTTCTAGTATTTCAAGTAGAAGTTGTAAGTTTCTTCCTACAACATCATACTTTGTGAGTGTTCCTACAACATTTGCAAGAGCAGTTATAGTGGATGATCTGAGTTGAAATATAAGTTAGTGTTTAAATGTATTTCTAGCATTCATTTCATTAAAGAGTTAAGTGTGTTACTTTCCTGTAGCACTAGTGTAGGTTCTTTCTTTGTATTTTACTTTCCTACAGCATAAGCATAATGACACCTTAATAAACCTAGTGCACATACTATGCCGACCATTTCAAGTATATGTCTGTGGGTTGACAAATTAAATGCACCTCATGGTGGGGGAAGTAATCCTTAGATTGAATATACCATTCCTATGTAAGGCCTTGGGCATGATTATCACACACCTATTGTGAGGCAAACCTTGCATAAGCCAAATGGTAATACAAAATAGGCATAGGTACCCCAAGGACATGTAATGTGGTCTTCTCTTGATCTTCTGGAGCAATACTTATTTGATTGTATCAAATGTATCCATCTAGAAATGAGAAGTATTTATTTCTAGCCAAAGTATCCAAAACCTGATTAGTAAAGGGTATAGGAAAAACATCCTTCTTTGTGGCATTATTTAATTCTCTGTAGTTTACACATATCTGCCACTTTCCTCCTTTTCTAGGTACAATAATTAATGGTGATACCCATTTTCTATCAAAGGATTGGATAGATGAATCGAACATCCAACAACTTTTGTAACTCAATCTTAACTATTTCGTGCAATGCTGGATTTATTCTCCTTTGAGGCTAACGAGTGGTAGGCTTCCATCATTGATGTATATCCTATGGGTGTAGAGTTTAGTGCTCAATCCTACCATATCCTTATATTCTCAAGAAAAGGCTTTCTCATGTTGATTAAGGATCTTGGTTAACAATTCCAATTGTGATATGGACAACTTGTTGTTTACATGGAGATTATGACCAAGAGAAAGTTCCACAGTAGTTGTTAATTCTACCATTGACACTTTTGGTACTAGACTTTTAGCTACTTCACTTGGTAGTAATTGGTCAATTATTTTAGGGTTTTTTGGGTAGACACAGTCTTCATAGGTACATAGTTGTAAGAAAAAAATTTCAACAATATCTCTGACCACTATACACTCATTGGTAAGATTGCTCTGTACTACATCATCCTCTTCCTACATTTTCATAAAAGATTTCCTATGCAACATCATGAATCAAGCTATAGAATTCAATTCTTCCTCTTCATCTCCTAAATTTGGCCAAATAGGTTCTCCCAAGTCTGGTTGGCGTTGGGCAAGTGGATACAACACTAGCTTCCTTATGGTTTGACCATTTAAAATTGTCGTACTACCTGATCTGCAACTAATTTTAGCTTTAGTGGTGGCTAACTAGGGTTTCCCTAATATGATAGGATAGCCAGCAAGTTTGACTTTGGGTGATAAGATAATAAAATCAGCAGGGTATTCCCATGAGTCTAAAGTCACTATCACATCTTCTATGGAATCATCTAGAGTGATAGTTGAACTATCTGCAAGTTGTAACACTGTGGGTGTTGTTCTTAAGCCTTCCATAAGTAACCTATGCATTGTATCTTTACTCATCATATTTATTGCTACTCCTAAATTAACTAAAGCATTTTTCACAGCCTACTAGGATCTAAATACTTTGATATCACTACCTTCCCTAACATGATATCTGCTAATTGCCCGACAACATGGACTGTTTGATGATCTTTCTTCTTTTGACTTGGCTTCTTAAGGCATGCTTCCTTAATAGCCTTTCCATAAAGAGGGACATCCTTGATAGCTTGAAACAGAGGAATTTGGATGTGCATATTTTTCAACTACTCAACAATGTCAAATGTCTCTTCCTCTTGGGATATAGATTTCTCTTTATTTAGCCTATGCGGAAAGGGAGGATTCACAGTGGTATGATCAGCAGTCTTGCTAGGTACATTAGTTGGTAGTTTGGTATTTAGAAATGTAACTTCTAGAAGGGCTATTGCAGAAGTGTCTACAACTTCCATGATAATAGGGTATTTTGGTGTAGGAAACATTGTACCCGATCTTAAATGGATATTAGATACCTCTAGCGAATATGTAGGGCACTACTGAGTATCAGTAGTATCCATTTGCAATTTTTGTTGCTTGTTGTTTGGATTTGGCTAAGGTTGATTAGGAAATTGGGTTGGCTTAGGATTAGTATTATTTGCTACAGTAGGTGGCATTATTGTAGGTTGTTGGATTGGAGGCAATGGAGGCCCCCTCCATTGATTATTAGGCTGCCAATTTCCTTGCGATGGTTGCCATTGATTTTGTTGATTTTGCCATTGGTTATTTTGTTGGTTTTGCCACTGGTTGTCTTACTGGTTAGGCCACTGATTGTTTTGCTAGTTTTTCTAGAAAGGTTGGGATTACTGAGAAGGATTATGATAGTTTTGGTGTTGTCATTGACTATTGCAAGGATTTGAAAATTATAAAGGATCTTGAGGCATATCTTGTCTTGAAGCCCATAGTTGACGTTGAGAAATGAAGAACACTTGATTATTGTCCCCATCTATCTTCATGTACTTTGATAGAAAATGTTGATTTGCCAAGTTAGCTACCAATTTACATGCACAATCATGCTTCTATTTGTTGAGGACAATACTCTGTCAATCATGATTCAGCTTCTACATGCTTCTTCTTTGTAGTAATAATGTTGAGATGTGTACTAACATCATTTATGATGTCTTTCTTTAAATTTGAGAGTAGATTAGATATCTCAAGCTTTGAAATACCTTGACTGATCCCTTTAGTGGTTGTGGACTAGTATCCTCTACCTTTCTTCACACTTGACCTTGAGTAGTTAAGACAAATTTTCTTGAGGTCATCTCAAGAGGATTGATATACATCACCACTAGCCATTAAGTCTAGTGCTTCCAAACAATTATCATTTACCCCTCTCAACAAGACTAGTTTCTATGAATCCTTTGCCAGTACATGCGAGGGGTTCTTCTACAGTGTATACAAGAAATGTGAAACGTAGTCTTCTAATGTTTCATCCTCCTTTTGTGATATTCTAAAGATGTCATATCCTCTTGGATCATTCCCCTTGCAATACTCTTAGTATTTATCCAAAAATAGAGTTTACATTTCATCCTAGGTACTTGTTGTGTTGGCTCCTAAGCCCATGAACCATCGTAAGGCTAATTCTTTTAGTGTTGCTAGAAACAACTTGAGTTTGTGTGAATCAATATTATAGTCAAAGCTATGACAGTGTGTGTCAAACTCAAACAAGAAAGCATTAGGATCCTCGGTTACAAGGATATAAAACTTTGGAAGAGCAACTATGGGTATATTTTTGAGATTAGCATTGGTTATGAGGCTTGGGAGAGGAAATAGAAAAGTTAGTTGTGCAATTACTGGAGTTATTTGATTATGAGATTGCTATTGAAAAGGAGCATTGGCTATGAGATTGTTAACATTAGGTAGATTTGGATCCAAATTATCAAGAAAGCTGGCCAGAATTTTAGCACAAGGCTGAAGATGGTTTGTGTCGAAGGGTTTTGCTCTAGAGGAAGATCCTGTAGGAAAATTAGGGCTTGCATCCTCAAAAGGAAACTCAACTTCTTCTTTAATTTCATTGTTCAAATTAATAGATTCTCATGGGAGAAAAATACCACATTCATCTCATTGTCTTCCTCTTTGATGCATGTAATTGAATTCTTCACACTTGTGAAGAAACTTTTAGGGCTGCAAATCTCTAAAAACTTAACTAAAAAAACTATGACCCAAAAAGATGTTCCTAACTTGACACCATCCTTGGCAATGACACCAAAAATAGTCCTGATTGAACTTTGTCCTTTCAAATACATACAGATGCTTCTGACAATGCCATAGGTGCAGTCCTAGGACACAAATTTTAAAATCTTGAAAATGCAATCTACTATATCAGTAAGAGCCTTCATGGACCAGAGTTAAACTATACAGTGACTAAAAAAGAACTATTAGCAGTAGTTTATGCTATGACAAATTCTGGCATTACATAATTGGTTATCCTAGATTTGTTCATGTTGGTGTAAATAAGTATTTACTATTTACACTTTACTTAAGTTTACTTAGGTTAATGCATTATTTTATTATTATGCATTATTTTATTATTTCTTAGCTGAGACACTTAGGAGTTTGCATACTCTTTTGAGTTATCATGTTGACAACACTAGAGTAAGCAACTCTAATTCAACACATGGTGTCTACAACATTGGATTTTGCATAATTAACTGAGTTTTCATGTAGACAACACAATTATTCGCACTCCTATTTTAGCACATTGTGTCTACAACATAATTTTACATGCTACACCTTTGTAGGCTAAACCTCTCATCATTGCACTTACTCCTGTGCTTAATGGAGGATAACCCATATCTGGTGGACATATGCCTAGTTGTATGACTTATCATGTTGCTGATTTCTATGCATTCTAGAAGCATTCCAAAAGCCTTTATATATAGGCACTCTTAGTGTACTTTCATATCAATATACATCATCCATATGGAATGAATATCATATCATCATTCTGATTATACTTTGTTGGTCTACTGTTGTGCTTGTGCTTGAGTTCTTTGGTCTTGGGTGAATTTTTCCCTAAATAAAATTCTTATATGGTATCAGAGCTGAGGGAGATTCTCTTCACATAGCCATTCAAGACCATTCTTGCTTCAACACCTTGACTCAGATCTAGAGTATCTGCAGATATTGGGAGCATCTTGAGCCAAAGCAGACCTCACTATTGCATCTAGAATGTTGATTTGGTAAAAATCGGCTTTAAATTTGCCTATTTTGGGTCATAGTCAATTTTAAGGAACTCAAACACAAGCACAACAGTAGACGAAAAGAGTATGATCAGAATGATGATATAAAATTCATTCAATATGTATAAGTACAATAGGAGTGCCTATATATAAAGGCCTCTGGAATGCTTCTAGAATGCATAGGAATCAACAACATGATAAGTCATACAACCATACACATGTCCACTAGATATGGGTTATCCTCCATTAAGCATAGGAGTAAGTGTGATGATGTGAGGATAAGCCTACAAAGGTGTAGCATGCAAAATAATGTTGTAGACACCATGTGCTAAATTAGGAGTGCAAATAACTATGTTGTCAAAATGACAACTCATAAGAGTATGTAAACTCCTAAGTGTCTCACCTAAGAAATAATGCATAATAATAAAATAATGCATTAAACTAAGTCAACTTAAGTAAAGTGTAAATAGTAAATACTTATTTACACCAACCCCCCACCACACTTAAGCTTATGAAAGCTAGGATGAAATGCATGATGGGTCCTAGCTACTAGACCATGTTAGGTACCCATGTACATAATAAAATGCAATCTCTCATAAAGAGGAGAAAGAGGGAAAATCTCATGGGAAAAACCATCCCCCAAAAAGAGAGATGAAAAACAAGATGCATGGATGTATGGAGTAATCAAGACCCCCCCATTATGACATACATAAAGTATATACAATAGAGAATTAGGAGAAGGAAAAAACCCCATAGGGGGAAGAAGTCCTCTCCATAACAAAGAAGAAGAAGGAGACAAGGTAGTCCCCCCTAAATGTAGTTGGTCGATCAGTGAGAGTTGCTCCAATGTAGAAGCTAATCCATGAATGTTGAATAATGTTCCTCCCCTTGGGAAGAAACAATGGTAGAGGTATAGGTGAGATACTTTCCCTATATATAGAAAGAATCTGGATGATGAATGGTGCCTTTGAAACCTTCTCAACTGTCCCTATGTCAATGCTGATAGTCGCCCCTTCCAATACTGCTAAAAAGAAGAAGTGCAGATCTAGCAAGGATGGATGTAGAACATGCCCCAAAGAACTAATTATCTCCTCAAATGATAAAGAGACCTCCTAAAACTATTTTACATAAATATCCACAATCATATCAACCTATGAAGACTGATCATGTAGAGAATAGACAAGAGGGTCAAAGTGAGCCCTTGCAACAACTAAAGAAGGATCTTCTGCATTAAAGAGAAGATGTATATCATCAATGATGTCTTCCAAATCTACTATGTGTGACTCCATGAACAAACCTAAAATATTTTTCAAGAAGTCATCCACTAATGTTGGAGCTAGAAGACAAGGTGTGCCCTATTGTACTAGATCTATCACTATGGCAATATGTGCATGTAGAATTTGTTGATGTTGTGACCTCTCCCTATATCTATCAATAGGACCCCACATGTTTGAATCTATTGAAGCACTATTGTTGGTGTCACAATAAGTTTCCAAAATTCATGAAGTAGTCTCCTCAACAAAGAGAAGATGAATATCATCAATGATGTTTCCCACATCTTCAATGTGAGACTCCATGAATAGCCTTGAAATGTCTGGAAGGAAGTCATCCCATGAAGCTGAAGTAGGAAGACATGGTGTTTCTTATTGCACTAAATCAGGAGCATTTGCAGCTGGAACTAGATTAGTAGTATCAATAAGAGTATCAAGAGGTGGGATCTCAAGTAGAGTTGGAGGAACCAATATTGAAGCTACTAAAGATAGAATGTCATCTAGAAAAGGAGGAATTGTGGGATCTCCATATTTTTTCCAAACAACCATCTACATATCATACGGGGGAATGAGCTTATTATTGACATGCTTAGTATCAAAAATCATATTGAGTATAATAATATCCCAGAGTCTACTAACAGGTGGTTGTCTTTTAGTATTAGAGATTAGTTCATTGGAACATAAATAAGGAAATACTTCTTTATGCTCACTTCTTAGATGATCAATGACTAAAGTACTCGATTTTTTATAGTTCCTTTTTGTCAATGGGGGTCTAATCCCAAACCAACATGTGAAACAAAACTCCTCCATGATATCAATATATATGCACCCCCCAAAATGAAGAAATAAGCAATTAAACCACCCCCCCTACAATGTATGATTTGGGTACCCTATAGCCACTTGCTAATTTAGGGCCTATTTCTTAAAGCAATATTTCTATCCATAGAACCTATAATTTGATTGCAGATCTGGAAAGTAGACAAAAAATGCACTTTAAAAGAAAATGGAACTTGATTATATGTCCACATGAGCCTGTACTAAGCATTTGAAGTGGCAAAAATCAAGATTTGCAAGTTGCAAAAAAATTCAGGAATAGAGATCTCAAACCACCTACAAAAATGTGTAGATCACGAAATTCTACTCCAAAATAAAAAAAATTGCTCTAAAAAAGGAGTCTGTGTGAGGGAGATATCGTTGTTTGAAAATTGTTGTTCTAATTATTTTTCCTTAATCACCATTGTCGGACCTCCAAAAAAAAATGGCTCTAGATTTGGCCTCAGATGTTCGATTTGGATGAAACAAAATCTGATCTGGGGGGTTTTTGACCTTTTAAATATGATGCCAATATCTGATTAACACCTACAAGCTCCAATCTTTTCTTGCAATAAATCTCTCCTACTAGCCTAATGGACAAAAAAAAATTAGAAAATAATGCAGATCTAAAAAAATAGTAGAGATTCAAATGATAAAATATGTAGATCTAAAATTAAAATTCAGAGATCTAAAATGATCATACCAATTCTGCAAATCAGGTCTTCGGGTGTCGGTTTGCAAAAAAAAAATTGCCTCAATTTTGACTATTGCCCAACATAGGTGAATCTGTAGTCAATTTTCACCGAATTGATGCTCTTGACACAATGGTGAGGTCCACTTTGGATCTAGACACTCCCAATATCTACGATACTCTAGATCTAGGTCGAGGTGCTAAAGCAAGAATGGTCTCGAATGGCTATGTGAAGAGAATCTCCCCAGGCTTTGATACCATGTAAGAATTTGGTATAGCTTTGATATCGCCTTCATTCAAATATCTTTATCTTCTTATTCACTTTATGTATTAGAAGTATGAGTAAGGAATATTTTGCTCCTCTTCTTATGGCAAGTTTTCCTCATGATGTTTGGATGGCTCTTTAGGAAGCATGTGGAGATTCACGAGTCCTTCCATTTCCAGAGGACATTCTATCTTTAGCAACTTTAGCTCTAGTTTCTCCAACTCCAGATGAGATAACACCTCCTGATGCTCATGTTTATACTACTGATCCAATTTCAATTGAGGATGCTCCTGATTCAATGCAGCAAGAAACACCATGTCTTCCTACTTTAGCTTCATGGGATGACTTCCCTCTAGATATTGTAGGTTTGTTCATGCAGTACTCTCACATTGAAGATGTGGGAGATGTCATCGATGATTTTTGTCTTCTCTTTGTTGTAGAGACTACTTCATGCATTGTGGAAACTGATCGTGACAAGGAGAGGTCACAACATCAACAAATTCTACATACACACATTGCCATAGTGATAGGTCCAGCATAGTAGGGTACACCTACTCTTCCAGCTCCAACATTAGTGGATGAATTCTTGACATATATTTTAGGCTTGTTTGTGGAGTCACTCATAACAGATTTGGAAGACATCATTGATGATATACATCTTCTCTTTGATGAAGAAGATCGTTCTCCAGTTGCAAATCGATAGATAGAAGCCATTTTGACAAAGATAGTTCATTTGCACCATAGAGATTGGAGCAATAGACTACCAAAAGCTTTCTAGGTATACTGAACAATAAGGTAGACCACAATAGGATTCACACCATTTGAACTTTTGTATGGAAAAACAACAATGCTACATATTGAGTTTGAACACAAAACTTTAAGAACAACATTGCAATTAAACATTGATCTTCCTATAGCATAGAGAGAGTGCCTACTACATCTTAATTCATTGGATGAAATGTGCAAGTATGCCCTATAATGCACAGAAATTATACAAAAAAAATGGAAACAATGGCATAACTCCCACATTGCATTTCTTTATGATTCCAGATTTAAAGACATACTAGCCAAGCTGCAAACATGATGGTTGGGTCCCTATGAAATAAATCATGTCTTTGCGAATGGATCCCTTCAGTTAACCACAATTAATCTAGTACACTTCAAGTTATTAGCCAATGGACATTGGCTAAAGTTGTGTAGACTGATGTATGTTTTCATTGCTAACCTTCGACTCTTGCCACCTTCATTTGGCACGTGCAATGATCAATTAGCATGTATAAACTTTTCAAATTTTATTCATTTTTAGCACATAGATTTCGTTGGTTATATCTATTACTATATTAAATATATTATTACAGCATTATGCTAGTTCTATACCTAATACCAAGTATGAAAAGTGAGGACACTTGTCCATGTTTCATAGGGGGTAGGGAAGGTTACTAATTCCCAATGACATTTCTATTTATTCATTAAAGATTCTCAAATTTGTACTCTCTCTTTGTTTGATTAAAACGTAGGTTTCATAGTGCACAAGAGTCAAGTGTCGTACCCTTATTCCCAAATAATTCCTCATTGTCAGACTATGATGTGACCCAAATTCAATTTTGGGATTATTCTTGCATATTTATGATTTATTTCCATTAAAACCACATTATTATTGCTCATGACGTATTGTTCATGACATAAATTCACAGAAAAGAATGTGAAATGTGAAAAGGGTCTGGGATTTTCAAAAATAAAATAAAGTTTGAATTCACAAAAGGGAAGAAGGTAATAGTGCAAATAGAGCAGAGATTGAAACTGGCAAGCACAAATGGGAGGATAGTTGCAACGATGAGAACCAATGGAACATAGTGTTTTACTTTTTGATGTAGAGGCAGTGAGAAGATTTAATGCATGTAGTTGGTTAGGATATTTCTTCAAAGTAACAAAGTTTGATGAAGAAGAAGCTACTAAATTTATACGTACATTTGAGGAAGGTGAAGCAATAGTATGGGGATTGATAGTTGTTGCCATAGAAGAGCAGATAGCAGAAGTAACCAAGTTGCTAGCAGTAGGAGAACACTACCCCAATGCACATGATGCAAGATCAACTAGGGACCAGTTCTTCATACCAACTAACCCTCCATTGGATATAACCAAGCAGGGTTGCAAAAGAATGTCTCTTCTACTACCACACAATGAGTTGGCCATACATATTGCCAGGTATTTTACTTGTGAAGGAAGATTTTCATATTTTCATGCACGTCATTTTAAGTTGCTTAATTATGTAAGGCATAATTTTCCAGTGAATGTTCCTAATTTCTTGTACAATATGTTATGCATTAGTGTTGAGGAAACCCCAAAAGGGAAGAACAACTCTGTTAATCACCATGCCCTAATCAAATTGCTCATAGAGAGATCTCTTATGGATGCCTCTCCCATGTCATGGGTAGAATTTGTTTAGTACAAAACCCTACAACCTTGGACTACCCCTAATGAACAACCCAACGAAGAAAATATAGTCCCCATTGACACAACTACTGAGAAAAGCACCCAAGGTGTAGAAATATGTGCAAGAAAATGTGCCTTTACATGCTAAAAAGAGAAATGTACCTACCTCTTCTTGAGTAAGGAGAAAATAAAAAATTACAAGAAGAAACCTTAGCTCTAGTAGCAGAAAAAAAAACCCTACAGTTTCAAAGAAAAATAAAAATAAGTTAGGTTCTATAGCAGCCAATCCTACAATAGAGACACCAAAAAGGGTTAGTAGGAAAAAGGTTGTGGTGCTTGAAGAAACCCCTATGCAAAGAAGCCCTAGAATGAAAGGGAAAACCCCTAAAGTGTCTGTAGAAACTCAGTCCACTTCACCAAAACCATCTAATGAAGAAACCCCAAACAAGTTGTCTCAGATGATTCCCCCAATCAACTTGAAATTCCTGATATTTCTCAAAACCCTAATGAGGAATGTAAGGTTGAGATGAATGAAAGCTAAAATAATCCCCTAGCAAGCCAACAAGATACTCCAGGCTGTAAAGAGGAAAAAGCCCCAATAACGCATCAGTTGGCCTATTCAAAATTGCCCTGGTTTCCTACAAGCAAACATGTTTTACAAATTTCTTGGAACAATCATGGAGGAAACAGAGGAAGAAAAAAAACTGGGAGGAAGAAAGTGGCCCAATTACCCTGCAAATGCTTCTTTTTCATTTATATAGTAAACATGTGTTGACAATAGCCCTATGGAAAGAGGAGAAAAAGGAAATGAAGAAGATAATAATAGACCAAAATGAGGAAATTACAGACTTAAAAGAGAAATTCACAAAATAGAAACAAAAGATGGATCATGCCCTCAAATTGGCTGATCAGATAATTACTTGCAAGCCACCACCTAGGATCTATGCCATTTGTTTAAAAAAAATTTCATTTTGTTCTAGCTCATGTTCACCCTCAAAGAAATAAATGCAGAATTCAGGTCAGCTCAAGAATTCTATGGTTTATACCAAACTCTTCCATCATGGCAACAAAATTTACTCTATGAATTATATGTGCACAATTTCATTATCCCTATAGAAACTCAATGAAATCCTTTACCTTATATAGGGGGTATACACCTTAGGGCCCTGATTTCCTAGATGCACAATGAAGCTAATTATGATAGACAATTGAACAATTACAGAGATGAGGAGAGAATAAAACCCCTTCCATTAAGAGCAAAGATCAATAAACTAGAAGAAATCCTCAGGGATTGGTTCAGATTGACCTATGGAAATATTCACAAGGAGATAACAAAGCAAATCTTTGAGGCCAGGACAAACGTATATGCAGAATATGATAACATGCCTTACTTTTCCTTTTAGAAAGCCATGGATGGTGTTAAAAGTAGATGGGGTAGACTACCTAAGGGATTCAGAAGATCAAAGTCACACAGTCCTATCAACTTAGAGGCAACCCTTCACCAAGCTCCAAAATACATACAGTTGGGAAGACAGACTAGACCAAAACTTTGGTGCCCATTAACAATGCAACCACCTATGCTCCTTTTGCCCCTATATGATATCAACTTTGAATGACTTGACAGGTTGCAAGAGGACCATAGAAGGCAAGTTTGGGAGAGAACATGAGGATTCTACTACACCTTCAGAAGTAGTAGGCGAGGGAGGACTAAAGTTGGAGATTTTTGATCAATGACTAGAAGATATGATACTTGAGGACAAGCATTAAACTTACCGGAGGGCAAATGATGAGTTAATTATTGCCTCTATTTTATGTTAATTTTAATTACTTTGTTTTAATACTACCAAGACATTTGTGAACTTATGCTTACTTGAACTTATGATTAAGTCCAGATAGAACCATTAACCCATGGATAGATAGTATGTCATATTTTGCCAATATTAAACATATAATGTAGTATTTCATATAACCATCAAAATGTGTGTTCTAATATTTGGATTTAATTTGATTATGCTTATTTGCATAAATATTTTTTCATCACAACTAACTTGTTAGGGAACAAGCCGAAGGATGGTCAATAGCATTCAAGGAGGAATGTTAATGCCCAACTATGGTGAAAGAACCATAATGGTACCAGGAGACACGACTGCTACAATGGAGGAGCTATTAATCCAAGAATGTAGGGATGAAGTGTTGCTATATTCCCTCTACATTTATTATTGTGTTGAATTGGTTACGCAGACTTTATTGCCTGTACTGTGAGCTGTTATATTTCCTTCTTCTTCTCTGGTAGATTTGTAGTTAGTTTGTTTTCTTTCCTATTTTAGAATAAGTGTCGATCCTCTATTTATAGGGATTGGTTGGATACATTTTGTGGTTAGAGAGAATTTTATGGAAAAACATTGTTGACTCTCGTAGTGAGTTATTTTACAGTTTTATATATTGCTCTTATGTAAGGAATTTTGGAATATAATAAAGTAATTCTTGGTTTACATTTTGTGTTAGTATATTAGAAGAAGCCAACCAAGGGGGGCCACTTGGGAGGTGGATTAGATTAGAGTAGTGTAGATTTACTTCTAGCATTTCTAGTATTTCAAGTAGAAGTTGTAAGTTTCTTCCTGCAGCATCATACTTTGTGAGTGTTCCTATAGCATTTGCAAGAGCAGTTATAGAGGATTATTTGAGTTGAAATATAAGTTAGCATTGAAATTTATTTCCAGCACTCATTTCACTAAAGAGTTAAGTTTTTTACTTTCCAACAGCACTAGTGTAGGTTCTTTCTTTGTATTTTACTTTCTTGTAGCATAAGCATAATGACTCCTTAAGAAACCTAGTGCACTTATTGTGCTGACCATTTCAAGTATATGTCCCTAGGTTAACAAATTAAATGTACATCATGGTGGGGGAAGTAATCCTTAGATTGAATATACTATTCCTAAGCAAGGCCTTGGGTATGATTATCACACACCTATTGTGAGGCGGACCAAGATGATCATCTTTTTTAGGGTGTATTCAAACCACTACATCTTACCAATGTCTTTTTTGTATCCACATGAGGCATCACTCTTTCCCTGGTGTAGAGAACCTCTTTCATATCCACATAAGTCTTCACTCTTTCCCCAATATAGGGTGCCTCTAGTGAACCATTGATTGCTTTTAATTTATCACTTAATTTTAACATCCTATAGAATTTTCAATAATATAATAGGACTATTACTATAACCACATCTTCTTGATACATTCAACACCCTCAAAATCCTAACGCTTTCATGATGTACTTTGAACAGAACATACTACAAATCATTCCTTCATTGTCTAAAACATTAAATATGGAGTCCATTCAATCTTTTTATCCATCTCTATAAAAAACTTATTTCGTAAGGAAAATTGTAAGTTGCATTCTTGATGGAATTTTTTTGTATAGCGTATAATGATAATCATTGTCTCCAAGACTACACCCTGGTGTGTATATGTTATATTTTCATTGGCTTTAAACCCTACAAACATGTGGATGATAGATGATTAAATATGAGATATATATTTTTAGGTTGTAGAGAGTATTCATGAACTAATATTTAAGCACAAAATATGAATAAATCCTCTTTTGATGATTCAATTTATGACTCTAATCATAGTAATTGTCTATAAGACTACACCTTTTTGTGTATGATTATATATATATATATATATATATATATATATATATATATATAATTATGACCTACACTCGTAGGAATAATTTAAGTAGTAGACCATTCTACTTGTTATTTGTGCATTGTACCATTCTATTCTTCCATAGAAGAGAACATAGGTTACATTGTTTTTCAAAGCCAACCAAGATATCAAATAGTCAACTAGCATAAAACTATTATCAAGGAAATAATAATTTTTTTTAACCAACTACTGAATTGTTTTTTATTATAATGTCACTATAGAGTTATTGTTACAAAGTTTGCACTAGTAAAAGAATCAAGTTACCTCACAACTTACAACTACAACTACAAAAGTGCATGGTAGAAAATTGATTGTTACAACTAGAACTCCATATAAGTAGGTTGCTTTTTCTTCAACAAAAAAATAGTGAGTAAGGCCAATATCCAAAACCAACTTATATTTTAGAACCAATCATATCTATGTGAACTCAAATGATATCAAGGTACAATTAATGTGTTGTTTTCTGTGTCAATTTTTATTTTTATATTTTTTATTAGATCTAGTCTTTGGCATATGAACATAAGACATACCACATACGACCAAATGGGCATATGAACTATGGCATATGACATACGACCAAATGGACATACCAATAAGGACATACGACATATAGCCAAATGGGCATACTGAATATACACACATCCTTTCTTTCTTCATAATATAAAATAGGGGCATACTAAATTTGTGTA
Source organism: Cupressus sempervirens (assembly GCA_028749045.1). Classification (NCBI taxonomy): domain Eukaryota; kingdom Viridiplantae; phylum Streptophyta; class Pinopsida; order Cupressales; family Cupressaceae; genus Cupressus; species Cupressus sempervirens. The sequence continues at coordinate 50,319,865 of CM053790.1, read as the reverse complement.
CAGATCTATTTTAACTAGCCAAATAATCATACTAAATTTATGTACATATCTATTTTAATAGGCTTCTTCGTAGGATAAAACCAAGAAATTATGATTAGTTTCTAGGAAGATTTAAATCTGAATCCTCATAATAATATTTCCATTTAAGGTCAGATCTATAACAACATTTGAATTTAAAAATGAAGTTTCACATTCACTTACTTGATACAACAATATTTCAATTTAAACTAAAACAAACTTGTAAAGATCCATAAAAATATTTCAACATAAAACTTAAATTTTTCATACTTGATGCCCATGATCTGGTTCTTGGATTTATGTGATCTATAGGTGACTCACAACACCAAAGACCTATAGGTGACTATGAAATGAAATATTTTTAGATGACTACAAAACCAAAGATCTCCAAGCGATTGTGAAACCAAAGGAACCTTTGGAGCACAACTGCAAATTGCAAGAACAAAATGACATGCACAAAATAAAAAATGAATCCCTTTCCCCTTTTCAAAGGTTGATTTCTAATCAAGACACATGTTTCACTTAACTATAGACACATGTTTCACTTAACTATAGACACATGTTTCACTTAACCATATTTATTTACCACACAGTTGGTTGGAGTCAAAATATAGTTTGGAGACTGCATATGGCAAGCTACGGTCAATGAAGGTCCACAATTCCAGTTACAATTTCCATGTGGCTACAGTTTCCATGTGGTTAGGGAAAGAGGTATTGGAAAAAATGTATGTGTCACAAACCACTTGTCTTTTTAATTACATATCATCAATATAGAGTGGATTGGCTATGATGACGACTATATCACTTGCATACATATTTATGGTAGTATGGTCTTAGGCATGGAAAAATTATTTGGAGATTAGCTAGTCCCAGTTATAAATCCTCTTGTAATCTTTGCATGGTGACAAGACATATTCACATTTCATCTACCTTAAAATAGTAAATTATGTCATTGCTTCTTAATGTAATAAATATTGGAGTCATTATAGATTACCCCCTGTCTGACACACCAAAGGTTCAAAAATAAAAACTGACATCCTTTCCAAACTCAAACATCCTACTCCACCTCATCGACTTGGCCGAGTCTTCCTTTCTTAAAGTTACAACTTGAGTGGACTCAAAGAGTCATTTCTTTTAAAATCCTCAATTTCAAAGTCATCTTCTCATGTAAAAAGAGTGTCCATTTAGATAGTTTATCAACCTTGGTATTTTATTCTTTGCAAATATGGGAGACCGTAAGATTATGCAACTATGATAAAAAAAAATCCTTAATTGAAGACATAATCACTTACAAGTCCCAAGTAGAGATAACATGCTTCTTTATGGAATTTATGATGGTCATTGAATCTCCCTCTAAGTGGATGTTCTAAAACCTAGTGCTCTGCCAAGGTGTGGAACCTCCAAAGCCACCATTCCTTCTAAAAAGTTGTTTAAGACATTTGATAACTTGACAACCTCAAGAGCTAAGGTATTATCAATCTCAAAATATAAACCCATCTCTAGCTTTACCCTCAAATTTTGTAGAGGCGCCATCGGAGTTGGGTTTAACCCACCCTTGCATGGGGTTAAGCCAATTCACCTTTGTTCTTCCCAATTTTCTTTGTCCCTTAACCTCCAAATTATTAATCCTATATTTTAAATTTGGTTTAAAATATTGCCACATTCAATCCATCTTCAAAAAAGACACATATGTAGGAATGTTCCAAGTAGAAACATCGATAGTTTCTTCAATAAAGTTATCAATTCTTAGCAATATTATTTATAAAGGTTCCTCCTTCGCTTTAAATATGTGCATATTTCATTCTTTCCATAACTTCAATATAATGATGGAATGACATACTTGATAGCACAAGAGAAATTATATTTGGGCACCTTGTGGGGTCAACAGAAGAAAAGGTCTTTTAGAGGATTAGGTAATGGACTGTGTCAACCCAAGTTCCCCTACACCATCACCTAAGTAGCTAAGGCCACCCCAAAATTAGGTAACATATGATTTGAATCATCACACTTCTCTCTATACAGACTACATTTTGAAGGTCCATATTGTAGAAGTTGATGAAAGCCAACTTCATAGTGCACCAAGGTCACTTGCATGCAAATAGCTTGCTAAAGGGAAAATGAAGAAGAAGAAACAAGAGCTTGGAGCAATTCAACAAAGTGAGAAAATATATTTCACAATAAGAAAATGAAATTTCTATGTGAAAATGATATGAATTTACAATGAGTGAGAAAGAATATAAAGGCCTCAAGGAAGCTTGTAGAACAAATTGGAAAGTGCTAGAAGATAAGGTTGACAACTAAGCATACATCCACAAAAGGTGGAATATCCTCGATCAAGGTGAGGAGATAAGTATGACTTAGATAGGAACAAACTCTCATGTTGTCAAGAACTCATCAACTACAACTAATAAATAAATGCATTAGACTAAGTAAACTTAAGTAAAAGAATAAATAAATAATAAATAATTATTTACTCTAACACCCCCCCTTAAGTTCAACTTAGGGGAATGCCTTATGTTCACAAACTAAGATGAAATGCAGAATGGGTCCCGACAACAAGGCCATGTTAGGTAGCCATGTACAATGCAAAGAAATGCAACCTTTGAAAATGGGAAAATTTGACTTAGAGAAGGAGACAATGGTGCTAGTTTCATCACATTCTGAGTTTATTTGAGCTCCCATTTTTGGCGTTAAAGTAGAGGCTTTTGTTTCCTCCTCTGCATCCAGAATCCAGGTTTTTTTTTAGTTTTCATGCTTTCTATAGTTGTTTTTTGTGGTACTTGGGGGATATCTTCATACATTGTGAGGGGGGGGGGGGGGGGGGGGGGGGGGGCGCATTTTCTTTTTTGTAATTTACTTCAAAATAAGACCCTTCTACTTCCATCTTCTTCTCTCAATATCAGATCCATCTGTGACCCATCTTATGGCACACAAATACCACACTTGGAAGGACCAAATGACTAGGCTTCTCATGTCAAAAGGCTTATGGTCATGTTTGGATGAGAATCAACTGGTTCTCAAATACCCTTTTGAGGTTCTTCAGCACAGGAATAAAATGGATGAGGCCATGGGATTGATTGCACTGAACATCTCATATAGTCTTTTATTTCACTTGGATGGTTTAACCACTCCATGGGCTATTTGGATGAAATTCCAAAAAAAATTTGGCACAGTGAATGAGTTTCGAGCACTTCATCTTGGTGTAAAATTGACATCTTTGACACCTACCAAGTTCCCCACCATTGAAGACTTCTTGATGAAGTTCAAATCTCTATGTACCCTCCCCCCAAAAAAGGTAAGAACAAAGATGCTGAAAAAATGAAGGAAGGAAGGAAGGAAGGAATGCCTCAACAAGACCCCCTAAGGACAACTTCCATCAAAAATGGCTCAACAGACTCTCTCAAAACCATAAGTACAACCAACCCCCCATGAGAGATAGAAAAGATGCCAAAGCCCCTCCATAATAATGGAGCCCCTGGAGAAAGAATACAACCAATGAAACTCCAATGTAGAGTAAACAAGGGAAAAAAATAAGGGAACTCCTGAATGAGAGGGAAAACTAGAAGGCCTAGCTGATGCTCAAAGGAGGAGGTATGAGGATTTGAAAGGGAATCCCCAAGGTAGGTGTGATGACACTGTCATGAATATCTGCAAAGGTGCACCTGGAGGCTCAATGAATGGAGCAAGAGGATTAGGCAGAGGAGAAGAAGAATCATGTTGAAGAGAAAAGAGCTCAACTGGATGTGGTGTGGAAGTCAAAATAGGGATCTCAGGAATAATACAAAAGGTTCAAGTATCCTAACTGCACCACATGATGCTCCTGCAAAAGAGAAGAAGTATCCTCCAACAATGGAGATGGTGGACCAAAGTGTGAGAAGGTGTAGAGATGGGTGGAAGGATCAATTGCCCCTATAGCAATAAGACCTCATGTTGCATGATCCTAAATGAAGACTGAATCTGTAGTGAACTCAACTATCTTCCCTAATCCATTGTGTGTAATTTGAGAAATCGAGAGAAGGTTTGTAGAAAAAGATGGAACATACAATACATCATTGAAGGTGCCATCCTAAATTCTAATTGAACTTTTCCCATAAACTAGTAGGGTAGTGTTATTCCCCATATGAATATGAGGAATGGGAGAAGCCTCGAGAGTAGAGAAGACACTATGAGAAGATGTCATATGTGTTAGATTGTGGTGATTGATTAGGAAAGTACTGTACATGATTCATAAATTCTTTGGGGCTTGGGGCATCACCCAAAAAAATTATTTTTGGTAATATTTGTAGATTCACCATTTGTAGATTTTCCACTAAAGTAATGGCTAATTTATGGTTGACATGTAGTAACCCTAAAGTGATTTAATACTTGTATAGAAAGGCTTAGAGTTAGGATTTTTTTTTAAAGTGGTGATGTGAAATTATTTCTTGTGGTGGTATTGAGTTGTAAGGGATTACAAATTGTAATTAGGTTGTAATCACTAGATCTTAATAATATGGGACTTGTTGTTTGGTGGATGTAGCCCAGGGATTGCGTGAACTGCATTAAATCTTGGTGCCTTGTGTTATTTTTTGTGTGATCTAATATTTTTTGTTATTGGTTATATTTGCATGTAATTGTTATTTCTATCTATGGTTTAATCTTAACAAGTGGTATTAGAGTGAGGTTTTCTTTCAGTTATCCTCTGTAGGAAAGTCTCACAGTTAAGTAGGAGTCTCACGGTTGAGTGGGAGCGATGGCAAACAAGGGTAAGCTAAGGGCTGATAGGTTTAATGGGCATAACTTCTAGTTGTGACAGATGCAAATGGAAGACTATCTTTATCAAAAGGATTTATGGAAGCTGTTGGAAGTCAAAACTAAGAATTAGGGATCTATGTCAAATGATGAATGGGATCTTTTGGACAAAAAGGCACTTGGAAGCATTTGATTATGCCTGGCACCATCAGTGGCATTTAATATTACAAAAGAAAAGATGACAAAAGAATTGATGAAAACCCTAGCAACACTATATGAAAAGCCCTCCACTTCAAACAAGGTATTTCTCATGAAGCATTTATTTAATATGAAAATAGCAGAAGGTGGAACTGTTGTAGATCATTTAAATGAGTTTAATATTATTACTAGTCAGTTATCTTCTATGGGTATCAATTTTGATGAAGAAATTAGGGCTCTCTTGATTTTGTGTTCTTTTCCTGAAAGCTGGAATGGCTTGGTAATGGCTGTGAGTAATTCTATTCTTGGATCTAGTACCCTAAAATGTGAAGATGTGATCGATGTTTTTTTGAGTGAGGAAACTCGTAGGAAAACCTCAGGTGGATCTACATCAGAAGTGCTTTGAATGCACAAAGTAGGGGCAGAACAATTAAGAGAGGAAGTAACTCTAAAAATCATGAAAAATCAAGAGGAAAGTCAAAGGGGAGGAGGTCTCAATTGAGAGGATCGAATGACTATTGGTACTATGGAAAACTAGGGCATAAAAAGAAAGATTGTTGAAATCGAAAGAAAAATGAAGGAGATAAATTAGATGGAGACAAGGAGGAAAATGAGGAAGAAGATGATTTTCTTCTATCTTTAAAAAGTGTTGATTATTCATGGGTTTTAGATTCTAGTGCTTCATTTCATGCTACACCTCATAGAGGTTATTTCATTGATTATGTCTAAGGGGATTTTGGACTTGTTTATTTGGGGGATAATGAACCCTGTCAGATTTTTGGAAAGGTAAAATTTAAGATTCAGTTGTAGAATGGGAATCATTGGCTACTACATGAGGTAAAACATGTTTCAAGGCTGAGTAGGAATTTAATTTTAGCAGGGTAACTCGGTGATGAGGGTTGTGTAGTTACTTTTAATGATAAAAATTGGAAGGTTTCAAAAGGTTCCCTTGTAGTAGTAAAAGGTGTGAAAGTAGGCACCTTATATCTTTGTACAAGTCATATTGTTCCTTCTATTTTAATTGTTTCAAAGAAAAATGAATGTTCAAGAATAATTGTTGCAGTTGAGTAGGGATAACAAATAGTTGTTGTAGATTCTAATACAATGCTATGGCACAATAGACTTGGGTACATGAGTGAGAAAGGTATGAAAGTACTTCATTCAGAGAAAATTTTACCAGGTCTAAAATGTGTTAATATGGATTTCTATGAAAGTTGTGTTTATGGAAAAAAAAAGAGAGTGAGTTTTATGAAGACTGGGAAGGAAAACAAAAAGGAGAAATTAGAGATTGTGCATACCGATGTATGGGGACCAACTCAAGTATCTTCCCTTGGTGGATCTCATTATTATGTTACATTTATTGATGATGCAACTAGAAAAGTATGGGTTAATTTCCTTAGATAGAAATCTAATGTATTTCAAACTTTTAAGAAATGGAAATGCTTGGTTGAAAATGAGACTGGTAAGAAATTAAAATGTGTTAGATTTGATAATGGTGGTGAGTATTGCAATCATAAATTTGAATATTATTTCTCCACTAATGGTATTCGTAGATAAAAAACTGTTCCAACGAATCCATAGGAAAATGGAGTGGCTGAACGTACGAATAGGACTATAATGGAGCACATAAGGAGCATGAGGTTGCATGTTGGGTTGCCCTTACACATGTGGGTGGAGGCTATCAATACTGATGTATATTTGATTAATAGAGGTCCCTCTACTCTTTTGGGCTATGGTATTCCAGAGGAAGCATGGATTGGTAAGAAGGTGAGTTTTTCTTTTCTTAAAACCTTTGGTTGTGAAGCATTTACTCACATAAATTCTAAAAATAGAACCAAGCTAGAAGCTAAGTCAATAAATGTGTATTTTTTGGATATGGCATTAATGAATTTGGTTATAGGCTTTGGGATTTTGAAAATTAGAAAATTGTAAGAAGCAGGGATGTCATATTCAATGAAAATGTATTATACAAAGATCTGTTTCAACAACATGAGAAGAAAGACGATAATTATGTAATGCTAGATGATACTCCAAAAGCTGATGTTCCAGCTATTCCTCATGATGTACAACAACTGCAACAAAAAATACCACACACACCGGTGAATGTTAGATGGTCAACATTGCAAATTAGACCTCTACAAAGATTTTCTCCCTCTTTGTATTCAATTTTACATACTGATGCTAGTGAACTTGAATGTTATGATGAAGATATGTAGATGGATACTAAGATTTAGTGGGAGTCTGCAATGAAAGATGAAATGGACTCTTTGTTGAAGAATAAGACATGGGATTTATACAAGTTGCTTGCAAGTAAAAAGGCTCTTTACAAAATAAGTGGGTTTATAGGTTGAAAGAAGAGGAAGGAGGTAAAAAAATATTTAAAGCTAGGTTAGTTGTAAAAGGATTTGCATAGAAAAAGAGAATTGATTTTGATGAGATATTTTCTCCATTTGTTAAGATGACTTCTATCCATATTGTTTTAAGTCTTGTGGCTACTGAAGATTTGCATTTAGACCAGCTTGATGTTAAAATTACCTTTGTTCATGGTGATTTGGATGAAGAAATATATATGGCTCAGCCACAGGGATTTGAGGTCAAAGGTAAGGAGAAATTAGTGTGCAAATTGAAGAAAAGTTTATATGGCTTAATGCAAGCACCTCGGAAATGGTATCTAAAATTTGACATTTTTATGCATGAGCATGGTTACAGTAGGTGTCATTCAGATCATTTTGTCTACTTTAAGAGGTTGGATGATGATAGCTACATTATTTTATGTTTATATGTTGATGATATACTTGTAGCTTGATCCAACATGGATCATATTAAGGGGCTAAAATACTAGTTAGCACATGCATTTGCTATAAAGGATTTGGGGGCAACAAACAAATCCTTAGTATGAAGATTTGCAGAGATGGGAAGAATAGAACATTGATGCTATTTCAAGGTGATTATGTTGAGAAGGTGTTGCAACGTTTCTCTATGGAGAATGCTAAAGCTGTCAGCACACCTTTACCTGGTCATTTGAAGTTGACTAAGGGGATGTGTCCTAAGACACAAGAAGAGGAGGATAAGATGTCTAAGGTATCCTATGCTTTAGCTATAGGAAGTTTGATGTATGCTATGGTATGTACCAGGCCAGATATTGCACATGCAGTGGGAGTTGTTAGCAGGTATATGAGTCATCTAAGAATTGACCATTGGAATGCAAAAAAATGGATTCTCAAATATTTGAGAGGAACATCTAATAAGTGTTTACACTTTGGGGGCTCTGCTACTAATTTATAGGGCTATGTTGACTCAGATTTGGTAGGGGATATTGATACCAAGCGAAGTACTACAGGTTGTGTCTTTACTGTTGGTGGGGCAACTATGAGTTGGGTTTCTAGGTTACAGAAGATTAATGCTCTATCCACTATAAAGGCAGAGTATGTTGCTGCTATAGACGCAACCAAGGAGATGATATGGCTTTAGTTCTTCTTGGAAGAATTGGGACACCCTCAGAGGGATAATTATTTTTTTATAGATAGTCAAAGTACCATTCATCTTGCAAAGAATTCATCTCTACATTCTAAGACCAAACACATACAATTATGGTACTATTTCATTCGGTTAATTTTGGAGGATGGATAGTTAAAGCTAGAGAAGATACATACAAATGACAATCTAGCAGATATGTTGACAAAGGTAGTAACAAGGGAGAAGTTGAACTCCTCTTCAACTTTGATTGGTCTTCTAGATTGAATATGAATAAAAGAATAGTAGAGTCCAAGGTGGTTTGATCTAGTGGGAGCCTCGTGTGGTAGCGGTGTTGCTATAGGATTTGTCTCCAAGTGTTAGATTTTTGTTTAGTGTGGAGCCTGATCAATCCCCAAGTGGGAGATTGTTAGATTGTGGTGATCGATTAGGAAAGTACTGTACATACTTCATAAATTCTTTGGGGCTCAAATTTTTTTTTGGTACTATTCGTAGATTTTTCATTCGTAGATTCACAACTAAAGTAATGGCTAATTTATGGTTTACATGTAGTAACTTTAAAGAAATTTAATACTTGTATAAAAGGGTTTAGGGTTAGGGTTGTTTTAAAATTGGTGATGTGAAATTGCTTCTTGCGGTAGTATTGAGCTGTAAGGGATTACAGATTGCAATTAGATTGTAATCACTGGATCGTAATAATATCTAACTTGTTGTTTGGTGGATGTAGCCTAGGGATTAGGTGAGCCACATTAAATCTTAGTGCCTTGTGTTCTTTTTTGTGTGATCTATTATTTTTTCTTATTGGTTATATTTGCATGTAATTGTTATTTATGTCCATGGTTTGATCCTAATTGTAAGAATTTTCCTTAAGGGAAATATTCACCCAAGAACTAAGAACTCAAACACAAGCACACAGTAGACCAAAGAGAGAGAGAGGGTATGATCAGAATAACGATGTATTCAATAACTGGTTCATCTTAAGAGTACACTAGGAGTGCTTGTATATAAAGGCCTCAGGCGAGCTTCTATAATGCATAAAAGTTAGCATCATGATGTGTCATACAACCAAGCAGATGTCCACTAGATATGGATTATCCTCCATTAAGCACGAAAGTAAGTGTGTTGATGAGAGGATAAGCTTACAAGGGTGGGACACACAAAATAGTGTTGTAGACACCATGTGCTCAAATAGAGTTGCGTACTCCTGTGTTGTCTACATGACAACTCAAAAGGTGTGCAAACTCCCAAGTGTCTCACAAATAAAAATAATAAAATAATGCAAAATAATTAACTAATGCATTAACCTAAGTAAACTTAAGTAAGTGTAATAAGTGAATACTTATTTACACCAACACCCCCCCTTAAGTGCAACTTAGGGGAATGCCCTTAAGCTTACAAACTAGGATGAAGATGCATAATGAGTCCTGGCTACTAGGCCATGTTAGGTACCCAAGTACATAATGAAAATGAAATCTCCCATAAAGCGGGGAAAGAGGGAAAACCTCATGGAAAAAACCCTCCCCCAAAAAGAGAGATAAAGCAAGGATGCATCGATGGATGGAGTAATCAAGACCCCCCCATTATGACATACATCTAGTATATACATTAGAGAATGAGAGAAGGAAGAGAGACATAATAGGCTCCCCCCCCCCCCAAAAGAAGAATGCCAACAAGTGAAAGCTACTCTAATGAAGAAGCTAGTCCAAGAATGCATAATAGTGTTCCTCCCCTTAAGAAGAAACAAAGGCAAAGGTACAATCGTAAAGATGTGTGCTAGCCTTGAAACCTGCTCAAGTATCCCTATACTGATGCTGAAGTTCACCCCTTCCAAGTGTGCTGAAAAGAACGAATGCAGATCTAGCAAGGATGTCTATTGAACCTATTCCACTGAACCATCTATCTCCTCAACTGACAAAGAGACCTCCACTAATTGATGTTCATAAGGATCCACAATCATGCCAACCTGTTCAGATTGATCATGTAGAGAATGGACATGAGGGTCAAAGTGAGCCCTCACAACAACTGTACAAGAATCATCATCAATGAAAAGATGTAAGTCCTCAAGTCTATCTCCCAAGTCAATTGAAGCTGGAGCTGGAAGTTGAGATGTACCATGATGTGATGGACCTTTCAATGTGGTAATATAAGCACATGGAATGGACTGATGTGACCTCTCACTGCAACTATCGATAGAACCCCACGTATCTGAACCTATTGAAGCACTATCGCTAGTGTCACTATCAGTTTCCACTATTATGATGTGCGAAGAGGAGTAGAGGACAAGCTGGGAGAACTTTCCTCAAAATGAACATCCTTCTCCACAAAAATCTCATGTGTCTCTGGATCCATTAGTCTGTAAGCCTTCACATTATCTTCATAACCAATAAAGGTACAAGGCCTAGGTGTCGGTGCCTTGCAACTCCTGGAAGATAGGTTAGCCCATGATGGACAACCAAAGAATCTAAGGTGACTCACAACTAGTTTTCTATTGTACCATGCCTCAAAAGGAGTCTTGTCATCTAAGGCTGGATGAGGAGATCTATTAAGTATGTGAGTAGCACTGCTAATGGCTTCAACTTCTAGTGTAGGATCGAGAGACTTGGCCTTTATCATGCAACTTGCCATGGTCTTGAGAGTCCTAATCCTCATAGCTGCAACATCTGTCTTGTGCGGAATAAATGTTGGTGAGTTCTGAAGATCAATCCCCTCAATTTTACAAAAGTTCTTAAGTCTTCTATCTACATATCTATTCTCATTTTCCACCCTTAGTACTTTGATGGCTTTCCTTGACTTTTGTTCAACATGAGTCTTGAAGTATTGAAGCTTATGAACCAATTCATTCTTGTGATGAAGGAAGAAGACCCAAGTGAATCTTGAAAAGTCATCAAAAAATGTGAGTATGTAGCGACCTTGGCTGACTGAAGTCACTGCAAAGGGTTATGCTAATACCATGTGAACTAGCTAAAGAACAACTGGAGCTCAAGAAGACTTCCCTTTATCATACTTCTCCTTGAGATTCATATCCACTGAATGAGATGAACACTCTCCCTCAGAAAAGCTGATGTTGGGTAGACCTTTGACCATGTGTTTTAAGCAAAGTTGTTGAAGAGAGCGAAAGTCAAGGTGACCAAACCGCTCATGCCATAAGTTGATTTAAGTAGTAGAGTGAGTTAACAAGGCTTGAGAAGGACTCTTAGGCACAAAGTGGGAGAAGGAGTAAAGCCTCTTGTCATCATTGAATTTCCCAACTACTACCAATGAATCATCTTTGAGACTTCGCACCATTACTAAATCAGGAAGGAACTCAACCTTATGACCATCTCCAAGGTGACTGATTTGGTAAACTGATAGGAGATTGGAGATTAGATTTGGAACATAGAGAACATCTTTGAACTCCCCATCTTCCATTTCCACATGTCCTTTCCCTTCAACTTCCATCTTAGCATCATCTCCCATGAAGATTCGTGGTACCTTTGACTGCTTCAATGAAGAAAAGTCTTCCCTTGAAGAACCCATGTGGTAAGAGGCACCTAAGTCAAGTATCCATTCTGAAGAAGAATTTGAGTTTGTCATAAGTGCTTGACCTTTACCTTTTGAAGAGGTAGGAGTAGAATCCTTGGAAGTACCTGGCACTTGAATCTTGTTCTTCTTGAGTAGATTTTCTAACTCATCGATTCTTTTTGTTTTGCAATGATGCTCGTCATGATTTGGCTTTTTGCAATATGCACAAAAGAGTTTGTCCTTCTTTTCATTACTTCCCTTCTTGTTTGAAGAAGAACCGCCTTGTTGAGAGGAGTCATGTTGTGTCTTAGATTGTGTTTTCTACTTCCACTACTTCTTCTTCTTGTTGTTTTTTCCCCCTTGACCAGATTTTTGAGCATCACTAGCCACCAAGGATTTGGTCTTAGATAACTTGAGAAGTCCAAAATCCACCAAGTGAGATTGTTCAACAATCAACATGTTTGCAAATCCATCAAAAGAAGGCTTCTGGTAAGCAGATCCCATGGTTAACTTGTGAGTATTAAAACTTGAAACAAAGTTGGAGTACTCAGAAGGTAGCTTCTTCAGGATGTGATGTATCAACCTTTCATCCTTCATTAGATTTCCACAATCTTTAAGAAGTGCCCTATACTCATTGACTTTAATGATATAATCTGGAATTGTGTCATAATTCTTAGGATCCAAGAGAAGTAGATCATCTTCAATCTGAAATCCCTTTTCTTCATCCACTTTACCATACAACTGTTCAAGTTTATCCCAAGCTTCCTTAGATTCTGAAACATTTTTTAATGTGAAAGAGAAGATCCCCATGTACACAACTCCTAATTACACCTAAAGCCTATCGGTCTTGATTTGTCCAATCAATGAGTTCTTTAGCATCAGTAGGTTTGGTAATCGTACCATCTACATACAAACTATATCCTTTTTCCATTAATCTACTCCATGCAATATCTTTCCATGTAGAATAGTTGCATGAAGTTAGAGGAGGACATTTAAAACCCATGATGCAGAAATGAAAAGAGCACAATAGAGAGACACAAAAAATATAGTACACACCCCCCCTTTTCACTCAATCAAAAGACCCCCCCAAAAGAAGATGCTTTTGGCACTTTATAAGTAGTGCGTTTACAATGGGCCACTTGTCAAAATGAACAAAGTGGACTTTTTGATTTGGCTTTTACAATTGCCTTATCAGGCTGAAATCTATCACTTAAGCACTGTAGCTTAGTTTTACAACAATTCTGAAAAGGAATCAAAGCTTTACAATGCCAAAGAAGGCCTAATTTTGAAAGTGAGAAATTGGTCCACACAACCCTAGAATCTGACTATAGATCTAGAAAATAGACGAAAAATAAGCACTTTAAAAAAAATAAAACTTGAAAAAGTGACTAGATGTGCCCGTACGGAGCTTCTGAATTTGCAAAATGCAAGATTATGTAGGTACAGTCGCCAAGAAATACAATTTTTGCAAAATTTGTGCACCAAAAATAGAAAACAACCCCACCACTGGAAAATTTAGGAAATTATACCTGATTTCAAAAAAAAGTGCACCTGAATCGGAGTCTGAATGTCTAAGTTATGAGCTCGCAAAGTCGGGCTGCCAAACTGAAAAGCAATTTGAAGAGGGGTCTGGAGGAGAAACTACAAGTCTAAATTTGATAGTCAAATGGCCATCAATGCAGTTGTAAAATGGCTAGGAGTGACAGTCAAATGGTCATCAAATTTAAACTAGCGAAAATGTGACGTCAGCAAAAATTTGAGCTATCTTGATGACATGGCAGTTGATGTGGTTCTCCGTACTATATGAAATAGTGACGTGGCAGCAAATACAATCTGGTTGTCCATGTGGCAAAAATGGCAATTTTAGATGATGCAAGTAGCAGACATGGACGGATGAAGCAGTTCCACGTGGCCAACGTTGATGTGGGCGGGAGAACTGTCGAAAAGTTCAAACTATTAGTCTCGAAAAAGTTCATGCACGATGTCAGAAAACTTCACACAGATGCCAAAAAAGATAAAGTTGTTGTCGAAAAAAGTTTGTCGCTGGGCGGAAGGGTTTCAACAATGACTAGAATATCCTGCTACGCCGAGAATCAATCTGTGGGCCGGAGAATTGACTGTGGACGAGCCAAAATCCACAAAAGCATCGTCGAAAACTTTCGATGCCGATGGGACACTGGGGAATGTGCTACCAGAGGGAGGGATATTAATCCCACATTGAGCAAGATTCAGTCTGCGGACTATTTTAAAAATAGGAATGCTCACAGTGAAATGTGAACTGAGGTTGCAGGCTGGTTGCTAGGGTCTCACTGGTGGGCAGTGTTGACGGGTTTGTTCGCCGCCGGTTGAGCCGCACCGTTCACTGAATTTCATAGAGGTTAAGATCGTAATTTCTCTATGGCTCACTCTATTATGTAATCATCTTGCGATAAATAAAATATTCTTGTACTAAATAAATAATAAAATATCATCCAAATGGAAGATCTGGGATGTCATTGCTTGGGTTTGCTAAAAAAATTTCTCTGCTGGTGCCCATAGGGCAAAAAAATTTAGCAAATACTGACAAAAATTAACAGAGAAAATGCAAATCTGAAAAAATTAAATTACAAATTTGAAAATAAGATCATACCCATATTGCAAATCAGGGCCTCCAAGTTTTGATTTGCAAAAAATTTTTGCCTCACGGTCAACTTTGAGCCAAGGTAGGCATGCTTATATTTGATTTTCACTGATTCAGTGTTTTGGACACAATGGAGAGGTCAGATCTGGTGCTGGATGCTCCCAATTTCTGTAGCACTCCAGATTTAGGCTAAGGTGATGAAGCAAGCAAGAGGTCTCGAACGGCTTGTGATGAGAAAGTCTCTATGCTCTGATACCATGTAAGAATTTGCCTAAGGGCAATATTCACCCAAGAACTAAGAACTCAAACACAAGCACATAGTAGACCAAAGAGAGAGAGAGTATGATTAGAATAATGATGTATTCGATAATTGGTTCATCTTGAGAGTACACTAGGAGTGCCTGTATATAAAGTCCTTAGGAGAGCTTCTAGAATGCATAGAAGTTAGCATCATGATGTGTCATACAACCAAGAACATGTCCACCAGATATGGATTATCCTCCATTAAGCATGAAAGTAAGTGCATTGATGAGAGGATAAGCCTACAAGGGTGGGACACACAAAATAGTGTTGTAGACACCATGTGCTCAAATAGAGTTGTGTACTCTTGTGTTATCTACATGAAAACTCAAGGTGTGCAAACTCCCAAGTGTCTCACAAATAAAAATAATAAAATAATGCAAAATAATTAACTAATGCATTAACCTAAGTAAACTTAAGTAAGTGTAATAAGTGAATACTTGTTTACACCAACACTAATAATATGGTGAGAAGCACCTGAATCCAATATCCAAAGGACCTGGGAAGGGGATGCAATGGATGCCTGTAATGCATGACCTTGTCCAAAATCTAATGTAGAGGATGAAGATATGGAAGAAGATTGAAAGGAAGACCCCTATGAGGTAGAAGAGGATGGAAAAGAAATAGTGCTCTTCTAAAGAAGAGCTTGCAAATCTACAATCTATTTCTCATAGCCATCAAATCTCTTCTGAAAACAATGTGCCTCATCATGCGATCCATTCCAACAATAGGAATAAGTATGAGTCTCAATCTTATTTTTATCCTTCTTCTTAGAAGAAGATGATGAACCAGTAGAAGGAGAATCTGATATCTGCTTTAGCTTTTTCTCCTATGTATCCTTGGCAAGCAATGCCTATGACTGTGAACCTGTAAGTGAATCCATCTAATTGATTGATCTGCCTCACAATAGGTGTATCATAGTCATGCTCTAGGTCATGCTTAGGAATAATATATTCAAACTAAGGACTATTTTTCCTGCTATGAGGTGCATTTAATCTTGTCAACCCAGGGACATATACTTGAAATGGTTGGCACAGTATGTGCACTAGGTCTCTTAATGAGTAACTAAGCTTATGCTAGAGGAAAGTAAAATGCAAGAAAAAGAACTTACACTTTTGCTACAAGAAATTGAAGCACTTAACTCTATGAATACTGGAACTACAATGAAAGGATAACAAACATTCCAACTTGGTTAATCCACAATAACTGTTCTCACATATGTTGCAGGAACATTCACAAATTGCACTGCTACCAGAAGGAACTCACAACTTCTAATTATGAAACAAAGAATGCTTGGAAATAAATCTAATCCACCTTCCAAGTGGGCCCCCTTGGTCAGCTTCACTAAACTACTAACACAAGATAGAAGCCAAAAACTATTTCATTAGATTTTAGAAATTCATTTCATAACACATAACTGTAAAAGTTAACAGTTTGTTCTCTTAAACTATTTCTTCTAACTAGTTCAAAAACTTAACACACTTGGGTCAATTCCTATATATATAGGAAATCAACATTTATTCCATAACAAAAAAGTAAATGACCTAGCTTTAAATCCGTAAGAGAGAAAATAGGAGGATAACAATTGAAGGTGGGAATAGAGAATAATGGCTAAAAGTAGGAATAATAAAGTCTGAACATCCGCTTGCCAAAGAATAAATGCAGAGAAGGCAATAAGTCTTCATACCTCCTCCTTATTTGCTACCATGTCTTCTAGAACCATTGCAACTTTCATCTGTTGTGGCTACTCCTTAGCATTCTCTTTTCCTTGAATGTTGTTGGTACTTAACTTTTGAATTCCTCCAATCATCATTTAGTCTTCATTAATAGGTTAGTTTCAATACAAAGACACATTTGCAAATAAACATTAATCAAATTAAATTCAAATATGGGAACACACATTTTGATAACTATATGAAATACTGCATACTATATATAATATTAGCAAAAGATGGCATAGTTCCTACCCATAGGTTTATCACAGGTTTGGTAAACAGACGTCAAAAAATGTTTTGACAAAGATAAAATAGAGTATCAACAAAATATCTTAAAACTATCATAAAATAAAGGTAAATTTTGTTCTCATCATTTGACCCCCTACTAAACTAATGCTTGTCCTCAAAAATTGCACTTCCTTGTCAATGACCTAAATTATCCAATCTCTATCCTTCCTTTTCTATTGCTCTTGAAAGTGTAGTAAAATCCTCTGGTTCTCTCCCACACTTCCCTTCTGTGATATTCCTGAAGCTTGTCTAGTCTGTCAACATTAATGTCATACAAAGGCCACAGGAGCATTGGAGGTTGCATGGTTATGAGACACCACAACTCTGGTCTAGCTTGTTTCCCTAACTCTAAATATTTTGGAACCCTATTAAGTGTTGCTTCCAAGTTAATGGGACTATGTGGTTCTAACTTTTTAAGAGATTCAAGCAATCTAGCCCATCTACTCCTTGCACCAGTCATAGCTCTTTGAAAAGCAAAGTAGGGAAGATTTTTGTAATCAACATAAAATTTAGCTCTGGTAGCAAAGATCATATCCCTTACTTCTAGATTCTTGTTTCCATAGGTTAATGTGAGCCAATCCCTAAGAACTTCATCTGGTTTGCTACTCTCTACTCTTAAAGGAAAAGGTTTTGTACTTTCCTCACCCCTGTAATTATTCCGTTGTCTGTCATAATTTGCTTCATTCGACATCCAAGATATGAGGGCTCTTAAGTGTATATCTCCTATGTAAAGCAAGGGATTCCATTGAGTCTCTGAAGGGATAACAAAATTATGAACATATAATTCACAAAGTAAATTCTGCTACCAAGGTGGCAAAGTCTGATATAGTCCATAAAATTCTTGTGCTGATTTGAACTTTGCATTAACAATCTTAAGAGTTAACATTAATTGAAACAAAAGAAATTGCTCTTTCAAATAGAGAGCATAAACTCTTGGTGGTGGTCTACAAGCAAGGGCCTAATCAGCTAGCTTTAGGGCATGGTCCATTCATTGCTTTTGGCTTGCTAACTGTTCCTTTAAATCTGCAATTTCTTGACCTTGAGATACTATAACCTTATTCATCTTTTTCTTCTCTTTTTTCCACAAGGCTTCAACAAACTGATGTTGTCCATACGACTGAAAAAGGAGTTTCTGCAATGTGATAGAACCACTTTCTTCTTCATGATCTCTTTTCCTTTTTCTCTATTCCTACCATAAATGTTCTACAACACCTATAATCCATGTTGACTTATGGGGAACAAGAGAAGTGTTTGGATCAACATATTCATGAACTAGTTCATCCCTATAGCTGGAAGTACCTGGTAGGTCTGTTGGGGTATCATCTAGATTTTCTTTAATTTCATCCCTACATTCCATAGTAGGATTTTTGGGAATACTTGCAATCTTAGGATGGGGAGGAGAGTGATCAAAAACAATTTTTATAGGGAATTCGCTGGTGGATGTTTTAGACAATGTAGAATCTTTGAAAACTCACCCTCTCATCCTAGGGCTTCTCCTTACTGGGGTTTCCTCTTGTATCATTACATTTTGCCTACTTTTCCCTTTGGGTGTCTCTACTGCAGGAGTAGTTGTTGCAGGACATTTTTTTGTTTTCTTTTGTCTTATAATTGTAGGGTTCGGCTCTTCCTTTTCCTAAATAGATATTTCTTCTTATGGTTTTCATTTCCTTTTAGCTCTACTAGTAGTAGGTTTTAGAGTCTATTACATAGGTGAAGGCATATTTTCTTGAATAGGGATAGTTTCTTGCACATTTTCCTAAGCCTTTTTGGCTTCAGCTTCTTGGGTATTTTGTTCAATAGGCTCACTAGTGGGAGCTACATTTTCCTCACTAGGCTATTCGTTAGGGGCAGCTTGGGGTTGCAGATTTTTGGCTTGCACAAATTCATCCCCTGTCATGGGAGACACATCCCTAAGCAACCTCTCTATCAGTAATTTGATTAAAGCATGACGAGTAACAGAATTATCTTTTCCTTTTTGGGTCTCTTCCACACTAATACAAATCATATTATATAGAATATTTAGAATATTTACTACAAGATTATGCCTTACACAAATAATTAATTTGAAATGGTGTGCATGCAAGTATGAGAATCTACCTTTGCATGTAAAATACCTAATTATGTATATGGCTGATTCATTGTATGGTGGTGGCAGTGACATTCTCTTGTAGCCTAGCTTTGTAATGTCCATTTGAGGATTAGGCAGCCTGGTAAATTGAGCTCTTGTTGACCTCACATCATGTGTGTTGGGATTATGTTCTCTAACTGCAGGTAACCCAGTCACTTCAGAAATGCATTCCTCTATTGTAATCATCCTTAAACCCCAAACAGAAGATTCACCCTCATCGAATGTCCTTGTAAATTCTACGGCTGCCTCCTTATCAAATGTGGTTAGACTCAAAAAATACCCTAGCCATCTGCATGCATTAAACCTTCTCACAACTTCTACATTTGAGAGTAACACAGTGTGTTCCACTGGTTCTCTCCTCTGCAACTATCCACCCATTCTCTTAACACTTCCTCTTTTTACTCTGTTTTCCCCTTTTTAAATTCAAGCTTCAAATTGCTTTGTTATTTTGCAAACTTAATTAACACTTCTTTGTTTAAATTAGGTAATTAATGACATAACAATTTGTTATGCACAATAATATGAATTTTAATGAAGGTAAATCATGAATATGTTTGAGAATCATCTAAAAATGGGTTTCAAATCACATAAAATTTAAACATAAGTCACATCACAGTTTGACACAGAAAATCATTCAAAAATAGAGAGTACAACACCTCACTTGTGTACTTATGGCAATTAATTTTCATTAATGAAGGGAATGCAAAGATTTGGAAAAATCTTTATGGGTAAATAAAAATTCCATTGGATATTAGTGACCTTCCCTACCCCTTGCTAAATTTAGACAAGTGTCCTCACTTGTCAGACCTAGTACAGGTAAGGGATTGGCATAACGCTACCATGATATCAACTATGTAGTATTAAATATAATAAACAAAATCTACGAACTATAAGTGAATGATAATTTGAAAATTTTATACATGTCATTATGATTATTGCACGTACCAAAAAGGTGGTGGAAGTGATATAATCATTAGCAGTGTTTGTCAGCATCTCACAGTGTTTATTAAAAGCATTAAAAATTGATGACGTGGAAAGTGGATGGATGGAAGATAAAGAAATGAGATGAGGTGAATGGGTGGAAGGTAGAGAGATGAGATGGAAAGAACAAGTGAATAGAAAAATGAACTTTATCTGAACATAAAGTCTTTATTATGAGCATGAACAAAGAAACTAATGTTGAAGAGTGGTAGTCAGAAGGTTGACACCTTTGGCTGCAGGAAGAGTTACTTGATTTGGTTTTGAATGTGGCTATTGAAACTGCTATAGGAACTTTACTTTTGTTTGGGGTCATTTGTATAACTTCAATCTGTGACCATTGACTAACAGTTTGAAGGGTACTAGATCAATGGTAGTTAGTTGAATAGTTCCATTTCAAAGACATGACTAATTTCATATGGTCAGAGCCATCTTGTCTGTAGCTTTCCTGGCATATCTTTGAATCTAGAATCATATAGGAGTGCCCAGTCACCAACTTGAAATTATTTACTGATAATATGAGAATCATGCCATTGTTTCCTTTGTTTCTGAATTAGTTTAGTATGTTCCAAAGCAACTTTTTGCATCTCATCCAAAGAGTTAAGATGCAGAAGACATTCTCTTTGTGCTACAAGAAGTTCAATATCCAATTCCAATGTTGTCCTTAGAGTTTTATGTTCAAATTCAATTGGAAGCATTTCTACCTTACCATATAAGAGCTCAAAAGGTGTGAATCCTGTAGTAGTCTTTTAGGTTGTTCTGTAAGCCCGAACAGCTTCTTGTAATTTGTTGGTCCAATCCCTACAGTGCAAATGGACCATTTTTGTTAAAATGTTCTCCAGTTCACAGTTTGTGACCTTTGCTTGTCCATTAGCTTGAGGGTGATAAAGACTAGATTTTTGGTGCCTAATATTATACTATTTCATCAACTTTGAGATCAAATTAGAGGTGAATTGTGCACCTTGGTCATGACTAGCTCCTTGGGTACACCATAGCGAGTAAAGATCTCTTCATATAGAAATTCATTGAATTTTTCGTCATGAGCATCTTTAATAGCCTTAACTTCAACCCATTTTGTTAGGTAATCAGTGCACACAAGAATATAGGTTTTCCCATTAGATGGAGGATCAATTGGTCCAATGAAGTCCATTCCCCATTTGTCGAATGGCGCTAATGTCATCTGAGGATTAAGAGGCATTTCATTTGTTCTTGTTGGCTGGCCCATCTTTTGACACTTGTTACATTTCCTTGTATAGTTGACTGCATCCTTGTGAAGTGTAGGCCAATAATAACCAGTTGTCAAGATTTTGAAAGCTATTCTTTTTGTTGTAAAGTGTCCTCCCCATGGTTCATTATGACATGCATGTAGAATGTCATATATCTCATCTTCTCTCACACATCTTCTCATAAATTGATTAGGTCCAGTGTAAAAAAAGAGATTATCTATCTAGGAGAATCAAAAACTTTTCTCTACAAGTAGCTTCTTTTTCTTGTAAGAAAAATGTGCTGGTAACAATGTAGTTAGCAATGCCTACATACCATGGAGTTTGAATAGCAATATGAAATAAATTGTCATCCAGAAATGCATCATCTACCAAAGTAGTGTCAGTATCATCATGATGGATTCTTGATAAATAATTAGCTACAACATTGGGTTTCCCAGGCTTATCAACAATAGTTATATCAATTTCTTGCAACAATAGTAACCATCTTGCTAACCTACCTAGTATAGCAAGTTTTTTCATGAGATATTTAATTGTTGCATGATTAATATGAATAAATATGGAATAGCCAGTTATGTAATGCCAATATTTTTTGAGGGCATAAACTACTGCTAGCAATTCTTTTTTAGTCACAGTGTAGTTTAGCTCTGGGCCATGAAGACTCTTACTGATATAATAGATTGTATTTTCAAGATTTTGGGATTGTTGCGCTAAGACTACACCTATGGCATAATCAAAGTCATATGTATATATGTGAAAAGGTAAATTTCAATTAGGGCCTTGTAATACTGGGGCTATAGTCAAAATTTTCTTAAGCTGTAGGAAGGCTTCATCACATTCGGATGTCCAACTAAATTCAACTTCTTTTCAGATTAACTTATATAAGGGACTAGCTATTTTGCTGAAATCTTTTATGAAATGTCTAGAATATGTACCATGACCTAGAAAAGATCGTACATCTTTTGACTTTGTAGGTATGGGCAATGTTTGAATTACCTCTATCTTAACCGGATCCACTTGTATTCCTGCAATGGATATGAAATGACCAAATACTACACCTTCCTACATAAGCATAACACACTTTTCACTGTTAAGTGCCAAATTATGTTCTTGACATCTAACCAAAAATTTTTCAAGATTCACCATTGTTTCCTCAAAAGTGACTCCAAATGTTGTGAATTCATCCATGTATATTTCCATACAATCATGTGATATATCAGCAAAGATGCTTATAATTTCTCTTTGAAATGTTGTAGGAGCATTACATAGACCAAATGGTAAAGAGTATGCAAAGGTACCCCATGGACACGTAAATGTGGTTTTTTCTTAATCTTCAAGAGCAATACTAATTTGATTATAACCACTATACCCATCTAGAAAAGAGAAATACTTCTTTCCAGCTAGTGTGTCCAAAACTTGATCTATAAATGGTAAAAGAAAGTGATCCTTTTTGGTAGCTTTGTTCAACTTTCTGTAAATTTTCCTCTCTTTTTAGGCACTATAACTAGGGGTGACACGCATCTACTATTAGATATAGGATAAATAAAACCAGCATCAAGTATTTTTTGCAATTCAGTTTTCACTCTCTCTAAGGCTTGGATTTATCCTTCTCTAGGGTTGACGGAGTGGTAGATAGCCTTCATTGATGTATATCCTATGAGTGCATAGTGTAGGACTCAACCTTTTCATATCACTATAATCCCATGCAAAGGCCTTTTCATGCCTTCGAAGCAATTCTTTTAATTGTTACATCTGTGTGGGTGTTAACTTAGGATTACCATACAACTTATGACCTTTAGTCAGTTCAACAATAGTGGTGGACTCTATCATAGCAGCTTTAGAAATTGGGCTTGCTTCTAATTCACAAGGTAAAAGTGGATAAAGAATTTTAGGTTCTTTAAGAAAAGTGCAATTCTTATCACACTCTTCATATGTGATTAATTTCAACACAGAACTTTTAGATACATCTTTTTCTACAACACAACTATTAGTCAAGATACTCTGAAGTACTGAATCTTTCTCTTGCAATTTTAGAAAAGATTGTCTATGCAACATCATGAGCTATAGTTTAGAGTTTAACTCTTCTTCTTCATCTCCTAAATCTGGCCAAAGAGATGTGCTCAAATCTGGTAATGGTTGGGCTGAAGGATATAAATCAAATATCTTTGTTGCTTGGCCATTTGATATGGTCATATTACCTAATCTGCAACTTATGTTTGCACTGGCTTTGGCTAACCATGGTCTACCTAAGATGACAGGGTAACCAAATAGATTAACTTTGGGGGATAAAATCATGAATTTTGTAGGGTATTCCAGAGAATCTAAGGTTACAATTATGTTTTCTATCATCCCATCAGGGGTAACAGTAGAACTATCTACAAGTTGCAGAATTTTTGGTGTAGCCCTTAGTCCTTCTATTTGTAACTTCTTCATGGTATCCTTGGTTATAACATTTATATCAGCTCCAAGATCTATTAAAGCCTTTTTAACAAACTAACCATTTATACTAACATTCACTACTAGATTTCCTGGATCAAAGTATTTTGGTGTAATCAATTTTCATAGCATGATGTCAGCCAATTGTCCCACAACATGGACTATGGTGGGATCTTTTTCTTCCTTCCAAGCTTCTTCAAATAGGCTTCTCTAATAGATTTTCCATAAACTGGAACATCCTTAATGGCTTGAAATAGAGGTATTTGGACATGCATGTTTTTCAACTAATGAACAAAATTAAAAGGCTATTCCTCTATTTGTTCATGTTTCTTTTGTATCAGCTTTTCTGGAAAAGGAGGTTCTACTACTGGTTGAGCTGGGGTTGACATAGTAACATTGGTTGGGTCAATAGTTTTTGCAACTAAGGGTTTTGATGCTATAGGAGAATCTAGTATTTCAATTATAAGAGGTAGTTTAGGCATTGGTAAAGTTTTACCAGATCTCAGATGTATATGTTAGAACTGTAGACACCTAAATTTGATTACATCACTTTAGTAATCCTATTTAGTTATCTCTAAAGGCATCATTAATTAAATTCCTATTTAATTAATCCTTTTCCATCCCCTAGCTGATTAATTTAATTAATCATCTATAGTCCTAATTGATAAATCAAATAATCTATTATTTATCAATTAAATCCTTTTCTCCTATCTAATTCCAAAAATCCCCATTTATTAAATAAATCTATTTGATAAATGAAATCCTCAAATTCAAAAACCCCTAACCTATCTCTAATCCTCCATTTAGCCTAATCCACCCCATCCACCCATACTAACCAAGCTTAGCCACTAACTCACCCAACCTCATTAATACCATCCACTTGCACATCTCTAACATCCCTA
The DNA here is from genome assembly GCA_028749045.1 of Cupressus sempervirens. Lineage (NCBI taxonomy): Eukaryota > Viridiplantae > Streptophyta > Pinopsida > Cupressales > Cupressaceae > Cupressus > Cupressus sempervirens. The sequence goes on along the minus strand of CM053790.1, from coordinate 50,295,353 downwards.
AGCTAATCCTAAACCCAAGCCTAATCCACCCCCTAATGTTGTCACATTCCTTAAACAAGTTTAAGACTTTCCTAATTCAAACCAAAGTCTCCCCTCAAAAAACCAAACCACTAAGTCATGAGTGCTCTTACAAAACATAAAGACTCTTACAAGCCCACTCATGACTCTTACACCCATCTTCCACACTCTTCCCTCTTCCACACTCATTCCTCTTACATCCCTCTTACATACTCAACCCCACTCATCATGCCTTTAACCAACCCTTTACGTTACCCTCTCACACTCATCCTCCTTGTGACAAGTTTCACCTTCCTATTGGTTCCTAACAAGCACAATCCATGTGCTCTCCTTTGAGTGCATCCTAGCCCTCCTTAAGCCTTCATCCATCCTTGCATCTAAGCCCTCCATCCCTCTACCCCTTAGCCTATAAATTGAATCCCATCCCAAGCCATTTCATCAACAATCTTTGAGCTAAAATTACCATGCCCTTTTGAGAGCCAAAAGCCATACCCATACCCTTATAATGCCAAATTGAGAGCTCACAAAGCTACCAATTTGCCATTACCCATCTCCATTGAAGCAACTTTTGAGCATCTTAAGCATACATCCACAGCAAAAGGACACATCTACAAAATCAAGAAAGCATGGAGTGTTTTCTCTTGTGAGGTTTGCACTTCTTGTTTGCTCTCTTTGTCTAAGCATATATGTGAATTTAGTTTTTGGTTTGTGAATGTTTACTTTATTTGTAAATGTTCTTTGCATACTAAATCTTATTCTACATTTTGGCATGCCCGGTGGGACCAACCCAAAGCCAAGCAAATTCAAGAATTTATGTCGGAACAACCCAAACCCAAAAAAAAGTTTCACAAGGTCAAACTCAAGCCATCTCTAGCATACCAAGAACTTTCAGCCAAGAGAAAAGAAATAACACCAAGCCCACGAATTGCCAAACTCCACAAAGCAGAGGACAAAGCTACCGACGAAGCACTTCAAGAGGCCTGGTTAGAGCATACCATCAAATTTAGCCAACATCCAGGAGTTAATCCTGCTTATGCCTTACCAACTAGGCATGATTTCTATGATTAGACACCCTTGTTTCTCCACATCTTCTTGGATAAGCTTCACTTTAGAGTCATCTTTGTAGAAAAGCCAGCCATCTTAGGTTATCCCCTTAAGCATTATTAGCTCATCCATCTCATTTAGAATCATACCATCTAGCCAGTAATCGAAAATTTGCACATCTAAGCTTTCAAAATTGTTGTCACCTTGCTAAAAGTTTGCCATTCCCAAAATCTTCCAAATCCACCAATCTCACCAAGGTTATCCCTTTGACAGAGCTTTGTCTAGGGTAATCTAGCTTTGTCACTTGTTATCCCTCATCACCTTGAGCTAAAGGTTGGGATTCGCAAGTGGTCAATCTCATGTTCTTCCTAAAGGATCATCAGTCTATCCTTAAGTTGACACAATCACCACCAAGCTTGCACATAGGAAAGCAGACCTTTTGTGCTTTGACAACATATCTTTGAAGTTAGAATCCCAAACCCAATCCTCCTTAGGTTTTTTCATATAGCTTTGCCTCAACCTAGGAAATCATTTGCATAGAAAAGCCTTCCCCCTTTTGCATCCATCAGCATTATTGCATCTCATCCCTAGGAGCATTTTTCATGCCACCCGTCACTCGCTTAGCCAAGAAGAAAGAAACAATGGAGCCCTATCATTTGGATCGAACAGCCTCACCCCCCTTGAGCACTCAGCCATCCTTCAGCCCAGAGCAAGCTATGCCATCACCTACTGACATTGAAGCTTTCATGAACCAACCAGGAAATGCAGTATTGGTAAACGCCATTATAGACAAAAACAAAGAGACAATCATGGCTAATTTTCGAAGGGACAATGTAGGAACCTTTGACTTTGGAAGACCCCCTCCATTATCAGATCCATCTCACCCAATGTTTGGGCGGCTGCCACCACCCATAGGCTCTTATGATCCAAATTATCCTCAATATATTCCAAAAGAAGAGCCTCCAGCCAATCCATATGACCCAACAGACCCAAACATACCATCATACACCCAAGTTGAAATCTCCATGCCGTAAGCCAACCCAGCCACCACCACTCCATCCTTGGTTCATACCTCTCCGCTCCAAACCCCCTTTACCCAAAACAGCTCACCATTCACCCCCTTCACTATTGCTGCTACGGCTCCCCAACCCAGCCTTCCAAATCCACCCATCTCCCAAATCAGTGCTAGCATCTTTGGCCAACCTCAACAATATACAACAGGGATGTCACCCATGGGGCCAAGTAATCAACCTTTCATCACCCCCAGCTTGTTCACCGCAGCCCAGAACACAATCCCATCATTTCCATTAGGTCTTGGGAGATCAATACCATTAGCCACAAATCTACAAGCTACTACCAATTTTCTACCAAGCTCCCAAATGACCCCAGCTCCCGCCACCACTATACCAAGCTTCCAAATCCAGCCACCAAGCTATCAAATCCCATCAATTCCATTCCCAAGCTTTCAATTCCCACCACCGCCACCACCAACTAATCCATCACCTCCTATTAACAACTACTTTTCAATGCCACTTCTAGGAGGTAATCCACCACCCCAGCCAACCACCAATTATTTGCAGATACCATCCCAAATGGGGGCACAACCCACATATATTGGTCAAACCCCACAAGCCCCCCGATCCTTTCCCCAAGCCTCACAACCATCTTATACCTTACCTCCACAAAGCAATCCATTTATCCCACAGCCAGCTTATGTTCCTCAATCCCAACCTCAAATCCCATATCAACAGCAAGCCTCGCAGCACATTCAGCAATATGCGCCACCTCCGCCTCAACAACCCATCATCCACCATGCAGCTGCCCAAACAATGTACAATCCCTATCAGCAAATCCCTCATAACCATCCATATTCAATGGCCCCATCCAGCACATACCTACCTCAAGGCACTCCTACATTGGGGGCACCCCAACCATCACCTATCAATTCAGAGTGGGAGCAAATGAAGACAACTCTGAAAGCCATCCAAGAAGGGAATGATCCAAAGACATTCAAGTTTGAGAATGTGTGTCCTTACCCATTTGACAAAGCCATTACCACGAAACCATTTCCCAAACACTTTGAGGTACCTAAATTTGACAAATTCAGAGGAAAAGGAGACCCTGTCACACATATCAAAGAATTTTACATGCATTGCCAGGACGTGGCATACAATGATGTCTTCCTCTTGTGCCTTTTTCCCAAAAGCTTGGCTGGACCAGCTCTTGAATGGTTTTATAGAATCCCCTATGGCACAATTAAAAACTTTGCTGAATTATCTGAGGCATTTGTAGCCCAATATGCCCATCTTGTTGAAACAGAGCTATCAATAGTTGATCTTGTCCACACCAAGCAAAAAGGTGGAGAAAGCCTTGCCGAATACCTGCAAAGATGGCAAACCCTTACCACCCGCATATCCTGCACCTTGCCAGAACGCCATGTGGTGAAAATGTTTATTGATAATGCACATCCCAGCTTGGCCCACCACATGACCATGAACTGTTTGCAGACCTATAAGGATATCAAAGAGAAAGGAATGATCCTTGAGCAAGGACTCATCAAAGATGGTGTGGTAAAGATTTACAAAGAGGCCAACCAAAATCAATCACATTCCAATGAAAAGTCTAGGTATTAGAACAAAAACAAGCATGTTGCAACAGATGGGGTTACTAACACCAGACATGTGAATATCATTGGTCCTTCTCAAAACCAGTCTAACCCACCATATCAAACAAACAACCAACAAGCTACCAATTACCAACAACAAAATAACCAAAGCTATCAAAACCACAATACAAGACCCAACTTTCAAGGGTCTAACAATCAAGTTAATGCCATCAATGTAGCTGCAGGGTAAAAGCCCAGATTCCAACCTGCACCTAGAAACTATACACCCCTTGGTGAGCCATTGGATGTTATTTTTGAGAAATTGGCTAAGGAAAACCTCATCAAATTTCCTCCTACCCAGCAAATTGATCCAAGCCAATCCAAAGCTGCATGGTACAAGGACAATGAGTATTGCAAGTTCCATAGGGTAAACGGTCACACCACCCTCAGATGCATGAAACTAAAAGACTATGTGCAAGACCTCATTGATCGGAAGGAAATCACTGTTGGTGCCCAAACCTCTCCCAATGCAGGCTTACAGATTTATCAAAATGCTTTTCCTCCACACAACAACCAAAATCCTGGAAAAGCACCTATCCAAAACAACACCAACAACCGCCAGCCAAACCAACAGCATGGGAAGAACAATGACCAAACTTCATCCTATATAGACTATGGTAGCCTTATAGGTTGTATATCTAAGAAAGAGCCTTCTGTCAATGTTATCAATATCCGAGGACCAGACAATGAGTGTGCGGTCACCACTCAAAGAGCGCGATTTAACATCACAGGCCCACCAGTTTCATCAACACCATCAGCTCCATCAAAAAGCTGGTACAATATCTTGGAACACCTTGGGAACGTGCCAGCCCAAATATCCATTTTAGACCTTCTCTGCACTAGTCCTGTGTACAAAGAAATCCTTGACAGTGCTCTCATAGAATCTCGTGTCCCTTCTGATATCAATGCTACTAATTTTCATAATCTTGTTGGACACCTTTCATCCTCATGTGCCCTATCTTTCAAACCCACCGACATACCCGTGGTTGAGCCAGATCACACCCTTCCACTTCGCATAGCCATCATGGTATCCAATTTTGCCGTGAAAAGAGTAATGATAGATAATGGATCAGCCTTGAACATTTGCACCCTAAAATTCATAAAACAAGCTGGGTATACTGAGGCAGATATGATCAGTGAGGTTATCACCATCAAAGCTTATGACAACTTGGAAAGGACCACAGAAGGGACTATTTTGCTACCAATCAAGGTTGGGCCAGTCATTCAAGAGACAGTTTGCCATGTTGTTGATCTAAACCTACCATTTAACATCCTCCTCGGTCGCCCATGGATTCATGCCATGAAGGCCGTTCCATCCACCTACCATCAGTGCATCAAATTTCTGCATCAAGGCACTGAGGTAACCATCCATGCCGATCCAGAACCCTTTGCTTACTACAATGCGATTGAAGCTTCATATACAAACCATTGCCCTAGAATAGACATTAGCACAGCCATCGCCAGCTCAACCCACACTTGTAATGATGCAGAAACCATCCTTGCCTCCACCCTATCTACTGTAAAGATCAACAACAAAGGTTGTGGAGAATATAGTCTATCAGATGCATTTGCTGTAGGAGCAATCCGACTTGATCCACATACCCATGGACGGCCAACATATCACAAAGCTAAGGAGATTCCACCTCCTCGATACAAACAGTTTGGCCCAACCACCTTTGTGTCCTCAAAAACCCCTCTTCATGAGGAGCTCACTCCAGATATCAACAATTGGTTACATAAGGATGCACCTCCAAGAAATCAAGCATGCCTTGATCACTTCAGCCAGAAGTATCCCCAACAACATAAGCTCATCACTAAAAAATGGAACTATCAAGGAGGTGGACTAGGACCAGAAGAAAGGGGCATGCAATGTCCCATCGAAGCACATAATTGGGAAATAAAGTCAGGTCTTGGCTTTGGCATACCCACAACTGGGGGCACCAAGGAGAATGGTCACGCTTTTTCGAACATCCACCACGACCTTGTCGAAATCAAAGACATTCCTGAGGAAGTTGAAAAGAGAGCCTACGATGATATCCCAGACCAAATCTTCCTAGGAGACTCTGTTCTCCGAGAACTATCCATCCATCTCATTGACCTACCACTTGCTCATCCACAACTCATAGATTGGGACCAACCAAGTGTCATACATATTGATGAGTTCGCATCAGAGGAAGCGCTTCTAAGATTCATGGGAGCTGAAACTCCTCATAAGAAGACAAAGCCAAATTCTGCCTACATCTACAAGCTAGATCCCAAGGGGTATTTTGGAGAAAATCCCCAACCTAGTTTCGATACACCCAAAACTGGAACTAAGGTAAATCTGGGACTAGCTAAGGCAGCGAAGAGAACCCCTCAGCAAGAAAATCCAGAGCCACAAGCAGAACATGAGGATTTAGTATTGCCTCCTCAAGATAATCGACCAGAGGTGTCTTCTATTCTAATAGAGGATACTAGAGAAGTCAACATTGGTTCTTCAGAGATCCCTAGAATTGTTCACATTGATGCATCCCTATCACAAGACCAAGCTGACCTCCTCTTTGAGGTTTTATGAGAGAACATTGGTTGATTTGCATGGTCATATCAGGACATGCCAGGACTTGATCCAAAGCTTGTAGTTCATCATCTTGCAGTCGATCCAAAGATCAAGCCCGTCAGACAAAAGCTTAGAGAAATGCACCCCAAGGTGGCATTACTAGTCAAAGCTGAACTAGAAAGAATGTTAGCTGCTAAGGTTATCCGACCTATCGACTACTCAGAATGGATCTCCAACATGGTCCCTGTCACTAAGCCTTCTGGTGACATCAGAATCTATACTGATTTTAGAGATCTTAACAAAGCTTGTCGAAAGGATGATTTTCCCTTGCCCAACATAGATATGATTGTAGATCTTACAGCTGGACCTGAAATCCTGTCCCTTATGGATGGCTTTTCTGGGTATAATCAGATCAAGATTGCAGAAGAGGATCAGCATAAGACAACATTCACTACCCCCTGGGGAACCTTTTGCTACACCATGATGCCTTTTGGCCTAAAGAATGCTGGGGCTACCTATCAAAGAGCTATGACAGCCATTTTCCATGATCTTATCCATAGCATTTTGGAAGATTATGTGGACGATATCCTGGTCAAATCTCACACCTTCATGGATCATCTTACTGACCTGGAAAAAGTCTTTGATAGGTTGGCCCAATATCATCTCATGCTAAATCCCAAGAAGTGTGTCTTTGGGGTCACATCTGGCAAGCTTCTAGGCTTCATAGTTTCTAAACGAGGTATAGAGATTGACCCCAAAAAGGTCAAGGCTATCTTAGACATGCCTCCTCCCCAGACACTGCGACAGCTTCGCTCTCTTCAGGGAAAACTTCAATCTGTCTGGCGCTTCATCTCCCAACTTGCAGATAAGTGTACACCATTTTCACACTTGCTAAAGAAGAATGAGAACTTCAAGTGGGATCTTTTATGTCAGCGTAGCTTTGATAAACTCAAGCAGTATCTCACCAATCCCCCTATCTTGGTTCCACCAGTTCCTGTTCATCCCTTGATCTTGTATATATCAGCAACACCTACTGCTCTAGGGGCACTTCTAGCACAACATGATGATTATAGTAGAGAGAGAGCCATCTACTATATCAGTAGAACCCTAGTTGGTTATGAACTCAATTACACTCCTATGGAAAAAGCTTGTTTGGCAGTTGTTTTCTCAACTCAAAAGCTTCACCACTACATGCTAAGTCATACCATCCAACTAGTCTCCAAGATTGACCCTCTCAAGTATATGCTCTCCAGAACAGCACTTACAGGCCGTTTGGCCAAATGGGTTATGCTACTAAGTGAGTTTGACATCCAGTATGTGGACAGAAAGGCAATCAAAGGGCAAGCTATAGCAGATCACCTAGCTGATGCACCTCTAGTAGATGCATATCCTTTCCTCACAGAATTTCCAGATGAGCATATCTGCCTAATTGAAGAACAGCCCCCATGGAAGCTTTATTTTGATGGCTCATACACCTCTCATGGATCAGGGGCAGGAATATTATTAGTTACACCTCAAGGAGATTACATTCCAAAAGCCTTCAAGCTACAATTCCCTAGCACCAACAATATAGCAGAATATGAAGCTCTTGTAGCAAGATTAAAGATAGCTGCAGAATGGAATATCACTGAGTTACAAGTCTTTGGTGATTCCCAACTCATCATCAAATAAGTCTTAAATGAATATCAAACCAAAGATGAAAAGCTATTACCCTACAAAGAGCTAGTTGATCAGCTGACCCAGCATTTTACAAAGCTTCAGTTTACACAAGTGCCTCGAATGCAGAACAAGGCAGCAGATGTCATGGCCACTATCGGCTTACTCTTGGAAATTCCCCAAGAAGCTATGCAGTATGAGTTTTTAGTTGAGCAGCTCCTCACACCTGCCTATGTGAATGAGGATTCAAACTGTGTTTGTATCTTGGTTGGTCCCCAATCCCCTTGGTACCATGAAATTCACGCTTACCTTAACGATGGTATCATATCCCCTCACCTCACACGTACCCAACGCCAGAACCTCATTCGAAAATCATCCCGCTATGTTATCATAGGCAATACCCTATATCGTCGGGGTTATCACGATACTCTCTCTCGATATTTAGATGAAAATGAGGCCGCGATGGCATTAAAAGAAGTACATTCTGAACTTTGCGGTGCCCACACGAGTGGTATTTTCCTAGCACGACAAATCCTTAGAGCAGGCTACTATTGGCCTACCATTGAAGAAGACTCTTGTGACTTTGTTAGAAAGTGTCTCCCATGTCAACAGCATGCAAATCTTGTGCACGCTCCAGCACAGGATCTATAGCCTATTGCACCACCTTGGCCTTTTGCTTGTTGGGGCCCTGATCTAGTTGGAACTATCACACCTCTCTCATCTGATGGACATAAATGGATAATAACAGCCACAGACTATTTCACTAAGTAGGTGGAAGCAGTCCCCCTAGTCTCAGCTACAGGAGTTCAAGTCTCCAAGTTCATCTTGTACCACATCGTTTGCCACTTCGGCATCCCATCCACCATCTTCACTGACCACGGAGGTAACTTTGAAAATCTCAACATGGAAGAATTATGCACTTCCCTCCGCATCCATCACCGCTTTTCTAGCCCATATTTCCCACAAGGTAACGGCCAGGTAGAGGCGACTAATAAGACCCTCCTCAAAATCCTAAAGAAAGTTGTCAATGATTTCGGCCGTGATTGGCACCTTCAAATAAATCCGGCTCTATGGGCCTATCGAACTTCCTTCCGTACATCCACAGGCACAACTCCATACTCCCTAGTCGATGGTGCCGAAGCGGTATTACCTATAGAAGTTGAACTTCCCTCACTACGCATATCTTTGCGAGGGCAAATCTCAGATGAAGAATACAGAGTAGCTCAACTCACCCAGCTAGATCTCTTAGACGAGAAGAGACAACAAGCCTATGACCATCTCACAGTTTACCAAACTAGTCTCAAAAGGAATTTCAACAAGAAGGTGCTCCCACGACACTTTCAGCCAGGTGATATGGTCCTCAAAGAAAATATGAAAGTCCAAGCAGATCGAGAAAAGAAAGGCAAGTTTGAACCTACATGGCTTGGTCCCTATGTGGTTACTGCCTCCTTTGGCTCCGGAGCCTATCAATTATCTACACCAGAAGGAGAACTCTTGAATGATCCCACTAACATCATTCATCTCAAGAAGTTCTATGCTTGAAGATCTTTGGTATACCCAGCTTTTGAAAAATACAAAAAAATAGTAAAGAGAAATAAGCGTCCAATGGTGAAAACTTGGCAATTCAAGCGCCTTGGATAGGTACCTTGGTGAAAACCTGGTAATTCAGGTGCCTTGTGTGCTAAAGACTAATCCATTATCTATCACTATCCTATCCCTCACCCATCCACCCACCATCCCATAAAACACCTGCTTGTTCCCTTGGTGTTCCAATCAAATATCCAAAATCTGATGGAGCTTGTCAATACCTCCTGTATTATACCTTGTAAATCTTGTACCAAAGCTTGTATTATACCTTGTAAATCTTGTACCATACCTTGTATATATTTGAATCTTGTCCAAAGCTTGTACCATGTTCCAACTTGTAAATAATCTTGTATCCTAGCCTGTATCCTATCACATGCACACACAGAATCCCATTTTTCTTAAGCTTTTCACAAACCATCTACCTATCCACCTATCAACTATTATAGACATCCCATCCTTCACAAACATTTCCATCTCACAAAAAAAAGAAAAAAAAACATGAACAAACTTGTACATTTGTAACATATCTTGGTCTGTCAACTTGTACATCCTCTTTAGCTTAGTATCATTGTATCTATCCGGCTTTTGTGTTAGTTCATCCTTGGTCAACATCTTGCACACATCGCACACCTTGGTTAGATATTCCAATGCATCCTTTAGCTAGATCTCATGTCACCAAAGTGTTATCCTTCTTAGTTCAGCTTGCCAGACGCATCACTCATCCAGATCCATCAGCTTAGGTGCTCTCTGATAGATCCTTGCAGGATATAGCTTTCCTCATGTCTGATCTTGGTCCGTTAGTACCTCGTCCTATCCATCTCGTTGGCAAACAGTTCTCTTTTGGATTTTCGCTTTCTTTGGATTTGGGATCTTCCCTTTTGGGTCTTGAAATATCTTTTCCAAGCAATCTCCTTGTTCCCTCCTCAAGGTTGCCATGATCTTCCATATCATGGTATGCTGCGAATGGGGAAATTAGAGCGTAAGGTCTTGATTAGGTCTTTTGCTTGTTTTCTTTTTCTGCTTGTGGGTTACCTAGTGTTGTTTCCACGCTGCTTCCTCTGGGATTCATGTGTGATACTGGGGCAATCCTTGCGTGTTTGTTTCGAGTCAGTTCGTCAGTCCTCTGGACGGTTGGTGAAAAGGCCTTGATGTTCTTGGTAACCTTGGCAATTAATCAACAGTCCTATAGCAAATCTAGTGCTCAACTACATGGTGGTACTTCTCTTTGAAGTATCCCCCCGCTCAAAAAGCTTCAATGGATTCCCTTCATCTCCATTATCCCCCATCCACATCCTACATCTGTCGCTCCTACCCCAGCTTATGCATCAGTATCTCTTTGAATCACTCCTCACGCTTAGCTTTAGGGATCCACAATCCTAGTCTTAGGGATCCACCAATCAAATCAATCCACCAAGCCTCATCTTTCGAGATCCACAATCCTAGTCCTAGGGATCCCCGAAACCCATCTTCCGCCAATCTGACTCTTTGAAATCTTGTTGCATCAGCTTTATCATTCTATCATCTATCTCCCTACCATGGATTCCTTTTATAGCGCTCTGCTCCTCCTCCCCCCCCCCCCCCCAATCCTGGAAAGTCTTAAGCTTGCTTTACTGTTGTGCCCTTGATTTCCCTTCATCATTCTCCCATAGTGAGAGTTTGAGCTCATTCAGCCCCTTCTCTTTGCCAACATGTGTCTTAGCTCATCTCAATTTCTTGTAATTTTCAAGAAGTCGTCGAGCCTCATTTCTCTCCCCGCCACCTTCTTGAGGGGGCATCATCTAAGTCTAGTCTCTCCTCTTTTTATCCGAGATTGGGGCAACCTTGTTGCTAAAACATCTTCTTCGTGTCGTCTTCATTCGAACTTCTTTGAAATAGTGTTGTCTCAACACTATGTCAAAGAGGGACAAAATGTAGACACCTAAGTTTGATTACATCGTTTTAGTAATCCTATTTAGTTATCTCTAAAGGCATCATTAATTAAATTCCTATTTAATTATTCCTTTGCCATCCCCTAGCTGAGCAATTTAATTAATCATCTATAGTCCTAATTGATAAATCAAATAATCTATTATTTATCAATTAAATCCTTTTCTCCTATCTAATTCCAAAAATCCCCATTTATTAAATAAATCTATTTGATAAATGAAATCCTCAAATTCAAAAACCCCTAACCTATCTCTAATCCTCCATTTAGCCTAATCCACCCCATCCACCCATACTAACCAAGCTTAGCCACTAACTCACCCAACCTCATTAATACCATCCACTTGCACATCTCTAACATCCCTAAGCTAATCCTAAACCCAAGCCTAATCCACCCCCTAATGTTGTCACATTCCTTAAACAAGTTTAAGACTTTCCTAATCCAAACCAAAGTCTCCCCTCAAAAAACCCAACCACTAAGTCATGAGTGCTCTTACAAAACATAAAGACTCTTACAAGCCCACTCATGACTCTTACACCCATCTTCCACTCTCTTCCCTCTTCCACACTCATTCCTCTTACATCCCTCTTACATACTCAACCCCACTCATCATGCCTTTAACCAACCCTTTACCCTACCCTCTCACACTCATCCTCCTTGTGACAAGTGTCACCTTCCTATTGGTGCTAAACAAACACAATCCATGTGCTCTCCTTTGAGTGCATCCTAGCCCTCCTTAAGCCTTCATCCATCCTTGCATCTAAGCCCTCCATCCCTCTACCCCTTAGCCTATAAATTGAATCCCATCCCAAGCCATTTCATCAACAATCTTTGAGCTAAAATTACCATGCCCTTTTGAGAGCCAAAAGCCATACCCATACCCTTATAATGCAAAATTGAGAGCTCACAAAGCTACCAATTTTCCATTACCCATCTCCATTGAAGCAGCTTTTGAGCATCTTGAGCATACATCCACAGCAAAAGGACACATCTACAGAATCAAGAAAGCATGGAGTGTTTTCTCTTGTGAGGTTTGCACTTCTTGTTTGCTTTCTTTGTCTAAGCATATATGTGAATTTAGTTTTTGGTTTGTGAATGTTTACTTTATTTGTAAATGTTCTTTGCATATTAAATCTTGTTCTACAAGAACTTGTAATCTTGGCCTCACCCTAATAGGTTTCGGTCCCAAGTCTTCCCATTGAATATTAAAGATTGTCGAGCCATTCCAGCGTGGGTCCTAGCATAATATTTTTCCAAAGCATCTGAAGTCATATGCAAAGAAATTTAAGGCAGCACGTGTTCGATTTGGGCAATACTTAATGGAGTATTAACAATGTCATTTCATGATTACTTGTTATGGGAAGAAACGTGATGATTTGACAAGGTATTTAAAACAAGAACACCCACGGCACCTTTTTCGATGAATATCACACGAATGAGTAATGATGGTTTTTACTTGCAAAATTTGTCCCGCGATTCTCTATCCAAGTCATTCCTTAAATGCATGCAGTTACCCTTTCCCACCCATCTCATTTTCTCTAGAAAAATCTCAGTGCTTCTGGGTAAGAAAGGCGAATTTCAGGCTGTGTCTTTGTCAAACTGTAAGTGCATCTCCATTCCCCTTTGCATTTTGGTTGTGTTTTGCTTTGTTTTGAAAGTATTTAAAACTGGGTCCTGTAGACTTGTTGTCATAATAGTGATGATGCTTTTTCAGCCAAAAATGCCCAAATTAGAGAAGCTGCCATTACTCAGTTCCTTGCCTTAAATTCGCAATACATTTTTGGTTAATAGAAATTTATCTGAAGTTGTTGAAAGAACAAAAACTACTCAGTCAAGTCCCATTTTCTAGAGGCTAGTTGATAGTGGTTTACTAGAAGCCATCACTTTTCCTACTGTAATCCCATGCCCAGAGCTCATCCTCGAATGTGCTAACCATTATGACCCTATTTCAAGATGCATTAAGGAAACCTCGGGGGAAGTAGTTGTCAAAATTAATAGGACCAGTGTCAATTCCGCCCTCAAGATTCCTCATAAAGAACCCTATGAGCCATGGATGTTCAAAGAAGCTGAACACTTGTATGCCACAAAAAAACCCAACTATGACACCAAGATTTCTCAGTCTTGGCTCTTGAAGCCTGCAGAGGGAGGTTCTAGGTTGCCTAAACCATTGACCATCGAGCACTTCATCAAAGAGATTGCAGATACTGTATTCCTGTTGAATAGAATTAAGGGAAATGAACATGCTTTCCATTGGGAGTCTTGAATGTACTTCTTCATATAGAAGATAGTTGAAGGTGTCAAATTCATTGATTGGTCAGACCTAATGGCAGAAAACTTGCATAAGGGCTTGATAGATGTTACCAATTGTGGTCCATTTTTCTTGTCCTCTTATCTAATTTACACCCTAGCCGCATCCAAAGATTGGGACTATCTTCCACATATCCCTTGGGTAGATGACATGCCTATCTACCAATATTATAGAGATCTCCAGAAAGATATAGCATGCAAAGAGTTTAAGAAGGCCAATGATGTTTTTTTAGGGAAACTGGTTTTTGAACTACAAGGTCGAGAAAACAATAGGATGTCAAAAGAAGCCATGCAGGTTGTGCAAATTTATGTTTGTTATTTCATTCAATTTCCCAGATTTACATATATCAGAGTGGGTGGTTTTCCTGGTGAACCTTTGAAATTACCACGCTATTGTTCAGATTCTATAGTGTTGTCAAAAATGTGTAGGTAGTTTGCTTCTCTTGTTGAGTCCTTTCGAATTTCCAAAAAATCCTCTTCAATATTCTTCTCGATTGAAATTGGACATTATAGATGCCCAAGTTTGAAAGAAGCCATATTATTAGCCAAATCTTTAACCCACTTATGTCTTATATCTTTCACCTCTCAGTTAGATTTTGACTACACCAGCTTTATTAGAAACAATGTAAAAAATGCAGCTTCTCTCTTTCATTCCCCACAATTAGAGGATTTTTGGGCAAACTGTCATAATGAATTTGAAGTGAGGAAGAGGCTATGGTCACACTTGACCATTAAACAAGTCATCATGTTCAATGTGGAGTTAGATACCTATGGGCTGAAAGATGATGATTCTGAAGGTGTGCTTGATCAATTTTACATGGATCAGATTGAATGCATGCCTATCCTTGAAATCAAATTGGAGAAAAGGGAAGAAAATGATGTATATGCCCGTACCAAGGATGTAATAGTAAGAACTGCCAAATGGATAAAATCAAAAGCAGCGGCTACTCCAAGCTTTTCTGAGAAGTCTTCAAGAAGCAAGGGTAAAAGGACTACTCATAAGCAAACTAATTGAAGTGTCCCTGATTTTGTTGCAGGGCCACTTGAAGTTGAACTTGAAGCAGTTTCGGAAACACTTCAACTTCAAGTTCAAGAAGAAACTCCAAAAGGAAGGAGAGTAGCCTACTCAATAATGAAGAATGCATTAGCCGTCAAAAGTAAAAGCACCATAATAGTGGACTTGGAGACAACAAAAGACCTATCTATGGTGGATAATGTACCTAAATCCCAGAATTCTCCAATGGATACAAAAAATCAGGAAAGTAATCTCCCCTTAGTTAAATGTTCCCCTACTATTGTAAAGGATCAAACAACTCCTAAATGGCTTGAGAAATTAATGGAGAAGAAGAGAAGTATGGTCCCGATATCTATGCCTATTGACGACCTGGCCAGCAAGTGCCTTGGTAAGGCACCCAAAGTAAAAAAGGCAAGGACTGAAGCAAGAATTAATTTTGACAAAAGTTCAGGTCGATGGGCAACAGAGATAGCTACACCACCTGATGGGAGCTCTCGTGATTCTGTAGTGCCTCAATATTTCCAAATAACAAAGGTTGATTTGGGAAAAGGAAACCGTGAAGTAGAGATGAGATTCTTTGAGGTATCTAATAAGAAGATTGTGGAAAGAGTGTGAAAAGACAGGCAAGATAAGCAAGAAATGAAGGAGACAATAAAGAACATGGCGCAATACATTAACGCTATCCTACATCCTGAAGCAAAGCCAATTCGTGAGATGTCAGCCATTATTGACGTATCATCTGCAACCAATCAACAATCATTGGAGAACCTGCATAAGTGAAAAGTAGTAGCCAAAGTAGTAGGCGAATGGGTCCAAGATGTTATGCTTAACACCGTAAAACACATTGGACATTTAGATCATGCCTTAAAGGAGATATCAAACATTACCAAAAAAGTAGAAGTAAGTAATGAAGGATATGAAAAAGAGAAGAATAACTGGGCAAAAGTGGTAATATCTCTAGAAGATGTGCAAGAATTTGGCTTGTAAAAATTTCAAGCCGAATGCCCTGTAGCTGATCTTGATGAAAAAACCATGTACGTCATAAAAGATTGCATTGAATGGCGGAATGAAGCACTGGCACAAAGGGTATCTAAAATCAAAGAAGCATTACAAGAACTTAAGGTTATACATTAGATTATTTAGAATGACCTTAAGTGGTTTGTAAAACAGTTCATGGAAAAAGAAGATGACTCCGTTGCCCAATCAAACAAGATAATCAAAGAGGTCCAAGAGAAATTTCAAGAATGGTAGGACAAGAGGACACTAGCCAAGCAGGATTTCTCCAACGTGGCACACACTGAAGCTATGTTGATTATTAATCTGAAGCACTTGGAGATGCACGAGGAGAAGGCTACTGAACTGAAGAAGATAAAGGAAATTTGGAAGCAACATCTCACCTACATTGGTCTTCCACATCAATCCGTTATTTCTGCCTTTTCAACTACCTACGAAATGTGGAAGATGGCGAGAGGTGCGGTTGGTGGAGACAGTGCAACCTGATCAAGAATCGCTTAGCTACAGTTTCTTTGCCATTTTGTTTTCTTGCATTTTCAGTTATCAGTTATTTTCAAAAGAAAATTAACTCCTAGCGGGGTGATTTGGCTTGAGTCCAGCCCCATGCCTATAAATGTAATAATTGGTATTGTTTAGGGGGTTTGAATTTCTCCAGTAGACTGGTATACATAACTACTTTTGTTTATGGTTTTATTTCCAATTTAGAAGTAACATTTTAGAACTTCGGTAGACACAAGAAACTCTATAGTTTGATTTTGGGTTGAAAGCTTTGTAAGTGGATACTATTATCTGCTTATTTTTTTGGTATTTCTATAGATACTATTTAAGCTTTTAGCTATACCTGTTATTGATTTTGAAATTGTGAACTTTGAATTTGGAAATTCTATGGGAAATTGGTTCATGAAACTTGCCTGCTCGATAATTTAATTTTTAGCTATGTGGATCATTTTGATAATTAAAATCGAGTGGTTCTTTTGCATTAAAGTTTGTTTCATATTGATGAGATAAAATAAGTTGTTTCAACAGCTCCAGCAGATTACATTCTTGGAAAGTTATTCTGTTGAGTTTTTTTTGGTTAAAACTTTCAATGCAATAAAGGTAGCTGCACCTGTTTCAATTAAAGAAATTTTAAGCAGAGAATTCCTAAGTTCTTCAAATAGGAATTCATTTGTTAGTTTAGATTCATTTCTCTATTTTGATATATGAACATTCATGGGAAAAACTGTTCACTAATAGTTTTTGGCGACTCCACTGGGGATTGATAAAATGGTGTTACTGTATCATGAAGTTTTCCCAGCACTTCAACCAGGCTTAGGGTTTGATAACACACAAGAAGATATCATTTTCGACTTAAGTGCACTAGCCTGGAAACTCAGAACAAGCCTAGAGCAATTTACACAAGTTAATCAAGTGCTTGAAAGGGAAGAAGAAAGGGCCGAACTCATTAGGGGCATACCTATTGCTAATGAAGAAGCAATAGTGGATAGACTAGTCCCAAGGCCATTCTGAGTATTGCATATTAATCTATATAGTGATAAGCTGGCTAGCAAAAGGTATACTCGAAGTGAAGAAAGGAAGGGATTTATTGATGAGTCTTATGAGTCTTATGAGTTTGTAAAAAGCCTCAATTTTGCCCCTAATCTCTCCCAAAGGCAAAAGAAGTCTGTCAAGAGTAAAAGTAGGCCAACTTCTCCTAGGAAATTTACCCCTATAGCTGTAAAACTTCGAGCCTTAATTCTACCAAGGACATTACTACCTTCTCATTTAAACATCCAGCCTTTGAACCTCATTTTCCCTACGATGGCTGCTAATCCTTGGGCCGCACAAGTTGGCCCCTTGGCTCTTGGAGGTAATCTACATCCACTTCCTAAAGGTGCGAAAGATGTATTGCCTAAATTTTATGGTGATGGAAAAAAATCAATTGATGAGCACCTTAATGCCTTTAATACCTCATGTGTTGTCCTTGTTGTGGCTCATGAAGATGTAGCTGTGAGATTATTTGTGTAGACTCTGATTGATGATGCGGTAGACTGGTTTCATCATCTACCTCAACGTTCTATTACTGATTGGAATCATATGTGTACTACTTTCAAAGATAGATTTAAATCCTCTAAAGATGAACATAACATGCTACTTCAGCTAACTCAATTGAAAAAGGAGGTGCATGAACCCATGAGAGATTTTGTAGCAAGATTCAATAAGATAATTCATAAAATTCCTGCTACCAAGAGACCCAATGATGAAAATCGTAAAGGATTCTTTGTTAACGCAATGCCTTCGGACATCAATTTTTATTTGAGGAGAAACAGAGTAGCAGACGTTGAGGCAACTCAAAGATTAGTCGTTGAACTAGAAGATGATCTTTTAGCTTCAAGAAAATGGAAGAAAGAAATGCAAGGTTCTAAAACTCAATCACCTTCCTCAAAAAAGTCAGACCCATTAGTTCAAAAGTTAATCAATGATGTGATGACTCTCAAGAAACAACTTCCTAAAATGAACACCCCATACCAAGATATCTCAAGAAAATATCCAGGCCAAAGTAGTTTTCAGGGAAAACAACTTACTTTACCCTCAAGTCAACAAAGATTACAGATTGAAGCTCCACCTAGCAAAAATAACATGTGTGTTTTTCATCTTACAAATGATCACGAGGGAACTTCTTGTCCTAAAAATATTAGATATTAGCAGCTTGAAGCAAAAAAAGTGGCTTCCACCAATGTAATAATAGAAGAAGAATCTTCTGAGGAACCTGGCGACTCTGTAAATTATTACCTTGAGTATGAATCTAATTCTGACAGAGCTAATGACATCTTATTAACCTTAGAAGAAGCTTCTTGTTCAGTCTTAACCCGAGGGCAAAGGACTGGAGTAGCTGAAACTCATGATAAGAACAAATCAAATCCAACACTGGCCA
Organism: Cupressus sempervirens; assembly: GCA_028749045.1. Classification (NCBI taxonomy): domain Eukaryota; kingdom Viridiplantae; phylum Streptophyta; class Pinopsida; order Cupressales; family Cupressaceae; genus Cupressus; species Cupressus sempervirens. Next base: position 50,276,673 of record CM053790.1, on the reverse strand, counting down.
AGGATCAAAGGGAGAAAAGAGAAAGTGAAAGTAAGTCATCACCTGTTGTAACTATTGTTCCTCAAATCCTTAGGAAGGTTGCTGATTTAGATTCCACATTTGAAATTGTTGAGTTTTGTAAGACATTCAGGATACAAATTTCTCCTGCAAAATATCTAAGAATGAATCTAGGTGAACTTAATAAACTGATTGAATATGTCAATCAGTCCCCTCCTGAAAAAGAAGCCAAACAGATCCATGAAGTTAAATTATCAGAAGGCAATGAAATAGTTGCTCAACAAAAGAAGGAATCCTCAAAAGGAAAGAAAATAGAAACACAAAAATCTCATAGTCAGGAAGAGATAGTTCAACCAGACCCAATCATTCCTAAACCATACAAGCCTGATCCGTTTTATGTTTCTCTCTTTCTACATGGCTTTAAGTTGAGTAATTGCATCCTAGATTCAGGGGCTTTTGATAATATAATTCCAGTAGCAGTAGCAAAAGCTCTAGATCTTCCTTTAACCAAAACATTTGGCAAATGTTATTCCATGGATTCAAAACAAGTACCATTGGTGGGTCAAATTAAAGATGCCCAAGTGGCATTAGCTGCTTACCCAGAGAAAAGGATTAAACTCACCATTCTAGTAGCGGATATCCCCACAAGCTATGGCATGCTTCTTAGTCGAACTTTTTGTCAAGACCTAGGAGGGGAAGTTAAGATGGATTGGTCTCAAGCTGTGGTACCTATTGGGAAAGAGAAAGTAACCCTATTACCTGAAGCAAAATCCAAATATACAATCTTCCCATCTGATGACCCCAAATCTCAAATCCTTTATCAAGAGATAGATTTTGCTAACTATTTAATTCTGTCTGAAGATGAGAAAATAGGTGAGAAGCCATTGGGCAAAGATCTGCTATGGACTCTCGAGTTTGATGGAAGTTGTTGTTCGAATGGATCTAGAGCTGGTATAGTTCTCATATCCCCTGATGATTAGAAATTCCCTTTTTCTTATGAGCTTGCCTTTGAAAATACTAACAATACAGCTAAGTATAAAGCCCTACTTCTAGGCATAGAGGAAGACAAAAGAATGAACATCAAGCTATTAAAGGTGAGAGGGGATGCTGAGTTGATAGTGAAACAAGTTAAAGGCATATTTTCATTCAAAAACCCAAGGATCAAGCATTATAGAAATCGAGTATGGGACGAAATCGAAGATTTGGATGCTTTTGGAATTGAAGCAATTCCCCACGAGCTAAATGATAGAGTAGACTCTTTAGCAGTATCAGCTTCTTTGTTGATCCCCCACCTTGATTTTATGAACAAGAAGTATTCAGTGGAAATCATTCACAAACCAAGTGTCCCTGATAATAACAATTCTTGGCAAGTATTTAAAGATGATGCTCATATTAATGCTTTCTTGCAGAATGTTGAGAAGTTCTCTATGAACTATTTTGAAGGTTCAGATGTGGAATGCAGAGAGTTTTTTCCTGATCCACCTGATGAAGGTGATGTGTTACAATTAAAAGGGAATGTTATACCTAAAGGCTTAGTCGAATTTGAAAAGCTTTTTGGTAGGAAAGATACCTTCCTAGCTCAGGATTTAACACCTAGAGAAGATCCAAATGCTGATTATGAAAAGGTGAATCTAGGTGATAATCATAACCCCAAAATCATTAATCTGGGAACCTGTTGTGATGAAGGTGAGAAAGCTAGATTCATAAAGCTCCTATCAGAATATATAGATATATTTGCTTGGTCTTATGATGATTTGAAAACTTTTAGAAATCATAAATACAAGCACCATATTACTCTGAAACCAGGAACTTCCCCTTTTAGGCAAAAATTGAGAACATATAATCCAAAGGTTTCTGATGCAATATTTAGAGAAATAGACAAGATGCTTAAATCTTGAATTATTTTCCTAATCCACCATTCCACGTGGGTGGCAAACATAGTGCCAGTCAGAAAGGAAAATGGAGAAATAAGGATTTGTGTTGATTTCAGAAACCTTAATCAAGCCAGTTTGAAAGATAACTTCACTTTACCAATGATGGATCAAATCCTTCAAATAGTTGCTAGTTCAGAAATGATGTCTTTCTTAGATGGCTTCTCAGGTTATAATCAGATAGAAGTTGTAGAAGAAGATCAACACAAAATAGTGTTTACAATGCCATGGGGATCCTTTGCTTACAAAAGAATTCCTTTTGTCTTAATAAATGCTGGTGCCACTTTCCAATGAGCTATGAGTTTAACCTTTGGTAATTTATTGGATAGATGTATCATAGTATATCTTGATGATATGACAGTGTTTTCTAGGAGATGGAAGAAACACTTGAAAGACTTGAGGAAAGTGCTCTAGAAATGCAGAGATCATGGAATCTCATTAAATCCCAAGAAATCAATTTTTGTTGTGACTGAAGGGAAGTTACTTGGACACATGGTCTCAAAAGAAGGAATCAAAATTGACCCAGAGAGAGTGAAATCCATTCAACAGTTATGCCTCCCTGTCAAGAGAAATGGTGTAAAATCCTTCTTCAGACAGATCAATTTTATAAGAAAATTCGTGTCAAATTTTGCGAAAGTTGTCAAACCTATGGCTAAGTTACTTAGTGAGAAGAAAAATTTCAAATGGAGATGAACTTCCCCTGTCCTTCAATGAACATGATCTCAAGATGTACCATTTTTGAGCCTTTTCCTCATCTCATTGTAAATACTACCCTTTTTTGGCTTTTCTTTCCTTCCTTTTTTCGTTCTGTGTGTTGAGTCATCGTCTTTTGAGTTAGTCTGCGGTCTTTAGTCACTGGGTTCATTCATGATCCTTTTAGTCCCATTCCCCAACAAAAGCCAAGTGTTAGAGCTTGTAATCTGGGCCTCACTCTAACAGGTTTCATTCCCAAGTCTTCCCATTGAAGTTGAACTTGAAGTAGTAATTTACTTCAAGTTCAGGTTCAAAGTCTTGTTGGTCTGCCAATGGATAAGCGCACTAGTTCTGTCGAGTCGACCTTTGTAAACTTGAAGTACAAGTTGATGTTGAAGCCTGATCTCTCAAAAGTTCAACTTCAATTTTAGTGTTGTTTTTGTCCTCTAACGATTTTTTTATGTAGATTAAAGATTGCTGAGCCATTCTAAGGTGGGTCCCAGCATAATATTTTCCCAAAGCATCTGAAGTCATATGCAAAGAAATTTAAGGTAGAACATGTTTGGTTTGGGCAATACTTAATGGATTATTAACAATGTCATTTTATGATTACTTGTTATGGGAAGATACGTGCGAATTTGACAGGGTATTTAAAACAAGAACACCCGCGGCGTCTTTTTCGATGAATATCACACGAATGAGTAATGATGGTTTTTACTTGCAAAATTTGTCCCGTGATTCTCTATCCAAGTCATTCCTTAAATGCATGCAGTTAGCCTTTCGCACCCATCTCATTTTCTCCAGTTGTGCTTTGCTTCATTTTGAAAGTATTTAAAACCTAGTCCTCTAGACTTGTTGTCATAACAATCATGACACTTTTTCAGCCAAAAATGCCCAAATTAGAGAAGCCTCCATTACTCAATTCCTTTCCTAAAATTTGCAATATGTTTTTGGTTAATAGAAATTTATCTAAAGTTTTTGAAAGAACCAAAACTACTCAGTCAAGTCCCATTTGTCAGAGGCTAGTTGATAGTGGTTTACTAGGAGCTGCCACTTTTCCCACTGCAATCCCATGCCCAGAGCTCATCCTCGAATGTGCTCACCATTATGACCCTGTTTCAAGATGCATTAAGAAAACCTCAGGGGAAGTAGTTGTCAAAATTAACAGGACCAGTGTCAATTCCGCCCTCAAGATTCCTCATAAAGAACCCTATGAGCCATGGATGTTCGAAGAAGTTGAACACCTGTATGTTGCCAACAAAACCAACTACAACACAAAGATTGCTTAGTCCTGGCTCTTGAAGCCTGCAGAGGGAGGTTCTAGGTTGCCTAAACCATTGACCATCGAGCACTTCATCAAGGAGATTGTAGATATTGTATTCTTGTTGAATAGAATTAAGAGAAATGAACATGCTTTCCATTGGGAGTCTTGGATGTACTTCTTCATATAGAAGATAGTTGAAGGTGTCAAATTCATCGATTGGTTAGACCTAATGGCGGAAAACTTGCATAAGGGCTTAATAGATGTTACCAAATGTGGTCCATTTTTCTTGTCCTCTTATCTGATTTACACCCTAGCTACATCCAAAGATTGGGACTATATTCTATATATGCCTTGGGTAGATGACATGCCTATCTACAAATATTATAGAGATCTCCAGGAAGATATAGCATGCAAAGAGTTTAAGAAGGTCAATGACATTTTTTTAGGGAAACTAGTTTTTGAACTACAAGGTCGAGAAAATGATAGGATGTCAAAAGAAGCCATGCAAGTTGTGAAAATTTGTGGTTGTTATTTCATTTGATTTCCCAGATTTACATATATCATAGTGGGTGGTTTTCCTAGTGAACCTTTGAAATTACCATGCTATTGTTCAGATTCTATAGTATTGTCAGAAATGTGTAGGGAGTTTGCTTCTCTTGTTGAGTCCTTTCAAATTTCCAAAAAATCCTCTTTAGTATTCTTCTCGATTAAAATTGGACATTATAGATGCCCCAGTTTGAAAGAAGCCATATTATCAGCCAAATCTTTAACTCGCTTATGTCTTAAATCTTCCACCTCTCAGTTAGATTTTGACTACACCAGCTTTATTAGAAACAATGTCAAAAATGCAGCTTCTCTTTTTCATTCCCCGCAATTAGAGGATTTTTGGGCAAACTGTCATAATGAATTTGAAGTGAGGAAGAGGCTATGGTCACGCTTGACCATTAAATAAGTCATCATGTTCAATGTGGAGTTAGATACCTATGGGCTGAAAGATGATGATTCTAAAGGTGTGCTTGATCAATTTTACATGGATCAGATTGAATGCATGCCTATCCCTGAAATCGATTGGGAGAAAAGGGAAGAAAATGATGTATATGCCCGTACCAAGGATGTAATAGTAAGAACTGCCAAATGGATAAAATCAAAAGCAGCGGCTACTCCAAGCTTTTTTGAGAAGTCTTCAAAAAACAAGGGTAAAAGGACTGCTCATAAGCAAAGTAATCGAAGTGTCCCTAATTCTGTTGCAGGTCCACTTGAAGTTGAACTTGAAGCAGCTTCGAAAACACTTCAACTTCAAGTTCAAGAAGAAACTCCAAAAGGATGGAGAGTAACCTGCTCAGGCACAAAGAAGCTTGCATTAGCCATCAAAAGTAAAAGCACCATAACAGTGGACTTGGAGACAGCAGAAGACCTATCTATGGTGGATAATGTACCTGAATCCCAGAATTCTCCAATGGATATCGAAAATCAAGAAAGTAATCTCCCCTTAGTTAAATGTTTCCCTGTTGTCGTAAAGGATCAAACAACTCCTAAATGGTTGGAGAAATCAATGGAGAAGAAGACAAGTATGGTCCCAATATCTATGCCTATTGACAACCTAGTTAGTAGGTGCCTTGGTAAGGCACCCAAAGTAAAAAAAGCAAGGACTGAAGCAAGAATTAATTTTGACAAAAGTTCAGGTTGATGGGTAGCAGAGATAGCTACACCACCTGATGGGAGCTCTCATGATTCTGTAGTGCCTCAAGATTTACAAATAACAAAGGTTGATTTGAGAAAAGGAAACCATGAAGTAGATATGAGATTCTTTGAGGTATCCAATAAGAAGATTGCAGAAAGAGTGTGGAAAGACGGGCAAAATAAGTAAGAAATGAAGGAGACAATAAAGAACATGGTGCAGTACATTAACGCTATCCTGCATCCTGAAGCAAAGCCAATCCGTGAGATGTTAGCCATTATTGATGTATCGTCTGCAACCAATCAACAATCATTGGAGAATCTGCATAAGTGCAAAGCAGTAGCCAAAGTAGCAGGCAAATGTGTCCAAGATGTTCTGCTTAACACCGTAAAACACATTGGACATTTAGATCATGCCTCAAAGGAGATATCAAACATTACCAAAAAAGTAGAAGTAAGTAATGAAGGATATGAAAAAGAGAAGAATAATTGGGCAAAAGTGGTAATATCGCTAGAAGATGTGCAAGAATTTGGCTTGCAAAAATTTCAAGCCGAATGCCTTGTAGCCAGTCTTGATGAAAAAACCTTGTACATCATAAAAGATTGCATTGAATGGCAGAATGAAGCACTGGCACAAGGGGTATCTGAAATCAAAGAAGCATTACAAGAACTTAAGGTTATACATCAAATTATTCAAAATGACCTTAAGTGGTTTGTAAAATAGTTCATGGAAAAAGAAGATGACTCCATTGCCCAATCAGATGAGATAATCAAAGAGGTCCAAAAGAAATTTCAAGAATGGTAGGACAAGAGGACACCAGCCAAGCAAGATTTCTCCAATGTGGTGCACATTGAAGCTATGTTGATTATCAATCTGAAGCACTTGGAGATGCTCGAGGAGAAGGCTGGTGAACTTAAGAAGATAAAGGAAATTTGGAAGCAACGTCTCGCCTACATTGGTCTCCCACATCAATCCATTATTTCCACCTTTTCAACTACCTATGAAACGTGGAAGATGGTGAGAGGTGTGGTTGGTGGAGACAATGCAACCTGATCAAGAATCGCTTAGCTACAATTTCTTTGCCATTTTTTTTTCTGGCATTTTCAGTTATCAGTTATTTTCAAAAGACAATTAACTCCTGGCGGGGTAATTTTGGCTTGAGTCCAGCCCCATGCCTATAAATATAATAATTGGTATTGTTTAGGGGGTTCAAATTTCTCCAGTAGATCAGTAGACAGAACTACTTTTGTTTATGGTTTTATTTCCAGTTTAGAAGTAACATTTCAGAACTTCGGCGGACACAAGAAACTCTATAGTTTGATTTTGGGTTGAAAGCTTTGTAAGTGGATACTATTATCTGCTTATTTTTTTGGTATTTCTATAGATACTATTTAAGATTTTAGCTATACCTGTTATTGATTTTGAAATTGTGAACTCTGAATTTGGAAATTCTGTGGGAAATTGGTTCATGAAACTTGCCTGCTCGATAATTTAATTTTCAGCTATGTGGATCATTTTGATAATTAAAATCGAGTGGTTCTTTTGCATTAAAGTTTGTTTCATATTGATGAGATAAAATAAGTTGTTTCAACACCTCTAGTAGATTACATTCTTGGAAAGTTATTATGTTGAGTTTTTTTTGGTTAAAACTTTCAATGCAATAAAGGTAGCTGCACCTGTTTCAATTGAAGAAATTTTAAGCAAAGAATTCCTAAGTTCTTCGAATAGGAATTCATTTGTTAGTTTACATTCATTTTTCCATTTTGATATATCAACATTCATGGGAAAAACTGTTCACTAACAGTATATTAGCAACATTTAGTGTGTAAGCAGGATATTGTTGAGCATCAGCACTATACATGGATTGTTGTGGTTGTTGGCTATTTGGGTTTGGTTGAGGTTGTGTTGGTAATTGTGTTTTCTTTTAACTTCTAGTATTTGCAGGTGGTGGCATTAAAGTAGGTTGCTGAACTGGAGGTGGTAATTGTGGAGCACCAATATTTTGGTTAGGCCATTGTTGAGATCCCCTCCATTGGTTTTTAGACTGTCAAGTCCCTTGGGGTGGTTGCCATTGGTTTTGTTGGTTGTGCCAGTAGTTCTATTGGTTCTTCCATTAGTTACTCTATTAGTTAGGCCAAGGTGGTTGGGAATTTTGAGGCCATTGGGATTGTTGTTGATTGTTTTGCCCAGCATTGTTCCAATTGGGTTGATTTTGTGGAGGACCCTAGGGATTACAGTTTTCCCATTGATTACCATATGAATTTTAATTTTGTAAGGGGTCCTAAGGCATACGTTGACATTGGGCCCATGGTTTTTGTTGAGCAAAAAAGAATACTTGCTCATCATCTCCATCTATCTTTATGTACTTAGTTGGAAGATGATGGTTCTCCATGCTTGCGACTAGTTTACATTGGCAATCTTTCTTTTGCTTCTAGCAATGAGGGTAGTATTCAGCTAGTTGTAACTCAATTTTAGCTTGCTTCTTCTTTGCAGTCATTGTGTCTAGATGTGTAGCAATATCATTAATGATATCTTGTTTGAAATTTGACAATAGGTTAGATATCTCAAGGTTCAAAATGCCTTGAGTGATTCCTTTGGTGACTGTAGAATGAGGTCCTCAACCTTTCTTCATGGTTGACCTTGAATACTTCTAATAGATCTTCTTGAGATCATCCTAGGAAGGTTGATATATGTCACCACCAACCATCAGGTCCAATGCTTCTAAATAGTCATCATTCACACCTCTTAGAAAAACCAGCTTTTGTGAATCTTTGGACAACGTGTGCTGACAGTTCTTCTGCGGTGTATATGAGAAACATGAAACATAACATTCTAGTATTTCTTCCTCCTATGATATCCTAAAGATATCATCCCCTCTTGAACTAGATGCTTTGCAATATTCTTTATATTTATCTAGAAACAGAGCTTGCATCTCATCCCAACTTCCTATTGCATTGGCTCCTAAGCCCATGAACTAGTGTAGAGCTAATTCTTTAAATGTTGCTAGAAACAATTTAATCTTATGGGCATCAGTGTTGTAGTCAAAACTATGACAAAGGATATCAAATTCAAAGAAGAAAGTATCAGGGTCTTTAGTTGCAATGCCATAGAACTTTGGAAGAGCAGTGGGAGGTATGTTCTTAAGATTAGCATTGGTTACAAGACTTGGAAGAGGAAATGGAAAAATAGGTTGTGCCATGACTAGGGATATTAGATTATGAGGTTATTTCTAAAAAGGGACATTAGGTACTAGATGATTAACAACTGGTGGATTTAGAGCAGTGTTATCAAAAAAACTAGCCAAGACTTCAGTGAAGGGTTGAAGACCGCTTATCTCTACTGGTTCAACTCTTGATGATGATGTTGTGGGAAAAATAGGGCTTGAGTCTTCAAAATGTAACTCAACTTCTTCTTCTTCAATTTATTTGTTCAAATTAATAGACTCCCATGGAAGAAATCTACCATATTCATCTCGTCATCTTCCTCTTCAATGCATGCAATTAAACTTTCCACACTGGTGAAATTAACTTCAAACTGGAGATTTCTAAAAACAATTTATTGAAGAACTATGACTCAAAAATTCTTCTAGCTTGACACCATCCCCGAAAATGGTGCCAAAAATGATCCTCCTCATAATATGTTTATCATAGCCATGCTCTAGGTCATGCTTAGGAATAATATATTCAAACTAAAGACTATTTTTCTACTATGAGGTGCATTTAATCTTGTAAACCCAGGGACATATACTTGAAATGGTCAGCATAGTATGTGCACTAGGTCTCTTAATGAGTCACCAAGCTTATGCTATAGGAAAGTAAAATGCAAGAAAAAGAACTTACACTATTGCTATAGGAAATTGACGCACTTAACTCTATGAATACTGCAAGTACAATGAAAGAATAACAAACATTCCAACTTGGTCCATCCATAATAACTGTTCTCACATATGTTGCAGGAACATTCACAAAGTGTGATGCTATAGGAAGGAACTTACAACTTCTAATTATGAAACTAAGAATGCTTGGAAATAAATCTATTCTATCCTAATCTAATCCACCTTCCAAGTGGGCCCCCTTGGTCGTCTTCACTAAACTACTAACACAAGATATAAGCCAAAAACTATTTCATTAGATTTCAAAAATTCATTACATAACATAGAACTGTAAAAACACAACTCTAAAAGTTAACAGTCTATTCTCTTAAACTATTTCTTCTAACTAGTTCAAAAACTTAACACACTTGGGTCAATTCCTATACATATAGGAAATCAACATTTATTCCATAACAGAAAAGTAAATGACCTAGCTTTAAATCTGCAAGAGAGAAAATAGGAGGATAACAACTGAAGGAAGGAAGAGAGAATAATGGCTAAAGGCAGGAATAATAAAGTTTTAACATCCACTCGCCAAAGAATAAATGCAAAGAAGGTAATAAGTCTTCATAGCTCCTTATTTATTGTCATTTCTTCTGAAACCGTTGCAACTTTCATCGGTCGTGGCTGCTCCTTAGCATTCTCTTCTCCTTGAATGTTGTTGGCACTTAACTTTTAAATTCCTCCAATCATCTTACAGTCTTCATTAATAGGTTAGTTTCAATACAAAGACATGTTTGCAAATAAACATTTATCAAATTAAATTCAAATATAAGAACACACATTTTGATAACTATATGAAATACTACATACTATATATAATATTAGCAAAAGATGGCATAGTTCCTACCCATAGGTTTATCATTGGTTTGGTAAACATAGGTCCACAAATGTTTTGACAAAGATAAAATAGAGTATCAATGAAGTATCTTAAAACTATCATAAAATAAAGGCAAATTTTGTTCTCATCATTGATCTTGGACTATTGACAAGTTAACCAATCACAAAATATCTCAAAAGATGGCATCTGATGTTTGTTACCCAAGTCATCCATAGTGGAGTAGAATGTGGAAGAGAAGATTTGATACTATCCCCTCAACTTTAAGAGTATCAAAAAGATACACTCATTATTTGTCTTGGTTTTCCCACATCCTTACAAAAGTGTACGCAAAGATTTGAACTTCATCAAGAAGTCCTCAATGGTGGGAAAGTTGTTAGGTGTCAAAGAAGTCAACTCTACATCAAGTTGCAATGCCTAGAATTCATTCACTGTACCAAACAAAGATTGGAATTTCATCCAAATAGCCTATGGAGTGGTCAAACCGTCTAAGTGAAATAGAAGACTATCTTAGATGTTCAGTGCAATCAATCCCATGGCCTCATCCATTTTATTCATGTGCTAAAGAACCTCAAAAAGGCATGTTAGACCAGGTTGGTTCTCATCCAAACATGACTATAAGCCTCTTGACAAGAGAGACGTAGTCATTTGTTCCTTCTAGGTGTGATAGTTGTGTGGCGTGAGCCTAGTCATAGACGGATTCGACATTGAGAGAAGAAGACAAAAGCAAAAGGGTCTTATTCTAAAGTAAATTATAGAAAAGAAAATAACCCCCCCCCCCCTTCTCAAATACCAATGAAAACAACTATAGAAAGCACAAAAACTAAGAAAAGAACCTGGATTCTAGATGTAGAGAGGGAGGAAACTGAAGCCTCTACTTCAACATCAAAAATAGGAGCTTAATATTACTCCAAATTGATTCTAGATCTCTGTAGTTATTTTTTTTGAATTTCCACCATTGCACCTCAAAAAAAAAAAAAAAAAAGCCCAAAAAATGTCAGATCTTTGATGTCAAACCCTCTTTCTCCTTTTTCTCCAAATATTGAAAAAATGCTCTTCCTCCTAATTGAAGAAAAAATCACAAACAAACTAGAGTTTGTGTCTTTGAATTGCAGCTTCAAAAATTCTTCAGCTAAGAAGCAAAAGGGAGGCTTTGATACCATGTAGAAGTTGATGAAAGCCAACTTCATAGTTCACCAAGATCACCTACATGCAAATAGCTTGCTAGAGAGAAACTGAAGAAGAAGAAACAAGAGCTTGGAGCAATTCAACAAAGTGAGAAAAGATATTTCACAATAAGAAAATGAAATTTCTATGTGAAAATTATATGAATTTACAATGAGTGAGACCAAATATAAAGGCCTCAAGGAAGATTATAGAACAAGCCAGAAAGTGCTAGAAGAGAAGGTTGACAACTAAGCATACGTCCACAAAAGGTGGAATATCCTCGATCAAGGTGAGGAGATAAGTATGACTTAGATAGGAACAAAATCTCATGTTGTCAACAACTCATCAACTACAACTCATAAATAAATGCATTGGCCTAAGTAAACTTAAGTAAAAGAATAAATAATTAATAAATAATTTTTTACTCTAACACATATAACCCAAACATTCTCCAACTATCATCAATAAGAATTCTCCTCTTGGTAGAAAACCCCACAAATAATCTCTCTTCTGGAAGGCAATGCTTTCCCCATAATAGGCTAGCAAGCCATATTTCATCTCTAGCAACATCATTCAAAATCTAATAGCCAATATTGATAGAGTAGCACCCACTTTTTACACCATGTCGGATTAGTTTATCTTCATTCCTAGTCCTCAAAAAATTTCTATTTGCAAAAATTTCAAGAATCATTTCCTTTTGGTGATTCTCCAAAACAACATTCTCAAGGCTTTTCCATATTCAACTCTCCCCAAACTATATTTCAACTCTTTCGATGTAATCAAACCTTTAAACCTCATTTTTATTCCAAAACTACTCTAGCCTCTCTTAGAGTTTGGTTCAATTCTAAAATTGGATTCCCACCCCATAAATTTTCTTGCTCACTATTTCCAACCTGCTAGGTTAAGTGATTGGTGATGAGAGATTTGCAATCCAATATAAAATTCCAAATTGAAGAACCTCTGGGAGGATCCCTGATAGTAAGAGCTTGAGTATCCACCTAGGAGTCAAGATACTTCACTCGAAGAGATTTAACGCACAACAACTCTAGATTTGCATACATCATCCACACAAGCTTATCTCCTAATGATTCATTCATTATCCTCTATTTTCTCAAACCAATGCCTCCATGAACTTTTGGGTGACATATTTGATCCCATTCAAGTATGGGTAATTTTTCCACTTCACTAACCCCATTCCAAAAGAATTTTCCCATTTTGTTCTCATTAGAGTTTTAGATTTTTTTGGGGGATCTTGAGGTAACTCATAGAAAAAATAGGGATGGTTGAGATCACCAATTTCAATAGCATAATTCTCCATGTCGATGTGAGTCATTTTCTCTTCCACCCTTCTATCTTTCTAATGCAATTATTAGCCAAGCTCTTCCACTTATTTTCTCTACAATCCCCTTGAAATAATGGGATTCCCAAGTATTTTCTTGGTAGCTCACTAATTCTCATGCCCAAAGTTAGACCTATTTCCCTCTATATTTTTTTGGGTGTATAGAAGTATATCTTAAACTTCCACCAATTTATGGATTGACCTAAAATATTATTTTATTCATCTAGAAGACCCTTCATCACCCATGAATCTCTAATTAGAAATTCACCAATCAGATAGTTTTTATTAGTGAACTACATGTGGTTAAGGGGATCAACACCATTAGCAATATGAATACTTTTATATTTACCTTTCCTTGCCTTTGGAAATTAACCTTCCTATAACCCCAACCATAGTAATAAATAAGAACATTGAGAGTGGATCACCTTGTCTTAATCCTCTAGTGGACTCAAAAAAACCTTGAGGATGTGTGTTAACTAAAATAAAGAACTGAGGAGTGGAGATGCAGTTGTTGATCCAATTTGTCCATTCTTGACAAAAGCCAAATTTCTCAAGAACTCATAGTAACAATTTTCTATTAACTACATCACAAGCCTTCTTAATATATAGTTTGACCATCATCTTGGACAGCTTTGTAGACTTCACAATATGTATTGCCTCATGAGCTAAAATCACTCCCTTATATATAGACTTCATAGGAACTGATTTTCACATATCCTAGCCTCTATGACTTTAGAATGAAAAGTTGTCACAATTCCATATTTTCAATTGCTCCTTAAGATGTTATAGCTTCTTTAAAATTGTGAATAATTTATTTCCTTTCTTAATAGGAGATATTTTCTACTAGACACTCACTACCTCATGTAAATTGTTGTGCCTCAATCATAAGGATTCAAAATTGAGGGCACATTCGAGGGTGAAATCTCCATGCACCTTAAGATAGATTAGATAGTGGTCAGACCCACTCAAAGGAAGAATCTTTGCATAGCACACCCAATTAGTAGCCCCCCAATCACCAGCTAACATGAATCTATCTAGCTTCTCAACAATGATAGAAATCCCACTCCTTATATTAGTTTGAGTAAACTAGCCATTTCATAAAGAAATATCTAGCAATCCATTGTTTGTGCAAAAAATTGCAAAATCTCGTTGCCTTTGACTAGCCCAACCTAGTTCCTTCTTTCTTCTCCCTAGGATTCAATATAGCATTAAAGTCATCACCCAAAAAAACTAGATCATTATCAAGATTTTAGATAACCCTTGAGAGGGACTACTAAATCTCTCTTTGCCTTATAAACTAGTTGGACCATATACATTGATCAGTTTCACATTAGTGAACAATTGTTTGGAAGCAAGTTTGAGCCACAATCAAGATGAGTCATTTTATTGTAGTATAGTCTCTACAGTTTCTAGATTCAAAAAAATACCAAGTCCCCCTAAATCCCCTAAAGGCTCAACAAAGATATGATTCCAAAATGAAAGCCTACGCCTAAAGCAATTCATATCTTTCAATATTATCTTAGTTTCTTGTAACAACATTAAATCTAGCGTCACCTAATCCAAGAACCTTTGATTAGGCACACTTTTTCAAGGGAATTCCAGCCCCTAATTTTCCATGAAAGGACCTTCATGGTACCTGAGAAAGGGTGGATCCCTTTCCCTATCTCAACAATATATCTTGATTTGCAGCACTTCCTGTTATGGCCATCTTGTCCTTAACAGATGTTGGTCCTTGTTTGTTCATGTCTCCATTATTGGGTTTACCAATAGTCAATTAAGTTTGTCTTATTATTCTATTATCCAAGATTTTTGGGATATTAGAAAGGACCAAGGTATCTTGGTCATCCAAGTCCTCAATTAGCCCTTCATTAGAGTTTGAGTATAATCCACCACTACTGTCTTGTGCCCCTTCAAAGGAAGATTCTTGGTTTCTAATAGGGGAGATTGGAATATCTCTACAATATTATTGATTTTTTAGACTACATTACCTTGTGAAGGTGTAACCTATGGTTGTATATAATCCATCCTTCTATCCCCAATGTATCCCTATTATACTATTGAGACTTTCATCCTACCAGATTTATTCTATGCCACTAGTCTCTCTTGTTCTGCCAAGGGAACTATATTATTTTTTAGGTTAATGACTTGATCAAAGAAGGCATTCCCCTAATGTGTCATGTTTTCATTATTCATGTTTGCATTCCATAAATACTCCTTTATGGTTGCATCCCTATGGTTTCCTTCATAAGGCCCATAGTATAACTCAATGCTTGTCTCCCCATTGAAGAGACTATATATTTCAGACTTTTGAGTGAAATCTTGAGTCCATGCATTTGGGTCAACTCTAAACCTCAAATCTATGTTCAAAAATAAAGCCTCCATTGAATAATATCCCCATCTCTTTCTTATCATGTCCTCTGTTATTTTTAATACAAGATCATCTACAACATTTTTCTCTAGCCTCTTACCTTTTCCTCCTCCATGTCATACAAAAAGTCCACATCTATCAATTGGGAATGTTTCACTATGATTTTTCACTGCTAGATTCCTTCCCCCAACTAGATCTCTATTATGTTAGGAATGGGATAAGCTTCCTAATAGTTTACTAACATTATTAACTCCCACTATGAGATCATTCTTATCTACTCTTTCCTCATGCTTCAAATATATTCCCACCTTATCTCCAATGATTTTCATAGGTGCTTGATCAAGATACTCAAAGGGGATATTAAGAACAAAAATCCATATTGGACTCTCATCCACCTTTTCCTTTTGTGCATTGAAATTAGGACACTAGTGTAGCATCAAAATTCTTCTACCATCAATGACAAAAGGGCCACTATTCATAACCTACTCCTTATCCTTTGTCATTGACACTATCACCCAAAAAATCTATTGAAAATGGGTTCTAGGCTATTTCATTCTCCTAGGGTTTTAGAGTATAAATATTTGATCCTAGGGTAAATTGGTTTACCACCCGCCATTTGAAAAAAAAGGCATGCTCTTTCATATAACTAATGACATCGCTCTGTTACTTATTTTCTATGGTTACCATGGAAACCAAAACATGATCATTATCATGGCTTACCAACGGAGTCTAGGTAATATCTTTGAAAGAAAATCCTTCTCCTATCCATAATCTATCATAATATTTCCTAGCCAAATCTATAATTCTACATCTAGACCTAGACACATAACCTAGTCTCTAATATAATGCCCATCTATTGAGTTTTTGTCATTGTTGTTCCTATCGCCAAGGAAGGTTTGACCCATTTCTTGAATCTAGAAAACCAATCTAGTTCTATCTGCTAAAATTTCATTTCCTTCTTGCTCATCCATTGTAATTTTAATTCATGCATGTGCTACTTAAACCCTAAACTTCTTGCACCACTCTCCATCTATTTGTTTCTCACTAAGGAGGATTTATGATGTTCTAGAGATAAGAGTATGATATTTATTTGATTTGAATTCTCTTATAAATCCTAGGAAATGTGAAGACAAGCCCATGTTAGTTAGATAAGCCAAAAGACCCTTGTATCATGTCAATTCCATTTTCCTTTGTATACATACAAGCAAGTTGAATATATCCTCAAGAAAATAATTCAACATTAAATATAGCTATCTCTACTTTGAACAAATGAGTGAAAATTATTAATAATGTTCACAAGCCTAAAGTATCCCATAACATAGTCCACCAAGAAAAAATACTCCAAAATAGAGTTCTAAAGCATTAATCCTCAAGAAATTCTATAGGTTGTTTGGTATTTCTTAGATTTCTACCTTATTAGAACTTACAATTATATTTTTGTGAGTTATTAGGATGTAGAAGATTCATGTAGTTCTTTTGAAGTGTTTATTTATGCTTTTCATCCCACAAATTACTCTTGTTTTATTTCATTGAGGCTTCTAGTGTTGGGTTTTGAGAACTAAATGATTTTAAATTTCTACTGTAGGAGCTGGTATATAAGATATATGCAAAACCCACGAGCAAAAATCATGTTACAAGGAAGAATGAAGCAAAGAAGAGAAGAGTGGCTCTCAAGATGAAAATGTATTCAAGAGAGGAACAAATGAATACTGAGTTTTGCAATATACAAGGAGTGAGTTCCTTATAAAGGAAATCAAACAAACTACATAAGGTGACTTGCTAAGCAAGTTACCACTTTAGAAAACCCTAAAGTTGACCTAACCCTAAAGGGATAATGTGATACTTAATAAAAGGAAACTTTTATTAAATGTCACCCGCATGATTCATTTTGAATGTCATCCACATGAAGTGACAAAAGTCAAGCTTCAATAGTGACTAAATAGTGAAATCTTAAGGGTAGATAAAGGTAATTCACCTTTACTCTAACACCCCCCCTTAAGATAAGCGACAATGCATAAAGAAGCAAGGCAACTACAAAGTACAAGGAAAATTGGGTCCTAGCAGCAAGGCCTGATTAGGTACCCAATCACAACCAAATCTCTATAAAGTGGAGAAATAGAGAAAATTGCATGGGAAAAACTCTACTCCAAAAAAGAGATGTGAAAACAAGTAGAAAAACATTAAAGGAAGGAAGGCATCACTAAGACCCCCCAAGAACATCTTCCTTCACTCCAAGCACCGTGTGCAACTGAAGATAGCACGGTGATGCAAAAAATTTAGTGAAGATGTCGACAACCTGTGCTTCTGTAGGAATGTACTCCAAGAGGAGAACACAATCATGAATCAACTATTGAATGAAATGCATGTGGATCTCAATATGCTTAGTACATTGATGCTCTACTAGGTTGCAAGAAATATGTATGGCACTTTGATTGTCACACCAAAGCATAGTGGGACTATTAGGAGGAAACCCAAACTCAGTCATCAACTATTGAAGCCACAAGATATCTTGACTAGCTAACACTATTGCTTGGTACTTGTCCTCTATATATGATAATGCAATAGTATATTGCTTCTTACTACACCATATGATAGGACCCGATTCAACATAGAAAACAAAGCCAAAAGTAGACTTCCTATCATCAACATCATCGACCCAATCTGAGTTAGTTTAACCAATAATGTATGGGGATCTTGTAGTGTAGTGAAGGACAAAATGTGTAGTGCCCTAAATGTACCTCAAGATACGTTTAGCAACTTGCCAATGGCTCTCATGAAGTTCATGGGAAAACTAAGAAATAAGACCAACTACAAAGGAGAGATGAGGATGAGTGTGTGTCAAGTACAAAAAAATTCCTACCAATTGTCGGTATAAAGTAGGATCCACTGAAGCCATAGAACAAGTGGTAGACAAGACAACACTTGAGTAAAATGGTGTAGGTACAGGCTTGCAATCAAGCATGTTGTAGCATCGCAGCATATCAAGAGTATACTTTTGCTAACAGATGGAAATACCATCGAAAGTTTGAATAAACTATAGGCCTAAAAAATAGTCCAAAAATTTGAGATTTGTCATCTCAAATGGTTCCATCAATGCTAGTTGAATACTCCTAATCATGGGAGATGAGCTACCAATAATGATGAGATCATCAACATAGAGAAAGAGTATCACAATATCATCCCCCTAACATTGAATGTACACTATATGATTAGAATGACAACATGTGAAGTTTTTAGAAAGTAGGAATGAGTCCATCTTCTCATACCAAGCCTGAGGGACTTGTTTGAGACCATACAAGGAACACTGAAGTTTACAAAATAATGAAGAGTCTTGCACAAATCCTTGAGGCTACTCCATATCAATCTCCTTTTGAAGATCACCATGCAAGAATGCACTCTTCACATCCTTCTAAAAGATTGACCATCCCTGTGAAACTGCTAGGAAAAGGACAAAGAAAATAGAATTCATCTTTGCTATAGGGGAAAAAGTCTCAGAGTAATCAATACCCTCAACTTGTGTGAATCCCTTCGCAACAAGACATACTTTCTACTTATCAATTGAGCCATCTACAACATACTTGGTACAGTACAACCACTTGCACCAAACCAATTTTCTTCTTTTTAGAAGAGTACAAAGATCCCAAGTGTGATTCTTCATCAAAGAAGAATACTCCTCATCCATAGCCAAATCCCACTCTTGATGTTTGATCATCTCTGAGAACCTCTATGGATCTGTAGAAATAGCATGACTCAAAAGACTAGAACCAGATGTCTAAACTCAAGTATGACAGATATTTGTAGGATTGCCTACCAAAGAACCAATTGACTCAATGGTAACATGGGCCCACATGGGAAAAGGTGGACCAAGTGGTGGTGGTGGAGGAGATGGATGTGGTGGATCATCATCTACATCATCATCAAAAGATGGAACATCCTCAAGAGATGAAGAGGAAGGAGTAGGAAATGAGAAGGAATTCAAGGAGGGAGAATCTGGAAGAGGCAAGCACTCATCAAATTGGACATCTCATCAAAACAAGACATCTATAGGCTTAGGATCAAACAACTTGTACGCCTTCACATCCTCATAGTAACAAACAAAGATGAGTGGTCAACTCTTCTTCTCCATAGATTTCTTTTAAGCATCAGGAATAAAATTTCATGCCTTACTACCAAAAACTAGAAATGTGGAAACATTAGGCTTGGAATGAGACCAAGCCTCCTCAGGAGTCATCTTTCACAATGCCTTGTGGAGCATCCAATTCTAAATATAGTTTTCACAATTGATCGCTTTAGCCTAAAATGAATACTGCATATCCCATGATTGAATCATGCAATTTGCCATCTCCCATAAGGTTCTATCTTTTCTCTTGGCAACACCATACTGCTGAGGGGTGTGTGGAACAAAAAGATGATCTAGTAAACCATGCTCAATGCAAAAATATCTGAATTCCTGATTGATATACTCCCCCCAATTATCTGTGTATATTCATCTAAGAGAAAATCTAGATTTCTTCTCCACAAAAGTCTTAAATATTTGGAAGGAATCAAAGACATTAGATTTGTACTTAAGAAAGTACACCCATGTACATCTAGGGATTCATCAATGAATGTGAGCACATAGTGGGCTCCTAAAAAAGGAGTAGGAAAGTACATAAGATCACTGTGAACTAACTCTAAGGGTGCCTTAGCACAAGTGGCTATTCTTGAAGGAAAGGGATCTCTATGATGCTTGCTAAGAATGCATCCATGACAAACACCATCAGTGCAAGAGATCTGTGATAGCCCAGAAACAAGTGCTTGTGTACTCATCTTTTGTAAATTGTGGCAATTGAAATATCTGAAATGCTCGTGCCAAAGCTTTCTTATGGAGTCTACAGGTGCAAAAAGAGAAGAACCAACACTGTATGATATCTTAAAGCCATCAAATTGGTATAAGTGAGACTGGAGATCCACACTTCTAGTAGCGATAACTTAATTAGGATCAAGGAGATCTCAAATAACCACATCATGTGGTGAGAACTCAACTATTTTACCAGAGCCAGAAAGTCAAATCTAATAAACTAAAAGAAGGTTTGTAGAAGTGTTAGGAACTAGGAGAATGTTGTGAAGAGAACCACCACCCAGTAAAATTGAACCTGAATCAAGAACTAGGAGCTGTGTAGTGTCACCAACTACAATATGTGGTGTGGTACTATGAACAAGTTTGGTGATCAAATCCTATGAGTAATTCATATGGTGAGAAGCACCACAATCAATGATCGAAGATGATCCTGAAGATAGGGCTCGTGCATGAGTAGCATGACCCTTCTCCATAGACAAGGAAGATGACTGAGGAGAGGAGGTGTGATGTTGTTGATGCTCACTCTAAAGCCTCTAAATGTTTCCAACACTTGGAAATTGGATGTCCTTCTTTGCCAAAAAGACTACAAGGATCACCTATGGACTTCTTAGTCTTGGAGGAAGACTCACTAGATTGAGAAGAATTATTCTTCTTATGGTTGGATTGTGGTTTGGAAGGAGACTATGTAGATGGCTTAGAGGGATTCTTATGACCAATTGAATCTCTCTTGGGCTTTAGTGTTTACTTCTTCTTCACCAAAGATGATTTTGTAACCAATGTTGTGGTATTTGATCCTAATAGAGAATCCAATTGGAAAAGCTTGGCTCTTTCTCTAGTCAAATGATCACAAAATTCCTCAAATGTGGGCATGGTCAAATTAGTACCTAATGCATCCATATTTGAGTGAAAATTAGAGGAGAAAAACTACAAATTTCCCCGAAGCTTTGACGGTATTAAGAAAATGTATTTTTTATCTATCTTTGTCTTGTCACAACCTTGTAACAATGATTATTGTTGCCTAAACTTCATTAGAAATTCCTTAATGGATGAAAAAGAATTAGGTACAAGTGAAGTAAGCTCGGCCTCAAGTTGGAGTGCTCTAAACTCATTCACTGAACCAAACAATGATTTAAACTTAAGCCACATCTCTTGAGGAATATTACACTCATCGAGATGGAATTGAAAGCTATCTAAGATGCTTAAAGAAATTCAACCCATGGCTTCATCCATTTTATTAGTGTGATGAAATGATTTTCATGGATTCTGAAATAGCAGTTGATCCTCATTCAAACAAGATCATAATCCTTTAGAACAAAGAAGTCATGTCATGGCAATCTTCTGTGTATGATAGTTATATAGGGATAGAGGAGATAGACTAGAAGAGGTCTTGGCCATTGTGAAAAGAGTAGATTATGGGTTACAAATGTGGGAACAATTGAAACAATACCCCCCATAATACAAGAAATTGAACCCCAGCATCTAAAAATAATGTGTATACAATGAGAAAAGAAAAACCACTTTAGATGAGTGACTTATGTACCTTTGAAAGATCTGAAAAATAGGATAGTAGATATAGATATAGCACTGCATAATCTTTCCAACACCTTTTGGTTGGTCAAAAATGGAGCTTGAATGCAAAAGATATGGCCCTTAGAGTGAAAAAAGAAGTTCAGCCTTTGATAGTGAAAATAGGTGACTAAATAGTATCAAAATCTAATGAAACCTCCACCATCGTGATGGGCTCAAAACTACCTTTTTGATGATATTTTTTTTTTCAAAAATAGAGTCTAGATACTCAAGTTATGAGCAAAAAGCTCAATGTTGCTCCTTATGGCCTAGAAGGGCATCCAAAGTGCTCATGTATGTTGATGTCAGCACACCATTGCATTAAATTTGATGGCCATATGGCCATTACTAGAAAAAAATGGTTGCTTACATGGCATTTATGTGGCTACCACATGTCTAATGTATGTGGCAGGTGAGACAAAATAGGTGCCACGTGGAAGTGCTGACATAGCTATCTAGGCCCAGGCATTGATGTGGCATATGCTGCATGGAAAGTGCTAGAGTTTCCACATTGGTAGCTTAAGGGGCCACCTAGGTGACATAGCTTATGTGGCCATAGATGGTGGTGGCAGCAAATGATGGTGGTAGTAGGTTGTCAGTCATTGGCAATGGTAGTAGTGAACGATGGTGGCTAGTCCTGGCAACATTTGGTGAGGTTATGGTCGAGCGTCGGTGGGGTCATGGCTATGGTTGGGTGGTGCTCACGAGCCAACTAAAGGCTACCACATGGCGGCCTATGGGTGACCCATTTCAATATTTTTTTAATTTTTTCTAGGCCTCATAAGGCATGCCTAGGCATCCAAATGCCAACGGTGGCCAAATGAGATGAAGTTTATATGGAAATTGGGTTTTTTGGGTGCTCTGAGTCCAATGGTGTGGTCTATTTGGGTTCAAAGTGATCCAAAAAAATTGACCCCCCAGATCCACAAAAAATACATAAAACAATGCAAAAAAATGCCTCCAACAGCAACTTTGTCACAAAATAGAAAAACTTTAAATGAAAATGGGGGTTTTTGGGCCCTGTAAATCCAACAATGAGGTCCGTTTGAACTCAAAATGCACCAAAAAAATACACCCCTTCAGAACCTAGAAAAGGGTATTTGAAAACCTTCAATCGAAAAGCTTTAAAAAGAAACTTCAAACACAAACAAGAAGCTGTAGGAAAGCTCTAATACCATGTAGGAGTTGGTGTGCAATATATATGCAAAACCCAACTTCATAGAAGCCACAACAATCACCTATAAGCAAAAATCTTGTTACATGGAAGAATGAAGCAAACAAGAGAAGAGTGGCTCTCAAGACAAAAATTTATTCAAGAGAGGAACAAAATGAATATTGAGTGTTGCAATATACAAGGAGTGAGCTCCTTATAAAGGAAATCAAACAAACTACATAAGATGACTTGCTAAGCAAGTTACCAGTTTAGAAAACCCTAAAGTTGACCAAACCCTAAAGGGATAATGTAATATTTAATAAAAGGAAACTTTTATTAAATGTCACCCACATGATTCACTTTGAATGTCATCCACATGAAGTGATAAAAGTCAAGCTTCAATAGTGACTAAATAGTGATCTGCAATAGTGAAATCTTAAGTGTAGATAAAGGTAAGTAACCTTTACTCTAAAATCTATGACCTTCCTCTCTCTACATTAGGGGTTCCCAGCCTCATGGAAACCCACTTAATCAACAATGTGGTCTACATTGGGGGGTTTTTTTCCTCGCAAAGAATAATTACATTTTTAAAATGTTAAAGTTATTATTTTTGTCATTTGGTTTGGGAGTTCATCACTTCATGATACAGTCATCATTTTGGGATTTTTCCCCAAGTTGAACCATTGCAATTTTTTAACAATAAGTTTTATTTTTTACATTTTCTTGAGGATTAAATATTCAATATAAATTATTCCATGATTTGAGGTTCTTATCCTACCCAAAAATATTTGGTTCTTTAAAACACTAAGATGCAACTAGCTAAACTTTTTTTGTCACCATTTTAGAGCATGAACACTTCATCTTTTTTGTGGAAAAAATCTCTTTAAGTAAGAGGTCATTAATTTTAACATTTGTTGACAAATTTGTTAGGAATAAGAGTCATCAAGACTTCTTGACATTTATTTTTCTCAAAGATTGAGGATCTTGTAGGAGTCGAGTCTTAGTTGGTGATGGGGGTTCCAAAGGAGAGTTTACATAATTGCAAGTTGTTTATATATACTTGTCTATCTATAGAAGATTTTTGTGATCCAAAAATCTCTTCAAATATGTAAGTTACAAGTATGCAGTTTTTTTCTAATTTCAAAGAAACTATAATGAAATTAATGATGGTGGGTGCAATTCTTTGGGTTTTCTACTGAGCCTTGCTTTTGTCTTCCATTAATTCTCCTGCATGCAATTTTAGTTTGCATTGTGGGGCAAGAAGTTTAGAATTTGAAACCTTTATTTTTTTTCAATTTCTTGTAATTTTTTGTTGAGGAGTTATTTTTGTTATATGATTACTTTGTTTTTTCATTTTAGTTACTAGATTGATAAATCTATTATGTTTACCATGTCGGTCAAGGGAAAATTTAGAATTTTTCTGTTACATTTCAATTATTCAATTATTAGAAAAGGAAATTTTTAATTCTTTCAATAGTCGAATGTCTAGTTTTATTTTGAATGAGATTATAGATACATACAACTTATATTTGGTGTAGAGTGAGTTGGATCACATTCTTTAGACTTGCAATAATAGGTCATTCTCCATTGTAATTTCTAATCATTATATTGCAATTAAGCCAACATGAATATGCATGAGCATAGGTAGAGTCTAAGTGATTTTTAATGTAGTGCCTCTCATGTTTGCAGTCTGTACCTTGTCTATTTTGATTCGAGAGATACTTGATACTCTTATTTTATGTACTTTGAGATGACCTAAGGGTCAAATGTTATACTTTGATTTAGTACCTTAGATGCTTTATTGCTATACTATTCAGTTTATCATATTTGCATGTTGATGCCATTTTGAGATGACTAGTTGGATGTACATGTTTTTTTATTATGTTATTTGATGGGTTTTATGCTATGGCAATTTATGTCATTCTTGTCTCTTTATGCTTTATGTGAATGAGTGATGTAAATGGATTAATTAGGTATTCAATGCATTATTTCTTTAGCTATGATATTATATGCAATTCTACTTGATTGTGTGTTTTAGTGTGTAGGAATTATATCCCTAACAGTGGCACATGGAGTTAGTGATTAACCAATTCATATTTTACCAATGTTGTCCCTATATGGTCGACGTATCCTTATTTTAAATATTTAAATTACAAACCTTTTGATGATTATTGAATCAAAACTCATCTGTATTATGTGATTAGACCAGTGAGCATGTCTATGCATTTAGAGGTTTGCATTATAGTGAAAATTGTTTAGTGATTTATGTGATTTGGGGTTTTCAAAATTTAATTCTTCTTGAAGTTAATTTCTAGTAGCTTTGCCTTAGGTGAATTCCCATTACGAGGAATAACTTGTTTTCATTTGGGTTGAATTAGAGTCTAGCTAGTCTAATTGGCTATTTTCCCTAATCGAATATTCACTCAAAAAGTGAATAAGTATTGAAAAGGTGATTTTATTATTCACTTTTCACTTTTTGAAAATACAAATTTGAGAGCTTTTCTTAGAATCCTATTTTGGAGGATCACATTTCTATTCATTCTAGGAGCTATGAGCATGGGATCTTTGTGAGGTCATTCTTGTTGGATTTGGCTTGGGTAGACCTTGCTTTGTCATGATTTCTAGTAGCTTTGATGGACATTTTATTTTTTTGTGTAGGTTTTAGTTTCTGCCCCCTTTGCTATCAGGTAGGGCTTTCCCATTTTATTTTTTTAGTTTCATTTTAGGTTCTATTTTTGGTAGTCATTTTTCTGGAGGCTGAGAACTAGTGTTCCCCTCTTTTTGTTTGTTGGTTCTACTCGATTGGTCGAGTATGAATATTTTCCCAATTTTTTGGATGGGGGTTTGGGGTTTTGCACCTTTATGTTGGTCGCTTTTGTATACGATGTCTGAACCCAAATATTATTGGATTTTTGTGGTTTTGTACCCAAAGGAAAATTGGTTTTAATTTTAAATTTTTTCAATTTTTTGGGGCTTTTACTTTGTTTTGTGTATCGTCTTGTTTTCTCAAGTTTTCTTGGCATGAGTTGGGTCATGGACCTAGATTATCCATTTGGATGTTAGTCAAACCTTTATTGCACTTTAATGTTGAATTAGGATGGGTGCCACATCTGTCCTCCCAAGTTTGTTTCTGGTTGAGTGACTTTCTACATTATTTTCTCATCCAATCCTTGTGTTATGATCTTCATGATGGTGGTGTGCCACACACTAGTATGTGTGCATACATTTGTCGAGTGACTTGCAAGCCTCGATATTCTATGGTACTTCTAGAATTTATGATCATTGGGGTTGGGTTGGGAATTTGCATGCCTACGAGCACTCATCATTGGATGAGCCTAGGTAGGGTACTTTAGCATATGGAGGGGGCTTATATCTCTGCAAACTGGTGTCTATTTCTTGAGGGTTGGCATGCAAAAGCTTTGTAAATAAGTGATAACTAAACATAAACATTGGGTGGTAATAAAACTTAAAGATAATATAAATGATTCAAGATGTGCTCCTTTTGTTGGGAAGTGTAAAGTTCCTAGTACCATCCTAGGCTTATCAATGCTAAGTGACTCTCCATGATGTTAGCCCCTACTTAGTAGCCCATTGAGTTTCTGACCATGACCTATAGTTTATGCATTGTCTATGCCCTAGATTTAGTCATCATATTGTCTAGCATGTGTGTTAGCCATGGACATTTGCTTTGTGTGTGTTTGTGGTTGGATCATTATCTCCATCAACACGATGAGAGTGGACCTATGAGTGCTACGTGGTTGGGAGGTGTAGCTACCCCTACCACTACTAGGGATCAATGTACAGAGTTAGTCTATTATTCTAGCATGACCGTTGTTGGATGTTTTCACTTGGTACTTCAAGTTCTAGAGTATGCTTCCTTGTGGTTTATGCTTTCATTAGGATTCTTGTATATCATGTTTAGATGATGTTAGTTATTGACACATTTCCTTATTATGATGACTAGCATATGATAGATGATGTTATCTAGTTTTGTAGGATTATCTTATGATTTACTCCTAGCATGATAGATATCCTTATGCTTATGTTTTAGCATGTTTTAGTAGTGATGTCCCTATATGATATTACCGACGATTTGATCAGTAGCTTGGGATGTTACGTGCGAGGGATGGCTAGGGTCCATGATGGCCTTATGATGCTATTATAGTTGGAAGGAACCGCATACTTAGTTTGGTTGTTTTACACATTGTGATGTTATTTTTTTTATTGCAATTTTAGTTTAGTACACTATGATGTTCCTTCTGTACTTTCCCTTTTACTACTTGTTAGATGGTTAGATGTTGTTTTTATCTTTCAGTATTATGTTCGAGTGCTTACGCCTTGAATTGTGGATCTAGTACTCCTCAGTGTGGAAGTTCTAAACTCTATTTTACCCTTTTGTTTGTCCTTAAGAGTTTATTCTTGTTTTCTTGGGTGACCATGTGTCAGCATGGGGCGATACATTAATGTGTCACATGCCTATTAGATTTCTATTGTACAATACTAGAAAGTATCACACCCCTTAGGAATAAATGTCATGTGATACTAGAAATCATCACATGGTTGGGAGGCATAGCTACCCATACCACTACTAGGGACCAGTGTATAGAGTTAGTCTATTATTCTAGCACGATCATTGTTGGATGTTTTCACTTAGTACTTCAGGTTCTAGAGTATGCTTCTTTGTGATTTATGCTTTCATTGGGATGCTTGTATATCATGTTTAGATTATGTTAGTTATTGACGCATTTCCTTATTATGATGACTAGCATATGATAGATGATGTTATCTAGTTTTGTAGGATCCTTATGATGCTATTATAGTTGGGAGGAATTGTGTACTTAGTTTGGTTATTCTACACATTGTGATGTTATTTTTTTTATTGCAATTTTGGTTTAGTACACTGCAATTTTCCTTCTATACTTTCCTTTTACTATTTGTTAGATGGTTAGATGTTGTTTCTATCTTTCAGTATTATGTTCAAGTGCTTATGCCTTGAATTATGGATCTAGTACTCCTCAGTGTGGACGTTCTAAACTCCATTTTACCCTTTTGTTTTTCCTTAAGATTTTATTCTTGTTTTCTTGGGTGACCATGTGTTAGCATGGGGTGATACATTAATGTGTCACATGCCTGTTAGAGTTCTGTCATATGATACTAGAAAGTATCGCACCCTCATATAAGAAGTTTTGTATGATACTAGTAAAGTATCACACACCCTTGAGAGAAGTGTCACCTAAACCCTAAAAGTGTTGCACACCTTCTTGAGAAAAGTCACACGATACTAGAAAGTATCACGCAATGCTGATTTAAAGTATCACCTGGTATTTGTAGAAACCTATCTAGGCAGACAACGAGTACTTTTTGGTTTGACCCAAACTTTTTGGGTAGTGTTTAGGGTACCTCTTAGGTGTTCTTCAATCCTTTGGTGTTGCATTTTAGATTTGGAATGTTTAGATTTGAATCCAATTTTGTGTCTATCATTGTTAGTCATTTTGATCAGTAGTGGTGTTTGTAGATCCGTTGGTGCCAAGATGTTTGGTAGTCTTCCATTGCAATATTCGTGATCCTCATGTGTTGTTTTCATGTGCATTCATAATTTTTTTTTTTTTAAAAGCTTGGCTTATACTTATCCTTGTTTCCAAGGATCTCTAGGTGAGGCATTACATTTGGTATCATAGCCCATGTTAAAACATTGGGATCTTAGTGTTATGCTTCCATGATGGTTTTGTTTTTTGTTGTGTGTTGTTATATTATGTTTGGTTATTTGATATCTCATTGGTTCATGTTTTTGACTCTTATGATTGTGATCATTATGCCTGACTTTATCTTGTTGCTTCGATAGTGATGCCTCCTGCATGTAGGTCTAGTCAAGTTGGTAACTGACGGGTGGTTCAAGAAGAAGAAAACCATGAGAAGGAATGGAAGAATGGTGGGGGAGAATAGGGTAATGTTAATCAGAATTTAATGGTAGCATTGATGCTAGCACTTTAGGAAATTCTTGCTCGTTTGGGCCCTCGTGTGGAGGAGCACCAACAGGAACATAACTAGGAGGAGGGATCCCATCTTGGGGATTCCCATCATTCAAAGCATAGATAGGAGGAATGTGAACAAGAACATTCTCATACACCACCTAGTGGAAGAAGGAACTGATGAAGGGTTCATGGCTAGGATGATGATGATCTCACTCAAATTGAGATGATGTGGGAACTTCAAAGGTCCAAACCACCAGTGTTTGATGGTTAGGGAATAGGACTCAAGGTTGAGACCTAGTTGCTTGATATGGGGCATTATTTCTCCTTACCACTTTATGGGAGCAATGTGAAGGCCTATTGTGTGATCACACAACTAAGGGAACATGGTTCTATTTGGTGGGATTCAAAGAGTGATAGGCTCCAAATCAGTGTCATAGATCTCAACTAGGAGATCTTCGAGGAGAGGTTAAGAGAGAAATTTTTATCACCACAGTACCATGAGGCTCGCATTGATGAATTGCATGAGCTTAAATAGGGCTTTATGATGGTTCATCAATATCAGAAGAAGTTCCTTGGTTTAAAACACTACTTGAGCTACAAGCATGATGAGGCACTCATCACTCAACGTTTTCTTAGAGATCTTAGAGATTCCATCATCGGAGATGTCCATGCTCATTAGTCGAGGACACTTTCTCTTACCATTGAGAAGGCAAGGATCATAGAGAGCAATGTGGCTAGGGGTTTTAGTGGTAAATCTAGTTCTTAGACCCAAAGTGCTTGAAATTCTAGGCAGGATACACAGTTAACCCATTCCTCAGGGAAGGGCCAAATTGAGTCAGCACCCTCTTAGGGTGGACAATGTCGTAAGTTTTAGAAAGGGTTTTGGAGAAAGGGTGGATAGGATTTTGGTACCTTAGGTAAGAAAGGAGATAACTAGAAATGAGGATACAAATCTCAATAGGATCATCCTCCTCAAAGTGCTCAATAGAATTCCAACAAGGGTAGTGCACCTCACCCTAGTGCTACCTAGGGTGGTCATGGAATAGTTTCCAACTTTGGAGGAAACTATTATTCTTGTGGCCAGCCTGGCCATAAATCTTTTGAGTGCTCCATCAAACCATCTTTAGGACCTACTAAGGGTGCATCAAGAACTAAATCTACTATAGGAGACATTGGTGGGAATCATTGAGTCTTTACGGTAGTTGATAACCATCAAGCCAATCATCAGAGTACAATAGG
This sequence comes from Cupressus sempervirens, assembly GCA_028749045.1. NCBI lineage: Eukaryota > Viridiplantae > Streptophyta > Pinopsida > Cupressales > Cupressaceae > Cupressus > Cupressus sempervirens. The sequence continues at coordinate 50,246,757 of CM053790.1, read as the reverse complement.
CGAGGCTATAGGTATGTTGCATGGTATGTTGTCTTCTATTTTATTCAACTCGGGTGCTTCTGATTCTTTCATATCAATGTCTCTTTTTCAATGATGTGGGCTAGTGGTAGTGTGTCAAGTTGAAAGGTGGCAGGTTGAGTTAGCCAGGGTTTTAAAGTGGTTGTTGACTTGTTGGTTAGGAGTTGTGTTTTGAATTTGGGAACCTTCACCACCATAGTGGATCTACACATTCTACCTCTTGGATTGTATGACATTGTGTTGGGCATGGATTGGTTAGTTTCCCATCAGCTAAATATCAATTTTTGTCATAAGACAGTATAGTGTGTTGATGACACAGGTGGGCAGGTGGAACTTTTGGGAGTCTCGAGACTAGTCTCACTTCGGATGATCTTAGCTAATGTGGAGTGTGTAGAAAGGTTATTAGTTTTTTATTGTGTCTATCAGTGATCTCAAGGAAGCCAAGAGTTGTATGATGATGCTTGATGATCATCCACTCCTTCATGAGCATGTGGATGTTTTTTTTGATGAGATTTTAGGTATGCTACCACAGTGTGACATTGATTTTTGAATTGATCTTGTGTTAAGAGTGGAGCCAATTTCACAAGCTCCTTACTGCATGACTACTTAGGAGTTGAGTGAACTCAAATTATAGTTGGAGGAATTATTGGCCAAGGGCCATATTCATCCTAGTGTATCCTCGTGGGGTGCACTAGTCATCTTTGTGAAGAAGGCTGGTTCTTTGCATTTGTGCATTGACTACTGGTAGTTCAATAAGGTAATGGTGAAGAACTATTATCCTTTTCCAAGGATAGATGACTTGTTCGATCAGATGAAGGGAGCACTAGTATTCTCAAAGATTGATCAAAAGTTGGGATACCATCATCTTCATATCTAGGATGCCGATATTCACCAAATAAATTTTCATACATGATATGGGCATTATGAGTTTGAGGTTGTACCCTTTGGGTTAACCAATGCACCATAAGTATTTATGGGTTTTATGAATGGTGTATTTTGTACTTACCTCAATCAATGTGTCATTTTATTCCTAGATGACATATTGATCTATTCAAAGATTGTTGAGGAGCATGAAGTCCATTTATGATAGGTATTGCAGTCCTTGAGAGACCATCAGTTGTACGAAAACTTGAGTAAATGTGGGTTCTTCAAGTCAAAAGTGAAGTATTTGGTACATATCATCACTAGTGATGGAATTGCATTGGACCTAGAGAAGATTCATGCTATCATAGATTGGCCTATACCCACTAATATCTCAAAAGTTTGTAGTTTCATGGGATTGGAAAAATACTTATCTTACTTCATGAAGGATTTCTTGTGAGTAGCTCATCCCATCACTTGTCTTCGGCAGAAAGAGAAGAAGTTTGTTTGGTCAAATTAGTCTAAAGCAACATTTAATGCTCTTAAGGAGTGTTTGACTAGTGCACCAGTCCTTGCAATGCCTAATCATGTAGGTGATTTAATGGTTTTTACAGATTCTTTGTTGGAAGGTATGGGTGCAATGTTGATGCAAGATGGTCGAGTGATTGCATATGAGTCTAGGAAACTCAAGGACCATGAGCTGAGTTACCCTACTCATGATTTGGAACTTGTAGTTGTAGTGCATGCCCTTGTCCATTGGAGGCATTTTCTATTGGGACATAGGTTTGAGTTGCATAGCAATCATAGGAGCTTGCAGTATATCTTTACTCAACCAAACCTGAATGCACGAAAACATCGTTGGATGTAGTTCTTGTATGAGTATTACTTTGATGTTCATTACATTAAAGGGATGGAGAATGCCATTCTGGATGTCTTGAGTAGGAGGTGACATGAGGTATTAGTGATGTCATTGGGAGTAGATTTTTGAGGTCATATCTTAGAGACTTTGCCTAGTGACACTTGGTATCAGGAGGTGAGGGCAAAGATCAGGTCTAGACATACCCTTGCGGGGAGAATTTCAGGTTATGTTCTTGAGTCCAATGGACTGCTGTGACACTTGGGGTGTATCTATGTACCTCTATCAAGTGATCTTCATATCTTGGGTCAAAAGCGCATCGTGCACCATAATCCACACATCCCAGTGTTAAGAAGATGCATGTTGATCTCAAACAGCTATACTTTTGGGTAGAGATGAGGCATGATGTTGCTAATTTTGTGCTAGATGTCTTGAGTACCAGAGGGTGAAGGTAGAGCATCAACATCTAGCAGGTCTTTTGTAGCTGCATACCATTCTCGAGTGGAAATGGGATATGATATCAATAGATTTTATCACAGGGTTTCCTATGTCATCAAGGAGACATGATTGTATCATGGTGACAGTGGACAAGTTGTCCAAGGTAGCACACTTTTCACCCATGAAAGCATCTTGCACAGCTTCTTTTGTAGTGCATGTTTTCTTGGAAGATATTGTTTGTTTGCATGGGATCCCTTATTAGATCATTTTAGATAGAGATTCAGTGTTTACTTTTGCACTGTGGATGTCTCTCCAACATGCTTTGGGTGCACAACTCAATTTCAGTTCAACTTATCACCCAAAGACCCATGGTCAAACTAAGAGAGTGAATCAGGTTTTGGAGGATATGCTTCGCATGTATATTATGGATAGGTTGGTGAAGTGGGAGGATTATTTGTACCTTGTTGAGTTTGCATACAACAAAAGGTATCATAGTTCTCTTGGCATGTCACCTTTTCAGGCCTTGTATGGTAGACTATGTTGTACCCCTTTGAGTTGGGAATGCTTAGAGGACCAAGTTCTTTTAGGTTCAAAGATGCTTTAGGATATGGAGCAGTAGGTTGTTTACATTAGGCAACATTTGGCTACTACTCAGGATAGGTAGAAGAAGTATGTTGATGCCCATAGGTTGGATTGTCACTTTTCTATTGGTGACAAGGTGTTTTTGTGAGTGCATCTAAGGAAGAGCCCCATCCATTATGGGAAAGGCTCTAAGTTGGTGCCACATTTTGTCAGACTTTGAGATCCTTGAGAGGATTGGTCCTATTGCTTATTGACTAGCATTGCCACCTAGCCTATCATACATCCATGACGTCTTTCATGTTTCTATTTTGAGGTAGTATATTCTAGATGTGACCCATGTTCTTGATTGGGATGCTTTGCAAGTAGCAAATGGGCAGCTTACTATGGAGCCCATTCATGTCCTACAACACTAAAGGCTAATGTTGCAAGGTTGGGACATCAAGCAGGTAAGGGTCCAATGGGACCTGAGCGATGAGACTTTTGCGGCTTGGGAGGATGCTACATGATTGAGGGGATTGTACCCCTATCTTTTTGTTGGCTTCTAGGAGCAAGCCTATGCTAGTGGGGGAGGATGTAGTGCCTCTCATGTTTGCAGTCTATACCTTGTCTATTTTGATTTGAGATATACTTGATACTCTTATTTTATGTACTTTGAGATGACCTAAGGGTTGAATATTATACTTTGATTTAGCACCTTAGATGCTTTACTGCTATACTATTCAATTTATCATATTTTCATGTTGATGCTATTTTGAGATGATAGTAGATCTATGATGATATTTTATTATCTGGTAGTTGGATACATATTTTCTAATTATGTTATGTGATGGGTTTTATGCTATGGCATTTTACTTCATTCTTGTCTCTTTATGCTTTATGCAAATGTGAGTGATGTAAATGGATTAATTAGGTATTTAATGCATTATTACTTTGGCTATGATATTATATACAATTGCACTTGATCATGTGTTTTAGTGTGCAGGAATTATATCCCTGGCAGTGGAACATGGAGTTAGTGATTCAGCCATTCATAGTTTACCAATGTCGTCCCTATATGGTCGACATATCCTTATTTTAATTATTTTAATTAAAAACCTTTCGATGATTATTAAATCTGAACTCATCTACATTATGTAATTAGACCAGTGAGCGTGTCTATACATTTAGAGGTTTGTATTGTCACAAAAGTTGTTTAGTGATTTCTGCGATTTTGAATTTTTAGGCTTTAATTCTTCTCGAAGTTAATTTCTGGCAACTTTTCCTTAGGTTAATTCTCGTTATGAGGAATAACCTATTTTTGTTTAGGTTGGTTCAGAGTCTAGCTAGTCTAACTAGCTATTTGCCCTAATTGACTATTTACTCGAAAACTGAATAAGTATTGAAAAATGGATTTAATTATTCACTTCTCACTTTTTGAAAATACAAATTTGAGAGCTTTTTCTAAGAATCCTCTTCTGGAGGATCATGTTTCTATTTGTTTTGGGAGCTATGAGCATGGGATCTTTGTGAGGTTGGTCTTGTTGGATCTAGCTTGGGTAGACCTTACTTTGTCGTGACTTTTAGCAACTTTGATAGACGTTTTATTTTATTGTCCAAGTTTTAGTTTATGCCCCTTTTGCTGTCAGGTAAGGCTTTCCCATTTTATTGTTCAGTTCTATTTCAAGTTTTGTTTTTGGTAGCTATTTGTTGGGAGACTAAGAACTAGTGTTCCCCTCCATTTCTATTTGTTGATTCTGCCCGGTTGGTCAGGTATAAATATTTTTTGATTTTTAGGATGGGGATTTGGGGTTTTGCACCATTATGTTGGTCACTTTTTCATACAATGTCCAAACCCAAATATTATTAGATTTTTGGGGTTTTTGTACCCAATAGCCAAATGGGTTTTAATTTTTAAGTTTTCCAATTTTTTTTGGGTTTTTACTTTGTTTTACGTGCTGCCCTATCTTCTCAAGTTTTCTTGGCATGAGTTGGGTTGTGGACCTAGATTATTTATTTGGATGTTAGTCAAACCTTTATTGCACTTTTATGTTTCATTGGGATGCGCATTACATCTGCCCTCTCGAGTCTATTTTCAATTGAGTGAATTTCTACATTATTCTCATCTAGTCCTCATGTTATGATCTTCGTGATGGTGGTGCACCACACACGAGTATTTGCACATACATTTGTTGAGTGAATTGCAAGTCCCGATATTTTGTGGTACTTCTAGAAGTTATGATCATTGGAGTTGGGTTGGGAATTTGCATGCCTATGGGCACTCATTGTTGGATGAGCATGAGTAGGGTAGGGTAGCATATGGAGGGTGCTTCTATCTCTGCAACCCGGTGTTTATTTAATTGATAACTAAACTTAAACATTAGGTTGTAATAAAACTTAAAGACAATAAAAATAATTCGGGATGTGCTCCTTCTATTAGGAAGTGGAGAGCTTCTAGTACCAGCTTTGGCTTGTCAATGCCAAGTGACTCTCCATGATGTCAGCCCCTACTTAGTAGCCCATTGAGTATCTAACTAGGACCTATAGTTTATGCATTGTCTATGCCTTGGATTCAGTCATCATAGTATCCGGCATGTGTGTTAGCCATGGACATTTTCTTTGTGTGTGTTTGTGGTTGGATCATTATCTACATCAGCATGATGGGAGTGGACCTATGGGTGCCACATGGTTGGGAGGCATAGCTACCCATACCACTATTGGGGACCATTATACAAAGTCGATTTATTGTTCTAGCATGACCATTGCTAGATATTTTCACTTGGTACTTTAGGTTCTGAAGCATGCTTCCTTGTGATTTATGCTTTCATTGGGATGCTTTTATATCATGTTTAGATGATGTTAGTTATTGATGTATTTTCTTATTATGATGATTAGCATATGATAGATGATGTTATCTAGTTTTGTAGGATTATTTTATGATTTACTCCTAGCATGATAGATATCCTTATGCTTATGTTGTAGCATGTTTTAGTAGTGACATCCCTATATGATAGTACCGATGATCTAATTGGTAGCTTGGGATGTTATGTGCGGTGAATGGCTAGGGTCCACGGTGACCTTATGATGCTATTATGGTTGGGAGGAATCGCATACTTAGTTTGGTTGTCCAACACATTGTGATGTTATTTCTATTATTACAATGTTGGTTCAGTACACTGTGATGTTCCTTCTATACTTTCTCTTTTATTTCTTGTTAGATGGTTAGATGTTGTTTCTATCTTTTAGTATTGTGTTTTAGTATTTAAGCCTCAAATAGTGGATCTAGTACTCCTTGATGTGGAGGTTCTAAACTCTATTTTACCCTTTTGTTTTTCCTTAAGATTTTATTCTTGTTTTCTTGGGTGACCATGTGTCAGCATCGGGTGATACATTAATGTCACACACCTGTTAGAGTTTTGTCGTATGATACTAGAAAGTATCGCACCCTCATCTAAGAAGTGTTGTACAATACTAGTAATGTATCCTTTGCTCTTGAGACAAGTGTTGCACACCTTCTTGAGAAAAGTCACATGATATTGGAAAGTATCGCCCAATGCTGATTTAAAGTATTGCCTAGTATTTGTAAAAAATTTCCCGGGCAGACAACGAAAACTTTTCATTTTGACCCAAAATTTTTGGGAAGTGTTTAGGATAGCCTCTTAGGTGTTCTTCAATCCTTTGATTTCACATTTTTGATTCAAAATATTTAGATTTGAATCGAGTTTTGTGTTTCCTGTTGTTAGTCGTTTTGATCAATAGTGGCATTTGGAGATTCATTGGTGCTAGGATGTTTGGTTAGTCTTCTGTTGTGATCTTTGTTATCCTCATATGTTGTTTTCATGTGCATTCATACTTGTTTTTAAAAAAAATTATCTTGGCTTATATTTATCCTTGTTTCCAAGGATCTTCGGACGGGGCATTACATGTAAAGCGAGGTAGATTCTATGTGACATGGTCTAGTATATTTTATATCCTCTAGACTTAAATTACATTACACATTAAAAATGTGTAATGTAATTTTGCAGATTTTTGTTATTGCCCCACTTGTCTTTATTAAAAAGAAAAAAGAAGTTGAGTTACAATTGTTATTAAGTAGTATACTAATTTTTTCTCTTTCTTTAATTCATGGAAATTATTGTCCCTTATTGATTATAGTGTTTTACGCTCTATAGACTCATACTTATTGATCAAAAAGAGGGAACAAAGATGATTTATGATTACAAATACTGCAATTTTTTTAGTGTTTTCATGCATTTAAATGCCACAATTTTTAGGAGGACCCAAAAAAATGCAAAAGGACACTACTATAACTTTAATTCATTCAAAATGGATGCTAATATGAACAAGACTACTTTCTACATTGATACATGTTTATAGACCTTCACTTTTATTATATAAAGCTTAAATTATGATTTCAAATCAAATAGCTATTGACATATCCCTTGCATCTCCTTTGGTTGCAAGGAGTAGGAAATATGAATATTAGTAAGAGGATGATTTTGGCATAGACCAAGTTAAATAAATTATGCATCTATTTTGTGAGAATAGTTTTCCATAATCGAGTTATGGATAACAAACGAAAGTACATACATAATTAGAACTGATTGAATAGCAATACATAGTTATTTAGGGTCACTTTGGACATTTTTTAAAGAAAAGTCGAATTGGAAGGATGAGAACCAAAGGAATATTTTATAAATACAATGGAGGATATCCATAAAGGTGTGAAATAATCACAATTATATATCACAATATAACCAATTGGATAGTCTCTCCATGCTACAATCTCAACAAATGTTAGTAGGATTATATACTACATAACAAGATATAAATATGAGATATTTATAATCAATACTTAGAAAAATGTTGGTTAAGATTGAATTCTATGAAGACTAACTACATTAAGCTTCTTAAATTTTTGTAGGATAAATTTAATAATGAGAATTTAAGTTATAATATTCAAGAACTTTTATGAAATAATGATGATACATTTTTCTTATTTGATTTTAATAATTCTTAAATGATATCATATGTATTCATGTTATATAAAAATTAAATGATATACAATAAATTATAATGAGTTACTATATAATATGATATTTCTATTAGGATTCACTTGTGTAGTTTTTTAAGACAAACTGATCAACCCATGTTTTAAGATTAGTGGTTCACAAGAACCTATCTCTCGTGAGAGTGAATTCTTGTGAACTACTAATATTGAAACATGGTTCAATGAGCTTTTCTTAGAAAACAACACAATTGAATCCAATGAAATGAGTATTAATTGTTCCATTCATTCTCGTGAGAGATGGGTTCTTGTGAACATTTACTCACTACAACAAAACCCTATTATTAGCACCTAAAATAAAGTCAACTTTTTGTGTATTTTTAAACAAAAAAAGAGCCTCTTTGTGGAAGTAAAAGTCAGTGCTAAAGTGCATCCAACCTTTGTCAACAAGTTTTGCACCAAGTGTTTCACCAGATTATTCTTCTAGTTTTGCACTAAATGTTGCATTGAAAAGGTTTACTTCCATTTTTGCTTTTGCTATGGTTGCAAAAATATCTATTTATTTTCTTCTGAAGTGATGTCTAGTTTTTCTTCCATTATGAAGTCCTTTTTTGCTTCTAGTTTGGCTTTTAATTTTACTTCTTGGGTTGTTTCTAGGTTTACTTCTTATTTTACTTCTTATTATGCTCTCATTTTTAATTCTAATTTTGATTTTTCTTCTGATATAATGTTGCTTATATTGGAAGTTTAATTAGGAAACTAAGATACTGGGGGGGTGAATCAAGATCTATAAAAAAAATTATCCTTCAAAACAACTTTACAACATTCGCCATATTGACCATCTCATACCTAGTTTATGCATAACATAAATCAAATACTAAAATAAATCTAACTATGCATTACATCCATGAAAATGTAAACACATAACACAAAATATTTGGTTACCCAGAAGCCCTCCAAGGTGAAGGTAAAACTAGGGTGGGGATGACACCCACAAATCTTCACAACTGTAGTAGCAAAGTTAACTTATTAGGGTTACAATTTTGATCACTTTTGATGATCTACCTTATGAGGGGTCTACTCTTCTAAAATCTTTTTAGATTATTAGGTCTTACCTTGATTAATGGATTTTACACTTACAATGAAGTAAGGACTCTGTTAGGAGATTTACAAAGGTCTGTTAAAATAATTTTGTTAAGATATTTTCCTCGATTCAATTTTTTAAAACCGACTTAGTACCTGATCCTTTAGTCTGCACTTATAATTTTTTATTATGGATCTCCTCCTTCCAATCTCTAATTTGATCTCTAATCTAATATAGCTTTTCTCAGTCCTTCACTGCTTCATTAGGTCTCTAAACTTTGTTCTTCACAACTTTCACATGCAACATCAAAAACTTAACTCCTTAACACAATACTTTTCTTCCTTCACACACTTTTCAATATCTTCTATGATAGATCATTCCACACTTGTTAAAAATAAGGTTTGTATATGCCTATTTAAAGACATCTATAGGGTCTTCTAGATGCTTCCTTTTTTGCCTCTTCATCTGGTTGGTTGTTCTTTCCTTATAGGGATCAATGATCCATGTTAAAATGTGTAACAAACTCTATGATCATTAAATGTCATGTTTATGTTAGCTCAAAATGGTTTACCTCAAGGTTTGTATCATTATAGAATTTTATGTTCTACCTCAAGGTTTGTATCATTATAGAATTTTATGTTCTCTTTGTGTTACTCAGCACTCACTATCTCTAATTCTCAATCATAATTGTTCTTTCTTTTGTCACTCAGCCTTAACTATACATGGCTTCTTCTATATAACTTGACATCAATTTTCTTTGTCTACTCAACATTCACTAGGCTCTTCTTGTACTAGAAGTACTCAGAAACCAAAGACTTTCTTGACTCCTATAGAGATCAACATATACATAATTATTTACAAGTCTTTACATGACTCATCCTATATAGAGTAGCTCGGTCATAGTGATGACCAACTAACTCTATCTTATATATGACTAAGTGTTTGACACTAATAGACAACAAAACTTAGAGATACCAAAAATCTCCCCCTTTGATATTAGTGGAAAAAATAGTTTTCCATGATTAAATTTTTACAAAAAAAGAATAAGAGAACTCCCCCTAAGCCTATGACTCGGTTCTTATAGAACTTCAAAACTTTTTCTTTGCAATACAATATATAATACATACTTTACATGACCCAAATTAGTCTTACTATATCTTTTTCATACCTTGTCTTCTTTCTACCTATATGAGCTCTGAATCTTTATATTCTCTTGTAGTTTTTCATTCCCCCTTGTGTTTGAAACTTATGTTTGTTGTTGGGGTGGTTGTTGTTGGGGTTGTGAGGGTGGAATCAAACCATATGTATTAATGAATGGTTTATGAATTTGATTGATAAAGGAAAGGGCATGATCCCATTGGTTCTTGCTAACTCCAAAACATAAATCTTCAACTCCATATTCACTTCTAAGTTAATTAATATTTCAACAATCAAAAGATTATGATCTCTTTGCACTGGATCCTTTGTTGAAATTCGCTCTCATTGCATAACCTCTAAATGAGGTATCAACATTAACTGGATAAAGATTATTTTGACCCTCATTTTACTATCTATTGTTTGTAGCTCAACCAACCTCCCTTGTGCAAACAAAAATCTATTACAATGCATTGAGCTTGTTTCAGGAAACTAAGAGATACAACTACCTGATTGCTTCATACCAACTTGAATCCTATGTATGTTTGCCTGAAATTCATTTGTAAACCTTGGTACATCACAAAGTATGTTGTAAAGATCTTGTACCTTTTTCACTAGCTCTTTTATGTTCACTAAAAGTTCTTGCAACTCAATTTTTCTAATTGCAATGACAATAGAAACTTTCTCTAATACTCTCTCTTGAAATTTATTAGGCCATAAGTTTTTCATTTTCCCCAATATCCTCAGTGTTGAATTTTTCAACAATTTGTACCAACTGAGAGATAATGAGGGCCTACTCATCAATGATATAAATATCAAAAGCATCAAAAATTATGTCATTTATATCATGTAACACATGTTTCTATTGTTGTTCTCTTTTCATTGGTTCTTGCCTATTATTTCTTGCAAGATGACAATTTGCTCAAAATTGAGATTGGCTAGATCCCATTTTGGCATATCAATTACTATATCCAAACTAACAATATTATTAAGAGAACTATCCTATTTCTTCTTTCCTTTACTTTTCTTAAAAAAATTATTGCTTGACAATAATAGAGTAAGAGTAGGTGAGGTTACATTGCTATCCTGCATGTTTACTGAGTTTCTTAGTTATTACCGAGATGCAGAGTCTTGCATTGTGGAGTTCTCTATGTTTATTTAGTTTGCAATTGCTTTTGTGTTATCCTTTGATTGTCGAGTTCCTTTAGTTGTTGAGTTCTCTTTGGTTGTTGAGTTCAGAGTGGTTGTTGAGTTCCTTTGGTTGTCAAGTGTTGCTGAGTTTGTCAAGTTGCAACATTTTTCTTGGTCCTTCATTTGTCGAGTTGTTTGTATACAATTTCTAGTGGGAGTTGACCTTTTCTTTTAATTTTGTGTTAGGTATCTTATAAGAGAAAACTTGTGGCTTGTCTTAGCATTTAATGTAAGGGTTTAATTAGTTGGTATTTGCAATAGGTTGACTTGTGGCCATGCATGTTCTTAAAGAGGCTTGCAATAGAGTCTTAGGGCATTGGAAGTAGTATAGGAGGAGGAGAAGGAAAACTAAAATGCAAATTTTGATCATTACAGATTGAGATTGAATTGTAATGTTGGTCGTAACCCAAAAGGCCTCATAGATGGGCATGTATTTGATGAATCTACAAAGAATTTTTTTTCCTCTATCTCTCATTTTTGTTGTTATTTGGTGTTTGTGTTTTTTTTCTGTTGTGTTTACTCTCACAAGTAGTTTGAATAGCTAGGCGTGCCTTTGGCCCTAGTTATCTCATCCCTCCCTATGTCAAGTGGTATCAGATCTTGAGGTTTGTCCTTTTGGAGATTTTTTTGTGTAGAACCCTAAGTGAATTTGGGTTGTAGGGTTTTAGATCTGTAGATTCAACCTATAACTTGCAGAGGGTTACGATCTTGCAGGAATTGGATTATAAAGATGGTTTGAGGTAGAGGAAATGCCAACAATGTCATATTGGATACAATAAGACAAATTGCAACCAAATTATATTTTGTGAAGAAAACCTAAAGGAGAGGAGCACATCTTGATGATGTGAATGATGATGAAGTAGTTGCACCAAACCCTAATCCAAAACCTGAAGAAGATCAAGATGAGGCAAGGTTGTTAAGAGTATTGTCTAGGAAAAATTCAAAGCCTATTGTAGAAGTTGTTCCTTATGATGGAAAATTGGATACCAATGTTGTGTTGGATTGGATCTCTAAAATGGAGAAGTTCTTTGACTATGAAAACACTCCTGATAATAGGATGGTGAAGATTGCAATTACAAGATTGAAAGGAAATGCCTCACTATGGCAGGACATTTTCAAACTGATAGACAAAGGAGAGGAAAGGAGAAGATCGAGCCTTGGCCAAAAATGGTGAACAAGGTAAAGAAAAAGTTCCTTCCTACTAATTACCAAGTTAGCCTATTGAGAAAGATGCAAAATTTGAGACAAAGAGACATTACTGTGAAGTAGTATACTAAGGAATTCTATAGATTGGACATCAGATATGGACATGTTGATGATGATGTTGAAAAAATTGCAAGGTACATTAATGGATTAAGATCTAGAATTCAAGTTGAGATAAGTTTTGTGAAATTGGAAAGTGTGGAGGAAGCATATCTATATGCCTTGAAAGATGAGGAGATCTTTACAAAGAAGCATGAACAAAGACAAAGAGGTAAAGCTAGTAGATTATAGAGAGGTAGAGGTAGATCTTATGGAGAAGGTGGAAGATCTAATAGTTATGTGCAAGATAAGGGTAAATCTGTATGGAAGAATGATGATAAAGGCAAGACTGATTGGAAAGGTGGTGATTCTTACTGAGGAGATATTTGTTCTTATTGAGGAGGAGGTAATTCTTATTCTAGAGGTGGTTTTCATGGTAATTGTTTCAGATGTGGTAAAGAAGGGCATAGATCCTTTGAGTGTAGATCTTCTAAAAGTGGGCAAGGTAACAGAAATGTTGTGGTATAGGGAGACATTGAGGGTTCACCAAGTGTACCTAAAGCTAGAGAAAATCTAATCGTGAGAAGAACTTTATGTAATAAGGGATGTGATGAGGAACCTATCCTAAGGAAAAGTCTTTTCAAGACCACATGTAAGATGGCTAGAAAATGTTGCAAGGTGATCATTGATAGTGGAAGCTCTATAAATTTGGCATTAGAAGAATTGATTAGAAAGTTACAGTTGTAGAGATTAGAGCATCTTAAACCTTATCATGTTTCATGGATCAAATATAAGCATAAGATATTGGTAAGTGAACAATTTATTGTGAAGTTCAAGATTGGACATTATTTTGATGAAGTTTTGTGTGATATTATGCCTATGGATTGTTGTCATATTATGTTGGGTAGACCTTGGCAATATGATAGATTTGTTATACATGATGGAATATTGAATCAATATATACTCCTTGGGTGAATGGGAAAAACAAAATATTGTTGCCTTTGATTGAAAGTCCAGATGAGGTTAATTGTACTACTATGAAAATTTGAATGGTTAATAGAAAGCAATTGTAATGTTTCCATTATAAAATAAATCATTAATCAAACTATTGTTAATGGTATGATTGATTTAATATATCTCAAACCCATTTTTGTTTTGATTCTGTAGTTTTTGTTGCCATTGGCTACCTTTGTACACCCTTAGAAAGTTTTCCCAATGGGTATTTAAGCACGACTTGTAGGTATTCATTAGGTATGAATTTTGGATTATTTCTTTATACTGTGAATCCTAGTTGGGATTCTCTGTAATTCATCATTTTGAAAGTGAAAGATCTTCCCTACTTGACTATTTTTGGTTTCAGTGGGATTCAACCCTCACCCTATTCCATCACCTATAACACTTTTCTCAGATGGCAAATCAGAGCACCATCATTTTGCAAATCGGATATATATAACTTGTTTAATTGGTTATGCTTTTCTTGTGTTCAATCCAAAAAATATTTTTGTTCTCTAGCATTATTGGTGTATCATTCCTACTCTCTGTCATCTGCATTGCCATACATTATCAGCTTCATCCCTCATTTGTATGGCCATTGGACAATGACTTAGCCACTCAATATATGGCCTCCTTAGCTGCCCATCATTTGTACAGCCTTAGACCATCATATGACCTTGCCTCCATCATTTGTACAACATGTAGTTGTCTACCATATGACCACTATATCTTCCATCGTACGACCTATAGGTGTCTATTGTATGGTCACCCTACTTGCTACCATGTAACCTCCATCATTTGTATGGCCCTCCATAGTTTGCAATTCTGTATGACCCACAAACCATTGACCATTGTATATCATACATTATTTATCCACTACACAGAGGTCTAGAATATTACAACAATTTGGAATAGAAATGAAGAAGAACCAAGTCTATTTTTCCATAATTCCTAGGAGATCAAGTTGTGACAATAGTAACTGAGTATCAGAAAATAGTGTTAACTGAGTCAGTAGTGACCTAGTGATAGAAGCTAATGGTAACTGAGTGACAATAGAAACTGGTACCATTGATTGAGTGTGAGTGAAAATTACTAAATTTTTAATTGAGTATTAAGATATTTTTGTAGAGGATATACCTAGTGGTTTACCTCCAATGAGAAGTATAAGTTATTGCATGGATCTGATTTGTGGAGCTAGTTTGCCAATTAAAGCAACATATAGACTAACACCTACTAAAAATTAAGAGCTTAATAGACAAATGCATGACTTTTTGCAGAAAGATTTGATCAGAGAAAGGTTGAGTCCATGTGTTGTACCTACTATATCAGCACCTAAGAAGAATGGAGAATGGAGAATGTGTACTGATTCCAGAGCTATCAATAAAATCATAGTGAAATATAGGTTTCCTATGCCAAGGATGGATGACATAATGGATTGTTTGAGTGGAGAAAAGTATTTTACCAAAATTGATTTGAAGAGTGGCTATCATTGTATTAGAATCAAAGAAGGTGATGAATGGAAAACTTCTTTCAAGACAAAAGATGGTTTGTATGAATGGTTGGTTATGCCTTTTAGTTTGACTAATACACCTAGTAATTTTATGAGGTTGATGAATGAAGTTCTCAAAAGATTATTGGGTAAGTTTGTGATTTTTTATTTGGATGATATTCTAATATTCAATAGGACTAAGGAAGAACATCTTGAGTGTGTTAGACAAGTATTGTAAAGATTGAAAGAGGAGAAGTTGATGATTAATCTGAAGAAGTGTTCTTTTATGCAAGAGGAGATTGTGTATGTGGGATTTGTGATTTTAGTTGATGGTTTGAAGATGGATCCTGAGAAGGTTAACGCAATTTTGGAGTGGCCTACACTTGAGAATGTGGGTGAGGTAAGATCATTTCATGGTTTGGCTAGTTTTTATAGAAAGTTTATAAGGAATTTAAGTTATGTTTGTAATGCTATGGCTAAGACAATGAGAGGAGACAAAAAGGAATTCAAGTGGACACATGGAGCTCATAACAATTTTGAGACTTTGAAACAAAAGATTTTTGAGTCGTCTGTATTAGCTTTGCCTGATTTTAATAAGGTATTTCAAGTTGAATGTGGTGCAAGTGGTAGTGCAAAAGGAGTTGTGTTAAGTCGAGAAGGTAAACTTGTTTTTTTTTTTAGTGAGAAATTGAATAATGCTAAAAGGAAGTATTATGTGTATGATCAAGAGTTTTATCCTATTGTTCAAGCATTGAAGAAGTGGAGACATTATTTGATTCCTAACGAGTTTGTGTTGTATACTGGTCATAAAGCCTTATAGTACTTGGGAAGTCAACATAAGTTGAATCAGAGACATATGAAGTGGGATGAGTATTTGTAGAGTTTTACATTTGTGATTAAGCATAAAAGTGGAGTCCCTAATCTAGTTGTTGATGCATTCAATAGAATACATTCTTTGTTGACCAAGATGAAGGTTGAAGTTCTTGGTTTTGATGAAATGAAGGAGTTGTATGATACTAATCTTAATTTTTCTAAGATGTGGAGAGAGTGTAGAGCACCTAGTTTGATAAAAGAACCAAGTTTGATGAGTATTTCATTCTAGAAGGTATGTTGTTTAAGGGTATTTAGTTGTGTATTCCTAAGAGTTTAATGTGGTTGAATTTGATTAAAGAAAATCATAGTGGTGGATTGGCTGGACATTTTGGAATTGATAAAACATTGAGTTTGTTGAAGGATAAGTATTATTGGCCTCAGATGTATAAAGATGTTCAAAAAATTTTAAATATTTGTGGAGTTTGTCAAGTTGAAAAAGGAGTCAGTCAAAATACTAGTTTGTATACACCTATTTATGTTCCAAAGAAACCTTGGAGTGACATCAATATGGATTTTGTTCTTGGATTGCCTAAGATAGTGAAGGGGTATGATTCTATATTTGTTGTTGTGGACAGATTTTCTAAGATGGCTCATTTCATATCTTGTAAGAAGAAATCAAATGTTGAGCATGTTGTTGAGATTTTCTTCAAAGAGATTGTTAGATTGCATGGATTACCAAAAAGTATTCTTTCTTATAGGGATAGTAAGTTTGTTGGCTATTTTTGGAATACTTTGTGGAAAAAGATAGATATTGAGTTGAAGTTTAGTTCTACATTCCATCCATAGACATATGGATAGACAAAAGTTGTGAGTAGAAGCTTGGGTAATTTTTTGAGATGTTTAGTTGGAAACAAACCACATAATTGGGAGATGGTTTTAGTACAAGCTAAGTTCACATATAATAATTCTATAAATAGGAGTATAGGGAAAACACCTTTTGATATTTTCACTAGAATAAAACCTAAAGGGATATTAGATTAAGGTATATTGCCAGTGAAGAGAGGAGAAGTGATGTGAGAGAAGATTTTTCTAATTTTATGAAGTCTTTTCATGAGGAAGTAAAGTTAAGATTGGAACAAAGTAATTTGGAGTATAAGGAGTATGTTGATAAGTCTACAAGACATCATGTTTTTGAAATTAGTGATGAGGTGATGGTTCATTTGAAGAAAGGCATATTTCCTTTTGGAATATACAGTAAGTTGAAGATAAAGAAGTTTGGAATTTGTAAGATCTTGAGAAAGTTTGACAATGGTAATGCTTATGAAGTTGAATTTCCTTATGACATGGATATATCTCCTATATTTAATGTTGCTGATTTGTATAAGTATCATGAGTCAGATGATGAAGTTGTTGTATTATATATTTATCCTAAGAAGAAAATTGAAGAGGTTGAATAGATACTGGATCAGAAAGTTAGTAAGAGCACAAGAGGGAAATATTACTATGAGTATTTGGTAAAGTGGAAGAATAAACCAGTTGAAGATGCTATATGGATTTCCCAATTTGAGTTGGATTTAGCTTAGGTTGTGACATCTCAATGATTTAGGAGAATCATTTCTTTCAACCTTGGTTGTTTGATGCAAGAGCATCCTGGGTTGCATTGTTATTCTACATGTTTACCAAGTTTCTTAGTTGTTGTTGAGTTATCATTTGGTTGTTGAGTTCCTTTGGTTGCCGAGTTCTCTTTGGTTTCTGAGTTTGGAATGGTTTTCGAGTTCCTTTGGTTGCCAAGTGTTGCTAAGTTCACCGAGTGTTGCTAATTTTGTCGAGTTGAAACATTTTGCTTGGTCCTTCATTTGTCAAGTTGTTTGTGTGTGGTTTCTATTGGGAGTCAACCTTTTCTTTTAATTTTTTGTTAGGTGTCTACTAAGAGCTTACTTGTGGCTTGTCTTAGCATTTAATGTAAGGGTTTAATTAGTTGGTATTTGCAACAGGTCAAGTTGTGTCTATGCATGTACTTAAAGAGGTTTTGGGTAGAGTATTAGGGCATTTGAAGTAGTGTAGGAGGAGTAGAAGGAAAGATGAAAGTGAATTTTGATCATTATTGATTGAGATTGAATTGTAATATTGGTCATAACCCAGAATGCCTCATAGTTGAGCATGTATTTGATGAATCTATAAAGGCATTTTTTTCCTCTATCTCTCATGTTTGTTGTTATTTGGTGTTTGTGTTTGTTTTATATTGTGTTTACCCTCGTAGGAAATTTGAATAGATGGGTGTGCCTTTGGACCTAGTTATCTCATCCTTCCCTATGTCAAATGGGGTGTCACCACTTGATCTTTCTTGTACTTCAGTGCTTGGAACAATAATGGTATCACTCAACACCACATTCTTTGTTTCCTCTTCTTCTTGTCCAAACTCCTTATCTCCTTCATGATGAGGTCCTAATACATGTGGTCTTGTATGACATGTAGAAGAAACTTCTACATTGGTTTCCTTTTTTAGTTCCTCTTGCTCTTGCTTCTCCTTTCATGGTTCCTCAACTTCAAAGGTCTTCTTTTGTTCATCAACATGAATGTCAAGTGTGGTGACATGAATAGGAGATATGTTGCCTTGTGGTCTCAGCACACCTAAACTTTCTTCATCACTTTGATCATCCTCTATGGTTATTGTATCCACTATTTTCTCATGTTTAGCTCTTTTTGCGATTAATCGAAAAATACTCTTCCATAACAATTCATTTTATTGTACAACAACCTCAATCTTATTCTATAAATCATAAATTTTCTAAATATAGGAACAAATTGGTTCCTATACTTCTCCAAAAAAAAATTTCTTCTTCGTATTTGTCAATTCAAGCATAATCTTGGCTAATGTGCCTTCTCTAATTTGCTTCTCTATTTTTGTTGCCTATTTCCATTTTCTATCTAGCCCACTATACAAATCATTTGGAATATTCTTTTCCAATTCTATAGGAGAAATTTTATTTTTAGACATCATACCTATCATGGCATCTTCTACCTTGGATCTATCATCATTATTCAATGTATCATATTTTACATACCTAAATCTTGATTGTCCTATAAAGTTTTTGATGTTGGCACATACCTCATCAATATTTCTTGGCTTGGTAGGTAAAATGACTCAATGATGTCCATGTTCATGAAAATTGATCATCTCTACATCTTCCTCTTGAATGTCTTTTTTTTTACTATCCTTCTCTTTGTCTGGCTCATGGTGGCTAACACTTTCCTCTTTTTTGCACTTGTGCCACTAGGTTTGGTGATTTTAACCACTATTTCCTTGACTAGTGGCTTGACATTTTATGTTGTTGCTTCCCTATTCCTTGGTCTTTGTGGTGCAGAAGGAGAGATGGTCTTAGATTTCATCTTCTTTGTAATTTTCCTCTCCTTAGTCTTTGTGATTTTCACCATTTTAGCCTTCTTTTCTAGTGGGGTGACCAGTATTAGGGTTTTACCCTGTTTCTCTATACTTTCTTCCTCTTCCTCATCAACACTGTCATTTTCTTCATCTTCTCTAAGACCTTGTGTCAGCATCAAAGGTTATTTTCCTTTTTTCTTTTTGCCTAACTTTCCTTCTAGGTCTTCATTCATCTTCTTTCTCTTCTCATCAATAGAACCAATATTGATATCAATAGTTATTCTATCCTTTGCTTCTTCATATTTGATAAAGGGCTTGACCTCTACATAAATTTCTTCCTTCAACAGTGCAACAATACTTGCGCTTACATCATTGCTATCAATTTCATAGCCAAAAGGTTTAAGCCAGGCTTTCCTTAGCTTAACTACCTATACAAATGTGTTGTTTGTATCAACTAGAAAACATATATCACTATAATGCTTCATAACTAATGATGTTGGGATCCTTAATCTCTTTCTCATCTTTAGTTTGAACTCTTTGAAATATCCATCTAGACTATCTTCAAAAATTTCTCCCAACTGTGTTATATACTCACTAATCTGTCGTATAACAGGTTTATCTTGTTCCCATACAACATTTCCAATAGTAGGAAAATTATTTTGAGTGTAAAAGGAAAAAAAACATAATTAATGATCTAAAGCTACACATTGAATTCTTTTCCTTCCTGATTGATGATAGGTTCTCTGCTAGTTGTAATTGTTGCAACTTGGCAAGATCATATTCATGATCCTTCATCACGATCTTCCATGCCTAATTTATTTTCATACATGACACACTATTTATCCATCTTTATTGATAAAACTTATGAGAGATTACTCTAACTATAAATTCAATTAATGGATCAGTGATGCTGGAAGTAGATAGCTCGTGTCCATTCCACTCAACTTTGGTATTCACCTCGATGGCTTCTTTGGTTTGACATCACATAATTTTCTCTTTGTCAAATGTAGGATAACTAATAACAACATGTATTACCTTCTTTTTAATCTTTATTGATTCATTCTCTAGCCACAGTTCCATGTCATGAATTCTACTTAGCACAACTTTAATCAATTCTATTTTGAAATTCCTTGGAAAATCTAAGGCACAAGTTAACCCTTTCCTCTCAACAATTTTAAACTCATCCTTTAATATTTCTTTATCACACAATTTATCATATTCCACATGAATCTTGTAGTCTCCAACTTTTCCAATTTTGCATGTGCAACAACTTCTCACATCGTGAATCATAATGACTTTTGGTGGTATTGATGATAACACACCCATTCAATCTCCTTTCATGGAAATTTTAGGTATAGCATAAAATCTAGGTGGAGAACATGTGTCAGTATTCACCAATTAAATATTTCTTACCTATTCTCATTGATTCTTTACTGCAAATGATGAAGATGCCATTTTCTCATGTTAGGGTTCTAAAACTCTTCTTTTTGAATTGTTCGACACAACTAAAAATCAGTTTTTGATCTCTCTTTCACTGCTAGTTCACTTTTAATAACCTTTGAAATCACTTCACTAATTGTTCAAATCACTTTGTGCTCTCTAAATCTAAATCCAAGGTTTTTAAAATACCTTCAAATTCTTAAAATATATCTCCATTCATTCAAGTTAGGGTCTCCATTAATGTTGTATCCTCTATTATCTAGTTGTCTTAGCTGATATAGACATTTTTGAACTCAGTCTCAACTATACATCTTGATCAATTCCATCTAACTCGGCTTATACATCAGTCTGACATTTGGGGGTCCTCGATCCATATTGCAATATTCAGTTAATATAGATAATTTTACTGATGTTTGACACCCAATGAGTAAATTATTCTTTTGCACTATTATTTCCATAGATCTATTCTAATGCATCTTTTCTCATGCGGATATGAAATTTTGCACATTTATGTTAGGAACTGATGTAAGATAAATAATTAAGTATATAGTTACTTGCATACTTTTTTTGATTAGATTGAAGTGATGTGATCACCTTCTCCATTGGATTGGGTGGCCTTAACTTCATTCATTCCACTATTTTATTCTTCCACCTTTTTCTTATAGGTTTGACTCCTTTATTTTTTCAACATCTACTTTGCCTTTACCCATGATGTGTTCATTATTTGGTACTGGTACTCAAGTCCTACAAGTCTTATTCACATGTCCAACTTTGTGATAGTTAGAACAAACTTTCTTAGGTGCATTGTTTTGCCTTTTGTTCGTCTAGTAGGGTTTTGCATGTGATCTACATTCATATGGTCTATGTTCAAACTTTTGACAATTGCAATGATATCCCTCAATCTAGGTGCAATAGGTGTATTGTTAATTCTTAATCTACACTCATGTATTTGATGACCTTGCTTCTTGAAATAAAAACAATAACCAGTAAACTTAGGTTTAGGGTTTTGCATATCATTATTGCTTATGTAAATGTTTGCAGTATGTCCAAGTTTACCACAATGATAGCATGTAGGTTTTTCTTTTGACTTTGTATTCCTTATATCTCTACTCTTGGATGATTCTCCTTCTTTAGTAGATGAATGGTTATTTGTATGTCCTAGTCCAGAAGTGATACTAGATAACCTAGGTGTTCTCATCAGTTCTTCAAAGTATCTAAATGCTTCACTAGAATTGTTCATTCTTTCCACAAGTTCTTTCTTAGATCTTAACACATTTCATAGTAGATCAGCCTATGATCTCAGATTTTCTATCTTTATGTCTTTCCAACTCAGTTCTTGATTTGTAACCATCAATTGATTCATCATGTCTAGATGAGTGTTTGTAAGATTTTTCACATCACATTACCTTTCTTCAAGCCTAATAGTCATTTGTCTTTTGTCTTCCAATGCTACAACTTTGTCTTTTTCATCTTTCTTTCTTTTTTTTGGTTACTTCACATAGCCTTACTGACTGAATTTCATGTTCTCTTATTAATCCTCTAACTTATTCATTCGGGATATTGTTCTTCTCCAATAGATCTACAATGGTTGCATTACTTTCATTAGAATTTCCAGTGTCAAACAATCCTTGTGTATCAAATTATTCATAAAGTGTATTATTTTTTTGAATGGAAATATCCTTTCTCTTTCTAAGGGATTTCTTCAATTCCTCTCTTGCTACTTCAAGTTGTTGCAATATAAGTTGGATGTCAATCACTTGATTTTCATTAGTCTTTTCCCATTTGTAAGCCTCCATCTCCAAGATATGAACTCTCAAGTTGTTAGAATTCTTTCAAGAGAACCAAATGCTCTAATATCAATTGTTGGAAGTTTAATTGGGAAAGTAAGATACTAAGGAGGGTGAATTAGTATCGATAAAACTTTTTTCCATCAAAATAACTTTACAAAATTCACCATATTGAGCATCTCATTGTTGAAAACAATTCTTCAATTGTATATTGTTATTTATGTTACATTGTAATAGAGCACTGATGGTAGTTATTGAGCTCAAAAGACTCCAGTATCAGCTAAGAAGAAGTTTGGAATAAGCCCAAGTTTGGTGATCAAGTGTAAACTGAGATAGGTCAGTCATTGAAGGATTCCTATGTAAATCGAGTCAAATCAGCTACCAGGGAACTTAGTGGTAACCGAGTGACCCAGTTTCAATGTTGGTTGACCTACAATAGAACATTTTTGTTTATTATTTTATTTATACAAGTTGACTTAGTCTAAGTAAATATTTTTTAAGAGTATTCAAGCTGACTTGACATTGGGTTTCGTATATATGAAAGGTCAAGTTGTGGATTAAAAAATGAAGTAGTGGAAGAAGATAAGATGTGAATAAAGAAGGATATCTAATTAAAGGGAAAAATGTCCAAGGAACTACAAAGAATATTCTAATTAGGAAGGATCCAGAGGATAAGCTAGAATAGTGATCTGAATCTACAAATCAATTACTTCATTAATCAGGTCAATCATTGTTACTCTCTAAAAATTGTAGTAGTAAAGAAATCTCTTAATAGAGTTGACTTAACAGTCATTTTTGTAAATCCTCTAACAAGGTTGAATTTCTAGATTGAAGTGTCTTAAGACCTTTAACAAGGCCACTACTAACAGGTTGATTCAAATCCTTTAATAGGGTCACAGCTAATAGTGTATTTTGTAGCCTTTAATAGGGTTGGCTCCTAATAGGGCTCACTTCATAAGAGTGAAAAGTTGTAGCTAGTTGCATTGGTGGTTTTTCCAAATTGAGTTTCCATGTTAAATCTTGGTGTCTCATGTGTTTATGTTATTTTCTTACTACTTTATCTTTCTACAACTGAGTTACTAAAGGTTAATATACATTTAATATCTTAAGATTTCTTTGTTAACCGAGTTACAACATATATCTACTTCTAACCAAGTAGTGCAATGATTTGAGTTAATAAGAAGTTTCTATTGACATTTAAGGGGTTTGGAATTGTTTTAGTGGTAACTGATTCACCCCTCCCCTGTTAGTTACTTTTCTTATATTTCCAACAATTGGTGTCAAAGTTGTTGGTGCTTGTAGAAAAGGTCTCAAGGACCTAAGATAAAGATCAAGATGTCTTATAGAAGAGTGATTCCTAAGTTGAAAAGAGAAAACTTCAAAGTATGGCAGGAACTCATAAAGCTTCATTTGGGAACCATTGGAGATATAGGCCTACACTTCTTAGAGAATCAGTATGTGGAAGCTCCTAATACTTTGACTATGGATCAGATGGTAGATAAAAAGAATCACAACACAATGATGATTGTCATTTCTACCTTTCTCAACTATTCTAAATTTGATGAAGTGAAAGATTGTCCTATTGCCATCAATATGTGGAAGAAACTGGAAAAGATCTATGGAAGATATGGCAATGTGAAAAGAACTAAAGTATAAATTCTAAGAGGCCAGTTTGATCAAATGAGAAAGAGAGAAGATGAAAACATTGCTAAATGCAGTGAAAGAATCAAAGCAAGCATGAGTGCAATTAGAGTTATAGGAGGAACAACAAATGATGTGATAGTAGTCAACAAGGTATTAAGAACTCTTCTTCCTATTTATGCAATTATAGTTTCAACTATTCAAGAGATGAGATGTGATCTCAAAAATGATATAACTTTGGATGCCCTAGTGATAAGGTCAACATCTTTTGAGTTGGATAAATTTGATAACTATCTTCCTAGATCTCACGACATAGAAGCAACATTCAAAGAAAAACTAACTCTTGGTAAAAAGGGAGGAAACTCAAAAGGCAAACAGTCTGACAATGAAAAAGAAGAAGAATCATATGATGACCTTGAAGCTATTGAAGCCCTACTTGCAAGAAGGTTACCAAAATGTAAAGGTAAATATAAAGGAAAAATTCCATTGATTTTTTTCTCTTGTGAATAAGTTGGTCACATTTCTGCAAGGTGTCCAAACAAGGAAAACAAAAATGACAAAAATTTCATAAATTTTAAAGGAAAGAAAGATATTAAGAGCTACAAAGACTACCAAGATAAAGGTAAGAAATCTTCTTATATTGCTAAAGATTTTGATAGTGATGATGATGATGATGAAATTGTATACATTGCTATTAAAGATGAGTCAGATGATGAGGATAATGAAAATATGGCACTTATTTCTCATGTTATCAAAAATGACACATGGATAATAGATAATGGTTTTTCTCATCACATGACTGGTGATAAAATGAAGTTTGAACACTTGGAGCACTATGATGGTGGCAGTGTTAAATTTGGAAATAATGAACCATGTTATGTGAAGGGAAAAGGATGCATTGCATTGACTAATGAACTCAAATGTGACAATTATTATTGGGTTGAAGGACTAAGACACAATCGTCTAAGTGTGGCACAACTAAACAACATTGAATACAAGGTAGAATTCATGGATGGGAAAGCCAGGCTACTAGATTGTAAAGGAAACCTAGTTGGAACTAACAATCATACCAAAGGTAATTTGTTTTACCTAGATTTCATTGAAACTACAGGTTTGGTAGCTTAGACAAAGGAAACTAAGTCCCACATAGAGGAACTTGAGTTGCAAACAGTTTAGCCTAAGTTGTAGATAGTTCAATCCGAGTTGCAAATAGAGGAGATATTGAAGACCTTTGGAATGGAAGATTCCAAACTAGTTGGAACACCTATATGTATTGGACACAAATTGTCTAAGGATGATGGTTCAAAAGAGGTAAACTACACTGCCTACAAATCTATGATTGGGAAACTTCAATATGTTATTCTTCACAAGACCTAATATTGCATTAATAGTTGGTATAGTTGCAAGGTTTTCTAAAAATCCTAGATAAAATCATATGATGGCAATCAAATGAATTATGAGATATCTACAAGGAACTCAAGACTATGGTCTATGAAACAAGAAAGAAGGAAATCTTAAGTTGAAAGTCTTTACTGATGCAGATTGGGTTGGAAGCATTGATGATAGAAAAAGCACCAGTGGAGGAGCATTTTTTCTTAGAAAGAGACTAGTGTCATGGACAAGTAAGAAGTTGAATTGCATCTCTCAGTCTACAAAAGAGGTAAAATATGTTGTTGTAGCAGTTAATTGTTCCAACATAGTTTGGATCAAGCAACTGATACTAGGAATAAAGGAAGAAATCGAGGATCTAGTGGTTATCTATTGTGATAACACAAGTGCAATCAACATATCCAAAAATCTAGTGATGCACTCTAAGACAAAACACATTGCAATCAAGTATCATTTTCTGAGAGAATTAGTTCAAAATAAATAGGTTAAATTGGAATATGTGAACACAAAGGAGCATGTTGCTGACATATTTACCAAACCATTACCTAAGGATGCATTTTTATATCTCAGAGGAAAGCTAGGGGTCATTCCCCTATCTAATACTCAGTAGAGTATAGATTATTGATGCATCAACCTAACTACATTGAAGATCTATCAAGTTGATGCAAAGAAGTTAGAGCTTATTGCATATGAATTAGTACATTAGGTACATTATAAACACATTGTATAAAGTCTTTTCCATTTGATGTCAAAGAGGGAGAGATTGAATATGTCATGTTCATATCAAAAGAATTGAGGAAGGAACTTGTATATTAGCAAGAGGAAGAACTTGATAAGATGGAGTCTAAAGATAAGATGTCAGAGGGAGAATCTTAGAGGGAGTTCTCATGGATGAAGAATTAGAATGAAACTAAGGGTATTATAAAATCTTATAATCATTTTAATTGCTCTAAGTTTTTCTTTTCTTATGGAATGTTGTTTTGCCATCAATGCCAAAGAGGGAGATTGTTGAAAACAATTATTCAATTGTATATTGTCATTGATGCTACACAAATGTTACATTCTAATAAAGTGTTGCTAATAGTAACCAAGCTCAGAAGACTCTAGTATCAGCCAAGCAGATATTCAGAATAAGCCAAGCTTAGTGATCTAGTGTAAACTGATCTAGGTTAGTCATTGAAGGATTCATATGTTAACTAATACAAGTTAGGTACCAAAAGGGTTTAGTGTAAACTAAATTAGGTCAGTTACCAAGGAACTCAATGGTAACCGAGTGACCCAGTTTCAGTGTCATCTGACCTATAGCAGAATGGTTTTGTTTATTATTTGGTTTATGCAAGTTGACTTAGTGGATGTTAATTATTTATTTTAAAGGGTATTCAATTTGACTTGACATTTGGTTTCATATATATGAAAGGTCAAGTTGTAGATTGAAAAATGAAGTTTTGGAAGAAGATAAGATGCGAATAAAGAAGGATATTTGATTAAAGGGCAGAACATCCAAGGAGATAAAAAGGATATTCTAATAAGGAAGGATCTAAAGGATAAGTTAGAAGAGTGATATGAATCTATAAATTAGTTACGTCATTAATTAGGTCAATCATTTTTACTCTCTAACAATTGTAGCAGTGAAGAAATCTCATAACAAAGTTGACTTAATTAATAGTCATTTTTGTAAATCCCCTAATAAGGTGACATTTCTAGATTAAAGTGTCTTAAAACCTCTAACAAAGCAACTCCTAACATGGTGATTCAAATCCTTTAATAGGGTCACACCTAATAGTGTGATTTGTAACCTTTAACAGGGTTGGCTCCTAACAGTGTTCACTTCAGAAGAGTGAAAAGTTGTAACTAGTTGCATTGGTGGTTTTCCCAAATTGGGTTTCCACGTTAAATCTTGGTGTCTCGTGTGTTCATGTTATTTTCTTACTTCTTTATCTTTTTGCAACTAAGTTACTAATGGTTAATACACATTTAATATCTAAAGATTGCTTTATCAACCAAGTTACAGTATATATCTAGTTCTAAGTAGTGCAATGATTTAAGTTAATAAGAAGTTTGTATTGACATCTAAGGGTTTTGGAATTGTTTTAGTGGTAACTAATTCACCCCTCCCCTCTCAATTACTCCTCTTATATTTCTAACACTCCTATCTAGTTTATGCATAACATAAATCAAATGCTGAAATAAAACTAACTATGCATTACATCCATGAAAATGTAAACACATAACACAAAATATTTGGTTTTCTAGAAACCCTCCAATGTGAAGGTAAAATTGGGGTGGGGATGACACCCACAAATCTTCACTATTGTAGTAATAAAGTTAACCTGTTAGACTTACAATTTTGATCACTTCTAATGGTCTACCCTATGGGAGGTCTGCTCTATTAAAAGTTTTTCAAACTGTTAGGTCTCACCTTGATTAAAGGATTTCACACTTACAATGAAGTAAGGACTCTATTAGGAAATTTACAAAGGTCTATTAAAATCACTATGTTAAGAGATTTTCCCTAATTCAATTTTTTAAAACTTACTCAGTACTTGATCCTTCAGTTTGCACTTATAATTGTTGATTATGGAACTCCTCCTTCCAATCTCCAATTTGATCTCTAATCTCATATAGCTTTGCTCAATCCTTCACTACTTCATTAGGTCACTAAACATTTTTCTTCACAAATTTTGCATGCAACATCCAAAAATTAACTCCTTCATACAATACTTTTCTTCCTTCACACACTTCACAGTCTCTTCTGCAAAAGCTCACTCCACACTTGTTAAAAATAAGGTTTTGATCTGCCTATTTAAAGACATCTAGAGGGTATTCTAGATGCTTCCCTTTTTGCCTCTTTATGTGATTGGTTGTTCTTTCCTGATAGGGAATGATGATCCACTTCAAAATGTGTAACAACCTTTATAAATAACTCTATGCTCTTTAAATGTCATGTTCATGTTAGCTCAAAATGGTTTACCTCAATGTTTGTATCATTTTAGACTTTTATGTTCTCTCTGTGTTACTTAGGACTCACTATCTCTAATGCTCAGTCATAACTGATCTTTCTATTGTTGCTTCACCTTAAATGTACTCAACTTCTTCTATATAACTTCGCATCAATGTGCTTTACCTGCTCGACATTCACTAGGCTTGGCTTGTACTTAAAGTACTCAGCAAATAAAGACTTGCTCAGTTCCTATAGAACTCAAAATATACATGATTATTTACAAGTCTCTACATGACTTGACCTATATAGAGCATCTTGGTTTTAGTGATGACTGAGTGACTCCTTATATATGACTAAGTGCTTGACACTAATAGACAACAAAACTTAGAGATACCAACAACTTATTGCATCTACCTTTGGTTATATTTTTGTGTCTTTCATTGCTTCTAAAATTACTTCTATTATTGAATCTTTTGTTTCTTCTAAAGTTGCTTCCATTATTACTTCTTTTTTTTCTACCTAAATTGCTTCCTAGATAATTCCAAGTTTGTCTTCTATTATTGCTTCCTCATTTGCTTCTAAAAATGTTTCTTGTTTTTCTTTCATTTACTAATTTAATTCAATTAATTTATTCATATATTTAATTATTCTAGGGAATTATGGAATTGAACTATTATCCTCCTACTTGTAAACCTAGTTCTCTTACATTAAGTTAGGAACCTTTGAAGAATAATCTTACCATGTATATACTAGTACTTTCCATTAAACATGATTTTAACTCTTTTCGAACTAGAGTTAAAGGTAGAAAAAACCTAAGGGGAGGATGACTAATGATACTCTAAACTCAATGATGAAGTTATAGTGCATGTGTTTTATTCCTTAACTTGCCTAAACAAGTTATCATTGCCTACATGAGAAAGACAAGAAAACATATATCATATGCCTTAACTTGCAAGAATTGTCCCTACAAAAATGTATTACAATTATGAAAACTCTAGAGCATATGATAAAACTTGAAACAAATTAAATTACATGGAAGATAAACATAAAGAAACAATGTAATCTAAATGATTCCAAAGTGTTCATATTTTATTCTAATGGAATGGAAATCAACAACCATATATACTTTGAGAACCAACAAACTATAATATCTTATAGTAGATGGTAATATAGATTTTGGAAGTAAATGGTACATAAAATAAATCTTCTGCACCCATAGCCAAAAATGAGTATATGATAAAAAATTAAAACTAGACAATTAAAACAACATGCATACATTGTGTTAATGAAAAGAATCTTCAAGATGTATCCTAAGGATAGAAAGTTTCTCTTTCAATTTTTTAAAAAAAATATTTTAGTGATATTATCTCCACGATTCTTGTATTGATCCTATAGATTATAAAATTAAGAATAATTAGACATTCAAAATCAATTTTTATACAAATAAATCAACTATAGTTAATTTTTTATGCAAAACAAAGAATATAGTGATTGGATTTAGTAAAAAAACCTTTGTAGATAGCATGTAAATAGATTCAAGACATAAAATAAATACAAAAGTGTAAGTGTATACCAAAATGTTGGCACACTCCTATAAACCATTACACTTGAGAGAACCCAAGGAAGAGATAATCTCAAGAAGTGCCTTATAGATTTCTATCTATGACATGGAAAGGCTACGAGAATGGCTCTCAAATGGACTTAGCTTATGTAGTCTTGCAAGGTGCACCATAGAATGAAAGATTCAAATATGAGAGCAAGAGTGTTAGAAACCAAGAATTGCCTTACAAATTCCATGTAATGCAAGCTACACTAAAATGATATGCATGATGCAAGCTAGCAAAAATGAAGAGTTACAAGCCTTCCTAATTAAGCTATGTGAGCTAAACTATGAGCATAAAAGAAATCTAAGCTAGTATGTCATGAAACTACAATGTAAGAAAGAGAATGGAGATGCAAGATGAATTCCAAATGAGTGCTCCAATTTCTCTCAAAATCACCAAGAAACTTGCAGCATAATGTTAGCGTGAACACAAAAGATGGAGAATGAGGAGAGAGCCCTCTCTTTTAAAGAAAAATATACAGTTGATATCAAAATCCAAGAAAGGCTTAATCAAGGGTAGGGGATGAAAATTGAGTGATCCATGTGCACAAGAATCTCACCTAATCAATATCAGTTATGGAATTCAAAAGGGTGAGAGATGTGTGGATGAGAGTTAAGATTCCACCCACCTTGGAAAGTGTACCTCTCATGTGAGAAAAAAAGTGCTTTCTTTATATTTTTAAAATATGAATAATGCTTTATTTGTGCACACTTAGGATAAGTGGGAGATGGGGATTTTATTTAATTAAAAGGGAGAATTTTCTTTTAATTAGATAAGAGACTTAGGATAAAGTGGTCAAACCATAGGTTATAATCAAATAAATTTTATAATTAGGATTTGATCAAAAATAATCAATGGATAAATTAAGCAAAAATGCTAGAAAGGGGGTTTATACTCTAGATGACCATTTTTGGGTGATTATAGGAAGTAGTAGCAACCATAAAAAAATGGTTGCAAGAATAGTGAGGTACTAAAACTGAAACAATTAGCTCTATTATGTATTGACTACAAGAACAATCAACTCTATTTCTCCTTGGTTGCAAGAATAATTGACTTTATTCTACCTTGGTGCAAGAACACTCATTTATGTTATTCTTTTGTTATAGGAAGACTCAAATTTTTTCTACCTTAGTTGTAAGAACAACCAAATAATAGAGTTCAAATGGCTTTAGGAATAGTAATACATATCTACAAAATACACAAGACAAAGACCATATCTATAAGATTACAAGAAACAACTATAAGACAAAAATAAATATTGTAAAATACTCTTTAAATATGAACTAGATGCTATAGAAAATAATAAAATATAGATAATAGATCAACAAAAAATACTAAAGGACACATCTTTAAGTATTTACAATGCAAGGTGACAAGGAAATATTAGGTTAATTGATGTTATATCAAAAGAAAGTCATCATGTCAGTATTAACCTAGCAATCAAGAAATGAAGGACATCTAGTATTAACCGAGCAATTAGGCAATGAAGGACATGTAGTATCAATCGAGTAGTCAAGAAATGAAGGACATCATAGTATCAATTGAGTGGTTGGGCATCAAAGGAATCATAGTGTTAACCAAGTGGTTAATCACAGTATTAACCAAGTATCAACATATTACACTTGTTAATTAATGAACTAATTAAGGCCAATTAGTCAGATGTTTAATGACTATTTGAAAAGGTATTCAAGCCAACTTGGCAAAGCTTATGATATATAAGAAAGATCAAGAAGTGTAATGAAGAGAGACATGGGATACAAGTGAAAGAAGATGGATATGTGATCAAAGAAAAAGGAAGAGAAGGAAAGTGTGGAAGATAAGCAGAAAATAATATTTTGATCATCAAGGATCTAGAGGTCAAGCCAAATAGAGATCTGAATCTGGAAAAGAAGTTGCTTCATAAATCAAGTCAAATTATTGTTACCTTCTAGCCATTGTAGCAATGAAGAAATCTCCTAATAGAGTTGACTTAATAGTCAGATTGTAAATCCTCTAACAAGGTCACATTTCAAGATTGAAATGTTTGAAGACCTTTAACCAGGCCAGTCCTAACAGGGTGAACTAAATTCTCTAACAAGGTCATACTTAACAGTATGTATTGTAACCTTTAACAAGTTTGGATCCCAACATGGCTCACTTCAAAAGAGTGAAAAATATTATAACCAGTTGCATAATGGTTTTCCCAAATTGCGTTTCCACGTGAAATCTTGGTGTCATCTATGTTCATGTTATTTTCTTTATACTTTATGTTTTTGCAACTAAGTTACTAAAGGTTAAAATAGATTAATAATCATAAGACTACTTTGTTAACCAAGTTGCTGCACGAACTTATTTTTAACTGAGTTGGATAAAGAATTGCATTATCAGTGAAAAGTTTGATTTGACATCTAGGGATAGGGAATTGTTTTTGTGGTAACTGATTTACCTCTCCCCTCTCAGTTACTCTCTTCATTTCCAATAATTGGTATCAGAGAATTTGGTGCTTGTAGGAAAGGTTTCAAGGATCTAAGTTAAAGATCAAGATGCCATACAAAAGGGAGATCTCCAAGCTTAACAAAGAAAACTTTTCAGCATGGCGGGAATTGATGAAGCTACACCTATCAAGCATTGAAGATGTTGGTCTGTTCTACCTGGAAAATAGATATGGGCCACCAGCTAAATATATGATTGTGGAAAAGGCGAAGGAGGTAGAAGATCACAATATAATGATGATTGATACAGCTTCCTCTCTAAACTATTCTAAATTTGATGAAGTTAAATATTACATTTGAAATGTGGGAAAAACTAAATAATGTTTATGGAAGTGATAAAAATGTGAAAAGATCTAAGGTAGAAAGTTGAAGAGGTGAGTCTAATCAAATAAAAATGAAAGAAGGTGAAAACTTTGTCCAATACAGTAGAAGAATCAAAGAAAGTGTAAGTGCAATTAAATCTTCACAAGGAAAAATAACTAATGAAATAATGATCAGCAAGGTATTAAGAACTCTTCTTCCTATTTATGAAATCAAAGTTTCAACAATTCAAGAGATGAGATGCAATCCAAAAAATGATATAACCTTGGATGCACTTGTGGGAAGATTGACTACTTTTGAATTGGACAACTTTGATAACTATGCTCCTAAACCTAGCAACTTTGAATTGTCATTCAATGCCAAACTAATTCTTGGAAGAATTAAAGGAAGAAACTATAAAGGAGAATAGGTTGATAGTGAAGAAGAAGATGATACTAATGATGAACTTGAATTCATTGAAGCCCTTCTTGCAGAAAGATTACCAAAAGGCAAAGGTAAACTTAGAAGCAAAATTTCATTGATTTATTTCTCATGTGAATAGGTTGGTTATATTGCAATAAGATGTCCAAACATAGAAGATAAAGATAAGAGAAGAAATAATGTGTTCAAAGGCAACAAAGACTTCAAGAACTAAAAGGGCTACAAAGCCAAAGGTAAGAAATCTTGTCACATTGGTAAAGATTTTGATAGTGGTGATAATGAAAAAGTAGTAGTCTATATTGTTGTTAAGAATGAATTTGATAATGAGAAAAATGAAAAGATGGTACTTATCTCTCATGTTAGCAAAAATGATACATGGATTATAGATAGTGGTTTTTCTCATCACATGAATGGTGACAAAACTAAGTTTGAACATTTAGAACATTATGATGGTGGAAGTGTTAGGATTGGAAACAATGAACTATATTATGTAAAAGGAAAAGGATTCATAGCATTAACTAAAGGAATAAAATGTGACAATGCCTACTGGGTCGAAGGACTAAGACACAATATACTTAGTGTGGCACAACTGAACAATATAGGATATAAGATATAATTAATGAATGACAAAGCTAAACTATTGGATGGAAAAGGAAACCTAGTTGGGATTTGCAATCAAACAAAAGGTAACCTATTTTACCTAGATCTTACTGAAAATACATATTTTTTGGCACAAATAGAGGAAATTTGGCTATAGGATAAAAGGATGTGTCATGTTAACTTTGATAACCTGGTTACCATAAGCAAGAAAAAAAGAGTAAGAGGTATACCAAATATGAAGAAACCTGAGATGGCCATGTGTAAACAATGTCAAATTGGAAAGATGTGTAAAAGAAATTTTAGAAGTAAAACTTTCAATTCTAAAGAATTTTTGGAACTAGTTCATACAAATCTCTGTGGACCAATAGGTATAGAAAGCTACTGCGGAGACATATACTTCATTATGTTTGTCTATGACTATTCTAGGATGATGATTGTAATGTTCTTAAAAGATAAATCTGATACTTTTAAAAAGTTCAAATGGTATTTGGCTAGAGTTGATAAGGAAACAAAAAAGAATCTGAAATGCCTAAGATCGGATAGAGGAGGTGAATTTATCTCAAATGAATTCAATGAATGTGTTAATGAAAGAGGAATCAAAAGACATGTATCAGTGCCTAAAATACTAAAGTTGAATGGAATAGTATAAAAAATGAATAGATCCATCATGGAGTTTGCATGAACATTAATGCTTGAGAAAAATGTTGCACCAAAATACCAGAGAGAAGCAATCAGCACAACAATTCATATACTAAACTGAGTTCAATTGAAGAAATGTATAGACAAAACACCTTATGAATTATGGTATGGTATAAGCCTAATGTTTGTTATTTCAAAATATTTGGAAGAAAATGTTATATCTTGAAAGATATAAGGAAAGGAAAACTTGATGCAAAAAGTGGTGAAGGCATATTCTTAGGTTACTCCAATAAGAGTAAGGCATACAAATGTTTGAATCTTGCTACTCACAAAGTCATAGAAAGTGCACATGTGAAGATACATCAGTTTGAAGAAAAAAGTGAAGAACAAAGTAAAAAATTTCTTGAAGAATATAGAAAATTTTCTTACTATGAGGAGGAACCTGAGACTTTACCCAACTCATAAATAGTTGGATTTGAGCAATAACAAAGTGAACCTACTGAGTCACAGACAATACAACCCAAATTGGAGTTAGTGCAACCTGAGTTGTAGTCAATTCAGCCAAAGGAACCTAAGTCATAGATAGAGGAACCTAAGTTACAGCCAAAGGAACTCGAGAAAAAGGTAGAACATCACAAGCATGGAGAACCAAGTGAACCTAATTCAGAATCAAGAAGGAAAGAGCCTAAACTTGCAAAATATATCAAAAGACATCATGCACCTAAAAAAATAATTTGAGGAGAGATAGACAGCATATTGAAAAGGAACAAATTAAAAGGCACATGCTTACTTAGTGAATTTGAACCTAGATCTATAAAAGATGTTATATTTGGAGGGCATGAGATGTATATACAAATCATTCGCCAAAGAAATGAGGAAAGACTTTGAAATGTCTATGTTTGGAGAGATGAAATTATTTGTTGGCCTACAAGTTCATCAAATGAAGGATGGGTACATATACATCACTTAGTCGAAGTACATCAAGGAAACATTGAAAGTATTTAGAATGGAAGATTCCAAACTAGTTGGAACAACTATGTCTAGTGGACATAAACTTTCAAAGAATGATGATTCAAAAGAGGTAAATCAGACTACCTACAAATCAATGATTGGGAAACTTTAATATGTGGTACACACTAGACCTGATATTACATTGGAAGTCAACATAGTTGCAAGGTTTTCTACAATTCCTAAAGAAAGTCACATGATGGTAGTAAAAATGATTCTGATGTACCTAAAAAGAAATGAAGAATATAATTTATAAGGGCAACCTTGAGTTAAGAACCTTACTGATGTAGATTAGGTAGGAAGCATTGATGGTAGAAATGGCATAAGTAGAGGAACATTCTTTC
Source organism: Cupressus sempervirens (assembly GCA_028749045.1). NCBI lineage: Eukaryota > Viridiplantae > Streptophyta > Pinopsida > Cupressales > Cupressaceae > Cupressus > Cupressus sempervirens. Next base: position 50,211,085 of record CM053790.1, on the reverse strand, counting down.
CTAGAAAGAGACTAGTATATTAGACAAGTAAGAAGCATAATCGCATTTCTCAATCAACAACAAGTATGTTGCTACAAGAGTTAATTGTTCTATATGAATCAAGAAATTATTGTCAAGGATGAGGAGGAAATCAAGGAACTAGTAGTTATCTATTGTGATAACACAAGTACAATTAGTATATCCAAAAAGCTTGTGATGCACACAAAGATAAAACACATTGCAATCAAGTATCATTATGTAAGGGAATTGGTTCAAGACAAAGAGGAGAGATTAGAATATGTGAACACCAAGAGGTTGATATCATACATGTTAAATAAGGCATTACATAAGGATGCATTTATGTATCTAAGAGGTAAGTTAGGGGTTACTCCCTTATCTAATGCTCACTCAAGCACATGATAATAATGCATCAACCAAGCTTCATTGAAGATCTATGATGTAGATTGTCACACTTCAAGTGTGAAATTTAGAACATATTGCATATGAATACGTACAAAAGGTACATAGTAAATTCAAAGTATGTATCCTTTGGCATTCAATATCAAAGAGGGAGAGTTTAATATCTCAAGAGGGAAATATTATACAACAAAGAGGGAGAATAATAACAAAAGTACAAGGCAAATAGATGACAGATGTAAAAGGGAGAATTCATTTTGAAGTTGTTGAGACAAATCTAGGAAGAATCATAGAGGGAGTTGGTATGGATGAGAATTAGAATCAAACTAAGGATATTATATAATTGCTCATACTTTTGCCATTATATGTTGACATGTTGTGTTACCACCAATGCCAAATAGGGAGATTGTTGGAAAAAAATCTTCAAATTGTATGTTGTCATAGATGTTACACAAATGTAAGTATTAACTGAGTAGTCAGGCAATGAAGGACATTCAGTATTAACCAAGTAGTCAGGTAGTGAAGGACATTCACTATCAACCAAGAAGTTAGGCAATGAAGAACATCATTGTGTCAACCAAGTGGTCAGGCATCAAAGGAATCACAATGTTTACCAAGTGGTTAATCATAGTATGAACTAAGTATCAGCAGATTAAACTTGTTAATTAATTAACTAATTAAGGATGACTAGTTGGATGTTAAATGATTGTTTGAAAAGGTATTCAAGATGACTTAGCAAAGATTATGATATATAAGAAAGATCAAGAAGTGTAATGAAGAGAGACATGTGATGCAAGTGAAAGAAGATGGATATGTGATCAAAGAAAAAGGAAGAGAAGGAAAGTGTGGAAGACAAGCATAAAAAAATATTCTAATTATCAAGGATCCAAAGGTCAAGCCAAAGAAAGATCTGAATTTGCAAAAGAAGTTGCTCCATAAATCAGGTCAAATTATTGTTACCTTCTAACCATTGTAGCAATGAATAAATCTCCTAATAGAGTTGACTTAACAATAAGATTGAAAATCCTCTAACAAGGTGACATTTCAAGATTGAAGTGTTTGAAGACCTCTAAATAGGCCACTCCTAATAGGGTGAACTAAATCCTCTAACAAGGTCATACCTAACAGTATGTAATGTAACCTTTAATAGGGTTGCCTCCCAATAGGGATCACTTCAGAAGAGTGAAACATACTATAACTAGTTGCATGGTGGTTTTCCCAAATGGGGTATCCATGTTAAATATTGGTATGATTTATGTTCATGTTATTTGTTTTATACTTTATGTTTCTACAACTAATTTACTAAAGGTTAAAATAGATTAATAATCATAAGACTGTTTTGTTAACCGAGTTGCAACAAGAACTTAGTTTTAATCGAGCTCGTTAAAGAATAAATTATTTTTTGGTAACTGATTCACCCCTCCCCTCTCAATGACTCTTCATTTCAAACACCTATGTGGCATCAAAAGGATAAAGTGACCCTTTATTTCTACAAAAAATTATATGTAGAATTTTATTTAGGTTATGATGTGGACTATATAGACTATTTGAGTCATGCAAGCTAGGGGAATGGTCAATTTAGGGATATGTTTAGATCACCTAACCTACTACAGTCCCCTAATAAGAGGTCTTTGGTGGGTCAAAACCTTTTGGTTCTTCCAAAAGGTATGGAAGCATATACAGGAGCAAGAGATTATGCAGTTGAGGATGCTCATGTGGACTTGTACACTAACATTGCATCCATTGTGACTCAGGTTGATGAATTTTCATCTGATCGTGTTGGTAGGTATACGCTACAATCTTGGACCACTCTAGTTGTTGATCCATCACATCCATTTTATGATCCATACATTCATTATGATCTTCCTACACCAAATGAGATAGCACAACTATTACAAGGTTGTCTGTACATGATGAGAACTATTCTACTCAAAAATCTCCCTGAGGCATATAAGACTATCAATATGTTATATGGGGTCAGTTTGTCTGATTTGTCTAACTTCATTAGAGGATTGGTTAGGAGATCCTCTAGTGGCAACAACCAAGCACATGGAGATGTAGGGGCCAGTGGTTCTAGATAGGAAGACATTTTGATAGGTCCTATGTCTCCAAGACCTCCTATAGAGTAGACACCTTAGGATGTAGTATAATCTACATCACCTCTAGTACAATTCACACCTCATGTAGTACAAACTGCACCTCATTATCTGCAATAGACACCTATTACCTCCCAATTCATGACTAGACTCCCATATCTTCTTATGGATGAGGTCATTATGTGTTTTATAGCTCACATAATGGGTCCTAATGGATCATAATAGGGAATAATAAGTTTTATTAGGTATTAATTATTCTTATATTAGGTTTCACCACATAGAGACCCCTTTTGGTACACAAAGGGAATTAGGATAGATGTTTGGCTTAAGGGGTTCTAGTAAGTCTACAAGGTCATTATGTGTGTTAAAGCTTACATAATAGGTCATAATAGGAAATAATAGGTTTCATTAGGTATTAATGAGTCTTGTATTAGTTTTTTCCACATAGGGACCCCTTTTGGTACACTTCTAGGTAATTAGGATGCATGTTTGACTTAAGGGGACCTAATGAGTCCACTAGATCATTATGTAGGTTATACCTTACACAATGTCTCCTAATTGATCTTAATAGGGCATAATAGGTTTCATTAGGTAATAAGGAATCTTATGCTAGGTTTCTCCATATAGGGACCCCTTTTGGTACACTTCTAGGTAATTAGGATACATGTTTGACTTAAGGGGACCTGGTGAGTCTACTAGGTCATTATGTGTGTTATAGATTACATAATGGAACCTAATGGGTTTTAATAGGGTTTAATAGATTTCATAAGGTAATAATGAGTCTTATATTAGGTTTTTTCACATAAGGACCCCTTTTGGTACACATATAGGTAATTAGGGTACATGTTTGACTTAAGGGAACCTAGTGAGTCTACTAGGTTAGTACATCTGTTGTAACTTACATAATTGGTTCTAATGGGTATTAATAGGGTTTAATAGGTTTCATAAGATAATAATTAGTTTTATATTAGGTTTTTCCATATAGGGACCCCTTTTGGTACACATATAGGTAATTAGGATACATGTTTGACTTAAGGGGACCTAATGAGTCTACTATGTCATTATGTGTGTTATAGATTACATAATGGATGTTAATAGGGTGTAATAGGTTTTATTAGGAAATAATGAATCTTATATTAGGTTTCTCCACATAGGGACCCATTATGGTACACTTCTAGGTACACATAGGGTAATTAGGATGCATGTTTGATTTAAGGGGACCTAGTGAGTCTACTAGGCCATTATGTGTGTTACAACTTACATAATGGGTCTTAATAGGGCATAGTAGTTTTCATTAGGCAATACAAAGTATTATATTAGGTTTCTCCACATAGGGACCCCTTTTGGTAGACATATAGGTAATTAGGATACATGTTTGACTTAAGGGGACCGAGGGAGTGGTGTAGGGGCACCTAGCCAAAACCCTAAGCCCACCTTGGAACAAAATGGAGTTAGAGGATCAAAGGAATCCTTGAGTATGAATTGGGAGATATTGAAGCCAATAATGGCATTTTGTAATGAACAATTTTGTGCAAATATGAAAAGTCCTAAAAGCCCTGATAAAGGACTTAGGACCAAAATTGATGTAAGGGTGGCCAATAGTGCCACAAGGGATCTAAGTTGATTAGGAGGCTCAATTAGCTGTTGGGGATAATTATGGATTGAATCCATATAGTTAAGAGGGTTAAGTTCTAAAATGTGCAATAAAACAAGACATGAAATTCAAATATTTGAAATCCAACAGTTAAGTGCAATTTAGGAGGGAAACTAGATTTAGGACCTTAAACATGTTTGTAAAAAGTCCTAGCGAAAAGGAATTGGTTAAGGATGTTTTCATACACCCTATATGGCCTGGACAAGGCATAAGGGAAATAGAACAATATAGTTTGGATCAACATTGTATGGACTAGTGATGAAAATGCAATAAAACTTCATTTTGAAAGCATTTTGTGCATGATTTCTTGATAGATTTGATCTCTCTAAACCCTTATGATCTCATAAGAATATTTGTAAAATGGTTGATCAATCTCTCATGTACTGAGACTGGTAGAACTATTTTTTGTTAAAATTGTTGATCACTACTGTAAGGGTTTCTCTATTTTCTTTGGAGTTTTGAGTGTTTATTTGAGATGATGATGTTAGGATTAACCTTAGATAGAAATAAAAATTACATGAAAATATAAATAATATCAAGAAATAATAAATCCCACAAAGAAGAACACAAGACGCCAAGATTTAACATAGTTCACCGAATCCCTAGGCTATGTCCACCAAACAGCAAGTCCAATATTATTATGATCCAGTGATTACAACCTGATTACAATCTATAATGCCTTACAGCTCAATAGCACCACAAGAAGCAGTTTTTGTATCACACCTTATGGAAAAGTCCCTAACCCTAAGCTATTTTATATAAGTATTTTTGTCACTTTAGGGTTATAGTTAATTACAATATGTTGGCCCAAAAATTATTGATAAAATAGGGCCCAATTTTTTTTTTGGGGGGGCAATGCCCTGAACCCCAAAGAATTATGAAGTATGTACAATACTTCCCTAATTAGTCACCACCCACTTGGGGACTAATTAGACTCCACACTAGACAATAGATGATCATTCCAAGAATGTAGGAATCTTATCCTAATGGAATGATCATGAAAAAATATGTAAAAAGATACCCTAAAAATTATTTTACTAGAAGTTGTAAGGATTAGTGATCACTAATGAAATTTGTGAGTGTGAAGGGCACTAAATATAGGGCTAGGGAGCAACAACAGGAGTTCTAGCCACTAGAGGTTGTTGTTTTATGATTGGAAGTTCTTTATGATGGTATGTATAAGGTTTATCAACTCTCATAAGTTTGAGATTTGATTGGGAAGGTGTAAATTGAGAAAACCCTACCTTTGAGGGTTTTTAGGAGACCAATTTGGGGGTTTCATGCTCGCAGGGGTCAAAGGACCAAATTGATATGATTTTCCTTGTATTGGGACCATTTTAAGAGACTGTTGAGAGTCTTGGAGTTAGAAAGTCAATAGGGCTTATACTTGCTTTATAAAATTACCCTATTTTATGCCTAAAATAGGTGCACAGTCTGAAGATCTCTATGTTGAGCCAAAAAAAACCTATGCTAGGGTTGGGATATGTTAAAGAGTGATGAAATGAGTATCTGAAACTACCATTTTTTGAAGGAATTTTTTGGAAGGTTTGTGAGTAAAGTTCACTTGTGTCTCTCTGGGGACCTAATAGGAAATAATTAGGCCTACTAGGCAATTTGAGGGTTTTGGGTGTTGGTTATTGCTTGAGAGCCTAAGTTTGGTTGAAATCTTTTAAATCCATCTTTTATTGATCTAAGACATCCACATTGGTCATTGGGAAGGTGTTGGAGTTGTGTGTGTGTGATATTTATTGTTTGGAGGGTTTGGGGAACCTTGTATTTCCCTTATAAGTCTAAGTGGTAACAACTTGATCTGACCCCACAACACTATCCTCTATATCAGGGAGTCTACTAGGTAATTATGTGTGTTATGGCTTTCATAATCAGTCCTAATGGGTCTTAATCAGGCGTAATAGGTTTCATAAGGTAATAATGAGTTTTACATTAGGTTTCACCACACAGGGACCCCTTATGGTACACTTCTAGATGTACATAAGGTAATTAAGATACATGTTTGACTTAAGGGGACCTAGTAAGTCTACTAGGTCATTATGTGTGTTATAACTTACATAATGAGTCCTAATGGTCCTTAATAGTGTGTGATATGCTTTATAGGGCAAATAATGAGTCTTATATTAGGTATTCCCACACAGGGACACCTTATGATACACTTCTAGCTACACGTAGGGTAATTAGGATACATGCTTGTCTTAAGGAGACCTAGGGAGCCATAATTAACACATTCACTCATTTAAATGTATGTATAATATATCTAGATCTTAATAAACTTTCAAAAAAAATTAAACTCATTTTAAAACAAAAAACTTTCAAAATAATGCTAACTCATTTCAAAACAAAAAAAAACTCTTGACAACAAATAATGTACTCATTGAACCATTAAAGTTGTGTAGACTCACTAATCTCATGTACATGTATATATTATATCTCTAGATATCAATATAGTTCAAAACAATGTAAAGTCATTTAAAAACAAATAACTCATCAAAAAATAATATAGTCATTGAATCATCAAAGCCACATGAATTCACTTTCAAATTCATCTTCAAATTCGAATGTAATCTAGATATCTACAAAAATAAATCTAGATAGTCTAAATTTCTTTATACATATAGTTTGGATTGTCCCTATCTTTTATGGCCTCCAAGATTCTTTCATGCTCTTCAATAGGAAAATTCCACTTTTTCTTTCCACATCCTCTTCTTGACATTGTATTAAATTCTTGTTTTGTCATTATGACCAAGTGCCTATAATGTAGAATTTTTTTATCACGCATGTATTCAATAAATTGAAATCCATTTTTGTCAATATTTTCTTGTTGATAATATGTTTCTTTGATAACAATTGAACCGGTTGGATAGTAGTGACCATCATCATGTATGGTTGGTTTTGGAAACTTTTATTTTGATTTAGTGCATCTAAGAAGATAGTAGTCCACACTTTGTGTATTCTCAGGAGTAACAGCCATAGAAAAAATATCACCTGTACATGTGTTAGGATTAACCACAGACATAAATAATAGTGACAGGCAAATATAACCAATATCAAATAATAATAAAGTGCATAGATGAGACCACAAGACACAAAGATTTAACATGGTTCACCTAACCCCTAGGCTATGTCCACCAACAATAATTCCAATATTATTATTATCCATTAATTACAATTTGCAATCCCTTACAACTGAATACCACCACAAGAAGCTATAATATCATCATAAATAATGAAATCCCTAGACCTAAGCCATTTTATACTAGATTTTTCCACTTACAAAATTTGGGCTAGAATAAGATCCAATAGAAAAATAGCAGTTGACACCTTTTATAATAGTGAGTCATTTTTGGCTTCAAGGGTGTTGCCCCTAAAACCCCCGTGGGGCCATTGTCATTCAACTCCCTCAATCGATAAGCTTAAGGGGATTTTTAATGAATGGTTTAAAAGGCACAACACTTGATGAAAGATATGAAAATGGGGTTGCAAGAAGAGTGGGTTTAACCATGGAGGTAATTCCATAGTCAAGCACGCTCAAGCTTGAGTAGTACTAGGATGGGTGACCTCCCGGGAAGTTTTAGTGCTTCACCTCTATGAGCATCATCTAGATCCAATGAGTGCTAAGTGTTCTATTTATTCTCATGAGAGATGGATTTTTGTTGAAACACTATTCCAATGAGTTTGACTCAAAAACTACATAGCTAAATCCTAATAGCAATATCACAATTTGACTTGCTATGGAAATGATCTCCTACTTATTAATTGATGAGCTTAAGGGGATTTATAATGAATGGTTTATAAGGCACAACACTTGATGAAGGTTTTTCAAATGGGGTTGCAAGAAGAGTGGTTTTAACCATGGAGGGAACTCCATAGTTAAGTGCGCTCAAGCTAGAGTGGTACTAGGATAGGTGACCTCCTAGGAAGTCTCGGTGCTTCAACTCTATGAGAATCACCTAGATCCAATAAGTGCTAAGTGTTCCATTTATTCTCATGCAAGATTTATTTGTGTTGAATCACTACTCATGAAATATGGGTCAATGAGTTTGACTCAAAAACTACACAGTTAAATCTTGATAGCAATATCACAAATTGAGAAGAGTTATTTTCTCTCAATTGAAATGTGAGGCTTATAATTAAAAATAAAATTAATAATTTGCATTAAAAAAATTATATATGGAGAGGAAAATATTGAAGATGAATAATATTAGAGAAGAAAATATGGCGCTTCTCTATTTTCATTCAATAAACATTACATAATTACAATAGTTTGGGTTTCAACATTATAGGAACAACTCACTAATTATTAAAGTTGTTTTAAAAAGCCAAACAAACACACTCCCATATGATAAGCTGAACCTTTTAGCCTTTTCAGATCCATCTGCCTGTGTTATCCTCTAGCTCCAACTCTATATGTGCTTGTTGATGAAGGATTTGATTCTTGTTTGCCAACATCATCTCCTCTAGCCTTGTCAAAGGAATTTCTTTTCTCAAGTCAACTACTCAACTTGTCAATGGGAACTTTGTTGATGATCCTTCTCACTCTCATTGAGGACAAGGAACATGTCTCCAGTTATCTTCAATACCTTTACACTTTTTGTCTTGCCTTTGGTTCAACTATTTAATGACACAAGACTCTTTATTATAGGTAGTATTTTCTTCATGCCCCTCCTTTGCATTCCCAATATGTGTAGAAATAGATTCAACATGGAGAGGTGATGAAGGGTACTCCCCTTAAAACCATAAACTCATAACATAAAAAAAAAAAAAACAACAACAATAAATGCAAGAACAAAATATGGACTTCTTATTTGCGCCACAAATGCAGAATTATAGAATTCACAAGTACATAATGCTAACCCACACGGGTGCCTTTATTATAGTAATCTGCAAGACTAAGCTATGAACTACCACAAAGAGTTGTCCTAGGCAATGTTTGGGCCTTTCTTAAGTAGGCAATTTTATGCCACCAAGGAAGGTTCTAGACATTGAAACTTAATACCTAGGGCTGACAGACCCCAACAATACATATAGAGTTGGCCAAATACATCTTTGACAATTATTTTAGATATTTCAGGCAGCCCAACTTTGAAAGGCCATAACTCATGAACCGTTGCTCCAATTGGCTATTATAAACACTTTTCAAAAATACCAACTCCTGATCTACAGAAACAAAATGATGCAAGTGCCCTTCCATTGAGTTTTTGGACCTCATCCAAGCACTCTAAGGCCTCAAATGGTGAGCCTAAAGATTTTTCTACAAATATTTCCACTAAAAACCTACAACAACTTCTCTGATACTTAAGCTAGAGAAATGAGATTTTTATGGTAGGCTTATAACTCTAAAATAAACCTTCATGTAGAAAATGAGAACATTCTAAGCTTGTATGAAAAACTTACTAAAAATAGCAAATTCCCATATATAGTAACCACATTGTCTACTAGTCATTAAAATACAAAAGACCAAAAGAAAATATTTTTGGGCGATGCAAGATTGCTCTTACATCCACGATGCTCCTGCATCAAGAGGTCTTCTTCTTTATGGTAATTCATTTTTATTTCCAAGCTTCTCTTGTTGAACTATGGGATGTGGTTCTTGCCAAGATTGAAAAGAAACTTGACTACTAGATTACCAAACTGTTTCCTTGGCTAGAAAGTTCCAAATTTGTTCCAAAGTGTTGACAACCAGCCATGTCTATTATTCTTCTTGTGGGGCTCCCTCCAAGGTTTCTAGAGTTGATCATCATGGATTTCATAGAGTCACTTGGGAGTACTATTATCTTCCAAAGGATTCAGGTAGCTTGGGCCTTCTTTCCACACAGAAATAGGGAATTTCTTTATGTGCCAAGTGGGTCATCTATGCCCTTACTAGAAATGAGGCCTAGAATATTCTTCTTAATCATTGTATTTATATAGGTTTTTTTGTGGTTCCACAACACACACCCCATTTTTTACTTCAGAAATGGGGACCCCCTTTTTTGGCTCATAGAAGCTCATTTGTTAGAATAGTATATCTTCCAAGGTGCCCCAAGGAGTAGAAATTTTGTAGTTTGGGTTTAGCAGTTTGGTTAGTTAGCATCTCTTTTAACCCCTAACACTAGTATACTAATGTTTATCTTTTGTATAGATCATCATGGCATCCTCATTATCCATAGCACATAAAATTACTATGTTATTGCATGTGGATTTTCAAAATAGGCGCCTTGGGATTCTAGGTAGAAGAAGCATAAGAAGTTCAAGTATATGAATTTTGGGCTATAAAGAGGGCATAAATCATCAAAAATATCAATAATAAGTACACTAGAGTGCTCCCCAACCTCATCTGAGAAAAACCCAAAAATTGTTTTCAAAATTGAGAATTTTGATTTTTTGGTGAATTGAGCACCTTGTGCACTTCCCTAAAAGTGCACAGGTGCAAAAGTACACTTTTCTTAAGGAGAAATTTTTGAAGGTGCACAAGATGTGCATTTCAATTTTGAATATGCATGAGTTGGAGGACTTCAGAAGGTGCACATGCATAAAGATGCACAAGTGCATAGGTGTGCAATTTAATGATTAGGAGAAGGAATTATTTCCAAAAAGTGCGTAGGTGCACAAGGTGCCAAGGTGTACATGTGAAAATGTGTGCAAGTGCATAATTATAATGTCTTGAAGATGTCCAAAGTCCCAAAGATGCTAAGGTGTGCAAGTGTGCAATTTTACAATGTTTTAAAGAGTAAAATGCATAGGTGTGCAAGGTGCACAAATGGGCCTAAATCATCCAAAAGATCAAAATAAGTACACAAGAGTTATCTAAAACCCCATTTGAGAAAAACCTAGAAACTATTTTCAAAACTCAAGACTTTGATTTTTTGGTGAATACCTTGGACACTTCTCTGAAGGTGTCCTGGTGCACAATTTGAAGATTTGGTGAATGAATTGTCTCTAAAGTTTCTCATGTGTGCATATCTAAAACATCTAGATGTTGGAAATATAAGAGGAGTAACTAAGAGGGGAAGGGTGAATTAATTACTACAAAAATATTTCAGATCCCTTAAATGTTAGTACAAAATAACCTCTAAAAAATTGAACTCTGCCGAAGCTCGAAAAACACACATAAAATGTTGTGACTTGGTAAGCACTAAATAGGCTCGGAAATACTTAACATGAAAATCTTAAGACATTATCTGTGATTACTATTACTTTAACTTAGTTGCAAATGCATAAAATAAAATAGCATGAACATATTTTACACCAAGATTTAACATGGAAACCCAATTTGGGAAAAACCACCAATTGCAACTAGTTACTGATTTTCACTCTTCTAAAGTGAGCCCTATTAGGAGAAAACACTATTAAAGTTACAAAACACACTGTTAGGTGTGACCCTATTAGAGGATTTAATCACCCTATTAGGAGTGGCCTTGTTAGAGGTCTTTGGACAATTCAATAGAAATGTCACCTTGTTAGAGGATTTAAAAATAGTTATTAAGCCAACTCTGTTACAAGATTTAGATCACTACTACAATAGTTAGAAAGTAACAATGAGATGACCTAATTTAAAATGCAACTGAATTGTTGATTATAGATCTCAATTATGGCTTGTATAATTGATCCTTCTTGATCAAATATATCTTTTCAGCTCCACAAGGATATTATGTTTATCCTTCTGATTCACTTCCTCTTAGCATAATCAAATCTTCAATTATCTTCCATGCATTCACACACTTTCTGAATCTCAACTTGACCTTATACTTATATCTTTCATATTTTTAGGTCAGCTAGAATACAAATTAGAATAATTAATATTCATCTCCTTAGTCGGCTAGAACTAATAGATAAATCAATTGAACTTAATATGCGAAAATAAGAAAATCCTTCATTAGCTGACCCAGCTTGGTAGACACTAATTCAGAAATGATTTTCCTATGTTAACCAAGTGAACTCGGTCAACACTGCATACTCACAAAGTTCCTTTGGTAACCGAGTGAGCTCGGTTAACACTGGTTTCATCCAGCATTTCGTTCACTAATCAAGTGAGCTCAGTTAACACTCATCTTCAACAAACTTTCCTTTGGCACCCGAGTGAACTTGGTAGATACTATCTTCTGAACTAGGCAAACTCTAGAACACTTGATATACACAAAAAATTGTCTTCAATGCTCGATTGAGCTTGGCATACATTGACTAGAAATGACATGACATTTTGTGTAACATCAAAGACAATACACAACTAATCAATTGTTCCAACACTAGAGGCCCCCCAGGTCCCCAAAATTACCATGACTGCCTCATCTTCTGCATCATTTAAGATCACACTCAAACCCATGACTTTCAAGTTCTAGGGAATGCCCAAGAAGTCACACTTCATGATTTCCACAGGGAAGTGAGGGTAAAGTATGAAACTTTAGACTTGTTATCTCCTTAAGAAATCACCTCTTCCATCCAAAATTTTAAAGGGAAACATCCACACATCATTTTGGTATAAAAGGGAAGAAAACCTAGATGCTAAAAATCAAGTTTTGACACTTACGAGAATTTTAGGATTTTTTGGATCTTGTCACCATGGTGCACAGGTGCGTATGCGTGAAGGTGTAAAGGTGCACAAGTGTGCTGGTATGAAGGTGCACTTTTTACAAGGTATGTTTTTCAAAGGTGCACCGATAGTTTTGAAGAGAAGTAGTGCACCGTCAGTTAACTACCATTTGCTATTTTAGAGTATTTCATGCATCAGAAATGTATTTTGATGGTAGTTCAACTCCTAATGACACCTAGAGAAGGCCAAGCTTTCATTTTTAGAGCTCTCAATGACTCCTAGATCATCTCATCACTTTTATCTTCTTATCTCCTTCTTTTATTGTTTTAAGTCATGTAAATGCACATGCACCCATTAATTGATATAAACAAGGGTGGAGACCTACATGCCACCATTTAAAGAGTCAATTTGTTGTAATTAGCTTTATTTTAGCATAAGTTTTTATTAGAAGAGCTCTCACTCCTAACACAAATGGAGAAGAGGATTTCTTTTAAATACATGGATGTAATATGTACTCCAAGCTGTTATTTTGATGCAATAATATATGCTATTGGTGCTCTCCTTCTAAGTGTAGTTATTCTTGCCAAAATGTGTTATTATTGTGAATGCATGTTCATGAATTATAATGGAGTTAATGGTCTTATTGTGTTTTTATGATTGTGCGATCTTTTAGTTTTAGTGTTTACCTTGTGTTAACGAATTCTACTATTGTGACGAATTGCAAAAAGGATCATATTTGTTCTTGCATAGTGTTTTGTCTCGTGTGAGCACACTTTTCCCGGCCTTGTGAGTTGATGAAATGTGAAACATCTTTCAGTTATTATTGAAATTCCCATCGATGATTGTATCAGTGGAGTTGAGAAAGTGTTGCTCCTAATTTCATTGGTTTCCTACCCAGATCCTTTTGATAATTTATTTCGCAAACGTGTTGTTACTTTGGCTTATGTCCATTAGGAATTTCTCTTTTAGTTATTTTCTTTAATATCTCATTACTCTATCTTTCTATTTTATTTTCAAACACTTCATTAAAATAGAAATTCATATAGTTCCATCGATAAATTGCATTCATCGTAAAGAAGAAAATACAAATATGTGTGTGTGTGTGTGTGTGTGTGTGTGTGTGTGTGTGTGTGTGTGTATCTTTGTGGTTACATTTCACCAATAAGTTGTGCAAATTGGTAAGAAACAACAAAGGCCTCTTTATGAACATACACATTTATCTTCAATTGAGTTACCTAGTGGGTTGAGAAACACCCACCTGGTGTTAGTGTAGTTTTTTATTTTTCCTATTTTGCTAGGTTTTTTCTACACTTTTAATAATCTCACTTAGGTTAATAAAGCATGTCTTATTAGGTGAATGGTTGTGAGGTGTCACCTTTCTACATGTGAGCATCCATTAGCTATCTTGGGAACATACTTTGCTATCTTTAGTCCGATAGATGGTTGCTCCTCATTGGTTGGTGTTGGCACCTCCTCCCTCTTCCTAGCCTATATAAGCATGCTACCTGGCTTGTATTTGCATCTCTTGTTTTTGCATCCTCGTAATGCTATTTTGCTTCTAGCATTTGCATTACTCTCTTGGAGACTAACTCTGTGTTGCTATTTTGATTTTGTATCATTTGCATTCATAGTTTAGATATTTACTCTTTGCACTAGTTTTCTGGGTTGTTAATCTTTTCAAATTCTAACAGGGTATCAGAGCTTTTCTATGTGCAAGAGTAGATTTTAGTTTTCTTATTTGAGAGATTTGGGGGGGGGGGGGGCGGGCAAATAAAATTTATTGTAGTTTTTTGAAAAAAGAAGTATGCTCTTCTCTTGCATCTTTGGATGATCCTGAGAATCACAAAAGTTTTGACAAAAACAGTTTTTCTCTGGGGTTTCAATCTCAAATCTGACAACCAACTTGCATATTTGAAGTTTTCAATCAGTATTGCAGGTTCCAGCATACCATTGATGGACTTAGGAAGCTGATCCAGCATTTGCATGTCATATTTTGGTTGCTGGGGTCATTTTTTAATTTTTTGAGCCCTTTTTTATTGTTAAAGGTGTCCAATTTACACTACAACAGCATCTTCTGTACATCAAAAAGAAAAACGCTTTCTAGGTTTTGTTCGCGGCCTCGAAAAACCATCTGGGTATCTTTTAGATTTTGCATGCAAGCTGTATATTTTTTTAAATCGAGCATGAAAAGCTACAGCCATACCCCTCTCCATTGGCAGTCGCAGATTTGAACGCAGTTTTCAAATGTCTCGTTCTTGCTCATACGGACTCCGATTTTGATGATTCTTATTATGAACTTGGCTATTTTTTTGTGCTCTATCCACTAGTGGAGTTGTTTTTTGATTTTCATGCATGAATTCTTCAAAAATTGCAGATTCTCAGTCGTGACTTTCTCATACGACCTCGTATCGAGGCAATTCTTTTTTTTAAAGTGCATGATTTTTCGAGTAGATCGCAGTGGTGCTATTTGTTTCCTTGATTATTGTGCCCAAGTTTCACTTTTAGCATATGCTCTTCATGAGGAGGCCCTGTCATTTTTTCTTCTGTAACATGAGCATACAGACGTATTTTTTTGATCCAAAAAATGCGTCGAAAAGATGGTTCTGAGATGGAGATGATGGTACAGGTTTTTTTTTCTTCTACAGTTTGGTTGCCTATTTTGGCAATCAAAGCTAGATGTTCTATTTTGCCTTCTAGGAGCCATATCTCGCTCATTCAGACTCTTTTCTGGGCTCGCCAGATATCGTTGAAAAGCTGGTTCTATGAGTTATTCAGTTGTAGAGGTCTTTTATCTAGATTCTGCTCTAGGTTCTTTCTCCTTCGAGTTTTTCACTTTCAGACTCTGGTGGATTACTTGGATTCTACAGGTCCTGGAATCTCTTCTTCTGTTCTTTTGGCTCACTCTTCTTTCTGACTTCTGAGCATTGTATTCTTCTATTCTGTTGCATTCCTTTTTTTGTAAACGCACTGAGATAAAGTGCCTGCTTTTGCATATATGGGATCTTGTACACCTTGTGTTTGTTTGTACTCGCACTCAGTTATAAAGTGCCATGGGGGGTCATGATGTTTTGCCATTTTGTGCCCATTCACTTTTGTCAAGTGAATTTTTCTTCCACGACATTAGCCCATGCAGTGTGTCGGTGACACCACCCTTTATCATGTGCTTGTACTTCTATTGCACTATTGGTGTTCCTGATTCTTCTTCTTGCAGATGTTTTTGGCATTGCATTTCAGTGTTCCTGTCACCCCTCTCCCTGTTCAGCATTATGGGGGTTCTAGCAGTTTCTTCTGACAGTGTTTGTAGCTTCATGCTTCGGAGATGCTTCATGCTCTTTTTTGTTCCTCTCTTTGGGACATTTCCTAGATTGGAGGCTTAGTTTCCTTCATCTAGTTCTTTTTCTTGTATTGGGTACCTGTTCAGGCCTTATTGCCAGGACCCATTTTTCTGCTTTCATAGCTTTTCTAGGTTAGCATCCACCTAAGCTTCGCTTATGGGGGGGTGTTAGTGTAGTTTTTTATTTTTCCTATTTTGCTAGGTTTTCCCTACACTTTTAATAATCTCGCTTGGGTTAATAAAGCATGTCTTATTAGGTGAATGGTTGTGAGGTGTCACCTTCCTACATGTGAGCATCCATTAGTTATCTTGGGAAGATACTTTGCTATCTTTAGTCCGATATATGGTTGCTCCTCATTGGTTGGTGTTGGCACCTCCTCCCTCTTCCTAGCCTATATAAGCATGCTACCTGGCTTGTATTTGCATCTCTTGTTTTTGCATCCTCGTAATGCTATTTTGCTTCTAGCATTTGCATTACTCTCTTGGAGACTAACTCTGTGTTGCTATTTTGATTTTGTATCATTTGCATTCATAGTTTAGATATTTACTCTTTGCACTAGTTTTCTGGGTTGTTAATCTTTTCAGATTCTAACACTTGGAACCTTGGAGTTGGTCCTTGATCAAATTTTCAAGAGAGGGATTCGAAAGGATCTTTTTCAATCAACATCGTGCAAAATGATAGCTCAATAGGTTTCCCAGTCAATAGACTAACCTATAATGGTATTACTTTCAAACTTTTCTCATAATGCCAGAACCAAGGCACTTTTGTTGTCAAAAGCATTTGGAGAGCTCAGGAAGCCATCAAGTCTTGGCTACATTGGGCTAGTGATAGGTTCATGGATGAGATTTCTATGAACCAATATAATATTTTGTGGTATCCCCTCTTTTTTGTGCAAGGGTTCCCTCTTGCTAAGGTTCATAGTGTCAATGCTTTTGTGTTTCCATAAACAAGACATCATAACACCCAAATATTTGTTCTCCAAATCTACCATGAACCTTAGAATGTGGGATGACTTGTAGGTCCAATTTCATCTATCTTGCCTAGATTGATAGCCTTTTGACTTGCTAGTTTATGCTCTGCCTCCTTGCATGCTTTAGAAGTTGGATGCTCAATCTATTAAGCCATGGAGGAAGGATTGAAAGTGGTATTAGACACTCCTCTTTCTAGTCACAAGACTAAGATGTGATACCTATTCTTAGTGCTACATTTTCTTATGATTAATACTCTTAACCAACGTTGGTACTTCCAATCTTTTCAACAAAATTGGAGAGTAAAATTTCACATGAGTTGGATCGCCATTACTGAGATAAAGATTAAACACTTTTCTTGGTGTTCTCTTTTTCAAAGCCTTCCCATGGGTCCTTGACTCAAGCATCTAGGAGTTCTTGATCCTAGGTGTCCCTTTTGTGGGCTACCTGTGACATTTCATCATATTTTCTAGTTTTATTAGAGAGCCTCAATAGTATTGGTTCTAGATTCATGATGTTTTCAAATCCTTTTGGCTTGAGCCTTTTTCTTGGCATATAATTTTGTTGGGTGATTCACGTAGACCTCCCCTCAAATACAGTTAGATTTGGCATGCTTTTAGGATGAAGATTATATTTACTCTTTGGAAAGATAAGAATGTTGATCTTTTTAGTCATAACTTTCTTGGTATAAATGTTTCCATCTACACTAAAGCTTGAATTTGCAGTAATATAATTATGCATATTCAAGTACATGTTAATAAGGTGGCCTACTTATAGGAGCTTCTTATCCATTGGGGAAATTCCCCATGTATGGTGGCCAGAGTACCATGAATTTTGCCTCTGATTGCACTTTACCCCAAGGTTGTTGTCATGGTCGCAGTTCTTTCACTTAGTAATGCATATTAAAGTACATGCCAATAATGTGGCCCATTTATAGGAGCTTCTTATCCATTGGGGAAGTGACCCATGTATGGTGGCCAAACTACCATGAATTCTGCCTCTAATTGCACTTTTCCCCAAGGTTTCTGCCATGGCCGCAATTCTTTTTCCCCCAACCCCCAACCTCCTTGGTCTCAAGCTCTTTGTCACTCTCCTAGTAGTGGAATGATGGTTGACATTACCATTTGACTTCCCCACCAAGGCACATCTCTGGTTGGTCCTTTGGTGCTGGTGTTGCTCTTTTTATTGGTTGGTCTACCTCTAGTGGTGGTTCTACATAGTCTAAGACCACTTCATCTAAATGGTTGTTCCCTTGCCTAACCTTGGCCATCTTCACCTCCTAGGACTAAGAAGGAAAAAAGAAGAAGAAGCTATTGATGATGGTTGGGCCATGCCTGACCCACTTGTTAACTCTGCTAATATATGGGGTTATGATGATTACCATGATCCTCTTCCCTCAACTAAAACAACTCTTGTAGCTTAAGGGCTTTCATATCTACTTTTTAAATTAATATTTTATAATTTTCTGACCTTCGTGCCTAGTAGACTCTCATGGGGTGATCTTGTATCCCCAACCCTTTTTTTTGAATATGTCACTTTATATTTTAATAGTAGAAAGAGATTATTTATCACAAATAATAATTGCTAAGTAGGAGATATTTATCAAATTAAGTTAAATCACGATATTGCAATCAAGATTGAATGTGTAGTCTTTGAGTCAAACTCATCGATCCTTGTTTTATGAGTAGTGGTTAAAAATAATTCACCTCTCAATGAAGTAATGAGACTTTCAGGGAGGTAACCCATCCCGGTACTATTTTATCTCAAGTGTGATTAACCACCTAGTTTCTTCCAAGGTTACCTACTTTGCTTGCAACCCTATTTGCTAAACCTTCAATAAGTGTCGTTCCTTATGAATATTTTTTTCTAAATCTCCCTAGCTCATCAATTGTTAAATAAGAGAGATTTTTATAGCAAGTTAAAGTGTGACATTGCTATCATGATTAAACTATGTATTTTTGAGTTAAATTCATTAAGCCATGGTTCATGAATAGAAGGATCAATCTCTCATTAAATAATATAATTTATATTAAAATAAAATACTATTAAAAATCAGATTGCACCTTATTAGTACTTTTTGGTAGGCTATGCATTGTTGTCACATATTTTGAATTCCTTATATTAACCTATTATTAAATGAACTCTAATAGACTAATTAGAATTCATTTTGTTTGTTTCTTTTATATAACTATTAGGATTTTTTTTAACTAGATGACAAATTTTTAACTTTATAATTTTTCTATGTTAAGTTTATATGTTTTAATTGGTTGATTGAATTGGACTCTTATATACTGATTTATGAATCTTCATATATATTTATTATTATTATTTTATTTTATCATTGTTATTTTGCATATAACTTATTTTTTAAATTTCTAATTTCAAGCACATTTCTTCGGTTGGCATGACTATATTGTAGGTGTTGATAAAAAGACAACTTCACAAATCTTGGAAATAACCCATGCAAGCAAATACCTATTATAGGGAAGATGAAACAAAGAAGGGAAGATTTCTCTCAAAACATAATTAATATATTCATGTGAAAATGAGAAGTGTTCTCATGAATGAGAAATGAGTTATGAAGATATAAAATATAAGAGAGATGATATTTATATAAAAAAGATCATTCAATCTCCGAGGAGGAAGGGAATCCTTGTGATCCACTCCTAAAGAGATAAGGGTACCATGCAATCCTATCACAGATTCCCTAAAGAGATAAAAGCCATTTAATAAATGAAAGCATTTATTAAATGCCAACTATGGATAAAGGTGAAATCTTAATAGAGGATAAAAGTCAACTTTAATGAAATAATTAAAGTTAAGCCTTTTACTCTAACACCCCCCCTTACAATGAGTGATAAGGTAGGATAAAAATTGGGTCCCATCAACATGGCCTGATGAGGTACCCAATTACAACCAAATCTCTATGAACACGATAAATAGAGGAAACTAGGTGGGAACAACTCTACTATGAAAAGAGATGATGAAACATGCTAAAAAACATGAAAAGGGAAGGAAGGCCTCACTTAGACCCCCCAAGGACAACTTCCTTCACCCCAAGCATGGTGCACAACTCAAGATAGCACGATGATGCTAAAGATTTAGTGAAGATGTTGGCAACCTCATCTTTTGTAGGAATGTACTCTAAGATGAAAACACCATTCTGGATCAACTAACAGATGAAATGCATATGGACCTCAATATGATTAGTACGCTAATGCTCCATTGGGTTGCAAGAAATATGAATGGCACTTTGATTATCACACCAAAGAATAATGGGACTATTAGGAGGAAACCTAAATTTAGTCATCAAGTGTCAAAGCCATAAACCTCCTGACTAGATAATACCATTTCTTAGTAGTCAACCTCTATAGATGATAGTGTAATAGCATATTTCTTCTTGCAAGACTATGTGATAGGACCAAATCCAAGACAAAACATGAAGCTAGATGTAGACTTCCTATCATCAACATCACCAACCCAATCCGAGTCAGTGAAGTCAACAATGTGTAGGGATCCTATATGTAGTGAATGTCAAACTAGGTAGTGTCATTAATGTGCCTCAAAATATGTTTGACTACCTGCCAATGACTCTCATGAGGATCATGGGAAATCTGAGAAACAAATCCAATTGCAAAGGAAAGATCAGGATGAGTGTGTGTCAGGTACAAAAAACTACCAACCAATTGTCGATATAAAGTGAGATCCACTAAAGCAATAGTACAAGTGGTAGACAAGAAAATCATTGATTGAAATGGTGTAGGGCAAGGCTTTCAATTAAGCATGTTGAATTAATGGAGCATATCAAGAGCATACTTCTATTGACAGATAGAAATACCATTAGAAGTTTGAGTAACTTGCAGGCCCAAAAAATAGTGCAGAAGATTAAGATATTGCATCTCAAACTACTCCATCAATGCTCTCTAAAAACTTTGAATCATGAAGGATGAGCTGGATCCTTATGTACAACAATTGTCGGAGGTCTCCTTCTCATTTGAGGAGACTGTTGATTTCTTGAGATAGGTTCTATATGCATCCTTGCTCGATCTACACTTCTTCTCAATAGTTTTGGAAGGAGCCGCATCAGTAGCGACACAAGGACACTTGAACAATTTTCAGAGACACCTTTCATCATCGAGATTCTTTCTACACATAGGGGAAGCATCTCACTAGTACCAATATTATTGTTTCTTCCAAAGGGGAGGAACATCATTTAGCGATCAAGGATCAACTTCTACATTGGAGCATTTCTCATTGGTCGACACCTTACATTTTGGGGGGGGGGGGACTTTTTCCTCTTAGGGGTTTTGTCCTTCTCCCATTTCTCTTTTGTATATACTTGATGTATGTCATAATGGGGGGGTCTTGATTACTCCATCCATCCATGCATCTTGTCTTTTCATCTCTCTTTTTGGGGGAGGGTTTTTCCCATGAGGTTTTCCCTCTTTCTCTTCTTTATGAGAGATTGCACTACATTTTCATTATGTATATGGATACCTAACATGGCCTAGTGGCCGAGACCCATTATGCATTTCACCCTAGTTTTTGTGAACTTAAGTGCATTCCCCTAAGTTGTACTTAAGGGGGGGTGTTGGTGTAAATACGTATTTACTATTTACATTTACTTAAGTTTACTTATGTTAATGCATTATTTTAATATTTATTTATTAGTCACCTAGGAGTATGTGCACTCTTGTGAGTTGTCATGTTGACAACATAGGAGTTTGCACCTCATTTATGCACATGGTGTCTACAACATCTCTACTTGAGATACACCTTGTCATTCTTATCCTCTCATCTAGAATGATGGATAAGACATGTTCTTAGTTGTCATGCTTATCTTATCTCGTAGTTCTTTCTAGAGACATTCTAGGTGCTTCCTAAGAGGCCTTTATATACAGACACTCCTAGTATGTTTGTACATACAATACAAAGCAATGTATGAGGACATACTTTGATATATTGATCATACTCCTTTTTGGTCTCTACAATTGTGCTTGTGTTCAAGTTCTACGATCTTAGGTGAATCTTTCCCTGAGGCAAATTCTTACACAAACCACAAAATAAATTGTATATTTAATTATGTGGAATTAAGAGTTCAAATTATGATTTCCCAATTGACTTAAGACACTTAAATGAGTCAATACATTTGGATTTACACAAGATCACGTCCCTCCAGTTTCACTAAGTCATAAGTCACCCCTTGAAATACAATTTTTTGGCACTTTACAATGGAGTGCAGGTACAATTTGCTAGTTGCAAAAAAAGAAGAGAAGTAGCCCTTTTTTTGTTATGATTACAACTTCCAATATAAAAGAATATCATATTCATTAAAAAAATTAATTAGATCACAAAAGGATCTAATAGAGGATAAGTACCAAAGAGGCCAAATAAGGCCACTTTCTAAAAGTGATTTTTTTGCTCAAAGAGGACTATCTTTTGATAGAAGATCTGGATAGATCTCAGAAAAATGGGCACTTAAAAAAAAATAGAGCATAAATATGTGTCTGTATGAGCTCGTACGAAGCTCTAGAAGTTGCAAAAATGAAGATTAAGAAGGTAGAGTCATAAAAAAATGTTTAAGATCTAAAAATCCATGCATCAAAATGTAAAAATAATTTCACCATTAGAAAATTTGGGAGTTCCTACCCCAAATCAAAAAACATTACATGCAATTTGGAGTCTAGATGACCAAGTTATGGCCTTCCAAAGTTTGACTACCAAATCAAATTGCAAGTGCACTACATAATATAAAAAAAGTGCTACAAAATATTTTAAATGCACTATTACATATTTTAGATGTGTTAAAACATAATGAAAAGTGCTAAAACTTTGTGCGGATGTGCTACAATATAATTTAAATGCGCTAAAACATAGTGTAAAAGTGCTAGAAGGGAAAAAAAATTGGATTTTCTTTTCAACAGTACATAAGCTTCAAAAACATTCAAACAAGAACATGAAGGTGCAAATCTGCGACTTTGATACCATGTAAATTTTGCCATCACACAAATAACATGTACTGGTGGTGGAGAGGGATCTCATCAAGGATATAGTCGCTATGCCAATATCCCCCCACACGATGGAGGCAGATATAACCATTTATCATGTGGGATTTGCACCCACTACATACCATGTTGATAATCCAAGCCTACAAGGACGAAGGGTCAAAGGGTTTGAGAGACTCAAACCAATGACTTGCACTCTAATACCATGTAGAAATTGATAAAAAAACAACTTCACAAATCCTAGAAATACCTGCAAAAAAAAACCTGTTACAAGGAAGATGAAGTAAAGAAGGGAAGACTGCTCTCAAAACAGAAATAATATATTCATATAAAAATGAGAAGTCTTCTCATGAATGAGAAATGAGTTCTCAAGATATAAAATACAAGAGAGATGATGTCTATATAAAGGACCATTCAATCTCTAAGGAGGATAAGGTGATAAGGGAACCCTTGTGATCCACTCCTAAAGAGATAAGGGGACCATGTGGTCTTATCATGGATTCCCTAAAGAGATAAAGCCATTTAATAAATGAAAACATTTATTAAATGCCAACTATGCATGAAAGTGAAATCTTAAGAGAGGATAAAAGACAACTTTAATGAAACAATTAAAGTTAATCGTCTTACTCTAACATATATTGTAGGTATCATGGCTTCATCACATTTTAATTTTTGCAATAAAGAATAATATAATTATTCTTGTTTAAAAAAATATATAAAAGATTAAACATTAAAACATAATAAAGATAATGTAAATGAATAAAAAAAATATTTTAAAAAAAATATTTTAATTATTTTTGTTGTTACTATTATTATTTAAAAAAAGAAATGGACCTTATTGGATACATTTTTAAAAATATATATAATTCAAAATTAGCATAATTGAATAAAGATTCTTGCTAGTTTGGCCTGTAATATATTCTTCTTCAACTAATAATCAATTCTTGGTGTTTTTTGGGGCCAAAAATTCCATTTAAAAAAAAAGCCTTTTACAACACAATACGTTAGACACGAGGAGTTTCCTTTTTCTTTTGCACATGTCTCATGGAGCCCACAAGCTTAATTAATTTTAAATTAAGGTCTTACCTTGCCTATTTTTGTATTTGATTTACTTTAATAGTACAATTCTATATCAATATTGAGCTTGCATAGCTAGAGGCAAGTACTTAGCTACTTTGTGACACCATTTTTTGGGTCAGTAATAATGAGTTTTATTAAAAGAAACTATGAGGAACATGCTTGAAAGCAAGGGTGGAAACAAGGGTTCCACCATCCCATCAACAGAACAAAAATTCAACAAATCAAAAAACTAGTAACAATCTCTCAAAAAAGATAAAGATAATTATCTAGGTTTCCCTTTTGTATGAGATCTAAGAACCATATCTAGTTTCTTGGGAACCTTTTCTTTTTTCCTCTTGACTATCTACCATCCATCTTCAACTCTAGAGGCCTCTAACTGCCACAGGGACAAGTTAACCTTGAGATCCAACCCACCATCAACCTTCTCAAAATACTCCTCAGTGGCATTGCTTTCCTTTGTCATTAAATCCACCTATTCCTGCCGACCATTAGATTGTTCTTTCTCTCTACCATCTAGTGTTGACACCTCAACTTGATGAGGCACACCCAATCCCTCTGTCACTTTACCATGTTTCCAAGGGGAGGCCACTTTGGAGGCACAATCTTTTGCCACAACTTGAGAAAAACTTCTTTAATTCTCAATAATATAATGCTACTGTGATACGTCTTTCCACCAAGTGGTAGACTTAGATGCTCGCACAGGTTTACAATCAAGAACTACATGACATGTACAAAAATATCTCCTACATTTGAACGAAATCCTTTCATAGTCAATGGGTTGTACCCAACAACCATGGGTTGATTTAATAGAAATTTTTGTTGGAAAGCTTTCAATGATATCCATTTAAACTAAAATGTGAACAGAAGATTTGAGGAGTTGTCATCCACCATCAGAAAGTCACCTAATGTATTACCAATAGCTTCCAACAAAGAGTCAAACAAGAGATGAATGGATAAATTAGGAAGTCGAACCCAAATAGGAACTCTATCAAATTTCTTTGTAGAGGGGCAAAGCTTTGAATGCCATGGTTTTAGCATCAAAGAAAAGTTGTCCTTTCAACTCCAAAAATGCTCACACATCACCCTATTTTTGTCAGGTGAGATTTTTCAAAAACAATAATAAAAAATATTTTTAACAATAGGATAAATCTGGACATACCCTTCCAAAATAGGTTCTCAATGCTCTAAAATCCATTGATGAAGTTCTTGCAGGCTTGGCCAAACCCCTCAACATTTTTCAATGACTCCTAGTTCAGATAAAACTAAAATATTATGAGTGATCTCATTTTCATCTTCTATATTCACCTCCAAATTGATCGATTTAGAGGCACACATGGTTATCCTAGATACATTCTTCTGCTAGTTTTGACACTCAATAGTTCCCATCCTCATCCACGAACACCCCTCAACACTCTCACCTGGGCATTGACCTTTCCCATCCCTGTTTGCACTACCGCCTAACCTTGCTTCTGTTGACTAGACCATGTATCATTTTGGGAGCCAGTTGCATCCCATTTTCATGCTTTCCCCTTTAAGCAGTGAAGGAGTTGTGTTCCCCCCACGTAGACCTTGCATGCTGCTTTGGTAGCTAACGCCCGTCCTAAAACCCTTGCAACCAACCTTTGACCCATTTTCATGATTTTCGTCCACCAATGAAACCCCATAATTACGTGCTTCAGAAGAATCCCCCTTCTAAAATTTAAAACCCAACTTTCGCACTGAGAATTCAAAAACTCCCATGGTTGTAAGCTGTTAGGTGTGATTTTACCTTGAGGAGACCACATATTTTCCCTAGAGGAGCCATGGAAAGACACCTAATACCCCTGCACATTTCTAGAAACCCTAATTGAAGATTTCAAACAGTTGTGAAGTGCCATCATTTATTTTCTTTTCCGTGTCACTTATTTTTAATTATTAAATATAATTGTAAAATAAAACTAGCAGTTGCACCTAAAAGAGGTGCAATGTGTTAGCCAATAGAAAAAAATATTTTTAATTATATTATTTTAGGGAAAAAAAAGTTAGACAACAAATAGGAATGTGCATTTGTTTCTTTTTTTCCACTCTCCAAGTGAAGGATATGTTGAACAATGGATGAATTCAATTACTTGACGAAGAATTTGATTTGAATTTTGTCTTTGCTTTGTTGCAAAGATAAATTTCTCAAGCGATCTTCCTCTTTTTTCCTTAGAATAGTGTATGGGTAGTTTTTCATTTTTGAGTATCTCTCGATGGAGAAACATAGGTTGAATGTGAAGGTTTAACGATTTGACTATTGACATAGTTGTGAATGTCATGCATCACGTCTTTGTTTTGCCAATGTCAATTGTTGCTTTTTATATTGTTATCCCTTGGGGTTTATGGACTATTATAGCTAATGCCATTGTAAGAGGTATGTCTTTGATTGCCTAGTGACACAATAAATATTAGTACAATCTTGGATCCTCATTACGCAATGACCTATGATGATTATCGATCCTTGCTACAACATACGCTGGAACATTTAGTAGTATAGAGCCAAGATTGTCAACAAGATGAACTATTTCACCGAGAGCTCTATTGACAAAATATATGTTTTTTGTTAGCATGAAAATTTAAACAAGACTCAAAAGAATATGTACCTCAAGATTGATTCCTTATTGCCCATACCACACATCTCAAGTGGGGACTTAATTCCCATTTTCTTAAAGAATGGATAAAAATATTGGTATGTATCTAGAGGATTTTTCCATTTTCCATTTTTTATTTTGCACTTAGTATATCTAAATCACATATAAATTAAATAAAGTTCGATGGTTGAGTCAAATGAATGAAGCATGACCCATGCATGAAAGCAACAATTCTGTTTCACGCGATTTGGAGGAATCTCACTATTTTTTAAAATCTCAGAATGGGTTTGAAATTATTATTTTTTAAATAGTCATCCTAAAAAATTATATTTGTGGAGATTAAATTTTATGTTGAAATGGGACCCCACACCCTCAACTACCATAGGAAACTTTGATCCAACTTTATATAGAATTCTTAGAGAATCAATTTTTGAATTGAACCACATGCATGGTAAGATGTTCTAAAGAAATAGAAAAATATAAATTAAATTGATTTAGAACTATTAAATCTTAAATTTTAAACTATATTTGCGTATACTAATCAAAATGACATTTCATAAAAAGTATCTAAATGTTTTATTAGAAAATTTATTCCTTATATTTCTCAAATGTTCTAAATTTTTATTATTTTTAATCCAATGTAAATAGTTATCCAACCTATTTAATCAAAATCAAGTTTAATATTTATTTAATTTAGATACAAATTATTTAATAATTAGATTAGTTAAAGAATAGTAAGTCAATTTATAAAAATAATAATATACTCCCTCTTAAATTTATAATTTAATTTATTTAACTCACCAATTATCACTCTTTGTTTCACCTAACATATGATTATCATCATCATTCTTTATTATATATATACACACACATTCACACAAACATAAAGTATGAAATATAAAAATAATATTTTATACATTTTACATATAATATATGTTGTAATGCTTATAAAAATAAATTATATTTTAAAAATAAAAAATAATATATATGATACTGAATTTATTTTATATATATATATTCTAACAAATAGATTAGAAAAAGGAAGAATAAAATAACTTCAATCAATAAACTTATATTCCTCCAAAATAAAAAAAATAAATAAAAAAATAGTGAACCTAATATTTATTTATGAAAGAAAAAAACATTTTACTATCATTGTGTTTGGTATGAGAATATAAAATATAACTTTCCTATTTAAATTTTAAACTCCTATTTATTTTAAACAGCCTGAGTTGGCCTAGTGGTGGAGAACTTGTACTCTTGAAAGAGAGGTCACAAGTTCAAATCCCACTGGGGGGTAGGGTATGTACGCCTATGTAAACCCAAAAACTATGGCATAGTGTCGTGGACTATAAAACCACCTTACCTTTTTCTTTTCTTTTTATAGTCCGAGCTAAGTTGTCACAAATGCAATGCTTATCGCGTCCGCAGGCAAATCTTAGTAACAAAAAATATCATCTGAAGGGATTTAAATTTGACGTCGACGGCAATTCAAAGGATAAACAATTTTTATCGTTAATCTTAGCCGTGTTTAAAATATAAAAGAACAAACATATGCCCAATGTAAGTTGAAGAACGGAAAAAATTATTATTACTGTATTTGTTTACATAACGACAAATACAACGACATTCCATGGAGAGCTCATCCGTTCTCAGCAAGCTTGTGAGCCATCTTCGTTCTGTTTCCAGGTTTTTAGCTCTGTCTTATATTTAATTTATGTTTTTGGGCTTTACCGTATAAATTGAACCCCTTGTTTATTGTAAAGTAAAATGCAGTTTTCTCGCTGTAGGTATATATGTTCTATGTATGAATGAACAGGAGACAATAATCTTTTTTATTATGATTCTTTATGTGTAAATTGTGTTTGAGGGATAGGAATGAGAAGATTAAAGCTTAAGTTTTGTTTATTTGTTATACAACAATGATATTGTAGGGTGGACTGATTTCTGGCAACAAATTGCTCTACTATGAGTGTCCATTCCCACTTATTTAATTTTTTGTTAAATTTAGTTAGTAAGAGCATAATTTTAAGTCAGCTCCCGATGAAGTTTCTTTCGTTAAATTCATCCGAGACTTGCATTAAACATCAAGGTATGGCTCACCCAGTTGTGGTTGCAGTACATCTTCTAATTTTAACAAAGTTATCCGAGACTTGCACCTAGCTTCACTCTTCGAAAATATGGCTCACTTATAAATCGTAGATATGTTTATTAATATAGAAAAATTGAACTTAGCTTTCTGATAAGAAAACCTCATTAAATTACCACTTAACCTCTTTCCGGTTTACAGGTTAGTTCAATTTATTGAAATGCTAGTATATTAGGATATGTAATAACTTCTAAGATCTAGGTGATGGTAAAATTACAACAGCAATTATTGTTTCAATTCACTCTGTTAATCACAACCTAGCTATGAACCAATGGTATGTGATGTCTGTGGATAATTTGTATTTGTTGTTATGTTTTGTGTTGTCTTGCAAGAGACAAATGAAAAGGCTAATAGTCTTCACATAATGGTATGACACTTTACCCAGATGCCACTTGAATAAATAAATGCCATGATTGCTTTGAAGGCCCGAAAGAAGCAATTTAACGCTATTCATATTAGAGATGGTTCGGCTATATGCAAAGTGTCTTTCAGGCAACATTATGACATAATTTGCTGGAAAAGATAGGGATTACATTTAAATTTAAGGTTTTCCTTTCTAATTCCCAAAAGAAACCCTCATCTCTGCAACCTTATTTTTCTTGTCCTTAAATATTCTTTTATTTCTAATACGTTGAACTTTCCAATATGCCACACTGCCATATGTACCCAAAAGTATGTGGACTAGTGATGGTATGGAAGAGTAATCCTCTCAATATGACAAATCATTCGATATACTGAACAATATGTGGAAGAGATTGGCATTGGAAAGCAACGTGATGTGGGCGACTAGAGCAGGACTGAATATATTATATGGAAAGGTCTCAACTCTGTCCAAGGTGTAAGCATTGGGGTTATAGCACCTCTCTTGACTAATCTTTCATGGAACTCTAGCTTACCCAAATGTGATAGATGACTAGAAGAAGAAAGAGAAGAAAATAGAGTAATATATAGAGAAGATAATTAGTAATTACAAAGAAAAGTTGCTACAATCTCTTCACAACTTCAATTCCTATAGCCCTCAAAGGTGCCTCTATGTTGTGACTTTCCAAGATATGAGACAGTAATCAGTTTGAATTCCACATTTTCTGCACTGTAGAGAGGCACAAATGCTAGAAATATATGAATTCTGAACTTTAAGTCCTTTAAAAATTAATTTTTGGCTTTGAGATACTAAAACGTAAATGTAAAATTTCTTAGCCTAACCCTAATGCCTGAAAAAGTTCCTTGTCCCTAATGTTATTGTTAAAGTTTCAACATACTAACAAAATCGTCAACCCTAGTGCTCTTCAGGGAAAACCCTGATGTTAATGCTAAGGTGTCAACAGTGTACTAAATACCCTAACCTTAAAAAAGGGTTTATGGTGTTAAGGTTTAAAATAAATAAATTAAAAAAAAACCTTTTGGGCCTTACTTGTAGGCTTGAATATTTGGGTGAAAGATGCAAAGCTGTTGAGAGTTGGTCTCATCCTAGAGAATATGATATCGCTCCCTGAAATGTGGTCAAACTATTGAATTTTGTCTTGATCTGTTGAGAAAATTTAAAAAGAATGCTATAGCAGTGGAGTGAAAAACCAGAAGTCATGATATATAGCCATTAAATTACCATTTACATGCATATCTTATTTTGTCGTCATATCATCTCTATACCCATTAGCTTAATTTTCAGCCAAGTCTATGTTTAGTTTTCTAAATCTTGGTTGCAGAAATTTACCAGAAAATATAATTTATCACGAATTTTTAATGCCTTGGCCTCGGTGCCAATTTTTGGATTAAGAAATCCTAGTTTTCTCATATTTTACCATTCTATTCTTGCATTCTCTCATCCTGATGATGGATCACAGAGTGTGATCCGAAACGTTGATGCTAAAAATTATACGCACAATCGAATCCAGAAACAGATTACATGTAAAAATGGATTGTGGAAACCTGATAAAATTCAATTGATTGGTCATGTCAATATTGTCAATGAAGATTTGAGAGCCCAGTGTCTAGAAAATGATCTCTTGTCAGGTAAGTATCACACAAAAAAATAATTTGGAAGAAAAATTACAACTTACAAGCCTCTAACAGAGTAATATAATAACAAAAATGATCAAATATCTGATATGAGCAATATAATGGCAGAGTACAATAATATATAACAGAAAGAAATAAATTACATTAATTTCCATAAGTGACCAAAACTAGGTCAATGGGACCTAAGAGTGCAGTAGTTTACAATAAGAACTTCCACGAAAGAAGCCTAAAAATGCCCCACAAAGGATTAGAACAAATGCAAAGAAAAATGAAACACAAAACCTGTTGTTATTGTAAGAAGTTAAGAACCCCTGCAGGTTCTAACTCTACCAGACCACTCATTTGCTATGCAAATGATATATATAACTGAATTTTGCAATAAATATGTGTTAATCATTTAACCACAAAGCAACACTGAAATAATTAGAACACAGGAACACAAAGAATACCTTGGGAAAAACCCTTCCTCAAGAAAGGGAAACAACCCAGCCCGACAAATATCAAACTTCATTGGATCTCTCTAAACAGTAACCAGAATACAAATATTATTACTTGCACTTCTCCTTAAAATAGAACACAGACATCAAATGTTGCCTCATGATCACAATATAGTTCATTTGAGAATAACAAAATTGAAGGTGTCAAAACAATAATCTCTGTGACAGAGAAAGAAAACATAATCAAACTCTTTCAATGAGCTCTAGGAATACATGATATGATACCACAAATATCCTGAAGACTGAATAATATGCTCCACTTCCAAGAACAATAAGAAATCACTTCTGCTCAGTGCCGTAAGAACAAAACAGAAAAATCTCTCTCTCAGAAGACGAATTTCTTCAGCCATTAAAATGGCAATAACCCACGAACCATAACAAAGGAGGAGAGAAAACATCATCACAGACGGTGATTTTTTGAAGAACCTCCAAGAGACTTGACGCGTGAATATGAAAAGCTGTCGGTTAGAAAACAATAGATAAATCATCCCAAATGGTCAACTATAAGACTTGGCTTTGCGCTGGACAAAAAGAGGAGATACATAGATCCCAGTCAGACATCAGGTAGGAGAAGTAAGGCAAAGTTAAAACAACGTCAACAACAAAGATGACGATGCTGGACAACCAATTGAAATATCACAAAGCGGTGCTAGTGAGGATAAGAAAATGCCGATGCTGAAGGGTGAACTTTAACAATACTGAATTCATGGAGAGAATTTCAATGCTGATAGGATGGAGCATGAATCAGCAGGGTGGCTACCCTGTCACAACACTCCCTCTTAGCAAGAGAGAGACCTTCAGAGTGTCTTCTCAAGACAAGTACAAATGTCTATTATCAAAGACCTATTAACAATTTTTTTATCATAGATAGATAACTTGTTATCTCAATATAACAATTACTATTAGAACAACTCCTATAAAGTGAAACATGAAAATAATGTCATTGCATTATATTGATTTTCACAATGCCTTCTTGTAGTGAGTAATCAAGGGATTTCATGTTGAACTTCTCTCATAGAGAAGAACTCATTAACAAAGGATTACACCTCAAACTTCTCTCTTAGAGAAGAACTCATTAACAAGGGATTACACCTCAAACTTCTTTCTCAGAGAAGAACTCATTAACAATGGATTACACTTTGAACTTCTTTCTTAGAGAAGAGCTCATTAATACAAGATTACACCTCGAACTTCTCTCTTAGAGAAGAACTCATCAACAAGAACATAAGATTACTTAGGCTTAGTTTCTCTCTCAGCAATGCATTCATTTAATACAATACCAAGCTTCTCTTTGAAAATACAAAACTTCACTCTCGGAAGTGGCTTAGTAAGGATGTCTGCAGTTTGGTCTTCTGTAGAAATATACTTAATCTTAATAGCTTGTCTTTGAACCATTTCATGAAGAGGATGATATTTGATTTCCACATGCTTTGTCCTATCATGAAAAATTGGATCAACAGAAAGCTTTACACGACTTCGATTGTCACACATGATTATATTTAGGTTTTAGAGGCTGCCCAAATAGATTTGAAATTAATTTATTGTTAGCTTGTGGTGACTATCTGGTAGTACTTGTAAGGAAACTTGCAACAAAGAAAAAATATAATTGTTTTCACATAACTCATAATAGATTTGAAATAAATATGCAACTAAAATCCACATGCAAGAGAATAGACAACATACTCACAAAAAATGTGACACAAGATATACCCTGGAAAACCCTCATTGAGGGGAAAAACCCAGCTTCCAAAAGCATCCATCACCAACTATTATTCAACAAAAACGCCATTGCAATACAACCATGGAAGCCTTCAAAGCCATAGCCACAAACAAGCAATCCATTTGAACAAGCACGAAGCCACACATCCCATGCCATGTTTCCAACTTTCACAAATGTTCCTTTGGCTAACCTATCAAGCCTTGTCCCGCTCGACTCTTTTCTTTTTTTTCTTCTATTTTGTCTTCTCGCACAACAACTACTCTTGTGGTTGCGTATATAGTAGCAAGTCCTACAACACCACCAAGTGGTATTACATAAACCATGTGCTAAAACCATGTGTTACCTAACTCATTGACCCCACATTTAATATTGTAAATTTAATTCTTTTCCTCAATATTAAATAATTACATGAAGTATTATCACAATGTTACAATACAACTCATCAAGTATATCCCATGGGATCTTTACATGTTGCATGTCCATCTAGGTGCAAAATTACACATTAAAATAAAATAATACAATATAACAATATTATACAATGTGTGCAACACCCATTACCTCAACAATATCCCACTTGTATACATTGCATAGGGTCAATCTATAACCACATAAATGAACAAATGACCAATCCCTCCTAGCACATCCACCATCATGGATCAAAGTACACCGTGTGCTCCATCTTGGTACCCACAACAAAATCAAAGTGTCCAGCATCTCAAACATAAATGATCTTAACTCCTATTATGTCACTACCACTGAACATACATAGAAGCCATCCAAAGAGAAAGCCACCCAACCTGTCGCATTAGAAGATCATAAAACCTGTACCAACTAAAATGCCAAGTGCAAAAACCTGATCCAAAGGTAATCCCATGTATTCGTAGTTGTCAAAATATCCATAGCTGAAATAACACCCACAACAAGTGCCAAACTATCAAACTATCCATACCTCCAAAGGTATACCAAGTAAATCTCACATCATCAACATATCTGATATGTAACCTGCAATCACAAGCCTCAAGAACAATACTTGCCACATATATACCAAGAAGCTCCCACTGCAAAAGATAATGTCAAATCTATAACCAATGCACTTACAACATCTCAAAGAAGTGAATCCATGTAGTCTCAAGGACATCCACAACACATAAATTGATAATCTGCAAGAACAACTCATAAAAAATCTCCAATAGTCTCCCAAGCTCTCCACAACCAACAGAGGAAAGAGATAAAGAAATAACCATGCCATCTCTCACATGACATACATGAGCATAAACCAGTGATCACAATCTCTAACCAATCTCAAATCCAATGTAAGTGAAAACTGAACATCCAAAAAGATAACCAAGACCAAAGAGAAACTGTGCAAATCATAACCTGT
This sequence comes from Cupressus sempervirens, assembly GCA_028749045.1. Lineage (NCBI taxonomy): Eukaryota > Viridiplantae > Streptophyta > Pinopsida > Cupressales > Cupressaceae > Cupressus > Cupressus sempervirens. The sequence goes on along the minus strand of CM053790.1, from coordinate 50,176,658 downwards.
ATCATATCCTTCTACACACACCTCCAGATGTAAACTATGCAAGTATGATCTCCTCCATAAAACCCCAACAAGAAGCCTCAACAACACCCAAACCATACCATATATTTAATCATGGATGTAAGCCTTTCACAAAAAGATCAAACTCATAAACCATTCCTAAACCAAGGAATATGCCCAATATAAAATCATTTTCCAAACTCAACCAGCATAACAACATATGCAAATGGAGATAATCAATGCTAAAACATCTCACAAATGAACCCTCCATAACTAACTTATGACCGTAGCTCAAGATCCATATCCATGAAAGACAAGCATAAACGTAACGCACCTGAGAGAAATAATGGGCTATACCTCTCAAGTGGCAAACCTCCAAGTAGACCAAGAGTGGGGAATGAGAATGCTCATCAAGATATCCAAGTCTCCAACCAAGACTCATTTAAGAACAATATTCGCTTAAGTCTATATCAGGTGAATGCCCCTTGGCCTCTCCTGTTGAAACCATTAGCTGTCCCAAAAAATGCTTCTCTAATTCAGGAGAAATTAGCATCACCACTATCTCTAAGTATCCATGAGCACTGTAACCAATCAGCCAATGCCAACTCCAAATAAAATTATCATGAAGTATCCAACTTATGATCAATGTACTCAATACCAAGAAACTAAATCAAGATCATTGTCAAAGTTCCAACCATGGCCTTAGGAACATAAACATGACAACATGATCTAACCATCTCAACCAAAGAAATAACATGCTCTATATGAACATACTATAACATGTCAAAACTCTAAATGCGTATCAAGAGTATACAATGACATAAAAATGAAACCATCTTAACACTAAGGATAACATGTCAAATGAAAGTATAAACCACACCTTTACCAAGAACCTTGTGAGTCCTCAAGATGCAACCATTTCCACACACCATGAAAAAAACCATCTCCACATACCATGAATAACCATCTCCACATACCATGAAGATAACCAAGAACCCCATTAGTCATCAAGATCTAACCATCTTCACACACTATGAAGATAACAAGTGTACCGTGCAAATGTCAAAGATGCTTCTGCAGTAACAAGATCTAAGACAAATCTCCAACATCTGTAAACACTCAATAAATGTATCAATGCCAAAAAATCCCACTCAACCATAGTACCAAGGCATCATAAAAACCATCTCCTACATGAAGATCCCCCAGGTCTACACTCACACAACCAAAGTTTCAGTACCAAGTGAAACCAAGATCGCCAAACCAAGAAGATACAAACCAAACTAGGAACTAATCATGCACTGTCACCTTATCACTATCACAAGCTCTCACTAAATTGTATATCCAAGATATCCATGACAAAATGATGAAAAACCATCCTTTAACCACGAGAATCAACCAAGGCATCAAACCATCAAAGAACTCAAAGTGCACATCATGAGCTCCTCAAAAGAAATCAAATAACCATGATCCTCAACCAAGAAGATATACCACTATAACCAAATCAAGAATCCAAACCAATGAACATCAAGGATGTATCTGTATATCCAATCATGTCATGCCAAAAATCCGTGACACTATGAGCACATTCATGAACTGAGCATCTAACTCTCAAAGTGTCTAACTTGTTAGTATAAAATAGTCAACCACAATCCTCCACCATGAATATACCTGGTAACATCTCATCCCATTTACATGAAGAAAAATTAGAAAATCATGTGACTTAGGGCATAGACAACCCAAATCCAAGCCACCAATCTGAATATGCATCAATAATGAAAGATCAATGGGTAAAGACAACTTATAACCAAGCCATAAATGCAACTTGTAAGTGTAGACTGCTTACAATACTGCACAACTTGTAGATCCAACAAGCCATCATACATATCCAAACCAAACATTGATAGCCATATCATCATGAGATCAATCTGAAATATAAACTAAGTATACAATGACATCAAATCTTAAATCTCCAAATATACAATGTCATAAACTCACAATGTTATTTTAGTCAATATATGCCATAAATTGTTTAGATCAATATATTATCATATAAACCATGTCAAACCTACACCAAACTTGAACCAATGTGTAGAGCTCTCCAAGAGCTTTCCGTTGATTATTCGAAGTCCATAATCCGACTCCGTATGCCCAAGTTATGCCCTAATCTGTGCTCAAAATAAACAACATCTGATTTTCAGGCTTTTAAAACCTGACAAAATGTCAAAATCACAGAACCAAACTTACACCAATTTGTAGTGCTTTGAATTAGCTTTCCAATGCCTATAAGAAGTCTGAAATCTAATATCCTGAGAGAAAGTTATGGTCGTTTTACTAAAACAGTCTTTTTACCATTTTCATTGCGATTTTTTTTTGTGATAAAAATTTCGACATGATTAAATTTGACGGCCATCATGGATTGAAACTAAAAAACTCTTTCATCTCCTCTGAACATGGCCAAACTAGGGCATATTATATATCAAAATTTATGGAAGCATCAACCCGGATCCAATGGTAAGTTTTGTTTTTGCTTAGGAGGTCATTTTTGCAAGCTCCCCCTAAAACCCTCATTTAAATGAAACATCCGAAAAACCCTTTTGTCCAACAATTTCATATGCCTAAATTCTTTCAATATCCCATCATAACAGCAAACCCAAATCCTCAGATCTACAATAAACAACTCATATATCTTGCCCTTTCTTTTATCCTCTCATGCATTTCCATGGATTCAATTTAGGGTTACAATAATAAAACTATAGCTTTGATACCATTTGTAAGGAAACTTGCAAAAAAAAAAAAATATAACTGTTTCCACATAATCCATAATAGATCTGAAATAAATATGCAACTGAAATCCACATGCAAGAGAATAGACAACATACCCACAAAAAATGTGATACAAGATATACTCTGGGAAACCTTCATTGAGGGGAAAAACCTAGCCTCCAAAAGCATCCATCACCAAGTATTATTCAACAAAAATGCCATTGCAATACAAACATGGAAGCCTTTAAAGCCATAGCCACAAACAAGCAATCCATATGAACAAGCATGAAACAACACATCCCATGCCATGCTTCCAACCTTCACAAATGCTCCCTTGGTTAACCTGTCAAACCTTGTCCCGCTTGATTCTTTCCTTTTTTTCCGTCTATCTTGTCTTCTCGCACAACAACTACCCTTGTGGCTGCATATATAGTAGCAAGTCCTACAAAACCATCAAATGGTATTACATAAACCATGTGCTAAAACCATGTGTGTTACCTAACCCATTGACCCCATATTTAATATTGTAAATTTAATTCTTTTCCTCAATATTAAATAATTACATGAAGTATTATCACAATGTTACAATACAACTTATCAAGTATATCCCATGGGATCTTTACATGTTGCATGTCCATCTAGGTGCAAAATTACACATTAAAAAAAAAAATAAAATATAACAATATTATGCAATGTGTGCAACACCCATTATCTCAATAGTACTGGACACTCGCCATATTGTAACTTACTTTATCCCTAATTTCCTAAGCGGCAAAATGCTTGTATAAAATGGCTTAGGGTTAGAGATTTTGTGATGATGATTTAATAGTTTCATGCGGTGGTATTGAGTTACAAGGGATTGCAAATTGTAATAAGGTTGTAATCACTAAATAATAAGAATATTGCACTTGTTGTTTGGTGGATGTAGTCCAGGGATTGTGTGAACAATGTTAAATATTTGTGTCTTGTGTTCTTTTCTGTGTGTTTTATGCTTTTCTGATATTGGTTATATTTGCATATAATTGTTATTTCTATCTCTCTAATCCTAACATTTATGAAACCACACAACTTCTTTGGCAGCCATACATGCTGCAACATATTTAGCTTCAACAGTATTCTGAGCCACACAAGATTGTTTCCCACTGAACCAAGAAATCATGGTTGATCTTAGGCTGAAACAACATCTTGAGGTGCTCTTCCTGTTAGATACACATCCAGCCCAATCTGAATCGGAGAACTTTGTGAATTTAACTCAATATTTCAGGCATATTTGAAACCATATCCAATTGTACCATGCACATATCTCCATATATGTTTTGCTACCACAAGATGAATTTGTCTTGGTTTACACATAAACTGAGTCAAAGTATTCACTGCATAACATATGTTAGATCCTGTGTTAACCAAATACATGAGAGAACCAATGAGCTGTCTATACATGGTAGGATCAACTAAATCTAATACAAATGCATTTTCGTGTAGCTTTTTCAGATTGGCTTCCATAGGAGTAGACATAGACTTGTACTCAAACATTCCAAATTTCTTCAATATATCTATTGCATATTTTATTTGGCTCAAGAAAATCTCATTCAATCTTTGCCAAACTTCAAGACCAAGAAAATAATGTAATAGCCCAAGGTCTTTCATTTCAAATTTAGAAGTGAGTTCTTTCTTACATTTAACAATAAGATCATCATTGCCAGTAAGAAATAAATCATTAACATAAAGTACAAGAATTAACACATTGCCATTATGTACTTTGAAGTATAGATTTGGATTAGCATCGTTCTTATTGAAGTCCACGCTAAGAAGATAGTGATCCCTTTAATGCTGCGATAGCAATAATAGTTCTAATGGAAGAATATTGAGCAACAAAAGCAAAGGTTTCTTCATAGTCTATCCCTTCCCTTTGAGAAAAACCTCTAGCAACAAAATTGGGCCTTGGCTTTATACTTTTCTATACTACCATCAGCCACATGTTTAATCTTGAATAACCATTTGGAATAAACTATATATTTATCTATAGGTCTTAGAACTATATCCCATACATCATTTTTAATGATTTTGATATTTTTCCAACATTGCATCTTTCCAAACTTGCTGATTAGAAGCTTCTTCAATACTGGGAGGTTCAAATGCGATAATATGACTCATTAATGCTACATAGGCAACATACTTATGAAGCATTTTACTTTCTCTAAAGGTGCCATGATGGGCTGCAAATGGTTTGGCTTCTTCCACAATGTTCCTGGTCCATGAAGGTCTCTTCTTGTTGACTGAAGAAGTGCTGGGACCTGCTGAAGTGATAGGAGGATCTATAGGACCAACTGAATCATTTATATCTGCATTGTCCCTCTGAATCTCATGAGAGGAATCTTGCTCAACCATGACTGAATCTTGAGGATGCTTATCATTTTCTTCATCAGATACAATGCTATGCTCATTGGAGATCTTTCAAGCTACATTTTCATCAAAGGTTACTTGGACTTTTCCTCTTTTGGAATGTGAATGAAAATCGGACATCCTAAAATACTGAAATAGCTGACATCAGGCTTAGAACCTGTAAATGCTTCTTCAGGAGTCATAAAGTTAAGGGTATGATGAGGACTTCGATTCTGAATATGAACTGCAGTTCTGCATGCTTCAACCCAAGGAAGGTTTGAAAACTTTGGTCATGAATCATAGCTTTTGTTGCCTCAATAATAGTTCTGTTCTTTCTTTCGGCTATACCATTTTGTTAAGGATTATAGGGAACACAAAACTCCCTCTTAATCCCAACTTCAACACGAAAATCATTGAATATACCAAAAACATATTGACCTCCATTATCAGATTTAAGAATCTTAATTTTCTTGTTATAAGAGTTTTCAACAATAGCTTTGAATTCCTTGAAGTGGGACACCACCTCATCAGACTCCTTAGACTTAAGAAAATAACCAGCGCTTATGAGAATGATCATCTATAAAAGTTACATAATACCAAAAACCACTGAAAGAAGCAATTGACATAGGACCGCATAAATTTGAATGATTTAAATCTATAATATCTTTAGCTTTACTATCACTGCTATGAAAAGTACTCTTGATGTTCTTACTAGATCACATCCCTTGCAAATCCCTTCATGTTTTTGCTTCAGCTTTGGAAGACTAATAACAACTTTTCCATAGAAGACAAGGTTCTGAAATTTAGATGACCAAACCTCTTGTCCCGAAGTTCATTTGAGTCTGAAGAATTAAGTGCAAGAGCATGAATGGGACGGGCTGAAAGCTTGTAGAGACTGTCATAATGCACACCAATTTCACGAGCCAACTGAATGCAAGAATTCTTTTTCCAAGCAAGAGCCTTTCCACCAGAAAAAGTAACATTATATTCTTTGTCCTCTAGAGCAGAAATGGAGATCAGATTTCTCTTTATACCAAGAACAAACAAGACGTCACTAAGATGAAGAGATATTCCCGAGTCTAAGTAAAAAGAAGCAGAAGCAACACCCTTCACTAAATAACTTGCATCACCATCAATTATGACTTGAAGATGAGAATCCTTTTCCTTTAAGTTAATAAGATGCTCTTTCAAACCAGTGATGTGACGAGAAGCACCATTGTCAATCAGCCATGTATTGCTGTTTTTAGGAATTGTGCTAGAAAGTGCAGAACTGAATAAGAACCCGTCAAAATTTTCACCCGACTCCTTTTCAGGAGAGTTGTTTTCTACCATTGTTTTAGCTTCTTAAGGATTTGGTCTAGCGTAACAATCTTTTGCAATGTGACCAAAGTTTTTACATATGAAGCATTGAATTTTTTAAAAGTCTCTTTTTCCTTTCTTGGCATTAAGAGCAGATGCAAAGAATTTATCTCTGAACCTCTTGAAGCTTCCTCTCTCCCCTTTTCCTTTTGAAGTGTGTGCTGCAAGAACATGATCATCTTCATGAAAATTTCTATGACCATTTCCTCTGGCTTCTATCCTACATTCCTCTTGAATGCAATGTTCCCTTAATCTGTCAAATTTTGGAAGTACATCTTGTCCACAAGTGCCTTGAATAAAAGACTTGCAAGAACGGGGAAATCCATTCATAGCAAGCATGACAAGATCCTTATCTGAGAAGGTCTCGCCAATTGCACTAAGCTGATCCTTAAGTTTTGTAATTTTCATGATATATGAAACAACATTGTCACCCTTTTCCATTTTTACATGCAACAATTGACGTCTCAAAGCAAGAACTTTTCTGGTGTTATTAAATTCGTAAAGTCCTTAAGAGTCTCAAACATTTCTTTGGCAAATTCTAGTTTAGAAATGACTGGAATCAGATGATCTTTTGCTGAGTCGATCATTATCTTTGTAGCCATGATTTTGTTTTTCCTCCACTGATATTTTTCCAGTAGCATCAGTTGGTTCAGAAACATTAATCTTAACATAATCCAGGAGATCATTTTTCTCAAGAGCAATGAGAACCCTGAGTTTCCAAGATGCAAAATCACAGAACCATCTAGCCTATCTTCAACTTTCAGCTTATTCACCCTTTTCAACAACTGAGAGAAACTTAAGAGAGAGATGTTTTGGTTTAGGATCAACTTTCTTCAATCCTTCTCTGGTACCATGTTAATAATTTAACCTGAGAGCATCTGATAACACTGCAATAAATAGAACACAGGAACATGAAGAATACCCTAAGAAAAACCCTTCGCCAAGAAGGGAAACAAACCATCCCTACAAATATCAAACTTTATTGAATCTCTCTAAATAGAATAATCGGATTACAAATATTATTACTTGCACTTCTCCTTAAAATAGAACACAAACATCAAATGTTGCCTCACAATCACAATATAGTTTATTTGAGAATAACAGAAATTGAAGGTATCAAAACAATAATCTTTATGACTGAGAAAGAAAACATAATTAAACTTCTTATATGAGGTGTAGGAATACTTGATATGATAAAACAAATATCCCGAAGACTGAATAGTATGCTCCGCTCCCAAGAACTATAAGAAATTGCTTCTGCTCAGTGATGTAAGAGCAAAACAGAAAAACCTCTCCTCTAGAAGACGATTATCTTCAGCCACTAAAATTCCAAAAACCCACAAACCATAACGAAGGAGAGAAAACATCATAACAGACAGTAACTGTTCGGAGAACCTTTAAGAAACTTGACACATGAATATGAAAAGCCGTTGGTTATGAAAACAGTAGATCAACTATAAGACTTGGCTTTGCGCTGGATGAAAAGAGGAGATACGTAGATCCCAGTCAGACGCCAGGTAGGAGAAGTAAGGTAAAGTTAAGACAACATCAACAGAGACGACAATGCCGAACAGCCAACTGGAATATCACGAAGTGGTGCTAGTGAGGATAAGAAAAATCCTGATGCTGAAGGATGAACTTTAACAATACTGAAGTCGTGCAGAGAATTCCGATGCTGATAGGATGAAGCATGAACCAACATACTGATTAGAAGTAACAGGGGGAGAACTGTAGGTGAAGAGTCTATCTTGCAGCTACCCTGTCACGACAATATGCAATTTATATAACGTATTGCTAGGAAAAATAATAAACTTTGCATAAAAATAACAGCACATGAATTGAAATTCTTATTTGCAAATCTAGACAATTTACAGTAAGCTGAAGCTAGATATCAGCATTAAGTCTAATTGCAAATGAAAAAAGAACCTGATTTCTCCAAGACAGCAGAGTGTTTGTAACAGCAATCAACATTCATCAAAGAACCCATGCAATCGCGCCAAAATTTCCAATATACACTGCTGATTGCAGATTTCGAAAATTTCCAATATCACTTCATAGTGTCCAAGATCTAACAAGCCATGGTGATTAACAAACCTCTGAAATTTTGAAATCTGCAATGAATTCTTAAAGACACAAATCATCAAATCTGAAAATGATTCAATCAACAGAAATGTAACAATCAGAATGAATTACCAATGTTGATGACTTTCTGCCCAAATTCAAATGCGAACGTTCTAGAGGGTCTTTGTTATCCATGATTGTGATGTCCCTAATTTCAAACTATGTACAGTCTGCATGAACTAGTAAAGATTGTTGTAAGGGGTGGCAGACCTTGTCTCTTGTACATAAGGTGTATGATATATTTAGAAATATGAGAACCATAGTAAGTTTCCTGATTATACAATGATCGATGCATTTAATCCATCATCAAGACATTAATACTCCATGCAGTATTACGATAATTGATAAATGTTTATTAGTAGTTAATCGTAATCTATTTGTAATCTATTGTAAATATTAGAATATTTCTAATATTTAGTTAGCTATAGTTATCTGTTAGCTTTCTTTAGCTTTCTTTTAGGTAGAATAAAATATTTCTATTTTTTATGATCGTTTCCTAAGGAAACATAACTTTATTCTTTTGTATATATAGACCTCTTGGTCTCTGTTAATAACAAGCAAGTATTTTACCAATTACTTCCGTAATATGGTATCACAGCCAATACTTCAAATTTTTTTGAAAAATTTATAATTTCTTTCGAAATTATTTGCTAAATTTTTTTGAAATTATTTCTACGGTTTTATGAAACTCTCTATACAAGCTGACTAGGGCTTCCGTTTTGAGAGATCTGACTGATAAAAAATGCGAGCATGGGCAAATCTTTCTTTGTACATTCGCATCTCTCCCAGACACAATTTTTTCCCTATTTCCGTGTTTATTCTGAACACGATTCTTAGTGATTATCGCGTGAGTTTTTCAGTGTGCATTGTGAACTCGCTAGAGGGGTTCGTTTCAACTTCAAATTGTGGTAAAAATCACATTTTTTCTCTGCAAATTGTGTGTCTGAAATGCGCGTCTGCAGCAGCTTGCGACATGCATTTTTTTGTTTTTCTTTGGAGCAGAAAACGTATAGAACAAACCCTTCTTTTTCGCCCAAATCTGCCATTGTTGGAGCTTGAAGCAAATGTCTGAAATAAAGCAGCTTGCGATTGGTTGTTTTCTGCAATCTTTAGCCCACATTTTCCATTGTTGAAGCTTGCCTTGTAGTTGGGTAGGGTTTTGCTTGAAACTTAGTTTTTGACCTCGAATTATTTTTTTGATTAGATTCTTGGTGGGTTTTTCAAGAGCTCAATTGGGTTGTCATCCAAATTTTCTGGGTGCCTCAATTTTTGAGCCAATAGATCTACAAATTGACAAATCTTTCTAGGTTTTTCAAGCTCTCTTCTAGGTCACCTTTCAAATTTTCTGGGTCTTCCATTTTTTGCCTTGAAGAATGTGCCTTCACAAATTTTTAGGTTTTTCATTGAAAAACGTGCTATGGTTTCATTGACTAATATTCTGCTTGAGAGCAATTCCAAATTCAATGATTGGAATTATGGCTCTTGGAAGCAGTGAATAATAGCAATTTTGGAATATTGGAATATCGATCAAATTGTTTTGGGTGTTACACAACGTCCGACTGCCCTTGTTGCTGATTACGATACATGGGATTTGAATAATCGGGAGGGGGTGATGCTTCTCAAATTATCCATAGCTAATGATCAACTCTCTCAGATTCCATCTGGCAAGACAACTGCTGAGATATGGGCACATCTCAAAAATCTTCATGAGACTTCTGATAAAAGCAGAGCTTTCTTCTTGAAGAAAACTTTGTTTTCTATTATCATGATGAGTGAACATAGCTCTAGGTTCATTTGAATAGAATTCAAGAAATCCGTGATCAGTTGCTTGTCATTGGTCAGAAGATGGAGGAAGAGGACCTTGTGGCTATCAATCTCCTTAGTTTACCAAAGTCCTATGAGCATTTTATCGAGACTCTCAACATCACGTCTTCTGGCATTGATCTGAAGCTCATAGATCTTTGCACACTTATGCTTCAACAAGATCAGTGGAAACAACAGCTCGGTAGCAGTTCCAACTCCACCTCTACAGAGCAAGCCTTTCAGAAGGATAAAGGCAAGTCTTAGCAGTCTTCTCAGCAAAAGTCCTTTGCTCCAGTTTCAGAAGGCTCCTGAAAGAACATTCAATGCAACTACTGCCACAAGGTTGGTTATATGAAGGTTGAATGTTGGAAACGCTTAGCTGCCTAATCTAAGCAATCAAGTTCGTAGTCGAAAGCAAACAGTGCAGGGCACATTGAGCAGACAAAATCTGCCTTTTACACCTTCATGGCTAAACGGCTTGCAGATCATGTGAAATTATCTGCCTGGTATATTGATTCAGGTGCCTTTCGTCATTTCACCCACCGTAGAGACTAGTTCACTGACTACCAGCCTTACACAAATTCTGTTATTTTTGGTGGTGGAGAAGAGTACACCTTTGTTGGTAAAGGCAACATTCAGATTCAGTCTGTTGGGAGGAATCTCATTTTCCTCGATGTGTACTATGTTCCAGGGATGGAACTAAATTTACTCTCAATCAGTCAGTTACTGCGACATTCTCCACACTTGGATGTCACCTTCAGTTTACATCCGTGTACCATCACTGATAGGGCGACTCAATCAATCGTTGTAGAGGGTCTTAAGGATCGATGTTTTCTTTGACTTACTAATTCTGGTGATTCCCAGGACTTAGCTATGACTGCTTGACGGTCTTCTGTTAGCACACTTTGGCATAAGTGGTATGGGTACTTAAATTTGCATGTTCTCTCTCAGCGTGTTTGGGAAGAGCTTGTCCTCAGTTTGCCAGAGATTCAGACTCAACAACTTGGAGTTTGCGATGCATGCCAGGCTGGGAAGCAACATTGCACACATTTCACTAGTGGCGATTCATGGCGAGCTTCTTAGGTACTTCAACTTGTTCATGCCAATATCTGTGACCCTGTGACCACTCCTGTTCTTGGGTCCAGGTATTTTCTATTGTTTGTTGATGATAATAGTAGAAAAATGTGGGTATATTTTCTTAAAAAGAAATCAAATGCATCTCTTGTATTTTAGGAGTTTAAATCTTTAGTTGAAAAAGAGTTTGGGAAATCTATTATTACTCTTAGATCAGACAATGGGGGGAATTTTGTTCTAATGATTTCTCTAGCTTCTTGGATACTCATGGCATCAAATGCCAGTTAACCACACCCCACACACCACAATAGAACAATGTAGTTGAACATTAGAACATAACAATCATCGAGATGGCTTGATCCATCCTTGAATACAGACATGTTCCAAAGAAGTTCTGGGTAGAAGTAGTCAACACTATAGTTTATCTTTTGAACTAGTCACCCACATGGCGGTCAAAGGTAAGACTTTGAAAGAGGCTTGGTCAAATTGCAAGCCTCGATTCAGTCACTTGAAGTTTTTTGGCTCCCTTGCTTTTGTTTGGATCTTTGATGTGTTACGCACCAAGTTGGATGCCAAGAGTCAGGAACTTATGCTTGCTAGATACAATAGTCTTCACAAAGCCTACCGCTTGATTAACACTGAGACATCTCATCTCCTGTACAGTCGTGATGTAGTCTTTGATGAGCATCGAGGACCATTCATGCTTGTTTCTCTTGTTCCTAATCTAGCAGACTAGCCTATGAAGGCTCATGATTTGGGAGTTAGGCTTCTATTAGGTCCACTTGATGGGAAGGCTCTAGTAGCTCTTGCAGCTCTAGTTATAGCTGTGATTCTTGTACATACACCTCCGACTTCTCCTACAGGATCACCTTGACTAATAGATGCTTCACTTGAGTTTGATCCAGATTCTTTTGATGAGGAACCTGATCACCAAGCGTCTCCTGATACTAATGTTGGTTGTTCTCCTCTCCAGCCTAAGTGGTGGGCTAAGACACTTGTTGATCTTTGTGAAGATGAGCTCATTGATGAGAGAGTTGCTCGGAAAAAGAACAGACCTACAAAGTCTGTTAACTTTGCTCTCATGGCCAACATTCATAGTGTGTTTGAACCTCAAACATATTTTGAGGCTAAAGGAATTCTAGAGTGAGAGCAAGCCATGACATCTAAACACTAGAGCCTATTAAAGAATAACACTTCGGTCCTTTCCGATCTTCCACTAGGGAAGAAACCCATTGGCTGTAAATGGGTTTACAAAATCAAATACAAATTTGATGGTACTTTGGACAAGTACACAGTTCGTTTAGTTGTGAAGAACTTTTCTCAGCATTAGGGCATTGATTATGAGGAGACCTTTGCTCCTATTGCAAAGATGGGCACAATCAGATTAGTCTTAGCCATGACAACATAGTTTGGCTGGAAGTCCATCAGATGGATGCCAAGGGTGCTTTCTTGAATGGTGATCTCCATGAAGAGGTCTACATGATGCAACCTCCTAGTTTCAAGGTTGCTGGTAAAGACCATCAAGTTCTCAGATTGGTGAAAGCTCTTAGTGGCTTAAAGCAGGCCCCTAGGGCAGTGTACAAAAAAATTGATAAGTACCTTAGTGATCAAAACTTCCAAAGGAGTTCTTCAAACTCAAATATGTACATCGAGACTTCTACCAATGACATCATCCTTCTGGTTATTTATATGGATGATTTGATCATCACTAATAGTTCGACATCTTTGATTCAGGGAATCAAATAGAATTTATGCCAATCTTTTGATATGACTAACCTTGAGCTCATGCATTATTGCCTAGGTGTTGAGGTTTGGCAATAGTCTTCAGGTATATTCATCTCTCAGTCCAAATATGCCAGAGCTCTGTTAGAAACATTCTGTATGTAGAATTGCAAGCCTACATCTACATCCATGGAGAAAGGTTATCAGCCAAGTTTGATTCTCCTCCCGTTAATGATACTACATACTCAGTCCAAATATGCCAGGGCTCTGTTAGACAAATTCCGTATGCAGGATTGCAAGCCTGCATCTACACCCATGGAAAAAGGTCTCAAGTTATCAGCCAAGTCTGATTCTCCTCCCGTTGATGATACTACATACATGCAACTAGTAGGTAGCCTCATCTACCTCTCTACTACTAGGCTTGATATTAGCTTTGCAGTTTGCTACATCTCAAGCTTTATGATAGATCCTAATGCTGATCATTGGATGACAACAAAGCGTGTGGTTCGTTATGTGAAGGGCACTTTAGATTATGGACTTCTTTACTCTTGAAGTTCTAATCTTAGACGTAGTGGGTTCACAGATTTAGATTGGGCAAGGTCTGTTGACGATAAAAAGTCAACTTTTGGGTATGTGTTCAGTTTGGGATCATGTGGTGTCACATGGAGCAATAAGTAGCAAGCAGTTTCTCTCTCCTCTATAGAAGCCGAATATAGAGGGATAATCAAGGCAGGTTGTGAAGTTGTTTGGCTTCGTCGGATGCTTGGGGATATGCAGATGTCACAAGCAGGACCGACTACTTTGTTTGTTGATAACGAAGGCATTATCAAGTTAGCATGAAATCCAGTCTTCCATGAATGAACCAAGCATGTGGATGTTCACTGTCACTACATACGATAGCTGGTTGAAGATGAGATAATATGCTTCTACCACAGATCAAATTGCAGACATTCTCACCAAGCCTCTTGGTCTTGATAAGTTTGTCAAATTCAGAGGACAACTTGGTGTTGTGGATAGATTAACCATTAAGGGAGGGTATTGCGATAATTGATAAGTGTCTATTATTAGTTAATGGTAATCTATTGTAAATATTAGAATGTTTCTAATATTTAGTTAGTTGTAGTTATCTGCTAGCTTTCTTTAGCTTTCTTTTAGCTAGAATAAAATATTTCTATTCTTTACAATTGTTTCCTAAGGAAATATCGCTTTATTCTTTTGTATATATAGATCTCTCGGTCTTAGTTAATAACAAGCAAGTTTTATACCAATTACTTCCATAATATGCAGCCAGTATTGTTATGGTGCTATCTAAAAGAGATGGATAATTAGATCATTCATAAATGGTACCACAACCATGCATACTTTACGAAGAACTGATGACGTAATGGTTGGCTAGGCGCACCTATCATCATATTTCCAGCATTTATGATTGCATAAGAAGTCATAATTTGCATTCATATTTCATTCATTCCACATGTACTATGCCAGTCATAGACTTCCATATTACACCATCATTGTACAATCAATCCCAATTTGCATTATATATTCTTAGCTATTTATCATTCAGGGTAAAAGTATACTTATCGCATGTAGTATAGTAAGATATAACACAGAACATATACTTTATTCATATATGCAATATGCACTCCAAGTACAATGCTTACAATGATAATGATTATGATGATGATGATGTTCCAATAATCCCTTCGGACGATGTACATATACTTTCTCGAAGGGGTGACTCAACCGTCACGCGCCCTTCGAGATACAATTCTACCTGTTAGCTGCAATATAGATTTTACCAACAACATCATCCCCCCCCCCCCCCCCAAAAAGAAAAGTTGTCTCCGAATGACAATTACAAAATTACCGAGACAAATTAATAAAATGGAATTCATTAACTATGACTAACTATAACAGGATAGATCTTTTTCCGTCACATCACATTCATATTCCTCCCATGCCTGCACCAAGTTGGTCTCCAAAAACACGTTGCATCTATAGCCTCTGCTAATACAATACTGCCTCCTTAGCTAATCTGACCTTGATAGCCACTTGCTGCCTTCTCTGCTTCCAACTCCTAAGTACGTTGAGCCAATTGTCGCTCTACTGCCTCCAACTGGATGGTCAACTTCTCCTGACCTTTCTATGCATCCACCAAGACAGCCTCACGTTCAACACCTATTCCGAGTGCCTCAAAGCATAACACCCCTCTCGAAAGGCTTACTCCAGTGCCCTCTCACCTCTACCATACAGACACTCCATGCTTGCAACAACTCCAGATCTCATCAACTGCTCACACTTCCCAAGACTGATAATTGAATTGATTGGGGGTTGTAGGGGGCAAAGCCCCCAGCGGGGTTGAGGGGCAACACTCTTGCGGGGTCCTAGGCCAGAGTCCCAGGCACGCTCCTTGTTGCGGTATAGGGTGAGGTAGAGGGAACACACTATTTTTGTGATTTTCTTCCGATCCCATACTCTTTCTGCCAACCGCTTATGTTTTCTTCACTACCTATTTATGTTTTTCCCTTCGGTCCCATTTGTTATTCATTGTGAACTGTTTTGATTTGTCATCGTTTTTTTTTATAAATTTATTTATTTATTTTTAGAACCTCCTATCACCCTTCTTCTGTGTCCATACAATGGTAGTCCCTTGTATTGATTTATGTCGTACGACCGTGCAATGATGTTTTATAACTTCTTTCTAGCTGTCGTATGGTGTATGACACTCTCCTATCCGTATGTTGGTCTTCTTACGGTGTTTCAAGTGCCCCTTCTCTGTGTGAGCTGTAGGATCGTACAGTGGTCCTTCTTTGCTTGCTGTTGGATGCTCTTAACTCCAGGCTGTATAGTATAGTGCCACATCTTCTCTTCCTACCCATACCTAAGGCTGTACGATGCTCTTTCTATCTATCTTTCCGGCTTGCCTTTCTTATCGTACGGTGTTCTCTGCTTGACTTTATGTCTACCCTGTTGTCGTATGGGCTATAACATGCAATCTCCTTCCTCAGCTAGGGTTGTACGGGATGCAGACTCTCTTAAAGAAAGACCGTATGGTCCACTCTTCCTCTAAAACGTCTATATGGTTCAAATATTGGTTTCTCTGCCTTCCACTTCATGACCATACGGTACCATTCTCCTTTCTAGATGCCTATACAATGCCTTTTTCCTTCAACTGATGGATGTACTATAACTTTTATAGTCTTCAGTTTAATATTTACTAATTCTAGGGCCGTACTATGAAAATATGCTTAAATTTATACATTATTTACATTTACTTATCTCATATATATACATTACTGCCTCTTATTCCCTTTTATACTGTCTTTGAAGTGTTCGTCTGCAAAGGTACATTATTTCTTTCATGATAGACTTAGCTTCGACCCATTTATTGCATTGGCCACTTCATTGTTGTCGAGCGTCCATAATTTTATTGTCCCATTATCACCAACTTCGCAGATTTTGTATGGCTTGACCCATTTCACTTTAAATTTGCCTAGTTTGATCTCGTTGCGTCCATTGTATTTCAACACTAGTTGGCCTGGTTGAGATTTGTTCAATTTTAAATGCTTGTCATGCCATGCCTTACGCTTGTTATTTGTAACCTTTGTGGCCCATTGTGCCTGTAGTCATCGCTCGTTAAGTTTATTTAAATTATACAATCTCTCCCCCAGACTTTCCATATCTCCAAGCTTGTTTTCGATCGCGATCCTTAAACTTGGTACCATGAATTCCATCGGCTGCCACTCCTTGGCGTCAATAACTGTTTTCTTGATTCTAGGACCTTCACTCCATACTGCTGAAGTTTTTATTAAGCCCTTCCTCTTTGTTACGATGTGTTTTCCTTGCTGCCGACACCTTTCTACTAAATCCGTGGTGCAGTGTAACCTTTTCTTTTTGCGCGGTCCGTTCACTGTGTATCATATGGTGGAATCTTTTCTTTTGCTAGGTTCGTATGGTATGTTCTTCCTCTTGTACTAGCCATACGGTATGTTCTTTCCTTCAGCTTCAATCGTAATTGCCTTTCCTTCTTTCGCTTCTCTGTATTCCTTCGAACATTCATTTTCCTCTCCTTTATTTCCTTCATTGACCCTTAGCATATTAGAGTTCAGAAAAAACTCATCTCCATGTGCCAATGGAGTAGGTTGTTCACCGAGTCTAAATCATCATTGTTAGACCCTCCTTCCAGTCTCAATACTCCCTCTTCATTAGGTTCCATTCTCTTCTTCCCTTCGTCGTCCCCTCCATCTTTGCCTTCAAAATCTGATGACACTGCCTCCTCACCTATTATTTGTGTGTATAAGTTGATTACAAATCTTTGGCCTTTGTGTTCCATGGACAGGGTATTTCATTTCCAACCATGTTTCACCTTCGCCTATACTAGCCAACCTCGTCCAAGGATGGCGTCATACCCTTTTCTATTTAACGGAATTACCAAAAAATCCAATAAGAATGGTTGTATCCCGATGGTTATTGGCTACACCATTAGGGTCCCTAAGTGCTTGATTCCGTGTTGATCAACAGTGAGTAGTTGAAATGTAGGTCGCCACAACATAGGTTGTCCATATATCCTTCGGTAGCACATTTACTACTGACCCTCCGTCTACGATTGTGTCCGTAAGTATGGTTCCGAGTATACCCATCTCTACTACTATAGGATGTCTTCCCGTAGTGAGTTCTAGTAGCATTGGGTCTGTTGTAGTTGCTCTGCTGCCATCCTTTCTTGTTTATTTTGTTGCTTTCGGGAGTGGTGTCATATTCAGTATCACCGTTCGCAACTGAGGCATTGTAAGAAGGTCATTTAATTTCATAGGAACTTCCATTTGCATTACTTGCCTTATAATATTTTGTTTTGCCAAGTTCCTCTTTGAGGTGCCGACAATGTCTTTTGCTTGTAATTTTTCCATTTCCATTTGTTTTTCCAACTCCGTTTGTGCTTGCTGCAACCTCTTCTTTTCTTCCTCTGCATCTGGGTACATTGCCTTCTTTTCTTGTTCGTGAGTGATGGCTAGTATCTCCTCATCACATGTTTCAATGCTTAACAAGTTCACCCCCTACTTAGGGCATTTTGAATCCTCGCGGTCTTCCGAATTGCACCATCTGCGCAACAGTTGTGGCATTTCCTTCATGGTACAATCTCTGGTGAAGTGCCCCCAAAGGTTGCACGCACGACATTGTGTCATCGACCGTCCATTCAAGTCGTACTATATCCAACTTCGGCCCTCATTGTTATTATTATTACCACCTTGTCCACGTTGTTTATTTTTACGATATCCTCCTAAGGTTGCATCATTGTTCGTGTTCATTCCTGCTCCTGTGGTGGACACTTCTTGCTTCAATAACACTTGTTGGTGTCCCTTTGTCTTCATATTGAACAGGCATTCCTTTGCAGAATGTCCAGCAATCTGGTAGATATCGCAAAATTGTTTTTTTGGGCAGGAGCCTTTTCTGTGGCCTCCTTACAGTCCATACACCACAACTCCCCTTTCATGAGTCAGGATTCTTTTTCAAATTTTTAAACTCCATCATTTGTAACATATCCTTTTGCAACGCTTGAACCTTCTTACTTGATTCTTCGTCGCTGCTACTACTTTCAAAAGATGAATCGTCTGAGTCAGATGATTTGTGCTTCTTCTTTTTGCTTTTTTTTGCTCACTTTCCAATTTCATCGCCCGATTATATGCATTTGTATACGATGTTGGAGGTACAATTTTCATCTTTTTCTCTAGTGTCGGCCATAGCCCTTCAATAAACCATCTTTTCTTTAATCTGTCTGCTAGTTGGCTCTCCATTTTCCCCACTAGCTCCTTCAGCCTTCTGGCATATACCCAGATTGTTTTGTTCTTCTCTTGTTTCGTACTGTATATTTCCGTACTATTTCATTATCATCCCTCAATAGTCGAAATTTTGCTATGAATTCTTTCTTAACATTCGGCCATGTAGTTAATTTCTGAGGATCGACATCAGCAAACTAATCAATCGCTACACCCTATGGGGTCGCTGGAAACTGTCAGATCCAGTCATCTTGGTCCATTACACCGTTCGCCATCCAGATTGTTTCACATGTTTTACAATGTCTGATTGGATTGGTGGTCCCATCACCATTGAACTTCAACAATTTTTCCTTTGGTCTTGCCATTGCTACTTTCTTCTAATTCTATGGTACTTGTTGTGTACCTGCGTTGCTTCAAACAACCGCGCTACTTTGGACAACTGCGTTACTTGATGAGAAAAGATCTTCCTCAAGCAAAGTTGTTTGATTCTTTGCCTATATCCATTCATTGGGTGTATCAGGAACAAAGAGTTCCCTCCATGCTTGTGCTCCTTTGGCACTTCCAGCCGTGTGAGTTACTTCCCTTCCATTCGGATTCTCTACCCTCAGCATATACAAGTTAAGGAAATCCTCCCTTGTCTCTTCCACCAAATTCAATCATTGTTGAGTTTCTTCTAGCAATTCCTCGGCACTCCTCGGTTTGCTAGGTGAATGCACTCCTTCCATCTGTGCTCCTTCACCCCCTCGGTGTCCGTTGGTAAGTTGTTGAAACTTCTATCTGCGCTTGTACTAAAATTAATACTTTCTGTGTTGTGTGTATCTCATCCTTATCTTTTATCTTATTCTTGTCTTTATTAAGAAGATTCAACATTAATCTTCATAACACTTCCTTTGTTTCAGATTCAACTGGCAATGACCCCAAATGTTTACCGTACAGGGTAAAAGGATACTTATCACATGTAGTACAGTAAGATATAACATAGAATAGATACTTTATTCATATACGCAATATGCACTCTAAGTACAATGCTTACAATGATAATGATTATGATGATGATGATGTTCTAATAGTCCCTTCGGACGATGTACATATACTTTCTTGAAGGGGTGACTCAACCGTCATGGATACATTCTACCCGTCGGCTACAATTTAGATTTTACTGACAACATCGGCCATGATAATTACCAAGAAACCATGAAGTCTTAGAAAAGATGGTTCCTTAAATAGAAGCAGAGATAACCAGTGATACCATTGATTGGTATCACTCTCCATACTTCATAATGCATAGACATATCTCAGCTCTGATGAATTACATATTTACATTCATATTGCATCCTTAGCCAATCGCTGTAACACTTAGTAAGTCCAATGGGAATCGATGACTTAAATGTCTTGATTAATCGACTAATTTGACAACTTTAATGTCTTGATTAATTGACTAAGTTGATTTGATAAAAACAGTTTGTAATTAACAAATATATTGGATATGAATTAACCATTACATTGGTTATGAATTAACAAACATAATCAAAGAGGCACATGATTGAAGGATGAGACGTGTCTTGTCGTTATGTCTTTTCCTTCAAACCATTGTCAGCATATAAGGTGTATCGACTTATCTTTGCAAGGCAATGGAGATATTATATCTTATTTCTTTATATTCCACGACCTGCTCTATTTAGATTTTACAGCAATCAGCCTTAGCGTCTCACCTGGTTCAAGCACAAAAATAATCAGTTAGAGATGGCATCCATAAATCATTGCATGTGATTATTGATAAGATCAAACAGCACTGTTATTGTTGCAAGAGCATATTTACAAATCAGAGATGGCAATTCA
The DNA here is from genome assembly GCA_028749045.1 of Cupressus sempervirens. Classification (NCBI taxonomy): domain Eukaryota; kingdom Viridiplantae; phylum Streptophyta; class Pinopsida; order Cupressales; family Cupressaceae; genus Cupressus; species Cupressus sempervirens. Next base: position 50,155,824 of record CM053790.1, on the reverse strand, counting down.
TTCTGCTATCAGCAATATCTTTCTCAAACATTGCAAGTATTAAAACATCTCCATCAGTAACAGCAAGCTCTAACAATAAATATCAATTTTCCAATATAATAGATCTATTAGTACAAGTGATAAGAGATATTTTTCACATTGTAAGTAATACAGCAGCATATCATATATTACAGTTGCCATTATCAGCTTCATAGTTGTAACAAACCCTTTTACCGAGTCTTAATTAACAACTAACATACTTGAGAAATACGGTTATTACTTCATTTCCATAGGAAGACAGTTAAATCAGTTTCGTTCATATGAAAGAGATTGATGGTTAAAATTAGTTAAACAAAATTTCTTAACTAAGAACTTAAAACACCATTAATGAATTTACTATAGAAATTAAAATCCACATACCATGGAATTTGAAATGAGAAATCATTGTAGGGATGCTTCTGCAATCACCCAGATTAGTCCACAGATACTACTATAACAATATCATATAACGACTTCCATCCAATATCGCTATATTAAAAATCAAACGACGTTTACCATTAAATACCACTATATAAAATTAGGGCATCAGATACCACTGTATCAATTAGGGTTTCAGAAACCACTGTATCATTCCTTTTCTTCCAATTGCTTAACTGTGACAATAACTCAAGATTAGAAGATATGCTCATATTTATTATTAATATAAATGAAAGATTGATATAACAATCCATCAGATAAATCTATCTGTGGCAACTAAAAGTAAAATAACTGTAACGATGATATAACTCAATTAATCTTACCTTTGTCTTGCATATACATCATAAAAGTAAAGATACTTGTTTCCGACAAACAATTGAATGTATAGCTTATCTTTGCTTGTTATACGTCCGACAACTTGGGGAAGAGGTGAAACATTGTCAGGGGCTTAACCACCCAACTTCGGACCATAACTTATCCCAACACCATCTCTAACAAGAAAGGCCCTCCTACCTGGAATAGACAGGAATCATTTTGTCATCCGCTGAGCATCCTGGTGTCTAACCACACCACTTGTCTTGACAGCAGGGAAATACAATAAACAGGATCATGCATGAGCTATTAAATATATTTCATTTAAAGTTTTCTTGTCTGATTTCTCTTTTGTTTTCTTGCAGATTCATTCCACATCTTCACCATACTTGGCTACACTACCGGTGATTCCATGGTGTATTAAAATTATGAGTGCTCTGCCTTTTTACATCTCTTCACCATATCATGACCACTTTGCCGGTGATTCCCAGGTGTTTTGGAATGGTTATGCACAATCTGCTCTTAATTATCTTTTATCATAAATTGAGACAGCACAAGACTTGTTATTGTTATTAGTAACTTCATGAAGGGTTTTACACATTTTGAGACTCCTTTTAAAGAGATATTATTCGACTTCTTTTAAAGATGGTTCTGGATACAATGAATAGAAAAAGAGAACTCAATATAATTCTCGGAGAACAATCAGCAAACTGCATAATATAAATCACAATATTATAGAAAAGACTCTGAAGCTTAGCCGGCTGCAATAGAATAAGCATTCAAGAACATAGAAAGATAACTCATAACCTGATATGTATTCTTTGGGGAATTTGAGATCTGATCGGCTCCCTCTTGTTTCCTTCAACACTTAACCACAGTATCCTAGCCGGAAAATACTTGCTCGGCTGAGTTGAAAACACACAATCAAGGAAGAGGTTGGAAATTGCAAATATATCAATGGCAGATTGCAGATGTATCAAGGGCATTTGCAGACATTTCAATGGCAGTTTGCAGTTGTATCAATGGCAAGATGTAAACGTAACAATGTAGGGTTGAATTGGTTAAAGAAACAAGGGAAAATTTGGAACATAGCAAGGTAGGGAGAAGTTTGGGTACCAAGGAAAAGGTCCTCCCATCTCCCCCTCACAGCTTCCATATATGGAGAGCGATCATGACTCCATGGCTTTTGTCAGTTTCAAAAGGTTATAGTTGATTCAAAATTCCAAGTATTAAATCGATTTATCATGCCAAGTGTTAATTGGTTAAAAACAAGAATATTAAAATGGAAAGAATAGAGTTAGAAGATTATAATTGATAAAGGTACGCTCTGATACCACTAATGTAGGTCCGCTCTGATACCACTTACGAAGGGCCACACCACCCTACCAACTCACAACCAAGAATCTAACAATATGAATACAATTTAATTATACTTGAAAATCCAATAGCAATTACAATAACATTTCTACAAGATCCAATCCAAACCCAAGCTAGTCCAGATCCACACTCTGGTAGAAACCTCTGAGATCTCAACTTGTGCTCGCAAGCCACCAAGCAACCTCCTTGTTTCTAAACCGCAGTCACTAGCTCTTCTCACAAACCTAATCCAAGATCCAAGTGTAAACTGCCTCACATTCGGCGCTCTGTCTACAGACTTAGGAAAAATCTCTCTTCACTTTCTCCTTCTCTTTCACACTTTCCAGCTTCACACCTTCTAGCTTCTACTTCTCAAGCTTCCACTTCTCAAGCTTTTCCTTGAGCTTCTACTCCTCAAGCTTCCCCTTGAGCTTCTCCTTGAGCTTCCCCTTGAGCTTGATTAGAAATGCTCATATGCCTTGCTTAAATAGGCACTTATCACCCAATGCACGACTTATCCACAACCTTCTAAAATTCCTCCACAACCTTCTACAACTTCCATAACCTTCTACAATATTCATAACTTTCTAGAATTCTACCCACACACCTCGATAAATGGAATGACAACCATTTATTTTTTATTTTTTCTATTATGCCACCTATGCACCTCGAAAATAGAAATCCTCTTTTTCTTTCTTTTCTCCTTTTTCCCCTTTTTAATTTTTTTATTATTTCTCCTCTAATTTTCGTCACTTTCTCTCTCCTCCACAAATTTTATTTTTTTTCCAATTTTTTTTTTTTTCAATAATTTTTCCATGCAAGATGCTCCTGCATCAATAATTCGAATGTTATTATATTTTGAATATTATTATAATCTTATATTTATATATGTACATGTAAATATATTAATGGGGTGACATCACTTTATTAAATTATTACAATATAATGGTGTCATTTCATTTTTATATCTATATGTACTTTTTAACTCAATTATTTTATGTTTTCCTAGATTATTTAAATAGCTCATGTCGGTCCCACAGATGTATCCTGTTTTCAAGTTGCTAGGTCCTTAACCCATGTGCCCAGTGATGGTGATGCTTTTGCCTAATTCTTTTTTTGACAATGCTTCCACCCCTTCGACGTGCTTCCTACAAGGAAATTCTCTGTAGTTAAATCATATTATCATTACAAGTTATAAATAATCATAACAACTAACTGCCTATTCAATTCCATGAATTCGTGGTAAATAATTAGAACGACTATCTATCTTACCATTTTGTAGGATTATAACAAATTTAACTGTCAACTGACTTCATGTGAACCTTAACAGCTATATTTTAAATTAGGTAAAAAATTGGAATGTAACATACCATTCCCCTTGTGGTTCATCGTCCTCGATGAACTTGAAATTGTAACAAACATTATAAAGGAGCATTAAATACATATATATCACAATTTTGCATTGATATCTCATTGTCTAGTGCCACTTTCCTCAACTTATATTCATTTAACATAGTAGGAAAGGAAGATTGGAGTAACAGTCCCTACACTCTTCTTGTAGCCAAAAAGGTGACATTACAATGATCCTCAAATGAACGGAGGGTTTTCACCTTACAAGGCAGACTTGAACACAAAGCTAAAATTTTGAAAGTTGAATGGCAAAATGATGTCAAACTTGATGATCCAAATGAATCCAGGCACTCTTCTTTCATAGGACCTCATTGGGCCATTGGGGTCAATTTTCTTACATATTTTCTCATACTTCTTATTTTATTAGTGCTGAAAACACTCTTTATTTAAAAAAAATAAATTTAATTTGCCATTAAATTTTAAAAAAATATTAGGTGTAAGTTAAAATAAATTTTAAAATAATTTCCCTTGTTTTTCCTTATAGCCTATAGGAAGTGGGGATAGGCTTGAGATATTCTTCTTGGTTCTATTTCTGAATATTGGACATAACATTAGTTTTTAGTCATTGTGTTATATGTTCTGCTTTTCTTACAAGCCTTAAAAGGGGTGTTAAAATATAAGACTTATCTTTGTAATAAATTCTTCACAGTGATTTAGTGCTGTAAAAGTGTTGATAGCATCTTCAATCTTGGACAAGCATTAAATATATTTATCGTCAGTTGCATCTCCCAAATACCATAATAAGACAAATCTTTTTGTAGTACTTGCTCTAATATCTAATAATATTATATTAGGTTCAATTATTATAATAAAAATGACACAAGGATATCAAATTCGTTAAAGTGAAAATTTTATTGCATATAATAAGTCAAGAAATAAGGTCATACCAATACCATATGTCCTCTTTAAGGAGTTTTTTGTCTGATACATTTCTTGATTTCGAGAATACAGCTGATAAAGTGTAAGACTGATGAGTACAGGATAACTTCTTCAAGGGGTTCTGTATTATATTCTTCATTTCTTGGAAATATAGAAGTTGAATTTTAGAAATTGATCATGTTGTAAAAGTTGCCCTTTAGAAGTCCGAGGGCAATATAAACCTGCTTGTTTTGTTTGAGAATAGGCTTCTGTTCATTTTTCTATAGAGATCAAGGGAATAATTTTTTTTTCTAAATGCCTTACCATTGTTCAAGCTTAGTTAAAAACTTAAAAGCACAACTTATTTTTGGGCTACTCTCTTAATTATAATAATTTTTGATAAGTGAGATTGTCCAATAATTTCTTCCGTTCTAGTGGAGAAGGTGCCATATTAAGCGGAGGAAATCAACTTGTATTGAAATGAGAGATTGTAACAACATACTTTAGTTGTTAGGAAGGACTTGGACTTAATCTCTTCGATATTGTGGAGGAAAACTGCTTACACTATTCTCCCTCAGAAAACAGTAAAAAAATGTTCTGTTCCATGGCATTTTTTTCCTTTATGGTTTTGTGTAATTATTTTATCATAGAATGGAATTTGATAAGCTTCAAGCACATGATATTATATACAGGCATTTAGACTGCCATTAAATCGTTTTTTCATTTTCTATTAAATATTCTAGATGGACTTTTTTTTGTTCTTTAATGTCAGTTTCTTTACATCCTGTTCTCAACATCCATCTACAAAGTTAAACTAAATGTCACTTATGCCTTCAAGTGCTTGTGCAATTGCCAATTTCAGATATTATACAGGTTATCCAACGGATATTGGACCCTCACAAGTTATTGAATTCAAGTCCGAGCGTCAGTTTGTGCAACTGCTGCATGAAGGATATCCTGTTGTTGTAGCCTTTACAATAAGGTATGTTTTCCTAATCTATTATGGGAACACATAGCAAGGGACACATGGGAATTCGCTTAGGCTGATATGCCCTGAATCTCCCAAATCTGTTTTAAGAATGCAGCATGTTGCAAATCGATTGGCTTTCAGTAAATGACTTATAGCTGGTCAAATGTGATTATGTTGTGCCACAATATTACCTATGTATAAATGAATCTTTATGGCTATTTTACACAGATATTTATTTATTTGTTACATTGTTTCATTGCAGATGTTCATATACGGAGCACCTTGATAAGATGCTGGATGCAGCTGCAGCTGAATTTTATCCCCATATAAAATTTATGCGTGTATGCAATTATGACTTCAGCATAGAAGTTACACTAAGCACCACAGATGCATGTTGATCATTCTATTAGATTACTTTTGCAAACATGGAATCATCATAATCTGCTTCATGGTTTTACATAATTACTTTCATATGAAGACACTAAAATTTGGAAGTGGCTGCATATAATCTTTTATTTGCTAAATTTGTTACATGTAGAATGCTTATTGACACATGTTACACATAGCAATATATAATAAATTCAACTGTACCATATAACATTCATTACCAGAATACTGAAATGGCGAGGAAATGTTATTACTTTATTGATTACCAAAAACATATAAGTACATCATCCATTTTCCAAAGATCTTATATGATGGTGGGTTGGTTGGGAAAACCAACAGATGCATCCCGTCGCTTCTTGACTACCCAAACTCAACAAAGTTTAACTAGTTCTAATTTACAACATTACTTTATTACATACTACATATACCCCCGAACAAAAGAAGTCGTCTTCCACATGACTACCCAACAAAAACTTAAAAAGGAAAATTAGACCTCAAGAAGTAGGTCGTGAAGACATCCTTGGACTTGGAGCTCCATGGAGGCGTAGAAGATCCCGTTCAACAACCTTCTGCTTGGCATGAACTCCCTGCAGAGCACACAATGCATCCATCTTTTTCGCCTCTGCTGTTGTGATTTTCTCTTTCAGGGCAGCTTTCTCTATCTTCCATTTTTCTTCCAGGGCAGCTTTCTCTATCTTCCATTTTTCTTCTAGAGCATCTTTTTCTACCTTCCATTCCCTTTCCATTTGTCTTGGCATTTCCTTTTCCTACTGAAGTTCCAAATATGTCCTTCTAAAAACTACTTCCGTTTCTGCAAGTGCGTGTATGGGGGGTGGTTGTTCCTTGGGTAGAGGTATGGTGTATCGGGTTGTCCACTTTGCAGCTATTCTCTCCTACTTGTACCCACCTTGTTGAAGTAACCTCCAATTTGTATGGCAGTCCTTCTTCATGAATGCTACCAAGGATTCGGCTGCTCTAACTATGGCCTCAAGGTTCCGACTCTTGGCCTATTTTATAATCTCCTTGGTAGTATGTTCCATAACATGCAACTCTTGGAGAAATCTTTCTGCTTTGTCTTCCAATGAAATTGTTTCGGAAGGCCCAACTTTCTTATTTTGCATTTTTGTTATGTTTTCCCCTTCTGCCTCCAAGGGCATTGGAGAGGGTGGAGGTACTATCCCAACTTCTTCAAGAAGTCTATCTACCTCTTCTATGAGGCCATTAGATCCATGAGACGTAGCTGAGCAACAGATGAAGAGGGATTCCAGGCTGAACTCTTTAAGTTTGGTGCCTTGGTTTTGGACCCCTATATTTCTACTCTTTTCAACAGAGTAGTCTGCATTGGTTTCCCGACTTCTTGGTCCAGACATCTGATTTACCCTATTCACAAATCTGGCCTTGTCTTGAATCTTGGGAATTACAGAACCATTATGATTGGACACACGTTTGCCAAACTTTATGCCACAACTCTCAATGCTATGTTATCTAGTGAGCTTGATAGGAAAAGTTGTAGAGCTAGAGGTCAGGCTGGTTTTCGAGTAGATTACCAAACCATGGATCGCATTTTTACTCTTTGGGCTATTATTGAGGAGGCTAAACACAGATCGGTGAAAGTTTATTGCTGCTTTGTTGACTTTTGCAAGGCTTTTGATTTTGTTTCTCGGGTGGCTCTTTTCGAGAGGCTTCGAGTGATTGGGATTTCTGAGCTGTTACTTACTGCTATTATGAGATTATATGAGACTGTTGTGGGTCGATTCAGGACCCCAGAGGGATTCTTTGTTTCAATCCATAGCGCCATTGGGGTCAAACAGGGTTGTCCTCTCTCCCCTACATTGTTTGGCTTGTATATTCATGAGCTTGAGGACTTCCTTTTGAAGTCATCGCTCCCAGGTGATGGTTGTTTTCTCCACTGGGTTTTGATCTCTATTCTTCTTTTCGCTGATGATGTGGTTCTTTTTGCCTCTTCACCAGAGAGTTTACAGAGGCTGCTTGATGGTTTGACTTCCTTTTGTGATAAGCGACAACTTGCGGTTAACCTGGGTAAGACTCGGGTTATGATCTTTAATTGCCTGAAAACTTTTCACCTACACTTCTTTTTTCAAGGTCAGGAGATTGAGATCACTTCTTCATATATGTATCTAGGGGTGAAGTTTTCTGGTCCTTGCTTTAGTTTGAGACGGCGATTCAGTCGAGAGTCAACAAGGTTATGCGTTCTCTTGCTATGCTTGAGAAACAATGTTTTAGACACCACTTTTAGGATAGCTTGTCCAAGTTATCCTTTGTGGACTCTCTTGTTTGGGTGACGGTTCTTTATGGCTTTGTGGTTTGGGTCGTCTCGTCTTAGCTTAGACTGGGCTTCGATTGAGCGAGTTTAGACTCTTCTTTTGCGACGCATCATTAGATGCCATAGATTCACTCCTCATAGTATCATTCTTACTGAGTTTGGCGCTCATTCTTTTAGTCTTGCTACCATTTTTGATCTAATTTGGTTCCTTCATTGTCTGCGTTGTTTTGCGGATTTAGCTATTGATCGTGATTGATACTCCTACCTGGCTTATTGCTCTTTTGTCACCTATGCGAGTTCTGATACATGTTCTCATGCTTGTTGCTGGTATGCACAGGCATCCTCCCTGTTGAGTTCGATTGGGATAGACATTGATTGTCTCCCTCCCTATCAGTTCTTATTGAATGCCCTTGCTCATCTCCCCTCCCAACAGGAGTTAAATGAGCACGTCAGACTTGATTTCTACAGATAGTACATTATCAGTACTTGGAATAATCTGCTGGGCGGGCTGCAACCAAGGATGTCTTTTTATGCAGAGCACTTTTTGGAGATCAGTGATGGGATTATTGTCTGTACTAGTTACCTATCTCGACAGTGGTCTTATGCTTTGTGTTTTTCTTTGGGGTCCTTCAGAATTGGTTCTCACCGTCTTTGTGCTCAGATAGACCATCATATTGATAGTGGTGAGTGGATTTGTAAGCTATGTACTTTAGCTGAGGTTGAGATGAAGACTCACTTTTTATTCCATTGCCCTATCTACTACAAGATTAGAGGGAGATTTCGCTGCCTGTTTCGAGATTGCTTTTCTCTTTCTGACTTCTTCAGTTATTGTGACCAGCGATGTCTAGCTCTCTATCTTCAGGAGACCACTCTGCTCTGTGATAGCACTCTATAGGCATTTCTTCCTCACCGACACCCTTCGACTTAGCTCATTACTACTTATTTCACACCCTTATCTCCTTTGCATGGTGTGAAAAGGTAGTCCAGTTGTGTTGATCATTCTAGGTCTATTAGACCCCGTACCGGTTTCTTACATTAGCGGCACTCCTCTACGAGCTCAGAGAGACATACCAGAGCTTCTTTGCACTCACGGTCATATCCTTCTGTGACTGATTTATTCTCGCCAAGAAAGGTCTCCTAGTCTGTCTTTGTCTTGGCATCTCTCTCTCTACGTTTAGTTCTGTCTCTTTTTTTCTTTTGTTCTTTAGTTGTTTGCTTTTTATGAACACTGCTTGGTGCTCTTGTTGTTTTCAGCTTCCTGATTGTAACCTTCCAGTCCCATAGGCCTTTGATGCTCTTTTGTTGGACATTAATACTATTATCTTATCTTATCTTATCTAGTACTGCATCCTCAACCGATGTATCCTCCTCGGTGTGTCTTGATGTTCAATTTTGGGTTGTTCGCCTTGCTTCTACTGCTGTGTAGCCATTTTTTCCTGTGAGTTGTACCACCCAAGGCAATAGTTTGTACTACTTCTATACCTTGTGGTTTTTGCAGTCTTACCTTGTGCCCACACTTTTTTTGACACTTGAGTTCTATCACCTTAGTACAAATCTGCTAATCTGAAGGAACCATGTTTGCCACTCCTGGCAACGAAAGTCTTGTTGCCCCCCATTGAGGAACCTTTTGCTGTCTGCTACTTTCTTCCTCTGTACTATGGTTCTCCTCTATACGACTACCCTCCATGGTATGAACCTCTGCACCTTCTTGTAGACTAGGCATAGTACAAATGCCTTCCTCTGTACTAGTAGTGGTACGTCCCTCTTGTGTACTAGGCATAGTACAAACGCCTTCCTCCATACCAGTGGTGATACGTCCCTCTTCATGTTGCGTACTCTTAACTTTAGCACTCCTAATCTCATCTTGGTGAATCTGGGCATACTCAGGTACCCTGCCTAGCAATGGCCCTTCTGCTCTTGGCAAAAAAGTGATATCTCCAAGCATGCCCTTCAATTGGCGCAGACGGATTTCTTCCTCGAGGGAATCTTAAGATGTGTCTGTACTCATCTCATCCTTTGAACTATCCTCTCCACTCTCTTCTTGACTTGAACTGTCAAGGAATGCTACTTGTATCGTTGCCTGTCTTGGTTTCTTTTCTGAGGTTCTCCCCCACCTGACCCTGCTCCAAAAATGTCCATGTGAACCCAATATGTCATGGCTGGTTTGTAGGGTTCCACTTTGTTTGCTGGAACCAATGCCCCTTTATATTCAAAGACCACCTAAGTACGAACTGCTTCCAAGAATAATGCAATGGTATGGTATAGCATGTAGAATGCTTTATGCTTCAAATCCATGAATTCTTGTAATCTCTCTGAGAGATACTATGCCCAATTGTACACTTGGCCCCAATTCCATCCATCAACCATAGGTAACATCCATAGTGCAATATCTGATGTGCAACTTCAGACTATAATTTTACTTTTAACCAAACAATGCATTGCCATTCTTCACTAGCTATGAAAATTTTGTAGAACCCCAACACTTTCTGGACCGCAACTATTCTTTTTGGTGAGAATGCTCTCCCACTCCTGTTTTGTGAAGTCCTTTCTGTACATTAGCCCCAACCACTTCCTTTTTTCCTCCATTGTCATCAGGGTTTTTGTCAGTTTTTGCCCTCAATTAGGAATACCAAAAACCTTATTGATTCTTTAGCCAAGTAAGAGATTGTTAGGGTTTGATGCAAATATTGAATTACAAATTTATGAGATTTCTTATCATAGCCATACACCATGGTCCTTAATATAGATTCAAACTCCCTTAAATTAGAATTGGGCATACAAATGATTTTCTCTACCCTAGCTCTGCCTAGCACCTCTTTTAGTGGATGACTATCTTCTGCATTTTCCCACTAGGTGCGACATTCACTTCCCACCACACTTTCAAAAGTGATAGTGGCAACAATAGTGGTCTGTTATGTAGTTTTCCTATTATCCTTCTAGCTTGTCATTTTCTTCACCTGCAAGACTGAATTTTTCTTCTTGGAATCAATAATTTTTTCTCTACTGGGGTTCCCAACACTTATCTTTACCATTTTATTATGTTGTATCAATTTGGAGGAGTTTTTAATTCTTTATGGGTAACCGTTTCTTCTCTCCACGTGTTGTCCAACTATTGTGTTGTATGACTCCTCTTGGAGCTTGTACTCATATCTTTCCCTTTTATCATGTATCAATCTGGAGGAGTTTTTAATTCTTTCTTATCTTTACCATTTTATGATGTTGTATCAATCTGGAGGAGTTTTTAATTCTTTTTGGGTAACTGTTTCTTCTCTCCACGCGTTGTCCAACTATTGTATTGTATGGCTCCTCTTGGAGGTTGTGCTTGTATCTTGCCCTTAATTGGCTATCGTTCCCTAAACTGTGCCTACTGCCAAACTGGTGTATAACTATAGAAGGTCATACGACTACCAGAGGAGTCCGTATGGATGGAGGATTTAGTACGATGATAATAGTTTGTACAACTAGATAATTTTTAGGAGGTCGTACGATTGGAGGAGTCCGTAACTAGTGTTTATGACTTCCCCATACACTACCTTGCTTGATCCGTACATTGCGTTGCTAAGTTTGTATGGTGTCTTGCTGAGTTCGTATGATGCCTTGCTTCCTTACCCTAGTTTGCAACCATATGACTAATTTCCGTACATGTACAGTGTATCTCTGGTGGCCTAGGTGTATGGTGTCTTGTCCTTCTTCCATATGGCTGAATACTGTCTTACTGAATTCTGTGTGTTAGTGAACAATTTTTTCCTTTGAAGTATTAACTGATTCTTGACTCTACTCCCAAATTTAGGAAAAAACACACACTAACAAATGAGTCCCTTTGAGAGTGAACCCTCTGTATTTAATAGGTACAACTTCCTGACTTGAAAGATTTTGCAGATTAAATTCTATTTTAAAAGAATGATTCTCACAATTACTTTTGACCATAAAGTATAAGGCAAAACACTCAGTTCATAATAATGAAAAGAATGTGCAGATTGAAAAGCAATCCAAATTTCACAATGATTTGCCACATGACTGATTATCACTGTGAAACAATCTTAAACAAAAATGATTAAACGAAGGCTACTCTGTTAGTCTAGATTCAAGATCAACATGTAATGCAAATAAAGAATTGGTTTCACATACATCCACTCCTAGACGACAATGAAAAGTATGCTTCAATAAACCATATGATTTAACAACCAAGATTCATACATAAAACCATATGATCCCATATATTATTGCATTGAATATCAAGTATCATAGAAAAAAAGATAGTTAAAACCATGTTTCAATATCCAGAGAGCCGACCCTCTCAAAATCTCAAAATCATGCTTATATAGCCACACAGGGCTTTAAGATTTCGTTTTAAAAACTAACTCGCTCAGGAAGTTATAAATTAACATACTTAAACACAATCTTTAGAACAACTAATTTGAAGGAAAGCATACTAAGGCAAGTAGCCCCTAAATCCTATCTAATCAGCTTTTAGTTGTGGCAGCAGGAATGGCCTACTGCTCCGGATCTTTAGGAAGTTTGCTACTTGTTTCCTTCCACTTTTTATAAGCCACTGCGAAGTTGACCAACTCCTTTTGTAGGGGCACTCCAATCTGCTCCAGCCTTCGTTTCCACGTGTGCTCAATCCTGTGAACATGGTCCATCTTCTTTTCGTGTGCTTCAAAATGATCCCTGCATAAAATCATCATGGAGTCTACGCGGGCAATGTTAGCGAAATCCTTGACTACCATCTCTCAGATCTCTTTCATTATCTTCATTTTGTCCTGAAAGGATGCCAATACCTCTTGGGTTGCCCTGTTCGGTTTATCTTCGTTTTCCATGATCCTAACATCAATACACTTGATGTCATTGTCCAGGATCTGTTTGAGACATTCCATCTCCCTCAACAGCTTTGATGTTTCGTGTAAGCCTTGCCTGATGATTATGTTTCTCCACTCTAAATTAGCTCTTGCAATGAATAGGAAATCGACATCCACAGCAACATCAGACATATCTACCAAGAATTTAGCAACATAGTTGAAAAAATCAGTTGCAGCAATATCTCGGCCAACCCCAAAATTTTGAAAATCTCGGATTCACCAAAAACTCAGTGGAAAAATCAGCCATAAATTGACACTTTTACGGAGATTTGAAAATAGAGAATTTAATAAAATAAATTATAATCTTAACAACACATACATACAAAAAAGTTGTAGAACAATCGACCACTAAAATTAAATCATGAATATATGAACATGAAAATTTTTGTAAAAAGAAAATTAAATAAATTATTAATTTAATAGCACAAATAAAAATATTTTATATATTAAATATATTGCTAAAACTGAAATTATTAATTGTTTCATGAATTTACTTTCATATTATTATACTTTGTGAATGAATGAATTAAAAATAACTACATGTTAATTTTTAATATGAATGACATGTAAAACTGAAAAAAATTCTAAGATAATAATAATCAAATAGAACAACATTTTAAACTAATATGGAAATAAGCCACATAGATTTGTAAACAGACACTTCAATAATTTTCCTTCACCCTTTCATCGATCTTGGTAAGTCTGTGAATCAAAGACATCTTAGGTTTTACAAATCTGATTAGAAACTACGTTAAACTTTAGGAAGCATTGATAATTTGTGTGTAGGATATGTTAAACACAGGAATAGAAGCATCAATGACCTTGCTGGAGTGGGCAATGAGTGAACTGCTAGGAATCTTGCAACGCTGGCACCAGCGTAGAGAGAGATCAAATCAGTAGTGGGTAGAGAGTGCAAATTACTTGAGATGCGTGGTGAAAGAAAAGACTTCATCCACCCGTTCTTTTGCTCGTTCAACACAAATCCACCTACAAGTCCTTTTCCTCCAGCTGCGACATAGTTTTCCTCCACCTGCAAGTTGTTTCTTAGACCTAGAGGCATCATTTTTCTCATATGCAGTTGTTAAAAATGATCGAATGAGTGGATAAAGAGTTTGTCTTTTTCTATTGACTTGTCAACGAATTAAACTCAAGTAAATAGAGTTTTCTCGCGAGATAAACACTATTAAACCGCCACGATATTTGGAAAAAAACGTAGCCGAATAATTTGGCGTTTATTTCGTCTTCTTCAGTGACTCATGATACATCGCCATTTTGGGGATATAACGCAGAGTTTTTGAACTATGCCTAGCTTAGCAGTACCATAAGTCTGGACTTTTTTAATCTGGATGATGTACTCATCCCAATTCACTTTCTTAGGTTCCCACACATTTAGTTCAAACTCCAATTCTGCTACCATCTTAGCTACCCATGTTTTAGTTTTAGTGAATTTAGAGATGTAACTCACCCCATGGGCCATCATAGCATCCACCCAATAAATAAAGACTCTGGCTATTGACTTGTCCCTTTCAACTTGATCAATAAATTTTTGATAAGCAGGGGAAGTAACATCTACTACAAAAGCACTACCTTGGACGGCTAATGCATTAGGATTCTGGAGGACATGGATATACTTTGCCATTAACTGTATGGTCAACTTCATCTCCCTTTTGTCTTTCTAGTCCTTCCAAATCCTATGTTCAATTTTCTTGTTAGTGGCATTGAAGATTTTCATGTCAACAACCTTAGTCTCCATTCCAAGGTTAGTTCTTTCTACCATGAAGCCTTGTGGCTGGACTTCTTCCTATTTTTTGTCATTGATGGATTTGTAGATGTTTGCTATCCAATGCTCCATTTTATCATCAACATCTAGCATAGCTTCAATTTTTGGTTTCTTACTCTTAGTAGTCCTGACAAGGTATTTACCCACCATATCCTACACTGGAAGGGTTGGCGCTGTACTTCTTACTGATTGATAGGTCAAACCAATTGGGAGTGGAAATATTGCTCTAAGTTTGGGGAGTTTGAGATCCTACTGGGTTCCCAACAACTAGTGCATTTTTACTTACAGTATTAACTTTGTCATTCACTTGCTTGTTTTGATCCATCTAGTCCATGACTTTCATAGGACTCTCGGTAGTGGATTCTATATTTGGTTCTCTTTCACTAAGCTCCTTATCTAGAATTACTACGACTTCCTTATCCTTTTTCCCCTTCTGACTCCGGGAGTGGGGTGATCCTTTGTGGTGTCTGAATTTGAACTTGAACTGGCTCCTTTGTATGGGGTTCATCTTCTTGTTATGAAACTTGTTCACTTATAGGGGAACATGGTGCAACGTTATCAGTATCAGGAGGTGGTATCACTGAACTGGAACTATTCGAGGTCATCTATGGGGGATACTTTGTTTCTTTCAGCCTTAGCCGCTTTTTCATTTTAAGCCAAGCTTTAGTTCTATCGATTAAAGGGATGGTTCTCGCATGAAGACCTTCCTCTTCTAGTTTATTCCAGTCCAAGTTGAGCATAGGAAGGACTTCAACTTGCTCTACGTACATAGGATCCAAGACCTCTTCATTCTCTGCATCTTCAATTCCTCAAACTTTCACTGAGAGCTTGAACTCCAAAATTTGCATTATTGTAAATTGAGACCACAGTCTCTCCCTTACTTGTAGATCATCTTCATAGTCCACCCAATAGTCATCTACATGGGGTTCATGAAAAAATGAAGGGCCGAGTTCAAATTGGAATTGGCAAAGTTCTTTCTATTAGATTGAGGTCGGGAAGAGTATAGTTGCAAATTCATAGTTTTTAGTTTCTTCTTTGAGACGGAAAGCATCTTGGATACTTTTGCAATGCTAATGGTCTAGTTCCATAGGGAAAATGTACCCTCAACCTTTTCTAATCTTGCAATTCTTATCAACCTTGGCAACTTGGCAACATACTTCAATCAAAGCATATTCGTCTAAACAATATCTTGGAAGCTTTAAAGGCTTCCCTTGAAAACCTCCAACTCTTAGATAAGTGAATTTGGGGAACTGTATAAAATAACTACCATAAATTGTAATCAATTGCATGGTCTACTCTAATAACCTTTTTGTTTTCTTTACTTTGTGATTCAAACACCAGTTTGGCTAGAAAAGTATCTTGAACTTAGTGGAAATCTTCAAAATTTCTCCTTTTTTGTAGTAACGGGTAATCATCATATATGGCCATATTATCTACCCATATCTCATGGGGTAAACCCTACCATTGTCTGCAAGAAGCCAAAACATAGAATGGATAGGATGATATATAAAACCTTGAAGTCCTGAAGACTTGAGAAAGCTCTTCACGCAGCTTGTCTGCAATGATTTCAGCCCAATCAATATATTTGTCCTTGTCAAGCACATCTTGGATGAGGAAATACATCCAGTTTTCCCACAAGAAGGCGTGTGAATTTCCCTTCACCCTATTTAGGAGAATGATCACATCTTTAACCCCTGGTATCATATGTTCTCCGGTAAGGGGTCTCAGCAAGTGAGAACCACCTTTCTCGGGTTTCAACAACTAGTTTTTAGCGATAACGCTATTATAATCCTTGGATTTAATTGTGAATTGGGAATACGACAAGATGATAGTCCAGATCTGATACACTTCTTTGGGTGAAATTCGTAGGGCTCCCATGATGGTAAAATGGTTCACATATACTAGAACTTCACTGTTAAAATTCCGGATGCATCTCTCGGCCGCATCATATTTGTCTCTACATTCTAATACTAGCTCAGGGCAGGGTATAGCTTCAAGAAAACCAGCGGCTTGGATAAGACCGCTTTCAGATAGACGTTCGGCCATGAAACCTGGGTGTAAATTCCTGAACCTACCCACTACCTTCTCAATTTCTTCATCTACAAGGGCTATATTCTTAACTTTGATAGAAAGCTCATCAGAGGGCCAAGTTTCTTTCCTTTGGGTAATTTAGGATGTGAGTTAGCCATGGGGATATACAAGTTTCCACTCACAACACTAGACAAGATGCAAAAAGAAACTAGACAATCTTTTAAAATTATTGGAAGAAACAAAGCAAAAAATTTAGGTGGAGAAGGAAAACTCACCACATATGGATTTCACGAAAGAACTTCTGATGAAGATACAATTTGCTATTCACCTCCGATTCCAAGCAGACACACCAGATTTGCTTTGTTCAAGAAATTATGGCTTTTACCAGAAAGGGGGGTTTTATGGTAATACATACCTAGAGGACATGCACACTACATGATCGGGAAAGTACCGATCTGTCAGGATCTCTTACTCATTAATGAGTGCCTTCACTTCCGCAAGTATTGAACTTTTTATCTTGTCATCACCTTAACCAATTGGTATTAATTGCATGTCTTTTCATTATTTTCGGAAAGATTGAATATCTCCATATTGCCACATATCTATAGGCAGGTGACTCTTAAGCTCATGAACTTTGAATCTTTGAACCATAACACAATCAATTCAAGATTCAAGTTCATCCCATCAAGAAATGTTAGGATAAAGTGCTCACTAAAACAAGTACGAAATGATTAATTAACGAACTCTTGACACACAAGACCGTGAACTTGAACTAACCTCAAGTGGTTCAAGGTTCAAGTTCGATAGAGCACCGAAATCCACGATAAAACACAACACTTAATGTTGGGTGTGTAATAGTAAAACGATGAACCAATGAACTTTGAACCAATAGGTTCAAGGCTCAAGTTCAAGGCTCTAACTCGATAAAGGCTGAACTTAAGAAAAGTTTCCCGACACTTAGAAAAGGCGACTTTGAACCTTTGAACTTTGAACTTTTGGTTCAAGTTCAAGGTTCAAATTTCTTATTCAAGACTTTTTTCAAATACTCAAGAAAAATAGTAGAACCAAGTACAAAATGTGGCTAACACTGTGTATGGCTCTTGCTTGCACTTTGCGTTTGTACCTTTTGGCCCGCGTTGCTCCTCGTCTCCTGATTACTTGTCCCCCGATTACTCCACTTTCTGTAATGTACTCCATTTGTGTTTCATACACCATTTGTGGGTCTGCTTCTGTTTTGGGCAATAATATTGAGGATGGAGGATGTCCTCCTTATAGGTACAACACTTTTTTATTTTTTATTTTTTATATTCCACTTAGTCCTTTGCCCTTTGATTTTAATTAAGTCTTCCTTTATTTCTTTTCCCTCACTTTCATCTTTTATATTTATGGAGTAAATAGAAATTTCCGTTCTTGTCTTTGTAAGGCTTTAGTTTAGGCCCATTGACGAAGCCTTTCAATGGTTTATTATCTAGAGTGGACAACTTGATTGCTCCATTTTCTCTCACCTCCATTACCTTGTATAGCCCCAACCATCTAACTTCAAACTTACCCGGTTTTATTTCATTCTTGCCATTATATTTGAGTACTAGTTGACCTTGTCTAAAGTTCATCTTCTTCAAGTGCTTATCATGCTAGAATTTGTGTCTCCCTAATGTGACCTCAGTCGCCCATTGAGGTAGTGTCATGATTTCATCCAACTTTATTAAAGCATTGAGTCTTTCCCTTAAACTCTCCACATCTCCTATTCTGTGTTCAACTACTAATCTTGAGCTTAGTACTACATATTCCATTAGCATGACAACTTCTTGTCTGTACATTAAATGAAAGGGGGTTTGCTCTGTGGTGGCCTTATAGGTAGTCATGTACACCCATAGGACTGCTGGAAGTCTTTCCTCCCAATCTCCTTTTTCAACTCCACAGGTTTTGTACAAAATTGTGACAAATATTTTATTTTTAGATTTTCTTTGACCATTTGCCCTAGGATAGTAGGCACTCGAAAAAGAATGAAAGATTTTGTACTCACTTGCCATTGTTCTGATTGTTTGGTTTACAAAGTGTACCCCTCTCTCACTTGTCAACTGTAGTGGTATGCTAAACCTTGTCACTATTTGCTCATAGAGAAATTTGGTTGTACTAAGAGGTGTATTGTCTGGGAGTGATCGTGCCTTTACCCATGTTGTTAGATATTCTCTTGACATGAAGAAAAGTCTTTCAAAAGCATATAACGTGTTGGCCTTCTTTGAAGCTTTTCAAAGTGGTAATGTATTGCAAAAGATCGACTTGGAAAGCTTGTTTGATCAAGATTAATTTTATGAGACCTAGGTTTATGTTCTTCATTAAATACTTATAAGTTTTTTAAAATGCAGATTTGTCAAATGAGCTAACAGTAAAACTAGGGGACTTGGGTTATTCTCTTTGTTAACTCCTTTTTATTGTAAATGGAGGGATTGAAGCTGGTGTCACTTTAGGCTTTAAGTATCAGATCAAACTTATAGGTATGCATTGGGAAATTAATAATCAACTAGCATTCAACATTAAGATGAAAAGAACTCTTTTAGAAATGGATAATATATTGGCCTTTTTTTGAAGATTTAAAGTGATAAAATAAAAGAGGCCAAAGAACTGCTTGGAAATCTTGACCTATCAAGATTAGTTTCTGGACACCCAGGTTCATTTCCTTTACATACTATCCTTTTAGTCATAAGCTATTATTCACTTATTGGCTTTTGTTATTTAATCAACCAATTCCTAAAATGCATATTTTCTGGAAGAGCTAGCCACTAAGTTACAGGACTTGGGTCATGTTCAACACTAACTCACTTTGATAAACTGAAAGGTTATATTTGTTTGTCAAGCTTAACCAAGTGATTCATGAAGGTTTGGATAACAAAATGAAAAATATTACTGATAAACAGGGAGACATGACCTTGCATTTAGCTGTAAGGGAAGGGTATCTAGATCTGTTGAGGATTTTGGTTAAGCTGGATAGGAAGAGTATCTAGATCTGGTGAAGATTTTGGTTAAGTTGGATGAAACTTCGTGTGATGCACAAGTAGAGGATAAATTCCACTAAAATCTGCCAAGTATCAGGTTTAACGAAGCTGTAGAGTTACTAATCACTCCCACTTCAAATGCCCTGCACTACATTGCGTAGCTTAACCTAGTCAAACTTATTGAATATATAATGGAGGGAAGAAACGCTTGTCACTCTGCTCTCTATGCCCTGAAGACAATGGTGCCACTATTCCAATTTCTTTTACAGAGCCTGGTGTAGAGTCATATATAGGGCAATTGGAGGAATGACCGTGTGCAACCAACCAAATGTATGCTTAAATATTTATATCATATTTTTTTCCCTTCAGCATTATATAACTCAGCTTACCTTAAGCGCCAGGCTTGTCAGAGCACATAGTTTAATACACAACATGAAGGGTAGTTAGGGTAATTTTGGGTTTCTCTAAGACCATAATTTATACATTTGTCTTTGCTTCTTTTTCTTCCCAGCTTGTGGCTCTTCTAAGACCGGAAGACTCTTCTCTATTCCTTACAAAGGAAATTTTCTTGACGCTTCCAAATCCCTAGTCAAAATACACAAACAAAAAAAATGATCTTCAAGCATTTAAATTTGAACAATGGATGGGCACAACCATTTTTTGCTTTGTTAAACAAATAAATGAATTAAGATTTATTTATAAATATCTTATTCTTATCAATGTTCAAAATGGACTGATGCAACAACCATAGGAAGACAGGTGTTGGTTCATCTAAAAATAAATATATATACAATGGCATGCTGCTACCAACGCTAGAGAAGAAAATGGGGCGAAGTTTGGAGAAAAAAGTATCAAGTAGAATGAAACTTGAATTGTAGTTAACCCCATGCTGTGTGACTTTCAGGAGATTTTTCCTATTTGGAATTCATTTATTCATTTGGTCAACAAGAGAAACTTTTAACGAAGGCACCAAAGCATGTGCTCGCTATTTTTTAATCTATTACTTCTTTTCCATACTTCTCAAAGTTTTTATGTTTTTAATCTTTCTTTTCTATCATAGTAATTGCCTTGTGTGAGGTATTCTTTATCACTGGATTGATGGCCACTTAGATGATACATGATGAGTTGAGTTTACACTAAATAAGGTAAGAGCTTTTGGACTCTATGTGGGACAATATTATTTTTCAATCCATTTCATGTGTTTTTCATCATTTTGTAAGGTAATCTCTCAGATGTATAGACAATAGTTGCTGACATTGATGGTAGAATGTTATAGCTATGTTAAAAAGTTACCTTTTCTGATGGAATTGAACTATGAGGAAAAACGATCTATTTTGATGGACTTGAACTATGTTGAAAAATGACCTATTCTGATAGAAGAATGATATCAATTCTATTTTTCTAGAGCATATATAAGAAGAGGTTTTTTTTTCAAATTTATATTTATTTTGACAAAACAATTCTATTTTATTCTATCAAGAATGTCACTTTAAACATATCTATTTTTATATGTAGTGTACCGAAGCCTTATCTTTGAGCTTCTATAATATTAGTTGTACTATAATTATTAATACTATTAGAAATTTACTCTCTTAAAATAGGATACTTCAGACTGTATAAAAATGATATATTTATAAGATTGTTGGAAGTTACTAACAAATTTATTTTAAACTGTCACAATTTACAACCTATAGCAAATGTTTGCAAACCAAAATGTGCTTTGGAAAATTTGAAAATATTACTTGCAAAATATATGTTTTCTATGTGCATATGTTTGCTAAGTACATCCAACTAAGGGATAAAGTTGAAAGCCAACATTGATTGCAACCATTTTGGTCCGGTTGGTTGAAAATCACAGGTTGAAGGGAAAAAGAAAGATGGATCCTCTACCTTAGAATGAGAAAAGAGATCAAAATTGAAAATCAAATGACAAAAAGTTTTGTTTTAGTCATCTCATTCTTCTCCGGCTTCACCAGAAGCACAAGATTGAGATGAAGAAAAAGAAATGGTCATCCTTTCACCTCCACAATGGCTAAAAGCCAAAGGATCTATCGCAGATGAGCCTTTCTTATCTACTTTGGACATTGATTTGGATTCTTTTTCTACAGCTTTTGTACCCATCATTCGCTTCTCAGAAGTGAACCTTTCAGTGGTACCTATTTCTTCTGCGACTCCTCCTACCCTCACAACAAAACAATGTGAGGATTTGGAAAATGTTTTTGAGACCTTATCTACTTTTCCTACTCCTATAGAAGGTCAAGTTTCCCAACTTAATACTTCAGTTGCTGGGTTCGAAATGTTTGTGATAGAGTCATCTTGGAAAGCACTTATGATACCAGCTGTGCAGACAGATGCATGCATCACGACAACATAAATACAATTAGGATAAATGTCTGCATAGCAACCATCCCAATCTCCACTGAGGAAGATCTCAATTAGCCAACAAGTTTTAATAGTGTTACTGTGAAGAAGAGGAAGATAAAACTCTCACGAGATAATCTTTTTCCTAATAAGAATAAATCAAAGCTTCCAGTACACAAAGCCAAGATTGTCTCATAGATTCTTCTTGATTCTGAGAAACTTAACTATACTGAGATCGCAGAACCCTTGGTAGACAAATGGCCTGAAGTGCTTCATCATTCAGATTACAAGTTCACAAAAATCGAACTTGGTAAACAGTTGTGGTTGGGATGTCAGAGGGATGCTGAGGATGCAGTTTCTACCTTGTCCCAACAAAATGTTGAACTCTGGGAAAGAAGGAATCAGCTCAAGCTGGAGAATACTCGCCTTCATGAGATTATTTGTCAGCACTCTTCATAATTCATTGTCACCACACCTCATTCTGAACTGGTGAACAAAAGAGCTGAAGCAACAAAGGGTTGGTTCAAGAAAATTGTCACAAAAGGAGTTCAAGCCATAAGGGATGCACACAAAGTCCTTGGATTCCTTAGAGGTATTGTATCCAAGCTCAAAGATACACACTTGTCCTTCAACCAAGAATTAAAAACCTTGGACGAAGATTTGAACATCTGGAACAAAATGCAAAAAACAGACTTGGATGTTTTGACCACATGAAATCATCGCATGCCTAAAAATATTTTATGAATATCAAGGGTTCATGGTCAACAATGTACTGGAATAGAAGGGCTAGTGACAGAGGCGCAAGAAGCCTGTAGAAGATTTAATGTTGTTGAAACTAACATAATAGATGACCTTGATCAGATGGGATGTAAAATGTTCACCAAGGATAATAACCTACTGTTAAAGGAAACCATAATCTCATAATTCACCAATAGAATCAACGTGGAATTTGAAGCGGCTGATTTTGTGGTTCATGTTATGAATAAATTTTTAACCTATAAATTTACAGCAAAGCACTTGTGGCAATTTATCGAAGAGAATTACTAGGCCATTAATAAATGCAATGCCACAGTTATCAAGGTGAATGCAGTCACACAAAACACAAGAACTCCCAATCCTGTAATCATCTGCGATTGCATCACCAAGTACAAGGCCTTAGCTGATAATCTACAAGATTGATGCAACAATTTCACCATTGTCTTCATTTTTCTTAGATGTGTTTTCAACTTTTTGCTTGTAAATTCATAATACATGCATGCAATTGATTTGTATGTAATCAAATTACACGTACCTTCAATCATGTAATTTTTGAAGTCTTCTTTCTTGTTTGAGTTAGTCAAGGTGGTTGAGTTTCTCCCCCCCTTTTCTCCCTTTTTCTCTTGTTCCTTTGCCTATATAATTGAGTGTCTTCTATTGTAAATATTGTTTTTTTATATGCAAGAAAACTCTGCAGAAGTTGTGCAAATATAACTGTGTTTGTTTGTGCAAGTTTTTAATGAGAAGTGAATAAAAGAAGCAATTTCTTTCAAAACTTTGTTTCAGAATGATTGTGGTAGTACAAATTGTAAGCTGTGTCTATAATTTGTGTTACTTTCTTGAATTTCACACTTGATTTTATTCAGAGCATTTATGGAATAGTTACTTTCATGTTAGGGAATTGAAATAACTTAGATTAAATTTGGAAATCATCATTTGTGGAAGTCTATGTGCTCCATTTGTGGTGGTGGGATTTCAATTAGAAATCATCTACTTTTGGAAGTCTTTGTGCCCCAATAGTAGAAACTCATATTTGGCGAATTGTGTAGGAGTTTGTGAGCTCCCTATTCAACCTTATAGCGTAGAAAATAGACATAGATCTAAGATGGTACGCTTAGAATCAGCTTGTCAGTTGATCTGAGTTCATCGTTATCTTGCCCATTACTTGATTTGTAAGTAATTTTATTCTTTCCTAAAAAAAGAGGAAAGAATATTGGTAACCCCCTTTTTAGTTTCTCTAAATTTCATTCTAACCTTGAGTTGATTGAAGTAATAGTGAGAATGAGGAGCCTTCTAGCTAGGAGAGACTGTCTCACATACTGTGGTTGGAACTCTTGTTTTCTCATAGAAGTCAACAAAAAACTGTCAGTTGCAAAATATTCACTTGACAAGTGGGGTAACCATTAGTCCTATTTACGGTTATGAAGTTGAAGATTCTACAAAGGGACATGTGAAAATGTTTGTTTCATTAGTAGATAACAACATTGAGTTCCAACAGTTTGAGGATTCCTGAGTTAGTGATATGGAAAATTATGACAACATGCTAACTACCTTTGATGGTAGTCTTACATCAATTGGGAGTAGTGTGGATATGGGTAATGTTGGGTCTAATTTTCAGGACAACAGTCCCTTATGTGAGTATGTTGATAATGTTGCGAATAGTGTGAGCGCAAAAGATTTAATTGATACCACTACTAGTCTAGACTTTCGTGGTGAGAGTGTTGTTTTTGAAGATTGTGAGGAGGATATGAGTATTGACAGTTTTGATTTTTATGGCAACACTTAATAGTGTTGGGTCAGTGTAGGGGACAACAATCTTCTCATGCGTAGAAGACGAGGGCATGGAGTCACTTGGTGATAACACCCATGATTTGAGTGTTGAGGAGTTACACAATGGAGATTCATGCCATAGTGATGTTGATCTACATGTTGACATTGAGTCATGTATGCAACAATAGGAGATAACAGAGGAGTCTCAATTAGACACTGTGGATATTAGTTTTATGAGCATCTCTAATGACTTGTATGAGGATGTTTCATGCTGCAACAGGTCTAGATTATCATGTCAAACATTGAGTGATCACTCAGAGTTGTCTTGGGATGATGATAGGTCCTAGGATCATGTTTTACAAGGACTTATACTTGAGGAGGAAGAAGAGATTTGTGAGGAGTTGGGCATAGAAACGACTTCCACTTTAGATGAGTTGTTTGTAGAGGTACACAATAGCAGTACCTCGTTGATGGACATGTGCAAGGTTATTAGCACACTTGATGTTAGTGATCATGTGGTGAGCAGTGAGGATACCATTTTTTATCACAATGGAGTTAGTGAATTAGAGAGCTTATGTAGGAGCTAGGGTTCTAGATAAGTGAAGGTGAGCGATAGTGATATTTTTTGAGTTCTTGAGCATTATGATGCTATCTGGCAGATGTTAGCTGTATTTGGTTGGGGCGCTTCTATGTCAAATGACCATTGTGGTAGTTACCTTTCTCTGGCAGAGATTCTATCACTTTGAGAGGTTGTCAGGATCTTGAAGCATAACTATTTATAATTCGTAATTGAGAGGGATTACTTTCTTTAGCGGGGTAGTGCTTGTTATGAGGCATTGTTAGGTAAAGAGGAGGTGTTTGAGCTCACCCATGAGCTTAAGGCAACTTTTGGGGTGTTGGAGAGCACCCGATTAGCTCTCCAAGAGTCACAGTTGCAATTGAGAGAGGCAGTTGTGGAGTTGGAGCATGTATAGTCTACACTAGCCCCAGATCTAGTTAAGCTACATATAGTGGTGGTTGTTGGTGAGTTGACTTTCACTAATAGGAATGATGGATGTGATGAGGATGTAGAGACATCCATCCTTGATATGAGTGTAGTAGCTTTAGATGAGATGAGTGCATCAGTAGAGGACTGCAAAGAGCTTTCTATTGTACAAGGTCCAGTAGTTAGTAGCACATTGGCAAATGATGTGAAACAGGTTATTGAGAGTCTTGATGTGACAATAATGGATTCTTCAGAGATTTTTGTGCCAATTCTTGTTACTACTCCCTCTTCTTCACAAGACTTGGGCAGTGTATCATCTAATTTGGAGACGAGCTCTCATGGGGATTTGTTTCCTTTTCTCGGAAGTAAATCTATTACTTCATCTCATACAATTGATAGCAATAGACACTTGGTACCATCATAGTTTCAAAGGGATTAGTTGTGGGTTGCAGGGGAATAGGTTGATGCTTCTTCATATAATTTCTATTGCACAAAGTCATTTATGAATATCTGCTTGAGAGTCCGAAATTCTAGGAGGGACTATTTAGAGCTTCTAAGGGTATTCTCATTCAGGGTTCTTGCAGAATTTAATTTTCGCTAGGAAAGATTGTAGAGACTTTGGCTACAATGCCTCCTTACAAGGATTTTGTGGTTGGGTTTGCTGAGAGGGTTGCTTGTGATCCCTTGTCCAACCAACTGTTTGGAGACAGAGATTGGAGCCATCTCTTGGTTCTTGATTTGATGATGATGAGCCTTTGACAAAGATCAGAGCTTTTTTTCACAACTATACAGTGAGGAGTGCTCATCATTTCTCTTTTGATCAATAGGTAGAGGAATTGGTTTCTCATAGGCATCAGTTGGCTCCAAGTTCATACCATCTTTAGGGGATGGATTTGCACCATCTGTAGTTGATGGGGTTAGTTTTTGCAAGTTAGCAAGAGGCTACTTGCAGAGTCAACATGTCTGTGACAGTTTTATAGAGGATGGATATCAGGGTTATTGTACAGATGCTTTTGGGAGTACTAGTTTCTATTGAATAGATAGACTTCATACTTGCAAAAGATTCGTTAGGTGTATAGGGAGTTTTAGTCTAGCAGATGATATTAGGTATCCATAGCTCCTTGTTATGGATGGATATGATTTTTGTCTCTATTAGGATCTAGGTGGAGATAGGATTAACATTGCAGATTGGGTAGGTTGCCACTGTTGGTATGCTGACTGAATGTTCATGATAGCTTTGTGGATATTATTATTGTCACAGGAGTTTGTAGGTCACACTGGGGGCATTATACATATTTATCCTTGGGATCCAGGTGGATCATTATGTTTCGTTGATTCTTGGGATTGCTTGAGGACAAGCAATCTTGGGTAGGGAGGATTGTAATGTCCCCTTTATAGCATGACCATGATAGTGTATGAATTTAGCCTATTACTAGATCTTGGAGATGGTTTGAGGCTCCCCCTCCCCCCGGACCATACCCTTCAGTTCGAGAAAACTTTTCTCTTGTGAGGTGCTCTTAGATTTCTCTTGTTTTGGCTTTTTGCTTTCTTGTTTTTGTTTTTTGTGCGGACACTGTTTGGTGCTCCCCTTGCTAGTTGTGGCCTTGTACACTCTTTAGTCCTTTAGACCCATTTGTGGTCTCTTGTTGGACATTAATAAAATAATCTTATCTTGTAATAATACTCTTTGCAGATTTTGACTTCTTCATTGTGCTTTGGAATGTGTTGGGAATTTATGAGTTCCTTTAAAGAACGTTTCAATGCTTTGTATTCTGTGCTAAAAGGCGGGGACATATTGCATGTGGAGCTTCTAGGCAGATTTTTCGTTGTGAAACATGTTTCCTTAATTCTTTGAAATTAGTGCACTGGGTGTATTTTGCATCAAATGGTGGGCAACTTTCTTTCCATCCTTCATTGTAGGCGTTTTGCAGTGGAGCTCTTTCATGGAACATTCCATGACTTTTCCATTTCCTCCCTGGGTCAATTAGGAGCATCCTATGGATTGCATCTTTGTGTTGGAAGCTTAATGACAAAATCTTATACCATATTTCTAACCATGTAGGATATGCATTCTAACACTCATGAAGCTCAGGGATGACACATTTTTATCTTGGGACAAAGCATGCTCTGTATTTTGGAGCTCATGAGGAACATGATTTTATACCTCAGATTAGCATAGAAGGATTTTAACTTTCAGACTATTCTCTAGGTAATTTATGTTTGTACTCTTTCTAGTATACAACCCTGCAACAGAATTCCATGCACAATGATCATGGGCACGAACCGGGTACGTTGAAGAATTTTCTTTATACTGTGGGTGCTGAGTTTAAACATTTCCTTGTAATTCATTCAAACTTTTTTGCCTTTTTTTGTCCAACATCAAATTACTTAGGTCAAATTCCTTCTACTCAACACCTACCAAATTTGCACATATTCTGGTTTGATTTCTACCTTTCTTACTTGGGGTGCACATTATGCACATTAATGGGGTTCTTTCAATCTTGACCCAAATCCATCATTTCTAAACCAAATTTTTATTATTTGATCTCTTTTTCAATTTGGGCATAACAAGACTTTGTAGGAGATTCAAGGATTTCCTTGGATATTATTTAAACTTCATTCATTCAAATTCACAACCTCGACTCGAGAAGACTGCCAATCCTAGAGGCCTAAAAAGCAAGCAATTACAAGGGAAAGAACCTTTAGAGGAACCAACACCAGAGCTACTAAGAGAGGAAACAAAAGTGGCCAAATAAACCAAAAAAGATGGGTCCCATCTTTGACGATCAATGTGTGATTAGGTCACATAGGTAGCTTGATCTAGAACGGAGGCTACTTTTGGTCATATATTCTAGACATCATGTGCAATCCACTCAATTTAATATTGCGAATTATGACTCCCAAATTGATTTGACACAAAGGTAAGAAGATTCAAATGTTTGCGACCAATCATTATATATCAGCTATATTTAGGATCTCCAAATTGGAATTTTTGAGGGTGATTTAGATTCTTAATGTTTTCTAATTGATATATGACTTGCATTATTTTATGCCATGTTAGGTTTGCCGAATCACAATTTGCTTCTCATACAATCTTCTTAAGATGACTTGTGAGTGTGAAAGAGGCCTTGAGTGCTACGGTCATAACACCTTGTTGAGTGTATAGAGGCAGTCAAATATAAAACAAGCCCAAAAAGTAAGAGCATAGATCCTTCATGATGAGTGGTGGGATTGTATGGAATCAGATTTGAGTCTTACTAAGTTGATCATGAGCATGATTAGGTATGGTAATACTAATCGTCCATGTCTAAGTTAAATTTATGATGGCATGGACTCCATGGTGGGGAAAATAAGGGCAATAATATAGGCAAAGAAATATGACCCAATGGAAACATTTTTCAAAATTGCATAACAAATTATTTTTGTCATTTGGAACAAGATGACCAGCCCCTTACATATCTTAGAATTTGCTTTAGCGCCAAGGTATTGTAGCAAAAAAATACCTACATTGCCAAAGAGGGTGGCACTGTATAGGAAAGAAGAATTTATTGCATATTTTGAGGCACATTTCACCTTCCTTAAGCTGGCTGGCTGGTCTTGTCCTTGGCCGGCCATATAAGCCTGGTGAGCGATGTGAGTATTCTAGATGAAGGTGCCTCGGGTTCTGCTGGTTATATTTTCTATTTGGGGTTGCATATGTCTGCTTGTTATCATGGTGTGTTTTAAGAGCAGATCGGATATCATTTTGGCTCCCGATTGCCGGTTCTGAGTGCAAGGTTAGTCTTATATTCTCTAGATTTAATGGGTATGTTGAAAATGGCAATGCAATATATTTTGAAGATCTGGGTAGTTCTTATTTTGATGTTGTAATGTAAATCAGTTGTGAAAATGTTGCCGGGTGTGGGTGTCTCTGAATATTGTTATTTGAGGAATAAATTTGTTTTAGTTATTTGCTGCAACTAAGTTTTTGGTAATACCTATCTCTCGATCTTTCTTTACTCCAAAACAAACTCAAAACAGAAAGCAAACAAAAAACAAAATAAGGGTGTATATCACATTGTGTAATGCTGATGGGGTTAGGCATTTTGAAGTGAGTTTAAAGTACCTTCTCATTGTTAGGAAGGCATTTTGATAGTATACACAATTTCCTCTAGTCAACAATTGTATTATACAGAAGTTTGAAAAGATATGTGTGATTATTAGTGTGTCCTTTATGTGACTGTGATCTGAAGTTTCTCCCGTGTTTCCCAATTTCTTTAGGTGCTTTGGTACATGCTACCTTCTCAGAGAGTATTATCAAATTTCAAGTTTAGATTATATTGAAATAAAAATTTATGTTGAAAGTATGCAAACAGCATATTATTATTTTTGCTTTTATATTTTACCCTAGTAATCTCTACAAAGATAAATTTGTGTGTAATTGTATTTTCTAATCATGGAATAGTTGTTAACTATTAACATTTTTCATTTATGAGCATT
The DNA here is from genome assembly GCA_028749045.1 of Cupressus sempervirens. Taxonomy (NCBI): domain Eukaryota; kingdom Viridiplantae; phylum Streptophyta; class Pinopsida; order Cupressales; family Cupressaceae; genus Cupressus; species Cupressus sempervirens. Next base: position 50,125,777 of record CM053790.1, on the reverse strand, counting down.
GATTGCTTGTGCCATGACAGGTTGAATGCCCAAAGTATCCAGGATTTTGTATAGCTCGTCAAAGAAAGGATTATCCCTTTATAGAGATGTTTCACAGCCCAATGCAGGTATGCAAATAATTCCTGAGACTTGTTAAGTCTTTCCTTTTTCCCATTGTGCTTTACCTAACTATCGCAAGTATGTTTTTCTTTGGATTGATAATTATGCATACAAAACTAGTTTTAAGCCGACAAATTGTTTATATTTGAATGCTTGACCGATTGTTAGTTGATAATATGGATAACTAATGATATTATTTTCTAATAATAGATTAGTAATACTGGAATATAATAAAAATGATGTATTCGATATGGAAGAATTATTGTATTAATTTAAATCTACCATTTGCTCCACGGGGACATATTGTGTCTTTTTGCACTTGCATTCATCCTTGGACAGTAGGGGGACAGGAACATGCCATCTCCAAAGGCGTCCTTTTTTGCAAAAAAGATACTGTCCTCGAAATGTGTTTTCAAGCCTGGAGGAAACTTGGGGATAACAATCCCCTTGTCTACCCTAGAGATGGATTTGTGTCCCTAAAGGCCCAAAAGAAACATCCAAACATAAAAAACTAGTTTTTTAATGTTTTTGGTTGACCACATGTGCATTGAAAAAGTCAAAATCATATGAAACCCTATTTGAGCCATAAAAAGAGTAAAAAAGGTAAACACTTAAATCATTTTACAAATTTACCCTACTTGCCAAGAAGAACTTAAGAGCAGCGACAACTAGTGAAGAAATTTTTCATTTTAGATTTGCAAGAGGAGGTTTTGCCATCAAACCTTCTTCACTCCAGGTATGTTTCTCATTTTCTATTTGTTTTTTTAAAGCATTTTGGCCATTTGTTTTCCGTTTTTTTATTTGTATTGCAACACATAGGGAGGTGTAAGAAATGATAAGATTGAGCAAGGAACGAGAAACAATCCAAGTAAGTTAAGTGTGAAACAATGTTACCATAAGATAAGCAAAATCCAAGAGCATGCACCAAGATGGTTCAACAATGGAGACAAGGATTTATAAGGGGAAAGCAAAGAAAACCCCTTGTGAGTATTATGAATGAAGGCAAATGCCTAGAGAAGAGAGAAAGAGAGCGTTGGAGCAAAAATAGCTCAATACAATAACATCAAGTGCTAAGAGTGAAGAAGAAAGAAGGAGGAGCATCTCTTATATAGAGATGAGAAAGGAGTTGCATTTGTAACTCCCATTTCTATGAATGCCACATTCATAATAGGTGTGTGCAAAGTGTCACAATCCTCTTAAGGAGGATAAACTAAATAAATGAATAAAAAAGAGTTGTCCTTACATGTGGAATAAAGGACAAACAATGACATGTCCTCCACATGTACATGTGTACCATAGGACAAACTACATTTAGAGATTCTTGGAATATCCCAATTAATACATCCAAGGAAAGATTAACCTTTCTAACACCCCCCCTTAATCTTTACTTGGGGAGTTTACATCAATGGGTTGTAAACCCAAATTTTTACAATGGAACTGAAATCTCTCTTTAGAAAGTGGTTTGGTTAAACTATCAGCCACTTGATCTTCTCCTTTACAATAAAGAAGAGTAATTTGCTTGTCTTCAACTTGTTCTTGAATGAAGTGATGTTGAAGTGAAATATGTTTGGTTCGTGCATGAAAAACTGGATTTTTTGCCAAGGCAATAGCACTTTGATTGTCACAATGTATAGGGGTAGGTGATTGTTGAGGTAGACCCAAATCTTCAAGAAGTCTTCTAATCCATAAAGCTTCCTTAGCTGCATTGGTACAACCTTTGTATTCAACTTCAGTTGAGCAAAGAGAAATAGAGTGTTCTTTGAGCAAAGGGAAAGGAGTATTCATATCAGCCAGTAATTTAGTTCCTAGTTCACATGGAATTGAAACATGGTTAGAGTCATTCATCTTAAATTTTTCTAAAAGATCATAAGCATACTTGCTTTGAGAAAGAAAGATACCCTTAGGAGTTTGGCAAATTTGCATACCTAAGAAGTAATGTAAGATACCTAAATCAGTCATCTGAAATTTCTGTTTAAGTTGGAACTTGATATCAGAAATCAAAGCGTCTGAACTAGAAGTGAGAATTAGATCATCTACATAAACAATAACAATGATAATATCATCGTTAGTATGTTTAATATACAAATTAGGATCATTCTTACTTCTAGCAAAACCTTGAGAAATAAAGAAAGAATTAATTTTAGAATACCATTCTCTAGGTGATTGTTTAAGACCATAAATAGATTTGTTCAATTTGCAAACCAGAGTTTCACTACCTTTCTTAACAAATCCAGGAGGTTGAGCCATATAGATTTCTTCATGTAAATCACCATTTAAGAAGGCACTTTTAACATCCATTTGATGAATGGGCCAGTTCATTTTAGATGCTAAAGCAAGAACTAATTTGATAGTAGGCATTTTAGCAACAGGAGCAAAAGTTTCATTATAGTCTAATCCTTCAATTTGTGAAAAACCTCTAGCAACTAGTCTAGCCTTAAATTTACTAATTTCATTATTAGTATTCAATTTTGTTTTGTATAACCATTTACATGAAACTATATTCTTGCCATGAGGTAACTTGACTAAATCCCAAGTTTGATTAGCGATTAAAGAATCATATTCCTCTTGCATGGCTTTCTGCCAATGAGGTTGAGAGTTAGCTTGATCAAAAGACTTAGGATCGTTAGAATTCATAATAGTAGTCATCAAAGCATAATTACAATAATTAATCCTTCTATGTTTAATTCCACCAAATCGAGAAATGTAGTCGTCACCTTCATTGATTAAGTTTTGAGCCCATTTAGGTTTACGTTTAGTTGCAATAGAATTATCACTAGAGGAAGAATCATTAGTAATAAAAGCATCATTAGTAGCTACTTGAATATCATGACTTGTAGGAGCAGAAATAATAGGTGGAACTTGAGTTGAAGGGTTAAGAGGAGGAGTAGGGTTAAGAGGAGGTTGGTCCTCCACCAGCACAATTTTAGTGCCACTGAATTCTGCATCATGTGTAGTAGAACAGTCATGGACTCCATTTTCTGCAATACAAACATCTCTAGCAACTTGAACTTTGTTAGTAGTGGAATCATAAACACGATAACCTTTAGTATTTTCATCATACCCAACAAACATATAAGGAGATGACTTAGCATCTAATTTATGCCTTTTCTGTTTAGGAGTATGAACATAAGCAATAGATCCAAAAATCTGCAAATGATGTAAATTAGGTTTCCTACCAGACCAAGCCTCTTCTGGAGTAATAACCTTGAGAGCTTTGGTAGGAGTCTTATTAAGAATATAAGTTGCTCAAAACATGGCTTCAGCCCAAAATTTATAATGCAGATTCTTAGCATGCAACATGCTTCTAGCCATTTCAACAATGGTCCGATGCTTTCTTTCCGCCACACCATTTTGTTGTGGTGTATAAGGAATAGTAAGCTCGTGTTTAATTCCACATGATTTCAAATAAGAATGAAAAGCATTATTCACATATTTCTTTCCATTATCAGTTCTAAGAATTTTAAGTTTAAAATCAGATTGCCTCTCAACATATAACTGAAATTCAATGAATATATCAAGAACTTGATCCTTGCTATGCAAAAAATAGATCCAAGTTCGCCTAGAAAAATCATCAACAAAGGTAAGTGCATACCGAGAACCTTGGATGGAGTTATTCTCCATGGGGCCCAATAGGTCACTATGGACAAGATGCAACTTATGAGTTGCTCGCCATGATTTTCCAGTTGGAAATGGCTCCCTATGCATCTTACCACTCATACAACCTGTACAGGCAATCTTAGAAGGAATAATGTGAGGCAAGCCATCAACCATATTGTGCTTTTGCATGAAAGTAATATAATCTGAATTTAAATGGCCAAGTCTTTCATGCCATATATTGAAGTCAATAGAAGTATGTAACGAATATCGTGAACTAGCAAATTCATGGAATTTAAACAAATTGTCATTATCCATTTTAGCATGAGCAATCACTTTTTGAGTTTGAGGATCTATCACATAACATGTATCTTTGTAGAATTCAACTTTATAGTCCTGACATAACTGTGAAACAGAAAGCAAATTAGTTTTCAAATCAGGTACATATAATACATCATGCAATTTACCATTAGGAATAGTTACATCACCTAAACCTTCAACTTTACAAGTCTGATTATTAGCTAACTGAATAGGAATGTTAGCAATATCAGGTTGTAGAGAATCAAAAATTTCTTTATGAGAAGTTACATGTTGTGATGCACCACTGTCAACAATCCATTCTAAAGATCTACAAAGATTAAAGCTACAAGTAAAAGCATGACGAGAATTAGAACTAGTAGAGTTACCTTTTTTATGATTTGATTTTTGATTATTGTTACTATTGTTCATAGGTTTTTTATCATTTTGCTTTTTAAAACAGTTATTGACAATATGACCATCTTTGCCACAATAAGAACAATGAGGTTTGGAATTGGAATGATTCCTTTGATTATTAGTATTGCGATTGTTATTATGATGATTGTTATTATTGTTATATTTCGCATGAAATTTATTGTTGGAATTATTTGAATTAGTATTATATTGTTTGTTGTTATTATTATTATTATTGGAACGAAAATTATTATTTGAATTTCTAGACACAAATGCATGTTCAGTTGATTTAAGGGTACCAAACTGAATTAGCTTAGCTTCTTCCTGTCTTAATAAAGTTTGAAAAATAACATAAGTTAACTAAGAAGTTAAAGTAGGAATAGCAAACTGTGCATGAATATTAGTTATAAACTGTTGAAACTGTCTAGGAAGACACTTTTTAAGAATAAGATGAATTAAACGAATGTCCTCTAATTGAACACCTAAGGCAATAATTTGGCTTTTAAGAGAGTCAAATTTTAACAGAAATTCATCCATACTCTTAAAATCTGCATACCTAAGATCTTCAAGTTGATCCTGCAACTGTATTTTGCGGTATTCATCTCCACTGTCATACTTGGTTTGCAAGATGGACCATGCATAATGAGCTTTTGAACAGTGAGCAATTAACACATATAAATCTGGAATAATGGAAATACCAATTAAACTTAAAGCTTCTTCATTTTTAGATTTCCAAGTATCTTTTTCGTCTTGGGTAGCCGCTGAACCAGGTTCAAGAGAAGGATCAGTCGCTATTTCGAAGAGGTGTTTAAAACGAAAAATGAATGAGATATGAGTTTTCCAAGAATGATAATTAGAATAACTAAGTTTTATTTCTGGAATTAAGGTTGACATTTTTATGAACAAAAATGCCCCCCCTAATAGAAATATGACTTATACGTTAACTTGAATAAAAAAAAATGTGATGATGAAATTGAACAAAAAATAATAATAATTCTGCAACAAAACGGTAGTACAAGGATAAACTTGAAACAGAATCCTGCAGAAGCGTTATTAGGAGGATAATAGCCTAAAAAAGACAACGAATCTAATTTTCTATATTTAGGATGCCTATATTAATGATACCTAATGATATGCCAAATAAAAAAAATGATTGAAGGCAACACAATTGCATGCAAGAGGGAAACGAAATTCAAACGCTTCTAATGATAAAAATAGCACCCAAAACATTTAAGATGCAACACTTGGAACAAAGTTAAAAACGAATCTTCAGAAAAAATAATAATGAAAGTGACACGTATCAAAAAGCGTCACATGCATCAACTCAGGATTTCAATGAAGATTCAGGCCACAGACCTGACCTCGAGGGTTTCAATCAAGGCGGAAAACCCTACCCCGAGGGTTTCAATCAAGATTTAGGCGGAAAACCCTACCCCGAACAATCACTTAGATGGATCTCAATGCTATTAAATTGAACAATTTAAATGCTGAGATGAAACGATTAAATACAAATGTTTTGAGACTACTATATACGGCCTCTGTGTGGCATACTGAATCAAAAATGCACTGCCGAATGCGCGTCCCCAGCAAAAATCAACATCAAATTCAGATCTATATGAAGCTTTTGGCCAAACGTGATGATGATTGGACCAGCACTAAGTGCATGGGTGCATTATTAGGAGGAAGCTGCAAGCGCAATGGGAACAGACCCGCAAGCATAACAGGTCAAAGGTCGCATTATCCAAATCCTAAACTGTCCGATAAATTATTGAAGTAGAGCGATGGATGCTTGTAAGGAAGAAATAAGTTGAACTAGATGTGTTTCTAACAGACAATTCTCTCGAGTCACCAATGCTCGCATTTAAAGGCACCAGCAAGCTAAGGCTGGCAATGACCATAAGCAACACCAGTGGAGTCGAATCCCCTACAGTGTCTATGGTCAGAAATGTCTGGTTATCTACCAGAAATGGCTGGGCGTTCTTGAAAAAAAACTCATGCAATAATATTGAATTAGGGTTTCTAATTAGAGTTCTTTTAAAAAACTAAAAGAATGAGATTTTTTTTAGAAACGACAATCGATCAAGGACAGATACTAAAAAAAACTGAATGAAGGTAAGAATTTAAAATCTCATAGATTTTCTTAAAAGAGATAAATTTTTAGAATAAATTTTTAAATTTTAAAGGAGATATATTGTAAATTTCAAAAGAGATAATGATTAAAATATAAGTTAAATTTTAAAAGAACTATAAAGAGGTTTAATGAACCTTTTGTATGAAGGATTAAAAAGTAACACTTAGGGTATTTAAGAATCCCCTACAAGAATAATATTAGAGAAATAATTTTAAAAAAAAAAGGAAATGCACAACTTTATAATAAATAAGTAATATGAAGTAATATTTCTTGTTTTGGCGGCTCGCCTTCCAAAACAAGAAAAAAAAATTTGAAATTTTTATAGGAAAACCCTTTGGTGGCAAGCCTTCCAAAGAGGGTTAGTAAGCAATGATAAAAAAATGATACACTAAAAACCTGCACACAAAAGATGTTAGAATGAGCAGAAAATTGCAACACAAACTTCTTCTTTCAATGACGTCTCCAAATAAGGTGTGCTCCAATGAATGACAACTTTCAACACAAAACTTAAAACAAGGATTAGATAACCTGCTCTGATACCATGTAAGAAATGATAAGATTGAGCAAGGAACGAGAAACAATCCAAGTAAGTTAAGTGTGAAACAATGTTACCATAAGATAAGCAAAATCCAAGAGCATGCACCAAGATGGGTCAACAATGGAGACAAGGATTTATAAGGGGAAAGCAAAGAAAACCCCTTGTGAGTATTATGAATGAAGGCAAATGCCTAGAGAAGAGAGAGAGAGTGATGGAGCAAAAATAGCTCAATACAATAACATCAAGTGCTAAGAGTGAAGAAGAAAGAAGGAGGAGCATCTCTTATATAGAGATGAGAAAGGAGTTGCATTTGTAACTCCCATTTCTATGAATGCCACATTCATAATAGGTGTGTGCAAAGTGTCACAATCCTCTTAAGGAGGATAAACTAAATAAAGGAATAAAAAAAAGTTGTCCTTACATGTGGAATAAAGGACAAACAATGACATGTCCTCCACATGTACATGTGTACCATAGGACAAACTACATTTAGAGATCCTTGGAATATCCCAATTGATACATCCAAGGAAAGATTAACCTTTCTAACAGGAGGGCATGTTGAGTTTTTAAAAAACAAACAAACGTGTAACACTATATCAGATTGCATAATCTTGATCAATAGTGAGAGTGAAGGAAGTAGTAATGCAAGAAACTCAAACATCTCAAAGCAAAAGACCTAGTACTAGGACAACCATAGGGGGTCTTCAACTGATGTGGATGTAGCAGAAATAACAACCTTTAACCCATTTGAATGCCCTTCCCAAGCCCTAAAAAAAATTGCATAAGGGCCATTCAATCTCAAGAAGTCTCTTCTACGATTTGCCACAACAACAGACAAAACATTCTAAAGGTAGTAGGGAATGAGAGAGCCATTCGAGCGACAAACATTATTGTGTGAGTGTAGAAAGGTTATTAACACAAGTTACACAGAGCAATGTAAGATAGATTCAATAGTATCAATAGAACATTCATTATTCGTACCAGAATACCAAAACGGTGAGGAAATTTTATTACTTTTATTGATTACCAAAAACACGAGTACAACATCCAAATTCCAAAGTTCTTATATAATGGTCAGTCGGTTGGGAAAACCAACGGACGCATCCCCTCACTTCCTAACCGCCCAACCCACAAGGCTTAACTAGTTCTAGTTACAACATTACTCTATTATATATTTTATATTTCCATGCTTCACTTACATATCTTTTCATTATAAGTTCATTGCTTATACTGCCTCACACTGCTTCTTTAACTCTGATTAAATATATATCAGATTTAGATATTTGAATATAAATCTCTACTATTTCTTCTCTGCTCCTTCACAAGCTTAGCTCACATTCATCTTTTGTAAATAAATAACTCTTTATTTATATCTTTTGATATCATCTAAAAGATGTGTCTATTTACCAAGAGACTTCATAACATTTAATTAATTTCTTTTATAATATTATCGTTAATCTTCAATCACACCTTTTCAGTTAGAAAGTATACTACTTTAGATTATGGTGAAATCTTTTTTGAACGATATTGGTTAATTGTGTTTGAACATTGATGTAGACCTTCGAGCCTGTGTATATTGATGGTATAGATTGTTCTTGATCATAATACTTTTCTCTGCTCAATGCATATACATCCTGTCTACCTTGTTTGCTTACTTGGTCCTCATGCATGTCTTCTATTTAGAATTACTTCTGATTGGAAACTCTAATCACTTGTGGCTACCATCAATTCTTTTCAAAGAATGATTTTGTCTTTTATTATAATCTTGATTTGTTTGCATCCATCATATCCAACTTCTGTGCATGATATACACGATTTGACTTCCCAAAACCGACGGCGACATAGTTGTTTGACTCATAGGAAAGATTGCTTGTTGAGGATATCATTCTTAAGCATGACGGCGTTGCATCTTTTGTACTTCTGAAATAATGTCACTTTCATCAATTTCATACTCCTTGTATTTTAACCTCAAATGCAATGGCACCTTTGTACAGGATCAGACATGTCTTCATACGATATCATGCCCAAACATGTTAGCATTTGAACTTCACTTCCAGACTTAACATTTTTCTTGATGGGGTCATTTCTTTGTGCAAACATTATTTCTAACTTCATGGTATTGCTGTATGTATTAGTTTAATCGCTGACTACAGAGTGTTTGTTGGTTGTTGTTTTACTCCAATGTTTGGCTTTAACAAATAAATCTCTGACTTATAGAAGATTATCAAACTTCCTCAATTCATTGGGCTTTATTTATCTTTCTCAAACGATGACCATTTGCCAAGTTTCACAAAATCTCTTTGTCCCTATGCATCTGGATATCACCATTCTTGTCTTCTATTGGTTCATCCTTTTCATTACTCATTGTTGCCTCAACACTAAGGATGCCTTTGATTTTCTTTTTCAACATGATAAGGATAGTCATTTATATTCAAACGCTTGTCTTCCTTTACTAATCGTTGTCTAACTTGATGATGCTTTAATTTCTATCGCAACTTCTACAAATCAACAGCCTTGTCATCTATGGCTGACGTGGTCTTGTTTATTATGAATAATTCAATCAATCTTAAGTCACTGTATACTTATCGTCTTGGTCTTCCATTGAACTCCATAAGTTATCTTTGTCAGCGTTTGTTCATCAGGCTGCTCCGGTGCCGTTTATTCTGTTATTATAAGTTTCTTTAGACACCTATAATACTGTTAGCATAAAATCTTGATGTGTATTCCATGCATATCATTTAGACAATTGATCATTGGATATAGATGGCTGAGTATGGGCTATCAATAAACTTGTGATCTTCGGCCCCACTTCACTTTAATATTTATGCTGTTGTCTAAGCATGTTTTCTTCACACTGTAAGTTCTGAATGGCTATTGTAGTTCTGATGAAAGATCATCAAACTGTAAGTGATCTTCATATCCTTCCATTTATGTTTGTCTATGTTTAGTATTGCAGTCTGATTCTGTTCCTGTGCTCTTTGTTCGGCTAATCGCTGTCCTTGTGCCAAGGTGTCTAATAACTGTAAAAATCTTTCCTCTCGCTGATCTGGACCGGCATTCCCGCCTCTATCCATATTGTAGTCGTAGTCTTGATCAAAGAATACCTCCCCTGTGTCTGTATGACTGGATTCTATGTCCACCTGTACAGATGAGCTAGACTGTTCGCTCTACAGGTCTGAAATCCTATCTTGTCTTGCTTTGGTATTGCGGAAATTATAAAGCCTCTGTCGCATGCTCAAACATAAATGTTCTGATTTTAGTGTTTTGACATTTCGTCAAACACTTTCCCTTCTATCCAGCTGTTCCAAATTCCCTATAAGACCTCCACAGGATGGCAGGACTTATAGCTCTGATACCACTGTAATGACCCTTAACTATTAAGGCCACTAAAACCCCCAAACTGGACTGAGACAATTTATCAAACACTTGGCATGTAACTGAATAGAGCTGCGAATAAGGCTAATTGTTGTGCAACGAAACCACAAAGTACAATGCCAATGAACAATAACAGTACCAATAACAATATTCAGATTATGGCAAATTTCAGCTTGCTATTACTGATATTTATGGAATGTGGTGCAAATGCATATGATTATAGATGGAAGACCATATGTAACCCTCATAAATGCAGTCCTAATCTGATTACAACAAAGGACTGATCTGAACACACAAATTGACTGAATTAAATAGCAGATATTAATGAACTGTCTAACTATGCAATTTTGATTGTAATCTACCAAACCCTTGACAAGACAATACAATGCTATGATATCACTGTTCAAATTGGAATATATATGACTGGAATATATATATGACTGTTACAGCAGTGAATACAATGCAACTTTTACATTTTTTTTGCCATCAACTATCAACTCAATTGCAATGTAAAAGAACCTGGATCGCTGCCTTAATTTGCTGATGACGGCTGATGAAGTCGACACCCCAAATCTGCCCAAACCTCCCTCCAACTGTGACAAATCTGCAACCCTGTGTTGGCCGTACCAGGTAGCTGGGAGACTGCGATTTCAATATCTGATTTTTTTGTATTTTTACTGCTGACAAAAATGCCCTAATTGGGGTCGCCTAGGGTCATATTGTGCCCTCCCAAAAGCATAGAATAGTTTCCCAATAGGTTGAGGAGATATGAGCAAATATTTGATTCCAAACCCTGGAGTTGCAATTCTGAAAATGTGCCAATTATGTCTTCAAACCCTTACCAAAATGATCCACCAATGCTATGATGAATTCAAGCCCTTATTCCAACCACGGACAAACCCTACAACAGATTCTCGATGAAGTACCAATGAGATGGCTGAATACCAACTCCAATTATGCAACCCTTCAGTAGATATTTTGCTACCTCAGTTATGCCAATCTAGGGGAGTGATTCGTTCCCAAAGATCGAATAATATTTGTAGACCCAAGAGACTACAAATTTGCTCCACAATGGAAGAAGTAAAAGAAATCTCAAATCCAAGCCTGTCCAAAATGAGAGGCCCAACCCTCTATTTATTCACTTTTCTAAGAAGTTGCTAGAACTTCTAGAAACATCCTTTATAAAATCTCATTATAATGCACTTTTTCTAGAACTTCTAGAAACATCCTTTATAAAATCTCATTATAATGCACTTTTTATAATAGAGTAATTTTATAAAATAAAAAGTGCAACTCAACTTAAAATTATAACATGTAGGCCCCAATAACACATAATAATAAAATATAACCTCTTAACACTTCTTCAAGAGCAAGATATGACCATCTGATCCGCAGAATTGACTCTCTCTCCACACCATTTGCCTACGAGAGTCTGGAATAGGCAAAATCCATGATCAATGTCATGTCGAACTAAAGAGGGGACATTACAGAGGGGGTCACTTTGTCAACCACGTGATCAGATTATTAACAACGGAATTCAAGATTTTTCATTCCTTGTCAAGCCCTACTACCCATGAGCCAATGACCAGGCAGAGGCCACAAATAAAATTTTGATGGCCATCATATACTAATCGTGTGGCGTCGAACAAGCAGACTGGGAGGAAAAGTTGCCTTCAATGTTGTGGGTCTACCTTACCACATTCAAAGTCACAAAGGGACAGACGCCGTTCTAGTTGATGCTTGGCCAAGAAGCCATGGTACTAGCCGAATTTACAATCCCAAGCCTGCGAATTGCAATTGACAATAGACTCGAAGATATGGAGAGTTTTCGTGAATGCCTATATCAATTGAATAAACTGGATGAACGCTGATTAACAGTGCAATGGGCGACAGAAGTGGGGCAAACACGTTGAAAGGTGTGGCATGACAAACACTTGAAAAGAACAAGGTTCTAGCCAAGCCAACTCGTGCTTCGGTACAATGACTGCAATGAGATAAAACCAATGAAATTCAAGGTTAAATAGCTTGGACCATATAAAGTGAGAGAAGTCGACGACAATGGATCCATAAAACTATGGACCTTAGATGAGTGGGAAATTCTTGACGCTATCAATGGATCAAAGTTAAAAATTTATCATGAACGACAGAGAGGTGAAGTAAGAAATCATCCCAAATTAGACTTAGGTGATTAAAGAAAAATTAAATAAATAAATAAGAATTAGAAAAACAAAAAAAAACAGATTAAGTGTCTTGCGGACACTTGCATGTGGCCATGGACACCAGGTGTCCCGTGGACATGTGGCCATGGACACCAGGTGTTCCGTGGAGATGTGGCTGTGGACACTAAGTGTCCCGCAGAGGGAGGTGCAAAATTCTGCAGGACAACTAAAAATCCATGCCACCATGGATGCAAAGTGTAAGCCACAGACTTGACCTAAATACATGCCGTGGGAGGGTTGCAGTGACACAAAGTATGCATGACAGTTGCTGAGGATAATCCATGGAAAGAAGTAAAGCTGCGGGTGGGACAAAGAGTCTATCAGAAAAGGAAGTTATAAGAGTATTTGCTGAAGGAGAAAAGAAAGAAGCTACCTTCTGGGGGAAAGGAACCATATTTCAAAGCATAACGTCTGCAGGAAGAGAAGAATATCCGTAGAGAAGTAGAAGATAACAAAGGCATTCAACGTGGGAACCATTGCTGCTAGAGAAGCACTGCTGCAGAAGAGAAAAAGAGAGAGCAAACCCTAACCGTTTCTTTTGGTTACCTTAAAGGACAAAACAAGAGACCATTATTATGGAGTCCGCAGGGAAAAGAAAGTAGTGGAAAAATCAATTGAAGGCAAATGTGGAAAAGAATGTGAGAGTGTTGTCTTTCGTAGTCTGAGTTGCAGGGCCGACAACATCCAACAGTAAGAAGCAGAAAGTGAAGGCCGGCCTGTTACACCTCACAGTTCAGTTTGAAGGGATGAATGGTAGTGAGTGCCGGAAATGGTGGAAAGAGACTGCAGATATAGGTTTAATCAAACAAATTTTGATACAAGTGCAAGTACATTGGGCAATACAACTTCCGGTATTTTCCATTTGGCTGTTTGAATCGATCTTAAGAACTATGATAGAAATGTACAACAAGAACAGCAAAACAAGTGCATTTTTCTACAAGAAGCACCGTATGACAGTCTCTTTCAAATTGCAAAATTTCAGTAGGGTTTTTGGCATTCTTGGCCAAGGAGGTTGCAAAGTGGAGACCAAGAATCACAAGTTGCCATAAGAACGTAAGGAATATTGGGTGAAATTGGTGGGCTGTGATCTCACACCAGAGGAAATGGAGTCGGTGGTGAAAGGTGCCAAGAGCCGAGGACTATGGAGAGATTTCATTCGAGAGAGCCATTGGAGATGTATTATGATGTAATTAAAAGCAGGTTGACGGGGGTAAGTAGGGCCTCAGATATCGCCTTGCCTTAGATTACATTCATAAACGACATCATGAATGGTATTGTGTATGATTGGGCCACAGTCCCTGCCGACAGGATGGAGGAGTTTATGACATTACAATAATGAACATTTTTCATGCCACATCTTACCATCGGCTTGTTTCTAGAAGTAAAACTTCATCAAATTCCAGTCGACGACATTGAAGTTCCACTAAGGGAGAAGTTAGTGCCAAGAGAACCCCCAGTATTCTACTAGAGACATTTAGATACGAGTGGAACCACGGCCGATCAAAAGAAAGTATTGCAGGGATTGGAGGCATACAGGGACACGGACAACAAAAGGGAGGAAACCACAGAGAGAAGTGGTGCTGATTCCGAGGAAGGGAGTACCTTGGCAGAAGTTGGCAGCGACGCGGTGGTCAGAGGGTCCGCATTTTTCACCCCTTCCCAGTTGCTAACTTCGACACAGTTGATAGCCACTACCTCGCTTATTCCTCCGTTTGGCTAGAGACATGCGCCAGTTATCATGATTCCACTGATGGCCACGACAGATGTTATGACTCCATTGACGGCCACGACAGATGTTATGACTCCACAGACAACCACGACTGATGTTGTGACTCCAAAGAATCTTTCACCAGATCCACTTGCACCAGCAGCAAAGATAGTAGAGATGCACTCGCTAGAGCCCGAACCTTAGGTTCAACTAGATGTGATTGGCTCTAACACTGTGGTCACTATATCTTCCTCTTTGTTGGCCAAGGTCCAGCCAACCCAGCCAGTACAGCCAGCAAAAACAGTTGAGAGCATTGAGATGACACAGGTAGCATAGGCTGAGAAGATTGAGGTGATGGATAAAGCTAGTGCATTCCTACGACAACAATTTCGACTCATTCCTACAAAGGTCAGCCCCTCCATTCAGTCCCCAAGGCATGAGAGGTATCCCTAGGAGCAGCTGCCATATTAGAGCCACAGGAGGTGCGAGTACCACAGTCTGAGGATGTGCCCGAAGAGGAGGTGGCACCAGATGTGGACATGGCTACCACAGGAGAGGCAGAGATGGATACTGATAGGGAGTGGAACATTGACGATGTGGAGAAAGAGGATTATGGGTCGGATGAGGATAGATGCAAGTCATACATCAAAGCTATGTAGGTTGTGATGGAGGAGGATGGATCATTGCATATCAGGCTTTGACTCGTAGGAACTAGTTACATTTGATGCAAGCTTGTATTTGGGGGGTCTATCTTGAGTGTTTTCGCTCCTAAAATGACAAATCGTATACCTCGGCACAATTTGCCAAGCAATCTCAAAATTGAATCTACAATACTTCAGATATAGATCCCAAACCCTTATACTTCACCAAGGGCACAAAATTTCAGAACTTCAGAAGTGTCACAAAGACAACAAAGAAAGATAAGATAATCAAATAATTGGATTGCTTTTCTCATCAAATGTCCTCATTTATAATTTCCAAATGACACTAGTTTCCCAAAAGAACTCCACTTAAGAAGCTTCCTCTACACCACATTAAAATATAATAAAGTGCCATTAATATAAACTATTAATTGCTTTTGGCTCTGAAAAATGACATTTTCCACCATAACTTAATATTTTGACATGCAAGGCCACTATTTCTTGTTCCCATGATTTTTTTTTTGTCCCGGTTCCAATGAGCTATGATATTGAGGTGACCAACAAACAACACCAAAAAAAATAACAACCTCAGCGTATTTAGATGAATAATAATAATAATTCACCCATCTTGTGAAAACAATTGAAGAAGCATCAAAATCGAAATCTGATAACATCAAAGTGATCCTGATGATGAAAGACGATGAATGAATATGACGGGGTGACTTACTATAAATAGACTCTCCCTCCAAGATTCTTGGAGCCCAAACTGGAAGCTCCAAATAAAAACTGAGAGCATCACCCAACTCCTCTAACTCAGTTGAGCTCATCGAAACCAACAGTTTGACTTACTATAAATAATAAGTCCCTCAAATGGAGCCAAAACACACCATAGGTTGTTGAAAAGCCTATAACACCACAACTGAGACCCCCAAATCCCAATGTCAACTCATGAGGGTCATGATGGTGAACTAACCAAGCCAATTGCAGGAACCTGCTAAAAATAGGGACATTACAGTCCTTCCTCCCTAAGATTGCTTGTCCCTAAGCAATCCCAGAGAAAAATAAACATCACAGTCCACTTGGATTCGAAAGGTAGAACTGTGTACTATCCCCAAGCAACTTCTGTAGCACCAACACCCAAATAACAGGCATCAACATCAGAATCATTTGAAAACTGACCCTAGGCACTGATGAAGGCAACAACTCATTGGAACTGAACCCAACTGAAATACTAACACTGTCCACACCTGAGTCCCCATCAAATTGACACTCACACCCAACTGCACTGTGTAGATGGTAACAACCATAGGTACCTAAAACACTACCACCAACTCCAACCTCTACCAAACTGTCCTGGGTGTGTAGATATTGCAAGGGGTCTAACTTGCAGTTTTCAATCCCATCTGCAAAAGATTGTGCTAACCCATCCCATAATTGATAGTATGAAATTGGAGCCAACCCACACCAATGTGAAACCAAGTTCTCTACCTGTGGGTCAAAAGAAAAGTGTTGAGTACCCACAGTGTAATGCCGATAAAAAATCCAAATCTCTGTCAAGGGCTCATCATTATCAAACTAAGATTCAGAAGATGGCTCCAATCTTTGACTTCGAACTATTGGTTGGGTAGGATCCTAGGCAACCCTCTTAGCAAACCCAACCTCAAAATCCCTGTAGGGAAGCATGGTAGACAAAATCTCTACAATCTTTCCCGCCAACCTCTGAATAGCACGAGAGCCTTGGATGAGAGTACCCTTAGACATTTTGTATGAATCCTCCCACATATTTGAACTCTCCAAAAGATACTCCATGAAAGACTCTGTGTAATAGAAATTATATGTGGAAGCATCAATTTGCTCCTCTGCGACCCACAATTAATCCCTCTGAAAATGTGGAACTGCCAATTGTCCAATGGTACCAGCTATATGAAATGAAGAAATAGATCCGCTTCTGGCAGAAGCAAGCAAATCACCATGAAAGCTCGTCTCCATTGATGCTCTCACCTCCTTTGTACCTACTGCACCCATATGCTAAACGAATGTGTTGGCCACATTATCACGCCCATCATCCCCAATCGTAGAAGCAAACTCACCACCAACCACAATATGTAATTGAACAAGGTCTGGGGCTGGTGTCGACTTTACCCTCTCTAACTCCATGGTAACCTCATCCAACTGTGACTATGACTCCTGAAGAGCCAACTGAGTATAGTGAAGAGAGTCCACAGTCACCTCAAGCTCTTGGGTGAGCTCAACCACCTCCTCTTCTTTCCCTAACAATGCCTCATAACAGGTGCTACCCTACTTCATAAGGTAATCCCTGTTAGCAACTAATTGTGAGTAATTATGCTTCAAGATCTTGATAGGCTCTCAAAGCGCACGAATCTCTGCTAGTGAAATACTACTATCACTGTGCTCATCTGACATAGGAGCACCCCAACCAAATGCAGCCAACATTTGACGAATAGCATCACAATGCTCAAGAGCTGAACATATGTCACTATCACTCACCTTCAACTGACTAGCCATATGATGCCTATGTAACCCTTGCCTCCTATGTAAGCTCACTACCTCACTATCTGCACTGTGATAAGAAATTGAATCAAAACTACCCACCACAAGATCACTCATTGCATGTGTGCTATTGACCTCACACACATCTGCAATCAAGGTACAACTACTTGGTAGCTCAACCAACACCTCCTCTGAAGAAGTAGAAGCCCTCACTATACTGCACTCCTCGTGTGACTACTTCCTCAACAAAAAGTCCCTGTAAATCCTGATCCTGGGACCTATCCCAGACCTCCTTGGAGTCATCACCTGATACGTGACAAAGGATATCATACCCGATGCAGCTCATAGCATCATCCAACAAATCATCAGAAGTGTCCATACTCTTTGTATCCACATCTCCTAACAGATGCTCAACTGCCATCACCCGACTTTGCACACGAGTCAATGTCAGGCTGTGAATCAATAATGCTAGGGCATGAACCCACATCTGCGTTCTCTATTGCAACACCCAAATCACCAACATCATAGCTAGGTGAATTCATACATGCATAAGTCCCACCTGAGGAAACAATTGCCTCCTGCACTAGAACAACACTATGACAACTCACATACAAATCTCCAATAATAGTCCCTTTCTCAGGAGAGCCTGAAGGGTTAGTAGTAACAACTGCATCAACTGTCTCTGCACTAACTGCAACAACTACTCTGGGAGCTTCAACCTATTGAAGCTCAATGCCCCTATCCACCAAGGGTATTGACACATTTGCGGATCCTTGTGAAATGAGCCCATCATCAACACTACAACTAGGACTAGCAGGTGCCATACTAAATATAGGTACATTTGCATCATGGACACCTGTCAGGGAAAACTCAAGCTTCCTTCTCTGCAACCTCAATGTCGACCTTCTAAAGGCCAAAACCATATACCTCGCTGCCCTGTCAACCGTCTTTGGATTCAACAAGCTCTCCGACATCCTTTGCTGATGAAGCTTAAGTTTTTCTATACTCTCTCAAAGAATTTAATTTCCGCTATCTTCCTCACTACTCCACCAGCTTCCGAAACTACTAGGCCTCCTATATCTGTCCATAGCTAGAAAAAGCTAGAGTGCTGGTCACTTCCAAAACAACAGCAGATCTGAAATAATTAATATTTTCCTATCCCATAGGATCGCAGGAAACCTCTTTGATACCAGTGTATTAACCCCAACCAGTTATAACTTTGTCAAACACCAAATTCTTTTATAATTTAGTTGTTTGACATTTCGTCAAACACTTTGCAAGAAAGTACCGATACCATTGTAATAACCCAGCTAGCTCTCAAATAATCTGTGTTGAAAAATTGATTTATTTTTTTGTTCTTGAGGTTTTGCAATTTTGATACAACAATATAATAACAAACTAGAAGATTTTGCAATAATAATTTCAACTCAAATATTTAGATATTACACAGGGAATATATAGCTGAAAAATTCCAAATTTCAACATCAACTTAGATGCTGAGCATTTTCACAAAATACCAACAATCCAATTGATAAAATATCCCCTATTATCTAAATC